>JAJJWX010001622.1:0-1368286 GCA_023529315.1 Papaver bracteatum
GGTTCTTTTAGAGAATAGATTTTGGAGAGACATTTGAAGTGAGAATTTTTTAAATAGAGAGAGAGACTTATTTTCTTGATGATCTTCTTCCCCAAAAATCTAGAGCTCCAAATATTCATTAGTGGAGTCTCAATTGTAAAATCATGTAATTACATACAATCACTAGTGAAGAACCATGGATGTAGATCACAATGATCGAACCATGTAAAAATCCTTGTGTCTCTTTTACAATTTTAGTAATTTAATCTTCATTTTCATATCAAATAAATTAGATCGTCAAATCAAATTAATAGAATCTCATGAGGGTGTAGTTGTAGGATTTCCTGCAACTATATTTTTGGCGCTAGAAACAGGGATGATGTTTCATAGATTGAAAAAGATTCAAAAAAATTAGCTACTGTTAGAGTTAGAATTCGAGAGGAAATTATCTAATGGAGAAGTTGTGTCTTCCAACAAACACCGACAACACAGTGAAAGAAAGTAAAATCAAATAGATAAAGATGAAGATGCAAACATATATGACTGAAGTATTCTCTAAACACCAACATGTATGGAAAAATAGTGAAAGCATTTGTGATAACTTGCTGCGATGAAAGACTAATGAAGGCCCATTACTCGCTGTACAAAATAAAGAGAGGCAGAAAGTTTGAATAAGGAAAGTAGAATTGAAAAACAGAAGCAGGTTCGTATCAGAACCAATTATAACTGCATCAAAATCAGTTCAAGAGGATGAACCGACTTTCAATCTCAGAAGTGTTGCTGTTAAAAATCAGATCAATTATGAAAATGAATATGCGATGAATAAGTTGAGTCATTGATTTCGGTAAAGATTTAACTGGCGAAAATGAAATCCACTTTGTAGATGATCCAAAACGTCAGAAGAGGAGGGAAAGAAGAATTCACCATGTTATTATCAGGTATTATAAACTTCATATAGAGAAAGTAAACTTCATAAGCTGCGAGAAAAGAATGGCTGCGAATCTACTTTGACAACTCAAAACAGTGAGCAATCCTTCAGAAGTATAAGAACTATGACACAACAATTCACGGAGATTAATTCTGCGAAGATTGGTTCTGCGAAGAAATACAACGCTGCTATTATAATACAATAGCTAGTATATGAACAGAAAATTAATTCTGTGAAGAAAACACACAACATAAAGTTGTTCATAGAAGTCACTAGGAAGACAACAGGCGAAGTCAACAGCTTCAAATGGATTGGCTAGAAGAGAAACACTTCATTAACGAAGAAATGTAGCTTCATTTGCATTTATTACTAATCAATAGCATCAGATTAGGCTAAGCTATTACGTGATCGTTCTGTGAAGAAATGGGATGAGTTTCTGCGAAGAAAGAAAACGTATCAGAGGAAGAAGCAACAATAAACAGCCAGAGACAAATGATAAGAGTAGTAAGCATCCAAACAAAGCTTTCTGCAAATGTATCAGACCTACAACACAATGATATGCGTGGAATAATGAACCTGCTTGTACACGAAATAACAAAGCTACAATCCAATGGACGAAATCCATAATGACAAAGATTCGTGGCAGTGATGAGAAATTTTTAGTGTGAAGAGCAAATTTGATGAAAAGAAAACATTGCATGAAGGGAGACAGAACAAAAAGATGGTTACATGCATGATGGTCATGACGTCAGAGTTGCAAGCCAATGAAGTCCACATACAGAAACTATACAATATTGGACATTCAATTAGAGTAAATGTGTTGCCTCTAATTAATTCTTAACGTATGTTATCACATACAGCAGTAAAGAAAATGACGATGTTCATCATATTCAACGATGAGACTATGCAGAGAATAAACAATGATTAGTTTCTGCGAACCGCTAAAGCCCAGGCGAATAGGAAGAGAAAGAATGCCGAACCAGGGAAAATAATAAAATGACAGCGGTAAGGTTTTCTTTCGCAGACAACAGCCAGTACAGATGGTCAGTCAGGAAGAAAAAGAGTTAATTAACGCGGGTTCGAGTCTTGTTCCACTCAAATTATTTTTTGCTACGCAAGAATTCATATCGTAAATAGTTCTCTTCGCAGCACAAATGAACAGTTCATCCAAGTTATCTTCGCAGATCTTCCCAAGTACCAACTTTAATAAGAAATGAGTCGCAGGAAAAATTGATTACATATTCAATCCCAGTTTGTCCAAGCTATTTCACGCAGGTTACAACCACCAATATATTTCACGCAAGTAATTGGCTAAGTGATAAAATGAAGTCTAATTTTAGCCCAAGTTGGTTAGAGGCAGAAATTTGGTATTTCATTTCTTCGCAAGATCTTTGGTTATTTCACAAGAAGAAAATGGAAGATTATTTCGCAGACATATTTCACAAGAAATGGCAAATCATATACTTCGCAAGAGACAATAGAAGATCGCATGAAAGCTAAGTACAATTTTCCTTGAATATTTTATTTATAGAAGATAAAAGTTTTTTTTTGATTTCCAAAAAGCAATATAATCGCAAGATTTATAAAATTCTTAAGACTTCAGAACATTTCAAAAAATTTGACTTCAAAAAGTCATAAAAAATGCTTGCGAATTATCGTAAAAAGTTAGAGATTACAAAACATTATAAACATTTTTTATCATAAAAAAAAAAAAAAACTGTGATCAGCTTTCAAAAAAGAAAAAAAGCCGCAGAAATTTTACACAGGAAAACCTTTATGACGTACACCCTAGTTCGCGAAGCAACATTTCGCAAGAGGCAAAGTCCTAAAGTACGTCATTTAAGGGGGTACCTATAAGCATGGCTCAGGGGAAACTGAACACCACCACGGAACCTGAGTACATGGACATTACGGGGTACATAACCCAAGAACGGGGTACCTATCCGGGTAAGACACCTTGGATTCGCAACCTAATCTTGCGATGTAACATGATTTAGGTTGGGCGACTAAGGCATACTGTCTTTCCCAAGAAGTGCAGAAAACGATCAAGGCGCCGAGGTACACGGTTGAGTCAAGAGTGCCGGATGGGTTTGAAGCACATCTGCCATTTTTGAAAAGTCTTGGCAAATGATGCACTTGGCCCAAAGATACCCCATAGGGTGCAACCTCGTAACTATAAGCCCTATAGGCAAAAAGGATAAGAGGTTGCGAACAAAAGCTGGTTGTTGGCAAAACTGGATGGGAAGAGCTAACCTTGTATGGTCGATGTACGCTTCCTTAAAGGGGCAACCATGGGGAAGATAAAGGGCAGCACCCGCCATTAGGGAGCTGATACGTGCTATAAGACGCAAATGTCACGAGGCTTTTTGTTCGCAAGAACGTAAAGGCTTGTCATATTTGTGCAACAATCGTATTTCTGCGAGCCTTCTAAAAAAATAAAAAAATAAAAAACTCGCAGAACATAATAAAGAAGTTAAGATGAAATCAATGGGTCGCTACATGAAAGTGTAGAGACGTCATGCGATTTCATCGCTAGACGGAAATGTCACATGGCTTTATTTTCGCAAGATTATTTAGGCCTATCATATTGTCGCAACACTTCCTGAAGAGGCTAAAATACTATACAAAAAAGTGAAGGCAAGATCCATGGGTTTTTTCATGAAAGTGTAAGAACGTCCTGCGATTTTGTCGCAACGAGAGGTGGCAAAGTAAGACCTTTACTTAGAAAGGCATGATAAGACCACAGAAGCTAATGAAGTCAATTTGTCAATATCATTGGAGATTCTTTATATTCTCAACAAGAATATATATCAAGAATTCCTACCAAAAAAGGTAATTTTATTCGCAATCAAGGACGGATATTTCAGAAACTTGCGAAGATTATTATATGCAAGCAAATAAGCTTATAAAAATGATTATATGTGAACATATATACTGTAATGAAATTGAGAATATGTACCTTTGATATTTTATTATATTATGTGAGACTAATAGGCACAGGAGAATAAACTTGCGAGAACAAAGAAAAACGCTTACAATAGAGGAAAAATCCAAAGAAATGGAGAATGGAGGCAATTTAAGGCTACATCAATTTTACCGCGGCGAAACGAGCTAAGTAGCATAAACATCAGCTATATATTGCAATAGATAAGCATTCTCATCATACTCGCATCATGCAAGCATTGCATAAGCATTTCATGGCATAAGCATCGCATACACATTTCATGATATAGCCATTACATAAACATCATATCCGCACAAGTATTTTACAAAATTTTACAGAATAATGCTGTGAAATTTTGCAGGACTATTCATATTTTGAGCCATTATTCATAGCACTATTCACAACACTATTTGCGACAATATTTGCTACACTATTCATAAATTCGCAGAAGGTTCAAAAAATCGCAGAAATATTCAGAAATTAGAAGGGTTATTCATAATCACGCTATAGGACCAGAATATCGCCACAACGATATTTTTGCGATGAGAACGACGCTTTCACGAGAAGGTCTAATGCTCCTACAGTATTAACGACATCTTTCATGAGAGCGTCGTGAGATTCTCCTGTGACATTTGGCGAGTGTCATGAGAGTACATCATAATAGCTGACGATTGAAGAACATTGATAAAAGCGTATTGTTTCACGATGAGTACAAAAGTTGGCGATGATTAACATTGTAACTACCGCGATGAGATCGCAGAATAGATCCGAAAGAAGGGGGAAATTTAGCTGTCACCCACTATGTAATTTCCTATATAAAGGGTTCAAATAAATCCAGAAGGAGGATGATGTATTTTTTAGAGTTGAGAAAGTCTTGAGGAGAGAGAAACTCTAGAAAGAAAGTTGTATTTCTGAGTTTGAATATTTTCTGTAAACATTTCTAAGATCTAAATAATAAAGTGTTGTTTAATTCTTCAAATCTTCAACTAGTATCTCATAGATTTCTGTAGAATCTTAATAGGGGTGTAGTGTGGGAATTCCTGCTACTACATTTTGGCGCCATAAACAGGGAGAATCCAGCTACAAAATCTCTAATTACAATTTGAAGATTGGGAGGAATTGAAGAAATGGCCGGAAGAAGAAGAAGAAATACATCAGAACCACCAACAACTGTAAGAAGGAGTAAAAGACTTGCAGGTGGAGAAACAAGTGAATTAGGAGAATCTTCAAGGATGAGAACAAGAAGAAATAGAACAAGGAATGAAGGGGAAAATCCAATTCAACAACCAAATCAACCAACATCAATACAAAATGGAGGTGTGGATTATGATAGGGTGAGTGTGCATACATGGAGATCGGATTCGATGGAAGGAGAAGAAAATCGACAATTAAGAGATGAAAGCAGAGAAGGAAGAAATCAAGAGGTAGTAGAAGGGTTTATTCATCAAGATGAAGATGAAACAACAGAGGAATTAAGGCAAAGAACACAGGAAGAAAGAAGGTTAGAGGCGGAAGAACGTGCAAATTTAACAAGACGAGTTGAGAATGGAGAATTTGAGATTACAAAGTAGAAGATCGAGGAGTACTACTAGATCAAGTTCAACATCATTTAGAGAGATACCAAGGCAAAATTCCCTTATAAGAAATGATAGAGAAAATGTACAAGAAGAAACGCAAAATCCAAATAAAGAGCAACGTCAGGGAGAAGAGAGAGTAGTTAATGATCTTTATGATCCTTGTGGAGAAACTTTGAATGGCAGACAAAATAATGGAAATCAAAGAAATGAAGATAATCAAGATGGTGAGGAAAATCACGTAGAGGGTAGAAGAATATTACGTGGGCGAGAGAATGTCAGAAATCAAAGAATTATTGAGAACGAAACTGAGAGACATTATGCTGAACAGGCACGCCTAGCTTGCGAGAGAGAAAGGTTGAGGGAAGAAATGGAAGAACATGAATTTCAGGAGGCAATAAGGCAAAATAATCATGATAATCGAGAAAGAAGACGTACACAAAATCGCGAAAATGATAATGTTCAAGAAGAGTACGACAGAATACAAAGAAGAATAGAAAAACAACGAAGAGAAATGACGAGAAATGAAGAAATTGGTGGAGAGGAAATTAGAAGACATAATCAATTGCGAATTTTGGAAGGAAATGAAGATGAAAATCACAGAAGAAGGCGAAATGACGATGCGGATGAAGATTCACAAACTCTCGCAAGACAAGAAAGACAAGAACGCAGGAGAAGGGAAAGTGCGCTAAAAAGGCCAATAGAACAAAGCCCAGCTGCAAATGAGCAAATTTTGAGAGAATTAGCAGAAATGAGAGGAATGATAAATAATAGAAGAGAGGGAGGAAGAAGATAACTTGATGAAGCTATTGAGGAAGCAGCTAGAACTCCCTTTACACAGGAAGTACAACTAAGAGGGATTCCTCCAAAATGCAATTTACCAGCATTAAACAGTATTTTTGATGGGACTACTTGTGCTATTCAACATATTAAAGCTTATGTTAGATGTATGCTACAGTGGGAGAATCATGATGTTGTCTTATGCAAGTATTTTGCATCTAGCTTGACTGGCGAGGCGTTAAAATGGTTTGAGGGATTACCGAAAAATACTATTACTTCTTTTGATCACTTACAAGCTACGTTTTTAGGTGCATACATAAGCAACGGCTCTTCACGACCAGGAATCGAAGATGTGTTTGGATTAAAGCAGAGAATTGGCGAGAGTCTAAAACATCTTACCATAAGATGGAAGACAATGTGCAGTGAGATGGCAGGAAGAGTAGATGAGAGATATCTTATTTTATCCTTCATTAATGTAATGTTTGCGACCAATCTGCTCTACATACAAATTTTCAGAATCAAAAACACCATCATGATGACTGAACTAAGAGAGTTACAAGAAGAATACATTGCTTTGGAAGAAAAAAAAAACGAAATGGAGTCATACCCAATCACAAACACCAGCTCTGTAGTGACGAACAGAAGTTTACTTCCTAAAATGATTAATAATGTGGCGAGCACCTCGCAAATTCAACCAAAGAAGGTGGCGATTAATGACAAACAAAAATTAGTGGCTATGGGAAGTCGCGATTGTAGTTGCAGGAATTCCCACACTATACCCTACTCAAGAATTTATCAATATTTATGACATAATTTGAAATTAAAGACACTTTTTATTAATACGACTTTAAGGAATTACAGAAATCAAGAACACAGAACACTTAGTAAGATTTTCTCTCTCCTAAAAACTTTCTTAGCACTCAAAAATTCATCCCTCCTTCTGGAATTATTCATTTCCTTTATATAGGGATTTACATAGTGGATTACAGCTCATCATGCTCATTTCTGACTAAGATCCCCTTTAATTTCGGATCTAGGTTCCTGCGATAAATCGCAGGTGGCACCGCCTTAATATTTCGCAAGCTTTATACATTCATCGCAGAAATGTCACACTCTTCTCATGTTTCTGTCGTTTTCATCCGATATGTCATTCCTTACGTCACCTTGAGATATTTCATAGAATATCATCGATGTATCGCAGAACTGTTATTTATTTCGCAGGAATATTGTTGTGACAATATTCTGATCCTACATCTTGCCTCTTCTCATATCTTTTCTGCGAAGAAGATAAAGATCATGAGAATTCAAGTTTCTTGATTTGCCGCAACCCCTTGTCTTTTACCCGACAAAATTCCTTATTTTTCGTTTTTACCGTTGACACGTGTCAATCCTTACTTTTTTACCGATTAGCCCAGTTACCCATTCTTCGTCTATAAATAGATGTCCCACTCGAGATATATTTTCTTTCACCTTCTCTCTTTTCTTCATCTTCTTCCCTTTTTTGTCTGCAACTTTTTCTTTTCTGTTATCCTTCCTGCTGCTGCTCTAATGGAGACTCAAAGGTAAGTTGTTATCTTGAACCTTATTTTGTTCATGTTACATCATTTCTATCACCTAATTTTCTTTATAATCCCCATATTGTATCATCTTTTTCAGTAACACTACCTCTCAGACTAAGATTACTATCAAAAACCCTAACCCTAAGGGTCTTCAGAAAAAGCGTGTTGGGAAGGCGAAGAGATCTGAGAATGATAAGGTAGTAAGAAACATTTATTTCTTTTAAAATAACAATATTGTTGCCTCTGTTTCTTACCTACATTATTATTCGCAGAGGGAAGAGAATATTTCTAGACCTCTTAAGCGTTCTCGTCAAGTTAAAGCTCTTTCAGACAAAGTGGATATTCTTGATTTTTTGCCTGCAGACCCTGTTCCGCCGCAAGATAAATCTTCTCCTTCTCCTCACGTGAACTCCAATATTAACACCAATACTACTTCTTCAACAATTCCAATTGAAGTTATTGATGCTAATATTTCTATCTCTAATAATCCCAATATTTTAAAAGATGCGATGGATGAATCTATGATGGCTGAAACTAAAGTGAATGAATCAGCAGCAAGTAAACCTGCGATTAATGAAACTGCGGTGAATGAAACTACGGTAAATGAAACTGTAGTTAATAGAGCTGCGATGAATGATGTTGCGATGAATGAAACTGTAACTGTGACTAATCAAGTTCCTTCTTCCAACCCTATTACCGCGGATGACTCTAATCTTCAAGTTGCTGTCTCCAAAACCTCTTCCTCCACTTCTCTTCCTTCTTCCCAAGAAATAGCAACAGGGGTTGAAGTTGCTTTTCAAATATTATCTGAAGTTTTGAACGATGCTATGAAATCTTCTACAGATCCTGCGAGACAGGATATTTATATGATTCTAACCAAGCATCTCGGATCCTGCGGTTCTTCATCTAAGCTAACTGCTTTAGAAAGTGAGGTTGAAACCTTGAAAATGAATCTTCAAGCAAAAGCTTTAGAATGTGAACTTCTCGATCATAAACTTCGCAACTCTGAATTGGACTGCGAAAATCTTCGCAGCAGAAATGATGATCTGAAAGGTATAATTTTCTTGCCTCTATTTTTGCCTCAGTAATTCTTTGTTTTCTATGTACTCAATTTTTCTTTATTTATTTGTTGACGCATATTTAGCTTCAAAACATAACCTGTTAATGAAGATACTTGAATGGGAAATAATCGCTGATGAGGCCCGCATTGGGAAAGAATCTTGGAAGGATCAATTTGATAGATTGAATGTTCTTCACACATATTCAATTGACGAGATAAATAATCTTAAGAGTGAGAATAACCAGCTAATTTGCGAATGAGAATGCCTAAGTAATGAAGCCACTCAACTTTTATATTCGCTAAATAAGACTAATTTGAAGGTGGAATCTTTATCAGATGAAAACAAAACTTTGTCTCAAGAGAAACGTAGCTTTGTGAATAAAATGATGGTTTATTCGTAGCAATTGAGTAATCTTCAAAAGTTGTGTGACAACCAAAAGAAATCTCTTCGAGTATTTAAAGATGAGCTTAAAAAGATAACCGAATCATCTGCCGCTGAAAAAGAGAAACTTATAAAAGGTAGACTAGCTCTAAGTTTAAAAGTCAACAGTCTTAAAGATGACTATGCTCTACTGAAGAAATCCCATTCCTCCTTAAAAGAAGAAAACGCTTATCTTCTTTCTAAAGAGAAAAGTATAAAATCTCGTTTGAAAGGTAAAGTTGGTGATACTTTCGATGATACCATGAATCAATGGAAGAGTTGCTTCCTTAACATAATTCAAACTTTATCCTCGCAAAAGGAAGGCAGTCATTTTGACTGTCTCGTCTATTAATTATTTCATTGTATTTTCTTATTTTATTTCTTGCGAGAATTCCATCTAATATGCAATTTTTCTTCCGCAGAATCTGAGAAGCATCTTCAATCTTCTATCTCTGATTTGTCTATGAAATTAGCCAAACTTCGCAAAAAGAATATCGCGCTTTCTAACTCTCGCAACCGAGCATTGAGAAGATTTGACTACCTTGAATACTTCAAGGATATAGATATTAGAAACCGAGAAAAGAATTGCCTCCGCAAGGCTCATTTAGGCGCTGAGGTTTTCGTAAACAATGTTCTATTCTCTCATTCTTTACCTCCTATAAAGGTCAAACCCTTGGAGATAGAAAGTAATGAAGTTCCTCATCCCATAGATGAAGATCTAAACTATTCAAGTAATGAAGAAGATTCTTCTGAGGATGAACAAAACCCACATGCAGAAATTCCAAAAGAAAATCCTCTCAATGAAGCAGAAGAACCAAACTCTCCTCAAAGGGCAATCGCTAATGATGGAGATATAAAGGAAGAAGAAAATCCTCATAAAGAAGAAGAAGAACAGAATCCTCCCCAAAAAACAACCGCTGGTGATGGAGAAACTCAGGCTGAAAAAGATGTTGCTGGTGACGATGATAGTAGCAATCAAGAATGATGGATATTGTAGTTGCAGGAATTCCCACAACACACCCCTTATAATATCTTGATAATTATCTCTTGATCTAAACTAATTTTGATATTAAAAGTATGACTAAAATTCTAAAAATTGTAAATAGACACACGGATTTTTACATGGTTCGATCAATTTGATCTACATCCATGATTCTCTACTATGATTGTTAAAGTTTACATTTGATTTTACATTTGATAATCTCTATTAATGGAATTCTAAATCTAGTTTTGGGGAAGAAGATGATAAAGAAAAATACATTTTCTCTCTCTAAAAGTCTTTCTGAAAAATATCTCTCTCTCCTAAAACTTTCTCTCTCCTCAAGACTCTCTCAACTCTAAAAAATACATCATCCCTTTCTGGACTTACTTGAACCCTTTATATAGGAAATTACATAGTGGGTGACAGCTAAGTTTTCCCCTTCTTTCGGATCTATTTTGCGATCTCATCGCGGTAATTACAATGTTAATATTCGCCAACTTTTGTAATCCTCGTGAAACAATATTCTTCTAATATGCCTCTTCAATCGTCAACTTCGTCATTCTTTGAATTATTTTGTGACGCTCGTGAAATGTTGTTGAAAATTTTTTAGTAACGCTCGCAGAAGTGTCATTAATCTCTCGTGAATATAATTGTGGCGATATTCTGATCCTACATCTTGCCTCTTTTTTCATGAATATTGCTTGAAAAGTAATTTTTAAGAAAAAATCTGTTGTTGTAGCAGTCTTTGATTTTTGTTGATGAAGGAATGAGCAAAAGAATATTGGACTTGAAAAGTATATACTTGCCTCTATTCTTTTGCGAAGTTCCATATCTTTGTTAAGTAAATAAGAAGTATTAACTCTTGAAGTGCTCGTGAAGTATGAAGTATCCCTGAAGAAATATAAGAAGTACTCAATCTTCAAAAAATAAGAAGTATCCGTTCTTTAATGAAAGTCATAGTATTGCCTCTGTTCTCGTGAAATTATTACTTCATTTTGGTGAAAATCCTAGTCCATTTTGGAAATGATTCTTGCGAGAAGATAAAGAACATAAAATGTTTTCTTGGTAATCCACAGTTGCCTCTGTTCTTTATCAACGAAGGAAGGATCTCTGAGAAAATGTTAAATGAACGAATTGCCTCTGCCTCATTTGACAAAATGATCATATTCTGCGAAATAATCACTTCTCCTGCAAAATTCTGGAATGGTCTGAAAATTTATGAATGTTTCTGCGAATTTCTGAATGTTTCTGCGAGGCTCTAAATGTTTCCGCGAGATTATGAAATAATGCTTTGAATAGTGCTGCGATGAATAGTGACGATGAATAGTGATGATGAATCGTGGCGATGAATAGTGGCGAGATTGTGAATAATGCTACGAGATTGTAGACATTCCTCTTGAGAGACTCTAAATAATACTCCTGAGAAACTCTGAATAGTATTTCTGAGAGATTTTGAATAGTACTTGCTTTCTCTTTTGCGATGAACAAATCTTTCCTGCATTCTTACAAGAAAATAATTAATGTTTGAGATTATTCTATTGGTCTTATTTTGCCTTCCTAGTTAAAGGTCTTATTTTGCCAATTTTTCTCTTTGCGACAAAATCGCAGGACGTCTTTACATTTGCATGTATTAACCCATTGATCTTGCCTTATCATTTCTCTTGAGGCTTTTTGGCCTGTTATGCGACAATATTACAAGTCTAAGTTCTCTCGCGAGATCAAAGTCTCATGACATTGCCGTCTTGCGATGAAATCGCAGGACGTCTTTACACTTTCATGTAAAAACCCATTGATCTCATCTTAACTTTTTCTCATTTGGCTTTTTGCCTCTGTATAATTTACGCGACAATATGACAGGCCTAAATGATCTTGCGATCTTAGAGCCCCATGACATTGCCGTCTTAAGACACTTATCAACTCCCTAATGGAGGGTGCCGCCCTTATCTTCCCCCTGGTTGCCCCTTCAAGGAGGGAACATCGGCCATACAAGACTAGCTCCTCCCATCCAGATTTACCAACAACCAGTTGTTTTCGTAGCCTCTTGTCCTTTATGCCTATATGGCTTATAGTTACAAGACTACACCCTAGGTGGGGTTTTCTTCAGGCCAAGTGCATTGTAGCCAAGTCTTACCAAAGATGGCCAGGGTAGTTCGTCCGTCCCGGGCACCCTTGGCTAAACCGTGTACCTCGGCGCCTTGGTCATACTTTGCACTTCTTGGAAGAGATCCTCGGTCGTCCAACCAGGGTATAACCTTATAAAGCTGGAAATCCAAGATCTCTCTCCCGGATAGGTTTTCTTTAACCCCAACATCTGCATGACTCAGGTTCCAGCAGCGGTATAACCTTATCGCTGAATCATGTAAAGAGATACCCCCCCTTATAACGTGCTTGTAGGTCTTACATTTGCCTCTTACGAAATTGTATTCGCGAACTAGGTTGCACGCCATAAAGGTTTGTCCCATTCTTTAAGTCTCTACGAAATTTTATTCGCGTTTCTCGCGATATTTTCGCGTTTCTTCATTCTTTCATTTCTGTCAATTCTTTACATAATCTTGAATAATCTCGCGATTACACTCGCAGCTTTGATAAAAATTTCTTTTGCTCATTTCTGTGAGTTGAAATATTCTTTTAAAATCTTTTGAAATCTTAGAAATATTCTTTGAAATCTTGCAATTTTATCGCATTTGTTAAACCAAAAATTTCTTTCTGTAAAAGAAATATTCTAGAGAAATCTTGCGATTGTATCGCGTATTTTTGAAATTTGAAATCTTAGAAATTTCGTTTTCTGTAACTTTAGAAATCTTCGAAATTTTTTGCGATAATTCCATTTTCTATAATCTTTTGAAATCTTTGTAATCTTACGAGGGTATCGCTGTTTTGGAAATGAAATCAAAATTATTTGAAATCTTAGAAATCTTTGCGATATTTTCATTTATTGTAATCTTTGAAATCTTTGAAAAATTTTGTGATCTTTAAAATTTTTGCGATGATCTCATTTTTTATATTTTGTTGATTTTTTTTTTTTTTTTTTTTTTTTTTGAAATCTTGCGATTATACCACTTTTGGTAAATTGAATCAAACATTTTTGAAATCTTTTGAAATATTATAAATCTTTAATAATTTTCAACTACATTTTTAGAAATCTTAGAAATGTTCTTTGAAATCTGGCGATAATATAAATCAAAAAATTTCATTTTCTGTAAATAAAATATTCAAGGAAGTGGTACTTAGCTTTTTGGCGATTTTAATTGTTTAGTTTCTCTCGCGAAGTATTTGATTTGCTCGTGAAATAAGAAGAAATGAGAAATGAACTCTTGTCCTGCTTCTTGTATACTGTCACATCATACCAACTGTTCTAATCCTCTCCTGCGAAATTAACTTGCGTTATTCTCGCCAACTTTTTTCTTTACGAGGAGACTTTGCGAAATAAACACCAACTCTCTTCTCCTGTTTGAGAAATTTTTGTGTGAATCTGACTTTTTTCTCTTGCTAATTAGGGCTGGCGATCTTCACTAACTTCGCAAAAATTAAAGGAAGGCAAAATATATAAAGCACCTCCTAAGTATTAACAATATACCATCACCCTGTCAATATTAAAGTGACACCCTAAGTATTAATAATATACCATCACCCTCTCGTCAAAATATATAAAGCACCTCCTGATTTGCTTGGTCTTCTCATATAATTCCAATGCTGACGAGAACATCGCCAAACTCTTTACGTAATCGCCATCACTAATAGATTTGTGATAAAGAATCTTCTCTCCTCCCAATTCTTAATTGATGGCGATGTGAACATGTGAAGACATGTGAATATAATAGTACAAAATGTATGGAACTTAGAGAAAAGAATACTATGATATGGGACTAAAATAGCCACTACTTGCTTGTTTCGTCTTCTTATATTTCTTCTGATCGTATGAAACTCTACTACTTGCTTGCGATAGTCACTTGCGATAACATTCGTGAATTGATTTCGCCAGTACTTCCACTTCTCTCGCCATTAATAATTCAAGATTTCTTTCCTCTTTCTATCATCACTTAGCTGCTGGAAATGATAATTTCGAACTCCTCTCTTCTTTACTATGTTCTCATCCCATAGGCAATGTTAGAAAATGAAAATTACTCTCCTTTTCTTTTCTAAATTTTCGCCACTCATTTTGCAGGGTGAACATTCTTGGCGGGATAATCGTTAACTCTTTTCTTTGCGAGAAGACCTGCTATTCATTTCTTCTTTACACCTTAATTGGATAACTTTATTGCTTGCTCGTGGTGGATATTCACATTGCTCCATGAACCATCTGTGCTGGCATCGATTTGTGTTAATACGGTAAGATTCGCTATTTTTTTTATTTTTTATTTTTTGTCATGTTGTTGATTGAAAATGATCTCTTCACACTATAAAAATACGGTCCCCTTCATCTGCGACACTTTTGCATGCAAACTTATTTGTCTCTTTTTCCGCTGCTGGTCCTACTGGTTGCCTTTTTTGTCCTTCTTCACTCTTTAGCATTGCTACTCGCGGATTTGAAGTTGCATGACGTCCTTGATAATAATAATTTTACTTTGGTTGATTCATCTGAAGTGATGGTCTCCAAGTTGCACTGGCGATGTTCATTGGTTAACTGTTTCCTCCATCATTGGCTTAGCATTCCTTCTCTTCCTATTCCCATGGGTCCTCCACAGAAATCATTTATAGTTTCTTCAAAATTGATCCTCTCGCCATACTATGTTGATTTCTTCTAAAGACATCACTATTTCTTCTAAAATAATAACGAGCACCTCGCAGTAATTTTCCTCTTGTAAGTTTACTGCTGCTAAGTTCTTCCGCAATATCATCGCAGACAATAATGAAAAGTCTACCCGCAAAGACAATATTAGTGAGCACCTCGTAGGAATCTCCCTTGAATCTTATTCTTTATTTCGCTGCTAACTCCTTTATATGGTTTAGTTTCATTTTATAAATGCCGCAGGTTTCTTATATTTCCACCTTTCTTCGTTCTCATTAATTTTCCTTTGCCACCAACTCATTTTTGCTTGAATATGCCCCTAGGACTCCTGCGAATTGTCCTGCCAATAATTTGTGTGTCTTGTTCTTCACTGTAACAATAATCAAGTCAATAAATTAAATATATCAGCGGAAGTGTAATGATTGTATTCTCGCAAGGATTTTAATTTTCATGAAATGGATTCTGAAAACAACATTTGTAAATCTATACTTCGCAGAAATGATCAAAATTATATATTCATGAAACAATCAAAATCGTGATTAAAATCGATGTATTTGTAATGATCTATTCTTTCATTTTTGACTTCAAACACAAAAATCATGTTCATATTAGTTGTCAAAATTATGATTAAATTCAAAGTTTATGGACGTAAATTTATGATCAAAACTCTTTTGAACTCAAAATATCAACTAAACATCAATTTTTGAGAAAAACAAAGTGTGATCGTTTAAAAATTCAAAATCTCCCGGATCCAGATTATTAAATATGATTAAAGAGATAAGAAAGAAATTGTCCTGTTTAAACAATTAATTGATGCCGATTCATTTTATTTGATTCCTATAAAGATTTCTTCGAATCTGCTCCTGCTTCCCAATTTTTTCTGCTTCTCTTTCTCTATAAACATTTCTCTTAAATTGTGTTGGCTGTTCTTCATCGTTCTTTTCCCAGAATTTCCATATTTTTCCCTGTATCTCATAGATTCAATCGAATTCATCATCAATAATTGCTAATTTCTCTTTATCTTCCTCCCCTTAGTCGGCGCCAAAATGTAGTTGCAGGAATTCACACAACACACCCCTTATAATATCTTGATAATTATCTCTTGATCTAAACTAATTTTGATATTAAAAGTATGACTAAAATTCTAAAAATTGTAAATAGACACATGGATTTTTACATGGTTCGATCAATTTGATCTACATCCATGATTCTCTACTATGATTGTTAAAGTTTACATTTGATTTTACATTTGATAATCTCCATTAATGGAATTCTAAATCTAGTTTTGGGGAAGAAGATGATAAAGAAAAATACATTTTCTCTCTCTAAAAGTCTCTCTGAAAAATATCTCTCTCTCCTAAAACTTTCTCTCTCCTCAAGACTCTCTCAACTCTAAAAAAATACATCATCCCTTTCTGGACTTACTTGAACCCTTTATATAGGAAATTACATAGTGGGTGACAGCTAAGTTTTCCCCTTCTTTCGGATCTATTTTGCGATCTCATCGCGGTAATTACAATGTTAATATTCGCCAACTTTTGTAATCCTCGTGAAACAATATTCTTCTAATATGCCTCTTCAATCGTCAACTTCGTCATTCTTTGAATTATTTTGTGACGCTCGTGAAATGTTGTTGAAGATTTTTTAGTAACGCTCGCAGAAGTGTCATTAATCTCTCGTGAATATAATTGTGGCGATATTCTGATCCTACAGATATAGAAGAAGAATGCTCTGCGAAATATCTTGTTCTTTTCTCTTGTCTTGCGAATGATTGCAATTTCTGAATCTTTCTTCTTCCTGCTTCTTTTGCGAAACATTGCAATTTTTGTAACTCAATCATCTTCTTTTGATTATATTTTTTTATTAATCTGAATCTAATCTTCGCAAATTCTTGTAATTTGATTATCTTCTTTTTTATTATCTTGATTCTTCTCAAGGAAGATAATGAAATACTGTTTTATAATCCCCATATATCCCCCTCATAATCTTCCTTGTGAAGTATTTAATATATGGCCCTTCTAAGAAATCCCATACTTGTCTCCTTTTATCAATCTGCAATATGATAAATGAATTATCGCAAATATTCTTGCGAAAAATCTGTTATATGCTTCGCAGATATAACCTCTCTTGTGGTCTTATTTCGCCTTCCTAGTTAAAGGTCTTATTATGCCACTTTTACGCGACAAGATCGCAGGACATTCTTACTTTCACATGTAATAATCCATTGATATTGCCTTATCATTTATTTTGATCTCTGCGACAATATGATAAGTTTAAGCCATCTTGTGAGATTAATCTCTCGTTTCTTTTTAAGACTTATGACATTGGCGTCTTTGCGATGAAATCGCAGGACGTTTTTGCGATTTATATCCTCTTATCATTGATTTCATTTATCTCATCTTTTGTTCTTATCACAAAAACCCATTGATCTCATCTTAACATTTCTCTTTAGGCTTTTTGGCCTGTCATGCGGAAATATGATGGGCTTAAATATTCTTGCGAATATAAAGTCCCATGACATTGTTGTCTGTGTCACGCGACAATATGACGGGCCTAAATATTCTTGCGAATATAAAGTCCCATGACATTGCCGTCTTTTTTGATACACAGCTCCCTAATGGAGGGTATCACCCTTATCTTCCCCCCGGTTGCCCCTTCAAGGATTATACATCGTCCATACAAGACTAGCACTTTCTCATCCGGTTCTGCCAACAACTAGTTGTTTTCGCAGCCTTGTGCTTTATGCCTATATGGCTTATAGTTACAAGACTGCACCCTAGTGGGGTTTTCTTCAGGCCGAACACATCGTAAGCCAAGACTTGCCATGGATGGCCAGGGTAGGTTCATCCATCCCGGGCACCCACAGCTCAACCGTGTACCTCGGCGCCTTGATCATACTTTGCATTCCTTAGGAGAAACTCTCGGGCGCCCAACCAGGGTATAACCTTATATAACTGGGAATCTAAGTTATCTCTCCCGGATGGATTTTCTATAATCCCAAATCTCCATGACTAGGTTCCAGCAGCAGTATAGCCTTTCCCATAGTCATGCAAAGAGATACCCCCCTTATGACGTACTTTAAGGACATTTCCTCTTACGGAATAGAATCCGCGAACTAGGGTGTACGCCATAAAGGTTCGTCCCATTCTTATATGTTTTTAGGAGATTTGTGCCCGTCTTATGCATTTGCATTAAAATTCTTAATTATTTCGCAATTTTTTTGCGAAAAATTGTTTTATATTTAGCAAACTTTATTCTTGAGAAACATCTCTTTTATTCTCTCGCAATTGCTTGCGCATAATCCAATGACCTTAGTCTTTCAAACCTTTATTGATAGTATTTTATTAGATATTGTCTATTCCATGGTCTGCCAAGTCTTTGACCCATGTCTCTTCCTTCTGGATCCATTAACTTATACGCTCCAGTTCCAATTATTTCTTTGATGATATATGGCCCGTCCCATTTTTTCGCTACTTTTTTTCCATTTTCTCGCTGATATTCTGGTGTTTCTCGCAGAACTAGATCTCCAACTTGGAATTCACGCTTCTTTACTCGCTTATTATATTCGCGGTCTAATATGCGATGGTAGTTCTCCATATGTTGTAATGCTTTTTCTCTCTTCTCTTCTACCTCATCAAGTTTGTCTAGAATCATACCAGCACTAAGATTCTTTTCCCAAGCTTCTCTTTTTGTTGTAGGAATAGCAACTTCTGTTGGTAATACTGCCTCGACTCCATATGTTAAACAAAAAGGTGATACCCCAGTTGCTTCTCTTCGTGTTGTATTATAAGCCCAAACTGCATTATGAACTTGTTGACACCATGTTCTATGATGCCCTTCTAATTTCTTTTTGAGGATATCTGCGATTTTTTTATTAGTTGCTTCAGCTTGACCATTAGCCTGTGGATATAAAGGTGTCGATTTTCCGCACTTTATCTTGAATGCATTAAGTAACATCTCTATATTTTGTCCTTCAAATTGTTTTCCATTATCTGACACCAACTAATGCGTAGAATTCGAATCTGCAAATGATGTTTTCAAATATAAATGTAAAGATGTCCTTATCACGAATATGATGTCCGCTTTAACTTCGCCCATTTTGTGAAGTAATCATTGCGACAATTAAATATCTCTTTTGCCCCATTTGGTACAAATGGTCCCACAATATCTAAACCCCACTTTCCAAATGGCCAAACATTTTTTGAGGATGTTAATGTTTCACCAGGTGCATGTATTCTTTTTGCAAATCGCTGACATTCCTCGCAGCTTCTTGATAAATTCTTTGCATCTTCATGCATATATGGCCAATAATAACCTTGCATTTTAGTTCTATATGCTAAAGATCTTCCGCCGCTGTGATTACCAGCATCCCCACTATGTCACATTTTTAATATTTGTTTTCCTTCTTCTTGTGTCAAACACCTTAGGGAAGGTCCATTTAAAGATTTTCGATATAATATCCCATCTCTCAACTCATAATTTGTTGCTCTACTTTTTAATTTATGTGCTTCTAATCTGTTTCTTGGTATCTCCCCCCTTTCTAGATATGCGTGAATTTCCGCACGCCAATCCGCGATAATTTGACTTGATTCTTCGCCATTATTTTCTACCATCATTGCCTCGGCTTCTTCTTCCTCTTCTTTATTAATTGAAGGTGCTATGAGTGTTTGTATCTTTATATTTCTCGCAGTTGGGTCTACCATCATGCTTGATATAAATGCAAATGCATATGCGAGCCTATTATCTCTTCTTGAAATATGCCTCCATTTGAGTTTTGGAATTTTCGCAGATAATTCTTCAACAAGTTTCTTATATTTTTTTCAAAGATATATCATTAGTTGCGTATTCTCCTTCAATTTGACGAATAATCAATTGCGAATCACTGGTAATTCTTGCATTCTCCACTTTCATCTCTATTGCAAATCTTAGAGCATGCAAGACAGCCTCATATTCTATCTCATTATTAGTAGATTCAAATTCTAGTTGGAATGCAAATGCCATTTTTGCACCTTCTGGAGAAATAAAAACGAATCCCACTCCATTTCCTTCTCCATTGGATGATCCATCTACTAATATCTCCCACCTATTTGGTTCTGTTAAAAGATCTCTAGGATCCCCATATTCTTCTTCTATATCCATCTTGTCTTCTACAACTTCATCATCCTCCAAAGGAAATTCTGCGAGAAATTCTGCGACAATTTGAGATTTTGGCGAGGATAAAATTGCATATTGGATCTCAAAATTCCCCACTTGTGCGTTCCATCTTTCAACTCTGCCTGATCTTTTTGAATTTTTCATTACTGACTCGATTGGTACTTTTGTTAGTACTTTGATTTTATGCGCTTGGAAATATATGTGAAGCTTAGATGCCACATAAACTAACGCCAGAATTAACTTTTCAATCTTTGAATAATTTTTCTCCACAGCATTAAATGTTTTGCTGATGTAGTAAATAGGTTTTTCAACTCCTGCGTCATTTCGCAAAAGTACTGCGCTTAAAGCATGTGGAGTTGTCGCAAGATACATCAACAATTCTTCTCCTGGTTCAGCCTTCTGTAAAATGGATATATTCATCAAATATTCCTTAATTCCTTGAAATGCCTTCTCACATTCATCTGTCCATTTAAATTTTGTTCCCTTCTTTAATATATTGAAGAAATGTTTGCATTTATCTGATGACCGCGAAATAAATCTTCCTAGCGAGGCTAAGAGTCCATTCAGTTTTTGCACATCTTTTACTGTTGCTGGAGTTGGCATATCTCGAACTGCTTGTACCTTTTCAGGATCAACTTGTATTCCTTCTTTTGATATAATATATCCCAAGAATTTCCCAGATGACACTCCGAAAGTACATTTCTCAGGATTTACTTTGATATTAAAAAGTCGCATTTGATCAAAAATTTCCCTTAAGTCCTGCACATGATTTTTAGCTTCTTTGCTTTTTACCAACATATCATCCACATATACCTCTAAAGTTTTATGTATCCATTTCGCGAACACCTTTTCTACCATTCTTTGGTAAGTTTCTCCTGCATTTCGCAACCCAAAGGGCATCTTTGTGTAGCAATATAATCCTCTGGGAGCAAAGAATGCAGTATGTTCTTGATCTTCTTCCGAAAGTGGGATTTGATTATATCCCTTTTATCCATCTAACGAAGATATTCGATCATTTCCTGCGGCAGATTCCACCAGCTGCGGGATATCTGGCAAGGGAAAACTATCTTTGGGACATGCTTTATTTAGATCAGTAAAATCGATGCAAATTCTTATCCCCTTATTTTTCTTGGGAACTACTACCATATTGGCGATCCATTCTGGATATTTTGCTTGCCTTATAATTCCTGCGTCAAGCATCTTCTGTAATTCTTCTTCTATCTTAGCATGATAAGTGGTCGCAATTTTTCTTATTCTTTGTTTGAATGGTCTCACATTTTTGTTAATCTCCAATTTATGGCATGCAACAGATGGATCTATCCCAGGCATCTCATCCATATTCCACGCAAAAATGTTTTTATACTCTCGCAAAAGATTTACAGTTTGTTCTTCTTCCTCCATTCCCATCTTAGTTCCAATTTTCAGTATTTTTGGGTCTTCTTCACTTCCAACATTTACTTCTTTTGTTGGTTCAGCTGCAGTATAACTGGCTTCATGTTCTCCCATTGGTGTTGGCGTTTTTATTACCTCCGCTGGTTCATCACTTTCTTGTGATACATCGCCAAATATTCCTTTTCCTTCTTCTGATCTTATCTTGTAAATCTTGAATTCTTCTTCATTCCTTTCTTCTCTCTTCATTTTTCTGCGCTGTTTTCGCAACTGAATTTGATTTTCACAATTCCTCACTTCATTCTGGAAACATAATGCTGCATAATCTACATCTCTTCTAATCTCTCCGATTCCGCTAGGCATAGGAAATTTTATGCACTGATGCAGAGTTGATGACACATCCTTGATTGCATGTATCCATGGTATTCCCAACATCATATTATATGGTGATTTCACGTCCACCACGCACAAAGTTATCTGCGTCTTTATTTCTCCCAGCGGAATTCGCACTACAATTTCACCTTTAGGTTTTGTTAGAGATTTTCCAAATCCATGGATATGATATGTTGGACTAAGCATTTCTTCATCTTTGTATCCTATTTTCTTGAATGTGTGGTAAAACATTATATCCACAGAACTTCCTGCGTCTACTAGAGTCCTATTCACAACCCACTCTTCTGTAGATCTTATTGATTTCTCTTTTCTTGTTGGCACAACAGACACTGTAATCACCAATGGAGATGTATGACTTAAATTCTCTTTCGGAATTTCTGCTGCCGTGAATGTGATCTTCTGTTTTTCCCAATATTTTAGCGGTGATGTCTCATCTACCATTATGATTTTCTTTCCTTCAAAATCTCGCTTGTGTATCCTTCCTCTAATATCTTCATGGAATTTATCTATCATCATCTTTGTTATTACACCACACTCAAACTTCTTTTGATTATCTTTGATTTCAATCATCTTTTCTTCCACCAATTTTCTTGATATTCTTCTACCTCTTGAATAATTTCTTTCCTTTATCTAATTTTTGCTATGATTTTCAATTTATTCAATCCCTGTTTCTAGCGCCAATATGTAGTTGCAGGAATTCCCACACTACACCCTACTCAAGAATTTATCAATATTTATGACATAATTTGAAATTAAAGACACTTTTTATTAATATGACTTTAAGGAATTACAGAAATCAAGAACATAGAACACTTAGTAAGATTTTCTCTCTCCTAAAAACTTTCTTAGCACTCAAAAATTCATCCCTCCTTCTGGAATTATTCATTTCCTTTATATCGGGATTTACATAGTGGATTACAGCTCATCACAGCTCATTTACAGCTAAGATCCCCTTTAATTTCGGATCTAGGTTCCGGCGATAAATCGCAGGTGGCACCGCCTTAATATTTCGCAAGCTTTATACATTCATCGCAGAAATGTCACACTCTTCTCATGTTTCTATCGTTTTCATCCGATATGTCATTCCTTACGTCACCTTGAGATATTTCATAGAATATCATCGATGTATCGCAGAACTGTTATTTATTCCGCAGGAATATTGTTGTGACAATATTCTGATCCTACAGCGATCAAGAAGAGTATGAAAGAGAGAAGAATTATTACAATCGTGGAGGAAATAATAAAATCCAAAGGCTTGATCAACCTCAAGAGACTTATGGTGGACAGAGGCAAAATAATTTCAAAAATCAGGGGAATATGAGAACAATATGGGAGGAGATTAAGATGCCGCCCTTGAATGCTAGTGTAGAGAAAATCTGGGAAGCTATCATTTTGATGAAAGATATACCATCACCATGGAACATGGGGAAGGAACCACATCCTAACACTCTCAATCAAGAGTTCTGTCCTTATCATCATTTTCATGTCCATTCGATAAATGACTGCAGAAATGTAAAGAGAATAATCCTAAGAATGATTGATCAGGGGAAGCTAAATTATTTTCTAAGAGGGCATCAACAATCTCAACAATTACCACCACCACCAGACAATCGCAGGGTGAATAATGTAAAGGGAGCAGAAACTTTTGTCATAGAGGTTGGTGCCAAAGCAAAGAATTTGTTTTGCAATTATATTGTGCACTCTTTCAGAACCATCGAAGATTTCCACGATAATGTCCTAAGTAGAGTCTTCGCCAGAGATACGGATAGAAAAGAAATAATGAATATAGCGAGAGTCTCGCCATTAGAAGAGTGGCAGAAACAAATTTTTTCTTTTACATCACAAGAGGTACCAGAGCCTGACGAGTTGCATGATAACCCATTGGTGGTAAGGTTGGAAATAAAACCAAGACAAACAGAAGAAGAAGAAGATGAAGAAAACAACAATGAGGTAGAAGAATCTTGGGCCATTGATAGAATCCTAATTGACACTGGCAGTTCTGTAGATATCTTATTTTATCATACCTATAGAACCATGGGTGGAAAAGATGAAGATTTAGTACCATCAACATATAATATTTATGGTTTTAATGGTACTGCCAACAAACCTAAAGGGGAGATCACAATGAGAATTCCGCTGAAAGGGATGTCCTCCAATATCTCATTCTGTGTTGTTGATATTGAATCACCATACAATGCCTTGATTGGACGACCTTGGTTACATGGGATATTGGGTGTTGCATCTACCTTCCACCAGTGCATTAAATTCCCTCATCCAAATGGTGTTGGAGTAATTAAAGGAGATTGGGGAGAAAGTAAGAAATGTTATGAGAATGATATCAAATCTTGTGAGGAAAGAGCAGGGAAGAATAACAATTGGAAGTACAAAATTGAACATCAACAGAGATGTGACAGATTGATGGTTGATTCAATAGAAAAGCATGAAGAAATAGATAGCAAGTCTCTCGCGAATATCAAGCAAATAATAAAGCGCAGCAAAAGCGCAGATGCAAAGAACACAAGAGGAGGAAATGGCGAGCAACTCGCTGGTAAACAATAAGTAGAAGGACAGATGATAAGAAAGATGAAATTACGATAAGAAGAAGTATATAACGAGCAGCTCGTAGAAAGGGAAAAGCCACCAAAACATGAAAGAAAGGAAGAATCAAAAAATAGTAAGTAGAAAGGTAAAATTGTTTTCGAAAAATATTATGTTTGAATGGAGAAGATGAAATTGAAAAGTTGTAAAAAAAAAAGGAGATAAAAAAGAAATGAAATTTTAACAAAGATTTGAAGCTCGCAAGAAATTTTAAGAAACGCGAATAAAATTTCGAAGAGATTTAAAGAATGGGACAAACCTTTATGGCGTGCACCCTAGTTCGCAAATACAATTTCGTAAGAGGCAAATGTAAGACCTACAAGCACGTTATAAGGGGGGTATCTCTTTATATGATTCAGGGATACGGTTATACCGCTACTGGAACCTGAGTCATACAGATGTTGGGGGTTAAAGAAAACCTATCCGGGAGAGAGATCTTGGATTTCCATCTTTATAAGGTTATACCCTGGTTGGACGAATGAGAATCTCTTCCAAGAAGTGCAGAGTATGACCAAGGTGCTGAGGTACACGGTTTAGCCAAGGGTGCCCGGGACGGACGAACCTACCCTGACCATCTTTGGTAAGTCTTGGCTATGATGCACTTGCCCTGAAGAAAACCCCACTTAGGGTGAAGTCTTGCAACTATAATCCATATAGGCATAAAGGACAAGAGGCTGCGAAAACAACTGGTTGTTGGTAAATCTAGATGGGAGGAGCTAGTCTTGTATGGCCGATGTGCCCTCCTTGAAGGGGAAACCAGGGGGAAGATAAGGGTCCTCCATTAAGGAGCTGATAAGTGTCTTAAGATGGCAATGTCATGGGGCTCTAAGTCGCAAGATCATTTAGGCCTGTCATATTGTCGCGTGACGTAAATTATACAGAGGCAAAAAGCCATAAGAGAAAAAGTTAAGGTGAGATCAATGGGTTTTTACATGAAAATGTGAAGACGCCCTGCGATTTCATCGCGAAGACATCAATGTCATGGGACTCTATGTTCGCAAGAATATTTATACCTGTCATATTGTTGCATGACAAGTATCATGTAGAGGATATAATACTATGATAAGGCAAGATCAATGGGTCAATACATGAAAGTTCAAAGACGTCCTGCGATTTTGTCGCAGAAAGAAAAGTGTAGCAAAGTAAGACCTTTAAGTAGGAAGGCATAATAAGACCATAAGATCGCAGAAATAACATCACGAGATTTTAATGTTTGCGATATCATCGCAATAATCATGAGATTCGCCAACATTTTCATTTATTTATATTTTAAATTGTCATTAACTTTCTCATATTGCAGATGAATAACAGAGGCAAGTATGGGAATTCATAGAATGATAAAATTATTATTCATCAACCTATGAGAAACTTGCATGGACATTATTTAGAGACACAGATAGTTAGCAGATATAAACTATATTGATCAAATTATATTGTAGAAAAGGATTGTTTTCTAATTCATATAGATGGAGGGGCAAAGAAATTTATACAGTAAGTTGAAGCAAGTTGTAGCAAATTGAAGAATCTCGCAACAGTATTACACAAAGGAAAAAGAGAGAAAAAGCTATTTAAATACATTGTTTCATTCGTCAGACTTCTCTCTTCATTATCTTTGTCGGATTTCTTCTCATCGCCAGAATTTGTTTCTTCATCATTATCCTCCTCCTCACCATCGTCAGATTCTTCATCAGTATCAGAGATATCAAGATCTGGAACCTCTGATGGTATTTCCGTTGCAAGATCAGGATACAAAGAATGAGAAATTCCATGATCGTCACAAACCTGCTTAGTAGAATTATTGCGAGTAATGACAAGAGATCTATTAAAGTTTGCAGAAGTAATTCCAAATTGAGATTTCAATCGTGAATATTTATCGTTGCGAGCAGCAAGATTATTCGCGAGTTGATGGTTATTATCTTCAAGTTCTCTCATCCTTACACGGCATCTTTCTTCAGATTCTGCGAGAATAAAGCATAGTCAGATTATAAATTTTACAAGGAAGAATAATAAAAACAAGAAATCAACAGAGTAGAGTGATTAACAACCTTCTTTCTCAGAAATCAGATCCCTAATTAAGGATGATTGATCAGCATGGAGACTAACATTTACACCTAAATTATTCCTAGCATTATCAAGAACCATTACAGCCCAAGAAAACTCGTCATCGCTAGTAATAAGAAGGAGAGAACGAACTTGAGTTTCCCTCGCAAGAAGGTCTTTATTCTCGCAAATGAGCCTATCTCTTTCCATCTGTATATTAAGAAGAGTTTTGTGGAAATCTTCTAGAGCCTCGGCACCATTCCTAATTGCTTGATCTTTTTCGTCAATAAGATCACTATTTTTACTTCTTAATTCATTGATTACCTCTTTTGAATTATGGTAAGGACGCTTATATTTATTAGTTAAGCCTAAATTGTGTCTATGTTCAATTCTTAGAAGATTAAGCTTGGATTTAAGTTCATCAACAGAGAGGGATCTAATTTGTTCATCAGAAAAATTACTTAAAGAGCTATTAAGACGAGCAAGAAGGGTATTATCATCTACATGTTCGGGAAAAGATTGAAGGAATGTAGCCTCGTCAGTTAGACCATAAACATCTGCAAAAATGATTGCTTGAATAAGCTATGATAGGGAAAAAACAGAATTAAAAGAAAGAAAAACTAAATCATACCATAAAGTTGTTGGTTGGCTTTATTAAGATCAAAGATCTTCTGCTTATCAACTGAAGCTTCAGTTTCCAGCTGTTTATTTTTCTCGCGAAGCTCAGCAATTTCAACCTCCAGTTTTTCTTTATCTTGGCGAAGGTTAACAACTTTCTTCTCATATGAAGCACGTTTATTATCCAAATCAGAAGCAGTGGCAAAATAAGCTCTTCCAACCTGCGATAGAGCTTTATAAGTACAAGAAATTTGGCAGAAAATAAAAATGACAATAAAACAATTAAGAGAAAACGTACCAGGATACCAAGTGCATTTAAGAAACTCGGAGTTAGCGATCCTGAAACTCCGCGAAGAGAGTTATTATCAGTTAAAACTGGAGCATCACAGACTTTGACGAGCGCTTGAGCTATCTCATTAAGAGTTTCATCTCCGTACTCATTTTTAATTCCACGAGAGGGATCGCCAAAAATCATGGACAGTTGGGCCATGGAAGAATCAGAAGAAGAAGAATTCTTCATGGAGGGAACTTCGTTAATATCATCAAATTTTTCGCCAAATTCATCATCAGATTTATTACCAACATTCAAATCTTCTTGAATATGTTGAGAAGAAGAATGCTGAATTTTCTTACTTTTCAAAGGAGGCTCGCTAGATTCTTCATCACGAGAGGCAGAAGGATTTCCTTTACTAGAAGCAGCAGATTTCCCTTTGCGATCAGTTGAAGATTTCACCTTGGGTTTTGGCTCTAATGGTTCTAATTCTACAATCACCTGTAAGCACAGATAAAGATAAGAAATAGGGGCAACAATATATTGTTAGAACTAACAAAGGTATATTTCTTACTTCATCTGTGAAGGATCTGAGAGCTAAAAGAGTGCTAGGTTTCCTGAAACTTTGGTAGTTGAGCTTCATTTTGTCAATCTGCGAGACAACAAAGAAATTAGAGAAAATATAGAAATATGAGGAAGATAATGAATAATAACAATGCAAGAGGTTAAGAGAATATACATCTACAGATTTAGTAGGCCAGTTGAAAACTCATGGTTCATACTGAGAGAGATTCGCAGGAAGTTGGAGTGAACCAGATATATAAGGACCTTCAAGACATAGAGGAAAAATAAACCATTTATCATCGTTAGAATGGCGAGGGCCATGATTGGTTTTGGTATGAAAATCGATATCCAGCATGAGAGCGTCCTTAACAACGAGTTTCTTTTTATGCAAGCGGACACCCCAATAGGTGTTATCCCTATTCATAGGGAGTAACTGGTAATTTCGAAAGAAGTTATCTACAGTATAATCTGTAGGGATAATTGGAACATGTTTATATTTAAGACTTTGGTGTTCTTCAGAATATCGCGATCCTTTACCAACACCATGATAGGCATATTCAAGTAATAATCTAATACAATCTCCACCGAGTTGATATACCGCTCGCGAAAATATCTCGTCAGAAATTATTTGGTAAAAAAGTGAAAGTTCAGGATCGTAAAGAGGAAGTGGAAGACCAGCTTCAAGTTGGCCTAACGAAACTATGATTTTTTCGCGAGAACATTAAAAATTGGAAAATAATTCAAGAGAAAGATCAGATTTAGGACTTTGACCTGAGATTAAAGATAAATTAAACCCTTTGCCTTTGAGTTTTGCTTGCATCTCATTGAAGGCAGTCAAGTTTTTAGCACCAACAACAACCATTTTTAGAGTATGGGAATGAAGGAAGATTGAAAAAGAAGGAAGAAATGGTGAAAATAACTGATGCGCAATTTGCGGAAGAACAGTAAAATCTGCAGAGAAGAAGAAAGAAAGAAAATGTAAAAAGAAAAAAAGAGGAGAATGAAAGAGGTATTTATAGGAGAAGAAGTTTCTCGAGAAAGTAAATGTAATTAATACAACGAAAGGACGTGAATGGTCAGATCACATCGGTTTATGTTGACGTGTCGACAAATAGATGGAAAAAAAATTTACGTGGAGACAGCTGGTGAAAAGCTTAGAAACGTGTTAGAACAAAGATTGAGGTGAAAGGATAAGAGATTGCAACAATATATTCTCACGATCTTCTCTTCTTCGCAGAAAAGACATGAGAAGAGGCAAGATGTAGGACCAGAATATCGCCACAACGATATTCTTGCGATGAGAACGATGCTTTCACGAGAAGGTCGAATGCTCCTACAGTATTAACGACATCTTTCACGAGAGCGTCGTGAGATTCTCCTGTGAAATTTGGCGAGTGTCATGAGAGTACATCATAATAGCTGACGATTGAAGAACATTGATAAAAGCGTATTATTTCACGATGACTACAAAAGTTGGCGATGATTAACATTGTAACAACCGCGATGAGGTCGTAGAATAGATCCGAAAGAAGGGGAAAATTTAGCTGTCACCCACTATGTAATTTCCTATATAAAGGGTTCAAATAAATCCAGAAGGAGGATGATGTATTTTTTAGAGTTGAGAAAGTCTTGAGGAGAGAGAAACTCTAGAAATAAAGTTGTATTTCTGAGTTTGAATATTTTCTGTAAACATTTCTAAGATCTAAATAATAAAGTGTTGTTTAATTCTTCAAATCTTCAACTAGTTTCTCATAGATTTCTGTAGCATCTTAATATGGGTGTAGTGTGGGAATTCCTGCTACTACACACGCAGACTCATTCAACCAGAATTTCGCAGGAATTGTGATTATTTTGCAGAATTTGATTATTTTCTTAAATTGATTACCACTTGAGGCAGAGGCAAGATAAGAATAAATAAGCAATTCAGTCATTCAACATTTTCTCAAGGATTCTCCTTCATAGATAAAGAACAGAGGCAACTATGGATTACCAAGAAATTATTTTATGTTCTTTATCTTCTCAGTAAGAATCATTTCCAAAATGGGCAAGAATTCTCACCAAAAATGAAGAAATAATTTCGCATGAATAGAGGCAATATTTCTTATTCAAGGACAGATACTTCTTATATTTCGAGGATTGAGTACTTCTTCTACGATACTTCATACTTCTTCTACTTCTTCAAGGATACTTCGCATACTTCATACTTCATATTTCGCAAGATGATATTTCTAATTACTTCGCAAAGCTTCAGAAATTCGCAAAAGAATAGAGGCAAGTATATACTTTTCAAGTCCAATATTCTTTCGCTCGTTCCTTCATCAACAAAGATCAAAGACTACTCCAAAAACTACATCAACTAGTTTTTTCCTGAAGATCGTTCTTCAAGCAATATTCAAGAAAAAAGAGGCAAAATGTAGGAGCAGAATCTCGCAGCATTATTATGCTTGCGAATAATTAACGACGCAACAAATGATAGCTTGCAAAATTGTGGAGAGAAAAGACATCTTGCGAGCAAGGCTGCGAAGACTCGCATGACATATTTTAGATCTGAAATTGCGGGACAACACAACTGTCATCTTTTATGTAAAATCATTTAAATATCCATTTAGTCATAAGAGAAAGGGAGGGTTCTTTTAGAGAATAGATTTTGGAGAGACATTTTAAGTGAGAATTTTGTAAATAGAGAGAGAGACTTATTTTCTTGATGATCTTCTTCCCCAAAAATCTAGAGCTCCAAATATTCATTAATGGAGTCTCCATTGTAAAATCATGTAATTACATACAATCACTAGTGAAGAACCATGGATGTAGATCACAATGATCGAACCATGTAAAAATCCTTGTGTCTCTTTTACAATTTTAGTACTTTAATATTCATTTTCATATCAAATAAATTAGATCGTCAAATCAAATTAATAAAATCTCATGAGGGTGTAGTTGTAGGATTTCCTGCAACTACAAATGTTGTTGAGATATTCGCGATATCCTCGCAGAAATGTTGTTAATCTTCGCAGGAATATCGTTGTAGCGATATTCTGGTCCTACAAGGAATCTGAAATATGTATGCATAGTAATCAGGAATTTGTTACTTCAAATATTGACCTTCAAGAAAATCAAGAAAATATTGTTTCTGGTTCAGACCTAATAATTTTAACGATTATTCACCTATTCAAAAGGATGAGGATTTGACTAGAGATTCCACAGTTTTAGACGATGTAGTATTCCCTTTTGATTATGAAGCCAATGATGGTTTAGAGGAACGAGTATATTTTGAGTCTAGCGATTTAGAAACAATTGACTTAGAAAAAGAAAATGAACTCGTAGAGATGAGTGAGGATGTACCTGACTTAGAAGAATTAATTGACCATTTTCAGGAACCAGATGACCTTGAAATTAGGGAAGTTGTGACTAGTCTTTCTAGAGACACTGAAAACTCTAAGTTTGGGGGTGATTATCATTCTCCTTGTGCTTTAACTCTTAGAAAATTCCCTCACTTGGGACTTGACATATGTGCCTCAAACATTTTACAAGATTATATTCATACACGTTTTCCTGAACCTAGTGATATCCATAAGGAAGTTTAGTTGTTAGAAACCCATCCTCTGGTTGATGTGGTTTACCCAGTCTATGATACCCAGATCGATTTTGTTTTCCCACCAAATATTTTCAACCAATTGTGGGAACGTATGATTTTCAAATGTGTTTGTTATTAAGTTTTGAGACTAAACCTAAATACTTTAGGAGAATAGAAAAGACACATTTTCTTAAGAATGACCACCACTTTCATTGTAATCAGTTGTGTAAGTCAAATCTGATTGACTTAGAGGATCCCCAATTATTCAGGTTATTATTATGTGCTTCTAAATTCTTAGTTGAGTTTTTACAGACTTTAGAACCTAAATCTTTGGATCCCGCCATGAGGAAGTGCACCCAATGAAAATATTTTATTTAGACCTCTTTTGTAGTTGCAGAATAACCTACAACTACACCCTCAGTAGAATTTGTAAAACTTAAGAAGTTCTTGATGATGAATGACAATTTTCTTATTAATTCTCTCAATTGATTACATAAAGATATCTAAATGGAACTAGAATAGCTACAACTTTCTCTATTCTCTTTCCTAAGATATTTTCTAACACTCACTAAAAGAACCCCTTGAATTTTACATTTGAACTCCTATTTATAGTGAAATTTGTACAGCTATATATGTATTGCGAAGTATCGCAATACATCTTCGTAAGATTATTCTATCTTCGCAAATCTTCATACTTCCCCGTGCTTCCTCTACCATCGCATCGTTTTGTAACTCTTTCCTCTTATATTTATTACGATGTTCGTAAGCTAATATCTTGCGATATTCGGTACCTACATCTTGCCTCTTCTCATGTCAATTCTGCGAAGAAGAAATGATCGTGAGAACATAACCGTTACTTATTCTTTTAGAATGTGGACACGTCTTTTGTAACCGTCCTTTTCCAGCTATTCCCTTATATAAACTCTTTTACATTCTCTTCCTTATCTTTTTCTTACTTTCTCTTTTTACTTATGCAATTTTATCTTCTTATCGTACTCTCCATTACCATTTTTCTCTTCCTGTTTATATCATTATGAGTTCTCCGAGGTAATTTTCTTCTATCTTCCGCGTCTTTCACTTGTTTTCCTCTTTGATTTCTGTATAATTTATTGTTTGATTTTGGTTTGTTTCAGCAAAACTATTCCTCAGGTGAAACCTCCAACCAGAAATCCAAGCCCTAATCTTCGAAGAAGGAAATCCGAGAATCAAAAGGTAGTTAAAATACTCTGTCTTCTTTTTTAAACAATATATTGTTGCCTCAGTTTTTTAATCTACATTTTGATTCGTAGGTTGGCGAAAAATTAAACCCCAATAAGAGATCTCGAGTGACTAAACCCACCCCAATAATTTCAATTGATGACTTCCTTCCTGAGGTTGATAAGGAATTTCCCTCTCCTCCTCGTGAAAGCACTTCTTCGCAAACTCCTGCCTCTACTCCATTACCCAGTCTTCAGTCTCCCACCAATGTCAATTTATCAACACTTCTTCAGGATCAACCTTCGCAAAATACTTTTTCAACCTCTTCTCTTGAAAAACCTATCTTAACTCCCAATCCTTTGAGTGATGTTGCCCAAGACAATTTACAACTTGCTCTTATTCCTTCAAATTCTTCTCCTCTTCCTCAAGAAATTCGAGATGGAATTTACTCAACTTTCCGAATGTTATTTGAAGTTTTGAATAGTACTACGAAGTCTACTAATGTTCGTTCGCAGTATGAGTTTTGCGAAGCACTAAATAGTTTCATCAATCCTGATATTTCAATTTCACGTCAATCCTTGGAAAGAGAAGTTGAATTACTTCGCCAATCTTTGAAGTTTTCAAGAGAAGAATGTGAGAATCTTTGTAAAGAGAATCATCAGCTTCAAAATGATTCTCTTGACTGTGCGATCCTTCGCAAAAGGAATGATGAATTGAAAGGTATGGTTATTATCTTCATATTTTCCCCTTTTGTTTACTTATATTCTTCATATGTTTGAAACATCCATTAAAACCCATTCCCCTTTATAGAATCCATCCGGAAATGTAGAATGTTGGTACTTCGCCATGAATCAGATGCATCAGAATATCAAGCCAAGCATGCAAGCCTCTTGAACCAATTCTCCCACTTATCTGATCTTCATTCGTGTGCTCTTGATAATTTTGATGCTCTTTTCCAAGAGAATACCCAACTGATTTATGACCGAAATTTTTTGAATGATGATATATCTCAACTTACTTCTTCTTTAACTAAAGCCAGCTTGAGAATTGAAACCTTATTAGGAGAGAACAAAACCTTATCAGAAGAGAAATGCTCATATTTGAATACAATGACCGTTTCTTCGCAACAATTAAACACTCTTCAGAATAAATGTTGCGATCAAGAAAATCTTCTTTCTTTGTTAAAAGGTGAACTTGAGGAATTAAAGAAGTCTTCAGATGCAGAGAGAAGTTCTTTTGCCATTGAGAAGAAGTCCCTTATTAATAAGAATATAATCTTAAGTACCAAGAAGAATCAACTTGAAGAAGATTACTCTGAACTAGAAAGTCTTAATTCCAAACTTGCGAAGGATAAAAATTTTCTTCTTTCTAAAGACCAAAAGCTTCAATCTAGACTTAAAGGATTAGTTGGTGATGGTTTTGATAATGCGATGGATCAGATAAAGAATTGTTGTCTATCTTTAGCTCAATTTCTTACTTCGCAAAGAGAAGGTAGTCATTAAAATTTGACTGCCTCTGATGTATCTTTAAATTTTGTTATATTCGCAAATTTAACTCTTTGAATTTTGTTTTACTCGCAGAATCTGAGAATAACCTTCGCAATGCTAAAGCTGGACTAGAAGCCTCTTGTTCTGAGCTTCTCAAGAAAAATGCTTTGCTTTCTACTCGCTTAATCAACTCTCGTGATCGTGCCACTCGGAGATTCAACTATCTTGCTTATTCCAAAGATATCGAAGATACCAACCATCAGAAAGCTATACTTCGTGAAAGTCATCTGAAAGCCCAAGTCTTTGTGAATAACATTCTCTTATCAAGATCCTTGCCTCCTGTGAAGATTACTCCTCTGGGAATATCTGATGATGAAGTTGTTCGTGATCCTGATAGTGATTTTGATTATGAGAGTGATGATGAAGGACTTGATGGTGAAAAGGAATCTGTTCCTCAAAGAGATGTTCCTGTTGCAGACTCTACAAAGGATGATATTTCGCAAAAGTCGAATGCTGCTAATGACCCTGCTCATCTTAAAGACCCAGCACAGAGTGTTGATGAAGCATAATAATATTCTTTCTCAAATTATCATTGATTCTCTTGTTTTCCTTTCCTTTGAACTCTTTCTCTTGGCTACTGTTGGTTCTCTTTTTGCAAACAATTCTGCCTACTGTTTTTTGTTCTTTTAAGAAGTACATTTGATATTTTGCGAAGATGATTTGACCTTTCTTAAATTGAATGCTTTCCTTCTTTGCATCATTTGATCATATGAAGAGAAATAATATAACTTAAAGACTTAGCTTAGTATCTCCTTTCCCCCTATTATTGCTCTTTAGATGATTAAACCTTGTTGGAAGTATTTGAATATCTGCCCCAATTTAACTTTCGAAGTTTCAGCTTGTTGCGATTGTGAATAAGAAATCCTCCTTTTAAAATACAAGAATAGATTCTTATGAAATATCCTTAAGAAGTATAAGAAGTATAAAATATCTTTGAAGAAGTATTAGAAGTATTCAATCCGTGAAGAATTATTCAATATATGACGAAGTATAGGAATTATTCAATTCGCGAAGAATTATTCAATGTATGAAGAAGTATAACAAGTATTTAACCTTCGCAAAATTTACTAAATATGAAATATCCGTTATAGAAATATAATAAGTATGAGATGTTTTTGAAGAAGTATTCAAACTATGGAGAAATATTCAATGTATGAAGAAGTATAAGAAGTATGTAATCCCCCATAAAATTTAATGAATACGAACTATCTGTTTTTGATTGCGAACAAAATCACATCTTTTGTTATGTCTTCGTGATATATATATTCTTTTAAAAATTCTTCAATGATATTGATGGAATTGTCTTCTTTGTCAGGACTTCATGATATATATTCTTGTAAAAATTCTTCAATGATATTGACGGAATTGCCTTCTTTGTCAGAACTTCATGATATATATTCTTGTAAAAATTCTTCAATGATATTGATGGAATAAATTTCATTAATTGATGTGGTCTTATCATGCCTTCCTAAGTAAAGGTCTTATTTTGCCACCTCTTTTGTGATAATATTTTTGTATTTGCGATAATATGACAAGCTTGAACATTCTTGCGAATATACAACCTCGTGACATTATCGTCTTGCGATGAAATCGCAGGACGTTTTTACACTTTCATGTAATAACCCATTGATCTCATCTTAACTTCTTTGTTATGTTCTGCGAGTTCTCTTTTTCTGTATATTATTATTATTATTATTTTTTTATTTTTTTTAGAATGCTCGCAGAAATTCAGTTGTTGCACAAATATGACAAGCCTTTATGTTTTCGCAAACAAAAAGCCTCGTGACATTTGCGTCTTATAGCACGTATCAGCTCCCTAATGGAGGGTGCTGCCCTTTATCTTCCCCTTGGTTTCCCCTTCAAGGAAGCGTACATCGACCATACAAGGTTATCTCTTCCCATCCGGTTCTGCCAACAACCAGCTTTTGATCGCAACCTCTTATCCTTTTTGCCTATAGGTCTTATAGTTACGAGGTTGCACCCTATGGGGTATCTTTGGGCCAAGTGCATCATTTGCCAAGACTTGTCAAAAATGGCAGATGTGCTTCAAGCCCACCCGGCACTCTTGACTCAACCGTGTACCTCGGCTCCTTGATCGTTTTATGCACTTCTTGGGAAAGACAGTATGCCTTAGTCGCCCAACCTAAATCATGTTACATCGCATAATATTGCGTAATGTCGCAAGATTAGGTGAGAATCCAAGGTGTATAACCCGGATAGGTACCCCGTTATTGGGTTGTACCCCGTAAAGTTCCATGTACTCAGGTTCCTTGGTGGTGTTCCGGTGTCCCTGAGCCATGCTTATAGGTACCCTCTTAAATGACGCACTTTAGGACTTTGCCTCTTACGAAATGTTTCTTCGCGAACTAGGGTGTACGCCACAAAGGTTTGCCTGTGTAATATTTCTGCGACTTTCTTTCTTTTTTGAAAGCTGATCACAGATTGCGGTTTTTTATTCGCAAATTGATGTGTGCGTCTTTCTTTAATGAAAGTTAATCGCAATAAAAATTTTGAAATTCGTAACTTTTGCAAATTTCCTGCGAGCAAACAATATTCGTAAAATTTATCATGAGTTTTATGGATAATACCTTTTCAAATACAGTCTATTCCAAGGTCTACCAAGTCTCAAACCCATGTCTCTCCCTTCTGGATCCATCAGTCGATAAGCTCCACTTCCCACAACCTCTTTGATAACATATGGTCCATCCCATTTTGGTGCTAATTTTCCTCCATTTTCTTTCTGATATGGAGGTGTTTCTCGCATGACCAAATCACCTGGTTGATATTCACGTTCAATGACTCTCTTGTTATACTCTCGAGCTAATCGTTCCTGATAAATTTTCATATGGTGCAACACCTTTTCTCTTTTTTCTTCCAAATCATCCAGTTCACTTAATATCACCCCTGCACTTAAATTTCTTTCCCAAGCTTCTTTCTTTGTTGTCGGAATTACAACCTCTGTTGGTAATACTGCTTCTACTCCATATGTTAAGCAATAAGGAGACATTCCAGTTGCCTCTCTTCTAGTTGTATTGTATGCCCAAACTGCACTAGGTACTTGCTCGCACCACCATTTGAGATGTCCTTCTAATTTCTTTTTGATTGTATATGCGATTGTTTTATTTGTTGCCTCTGCCTGTCCATTAGCTTGTGGATATAATGGAGTTGACTTCCCACATTTTATCCTAAAAGCACTGAGCAGCATCTCTATATTCTGTCCTTCAAATTGTTTTCCATTATCAGATACTAACTGTGCTGGAACTCCGTACCTGCAAATGATGTTCTCAAATATGAACGTAAAAACATCTTTATCACGAATATGATGTACTGCTTTTACTTCTGCGAGCTTCGTGAAATAATCTGTTGCGACTATCAAGTATCGTCTTTGTCCGGATCCAGGTAAAAATGGTCCAACAATATCCAACCCCCATTTCCCAAAAGTCCAGCATCTTGTTGAAGAAGTTAATGTTGCCCCTGGTGCATGAATTCTTTTACCATGTCGTTGACATTCCTTGCATCTTCGTACGAACAATTTTGCGTCTGTATGCATATAAGGCCAGTAATATCCTTGTATCTTTGCTCTATACGCTAGAGATCTTCCCCACTATGATTACCAGCTTCTCCTCCATGTAACATCTTTAATATTTTTTCTCCTTCTTCACGAGTTAAACACCTGAGAGGTGGTCCACTGAAAGATTTTCTGTATAAAATTCCTTCTCGCAACTCATAGTTTGTTGCACGACTCTTTAACTTATGTGCTTCTAGTCTGTTCCTGGATATTTCTCCCATTGCGAGATATGCATGAATTTCCTTTCTCCAATCTGCGATGTTGTTTGGTAATTCCCTTTCTACTTCCATCGCAACTGCCTCCTCAATTTCTTTTTCTTTGTCCAATGATGGGTGTTGAATTGTCTGGATTTTGATATTTCTTGTATTAGGATTTGTCATCATACTTGGAATGAATGCAAAAGCATCTGCGAGTCGATTGTATTTCCTTGTTATATGTCTCCATTTTAATTTTGGTATCTTCGCAGATAATTCATCAACGAGTTTCTTGTATTTCTTCAAAGAAGACTCATTTGTGGTATAATATCCTTTAATTTGACAAATTACCATCTGCGAATCACTTGTTATCCTTATACTTTTAAGCTTCTTTTCTATTGCGATCTTCAATGCATGCACTACAACTTCGTACTCTGTTTCATTGTTCGTGGATGCAAATTCTAGTCTGAATGAGAATGTTGTTCTTTCTCCTTCTGGTGAAATCAACACAACTCCTATTCCATTCCCCTCGTTGTTGGATGATCCATCTACTAAAATTTCCCATCTATTTGGTTCTATTAACAAATATTTTGGATTCCCAAATTCTTCTTCAACATCCATCATTTCTTCTACTGCTTCATCTTCTTCCAAAGGAAATTCCGCCAAGAAATCTGCGACGACTTGTGATTTTTGCGATGATAATACTTCGTATTTTATCTTGTAATGGTTTACTTGGGCATTCCACCTTTCTATTCTTCCTGACCTTTTTGCGTTCTTCATGATTGATTCAATTGGGACTTTGGTTACCACTTTTATCACATGTGCTTGGAAGTATATTCGTAACTTGAATGATGCATAAACCAGGGCTAAGATTAACTTCTCCATTTTAGAATAATTTTTCTCTGCTGCGTTAAAAGTTTTACTAATGTAGTAAATGGGCCTTTCTATTCATGCGTCTGCTCGCAACAGAACTGCGCTTAGAGCGTATGGAGTTGTTGCGAGGTATACCAATAATTCTTCGTCTTTCTCTGGTTTCTGTAATATGGATGTATTTGTGAGATATTCTTTGATTCCTTGAAAAGCTTTTTCACATTTATCAGTCCACTTGAATTTTGCTCCCTTCTTAAGTATGTTGAAAAAATGTTTGCACTTATCTGACATTCGCGAAATAAATCTTCCAAGTGAAGCCAAGAGCCCGTTTAGCTTTTGTACTTCCTTTACCGTTGCAGGTGTTGGCATGTCACGAACTGCTTGTACTTTTTCTGGATCAACTTGTATTCCCTCCTTTGATACTATATATCCCAAGAATTTCCCAGACGCAACTCCAATTATACATTTTTCAGGATTTAATTTGATGTTGAACTTTCTCATTTGTTCAAATATTTCCTTCAAATCTTGCACATGATCTTTGGCTTCTTTGCTTTTTATCAACATATCATCTACATATACTTCCAAAGTTTTATGTATCCACTTTGCGAACACCTTTTCAACCATTCGTTGATATGTAGCACCCGCATTTCGCAAACCAAATGGCATCTTCACATAAAAATATAAACCTCTTGGAGCAAAAAAGGCAGTATGTTCCTGATCTTCTTCTGCGAGTGATATTTGATTATACCCTTTATATCCATCAAGTGAAGTGACTCTATCATGTCCTGCAGCTGATTCCACCATTTGTGGTATGTCTGGTAATGGGAAACTGTCTTTGGGACAGGCTTTGTTTAGATCTATGAAATCTATACAAATTCTTATCCCTTTATTCTTTTTCGGAACAATGACCATATTCGCAATCCATTCTGGGTATTTCGCTTCCCTTATGATTCCTGCATCCAGCATCTTTTGTAATTCTTCTTCTATCTGTGCATGATAACTTTGTGAGATCTTCCTTATTCTTTGTTTGAATGGTCTTATATTTTTATCTATGTTCAATCTATGACATGCCACTAATGGATCAATTCCTGGTATCTCATCTACACTTCCTGCGAATATATCTTTATATTCTCACAAGAGATCAATAGTTCTCTTTTCTTCTTCTTCATCCATCTTAGTTCCAATTCGCAAGAATAAAGGCTCCTCTTTACTTCCAATATTTACTTCTTTGGTTGGTTCAGCTGCAACATAGCTAGGACTTTGCTCCCCCATAGGTGTTGGTTCTTTGATTATTTTCACTGGTTCCCCTTCTTTTTCTGGAATCTCACTTGGTATTCCTCTCCCTTCCTTTGCCCTTATTGTATACACTCTGAATTCTTCTTCCTTTTTTGCCTCCTTCACAAGTTTTCTACAAAACTGTTTCTTTCTTGCTCTCCCTCCACACTATTTTACTTCAATCTGATAACAAAATTTTGCACTATCAAGATCTCCTTTTAATTCCTGTATTCCATTTGGCGTGGGAAATTTGATTTTCTGATGTAATGTTGAAGTAACAGCTTTGATCGTATGAATCCACGGCCTTCCTATCAGCATATTATATGGAGATTCCATATCTATCACACATAAGACTATATGTGTTTCGATTTCTCCTAGCAATATTCGCAGCGCTATTTCCCCTTTAGATTTTGTTGTAGATTTTCCTAATCCATGAATAAGACATTTTGAATTTGTGATTTCTTCATCTTTAATTCCCATCCCCTTAAGTGCATGATAGAATATGATATTAACAAAACTCCCTGTATCGATCAAAATTCGGTTTAATTTCCATTTTTCTATAGCTTTCTTCTCTTCTCGCATGATCGGAATTGTGACCACCAATGGTGAAGTGTGGTTCAAGTCTTCATTTGGAATCTCTGCTACTGAAAATGTGATTTTCTGTTTTTCCCATTCTTCCAAAGTTGTTATTTTCTCCACCTCCATGATCTTTCTTCCTCTACAATCTCGCTTGTATATCTTTCCCTTCATGTTATTATGAAATTCATCAATCATTGTCTTTGTGATCATATTACATTCTTCTCTTTTGCAATCTTCATCTACTGACTCCATTTGATCTTCAAATTTTCCACAATTCCTTCAAATTTCGGCTATTACAATCCCTGTTTCTAGCGCCAATTATGTAGTTGCAGAATAACCTACAACTACACCCTCAGTAGAATTTGTAAAACTTAAGAAGTTCTTGATGATGAATGACAATTTTCTTATTAATTCTCTCAATTGATTACATAAAGATATCTAAATGGAACTAGAATAGTTACAACTTTCTCTATTCTCTTTCCTAAGATATTTTCTAACACTCACTAAAAGAACCCCTTGAATTTTACATTTGAACTCCTATTTATAGTGAAATTTGTACAGCTATATATGTATTGCGAAGTATCGCAATACATCTTCGTAAGATTATTCTATCTTCGCAAATCTTCATACTTCCCCGTGCTTCCTCTACCATCGCATCGTTTTGTAACTCTTTCCTCTTATATTTATTACGATGTTCGTAAGCTAATATCTTGCGATATTCGGTACCTACATCTTTATTGAACTTGAACCTGAACCACAACTAGATGTAGTTATCTTAAACAGGAAACTAGACAAGGGTGTGCTTTATTTGTTAATTTTCTTGGCATGTTGCAGATTCCTTTTACTTGTGATAGCTTTATTTGGTTTTGATGACCCACAAGTATTTTGGCTATTACTCTATAATTTTATGAGGTGACTAATCCTTTCTTAGTCTGGCTAAAGACTTTAAACTTAGCACTTCTTGGGAGGTAACCCAATATTCATGCGACACGGTAATATCTTTCCTTAACTCTTTTACTTCAAATGGTAACAATTTCTCCTTGTTCATGCTTTTAATTTTATCTTTAGAACATTGAAGACAATGTTAGATTTAAGTTTGGGGGTATGGGAGAAACTTATTAGTTGCATTAGTAAACTCCAGAGCCTAGAAATTTATGCTTATTAAGGATGGCACTAACCAATCTAAGTGGATGGAAGCATTTTGGTTGTAGGAGTTGAGGAACCAATCTGATTAGATGGAAACATCTAAAGAGTCTATTCATAAAAGCACAGAGCTCAGGTGTTAGAAATAACATGATAGTTTCACCATATCTCGTTGAGTCCTTTTCACTTCTGTTTTTATTTTTTTTGTTTTTAAACTATGTTTCTCTAAGTGATTAGGTGGGGCTCAAGATTCAAGTTGTTACCAATGCTAGGGTGAAATAGAGTGATTGAGATACCAAAAAAAAAAAGTTGAAAAAAAAAGAAAAAAAGAAAAAAAAGAAAAGAAAGAGAAATTGAGACCAGACCATCAGACCAATCAGAATAAATTCAATAAAGTCGACCACTGGAACCCATGTATATGCCAGTTGTGTTGACCTAGAGTTAGTATTATCGACCACTGGTTCCCTTATATATGCCAGTTGTGCTGATATTAGTCAGACCGGTATCTCGGTCCATTAGGATAGGTTCATTTTGGCAGAGGCCTTCAGACATATATGGGAAATACCGTTCACTTAGTAAACATCAAAACCATCTATGTTTTTCTCTATTTCCATCTTCTTGATCTATCCATGTGATTAGTTTTGACTCCGGATACTGATGTCCTGTAGGGACAGAATATCGCAAGATATTGGGTTACGAGTATAGTAACAGATACAAGAGAAAAGTGTTACAAGATAATGCGATGACAGAAGAAATATGGGAGAAGCGTGAAGAGTTTGAGAGTATAGAATAAGTTTACGAGTAAAGGTTACGATGCTTCGCAAGTTACATACAGCTGTACAGATTTCACTATAAATACTAGTTTAAATGCTAGATTAGGGAGGTTCTTTTGATGAGTGTTAGAAAAAGTCTTAGGTAAGAGAACAGAGAAAGTTGTAACTGTTCTAAGTCCCATCAATACTTTTCTTTGTAATCAATTGAGAATACTAATAAACAAATGATGATTCTTCATTAAGAACTTCTTAAGATTTGCGAATTCTATTGAGGGTGTAGTTGTGAGGTTTTCTGCAACTACATAATTGGCGCTAGAAACAAGGAGAGAACAAAGAAAAAAGAGATAATTAAAGAATTTTGCATCAGAAGAATGGCTAGAAGAAGAAATATATCAGAACCATTGACTGCAGTAAGAAGAGGTGTAAAACTCGCAGGTGGAGAAGCAAACGTAACAAGAGAGCTTAGTAGGGGAAAGAGCAATCGAAGAAATCAAACTCAACAAAGAGTAATACAAGAAAGAGCAATGGATCAAGATCGAGTGAGCGTACACACTTGGAGAACTGATACACCAGTAGAAGCATATAGAGAACCGCAGAGTCAGAGAAAATGGGAGATTGATGGGAAGAACAATTCATGAAAGAGAAATGGAAGCATTAGAAACATTGAGACAAGGAATTCAGGAAGAACGAAGGTTTGAAGCTGAAGAACGTGCAAATCTAACGAGACAGAATCAAGAGTTGAGGATGGAAAATGAAATGTTACAGAGGAGGAGATCTCAAAGTGTTGCGAAATCAAGTATTAGACCAGAGAGAGAAGAACAAAATTCGCCAACAATCAATAGTGAAAGTGCTATGCAAGGACAAGCACATAATCTGGTTGAAAGAAATCGAGAGAATCGCTTCATTTTAGTACCAGATAACGAACGAAATGTGGAGAATTTACGAACAGAGCCATTTCCAAGAGAAAATAATCAGAATGGCGAAGAAAATCGAGAGGAAGAGCAGCAACTTGTGGAAGAAATTGAAAGACAGCAAGCAATGCACCAAAACAATTACGAGGATGGAGTAAGAAGACATGAACAGGTTCGTAGCAATCAAAATCTTGAGTATGGCAGAATTTAGAGGAGAGTTGGAAATCAACGAACAAGAATGGTAAGGAATGAACCAAATATTCAAATCAGAATTTAGGCAAATCAGGGAGAGGTAAATCGCAGAAGGATGAGAAATGAAGAAGAAGATATTCCTGATATTCACATGAGAAGGATGAGGAGAACAGAAATGGAAGAACAAGAATTTCAAGATGCTCCGCAAAAAAACAATTGTGACAACCTGGAGAGAAGATATTTACAAAATTGTGCAAATGAAAACATTAATGAAGAGTATTATAGGATGCGAAGGATCGCAAGAGAAGAAATGCAAGAACGTAGAAGAAGAGAAGCTGTGTTGAAAAGACCAATGGATGAGAATTCTGAGGCAAATGAATGGATCTTTCGAGAATTAGCAGAAATGAGAGGAATGTTAAACAATAGAGGAGGAGGAGATAGAAAGCAATTAGATGAAGCGATAGAAGAAGCTGCGAGGACTCCTTTTTCTAGGGAAGTACAATTAGGAGGGATTTCACCAAAATGCAATCTGCCCACATTAACCAGCATCTTTGACGGGACTTCATGTGTTATTCAACACATTAAAGCATATATAAGATGCATGTTACAATGGGAGAATCATGATGCTGTATTATGCAAGTACTTCGCGTCAAGTTTAACGGGAGAAGCTCTAAAATGGTTTGAAGGACTTCCGAAGAACACTATTACATCATTTAATCATCCACAAGCAACCTTCTTAGGAGAATATATCACAAATCATTCCTCACGACTGGGTATTGAGGATGTGTTTGGTTTAAAACAAAGAATTGGTGAAAGTTTGAAGCATTTGGTAAGAAGATGGAAAACTATGTGCAGTGATATGGAAGGGCATGTGGATGAAAGGTACCTGATTTTGTCTTTCATAAATGCGATGTTCGCAACCGAACAATTATATGTCCAAATCTTAAGAAGAACGAATTCCATCATGATGACAGAGTTGCGAGAATTGCAAGAGGAGTACATTACATTAGAGGAAAAGAAAAACAATATGGAGTCATATCCAGTGAAAAACACCAACAATCAAGATACAGGAGCAAACTTACTTCCTAAAATAATCAATGTCATAGCAGGTACCTCGCAGAAATCTTCGCAAACATCTTCGCAGATATCATAAGAGAAGAAAATTGATAATGGTCAATCAAAAATGGTAGCAATGAGTAGCAAGGATCAAGAAGAATATGATAGAGAAAGGAATTTTTATAGCCGAGGAGGAAATAACCAGATCCCAAGGTTAGATCAACAACAAGAAAATTATGGAGGACAAAGGCAGAACTATTTCGGACAAGGGAATCATAGACAAAACTATAACAATGGACAAGGAGGTCAAAGAATGGTAAGAGAAGAAATAAAAATGCCACCTTTGAATACAAGTGTAGGAAAGATATGGCAAGCAATCATCTTGATGGAGAATATACCAACCCCATGGAATATGGGAAAAGAACCACCAATGGGTCCGATAAGTCATGAATTTTGCTTGTACCACCATTTTCATGGGCATTCTACAAAGAATTGAAATAATATCAAAAGGATTATCTTGCGAATGATTGATCAAGGTAAACTGAACCACTTTTTGCTCAAGCAAGCACAGTCGCAACAATTACCACAAGCTCCAGTGGTAGCTCACATGGTAAAAACGATACAAGAAAAGGGAAAGGAAATCTTACACATAGAAGTAGGACCAAAAGCAAGGAATGTTTTCTGCAATTCTATTGTTCACTCATATAGAACCATAGAGGATTTTCATGATAATGTGTTAAGCAGGGTATATGCAAGAGATGGTGAAGGAATGGAAATAATGAACATCGCAAAAATTTCACCACTTGAAGATTGGCAGAAGCGCGAAATTTCTTTTGAAGCCACAGAAGTTCCAGAAGGTTGCGAGACATACGATAATCCATTGGTAGTAAGATTAGAAATTTGCTTGAATGTGGGAGAAAACGAAGATGATACAGATGAAGAATCATTTGGTCTTAATAGAATCTTAATTGATACGGGAAGTTCTGTCAATATTCTCTTATATTCTGCTTACAAAACCATGGGGGGAAAAGACGCAGATCTAATACCTTCTACCTACAGGATTTATGGTTTTAATGTAACTACTAATAAGCCTAAAGGAGAAATAAGCATGCGAATTCCCTTAAGTGAAATGCGAACTGAAATACTGTTTTGCGTTGTTGACGTCGAATCACCATACAATGATTTAATAGGGAGACCTTGGATTCATGGGATTCTAGGCGTAGCTTCAACTTTTCATCAGTGCATATAATTTCCTCATCCAAAGGGTATTGGAATTATTAAGGGTGATTGGGCAGAAGGAAAGAAATGTTACGATACAGAAGTAGAAGTATGCGAAGGAAAAGCTGTTGAAAAAGAAAGTTGGAGAAAAAGAGCAAAGGCTGCGAAAAGAAGTGAAAATTTAATGGCTGAGGATTAAGGAATAAAGTTACAATGTTAAGCATGCAAGTAGGTTACGATGCTAGAAAAGGGCTATGATTTGCGAAGAAAGGAGAGTGAAGAAAAAAGGTAATACAACAAAAAGGTAATCAATATATGTTCGCAATGTATAATAAAATGTATTTTGAAAAACAAGAAAATGAAATGAGGTATTTCGCAACGTGAAAAATTTATGATGAGTTTTTACGAACAGAAATGACTTATTGCGATCAGCTTTCATAAAAGAAAGCCGCAAACTGTGATCAGCTTTCAAAAAAGAAAGAAAGCCGCATAAATTTTACACAGGCAAACCTTTGTGACGTACACCCTAGTTCGCGAAGCAACATTTCGCAAGAGGCGAAGTCCTAAAGTACGTCATTTAAGGGGGTACCTATAAGCATGGCTCAGGGAAAACGGAACACCACCACGGAACCTGAGTACATGGATCTTACGGGGTACATAACCCAAAAGCGGGGTACCTATCCGGGTAAGACACTTTGGATTCTCAACCTAATCTTGCGATGTAACATGATTTAGGTTGGGTGACTAAGGCATACTGTCTTTCCCAAGAAGTGCAGAAAACGATCAAGGCGCCGAGGTACACGGTTGAGTCAAGAGTGCCGGGTGGGTTTGAAGCACATCTGCCATTCTTGACAAGTCTTGGAAAGTGATGCACTTGGCCCAAAGATACCCCATAGGGTGCAACCTCGTAGCTATAAGCCCTATAGGTAAAAAGGATAAGAGGTTGCGAACAAAAGATGGTTGTTTCTAGAACCGGATGGGAAGAGCTAACCTTGTATGGTCGATGTACGCTTCCTTGAAGGGGCAACCAAGGGGAAGATCAAGGGCAGCACCCTCCATTAGGGAGCTCATACATGCTATAAGACGCAAATGTCATGAGGCTTTTTTTTCGCAAGAACATAAAGGCTTGTCATATTTGTGCAACAATTGTATTTCTGCGACTAAAAAAAAAAAAAGAAAAAAAAAAGATAGTATACATATACACTCGCAGAATTAAATACAAAGAAGTTAAGATGAGATCAATGGGTTATTACATGAAAGTGTGATAATGTCCTGCGATTTCATCGCAAGACGATAATGTCACGAGGCTGTACATTCGCAAGTATGTTCAGACTTGTCATATTATTGCAAACATAAAAATATTGTTAAGATAAAGTCAAGGGGTTGAGGCATGCGAATGCACCAACGTCCTGCGACTTTATCGCAAAAGAGGTGGCAAAATAATACCTTTACTTAGGAAGGCATGATAAGACCGTAGAAACTAATGAAGAAATTTTATATTATCAACAAGAATACATACCAAGAATTCCTACCAAAAGAAGCAATTTTATTCTCAATCAAGAATGAATATTTCATACTCATTAAATACTTCAAGGATTGAATAATTCTCATATTTCTTCAAGGATTGCATACTTCTCATATTTCTTCAAGGGCTGAATACTTCTTATACTTCTTCAAGGGTGTTTCATAATTTTTATACTTCTTCAAAGATGTTTCATAATTCTACAAGGAGGTTTCATATTTCTTATATTTCAAGGGGGGGATTTCTTATTTACTTCGCAACAACTTGAAGCTTCGCAAGATTAAACTAAGGCAGATATTTTGATAACTACAACAACAATTGATCACCTGAAGAGCAATAATAGGGGAAAGGGAATACTATGTTAAGTCTTCAAGACATGATTATTTCTCTTCATATGATCAAGTTATGCAATAAAGGAAAATATTCAGTTAAAGAAAGATCAACTTATCATCATAGAATTAAGAGAATAGTACTAATAAGTTGCGAAAAGAAAATTGCTAGTTGATTAAAAGTGAAAGAAAGAAGAAAATGTTGTACTCAAACAAATAAGACAAAAATAACTGAAGCAAATACACAGGAAGGAATAAAGCTATTTTGCGGGAGGTTTATCTTTGTCAAAATGATCTTCTTCTTCTTCTTCAGAGATATCATCTTCAGCTTCACTATCAGAGATATCTAAATCTGGGGTATCATCAGGGATTTCTTCAGAAAGGAGTGTCTGGTACCTGGTAATAGGAATTTGATTGTCTTCACAAATCTTACGAGTCATCATAGCTCGGAAACGTTTGATGTTTAAACCATGGTTGTTCTGAGAAATTTGTAGTTGAGACTTTAAATTAGAAATCTTCTGATGGCGCGCGGTAAGAATAGTTTCCAGCTCTTCAATCTGTTTCATGTATTCTCCAGCGGCAAGGGAAGCTTCCAACTCTTCAATTTTCTTCGTATAATTTTCTTCAGTATTTACAAAGAAAAAAAAGAAAAGTAAGAAAATACGAAAATAAAGAATAAGGGAATAAATTAAGAAATTGGTTAGCAAATTATGGAGTGAAAGTAATCAAAATTTGTGAACTTACATTCTAATTGCTTCTTATCATTACGAAGAGAAGTAACCTCAAGCTCCAGTTGGTTATTTTTCTCAAGAAGAGAGGAATTTTCAGTTACGATACTCGCAGATTGTGTATTATCTTCACAGCGAGATTTCAATTCTATGTTATCAATATTTAAATCCTCTATTTTCTGGAGAAGTTTTGCATTCTCAGCCTCTAGCTTGTTACAACGACTTAAAGTTTTCTTCTCAGCCATTGCATGACGTCTTTCCCAATCTGATGCAGCTGCACAGCTAACTTTCCCAACCTGAGCAAATAAAAGGGATTAGAAATCAATGAAATGGAGGAAATAAACAAGGAATAGAAGAGAAACTTACCATACTCCCCAAAGAATATAATGTAACTGGAGTAATGAATCTTGAAATTCCATTAAGAGAATTATTGTTGATAACAGTGGGAACTTTGCAAGCCTTCGCAATATGTCTATGAGCATTCGCAGTAGGAGAGTTTCCTATTTCACAAGAAGAATTGAGAAAAGCCTCATACAATCGAGTCATTGCAGACTCAAAAGTTTCCACATTGCTATAATCTTCATCTTCTTCATCATCATCATCATCATTCCTCCTATCAGAAATGGTATCATAATTAGAACCAAGATCCTTTTCAGAAATCCTATCATGTTCATCACTCTGTTCTTTGTTAACATCCTTGCTAGAGGAAAGCACATTGGAGTAACCAATGGATGGGAGTCTCTTCCTCTTCTTCGCAGGAACAATATCCTTAAGTTTCCATTTTCCTTTGCGAAGAGTATCTTCTTTATTACCAGAAGTCTTGGTATTCTTCGCAGAACGAAGTATTCTTTGTCTCGCAGTTAGCGCTTCAGAAGAAGTTGAGTTTTTGTTCGCAACATCCCCAGGGAAATCAGGAAGAATCTACAAATTCAAATAAGGATAAGAAACAGAGGCAACAATATATTGTTTAAAATACATATAGGAATGTTTCTTACCTCATTTGAAAACAATTTGAAGGCTTCGCGAATATTGGTTTTCCCAGTTTTAAGGTAGCTTTCCTTAAGTTCATTTACCTGACAAATATTACAAAAGGGTTAGTAAAGGAAGAAAAATAACAAGAAGATAATAAGGTGGAGGTACATACATCTTTATCTCTATTAGGCCAAGAAAAGACCCAAGGTTGATAGTTGCGATCCTGAAGATTCGCAGGAAGATCCACTATCCCAGAGATGTAGGAACCCGATAATGCTAAGGGATAAGTGTACCAATCTTCATCATGAGAATGGTGAGGGGTTTGATTATTTCCAGAAGCATAATCAATATCATGCATAAGAAGATCAGCTTCTGCGATGTCAGATTTACGATGAAGACGAACACCCCAACGCTTATCTTCCTTCTTCGCAGGAATCAGAGTGTAGTTTTTGAAGAAATTCTCAACTGTATAATTTGCAGCAATAATTTCTACATCTCTAAATGCGGATTTTCTAAGTTCAATTGGGTATAAAGATTTTCCAGTAGCAGCACGAGTTGTGAACTCAACCAGAACGCGAATGCAATCCCCAGTCAGTTGATAAATGGCTCGTGGGAAATTTGGGTGGGAAATAATCTCATAAAATAAAGGAAGATTGACATCATAAAGAGGAAGACCTGCGAGGATTTGACCTCGTGAGACTAAAACTTTTCGATCATTCCAATGGAGATCAGTAAAGAGCTCAATACAAAGATGGGATTTATTGGTATGACCATCAAGTTCAGAAATAATGAGATCTCTATCAGCAAGTTCTGCATTAAGTTGTTCCACAGTTTTATTCTTCGGAGCCATTAGGTGAAGGATGAAAACCAGAGAAGAAAAGGAACAGAAAAAGGCAAGAAATAGAAGTAGAAGCAAGAAGGAAGAAATTGCAGAAACAGATGTAACAAGGAAGATGGAAAAGATAAAAGAACAAAAAGAGGAATAAAAGATAGTATTTATAAAGAAAAGAGTTGGGAGAAGATAAAAATTCATCAATGCGATTAGACGTGGGTGGTTAAGAAGGACGGTTACGAAAAAAACGTGTCAAAGTTTTAATGGAAGAGAAAATACGTGTTACGAATACAATGGGTGATGATAACTATATTAAATTTACGAGAATAATGATTCTCATGACATTCCTTCTTCGTAGAACTGACATGAGAAGAGGCAAGATGTAGGGACAGAATATCGCAAGATATTTGGTTACGAGTATAGTAACAGATACAAGAGAAAAGTGTTACAAGATAATGCGATGACAGAAGAAATATGGGAGAAGCGTGAAAAGTTTGCGAGTATAGAATAAGTTTACGAGTAAAGGTTACGATGCTTCGCAAGTTACATACAACTGTACATATTTCACTATAAATACTAGTTCAAATGCTACATTAGGGAGGTTCTTTTGATGAGTGTTAGAAAAAGTCTTAGGTAAGAGAACAGAGAAAGTTATAAATGTTCTAAGTCCCATCAATACTTTTCTTTGTAATCAATTGAGAATATTAATCAACAAATGATGATTCTTCATTAAGAACTTCTTAAGATTTGCGAATTCTATTGAGGGTGTAGTTGTGAGGTTTTCTACAACTACATGTCCATAGTGCGACTATCTGAGTAGAGCTCTGTGACTTATATATGAATTTTAGTATGCTTGAGTGCAAACTCGTGTACAACAATTGGAATTTCGCATCAGGGTACTTCCTCCTTTAGTCAATAAGTATGCCAATCAAGGAGATTTTTTAGTGCTTTCCAAGGTTCTGCATAGATAGCTAGGGTCTGGAGTAAAGCTTTTGTGGGTATATCTTTAGTAAGCCCTCCCGAGACTATAACTCGGCCACTAGGGCCACCTAGGGGTTTAAAGGCTTATTGCATACGCTAAATGCAATCGAAGATGCCTGCGACAATGAGTTAGGATTTTATTTTGTATATTTAATTTGCTCGGGACTAGCAAATAATAAGTTTGGGGGTATTTGATAGATGCATTTATGTGTCTATTTTGGTCTTAATTATGTGTATTGTTAGTGCTCGATTTTGTAGAAACATGTGCAGAGAAATTGGTTCGAAAAGTGGTATTTTGAATACCGCGAGAAAATTACTTAAGGCACCCAGAAGATATACCGCAGGCATCCCGGAAGTATGCTGGAGACGTCCCAGAGAAGCATTAAAAGCACCCAAGAAAAGTTATAAAGGCACCCTAGGAGTTTTGCTATTTACACCCATCAGTTGGATAAGGGGCACCTAAACTACTAAGGGGTACTCCATTGATAAGGGGCACTCTAATTGATATTTACACCTTATGGCTATTGGCACCCCTGCACTGGATAGGGGATGTCCTTTCTTTTTCGTTTCAAAAGAGAAAATTGGCGGGAAAATTTGTTGCAGCGAAGTTCAATTTTAGGGTTGAAGTTTTGGACGTGAATATTCAATCACGGAAATCTTTTGGGTTAGGCTTGAATGGACCAAATAGGGTATGTATAGGTGTTTGCTTCAACTTACTTGGACCCGATTATTGGGTATTTGAAGAAATTGAGTCTCGGGTTTTGTTGAGCTTTCCTGCGAGTTACCTGTTACAACAAGACAGGTAATTACCTGGCACGATTTTATCGGGTTTTCATGTGGATTCGGTTTGGTAGTTACCTGTTACAACAAGACAGGGGAGGTAGATTTTCGAATCGAGAAGAATAAGGGATTTACACAGATATTTTAAACAGGGAACTTTCTCGGGTTAGAAGATGTTCTCGGAGATATTTTTGTCTATCGGACACATGGAGAGTTTGGACAGTATGTGGACTGAAGAGAAGATATATGGAAGATATGATTTTGTCTATATCAGCGGCAAGTTGGAGCTTACAAGGAAACTAAGAAGATGCGTGAGGTGAATCAAGGGAAAGAAAAATCCGTAACTTCCGGTGAAAAATACGAGAGAATATGGAGGTTTAAGGCATACTGTGGTGTATAAATAGCCGAGGAGAGTTACAGAGGAGCTGTCGAGAGTTTGGGGGTAGTTAGGAGGTTGCAGAACGGAGAAAGAGAAGTTACAAGAAAGTATTCTGCTGGTGCAGAACTGAAGAACACTGAAGAACATTGGACGTCCTATATCAGTCGCAGAATCAACGACAGAGGAAACTGTTGTTCTCTCAGCAGTCTTATATTTTCTGTTTCATTGTAAACGTCACGCTGCAACAATTATAAACGTTGCAGCTGAGCTGCTTCCATTCTTTTTAGCATATTTCTTCAATAAAAACACCGTTTAAGCCATGATTGAATCTTTTAATCGTGTTTTTGACATGAAGAGCTAAACCTCAATACTGGTATGACGGAGGAAGCCATATTTCATGCGTGTGGTAATTCTATTTTTTTCTTGTATGACTATTTGCACTAATTAAAATTGAATTAGGATTTTGATTAATTAGTTGTCATCTCGTTTGATGGGTCATGCTTTCTTAGATGTTTTGATGTCCCATGCTTAGGATTTACAACTAATATTTTGAGAATCTACCTTGGAAAAAATAAGAGTCCATGTCTTTATTGAACTATAATTGTTAAAAGAATTAATATTTGAATCGCATGAATGAGTTTATAGTGGAATCCGAAGTCCTATTATCTCTCGTTATCGTGACAATCTTGTATATATATTATGTCTAAAATCAATCTCTACAAGTCTTTGAACGAAATTTTACTACCACTTTCTACAACAACATAAAAATCACATCAATTCACAAAGGAGCTGTTAAAGGCAGTTAGGCCATTTACTGAGGGGAAGCTAGAAATCAAATAATGTTGATTAAGGCACCCGACCTGTTACTCAGGGCACCACCTTCTTATTTCTATCGCCGATGGTGATCACGGCAGTTTGCATGCATGAAGGAGATGGAGATTTGCGTTGAATCTATTGACAGGATGGAGAGTCTCTGATGCTGTGGTGATCAAGATGGAGTTGTGATGCTGATAGTTGAATGGCAATATGGACAGGGATATACGGAAGTCTCAAAGCTGTTCTTGATGAGCTACGATCATGTTGATGCTCGTCATTGGTGGTAGCCGTGTCTGTCATGCTACTATGGGTTACCAAGAATGAGAAGATAGATGTAGTTGATGTTGCTGGTGATGTTATCAGTGATGATCGATAATGGGTTGCTGCTGTTAGGTTTTTACTGTGTTTGAAGGAAGAGAATGGCAGTAACGATAATGGATAGTGGTGACTATCGAGATGCAGCTGATAGTGGAGATTGAAAGCTGCTGCCATTATCTAAAGAAGAATATAATCCGTGTTTGTTGACAGAGACAATGATGTTGTGGGATAACGAGTGGTGTTGTTGTTATTTGGCTGAGTTCTGAGAAGAAAGTGACGAAGCTTGAGAAGTGGGTTTGCTGTGAAGCTATGGACTGATTTTGGAAATGAAAGAAATCTATGACAGTTGTGATGGCAGGGAATGGAAGTAGCTTCCATGGGAGATGATTGAAGCTCGAGAGAAGCGAGTTATGGGAAGGTATGGTTAGCTGCTGTCGATGGGGTTGTTTACAGCCGTGAGTGATGGTGATATACTGATGTTGCTATTAAGCTCGAGTAAGAGCAATGATTGATGAGCTTGGTCATTGTGTCCATGATTAAAGATTGAGAAAGAATAATAACCTCGAGTTTGCATCCAACAGTAATGAGTCCGTGGAGATGGGAATGGAACTCAAGATGGACATCGAGACCTGGTGCTGTTGATTATCAATTGGTGAAGGTAGCTGAGCCATGGAGTGTTAGCTGGTTTGTCGAGGAGAAGCTGAACAATAAGATGCTGTTGATCATGGTGAAGATTGATATCAGTGATGATGGAGTAAGTTCAGGGAAAATGGAATGACGGAAGTCGAAGAGTCCCATGGACTGATAGTTGTTGTTAACAAATTTGGTTGCATGGATATGCAACAGGCAGGTTAGGATGATGCTTACCCCAGATTAAATGTTTTGTTTATGGTAGTTGAGCTCGTAAACAAAGGTGTTGCTGCCATATTTCATCGGAGTTGGAGAAAAACTTTTATTAGTGCAAATCGATGATGGTTGCTGCTGGAAGTAACGATAAAGGTAGCAAGATCATGCCTGCGACGATGGTGTTATCAGTGATGCTGATACGATGAGTTCGAGTATAAAGAACTGTGGTTACTGTGAAGGTTGATGGCTCAGTGATGGAATAGTTCAAACTGAACAGTAACGATGGTGAACGAGAATAAAGCTCGACAGTTCATAGAAGGTGCAGTTCGAGAAAGAAGGAGATGAACCTGAGATGTGTTGATATGAATCTCATGACGAGAAGAAAAGGAGTTATTGACGGAGCTTGAGTTTGATCTGGGGTCTGCCATTGATGGAAGCAATGGTGATATGATAGAAAGAGCTGTGGTTGATTGATAACATAAGAAGCTGTTATGAGACCGAGAGAAAGGGAACTGTCAGAAAGAAGTGAGTAGAATCCGAGAGTTTTTATAACCGGGAAGTTTTAGCCGTAAAAGTATTTAGAAAGGTAGCAAAACTTCCAGGAGAGTTTACGTACCGGAAGTCCTAGCCGTGATAGAAAGCAAGAATTTTACGAAAAGTTCCAGGAGAACTTTCGTATGGGAAAACCCATACGTAATGGAGGAAGAAGAAATAGCCTGTCAGTTCCATGGAACTGACAGTTGAATAAAATTTGTTAAAGAGTATTTGGGATGGGCTTCACTGTTCATGACCGAGCCCATGAAGCTGTTAGACGTGGGTTTGTTTAGTTTACACGATTTTGGCTAGGTTTTGGTGGAATTTCGGCTAGTTTTGGCAACCATTCGACACGGCATTCGAGCACGGGCACAACTACAATTAGGACACCTATATAAGAGAACTTCTAATATTTTTGGGACATCAATCTTATAATCTTTTAATCAAGTTTTGGAGAGAAGAACACAAGGGAGGAAAGCTAGGGTTTTGGAGCGTTCTTCATCACCGTAACTATTTCTTTACCATTTTATTATATGAAACTCATGGGTTTTGTTAGTACCATGAGTATCTAAACTTCTTAATGATTGGGGATGAATTCTAAGTTCTAGACAATGATTTGAGTTATTATATGAATCTATTTTGAAGTTCTTCACATGATTATTGATTGTTTTTACTAATTAGAATTTTTATGATTAATTGATAGATTGTTTAGGTGGCCAACTGAATTAATTTTTTGGTTTAATCAAATGCTAGAATTGAGTTAGGAGATAAGTAATAGTCGAATAATTCATACAAAAGTAGAGAACATAAGAACTTGCAGAGGGATTCTGTGTAGTGATTGTGTGTATAAACAACACTAGAAAGTGGACCTTGAGCTAAGAGTCTAACTACTAGGATCAATCTATAATTCACAAAAGATAAAGCATTCAGAGAAATTACACCTTGAGTGAGCTACTACTAGGTGGTTTAGACGAATAATATCTGGTGTTGGAGAGCTTCCGTACTCAGTGATATAAGGAATTTAGTGGATAGCACTGAGATAGATGTTATTCCACGGTTGGTAATAATCTGTGATTAATAGTATTAATGGATGAATATACTAACTTGATGACGGTTTAGTAACGAAGAATGATTCCCTGATCATATTTCTCTCCATTGCTTGCAAACTTTATTATTTTCAATTGCTTTATTTACTTTGTTTACAATCTAAAACAAAACCCCCCATTGTAACACTTTTAACAACTAAATCTCCATGCTCTTCGTGGGAATGATCCTTACTTCCATTATATTACCATTTAATTGTATGGAAATAAGTAATTTAATTTGAGTGCACCTACAACACGCATCAGACAGCGTCTGTGCCAGTAATCGCGTTGAGTCCCCATGACAGAATAGGGGAAGGAATGACTAGATGTAGAGAAGGTCGTTCGGCCAGACTTACTTGCATTTGAAATCCATGAGCTAGCGCCAACAGGTCTTCTCCAGATGTCTGGGTTCTATTGATAACTCGTCGATGCATAACCAGTGGGATGATTTGTTGGAAATTCTTTCGGGCGTGGACGCCGGCAGAGGGTGCACATCTAATTTCGCTTTGTTGTCGAGTACCCATAAGTGACCCAATATCATGTCGTGACCCAGTTCTTTGATAATGTGGAATTTGCTATGCGTTATTGCGTCTCCCATCTCGATCTCGTGGTTGATGTAGCCATGCGCGTTCAAAGCTTCTCCTCTCGGGTTCTTAATTACAGATGGGGAATGGGTAGCATCTGGTTTTGTAAATCCCGTAGCCTTTAGTGTCTTGAAAGTAATGATGTTGAGGTCAGAGGCCGCGTTGATGAACGTGTTGTCAAATTCAATACCTCCTAAACGGTACATGGTCAGCAATCCCCAGTTTTCCCCTTTGATTCCACCCGTTTGGAATGCTTGGGCCCCTGGTGTGGTTTTCGAGGAGAGATAAATTCGTTTGCCGGATACAACGCGATTGAGAGCTACGAAAGTATCTTGGTGTTGCACCTTGGAAAGATAGAGAACTTCGCATACATGCTACATCATGGATTGTACGGTCTCGTGCACGGATTCCCCAGAGAACCCACAGTTTCTTATTGGGAGTGGGTCTCGATGTACTCCCTCGTCTCCTAGTTGGAGCTCTCCCACTTTTATCTTTTATATTAAAATATGATTTAGTCTGTTGCAATCACTGGTCGGGTGGTGAACAAATCTGTGGTAATGGCAGTACTTGGGGTTCGCCATCTCAGCATCAGTTGGTGGACATCTGGGAGGTGGAAGTCTGATAACATCATCTTGAATCCATGCCTATAGGAGGTCAATCACCTCCTCGATGGGAAACGGGAAATCGAAGGTATTACCTTCGGATTCATGATGATGCATGGGAGATTTAGTGGCAGTCTTCCATGGCGAGGTTTCCCGTTGCACCGCTGCTTCACGTTTTAGCTGGTGGCCTGCAGTTGGGGCCTTCCTTTTTACTCTTTCATTCACTATGTTCACGGAAGATGAGCTGGCATTAAATTTCTTGCTGGTGAGGCATCTATTCCCACGAGTTTCAGGCGTGTCTTCGGTTCAAGTTGGCCTAGTTCTTTCTAGTAATGCTGGTGTTGTCGTTGCGGATCGTATAGCGGCTTTATGGAGTTCGGAGAATGTTTGTAAGCGCAAGTTTTCTAGCAAGGCGCGGTAAATAGGAACCATACCATTGATGCATGCGTTCACCAGCTGTTGCTCAGTCACGTTTGGGTCGTGACAGTCGAGTGCTTGAACCCTGAACCTTTTGACAAAATCGTTCGAATGTTCGTTATCCCACTGGTACATTCTTCCGAGGTCTGAAAAAGTAACTTGTTCAGACACGATGAAGTACTTCCTGTAAAATGCGGTAACCATGCTACTCCAGTTGGGAATACCGTTCGGCGGGATGATGTTGTACCATGTATACGCCCTTCCGGTAGGTGATTTTGAAAACTCCCTTAGACGAAGAATGTGATTATATTCATGTTCACCTAGGGATTCCAAGAAACGGGAGACATGCTCATGTGCATTCCTGGTACCATCGTACATGGTGAATTGAGGAGAGGAATACCCCCTTGGAAGAGGGATTATTTGCATTTCGGATGGGTAAGGGGGTTGGTGTTGATGCATGTCCAATTCATCATTCTTGATTCGGTTGCGGAGAAGTTGCTCCAGATCTTCTCGCGTGACGAATTTGGACGGCTGATTTCTTTCAAATGGAATTCTAGCGCGAATTTCCTCGTCTGCGGAGGCGTGCTCCACCGAGGTGCTAGCTTCGGGATTGTTGGAGACGTTTATAAATGGCTCTGGAGGACGCGACTCACGTGGTAGCCGCTCTGTTAGGGTCTTGATAAAGACGATTACTTCCTTCTGTGTTGAAACCATATCCGTCTGGGCTCTGGCGAGCATTTCTTGTCGTTCCATTAAATCAGCTATGATGATATAAGGACGGTTTCCACTGGTCCCTCCGGTCTCTCGTCCTGTCCGTAGGGTAGTTGGAACCTTAATTGTGGTTGTAGGTGCCATGCTAGACGAAATATTAGGAGCCGCAGCGGCAGCTCTGGCTCTGGTGACTGGTGGCGTAATGCCCGAAGAGCTGTTTTAGTTGCCATGATTAGAGGGTTGTGCAGAGACATTATATGTGGAGGCGGATCTGACCCTGGTGATTGGCGGTGTTACGCTCGAGGGAGTACATTCAGAGTTACTGTAGTCAGTAGGTGATGTAACGACGTTATTGGGAGAGACGTTAACATCATAGACGTTCTCTGTACTTGTATTCTCGGCAGCCGCTCCAGACCTGAGTTCCACCATATTGGGATTGACGTTCGGAAAATGAAATAAGGAGTTGGAGTTGATATTGTAACCGATAGATCAATCCTCCCATTGTGGTCGCCAATTGTTTGTAGGTGAAAATGGTTTCTGCTAATTTCGGTAATTGCGGGTGTGCAGGTGAGAAACAATTTAAACCCTAAACAATCTACTGCAAGGGTGTATGTAGGTACCAAATATCGCAAGATGTTAGGTCACGAACATAGCAACAAATATAGGAGAGAAGTGTCGCAGGATAATGTGAAGGTATAAGAAACACGGGAGAAGCGTGAAGAGTTTGCGAGCATAGATCAAGTTTACGATCAAATGTTGCGATGCTTCACAGATTATATACAGTTGTACAGATTTTACTATAAATAGTAGTTCAAATGCTAGATTAGAGGGTTCTTTTGATGAGTGTTAGAATAGGTCTTAGGTAAGAGAACAGAGAGTGTTGTAACTGTTCTAAGTCCAATCAATACTTTCTTTGTAATCAATTGAGAACATTAATCAGTAAATGGTCATTCTTCATCAAGAACTTCTTAAGATTTATGAATTCTACTGAGGGTGTAGTTGTAAGGTTTTCTGCAACTACATAATTGGCGCTAGAAACAGGGAGGATGATTGTTATAGCAGAAATTTGAAGGAGTTTTGGAAATTTGAAGATCAAATGGAGTTGGTAGATGAAGATTGTAAGAGAGAAGAATGTAATATGATCACAAAAATAATGATTGATGAATTTCATAACAACATGAAGGGAAAGATACACAAATGAGATTATAGAGGAAGAAAGATCATGGAAGTGGAGAAAATAACCACTTTGAAAGAATGGGAAAAGCATAAAATCACATTTTCAGTAGAAGAAGTTCCAAATGAAGATTTAAATCATACTTCACCATTAGTAGTCCCAATCCCAATCATGCGAGAGGAAGAGAAAGCTACAAAATCTATAGAAAAATGGAAATTAAACCGAGTTTTGATTGATACAGGGAGTTCTGTTGATATTATATTCTATCATGCGCTTAAGGGGATGGGGATTGAAGATGAAGAAATCACAAATTTAGAATGTCTTATCCATAGATTGGGAAAATCTACGATAAAATCCAAAGGGGAAATAATGTTACGAGTACCGCTGTGAGAAATCGAGACATACATAGTTTTACATGTGGTAGATATGGAATCTCCATATAATATGCTGATGGTAAGATCATGGATTCATGCGATTAAAGCCGTTGCTTCGACATTACATCAATCAATTAAGTTTCCTACACCAAGCGGAATACAAGAAATAAAAGGGGATCTTGATAGTGCAAAATTTATTTATCAGATTGAAGTAAAACAGTGTGGAGGGAGAGCAAAAAAGAAACAATTTCGTAAAAAACTTGCGAAGGAAGCGAAAAAGGAAGAGGAGTTCAAAGTGTATACAATAAGAGCAAGAGAGGGAAAAGGAATACCAAGTGAGATCCCAGGGAAAGAAGGAGAGCCAATGAAAGTAATCAAAGAACCAACACCTATGGGAGAGCAAAGTCCAAGTTACGTTGCAGCAGAACCAACCAAGGAAATAAATATTGGAGTTGAGGAGGAGCCTTTAATCTTACGAATTGGAACTAAGATGGATGAAGAATAAGAGAAAAGAATTATTGATCTCTTACGAGAATACAAAGATATATTCGCAGGAAGAATAGATGAAATACCAGGAATTGATCCATCAGTGGCGTGTCATAGATTGAATATAGATAAAAGCGTAAGACCATTCAAACAAAGAATAAGAAAGATCTCGCAAAATTATCATGCACAAATAGAAGAAGAACTACAAAAGATGCTGGATGCAGGAATCATAAGAGTAGCAAAATACCCAGAATGGATTGCGAATATGGTCATTGTACCGAAGAAGAATAAAGGGATAAGAATTTGTATAGATTTCACTGATCTAAACAAAGCTTGTCCCAAAGATAATTTCCTATTGCCAGACATACCACAAATGGTGGAATCAGCTGCAGGACATGATAGAGTCACCTCTCTTGATGGATACAAAGGGTACAATCAAATATCACTTGCAGAAGAAGACCAAGAACACACTGCCTTTTTTTTCTCCAAGAGGTTTATATTGTTATGTGAAGATGCTATTTAGTCTGTGAAATGCAGGTGCTACATATCAACAAATGGTCGAAAAGGTGTTCGCAAAGTGGATACATAAAACCTTGGAGGTATACGTAGATGACATGTTGATAAAAAGTAAAGAAGCCAAAGATCATGTGCAAGATTTGAAGGAAATATTTGAACAGATGAGAAAATTCAACATCAAATTGAATCCTGAAAAATGTGTAATTGGAGTTGCGTCAGGAAATTTTTTGCGATACATAATATCAAAGGAAGGAATACAAGTCGATCCAGAAAAAGTACAAGCAGTCCGTGACATGCCAACACCTGCAACGGTAAGAGAAGTGCAAAATCTCAATGGACTCTTGGCTTCACTTGGAAGATTTATTTCGCGAATGTCAGATAAGTGCAAATATTTCTTCAACATACTTAAGAAGGGAGCAAAATTCAAGTGGACTGATGAATGTGAGAAAGCTTTTCAAGGAATAAAATAATATCTCACGAATACATCCATATTATAGAGACCAGAGAAAGATGAAGAATTATTGGTATACCTCGCAACAACTCAATATGCTTTAAGTGCAGTTCTATTGCGAACAGATGCAGGAATTGAAAGGCCCGTTTATTACATCAGCAAAACTTTTAACACAGCAGAGAGAAATTATTATAAAATGGAGAAATTAATCTTAGCCCTGGTGTATGCATCATTCAAATTGAGAATATACTTTCAAGCGCACGTGATAAAGGTGGTAACCAAAGTCCCAATTGAGTCAATCATGAAGAACACAAAAAGATCAGGAAGAATAGAAAGGTGGAATGCACAAATAAATCATTACAAGATAAAGTATGAAGTGTTATCATCGCAAAAGTCACAAGTGGTCGCAGATTTCTTGGCATAATTTCCTTTGGAAGAAGATGAGGCAGTAGAAGAAATGATGGATATTGAAGAAGAATTCGGGAATCCAAAAGACCTATTAACAGAGCCAAATAGATGGGAAATCTTAGTAGATGGATCATCCAATAGTGAGGGGAATGGAGTAGGAGTTGTGTTGATTTCATCAGAAGGAGAAAGGATAACATTCTCATTCAGACTGGAATTTGCATCCACGAACAATGAAACGGAGTACGAAGCTGTAGTGCATGCATTGAAGATCGCAATAGAAAAGAAGCTTGAAAGTATAAGAATAACAACTGATTCTCAACTAGTAATTTGTCAAATTAAAGTGGAATATACTACGAATGAGTCTTCTTTGAAGAAATAAAAGAAACTCGTTGATGAGTTATCTGCGAAGATACCAAAATTAAAATGGAGGCATATAACAAGGAAATACAATCGACTCGCAGATGCTTTTGCATTTATTCCAAGTATGATGACAAACCCTAATTCAAGAAATATCAAAATTCAAACAATTCAACATCCATCAGTGAATAAAGAAGAATAAATTGAGGAAGCAGTTGCGATGGAAGTATAAAGGGAGGTGCAAGACGATATCACGGAAGATCTCGCAGATTGGAGAAAGGACATTCATGCATACCTCGCAAAAGGAAAAATACCCAGGAATAGACTAGAAGCACATAAATTAAAGAGTCGTGCAACAAATTATGAGTTACGAGAAGGAATTTTATACAGAAAATCTTTCAGCGGACCATCTCTCAGATGTTTAACTCTTGAAGAAGAAGAAAAAATATTGAAGATGTTACATGGAGGAGAAGCTGGTAATCATAGTGGGGGAAGATATCTATCTTATAGAGCAAAAATACAAGGATATTACTGGCCTTATATGCACACAGACGCAAAATTATTGGTGAGACGATGCAAAGAATGTCAACGACATGGGAAAAGAACTCATGCACCAGGAGCACCATTAACTTCTTCAACAAGATGTTGGCCTTTAGGGAAATGGGGATTGGACATTGTTGGCCCATTTTTACTTGGATCTGGGTAGAGAAGATACTTAATAGTTGCAACAGATTATTTCACGAAGCTCGCAGAAGTAAAAGTAGTACAACATATTCGCGATAAGGATGTTTTTACATTCATATTCGAGAATATCATTTGTAGGTACGGAGTTCCAGCACAGTTAGTATGCGACAATGGGAAACAGTTTGAAGGACAAAATATAGACATGTTATTCAGTGCTTTTAGGATAAAATGTGGGAAATCAACTCCATTGTATCCACAAGCTAATGGACAGGCAGAGGCAACAAATAAAACAATCGCAGATACAATAAAAAATAAATTAGAAGGACATCACAGAGGATGGTGCGAGCAAGTTCCTAGTGCAGTCTGGGCATACAATACAACTAGAAGGGAGGCGACTGGAATGTCTCCTTACTATTTAACATATGGAGTAGAAGCAGTATTGCCAACAGAGGTGGTAATTCCGACAACAAAGAAAGAAGCTTGGGAAAGAAATTTAAGTGCAGGAGTCATATTAAGTGAACTTGATGATTTGGAAGAAAAAAGGGAAAAGGTGTTGCCACATATGAAAGTTTATCAGGAAAGATTAGCTCGAGAATATAACAAAAGAGTCATTGAGCGTGAATATCAACCAGGTGATTTGGTCATGCGAGAAACACCTCCATACCAGAAAGAAAATGGAGGAAAATTAGCACCGAAATGGGATGGACCATATGTCATTAAAGAGGTTGTGGGATGTGGAGCTTATCGGCTGATGGATCCAGAGGGGAAGGACATGGGTTTAAGAATTGGTCGACCCTGGAATAGATTGTATTTAAAAAGGTATTATCCATAAAACTCATGATAAGTTTGCGAATATTGTACGCTCGCACAAAATTTACAAAAATTACAAATTTTAAAATTCTTATTGCGATTAGCTTTCATTAAAGAAAGACGCAAAAATTTATTTGCGATCAACTTTCATAAAAGAAAGCTGCAAACTATGATCATCTTTCAAAAAAGAAAGAAAGCCGCAGAAATTTTACACAGGCAAACCTTTGTGACGTACACCCTAGTTCGCGAAGCAACATTTCGCAAGTGGCAAAGTCCTAAAGTACGTCATTTAAGGGGGTACCTATAAGCATGGCTCAGGGGAAACGGAACACCACCACGGAACCTGAGTACATGGAAATTACGGGGAACATAACCCAAAAGCGGGGTACCTATCCATGTAAGACACCTTGGACTCTCAACCTAATCTTGCGATGTAACATGATTCATGTTGGGCGACTAAGGCATACTGTTTTTCCCAAGAAGTGCAGAAAACGATCAAGGCGCCGAGGTACACGGTTGAGTCAAGAGTGCCGAATGGGTTTGAAGCACATCTTCCATTCTTGACAAGTCATGGCAAATGATGCACTTGGCCCAAAGATACCCCAGAGGGTGCAACCTCGTAACTATAAGCCCTATAGGCAAAAATGATAAGAGGTTGCGAACAAAAGATGGTTGTTTCTAGAACCGAATGGGAATAGCTAACCTTGTATGGTCGATGTACGCTTCCTTGAAGGGGAAACCAAGGGGAAGATAAAGGGAAGCACCCTCCATTAGGGAGCTGATACGTGCTATAAGACGCAAATGTCATGAGGATTTTTGTTTGCAAGAACATAAAGGCTTGTCATATTTGTGCAAGAATCGTGTTTCTGCGAGTAAAAAAAAAAGAAAAAAGAAAGATAGTATACATATACACTCGCAGAATTAAATACAAAAAAGTTAAGATGAGATCAATAGGTTATTATTTGAAAGTGTGATAACGTCCTGCGATTTCATCGCAAGACGATAATGTCACAAGGCTGTAGATTCACAAGTATATTCAGGATTTTCATATTATTGCAAATACAAAATATTGTTAAGATAAAGTCAAGGGGTTGAGGCATGCGAATGCACCAACGTCCTGCGACTTTATCGCAAAAGAGGTGGCAAAGTAAGACCTTTACTTAGGAAGGCATGATAAGACCACAAAAACTAATGAAGTCAATTCCGTCAATATTATAGAAGATTCTTTATATTATCAATAAGAATACATATCAAGAATATTATTCGCAATCAAGAATGGATATTTCATACTCAAGGATTGAATACTTCTCATATTTCTTCAAGGGTTGAATACTTCTTATACTTCTTCAAGAGTGTTCCATAATTCTTGTACTTCTTATGCTTCTTATATTTGTTATGCTTCTTATACTTCTTATACTTCCTCAAAGATGTTTCAGAATTCTACAAGGAGGTTTCATAGTTCTTATACTTTAAGGGGGAGACTTCTTATTTACTTCGCAACAACATGAAACTTCGCAAGATTAAAGTGAGGCAGCTATTTTGATAACTACGACAACAATTGATCACCTGAAGAGAAATAATAAGGGGAAAGGGAATACTAAGTTAAGTCTTTAAGATATGTTATTTCTCTTCATATGATCAAGTTATGCAAATCAAGAAAATATGCAATTAAAGAAAAGTCAAATCATTATCGCAAAACAAAAATATACTTCTTAAGGAACATAAACGGTAAGCAGAATTGTTTGTAAAAAAAGGACCAACAATAACTAAGAGAAATAGTTCAAAAGAAAGAGGATTAATAGTAACTTGGGAAAGAAGTTCATCATGCTTAATGCTCCTCATCAACACTTTGTGCCGGATCTTCAAGATGAGTAGAATCAACAGCAGTATTCAATTCTTGCGAAGCATTACCCTGTGTAGAACCTTCAACAGGAGCTTCTCCTTGAGGAATGGATTCTTTTTCACCATCAAGTCCTTGATCATCACTCTCGTAATCAAAGTCACTATCGGGATCACGAGCAATTTGATCATCAGAGATTTCCAGAGGCTCAACTTTCACTGGAGGCAAGGATCTTGATAAGAGAATGTTATTTACGAAGACTTGAGCTTTTAGATGACTTTCACGAAGAAGAGCTTTCTGATGGTTAGTATTTTCAATATCTTTGGCAAGTCTATACCCCAAACATCAAAAATCTCAACAGTGAGAATTGGTGTTTGCGGCATTTGGTTTCTAGCACCAAGGTTGCATGTCCTTTGACACCTATCACAAGCCTTACAAAATAAATATGCATCCTTGAACAATGTAGGCCAATAAAAACCACTTTCGAGAACCTTGAGGGCTGTCCTCTTGGCTCCGAAATGGCCACCACAAGCATATGAGTGACAAAAATTCAGAATTGATTGGAACTTGGATTCAAGTACGCACCTGCGGATCATTTGATCGGAGCAATGCTTCCACAAATAAGGTTCATCCCATATATATTTCTTGGAAATCTTCTTGAGCTTGTGTTTTTGGAATGTAAACATGGAACTAGGTACTTGTCCCGTCACCAAGAAGTTAACAATATCAGCGTACCATGGAGTTGTGCCACCAACCGCAAAGAGTTGCTCATCCGGGAAGCTATCATGCAAAGGAATCGCTTCTTCGGACACAACCAATCTGCTTAAATGATCCGCTATAGTATTCTTGCTGCCCTTCTTGTCCTTGATTTGCATGTTGAACTCTTGAAGGAGGAGTATCCACCTTATGAGCCTTGGCTTAACATCCTTCTTTGTTAGCAAGTATCGAAGTGCAGCATGGTCGGAGAAAACAACCACCTTTGTACCCACTAAATAGGATCGAAACTTCTCAAGTGAAAACACTATAGCCAAGAGCTCCTTTTCAGTTGTGGAGTAGTTGATTTGCGCTCCGTTGAGAGTTCGAGAAGCATAATAAATGGCATATGGAACTTTACCATCTCGATGTCCCAACACGGATCCAACAGCATAATCACTTGCATCGCACATCAACTCAAATGGCTTGCTCCAGTCGGGTGGTTTGATAATTGGTGCGGTAGTCAACAACTCTTTCAAAGTATCAAAGGCTTCCTTGCACTCCTTGTCACAATCAAAGGCCACATCTTTTTGCAAAAGTCTACACAGGGGCATTGCAATCTTGGAGAAATCCTTGATGAATCTCCTATAAAATCCTGCATGACCAAGAAAAGAGCGAACCTCCCTCACATTTGTGGGGTATTGTAAGTTCCAAATCAAATCTATCTTAGCCTTGTCAACCTCTAACCCCTTAGAGGAAACAACATGGCCTAGCACAATTCCATGAGTGACCATAAAGTGACATTTTTCCCAATTAAGCACAAGATTAGTTTATATGCATCTTTTAAGAATAAGTGCAAGGTTATCTAGGCATTTGTCAAAAGAATCACCATACACGCTAAAATCATCCATGAACACTTCTATGATGCTTTCCACATAATCTGAGAATATGCTTACCATACAACGTTGAAAAGTGGATGGAGCATTGCACAAGCCAAATGGCATACGTCTATACGCAAAAGTGCCAAAAGTGCAAGTAAACGTCGTCTTTTCTTGATCTTCCGGAGCTATTACAAGCTGGTTATAACCTGAAAAACCATCAAGGAAGCAATAGTAAGCACGTCTAGCCAACCTTTCAAGCATTTGATCAATGAATGGTAAAGGAAAATGATCCTTTCGGGTGGTAGAGTTGAGCTTTCGGTAATCAATGCAAACTCTCCAACCGGTCTGGATTCTAGTTGGAACCAAGTCATTATCTTCGTTTTTCACCACTGTGATGCCGGACTTCTTTGGAACGACTTGAATCGGGCTCACCCATTTGCTATCGGATATGGGATAGATAATCCCGGCATCCAACAACTTCAGGATTTCTTTCTTGACTACTTCCATCATTGGAGGGTTCAAGCGATGTTGAGCTTCTCTTGTTGGTTTTGCCCCCTCCTCAAGAAGTATTCGATGCATACATGTTGAAGGACTGATTCCTTTGATATCGGCAATGGTCCATCCAATGGCAGACTTGTGCTCTCTTAGCACTCGAATAAGCTTCTCCTCTTGCACCTCGGTGAGGTTGTTGGCAATGATCACCGGTAACTCTTCATTGTCACCTAAATATACGTATTTAAGGTGATCCGGAAGAGGTTTCAACTCAAGAATAGGTGCCTGCACAATCGAAGGTAAAAGTTTCTCATTAGTAAGAGGCAAAGAAACATAAGACGCATTATACTTTGGTGGAACTTCTTGTAATGAGTTAAGAGATAAAACAACCTCTTTAAGCTCATCACAAATAGACAATTCACTTTCAACGTCTTTGTATTTCCCATAACCTAAACCTTCGACTATGGTGTTCTCTAAAGCATCATCACTATTCAATTCAAACATCTTTTGAGCTAGAGTATCAATAATATCAATAGAAAAACATGAATTCACGTCACTAGGATATCTCATAGCCTCAAAGATATTGAAACTTATGATCTCATCATCAAATTCCATAGTTAAAGCTCCTTTGAAAACATCTATCTTGGTTCTTGCGGTTCTCATGAATGGTCTACCCAACAGCAAGGGGGTAGTCGATGGTGAATCCTCATCCATCATGTCAAGAACATAGAAATCAGCCGGAAATATGAGTGGATTAACCTGCACCAAAACATCTTCAATAACCCCTTTCGGGTAAGAATTAGATCTATCAGCAAGTTGTATAACAATACCGGTGTCTTTAAGAGGTCCAAGTTTCAAAGATTCATAAACGGAGGCAGGCATAACATTAATGGATGCTCCTAGATCTAGCATAGCACGCTCAAACCTGACTTTACCAATAGTACATGGTATAGTGAAACTACCGGGATCTTTCAACTTAGGTGGGAGTTTCTTTTGAAGATATGCCGAAGCATTTTCCCCCACACTCATCACCTCATTACCGGTCAATTTGTGCTTGTTAGTGCACAATTCCTTCAAGAACTTTGCCCAGCGCGGAACTTGCCTTATCGCATCGATGAATGGAATGTTCACTTCAATCTTCTTAAAGATTTCCAAAAGCTCTTGATACAATGTCTCCTTGTTCGACTTTGCAAATCTGCTAGGAAAAGGAGGAGTAGTAACATGAGTACAAACACGAGTTTTAGAGTTAGAATTTGTCACCGGGTCAGCCTTTTTAGGGGCTGTTTCACCCTCTTCTCTCTCCAAATCAGGTTCATTGGACGCCGGTGATGTTTCCGGTTTCTCTACTTGCTTCCCACTGCGTAACTGATAGGTGTCTAAAACACCTAATTTAATATCTAGTATTTATGCTTTCTCTGCTATTTTTCGTGTGAATTATGTCTCTTATGTTTGATTTTGAGTTTACTAGGTGCAATGGAGTCATTTGAGGCGAAAGAAGGATAATTAGCCATTTGGAGCTGAAAGGGCAAAAAGGTCATTTCATTGGCGACACTATCGGGAGCCGAGCCAGAGTTAAGGAGCAACTCTGTTTTAGAAGAGCACTAAAGACAGACAAGTCAAGGTTAAGGGGTTATAAAGTGGCTAGCTCTTATCATAAGTGGACACCTAATATAGGCACCCGCCTGGGGTGGCTTTTGTGTTGGGTATCTCAATCCAAACAACCCTACTGGCTATACCCTAAAATCGAGAGGAGGCTGCCTCTCAATCAGTTTATTCACCTGAAACTCGAACATTGAGAAAGCAGCAGCCACTGCAATTAAATCCGACATATCGAAAATTAAATCAAGAAAGGTGGATTAGAGATTGAAGATTATGGGGCTGTGAAGGATGGTGATTCTGAATCCACAGAAATGGGTTTTAAGAAGAAGGTGGAGGCAATGGGAATTGCTCAGATGATGCTGTTGCTTGGAGTTGAACTGTGGTGTTCTAAGAGGTTGAAATGGAAGATGTTGGTGGTGAATGAATTGGTGACAAAGAGAGTTGATGCTGCTTTCTTTGAGCCAAGGCTCAGTGGTGGTGCAATTTGCTTGGTGTTGTGTTGGTGTGGCTAATGAGATGGCAGAATTGGCTACAATTTGGAGAATGCATTTGATGGCTGCCATATGAGCAAGTTCTGGTGGATTGGTCTCTGGTTATCAGCAGGCAAGAATACAAGGTATGAAGAAGAACAATGGTGGCTGCTGTGTTGTCTCAGGGCAATGGAACTGCAGGTTTTGGTGGAGATGCAAATGGAAGGTGCAATGGTAATGATGTGCAGCTAGATATTTTACAGGGATTGGAATTGGTTTGAAGAGTTTGCTGGTGTTAGAGTGTGGTGGCATGATTGAGTTACAGAGAAGTTAATGATGAATTGCAGCAATTACAGAAGAGCAGAAGGATTGAATGAATTTATGGGAATGGAGTTGTTTTTCATGGACTGTACTACTTCTTTGTTTTGTTGGTGAGAGTTGAGCTTGTGATGATGTTTTCAGTTGAAGGTGTAGCTGGTTTGGCGGTGCTTGTGCAGTTTGGCACTGGTTGTTGCTGTGGTATGAAATAGCAGTTGCAGCTGAGCCAATGTTGCAGGTGATGGAATGATGTTTTGTGCTGGAATGGAGTTGTTGTTGTCAAAGTGAAGTTCATGATTTGTTGGTGGTATGTAGGAGCCGCAAGTGGTGATTGTGCATGAAATGGAACTGGTTGGCAATACAGTTGAAGCTGCAATATTATAGAGTTCAGGGAGGCGATGTTGCAGTGAACGGTGAAATGGCAGTTGGTGTGAATGGGTATAGCTGGTGATTTGGTGCAGCTGGAAGTTGATCTGCAGGGAAAGAGAACTGGCAGAAATGGTTCCAGGGAAGCGTTGCAAGTGGTTTTAGCAGTTCAAACCGGTTTGTGGCGCTGGTGTTGGTACACAGGAGGAGCACTAGCTGGACTAAAGCATTCACAGGCGATGGTTTAATGGACTGGTGAGGCGATTTGCAAGAGGTGGTAGTAGTGCTATGGCTTGAGGTTCCAGTGATGCTACAAATGAGAAGCAGCTGAGTTGAATGAAGCCACTGCTGGGGTTGTGAAACTGGGCTCAATCGGATAAATGAGCTGGTGTCGCATAGTGACTTGCTTGAAAGAAGTGCAGCGGGTGTTAATGGTGCTGGAGTGAACTGATCTTGTTTTGACGGCAAGAGGGAAGTATGATGTGTGTTCAGTCCAGTGATAGCAGGTGCAACTGAGTTCAGGGAAAGAATGCATGAACTGCAGTGAAGCGTAGGCTGGAATGGAATGGCATTATTGCAGGGGCTATTCTTTGAAATTGTGTGGCTGTTGTGAATCGGGGTAATGGAGTTGCAAACTAATGATTTGCTGGTTCACTTGCAATGAGCAAGTGCAGGCAAACATGGGAGTCTGGTGCCAATTGAATATGTTGCAGGTGCCATAGCTGAGTGTATGAATAGGTGTATCTGCAGAAATTGTGCGAAAACGGTGAAAATGGCACACTGTGAGCATAGTTAAATAGATCGGATTTCAGAGGTTAAAGTGTCGATCGCAATATTTCAGTGAATCGCGAGGGGGGTATGAGTCGGATGCAAGAATTGATGGCTGGAAGTATGAGCTACACGTCACGCTTTTTGGGTACGTTTTCGCAAGAATAAAAATTGGATTTAGATGGGTTTTGCAAATGTTTGAAATACAGGAAAGCAAAGTTGAGCTACTGGAAGTGCAGAATTACTTGGTGATAGTTTCAGATGGCAAAAGTGATCGGAGAAAGTTTTCATGATCGGATTAAGCGCTGGCACTACCGGATTCCGGTGATGATGTCAGCATTCCGGCGACCAGTTTTGGACCCAAAATTTCCAAAGACATATTTCTCACACCTGGGCTTGGTGGACTAGTAGATGGATGTGGACTTGAAGATTTTGAAGACTTTGACCTATTTTTGGAAAGCAAAGGGCTATAAAAACAGAGATTCTACAACATAGAAACAACGTTTTTTTATTCTATTCTTGGAGCTTTTGCAGAGAACTACTTCTAGGGTTTGCTCTCTTTTATGTTTCATAGTCTTCCTTTGAATATTTTGATGATTAACTCCATGAATATGAGTAGCTAAATACAATAATTGGTTATGGGATAAAAAGTTGATTTCTTCAAGCATGTTATTTGATTCTATGAATTAGTTTTGTCTCAATTTTATCGTTCATGATTCATTGTTTTTATTATCATATGATTTGAATGCTAGTTTGGTTGAGTCCGGAATCAACTGGATTTGTTTTCATCTCTATAGCTATATTAGGGTTTTCAATACGTAAAAGTTGTTATCTCTGATTTTTAGTAGCATCTTGTGGTTAATACTTGTAGTGATACATCTTTTTAATTGCATATGAATCATAACCTTTGTTAAAACGAATTAGTGCTTTTACAAGTTTGTTTGCATCAATTAGTCTTATTTCATAGAACGTATTGCTCTTAGGGAGTTAAACCTAATTGTGCTTTTACACTTTAGGTTGCTTTTTAAGAAGATTTCACAATAGCATCTTTTAATGTTGTTTGTGATAAAATCAGGAAATAAACGGGATACTCTTGCGATCAAGATATCCTAGGACTTTTGAAATTGAGAGATTAAATACCAATTCTAATCATAGATGAAAAATACATGTTTGTGAATGATACTATCCCTTAACCAATATCTTCTCCTTATTGATTATTCCAACTATTTACTTTGCTTTATTTAGTATTATTACTTTGATAAAAACAAAAACACACCTTGGGTTATTTGGTTACATAAGAATCTGAAAATTGCATAACAACAATCGCCTCTCTGTGGATACGAACTCTTTCTTATCGAATACTATATTCATAATTAGTAAAGTGAGGAAGTGAAATTATTTTTGACGCATACGACACGCATCAAATTTTGGCGCCGCTGCCGGGGAGGCATTCGGCTTGTTATCTAGTTTTTAGTTTCTTTTTAATATTTCTGTTCGCATACTGCTTTTTGTTTCTTGTCTTGTTTCTTACTTGTTTGTGAGAAGTGTGTTTCAGGTACCTTACCGAAATACAAACAAGAAGAAGCAATGGGTGACGCTGCAAATCGTACACTCAAGGACTTGGCTTCTCACAAGCTGGATACACAGCAGGGTTGCATTCAAACCAACTCTACTTTTGAGATAAAGTTGGGGTTGCTTAGAGAATTACCAAAGTTCCATGGCATGGTGAATGAAGATCCAAACAAGCATCTTATGGACTTCCACACTATTGTCATGGCCGTGCTTCCAGCGGGTACTAATGTGGATGGTGCAATGTTGAAAGTTTTTCGATTCTCTTTGGTGGATAGCGCTAAGGATTGGTTATATTATTTGCCTCCCGAAAGTGTCACAACATGGAATGGGATGAAGAAGCTCTTTCTAGAGAGATATTTTCCAGCATCAAAGGCTACTCAAATTCGCAAGGAGATTTGCGGAATGAAGCAACATATGGGAGAATCTTTATATGATTGTTGGGAACGATACAAGAGATTGGTGGCAAGCTGTCCTCATCACCAATTCAGTGACGCGCTGATTATCCAATAATTCTATGAAGGACTACAATCGAGTGATAAGAATCTTATTGACGCTGCAAGTGGTGGTGCACTTATGAACAAGACGGTGACACAAGCTCGAGAGTTGATTGAGAGTATGGAAGCAAATTCTCAACAATTTTCAATTCGTGGGTCAGAACCATCTATCAAGGAAGTTAATCAAGTTGACGAGATTATTGAATTACGTTAACAAATGAACAATATGATGGCAATGATGCAACAAATTGCAGCAGTGGTTGTAAAACCATCACGCCCAACTTATGAGAACGTAGAGCATGTCAATGCTATATTCTCAACTCAGCCGTATGGTATTTACTCCAATACTTACGAGCAAGTTGCAAGTGCAAGTTCTGTTTCCAGCCATCCGAGTGAGTTCCAACAACAAGTGCAACAACCACAACAAGGGCATAATCCAGAATTGGAGAAGATGGTTACTTTGGTGGAGGCTCTAATGTCCATGGTACAGCAAAATCAACAACTAGCGATCTTAAATCAGTAGAAAACGGATAATGCAATTAAGGAGTTACACTCACAAGTTGGTCTACCGCAACAACAACAATTCCAACAACAATAACCACCTGAAAATCAAGGGTCAAATATGGAAGATTTGTTGAAATCTTTTATGCAAAGAACGGAGGGTGTGGTCCAGGACTTTTAAACACAAGTAGGTTCAATGGCCAAGGAGATTAATCAGTTGCATGCAAAAAATGGTGAGAAACTCCCTTTCCAACCTCTTAACTCAAGTGAGGGTGTCAATGCTATTAAGTTGGGAAGTGGTACACAATTTGTGCAACCCGAAGTTACATATTCGGGTGAAGAAGAAGCCCCAAAGGAACCAATTTTGGAGGAAAAGAACGCAGATTTTCCCCAAACTCCCGAGGTAACTAAATTAAACTCTAAACCTCTTGTTTCTACTTATGTTCCTCATATACCTTTTCCTGGCAGGTTCGCTAAAGCTAATGAGAAGGTGGAACAAGATAGGGATATTTGGGATGTTTTTAAGAAGGTCCAAGTGAATATTCCACTCATTGAAGTAATTAGGCAATCTCCTCGATATGCAAAATGTGTGAAGGAATTATGCACTAACAAGCACAAGCTAACCGGTAATGAGGTAATGAGTGTGGGGGAGAACGCTTCGGCGTATCTGAAAAAGAAACTCCCACCTAAATTGAAAGATCCCGGTAGTTTCACTATTCCATGCACAATTGGTAAAACACGGTTTACAAAAGCTATGCTAGATTTAGGAGCTTCCATTAATGTTATGCCTACTTCCATTTATGATGCTTTAAATCTTGGTCCTCTTAAGGAAACCGACATAGTTATTCAACTTGCCGATAAATCTAATGTTTACCCTAAAGGGATTGTTGAGGATGTTTTGGTGCAGGTAAAAGGACTAATATTTCCAGTGGATTTCTATGTTCTAGACATGGGTAATGTGAATTCATCCTCGTCTACACACGATTCTTGTTGGGTAGACCATTTTTGAGTACCGCTAGAACGAAGATTGATGTCTATAATGGCACCTTGACTATGGAGTTTGATGAAGAAGTCATTCACTTCAACATTTTTGAGGCGAGGAAACATCAAAGTAACATTCAAGCAGATTTCCATAATGTGTTGGAAGCCGGCTAAGGGTGAACAAATAAGGAGCAAGTCGGGCTGACGACTTTAAACCAAGTGCTAAGTGGGAGGCAACCCACCGGTTTTGTATCTTTACCCTTATCTTTTTATTTTTATGCATTTGCTTTTATTTTTATTTTCTTTGTTTTTGCATATCATTTGCGGAATTTCCCACCTTGAACTTTCTTTGGATGATTCAATTTTACATTGAGGACAATGTAAAGTTTAAGTGTGGGGGAGCATTTATATGGTTGTATAGTTTGTTTTGGTTTGTTTTATGCATTTAAAAAAAATCAGAAAAATAGAAAAACCAAGAAAAATTTGTGCTTTTTGAACTCCGAAATCTAGAAACTTGTGCCTTTAGGATGACACCATTAGTGGATGGAACCATTTTGAATGCAGGAGTTGAGGAACCGATTAACTAAAAGGGACGAACATAGCTCAGAAATCACAATTAACATGATAGGTGTTACCATATCTCGGAATATCACCATATCGCATTCTATTTTTGTTTTTCCATATTTATCTATTATTCTCTAAGTGCTTTGGTGGGTCACTAAAAATCGAGTTGTTATTACTGCTAGGATGAAATAGAGTGATTGAGTTACTAGAAAAATAAAAAGAAAAAAAAATATTTGAAAAGAAAAAAAAAAAAAAAAAAACCGACCAATTAGACCAAAACGGAATAAAATGACACTTGGGAATAGCAGTATGTGTGAAACGTAGTCCCTGTCTCCGTCGCCTAAACAAGCGTGGAATGTAGGATCCAAGGCAACTATCATGTACTTGCTGACAAGAATCATGCGCTTGGATCCAGTTTGATCCAATCATGATTTCTTCAAAAAAAAAAAAAAAATTTAAAAAAAAAAAAATAAGAAAAAAAAAATGAAAAAGAGAAAAAGAAAAGAAAAGAAAAAGTATTATATTGGTTGAATAAAGTCACTCCTGGTTCCCTTGTATATGCTAGTGAGTTGATGTAGAATTCATACCAAGTAGCTCAATCCAATAGGAATAGGTTCATCTTGGCAGTGACCTTCAGACAGATATGGGAAACATCGAACACTAGTGAACATTCGCCAACATCTACATCTATATCCATCTTCTTTATCTTTTCATTGTGATTGTGGTTTAGTTTCCGAGTATTGTGGCTTGTTCGACTATCTAATTAAAGCTTATTTACTAATATATGAATTGAATTTGTGCAAGGTATCTCCTCCTGTAGTCAATTTGGATTCGTTCATTGATTTGTCACAAATAGATGGAGTTGGAAATATAGGTTTTGTAGGCAGACCTCTTGTAAACCTTCACGAGACTATAACTCGTCCACTAGGGACACCTAGGGGTTTAAAGGCTTGTTATTTATGCTTAAAGTGACCGTAGCCTTAACGAGACGGAGTTGTATGTATTTTTTTTAGAATTGTTTTGTTTGATTTGCTCGAGGACTAGCAAAGTCTAAGTGCGGGGGAATTTGATAGGTGTCTAAAACACCTAATTTAATATCTAGTATTTATGCTTTCTCTGCTATTTTTCGTGTGAATTATGTCTCTTATGTTTGATTTTGAGTTTACTAGGTGCAATGGAGTCATTTGAGGCTAAAGAAGGATAATTAGCCATTTGGAGCTGAAAGGGCAAAAAGGTCATTTCATTGGCGACACTATCGGGAGTCGAGCCAGAGTTAAGGAGCAACTCTGTTTTAAAAGAGCACTAAAGACAGACAAGTCAAGGTTAAGGGGTTATAAAGTGGCTAGCCCTTATCACAATTGGACACCTAATATAGGCACCCGCCTGGGGTGGCTTTTATGTTGGGTATCTCAATCCAAACAACCCTAATGGCTATACCCTAAAATCGAGAGGAGGCTGCCTCTCAATCAGTTCATTCACCTGAAACTCGAACATTGAGAAAGCAAAGAGCATCGCAATTAAATCCGACAGATCGAAAATTAAATCAAGAAAGGTGGATTAGAGATTGAAGATTATGGGGCTGTGAAGGATGGTGATTCTGAATCCACAGAAATGGGTTTTAAGAAGAAGGTGGAGGCAATGGGAATTGCTCATATGATGTTGTTGCTTGGAGTTGAACTGTGGTGTTCTAAGTGGTTGAAATGGAAGATGTTGGTGGTGAATGAATTGGTGACAAAGAGAGTTGATGCTGCTTTCTTTGAGCCAAGGCTCAGTGGTGGTGCAATTTTCTTGGTGTTGTGTTGGTGTGTCTAATGAGATGGCAGAATTGGCTACAATTTGGAGAATGCATTTGATGGCTGCCATATGAGCAAGTTCTGGTGGATTGGTCTCTGGTTATGCTGCAGGCAAGAATACAGGGTATGAAGAAGAACAATGGTGGCTGCTGTGTTGTCTCAGGGCAATGGAACTGCAGGTTTTGGTGGAGATGTAAATGGAAGGTGCAATGGTAATGATGTGCAGCTGGATATTTTACAAGGATTGGAATTGGTTTGAAGAGTTTGCTGGTGTTAGAGTGTGGTGGCATGATTGAGTTACAGAGAAGTTAATGATGAATTGCAGCAATTATAGAAGAGAAGAAGGATTGAATGAATTTGTGGGAATGGAGTTGTTTTTCATGGACTGTGCTGCTGCTTTGTTTTGATGGTGAGAGTTGAGCCTGTGATGCTGTTTTCAGTTGAAGGTGTAGCTGGTTTGGCAGTGCTTGTGCAGTTTGGCACTGGTTGTTGCTGTGGTATGAAATAGCGATTGCAGTGAGCCAATGTTGCAGGTGATGGAATGATGTTCTATCTTTGGAATGGAGTTGTTCTTGTCAAAGTGAAGTTCATGATTTGTTGGTGGTATGTAGGAGCTGCAAGTGGTGATTGTGCATGAAATGGAACTGGTTGGCAATCTGATTGAAGTCGCAATATTATAGAGTTGTGGAGGCGATATTGCGAAGTGAACCGGTGAAATGGCATTGGTGTGAATGGGTATAGTTTGGTGATTTGGTGCAGTTGGAAGTTGATCTGCAGGGAAAGAGAACTGGCAGAAATGGTTCCAGTGAAGCATTGCAAGTGGTTTTAGCAGTTCAAACCGGTTTGTGGCGCTGGTGTTGGTACACAGGAGGAGCACTAGCTGGACTAAAAAATTCACAGGTGATGGTTTAATGGACTGGTGAGGCAGTTGCAGTAGGTGGTAGTAGTGCTACGGCTTGAGGTTCCAGTGATGCTACAAATGAGGAGCAACTGAGTTGAATGAAGCCATTGTTGGGGTTGTGAAACTGGGCTCAATTGGATGAATGAGCTGGTGTCGCAGAGTGACTTGCTTGAAAGAAGTGCAGCGGGTGTTAATGGTGCTGCAGTGAACTGAGCTTGTTTTGACGGCAAGAGGGAAGTATGATGTGTGTTCAGTCCAGTGATAGCAGGTACAACTGAGTTCAGGGAAAGAATGCATGAACTGCAGTGAAGCGTAGGCTGGAATGGAATGGCATTGCAGGGCTATTCTTTGAAATTGTGTGGCTGTTGTGAACTGGGGGTAATGGAGTTGCAAACTAATGATTTGCTGGTTCACTGCAATGAGCAGAAGTGCAGGCAAACATGGGAGTCTGGTGCCAATTGAATATGTTGCAGGTGCCATAGCTGAGTGTATGAATAGGTGTATGTTGCAGAAATTGTGCGAAAACGGGTTGAAAATGGCACGCCTGTGAGCATAGTTCCGGTAGTCGGATTTCAGAGGTTAAAGTGTCGATCGCAATATTTCAGTGAATCGCGAGGGGGGTATGAGTCGGATGCAAGAATTGATGGCTGGAAGTATGAGCTACACGTCACGCTTTTGGGTACGTTTTCGCAAGAATAATAATTGGATTTAGATGGGTTTTGCAAATGTTTGAAATACAGGAAAGAAAATTTGAGCTACTGGAAGTGCAGAATTACTTGGTGATAGTTTCAGATGGCAAAAGTGATCAGAGAAAGTTTTCCAGCGACCGGATTCCGGCGCCGGCGACCAGTTTTGGACCCAAAATTTCCAGAGACATATTTCTCACACCTGGGCTTGGTGGACTAGTAGATGGACGTGGACTTGAAGACTTTGACCTATTTTTGGAAAGCAAAGGGCTATAAAAAGAGAGTTTCTACAACAAAGAAACAACGTTTTTTTATTCTATTCTTGGAGCTTTTGCAGAGAACTACTTCTAGGGTTTGCTCTCTTTTATGTTTCATAGTCTTCCTTTGAATATTTTGATGATTAACTCCATGAATATGAGTAGCTAAATACAATAATTGGTAATGGGATAAAAAGTTGATTTCTTCAAGCATGTTATTTGATTCTATGAATTAGTTTTGTCTCAATTTTATCGTTCATGATTCATTGTTTTTATTATCATATGATTTGAATGCTAGTTTGGTTGAGTCCGGAATCAATTGGATTTGTTTTCATCTCTATAGCTATATTAGGGTTTTCAATACGTAAAAGTTGTTATCTCTGATTTTTAGTAGCATCTTGTGGTTAATACTTGTAGTGATACATCTTTTTAATTGCATATGAATCATAACCTTTGTTAAAACGAATTAGTGCTTACAAGTTTGTTTGCATCGATTAGTCTTATTTCATAGAACGTATTGCTCTTAGGGTGTTAAACCTAATTGTGCTTTTACACTTTAGGTTGCTTTTTAAGAAGATTTCACAATAACATCTTTTAATGTTGTTTGTGATAAAATCAGGAAATAAACGGGATACTCTTGCGATCAAGATATCCTAGGACTTTTGATAATTGAGAGATTAAATACCAATTCTAATCATAGATGAAAAATACATGTTTGTGAATGATACTATCCCTTAACCAATATCTTCTCCTTATTGATTATTCCAACTATTTACTTTGCTTTATTTAGTACTAGGTCTTAACCCGTGCCGTAACGGCACAGGATGTTTTGTCTCTAATACGATATTGTTCGCATTCCTATTGCTTTATTTTATTCGCGAGTAATTATTTTGATATTCAAATAGGTTTTGGGAAACGAAATGGGTTACCTGATCTTTTTATTTTTTACTTAAGCATGTTATTCCAATTTATTATCTGGACGGAGTAATAATGTTGTGCCAACATGAAAATAAAATAAAAACTACAGTAAATAAAAAAATTCCCCATTTGTTTTTCCATCATACCATAATTTCAAACTTCAAAAAGAATATTTCATCTCACAGTACATATAGCTAAACTTCCAATCCAACTCCGTGATGTTTATGAATACATTTGTTCCGAAATTATTGATAACTAAGGCTCTAAGGAGTGAAGCAAAAACCCATAATATTTTCCCTACTATAGATAAACACTATTTATTTATTTTTTGCAAATGTGAGAGTTATAAAAATGAAGAACCTTTGGCTATTGGAAGGCTGAGATATACACATGTGAGTTGAAAAAATAAACTTATAATAGTAAATCAAAACATGTGTAAGATTCTTTCTCAATCATATTGATAACATAAAATTTAAGAAATTCGTGGATAAAAAGATTTCACACCAACTATGCTAAGTAGTGCATGAATGACGTTCTCACATCCAGTGTTACTCAAGTAATTTGGAGTTTTAAAGAGCATAGTCATATTGATATTTGTATCTACATAAATTCAACTAACCTTCCGAAAAAAAATTATTAGTTTCAAGGTAGAGCCGACACAAACTTCTGTCGCCTTCAATGTATACAACACACATTGGGTTTAATCGGCCTTGAGATTGAACAAATACCCCAACATTAGTCAAATAATGTCTACAAATACGGGATCGAAACAAAGTGCTAATGGGAAAAATGAGAGACTAACATCAGTTCTACAAATAAAATACCCTATATGTATCAAAGTTTGTTAACCAAACATGTATTCAAATTAAAAAAGTCATCAACTTAACACAAAAATATAAAAGAATCCAAGATAAATCAATACTTGCATAAACAAAACTTATAAGAGAATTTTGTAATTATTGAATACCTTTAAAATCACTATTAGAGATTTAATTGCATGCCTCGTTAAAAACTACGGTAGGACGAAATCGCCAGATTAATCTGTAGAAATTTCACTGGATATGTAGCAATTCAGAGAAGTTTACACTGGTGGTGATGCGTTTCATCTAAGGGTGCGTTTGGCACGGAGGTAGTTGAGGGTGGAGTTCAGTCAACGGGAGGAGTCAAGGATGGAGTTGAATTCCAAGGGTGTTTGGCATGGGTGGAATTGGAACTCCAGGGAGTTGAAACTCCTTCATTCAGTGGAAAATCAAATGACACCTCCCCCATGGAATTTGAAACTCCATCCTTCCAACTCCTCCCGTTGACCATTTTGACATTTTACTTTCTTTTTTTCTTTAAAAAATAATTCATTTCCTATACTTATAAATTTACTATGATAATTAAAAATTAATTATATTTTATTTTAAAGTTTATAATATTTATTAATTGGTAATATTTAATACTTTAATAATATTTTTTTTTTCACATATTCAAAAATGGAAAAAAAAAAATATTTTCTTATTATTTAAATACAGTAGTACTATTGATAAATTATTAAAGTTGAAATTTAAAATAATAGTTTATTTAAAATTCCAAAACAGACTATTATTTAATATTAATATTTATTTGAAATTTAAATAAATTTTCAATTAAATATAAAATTATATTTACATAAATAATTAATTATTATTGTTGATAAATTATTTTTTCATCGAAAAATAATAGTTTTATTTAACTATTATTAATATTATATTTACTTAAATAATAATTTATATAACTTTTTCACTTCAAAAATCACATTTATATTATATTATATATATAAATAATATTATATAATATTATTAATATTATGTTTAAAATTAAAATTATATTATTTTTTTAATATTTATTTAATATTTTATCTATTTTAAATATTATTTTTATGGAATTTTATAAATAATAATATTATGTTTAAAATTAATATTATATTATATTTAATTAATTAATATTAATATTATCAATTATTAATATTTTTAGTTAATATTTTAATATATCAATATTATACTATATTATATTAATATTCTAATATATTTAATTAATATTATATTATATTTCATTAATATTTAGTTAATATTATATTTAAAATTAATTTAAATAATATTATATTTATATGAATACTATAATATTTATTTAATTACTAATATTGCATTTATTAATTTACTAGTCTTTTATGTAGTTATTTATTAAAATATACATTATTAATGACAATTAAATTAAAAATTATTTAAAAGTAATTAAACATAATTTTTTGAAGGTTTCGGTTTTCATTGGAGAAACCGAGAGGGAGCGTTTCATTATATTCATTATCATTCAGAAATCCAAGACTTAGTTATGAATTTTCCGACATATGAATATCAAATATAATGTGTATTAATATCAAGTTTACCCTTCTTATCGTTGCGAAAGTAAAGGGAACCCCGATAGATATTTTTATTCTTCACTTCACATCGTTTCTAGCATTTTCGCCTTGACATCCTCCCATACTATGTCTCTCCTTTTTAGAGTTGTATCCTCAAGCCAACAATGAAATTATATCAAAACTAATTTTTACATATTTTGTCCCAAAAAAATATATATTATTCGATATGTTTTTTAGTTTAAAAAGATATCTTATCGATCTTTTGAAATGGTATTACCTTTTTGCATCTTTCTTATATTTAGTGAATGGTTTTAGGATGTTCATAGAAAATAGGAACCTACTATGGTCCCGACAACATAGCACCGATCATGTCCCTACTTGGCCACCTTAGGATAAGAGGTGTGTGGTTTTAATCTAAAAGGCCACAATGCTACGTAAGGAGATGCCCAAGTTTATTAAGCTAAACATGTACTCCTCTTTCTTCCATGTGGGACTATCCCTAGCCATAATTAAGTGGTTTATCGTGCCACATACTCCAACAATCTCCACCTTGACGATATTAAACCACTTCACCAGTCCAATCATACTTCACCATATGATTACCATTTGTATATGCTACCCATAGATCAGGATTATTGTCATTATGCGCCCTACAATCCTACTTCACCTTGAGTTAATGAGAAGGCAAGCACCAACTCCATCTTGAGCATTTTCTTGCCCACATAGAACCCTACTACTTGAGAGTTAATGTGTGAGACACTAACTCCACCTTGAGCGCCAGTTCAACCTTGAGCATTTCCTTTCTCATCTAGAAACCTGGTCCACCTGAGTTAATGAGTGAGACACTAACTCCACCTTGAGCTCCAGTTGAACTTTGGGCCTTGCCTTCTTAACCTTGAGTCTGATTTCACTTGCACCCTAAACCGGGTGACATCCACAACCACTTCAACGTTCGAACAGTAGCCCCAACCACGGGTTCTGATACCAATTATTAGGATCTTCATGGACCATCAGGCACTACTCAGGTCCCAACCACAGAACACCAAACCCCACTTGACCACCTTGGGATAAGAGGTGTGGGGTTTTTAACTAAAAAGCCTCGGTGCTATGTATGGACAAGTCCAAGCTTATTGTATGTTCTTACTATTTCAATGATGATGACATACTTAAAATCTAATTCATTCACTTAATATATTATGCTTTAAAATGTTAAGTCATTTCCGATGGTAATCATTTTACCCACATATGATGTAGTTCTAGTTTTTCAAAATTCCCATAAATATTATGTACGCAATTCAATTTGGAAGGAAGAGTTCACCGAATGGAATATAGGTAATGGTTTGTCCTTTCGTAACATTGTGGCCTTTTCAACATAGTTGGATCCAGAGTAGGTAAAAATCACTGAATTTGTGGGTTCTCGGGCGAGAGTAATCTAGGTATGGGCTACCTCCAGAAAATTGCTAATGGATGTCCACATCAGTTTTAGTTGAAAATCCCACGCTATCGGATAACCACAATGACTAAGTGAGAACAGTATTGGCAAAGATCAGGTCCTTAAAAATGGTATTAGAGTCAACCACGGGTTACATGTCGAGGGCGAAAGAGTATGCTTGACGGATTGAACATATTCCAGAGTCTCATGAGTGACAAAAAATGCCGGAGTCTAGAATTGAACATATTCCGTACCCGAGGACGGCTCCAAATTAAGTTGGAATAGAGGTAATGGTTTGTCATTTGCTAACACCGAGACCTTTTCAGCATAATTGGCTTCGTAGTTGGCGAAAAATATTTATAGTTAAGCATGCTCGGTATTGAGTAATCTTGGGATGCGTGACCTCTTAAGAAGCTGTTGCTAGCTGAACGCAGCGGTTACCATAGAAAACTCAATACTATCAGATGAACGCAGTGGCTTAGTAAGGACATTATCGGTAGAAGGCAGGCCATTACATTCTACGACATTATGCCTCCAAATGTGAGGTTATTTGTTGCATAAAAATAATAAAATCATGATTAGTTAGTAAGTCAAATCATTAAGTGATTAACCTAATAACAATAAGCTCTACTAAAAACAAATTATGCTATCCATCATCATTGAATATAAATAACGTTAAACCATTTATCAAGAAATATGTGAGGCGATGCGAAATTACTCACTGGACACCAATACTTGCCACCGTCATTATGGTCCACTTATATAATTGTTAGCCAATTTAACTAAGTTTGGTGCTGCTTTTTTTCATTCAAAAAAAGTATTTTGAAAATATTTTGATAGCAATATTTTTTCATCTTAGTGTTTATTAAAGATTTCATAAAGTGTACACTTCCAAAATTTATCAATTTGTAAAGTGGGGAGAAGGAGCTTTTAAAAGCTTCAAAAGCAAAAACTATAGTTCACCCTAGCTTCATATTTTATTTTCCAATTCTATCACATTTTTTTTCTAACTGACAACAATTATCCTTGAATCTATATATAATCACCAATTTTTATTTTTTATATTTTATATTCTTTTAAGATAATTATTTTTTATTTTTAAACTAAATTTTATGTTATATCGTATCACTAAAATATACTTTTATTTTCAACGATAAATATTAAGAGATTATGGATTTTTAAAAAGTGATTTAGAAAAATAATATATTTTAGTAATAATACTAATTAGTAAATTTAATATTACATGTGTATGTACTCTAATAGTAGAAAATTTACTTTACACACTATAAAATAGAATAAACAATTTTCAGAAATATGTCTGCTTTTGTCATTTTCTCACTAACTATAGTTGAACATGATATTTTCAGAGATATGTCTGTTTTTTTAAAATAGTTTTAGCTTTAGTTTATAATCTGCAACCGTTCAATTATTTTTTTTATAAAGCTCGGTACAGTAACTTACATCGGCAACCAATCGTTTTTTTTACATAGCTCCGCACAATAACGTACATCGGAAAAGCACTTTTGTAAAGCTTGCAGCAATACCAAACTAATTCTAAGTATTAGCTAATAAAAATATACTTCTATTATCATCATTGGTAGAATAATTTATATATTATGTTTTTTAGTTTGATATTTAATTAATAGACTATTTATTATGAAGAATTATGGAACCTTAATGACATGATAACTTTTGTCCATTAGATGCATTTCTAATCTGAAACACAACCATCACCTATGACAAACGATTACCTCCCTAGATTTATCTCTTGTGAGGAAAAATTTGAACCGCCACTTACATAAGCAAAGTTATCCAAACTGTGCTTTATATCCTTGATGATAATAATAAGAAAGTGAAGTATCAAAGTATTAGTATTGATTTTGCTTAATGGGATTGCATAAACAAAACATAAAGTGTTCCATTATATGAGTTACCGGAAGATTCAAGTCTCTTGTACTTGTTCCTTAGATTAGTGGTTATTTATGTGTTTATAGGGCTTAACCCGTGCCGTAACTAATATCTACTGATATTATTAGATTAGTGATTCATTGGACCTTCGCCACCGCTTCCACAACCTACTATCGCAACTAATATCTATTGATATTTTTCTTTTTTTATCAAAATTATTTATTAATAGAAGAAATACAAATTTACTAATTTAACTAAGAGAAAATTTATAGTGGAATAAATTAATAAATTATTTATTATGAGCAATTAGTGAACAAACATTATTATGAGCAATTAATATATCATTTAATATCAATTAGTGTGGAACACTAATTAGTTAGGTATTTATTATATTAATCATTTACTATATTTATTATATTAGATTTTCATTAATGGGTCATTAAATGTTAGTTTTATGGGACAAATTACAACCATAGATTTATCAATTGGGATATGAAATCTTGGCCATCACTTACACGTGCGAGATGAGGGTGTGGTCTGCACAACCACGACCGTAGATTTATCTTTGCCCAGAATAAATCCTAGCCACCACTCAGATAGGCTAAGTTAGCCAAACTGATCCAGTACCATAATAAACTACATAAAACCTTTTAAAAAGAACAATGATCGACAATGAAAAGATCAATATTATTGATGATGAATTATGAGAAATGGTGATTTAACTCTGCCAATTCGCATGCTTTTTTTTGGTTCGAATGTCTTTCTTTTTCTGGTGATAATTGGAACTTGATTCAATTTATAGTTAGTCAAAATTATATAATGTACAATAGAAAAGAAAAGATCATCGACCAGTACCTAGAGATAAAGATCAGGTCCTTAAAAATGGTATTAGAGTCAACCACGGGTTACATGTCGAGGGCGAAAGAGTATGCTTGACGGATTGAACATATTCCAAAGTCTCATGAGTGAGAAAAAATGCCAGAGTCTAGAATTGAACATATTACGTACCCGAGGACGGCTCCAAATTAAGTTGGAATAGAGGTAATGGTTTGTCATTTGCTAACACCGAGACCTTTTCAGCATAATTGGCTTCGTAGTTGGCGAAAAATATTTATAGTTAAGCATGCTCGGTATTGAGTAATCTTGGGATGGGTGACCTCTTAAGAAGCTGCTGCTAGCTGAACGCAGTGGTTACCATTGAAAACTCAATACTATCAGATGAACGCAGTAGCTTAGTAAGGACATTATCGGTAGAAGTCAGGCCATTACATTCTACGACATTATGCCTCCAAATGTGAGGTTATTTGTTGCATAATAGTTAGTAAGTCAAATCATTAAGTAATTAACCTAATAACAATAAGCTCTGCTAAAAATAAACTCTGCTATACATCATCATTGAATAAAAATAACGTTAAACCATTTATCAAGAAATATGTGAGGCGATGCGAAATTACTCACTGGGCACCAATACTTGCCACCGTCATTATGGTCCACTTATATAATTGTTAGCCAATTTAACTAAGTTTGGTGCTGCTTTTTTCATTCAAAAAAAGTATTTTGAAAACATTTTGATAGCAATATTTTTTCATCTTAGTGTTTATTAAAGATTTCATAAAGTGTACACTTCCAAAATTTATCAATTTGTAAAGTGGGGAGAAGGAGCTTTTAAAAGCTTCAAAAGCAAAAGCTATAGTTCACCCTAGCTTCATATTTTATTTTCCAATTCTATCACATTTTGTTTATAACTGACAACAATTATACTTGAATCTATATATAATCACCAATTTTTATTTTTTATATTTTATATTCTTTTAAGATAATTATTTTTTATTTTCAAACTAAATTTTATGTTATATCGTATCACTAAAATATACTTTTATTTTCAACGATAAATATTAAGAGATTATGGATTTTTAAAAAGTGGTTTAGAAAAATAATACATTTTAGTAATAATACTAATTAGTAATAATACTAATTAGTAAATTTAATATTACATGTGTACGTACTCTAATAGTAGAAAATTTACTTTACACACTATAAAATAGAATAAACAATTTTCAGAAATATGTCTGCTTTTGTCATTTTCTCACTAACTATAGTTGAACATGATATTTTCAGAGATATGTCTGTTTTTTTAATATAGTTTTAGATTTAGTTTATAATCTGCAACCGTTCAATTGTTCTTTTTATAAAGCTCGGCACAGTAACTTACATCGGCAACCAATCGTTTTTTTTACATAGCTCCGCACAATAACGTACATCAGAAAAACACTTTTGTAAAGCTCGCAGCAATACCAAACTAATTCTAAGTATTAGCTAATAAAAATATACTTTTATTATCATCATTGGTAGAATAATTTATATATTATGTTTTTTAGTTTGATATTTAATTAATAGACTATTTATTATGAAGAATTATGGAACCTTAATGACATGATAACTTTTGTCCATTAGATGCATTTCTAATATGAAACACAACCATCACCTATGACGAACGATTACGTCCCTAGATTTATCTCTTGTGAGGAAAAATTTGAACCGCCACTTACATAAGCAAAGTTATCCAAACTGTGCTTTATATTCTTGATGATAATAAGAAGAAAGTGAAGTAACAAAGTATTAGTATTGATTTTGTTTAATGGGATTGCATAAACAAAACATAAAGTGTTCCATTATATGAGTTACCGGAAGATTCAAGTCTCTTGTACTTGTTCCTTAGATTAGTGGTTATTTATGTGTTTATAGGGCTTAACCCGTGCCTTAACTAATATCTACTGATATTATTGGGCCGACCGACCGAAGTGCCCGTAGGGAGGGAGTCCCTTTTATGGCCACTTTTTTGTTAAATGAAGAGTAACGTAAATGTTCAATTTCATAAAAAGATTGAGAAAGAATATTCCTTGCAGATTCCCGTCACATTTGGTTACTTTTTCACTAGACAAGATTATCCCTCTCTTTTAGTCCAATTATTATAACTCTTTGTGTATCCTACTTTTTCAGGGGTATAATTGGAAAGCCAACTTTAATATAACATATATAAAAATCCGTGCCTTAGAATTTTACAAATTTTATCTCGTTGGAAAGGTTGTAAAAAAATCTACGCAACGAGCACAAACAACAATATCAAATTTAAACTCCATCTTGATTCTTTTTCGGTCGGCCCTTCCACCGTGGCAACGGTTGTACTAGTTAGATTAGTGATTCATTGGACCTTCGTCACCGCTTCCACAACCTACTATCACAACTAATATCTATTGATATTTTTTCTTTTTTTATCAAAATTATTTATTAATAGAAGAAATACAAATTTATTAATTTAACTAAGAGAAAATTTATAGTGGAATAAATTAATAAATTATTTATTATGAGCAATTAGTGAACAAACATTATTATGAGCAATTAATAAATCATTTAATATCAATTAGTGTAGTATTTATTATATTAATCATTTACTATATTTATTATATTATATTTTCATTAATGGGTCATTAAATGTTAGTTTTATGGGACAAATTACAACCATAGATTTATCAATTGAGATATGAAATCTTGGCCATCACTTACACGTGCGAGATGAGGGTGTGGTCTGCACAACCACGACCGTAGATTTATCTTTGCCCAGAATAAATCCTAGCCACCACTCAGATAGGCTAAGTTAGCCAAACTGTGCTTTATAAGGGAGATTATAACTTTGATAAAAACAAAAACACACCTTGGGTTATTTGGTTACATAAGAATCTGAAAATTGCATAACAACAATCGCCTCTTTGTGGATACGAACTCTTTCTTATCGAATACTATATTCATAATTAGTAAAGTGAGGAAGTGAAATTATTTTTGACGCATACGACACGCATCAGTAACTCAATAGCATTGGAATTCTCCTTGTGATTTACTGTTTGAGAAGGAAGTTTTCCCTCTGCTTGTGCTTCTAATTTGCTCACTGCAGTAGCTAATTGTCCCATTTGAGTTCGGATGTCCTTCATATCCATCTCTGACTTTTGCTTATCTCGCACCATTATGTTGAGGATGAGATTCAACTTGTCATCTATACTCGTGCCTGGAGTCTCTTGACGTGGCTTTTGCAAGAAATGGTACCCACCTTGTTGATTAAATGTAGGATTTGGAGCCGCAACTTGCTTGTTAGCATAGCTGAAATTGGGATGATCTCGCCAACCCGGATTGTATGTGCTAGAGTATGGATCATATCTCGGCCTTTGCTGATTTTGGTACATGACATTTGCTTGCTTAACATCTTCGGTATATGATGATGATGGTATGACAGCCGCTGCGATTTGATGCATCATCCTCTCCATGTTGCCCATCCTCTGTTCCAAGTGTGAAGAATTGCCAACTTCATTCACCTTCCTTACCGCTGATTCATCTCTAGTGATGTAGGAGCGGAGTATCACAACAAATGATAACTTACGAAATTATGGAGAGAAAATACATCTTGCGAGCAAAGAATATTTTGCGAGCAAAAGAAATCACGAAAGACATTTTGCGAGCAAAGGAAGTCACGAAGCTTCGCAAGATTATTCTCAAATCCGAAATGGCGGGACAACATAACTGTCATATTTTGTAAGATTATATAAATAGCCATTTAGGCATGAGAAGTGGAGGAGATCTTTTTAGCAAGGGAGGATAATTTTAGGAGGAGAGAGAAAAATATTAGGAGAGATTTATTTTCTTTATCATCTTCTTCCCCAAAAATTCTAGAGCTCCAAATATTCATTAATGGAGTCTCAATTGTAAAACCATGTAATTACATACAATCACTAGTGAAGCACCGTGGATGTAGATCACATTGATCGAACCACGTAAAAATCTTTGCGTCTCCTTTACAACTTTAGTACTTTAATTCTTAGTTTCATATCAAAATTAATTAGATTTAGGAATCATTTTAATGGATTATTATGAGGGTGTAGTTGTGAGATAATCCGCAACTACATAATTGGCGCTAGAAACAGGGAGGGGCAAGTAAATTCATTAATAGAATTATATTCGCACAAACAAAAAACATCAAAGGAGATGTTGAAGAACAGCAAACAAAGAGCTCAAGAAAGAGAGCATCAACAATCGCTTCTAGAAGGAAAAATCCATATCTTTAACTCTTTATTTTATTTTTAATCTTCAGATCGGTTGATTCTAAATGAGTATTTTGAAAAGCTTGGTTCAAGAACAGATTTTACTTTTTCTTAATTTCGATCTTTTAACCAAATTCTTGGTTCAAAACCAATTTTAAATCAAAAATCTCTTGATAGAAAAATCTAATTTTATAAACCCATCCAATAAATTTCAAAGAAAAATTGGGTGAGAAATTTTTAAATTGATTTAGAATGTTTCCTATGGATAATTTCAAATTAGTTCCCATTGACAACTTTTCTTCTTTGAAAAAAGAAAATTAATAAAAGCTTTTCAGGATTACTAATGGAATTGGCTTGTTGATCGCAGCAAAAAGTAAATCGAGTTTTCTCTAATAACTAACACAAGATAATGATGAATGAAGAGAAGACTAATTTTGCGAAGTAGATTGGACGGAAGAATAATGCTAAGAAAGCACAAAAATGAACGATGCTAGAGCCACACATACGAAGCTAATAATATCTCCAACGTTATTAGTTCCCGCGAAAGGAAGGAAAATAGGAAAGGAAAGCGAAAGAATGGAGAAGACCAAAGTTTGACAAGAGAAGATAATAATAAGATGATGTGCCAGCAATAGCAAGATGGGGCATTTTTCAGACGCATACTTTATCGATAACCAGAGGAGAATTTTTATGAAGTAGTAGGATAGATACTTGCGATATAAAAGAATACGAAGTTGAGATATAAAAGAATACGAAGTTTTAGCGCGAAGGAATCAGATTATGACGAGTGATGAGAGCAATTAATTTTGTTGAAAAGAATCATAAACAGGAAAGAATATTGACGAGAGTATCATGATACCAGTGAAATCATAAGTTAACAACGCCAAGAAAATTCAAATAGCGCAAAGGGACCATTTACCAGTAAAGAGAAGAACAAGAAGACTTTAGTTCGGAAAATTTACATTATAAGACATCAAACAGAGAAAGAGAGATATAGAAGAAATTTACTTCAGCAGAGGTTTTGGCGAAGAACTGCAGCAATGCCAATAATAGAAATTTCGTAGCATTTGCGAAGGTAAGACCTCCTCTGCGAAGATAACCGTAGCTCATAAGAATTATCATAAGATAACTATCCATAATCTAGACTTCGTAATAGAATTATCCATAATTAAGAGATCCCAATTTAATATAGTTGGGAACAAAGAAACTTGAACAAGGCTACTACAACCACATCTTGAACAAAATTATCGTCTTCACTTTGCCCCTGAAACGAAGACCTGAGAACAAAAACGTGAGACCTGGGGTTTCGAAATCTTGCGAAACAAAGACTTGAGACCTAGGATTTCGAAGGCAAGTGAAGGTCTTGAATGATAGAAGATATATTTAAAAGTGCTGAGCTGTGTGTGTGAAGCGAAGGCAAAGTTCTGTGTGTGAAACGAGGGCAAAGGAACAGGAAATCAGTGGAGTTGTGTTGGTTGAACTGAGTATGTGCGGAGTTGGGAAGCTGAGAAGAACGGTGTTGGATGACGATGGCAGTGATGGCTTGACTGAACGGCGGAGGAAAGAGCTTGGATGATAGTAAGGGAATGAGCTTGTTATTCGTACGAATAGGGAAGTGTTTTACACGGACAGAAAGTAGAAACTGGAGTTAGTGGTGTTATGACCGTGGTGAATAGAAGTGAAGGAGTTGGTCCTATTGTTCGATTCGAAAACGAGGGTTGGTGATTAAATTGGGATGGTCTGGGCCCATTAGAGATTCACTATCGATCAAAAACGTCTCATCAAGTTCACAGATTCACTATCGAGCTCCATCGGTGATGGTAGCAGCAGCTTGATTCTCCTGAATTGGCAAGCTTAATTCTCACTACCAATATCAACTATAGCAAAAGAACGAATAGTGAGTAGTCCAAATCTCAGCCCACTTCGCAGGTTTACTAAATGACGCAACAACAACTTAGTTCGTGATTTTACACTTTGCAAATATTTAATTTACGAACGTTCGCATCTTCACTTGGATTAAAGTACATTGATATATACTTAAGTTCGTGGTGTTTTCTGAACTAAGCACATTATTTGCAAACACATTATTCGCAACAACAGCTTAGTTCGTGGTGTTTTCGTGGTATCTGTTCAGTTCGTGGTATCTGTACATTGATATATACTTACGAACGTTCGCAAGTATACTATCTGTTTACGAACGTTCGTGTTTAATGTACATTGGTATCTGTACATTGATATATAGTTCGTGGTATCTTCAGTTCGTGGTGTTTTCTGTTTACGAACGTTCGCAGCTTAGGGAGGTCATTTTGGAACTATCTGTTTTTGAATGTTGATGAAGGTCATGAATTATCATATAATATTCACTATTGAAGGTGAACGAATCATCATTACAGCAGAAATAACTCAATTTACCAACATGGAAAGACTTACGGCATCATTGAGTTCTTGATGAACAAAGTCCAGAAATTAACAACGGAGTATACTGCTGGTGAAGAAAGGAAATCAGGGTAAAAAATTAAATGGCAAAATGAAGGAGAAATTAGTTTGTTGAAGAGTAATAAGAAAACACCACGCGGAGTAATAGATCTACAAAGAAGAGATAACGTAGCTCCGTCAACGGGCAACAAGAGAAGAGGCAGCGATGAAACCCATCTTGAACAACATTGTTAACTTAAAAGGAAAACCAATTTGTGAAGAAAACCAAACAGTTCGTGAAAATCTGAGTACAAAACCAGTGACGAAGTCCGGCGAAAGTCCATCATCTAAATACTCACCGACGAAGATGAACGAAAATTGCACATCAACAAAATGACAAGGTAGCATTCCTTCGTAAAAAAGGGAAGATCGTAGCCAGATCAACTTGCCAGGAATTGGCAGCTAATGTCTATATATTACTTCCTAGGCAGTAGCTTTAATCCATTTAAGAAAAAGGAAGTTCGCAAACATTTACTTTATGAAAATTTACATTAAGTACCGAATATTCATTTTCTTTGTTCGTGGAAATTTTAATTTCGTGAATCTTTACTTCACAAACTTTTACTTCACGAATATTCATTTAAGTTTGCAACTATTTAACTTCGTGAATGTTTGCTTCGTATATATTTTCCAAGGCTTGCATCAGCATAACCTACTTCGGGAAGAAGAAAACAACTTCGTGAACAGCCAGCAATCCACCAGAAGTATGAGTTTCATGGCGGGTCAAAAATTTAATTCTCATTCTTTCTCATTTTGCAAGCAAGCAATTTACTTCGCAAGAAAAAACAACAAGCCAAAAAAGGTAAGTACCATTTCCTTGAATACTTCATTTACGGAAGACAAAAGTTTTTTGATTTTATTTACTAAAAACGATATAATCGCAAAATTTCTACAATTTCTAAGATTTCAAAACATTTCAAAGATTTTATAGATTGGTGAAAAGCAATACAATCGCGAGATTCAAAAATGAGTTTATCGCAAAAATTTAAAGATCTCAAAATTTTTCAAAGACTTCAAAATTACAAAAAACAGAGAAAATTAAATTCTTATATTTCTATAGAATAATTTTGATTTAAAGATGTGATGTGCATACTTTTCATACTTCTTATACTAAACATTTCATGAAAACATTCAACATTTTATGTACATGAAAAATTTACGATGAATTTTTAAAAAGGCGAAAAAATACCGCCATTTACGATTAACTTGCGAATAAAAGACCGCAATCTGTGATCAGCCTCCAAAAAAGAATGAGAGCCGTAGAAAATTTTATACAGGCAAACCTTTGTGGCGTACACCCTAGTTCGCGAAGCTATATTTCGTAAGAGGCAAAGTCCTAAAGTACGTCATTTAAGGGGGTACCTATAAACGTGGCTAAGGGTAACCGGAACACCACCAAGGATCCTTAGTATATGGTAAAAATTTAGGGGTACAACCCAATAATGGGGTACCTATCCGGGTTAGACACCTTGGATTCTCACCTAATCTAGCGACATTACGCAATATAAAATGCGGTGTAAGAGGATTTAGGTTAGGCGACTAAGGTATACTGTCTTTCCCAAGAAGTGCAGAAAACGATCAAGGCGCCGAGGTACACGGTTGAGTCAAGAGTGCCTGGTGAGGTTGAACCACATCTGCCATTTTTGACAAGTCTTGGAAAATGATGCACTTGGCCCAAAGATACCCCATAGGGTGCAACCTCGTAACTATAAGCCCTATAGGCAAAAAGGATAAGAGGTTGCGATCAATGTCTGGTTGTTGGCGAACCAGGATGGGAAGAGCTAACCTTGTATGGTCGATGTACGCTTCCTTGAAGGGGCAACCAGGGGGAAGATAAAGGGTAGCACCCTCCATTAGGGAGCTGATACGTGCTATAAGACGCAAATGTCATGAGGCTTCTTGTTTGCGAAAACATAAAGGCTTGTCATATTTCTGCAACAAATGAAGTTACGAGCCTTAAAAAAAAAAAAAAAAAGAAAAGAAAAGAAAGAAAGAAAAGAATAAAGAACTCATGAGAACATAATAAAAAAGTTAAGATGAGATCAATGGGTCACTACATGAAAGTGTAGAGACGTCCTGCGATTTCATCGCAAGACGGCAATGTCATGGGGCTTTATGTTCGCAAGAATATTTAGGCCTGTCATATTGTCGCAACACTTCCTGAAGAGGCTAAAATACTATACAAAAGAGGTGGCAAAATAAGACTTTTACTTAGGAAGGCATGATAAGACCACAGCAATTAATGAAGTTTATCCCATCAAGATCATTGAAGAATTTCTACAAGAAGATGTATCATGAAGACAATCCCATTGAAGAAACAAAGAAGACAATCCCATTGAAGAATTTTCACGATGAAGAAGCGATTTCATTCGCGATCAAAGACGAATATATATAAGAAAATACACAAATAAACTTGCGAAGATAGTTATATGAATGGAAGCAATTCAAAGATATATCAATTTTACCGCAGCAAAATGAGCTAAGTAACACAAACATTAGCTATGCATTATAATAGATAAGTATTTACATCATACAAGCATCATATTTGCATCATTCAAGCATCATACTCGCATCATTCAAGCATCATATTTGCATCATAAATGCATTGCATAAACATTTCATGGCATAAGCATCGCATAAACATTTCATAACATAATCATTACATAAATATTATATTCGCACAAGTATTTTACAAAATTTTACAGGAAAACACCGCGAAAGTTCGCAGGAAAATTCATAATTCGCAGGACTATTCATAGTTCGTAACACTATATTCGCAATACTATGTTCGCAACAGTACATTCGCAACAGTATGTTTGTAACAGTATATTTGCAGCACTATTCGCAGCACTATTCAGAAGTTCAGAAATTCGTAGAAAACCCCAAAAATTCACAGAAAAATTCAGAAATTTGTAGAAAAATTCAGAAGTTAGCAGGGTTACCACTTGAGGAAAAGCCAAGATAAGAATAGAGATGCAATTTAAGTATTCAACATTTTCTCAAGGATTCTCCTTCACAGATAAAGAACAGAGGCAACTATGGATACCCAAGAAAATATTTTATGTTCTTTATCTTCTCAGCAAGAATCCTCACCAAAAATGGAATTATAATTTCACATGAACAGAGGAAATATTTATCACTCTCATCAAGGATATTTCATACTTCTTATATATTTCGAGGATTAAATACTTCTTATACTTCTTAAGGATATTTCATACTTCTTATATATTTCGAGGATTAAGTACTTCTTATACTTCTTCAAGGATATTTTATATTTCTTATACTTCATACTTCTTCAAGATACTTCACACACTTCATACTTTGCAAGATGATACTTCTAATTACTTTTTAAAGCTTCAGAACTTCGCAAAAGAATAGAGGCAAGTATATACTTTTTGAGTTTGATATTCTTTCGCTCGTTCCTTCACCAACAAAGATCAAAGACTACTACAATGGATTTTTTCTTAAAGATCGCTCTTCAAGCAATATTCAAGAAAAAAGAGACAAGATGTAGGAGCGGAGTATCACAACAAATGATAACTTACGAAATTATGGAGAGAAAATACATCTTGCGAGCAAAAGAAATCACGAAGGACATTTTGCGAGCAAAGGAAGTCACGAAGCTTCGCAAGATTATTCTCAAATCCGAAATGGCGGGACAAAATAACTGTCATATTTTGTAAGATTATATAAATAGCCATTTAGGCATGAGAAGTGGAGGAGATCTTTTTAGCAAGGGAGGATAATTTTAGGAGGAGAGAGAAAAATATTAGGAGAGATTTATTTTCTTTATCATCTTCTTCCCCAAAAATTCTAGAGCTCCAAATATTCATTAATGGAGTCTCAATTGTAAAACCATGTAATTACATACAATCACTAGTGAAGCACCGTGGATGTAGATCACATTGATCGAACCACGTAAAAATCTTTGCGTCTCCTTTACAACTTTAGTACTTTAATTCTTAGTTTCATATCAAAATTAATTAGATTTAGGAATCATTTTAATGGATTATTATGAGGGTGTAGTTGTGAAATAATCCGCAACTACAAGTGAAGAATTGTTGTGTATTTGCAGCCATGTTCTCCAACAAACTTGTAGCTTCCGCAATGGTCTTGTTGGTAAGTGCACCACCACTTGCGGTATCAATCAAATGTCTCTCAGTAGAAAGCAACCCTTCATAGAAATATTGAATCACAAGTTGATCGCTGATTTGGTGGTGTGGACAGCTAGCTAAAAGCTTCTTGTAGTGCTCCCAATACTCATGAAGAGTCTCTCCCGATATTTGCCTAATACCACAAATCTCCTTGCGAATCACATCTGCTTTTGATGCTGGAAAATACTTCTCAAGGAACAATTTCTTCATCCCATTCCATGTGGTTATGCTTCCAGCGGGTAAGCAAAAGAACCACTCTCCTGCAGAATCTAAAAGAGAGAAAGGAAATGTTGTCATCATCGCCATATCCGCATCTGCAGTTGCTTGCTTCATACTAGTTACAACATGATGAAATTGTTGTAAGTGACGATTAGGATCTTCTCCCGATAAACCTCTGAATTTGGGCAGCAAGTTAATCAATTGCGGCTTCAACTCAATGTTTCCATTCAGCTAAATACATAAAGGCTGCTGATCAAGGTTTGGAGAAGTGAGCTCCTTGAGTGTTCTTAGAGCAGGCGGTCGAGCTTCCATTGTGTTGTCTTCCTCTTCATCTGAGTCCGAGAATTCACTTGGTGTAGTGTAGTAGCAGGATTTCCCACACTACACCCCTATGAAGATCTTATAGAAATCTAAGTGAAACTAGTTGAAGATTGAAGAATTAAACGACACTTTTATTATTTAGATCTCATAAATGTTTACAGAAAATATTCAAACTCAGAATTACAACTTTCCTTTCTGGAGTTTCTCTCTCCTTAAGATTTTCTCAACTCTAAAAAATACATCATCATCATCTGGACTTACTTGAACCCTTTATATAGGAAATTACATAGTGGGTGACAACTAAGTTTTCCCCTTTTTTCGGATATATTCTGCGATCTCATCGTGGTATTTGCAATACTAATCTTCGCCACCTTTTATAATCCTCGTGAAACAACACTCTCATAACATGTCTCTTCAATCGTCAACTATTATGGAGCTTCCCTGTGACGCTCGCTAAATGTTGCTGAAGAATCCTTACGACACTCTCGTGAAAGATGTCATTCTTGTAGTGAGAGTATTCAACCTTCTCGTGGAAATGTCGTTCTTATCACGAGAATATCGTTGTGGCGATATTCTGGTACTACATCTTGCCTCTTCTCATGTCTTTTCTGCGAAGAAGAAACGATCATGAGAATCCTTAACTATTGCAAGAATATCCGAACTTTTTTCTCCGACAATATTCCGCTAATTCAGCCTTCCTTGTTAACACGTGTTGTAAATCTGTCCTTTTGTATTGACACGTCTCGCATAATTTACTCCCTTCTTTGCCTATAAAAGGAAGAGTTGAATTTCATCTCTAGTTTTCTTCTCTTAACTCTCTTTCTTCTTTACTTAGTTTCTTTGCTTTTTGTTCTGCAACTTCTTCTCCTTCTCATTCTTCTGCTACTGCATTAATGGAGTCCTCGAGGTATATTTTTTGATCATGATATTTTCTTAGATCAAACCTTTTATTTATATTCTTCGATCTTCTCTTACTTAATTCTTTATAACCCCATATTATGTTCTCTTCAGCGGAGCTGCATCTATTTCCCAATCCTCGACTCAAAAACCTATTATTCACAAGAGGCCGACTGGAAAAAGGAAAGAAAATTCTGCGAACAATAAGGTAGTAAGAAACACATTCTATTTCTTAATAACAATATTGTTGCCTCTGTTTCTTATCAAGATTATTGTTTGCAGAATGACGAGGACAATGCTAATCCTCCTAAAAGATCTCGCCAATTAAATAAGACCTTTGGAAGTAATTTTGTCATTCCTCCCTTAACATTTGCGAAAGATTCACCTACACCTGTGCAATCTGACCTTCTCCCTCCTTCTGGCGAGAAGCTCGCTTTCACTACCACTACCTCTACTGGTCCTTCACCAATTCAAATTGCAAAACCCATCATAACTGAAACTACCTCTAGCCCTTTACTTCCTTCAAATGTTACTTTCCCGAAAACTCCTCCTTCTGATGATATACCCATTGCTGATGATTCAAATCATCATCTTGTCCTCACTTCTTCTATTTCACCTTCTACATCCCTTCCTTCATCAAATGAGACCATCGCATGAATTGATGTTGCTTTCAAAATTTTATCTAACATTCTAAATAATGCTAGAGATTCTTCTACTGATTCTCTCCAAAGCGGAGTTCCGCGAAACTCGCTCAAATATTTTGGCTCAGATAATTCTATTTCACGAGCTTCTCTAGAAAATGAAAATGCTGCTTTGAGAAAAAGTCTTCAAAATAAGATTTCTGAATGTGAAACTCTAAATCACAAGCTCAATAACTCTGTACTGGATCGCGAGAATCTCGCTAGAAAGATTGATGAGCTAAAAGGTAACCTTCTTTTTGCCTCTGTCCTTTTATCTTTTTATTCTATTTCCATATTCTTCATACTTAATCCTCCCTTTAAATTCTTGGCTTATATATTAGTCTCCAACCGAAATCGTTTCATCGAGAAATTTAAATTTGAAACCATAGCTGATGAAGCTCGCATTGAAAGAGATTCTTGGATGGACCAGCATAGTAGATTAGATAATCTTTATACGTATTCAGTTGATCAAATAATAAATCTCACAAATGAGAATAATCAATTATTGCAAAATCACAGTTTTCTAAACAACGAGGTTACTCGTCTCTCATATTCGTTATCCAAGACTAATTTGTCTATAGAATCTTTGTCAGACAAGAATATAACTTTATCTCAAGAGAAATACAAATTATCAAGCTTGCTGGCGATCTCCTCGCAGAAAGTAAACAATCTTCAAGGGATATGTGATGACCAAAAGCAGTCTCTCCGCTCTCTTAAAAATAAACTTGACGAAGTAATCTGAATCATCTGCTGCTGAAATAGACAAACTTATCAAGGGTAGACTAACTCTTAGTTTGAATGCCAGCAAGCTTCGAGATGAATATTCCCAACTAAAGGAGTCTCATTCCTCATTGTCAAAAGAAAATTCATATTTACGCACCAAAGAGGAGAACATGAAATCTCGTGTAAAAGGCATAGTTGGCGACAAATTTGATGATGCTATGAACCAATGGGAGAACTGCCTCTTTTCATTAATCCAAAACTTAACTTCGCAAAAAGAAGGTAGTCAATTATGACTGCCTCACTTGTTGATTTCCCTTGTCAAAATTTATGTTATATTTCGCTTGTTGATATTCTCACGATATATTTATTTCTATAACCTTTTGTTATTTTGTTGCTCGCAGAATCTGAAAAAAGCCTTCATTCTACTATTACCAATCTTACTAAGGAGCTAGACAGTATTCGCAAAGAAAACAAGACTCTTCTTCTCAACATTTTAGAAACCCGTGATAAAGCATAAAGAAGACTTGATTATCTTGAGTATTTCAAGAATATAGAGATCAGAAATCGTGATAAAGGTTTTCTTCGCCAAGTTCATCTTAGTGCTGAAGTTCTCGTGAATGAAATTTTGATCTCCAATTCTCTTTCTCCTATATCCGTTCTTCCTTTGAAAGTTAACGATGATGAAGTCCCTCTTCCCATGGATAAAGATTTAGAATATCCGTCTTCTGAAGGAGATTCTGAAGAAGACGCTGAAGAAGATGATGATCAAGGAAAAGAAGAAAACCCTCCAAAAGAAGGAGAAGATCGTAACAAAAAGAACTCTGGCGATGATGTTCGTGATGAAAGAAATATTGGTGATGATAACAATCCTGACAATTCTAAATCTGGAGAGACTACCGCTTGAAGCTTGAGTTCTATTTTTAGTTTCTTTTTTTTCTTCTTCTTTCTCGCAATTGATATAACCCTTTTTTGAACTATAATATTCTCGAGAAACTTAATGAAATCCTACATATTTATTCCCTTGCTTGCCTCCTCATTAAATTTCTTGAGAATAACCTTTAGTTAATAATAACCTTTAGTTATGCCAATATTTCTTACCTTACAGCATTTGTCACTGATAATACCTTTTCAAAAATAGTCTATTCCATGGTCTATCAAGTCGTTGGCCAACATCTCTTCCTTCAGGATCCATTAATTTGTATGCCCCATTTCCAATTATTTCTTTAATTAAGTAAGGTCCGTCCCATTTTTTCGCCAATTTTCCACCATTCTCTCGCTGATATCTCGGTGTCTCTCGCAGAACTATATCACCAATTTGGAATTCTCGTTTTTTGACACGTTTGTTGTATTCGCGAGCTAACCTTCGCTGGTAGTTTTCCATATGTTGTAAAGTCTTCTCTCTTTTTTCTTCCAATTCATCTAATTTATGTAAGATCATACCAGCACTTAAATTCCTTTCCCACGCTTCTCTTTTTGTTGTAGGAATATCAACTTCTGTTGGTAATACAGCTTCAACCCCATATGTTAAACAAAAGGGTGACATTCCAGTAGCCTCTCTTCTAGTGGTGTTGTAGGCCCATATTGCATTATGTACTTTCTCACACCATGATTTGTGATACCCTTCTAATTTCTTTTTCAGAATATCTGAGATCGTTTTATTAGTTGCCTCAGCTTGACCATTTGCTTGTGGGTATAAAGGAGTAGATTTTCCACACTTTATCTTAAATGCATTGAATATGAATGTGAAAATATCTTTATCACGAATATGTTGTACTGCTTTTACTTCTCCCCATTTTGTGAAATAATCTGTAGCCACAATGAGGTATCTCCTTTGTCCAGAGCCAGGCATAAATGGTCCCACAATATCTAATCCCCATTTTCCAAAGGGCCATACACTTGTTGAGGATGATAGTGGTGCTCTTGGTGCATGTATGTTTTTTCCAACTCGCTGACATTCTTCACAACGCCTTGAATGTTGTTTCGCATCTTCATGCATATAAGGCCAGTAATACCCTTGCATCTTCGTTCTATATGCCAAATATCTACCTCCGCTATGATTACCAGCATCTCCACTGTGCAGCATTTTTAACACCTTCTCTCCTTCCTCCCTTGTCAAACATCTTAGCGATGGTCCATTAAAAGATCTGCGATATAACACTCTGTCTCTTAATTCATAATTACTTGCCCTGCTTCTTAGCTTGTGTGCCTCCAGTCTATTTCTTGGAGTTTCTCCTTTCGCCAAATAAGCAATAAGTTCCGCTCGCCAATCTTTGTTTCTCTCTTTTGCTTCTATTTCGCCATTTTCTACAATCATCACATCTTTCTCTCCTTCTTCGTTAATTTCGATGGTATTCCTATCCACATCTTCGTCTTCTTTATTTACTGATGGTAATAAGAGTGTTTGAATTTTTATGCATCTCGCAAGTGGATTTGTCATCATGCTTGATATGAAGGCAAAAGCGTCCGCAAGCCGGTTATCTTTCCTTGATATGTGCCTCCATTTTATCTTTGGAATTCTCGCAGATAATTCTTCCACGAGTTTCTTGTATTTCTTTAAAGAAGGCTCATTTGTTATATATTCTCCAGTTATTTGACGAATAACCAATTGAGAATCGCTTGTGATTCTAGCATTTTCCAACTTCATTTCTATTGCAAATTTCAAAGCGTGGATAACAGCCTCATATTCTGTCTCATTATTAGTGGATGTAAATTCTAACCTGAATGAGAAAGCTGTTTTTTCTCCTTCTGGTGAAATAAAAACAACTCCAATTCCATTTCCTTCTCCATTAGATGATCCATCCACTAATATCTCCCATCTATTGGATTCTGTCAATAATTCTTTTGGATCTCCATGTTCTTCTTCTGCCTCCATCATTTCTTCCACAGCTTCGTCATTTTCCAAAGGAAATTCAGCTAAGAAATTTGCGATGACTTGGGATTTTGGCGAAGATAGAATTTCATATTTGATATCGAAATGTCCCACTTGTGCATTCCATCTTTCTACTCTTCCTGATCTTTTTGAATTCTTCATTACCGATTCAATTGGCACTTTTGTTAACACCTTGACCTTATGTGCTTGAAAGTAAATGTGAAGCTTGAAAGTTGCATGTATCAATGCTAGAATTAATTTCTCAATCTTTGAATAATTTTTCTCTGCTGAATTGAATGTTTTACTAATGTAATAAATTGGTTTCTCTATCCCACCATCTACTCACAGCAATACCGCACTTAGCGCATATGCCGTTGTCGCGAGATAAATTAATAACTCTTCTCCTGGTTCAGCTTTCTGTAAAATGGTTATATCCATTAAATGCTCTTTTATTCCCTGAAAGGCCTTCTCGCATTCATCTGTCCATCTGAATTTTGTTCCCTTTTTGAGTATATCGAAAAAATGCTTGCATTTATCAGAGGATCGCGAGATGAATCTTCCCAATGAGGCTAACAGCCCATTCAATTTTTGCACATCTTTTACTGAAGCTGGTGTGGGCATATCGCGAATCGCTTGCACCTTTTCTGGATCAACTTGTATTCCTTCCTTTGATACAATATACCCCAGAAACTTTCCTGAAGTCACTCCAAAAGTACACTTGTCAGGATTTACTTTGATATTAAATTGCCGCATTTGTTCAAAAATCTCCTTCAAGTCTTGTACATGATCTTAAGCTTCCTTGCTCTTGATTAACATATCATCTACATATACCTCCAGTGTTTTGTGGATCCATTTTGCAAATACCTTCACCACCATTCTTTGGTATGTTGCACCAGCATTTCGTAATCCAAAGGGCATTTTTGTATAACAATATAACCATCGTGGAGCAAAAAATGCAGTATGTTCTTGATCTTCTTCAGCGAGAGGGATTTGGTTGCATCCTTTATATCCATCTAACGAAGATATTCTTGCATTTCCCGCTGCTGATTCAACCATTTGGGGAATATCTGGTAGTAGAAAACTATCTTTAGGACAAGCTTTATTTAAATCGGTAAAATCTATGCAAATTCTTATTCCTTTATTCTTCTTTGGGACTACCACCATATTTGCAATCCACTCTGGATACTTGGCTTGCCTTATTATCCCTGCATCAAGCATCTTCTGTAATTCTACTTCTATTTGAGAATGATATGTTGTTGCGATTTTTCTTATTCTTTGCTTGAACGGCCTTACATTTTTGTTGATTTCTAATTTATGACATGCTACCGATGGATCTGTCCCTGGCATTTCATCTATGCTCCACGCGAAAATGTCTTTGTATTCTCGCAAAAGATTTATAGTTCTTTCTTCCTCGTCTATCTCCATTCTAGTCCCAATTTTTAGTATTTTTGGTTCTTCTTCATTCCCAATATTTACTTCTTTTGTTGGTTCAGCTGCAGTGTAACTGGCTTCTGGTGCTGGTGTTTTTATGACTCTCGCAAGTTCATCTCCTTCTCGCGAAAATTCATTGGGTATTCCTTTTCCCTCTTTTGCTCTTATCATGTAAATTTTAAATTCTTCTTCTTTTCTTATTTCTCTCATCAATTTTCTGCGAGCTTTTCGCTGCTTAGGACGTTCTTCACAATTTTTTACTTCAATTTGATAGCATGTCTTCGCAAGATCTGTATCTCCTTTAATTTCCCCAATTCCACTAGGCATAAGGAATTTGATACGTTGATGTAAGGTTGACGCTACAGCTTTAACTGCGTGTATCCATGGTCTTCCCAATATCATGTTGTATGGTGTTTCCATATCCACCACGCATAATGTTACTTGTGTTTCAATTTCTCCAAGTGGTAATCGTACTATTATCTCTCCTTTTGGTTTTGTTATAGATTTTCCGATATCATGAATATGATATGCTGAAATAGACATTTCTTCATCTTTATACCCCATTTTCTTAAAAGCATGATAGAACATTATATCCACAGAACTTCCTGTGTCAACTAGAGTTCTATTTATAGCCCATTTTTCTACAGATTTTATTAACTTTTCCTTCCTTATTGGTATCATGGGTACTGTAATCACCAAAGGAGATGTATGGTCTAGATTTTCTTCTAAAACTTCTGCTGCTGTAAATGTGATTTCCTGCTTTTCCCAATTCTTTAATAATGGCGTTTTCTTTACCATCATAATTTTTCTTCCTTCAAAATCACGTTTATGTATCCTCCCCTTAATATTTTCATGAAATTTATCGATCATTTCTCTTGACACTAATTCATACTCCAATTTCCTACAATTTTCTTTAATTCTAATCATTTTTTTTCTGAATATTTCACCAATCTCCTTCAAAGTTTCCTTGATCTTGAATAATCCCTGTCTTCTTTTTTACTTTTTCTTCGATTTTGCTAATTCAACGTCCCCTTAGTCGGCGCCAAAATGTAGTAGCAGGATTTCCCACACTACACCCCTATGAAGATCTTATAGAAATCTAAGTGAAACTAGTTGAAGATTGAAGAATTAAACGACACTTTTATTATTTAGATCTCAGAAATGTTTACAGAAAATATTCAAACTCAGAATTACAACTTTCCTTTCTGGAGTTTCTCTCTCCTTAAGATTTTCTCAACTCTAAAAAATACATCATCATCATCTGGACTTACTTGAACCCTTTATATAGGAAATTACATAGTGGGTGACAGCTAAGTTTTCCCCTTTTTTCGGATATATTCTGCGATCTCATCGTGGTATTTGCAATACTAATCTTCGCCACCTTTTGTAATCCTCGTGAAACAACACTCTCATAACATGTCTCTTCAATCGTCAACTATTATGGAGCTTCCCTGTGACGCTCGCCAAATGTTGCTGAAAAATCCTTACGACACTCTCGTGAAAGATGTCATTCTTGTAGTGAGAGTATTCAACCTTCTCGTGGAAATGTTGTTCTTATCACGAGAATATCGTTGTGGAGATATTCTGGTACTGCAGTGTAGAACTAGGTGGAAGTGCAGTGTTGACTGCTCGAATGAAATCTTTCAGTAAAGTGCATGAACGAAGACGTATACCAATAGGACTTAGTCTGCCTTTTCCGCGCATTCACCAAAGAAATCGTACCTGAAAATCAGATTCTTAAGGATTGAATAAGTAAACTGAAATTGTAACCAAAAGCAAAAATATAAACTAAGAATAAACAATAACAACTAAACTCGCCACTGCCTCCCTAAGAACGGCGCCAATTTTGACGAGGCGTCGAATCTCGCAAAAATAATATTTCTCTACTTTTTACACTAGCAAGTAGTATAATGTAAGCAGGATCGTCCCAAGGGAGGAATGAAGTCTAAGTTGTTATGCAAATACTTTTAGCAAAGATGATTGTGTTGTAGAAAATCTGAAAATTATAAATTGTATTCAAAAATGAGATGGAATTGATTAAAGGTTCATTCTAGACCACGGAATACAAACCAAATTGATATATAGCCAAGTTCTTTACATTATCATGTTACTAACAACCCTAGAATAATTAGTACGCTCAACTATTCCGTTATTATCTCCTAGCTCACCGGATACGGAAGCGCTCGACTACCGGTTCCTACTTGCCAAGTTTCCTAGAGGTACGCTTACTAGGTTTGACTTAAACAAATGCTCTAAGTTCTGTGAGATAAGGTTGCTCCTAGTGATGAACTCAAAAGCATGAATCACCTACTAGTGTTGATTTCTACATATGGACACTTAACAAAGTTCCATCATCAGTACCCACATATTACTACTTGTGTTTATCTTCTCTAGACAATTACGGGTCGAAGAAAATCTAAACTAGCAAATAGATTAAGAATTAATGATTCAATTTCTAACTTAAACCCTTAACAAATAATCCATAGACAATATTAGAATAGTAGATAATCAATCAATAACATAAATGAATGCAAGAGAACAAGTTATTTCATATCAATTGAAGATTCATATTTCGGGCTTCGAAATCGCCCTTAATCAAAGAGAGTTTTAGCTACTCATAGTAATGGAGTTCATCATCAAATATAATAAATGAAATAAAGTAAAGAAGATGAAAATATAAAATGAGAGCAAACCCTAGATCCAGCTCTCTGCAAAAACTCCCAGTAGAATAGAAAAATATATGATTTCCAAAGTTGTAGAAAACTTTTCCCTTTTGTAGCCTTTCTCCTTCCAAAACTAGGTCATATCCTCAAAAGTCCAAACCCAATGTATCCACCAAGCCCATATAATTCATGTGTGAGAGTAGCCCAGTAAAAATCTCTTCCAAAAACGAGTCACCGGAAAACTAGGTCATCTGCCGGAATCCGGCACCGGTCACCGGAATCCGGCGACGGAGAAATTGCCTCAGATCACCATTTGCACAGCAGCAACCAAATCTAATAACCTGTATTGCACTCTCTGCATCTTACACACTATTCAGCTTCATTCAAATACCACAGATTGCAACCTCCTAGTCCATTGCATTTGCTCACCTGCAATAGCAGCATTGCTTCTCAGCCAACCATGTTGGCGCTTCATTTCTTCCCATGCTCAGCTTCAGCTCCAACTCCACTGCACATGCCATATCAACCAGCCGCTGCTCTACCAGAACAAGCTTCGCAGCACACTTTACGTCACCTGTAATATACCACAGCTCCTGTCTCATGTCCACCTGCAATATCAGTATCACCTCACAGCACCACTGACTGCAGTATCACCAGTGCCAACAAATCCAACAGCCTCAATGACAATTTTCTCCTCAACCTTATTCCCTAGCCAAGATAGCAACAACATCAGCATCTTAATAACCTTCATTACCAGCTGCAACCTACAGCTCCCATCACAAACTGAATCTCAGTTGATATACCCATTGTAACAACTCCCAGATCTCTTATTTCACAAGGCATGAGCTTTAATGCCAACTACCAGTACCCTTTTCTTGTTAATCAGCACCAACTCTTCTTCCATTTCCCCTTGAACTACTCATGTGCTTCACAGATGCACTCCAATTCAGTATCACCGCTCTCCATACCACGCAGTCAAACCATAACATTCATCCCATGTAATCCAAAACAGAATCGCCACCACTGCAACTGATTGTACTCATTTTAAGCACTCTCTGCTGCCATTCACTGCAAGCCAATTTCAGCTGCTCAGTTTCAGCTCCATTCACTGCACAGCTTCTTGGTTACAGCTGCACCTCTTTCCCTGAACCCATACTTACACCACTCTCAAAATCATGAATACACTCTAATTCATCTTTACTTCCTTGCCTCTGACACCTGCAATGTGTCATATCCTAGCATACATCTAAGCCCAATCATTCATGGCAGCAGCTACAAGACCTCAGTCCATAACCAAGCAATTCCTTCTCGAAATCAATTCAAACCAAACCTACTTGAGCTACATATTTGAGCTAAAAATTACCAAAGAACAACCCCTTTTCCTAATTCAAATCTTCTAACACAGACCCATACTTCCCTTGATCTTCTCTGGCTTTGTAAGGACCTCTCAACCTTTGTCTAACACCCTAGAGAGCCATGGTTATTGCAACACAAAGGCAATGCAGAACTGGTGACTCATACATCTCCTCAAATATTTTTAGTGCATCTTGTAAAGTGGAGATAGATATAACTCCGTTAGATTTGCAGTCTTCCATAGCTCCTTCCCTACATTGCATTTCACATTTTAAAACAAACCCATACTGAGTAACCTTCTCAATCACACATACATTTAATCTCAGAACTGTACTTCCATTCTCTCCCTTTGCTCAGGGATTTAACGGAAGCAATACATGCAGTTTGTCCTTCTGAATTCGTACGTTTCACTAATTCCCATTCTTTCTAGTCTTCGAAAACCCATCTTTTGAACCGAAGTTACGAGCCACTGAGACCGTGGCTTTGTCGGTCGTGAGAACGTTTGTTTAAAGAGCAGAGAACTAGGTCGTGAAGTTTATCGAATTTGCTCGACCTAGTTGTATGTTCACCTAATAAGAGAACTGGTGCCCCTTAACGAACTGTAGGTGTTCTTTAGTGAACCTTCAGATGGTTGTCCCTTATCATCTGCTGGGCTCCTGATAGCACTTGACTATGAAATGACAATTTTGCTCCTTTTGCACCTGTTTCTTCTTCTTTTATTCCAATGACTCCAAAATACCTACAAAATGCAAAACAAAGCGTAATATACAAAAATACAAGAGAAATAACTAAGAAAAGCTTGAGAAATTGATATTCAAAAGATGTATTTAAGGCACTTATCACCCAGTATGTATCCCCTAGTTTGTGACATGATTGATGTCTAGAGTGTGTGGATTGTGGGATCCACATAAAGTAGCATGTAATGCTACGTGATTTAGAAAATTGATACTTGTGAAGTATCGTGTGTATACTACGCAGGTACCGCATTGAGTATATTCAGCATGTATGAAGCATCGTTGTTTGAGCGTAATAACTTCATGCCCAGCCTACTTCATGTGATAATTTGGAAGTTGTGCATGCAAACCCTTCCTTGACCGACCACATAGTGTGGTAGAGTGACGGATGGAGGTTACCATGACTCCGCACTGACCAATTAACTCCTGACCAGGGCTATATAACTAAGCTGGTGAAGTTGGACGGATGAGATGATCTTTGAGACACTCATCTATGACACTTGGTGAAATTAGGGCTTTGAAAGAGGTGCGCAAGCACTGCCCTTCACCCTGACCGAAACCAAGCTTAGGAAACTACTCTGGGACAGTGATGAGTGCCAAATAGTGCATATTTCTACACCTTTTTATTGGCATTTAACTCATCTTTTGCGCTTTAAAATCATATATTATCCCAGATTCTATGTTTTCTTTGTTTTCAAGAATAAATTCATATACTAATTAATTTTGTGTTTTTAGGTACCAAATAAAGTTTGGATGAATTGAGGACGTGAAGGCGAAGCCAACGGCGAAAGAATGGAGTCATTCGGAGTTTGTATGAAGAAGTTATGAGCAAAACAAGAAAAGGGGCAAAATGGTCATTTTACAATGGAGAATAATATTGGCACCCTTACTGTTCGCTAAGGGGCATCTCATGTTAAGAGGCACCCCATCATATGTTAAGGGTTAGACTGTTTCATAGCAACTGCTAAAGGCAGTCCAATATTTTATGCAATGGGGGTGCCAAGATTTGAATAATACTAAAGGCACCCGGATTTTGACTATAGGCCACCACCATCATCTTCTCCAACAGAGAAGTGAAACTCGAGCAGTAAAGGCATTGACGGATTGGAGCTCCAACAGGGAGATTGGCCGACGATAGTTCGAAACGAATGATGGTTTGCTGTTCGTTGGTTTCATGGCAGCCTCGAGCATGGCAAGAGATGATGAGCTGCTGGCGTTGTAAGAGCAAGCTAAGGGCGAGCTCGATGGAAGTGTGAAGCTCTCATGCATGGCCAGTGATCGGAGTTGCTGGGTACTGTTCATGACAAGCTGATGATCGAGGGGACATGGCAGTGTAATGACGAGATGAAGATGGACATCATGGAGTGGCTGCCAGCTGAGGAGTGACGTGGGAAGTTGTTGGCATCGAATCATGGTGGAGCTTCTGTTGGAGTTCAACAACGATGATGCACGAGTTGTCGGGGCTGAGCTGGGGAAACACGTGAAGGAGGGGATGGTTGCTGCTTGACGGAACTCGAGCCACAGGATAGGATAGAGTCGCTGACAGCTGAGGAGTGACGTGGGAAGAGAGTCCCGAGATAGAGCACGTGAAGGAGATGATGGTAGTAACTCCAAGAGCATTGCATGTTGTTGAAGACCGAGCAATGACAGTGATGATATTGGAGACAACATGGTTTGTCGGAAGAGAAAAGAAATGATGGGAAGCTCGCGGAGCAACGAACGTGAGCAGCTGACAAAAGTGGGAGTGAGGAGCTGACAACATTCATGGGAACAATACAAAGCTAGTGGAGAGGAAGAGCTTACAGTTCGTGAGTGGGAAGAGACAGCAGTGACAGGCGTGGAAGAAGAACCAAAAACCATGAGGAATTAGACAGCAAGAAGACAACCAGCGTGGTGGGCAAAGAACAAAAGTGCGTGGAGCTGACAACAGCTCATGGGCAGCTGACAACAAGCACATGGTGAGAATTCAACAAGCGTGAGGAGAGAGCATGTAGCTTGTGATGGCGTAGGAGCTGAACCATCGTGGGAGAAAGCTGACAGCAGCAACACGTTGGGGAAAAATAATAAAGAAACAAGATGTCAGAAGAAGACAGCAGCGTGAAGCGTGGAGAAAAGAGAAGACCTCTATGGGGAAAGAAAGGAAGCAAGGCGTGGGTGGTGACAGCAAGTGGGAGAAGATGCACATGGGCGTGATGTTTCCATGAAGAAATGGTCGGGCGTTTTCCCTATAAATATGCTCGAACTCTTCTCTTAGAAGGGACGACTGGTCGAGACCCGGCTAGGGGTTCTCAGACACCATATTTTCTATCAGTTCATTTCCATCTTCCATTTTTATCATGTTCTAAAACTCTCTGCTAGAGTTTAGATGAAGCTCTAGCCTACTTCTATGCTATTTATACTTTGTGTGTTCTTGAATGTTTGAAATTGCTTAAGATATAATTTAATCCAAGTTTGTCAATATTTTGCTCTCACAATGTATGCCATGTATCCATTGTAGTTAGAATATCACTATGTTGATTATGCTGCAACTCATGCTTAAAAATATTATTGATCCTTAGATTAGTTGTGCTTTAACTAGACAGTTAATGCTCTGGAGAAATATTTTAGTTGTGATTAAGTTATTCATTGGAGAAACACCTTAGATACAAGGTAAACTTGAATCTGCTATAAGGACAAGAATAATATCATAAGTTAAGTGCATATTGTAGGTTAGTGGTGGATTTGAAAGCTCTGGTATCCATATCCTCATTGTGTTATTTGCATCTTTTACTTTTATTATTTCAGTTACTTGAAAATTATCCCGTCGTATCGACAAAACAAACTCTTTTGGTTACTTTTATTTAAATCAGATTAGTAATATTTTGGAATCACTTCTACACCCACCAAGTCTCTGTGGTTCGACCTGTGCTTGCCCTGTGTTGCTTGTCGACACTGTGCACTTGCAGTTTATACATAGTCGTAGGTACTTTTCCAATCCTACCAGACAGCCGATCATACATGTGTGTAGATGGCGTGACGATGTAGGTGCCTATACCTACCATCCCATAAAAATGTGATCTGGGTCACTCAATTCGTCTGGAGAAGTTGAGTGGTCGAGATCGAATTACGACAGAAGATTGGTGCCCCAAGATTCGTATCCCATACCAACTTCGGGCGGGCGTTCCAATACGACCAGGCTTGTCGGTCTTGGTCGACTGCTCCAACGTGTAGGTGGTAGGCTGGTGTTCACGCCTATGCCTTACCGTCCCATGAAAACGCAATTTAAGCCACCCAATTCATCCGTAGAAATCGAGTGGTTGAGATTAGTTTGCAGCTTGGGAGGTGCGACCACGCATGTTAGAGCGAACGATTTGGGGATAGCCAGGCATGGTATGCCTTGGTGGATCAGGTGAGGGGATAGACGGGTCCACGATGGTCATGTTGATATGACCGGACCTACTTTGATCTAATCTCAGACCCTCCATTCGTGCCGGAGAAAATGGACGCTCGTGATTCAAAAAACCCTAATTTTGGGTTTCAAAGCCGTGCGTCACACTCCATTCAGGCACACGATTTGGAATGACTAACCATGGTTGGTCCTGACCGATTGGTCAGGTATGTAGGCGGTTCTGCGGTAATTGTATTGACATACTCCGTGCCCTTTGAATCTACATATGCACCCTCCATCTATACCTGTGAAGATGGATGGTTGAGGCTGTTTTGCGACACATGTAATGTGCCACAAACCCTAATTTAGGGTTTTCCATCCATACTGCTATGGTTTGGACGTTTTGGCAAGCTAGGCCAAGGGAGGCCGACCATGCGGGGTCCGCGTTGGTTCGCCAGGTATTCCATACCTGCTTGGGGGTTATGGAATCGATCTGGGCCATCCAATCAGTCTGGTGGAGTTGGATGGTCGTGATCATATCCAGACTGATACGGTCAGTCTGGAAGCTCAATCGGGCTAGTATAACACTCCGAGAGGGGCTCAATCGGGCTAGTATAACATACCGAGAGTTCAGCCTATACGTGTATTTCGTACATGCTTTCATTATCATGCTTGGAGGTTCATGCTGATCTGCTAAGAGCAACACTCAGTCGTCATGCCGAACTGATAATGAGTACAGGAAATACAAGGCTGTTTGTGCATTAATTAATAATCCAGGAAATTCACAGGGTATATGGGATTGTTGCTACATGCTCCAACCTGGATGAATTTCGTGTATTTTATTCACAGAATGGGATTGTTGCCACATGCTCCATTCTTAATGAATTGATAAAGTGAAGGAGCATACATCACTCGTTAATGGCCTTATCTCTTACAAGATGTTGGCGCATAATTTTTAGGTTTTACAATTTTACCCTTAAATGAAAATCCACTATCAACAGTACCAAGAGATAATCACACCTTGTTAAATTCCCAAGTAACCCATGCAAATGGATATCATGTGGAACATCAAAATGATGAGAATGTAATTGATTGCATCTTTTATAGTCTCTAATATATTTGGAAGGAAATATATTTTAGTTAAACTAATGAGTCAATCTAGAGCAATGTAATTCACTATAATATTTGGATTATTGAATCATATTGACTCCGATGATGAAATGTTGGAAACTGACTCATACAGGCTTTGGGAATAACCATAAAGAAACTTTGGTTATGACATGATGATTGTTTTGAAAAAACTCATACAAATATCACTTTATTTGAGTGTACGAAAATGGGAAAAAGATTGACATAATGCAAAGTGACGACATATCTCTCAATAAGTGTTTCCTAAATTACTAGATGCATAACCCCCCTTCCCATTATGATTTTAGGTAAGAAAGCATATCACTCATTTTTACAAAGTCTTCGGTAAAACAGGATCGAGACCATCCAAAGATGCAAATGGTAAATATTCCATATTACAAAGAAAACAAGTTTAGAAAAATATTCACGCAGAATACGGACCATTAAAGTGACTTGCGGGTCTGGTGAATGTTTTGACATTTTGGACTAGTTATAGTTCCCAAGAGATTTGCGTTTAGCTCCTAGCAGCAAAGGCTCACCACCCTTATTAATGCAATTTACATAAAAAGGACTTGATGAATATTGCATGTTTAATAGGATCAATATAGAGCAGCTTATACCCAATGGTCTTGCAGAGGATACCATCAAAGGTTATAGACGGTGCCTAAGAAATAGGTTATGCGTACCAACCTATCTTTTATTTCTTTGGGGATATGCAATATTACACGCATCTTACTTAATTCGTTTTTAGAACCCAACATTAGTTAACCTTTTCTGCGTACCAGTTGGTAACTAGATTGAAGCCTGACATTCGTGTTCTTACGCATTTTTGGTTGCACTATACATGTGCCATTACGATTCCATATCGTACTATGATGGGTCTTCAAAACTGTTAAGTAGTTATGTTGGAAATGAGTTCCCAACAATTATTCGCGTTTTAAAACCTTTGGCAAGAGATATCTTACCGCTAGATTTGTGGGTTGTCATTTTAATGAGATACACTTCCCGTCATTAGGGGGAGATAAGAAAAAATATGATCTAAGGGAACGACATGAATTATCGTGGTGTGTTCCCACTGTGTCTCATATTGATTCTTGTACTCCACAAATGAATGTGAAGTGACAAAGAATAATCAATTTTCAGAATGTACACTGATGTCGCTAAAGTGACAAGATCACACATACCAGCCGCAAATATTCCTGCAAGGTTATAAATCCTCAGTATGGGGTATACCGTAGATTAAGGTGTTGCAATTACACTTGGTGGAAGTGTAGTTGAGGCTGTGGCTCTATAAAGAAAGATGGAGAAACCACCAGGTTCGATCAATGCTCACCTAGAAAGGAATTAGTTGAGTAAGGCATAACCTAATTTGTATAATTAATGAAATCATCTCATATGATTGTCTCTGACTATGTCCATGAATCAATACTGGAGGATGCTCCGAAGTTTTAAATGATTCTCGAGAACAATGAAATCCTGACGGATTATGAGAATGCACATGAGTCAATGGAAGGATCATGCGTGCACAGTGATGATATAATTTATAAATAGTTGCTCCAGAAGTAGAGCACAATGGGATCGAACCATGCTTTATTTTGATTAATTTCAAATAAATAGCATATTTGTCCTACACAATCCAGGTAAAACTTGGTTCTTTGACAAATATACGGGTATTTGGTGTGGTAGTGCTAACCAACGAAGTGTAAAGCCTATTGGAAATACATGATTAATTTGTCACAAAGCATAATGATAAGAAAGAAGTCTTAAATTATAAAGACTCACCTTGTGGAACGAGGTTTCTCACAAAGCCCTGGAATTATTCTCTTGTAATGAACGTTATAGAGTTCCGCTACTTAGTTAGCTTGGTAATTTCAAAAGGACTTGAAATGCAGCATATGTATGTGGTTGTTACGTATCTCTGAAAGAATCAAGAGATAAAAGATATTTACAAAAGTGTTTGATAGACCTTTGTTTCCCAAATCAAGTAACTCTAAACCACAGAGTGCGTTTACAATTAGATAGAACGTTTACTTATAGATTGAAGCAATCAGGCGGAAGTGATATACCCGTCTAAGTGGCTATTTGATTTGGAGGGGATAGACAAATAAGTTATTTTTTATTTTTATTGCGTACTCACATGAAAGTTCCTAATTTGGAATTGTAGCTATTTATGTCGACGGTAGAGACATGATGGGTACTCTTGATGTAATAAGAGACCTTAAAAGCTATTTAAAATCCGAATTTGAGATGAAAAATCTAGGGAAAGCTCGAACGAGTACTGAGCTTGTGGGATATTATTCCACCATTTTGCATATGTCTAAAGTTTTCAGGAAATTTAACAAACACATGCATCCTGATAGCACTCACATGATTAGTCGAGGTTCAAATGTAAGTAAGTAACCATTTCGTCCAAAGGAATATGACGAAGATGTGTTGGGAGATGAAATTCCCATATCTAAGTACAATAGATGCATTGTTGTACTCAGTATAATAATGTACTCGATTAAATTTTACATCCTCAGGGAACTTGTTAGCTAGATATAGCTCCGCTCCAACGCAACGTCATTGGAATGATATAGTGAATGTAATCATGTACTTAAAAGTAACCATTGACATAAATTTGTTTTATCCCTACAAATACATTAAAAGGAATGCTAATGAAAGTGCAATCCAAAAGTTGTTGGTTATGAAGGAACAATAATCTCTTCTCCAACGAAAGTAATCAGAGGGAGATATGGTAGATTATTTTCTAAGTCATTACCAATATTCAGTTTCATAAAATACATGACTAAAGGAACTGTCTGGAACAACTTTGAAAGTAATCAGGGGGAGATGCCGACATCATGGGGAGGATCCAAGGATATGATGTCGACATAATTTACTTCGAAATTGAAGTTGTGTTGTACTCTTTTTCCCTTCGATTGAGAATTGTTTTTCTCAAAGGGTTTTGTTACTCGACAAGGTTTTTAGCGAGACAACACTAAAAACATCAAGTATGTTGAACGTTGAAAACATAAAGATCGTGTTGATATTGCTGAAAATATCTGAATCAAAGAAATGAAACGCGATAGTCGGTTAAGCAACGTAACTTCCAGAATCAACAACAAGGTCTTATAAACATTCGAGTCACTAAAGTAATGTGTGATGAACTCCTTTTTACTGCGTTAGACTAATGAAAATTGTCTGAAATTAGGGAGAGCATCTAATGGTGTGTTGAACTCTTTTCCTTCACCGAGGTTACTTTTTCCCACAAGGTTTTGTTACTCAGATTGGTTTTTAATGAGACAAAAACAAACGCCGGGAATGTAATTTCCCATCTAAGACTATTGTCTGTCCTACAAGGATTTTATTCCATAGGAGTTGTGAAGCAACTAGTCAACTTCGACGGAGCCAAGTGATCATCTACAACTGATCACCTTTACATGTCTCTGTCACGTTGTACTCTTTTCCCTTCGTCAAGGTTTTATCCCAATGGGTTTTCCTTGTCAAGGTTTTAATGAGGCGACATATACGAATCCAACTATGTTCTAAGTTTACTTAATATTGTACTACTTTTCTTTAGTTCAGGTTTTGTCCCTTTGGGTTTTCCTGATGAAGTTTAAACGAGGCAATTAACTTAGACTCATCGATCTTTAAAGATCTTATTGCATGTGACTAACTATATGTAAAATACGAGACAACATGTAAAGTACTACATGTGAAGAGTTGTACCAAGGTTTTGTCCCGCTGGGTTTTTACTTGTCAAAGTTTTAAATGGGGCTATTGATTTCGGCACAAGCCATCAAGGAGAAGACGTCATTTGAAGAAATACATTCAAAGCACTATATGTGAAGCATTATGTATAAAGTTTTGTTATTGAACCGCACAAGAGGGAGTGTTACAGGGCCAACGGCCCATGGATGTGCGGTCCATGGGTTACCCATATATATGTATATAATGTAACCTATGTAATAGATCTATCTAATCTTCCTAATAAGATTCTTCTTCTTCTTCCTCTGATCTCTCCATGGTTCACCTTTAATTCTCCTCAAAGATAATTAAATTTGTTAATATCTACAATGGTGAAATCACATATAAGTATAACCATCTTCCCCCACTTTCTTCTCCTCTTTTCTCTACTTTAATTGAAAAAATACAAACCCAAAATTACGCATCATAATCAAAATATATATAACCCAAGATCACATGAAAATGCCATTATAACCCAAATCAGACCTAATAATATCATTACCTTTTTAAGAATATAGGTTGATTAAAATTGACAAAACAAATCCATCTATTAGCAGGTAACTTGTGTAATGTTTTTCTTCTGTAGTTTCAAATGTGGTTGCAAGTGAGGTGATGATCAGAATAAAAAGGTTCTCCACTGAAAGTTATAAGACTAAAATAAAAGAGTCCTGATTGAGTTTCATTAGGGCATCAAACATCCAATCCTTTGAGCTTAATTTGAATCAGGATCTGTGAAACAATTTTCTTATTTCTCGGATAAAAAAACAAAATATAGAGTGCTGAGCAAATGTATACGTTACCACATAAAAGAAAGATAGATAACCAAATATGCAATATTTTTGCAAAATGTAACCTAACGCTTCATACATTTGGTGCAACTATGTAATATATGTAGGATCAGAATATCGCCACAGCAATACTCTTGCGAAATTTATAAATAACGTTTCTGCGAACTCTTCAACAACATTCTGTGAGCATCGCAAACTGACTCAAAGAAGGATTCAAAGAATGACGTAACAGATGACGGTAGCAGAAACACGGGAAGAGCATGACGATCCTGCGAAGATTATATCATCTTCGAGAATTAGCATTACAACTGCTGCGAGAGTATTGCGAGTCAGATCCGAAATTAAAGGATAGCTTAGTTGTCATCCACTATGTAACTACCCTATATAAAGAGAGCCTATAGACCCATAAAAGGGAGATCAATTTTAGAGTGTTGAGAAAGTCTTGAGGAGAGAGAAAGTTCTGGTGAGCGGTTGTATTCTTGATTTCTTCAATTTCTTGTAATATTTCTAAGATTTAATCAATAAAAGTGTTGTTCTTAATCTTCAAATATGTGTTGATTATGGTGAATTCTTATGAGGGGTGTAGTGTAGGAATTCCTGCAACTACATAATGGCGCTCGAAACAGGGATTGAAGGTTGAAAATCGTAGAAAAAACAAGATTAAAGATTAGTATTCAAGTTAAGAAGATGATCGAACAAGTTGGTGAAATAGTAGAAAAAAAATGATTAAAGCCAAGAAGAATTACAGGAAGATGGAGTGTAATACGATAACAAAAACAATGATCAACCAATTCCATGAAAATGTCAAAGGAAGGATTCATAAACGAGATTTTGAAGGAAAGAAACTTATGACGGTGGAGAAAGTATCACCTCTTAAGGATTGGGAAAAGCAGAAAATCACATTCACAACAGCAAAAATATCAAGAGAAAATATGCGGAAGAATGGGCTGTGATTAGAACTTTGGTAGATGCAGGAAGTTCTGTGGTTTTTATTATTTTATCATGCATTTAAGAAAATGGGATACAAGGATGAAGAGATGTCTTGTTCAACATATCATATTCATGGCTTTGGAAAATCTTTAACAAAACCTAAAGGCGAAATAGTGGTACGAATTCCGCTAGGAGAGATTGAAACACAAGTAACGTTATGTGTGGTAGATATGGAGTCACCATATAACATGCTATTGGGAAGACCATGGATACACACAATCAAGGCTGTAACATCAACATTGCATCAATGTATCAAATTTCTTATGCCCAGTGGAGTTGGAGAAATTAGAGGAGATACTGATCATGCGAAACTGTGTTATCAAATCGAAGTGAGGAATTGTGAAGGGCGTGCAAAACTGCAAAAATCTCGCAGAAAAATGGTGAAAGATACAAGAAAATAGAAGAATTTAAAGTTTACATGATAAGATCAAAAGAAGGAAAAGGAATACCCAACGAAATTTCGCAAGAAGGAGATAAACCTGCGAGAGCTATGAAAACATCAACACCAATGGGAGAACCTGAGGCCAGCTACACCGCAGCAGAACCAACAAAGGATGCAAATATTGGAAGTGAAGAAGAACCTAAGATGCTGAAAATTGGAACTAAGATGGATGCATATGAGGAAGAGAGAACTATAAACCTCTTGCGAGAGCATAAAGACATCTTCGCGTGGAGTATGGATGAGATTCCTGGAATAGATCCGTCAGTTGCATGTCATAAGTTAGAAATTAACAAGGATGTAAGACCATTTAAACAAAGGATAAGAAAAATCGCAACAACATACCATTCCCAAATAGAAGAAGAATTACAGAAAATGCTTGACGCATGAATTATAAGGCAGGCAAAGTACCCGGAATGGATTGCAAATATGGTGGTGGTTCCAAAGAAAAATAAGGGGATAAGAATTTGTATAGACTTTACTGACTTAAAAAAAGCTTGTCCTAAAGATAGTTTTCTATTACTAGATATTCCTCAAATGGTTGAATCAGCAGCAGGAAATGATATAATATCTTCATTAGATGGTATAAAGGGTATAATCAAATTCTTCTCGCTGAAGAAGATCAAGAGCACACCGCATTCTTTTCTCCAAGAGGGTTATATTGTTATACAAAGATGGCCTTTGGCTTGTGAAATGCTGGTGCAACATATCAAAAAATGGTGGAGAAGGTGTTTGCGAAGTGGATCCATAAAACATTAGAGGTATATGTAGATGACATGTTAATTAAGAGTAAAGAAGCTAAAAACCATGTTCACGACTTGAAGGAGATTTTCGATCAAATGCGACACTTTAACATCAAGGTGAATCCCGAAAAGTGTACTTTTTGAGTGGTTCAGGATTTTTTTTAGGATATATTGTGTCAAAAGAAGGAATACAAGTTGATCCAGAGAAACTACAAGAAATTCGCGAGATGCCAACACCAGCAACAGTGAAAGATGTACAGAAGTTGAATGGGATTTTGGCTTCGCTAGGAAGATTCATCTCGCGATCATTAGACAAATGCAAGCATTTCTTCCATATACTCAAGAAGGGAACAAAATTCAAGTGGACGGATGAATATGAAAAAGCTTTTCAAGGAATTAAAGTACATTTAATGAACATATCTATCTTACAGAAAGCGGAGCCAGGAGAAGAATTATTGATCTATCTTGCGATAACTTCGCACACATTAAGCGCAGTGTTACTTCGAGTAGATGCAGGGATAGAAAATCCAAATTATTACATCAGCAAAACATTTAATTCTGCAGAGAGAAATCATGCAAAAATTGAGAAGTTAATTCTGGCATTGGTTTATGCAACATTTAAACTTCGCATCTATTTTCAAGCACATAAAGTAAAAGTATTAACAAAGATGCCAATTGAGTCAGTAATGAAGAATTCTAAAAGATCAGGCAGAGTTGATATATGGAATGCACAAGTAGGACACTTTGATATCATGTGCGACATTTTATCTTCACCAAAATCACAAGTTATAACAGATTTCTTAGCTGAGTTTCTTTTAGAAGATGATGAAGTTGTGGAAGAGATGATGGATATAGAAGAAGAACATGGAGACCCAAAATATATGTTAACAGAACCCAACATATGGGAAATATTGGTGGATGGATCATCAAACGGGGAAGGTAATGGAGTTGGAGTTGTCTTTATTTCGCCAGAAGGAGAAAAAATAGGTTTTTCATTTAGATTGGAATTCGCGTCCACTAATAACGAGACAGGACATGAAGCTGTGATACATGCTAGAATTACCAGTGATTCGCAGTTAGTTATTCGCCAAATAAAAGGAGAATACACAACAAATGAACCATCCTTGAAGAAATATAAGAAACTTGTTGAAGAAGTGTCAGCAAAAATTCCAAAAATAAAATGGAGGCATATATCAAGAAAAGATAATAGACTCGCATATGCTTTTGCTTTCATATCCAGCATGATGAAAAATCCAGCTGTGAGATGCATAAAAATTCAGACACTTATATCACCTTCAATAAATAAAGAAGAAGAAGATGCAGATGTAATGATAATAGAAAGCGGTGAAGAAGAACCAAGAGGCAATATTGCAGATTGGCGAGCAGAACTTCATGCATATTTGGCGAGAGGAGAAACACCAAGAAATAAATTAGAAGCACACAAGTTAAAAAGTCGTGCAACAAATTATGAATTAAGAGATGGAGTATTATATCGCAAATATTTTAATGGGCCATCACTAAGATGCTTCACACGGGAAGAAGGATAAAAGGTGTTAAAAATGTTGCATAGTGGAGATGCTGGTAATCACAATGGGAGAAGATCTTTGGCACACAGAACAAAAATGCAAGGCTATCACAGGCTATATATGCATGAGGATGCAAAGCAACTATCAAGATGCTGCGAAGATTATCAACGACACAGAAAGAAGATACATGCACTAAGGGCACCATTATCATCTTCAACAAGTGTATGGCCTTTTGGAAAATGGGGCTTAGATATTTTGGGGCCATTTGTACCAGGATCAGGGCAGAAGAGATACTTAATTGTTGCAACAGATTACTTCACAAAATGGACAGAAGTAAAAGAAGTACAACATATCCGCGACAAAAACATATTTACGTTCATATTTGAAAATATTATTTGCAGATTTGGAATTCCAGCACAGTTGGTGTCTGATAATGGGAAACAATTTGACGGACAGCACATAGAAATGCTACTCAATGCATTTAAGATAAGATGTGGAAAATCTACTCCTTTGTACCCACAAGCTAATGGACAAGTTGAGGAAACCAATAAGACAATCACAGACATATTAAAAAGAAGTTAGAAGGGTACCATAGAGCATGGTGTGAACAGATCTATAATGAAGTTTGGGCTTACAACACAACTAGAAGAGAAGCAACTGGGATGATACCTTATTGCCTAACATATGGTGTTGAAGCAGTATTACCAACGGAGGTCGACATTCCTACAACAAAAAGAGAGGCATGGGAGAATAATCTTAGTGCTAGTATGATTCTAAATAAACTTGATGAATTAAAAGAGAAGAGAGAAAAAGCTTTAAAACATATGGAAAATTATCAGCGAAGATTAGTTCGCGAGTATAACAAATGTGTCAAAAAACGTGAATTCCAACCTGGTGATTTAGTGCTACGAGAAACACCAGGTTATCAGCAAGAAAATGGTGGAAAATTGGCGAGAAAATGGGATGGACCGTATATCATTAAAGAGATAGTTGGAACAGGGGCATATAAACTGATGGATCCAGAGGGTAGAGATGTTGGTCAAAGACTTGGTAGACCATGGAACAGACTGTATCTAAAAAGATATTACCAGTAACAAATTCTGAGAAAAGCTAGATGATGATATAATATATGATGAAACAAAGAAGAAATGAATAAAATAAATTTTTATCAGATTTGCGAGGTTTTTCGCGAGAATATAAGAAATATATAAGGAATGGCGATATTCGCAAGAAATGATCTTTATGACCCAGAATGGACGAACCTTTATGGCGTACACCCTCGTTCGCGGATAAAATTTCGCAAGAGGCAAATGTAAGACCTAAAGTATGTCATATAAGGGGGTATCTCTTTGCATGGCTCAGGGATAAGGTTATACCGCTGCTGGAACCTGAGTCATGGAGATTTGGGGTCAATAAAACCCATCCGGGGGAGGTACCTTGGATTTTCAACCTGAACTTATGATTTAGGTTGGAAGACTGAGGGTCTCTTCCAAGGAGTGCAGAGTATGATCAAGGCGCCGATATACACGATTGAGCCAAGAGTGCCCGGGGCATACGAAACTACCCTGGCCATTCTTGGCAAGTCTTGGCTATGATGCACTCGGCCCGAAGAAAACCCCACCTAGGGTGCAGTCTCGTAACCATGATCCACATAAGCAAAAGGGATAAGAGGCTGCGAAAATAACTGGTTGTTTTTAAGACCATATGGGAGGAGCTAGTCTTGTATGGCCAATGTACACCTCCTTGAAGGGTAAACCAGGAGGAAGATAAAGGCGGCACCCTCCATTAGGGAGTTGATAAGTGTCTTAAGACGCAAATGTTATAAGGCTTTTTACTCACGGGAGTATCAAGGCATGTCATATTTGTGCAACAAACATACAGAGGCAAAAAGCCAAGAGAAAAAGATAAGATGAGATCAATGGGTTTTTACTTGAAAGTGTAAAGACGTCCTGCGATTTCATCGCAAGACGGCAATGTCATGGGGCTTAGTCTTCGCAAGAAAACTTAGGCATGTCATATTGTCGCAGAGAAATTGACAAAGCGCGGATAAGGCAAGATCAATGGGTCTTTGCATGCGAATGTAAGGACGTCCTGCGATTTTGTCGCCAAGACAAAAAATTGGCTAAATAAGACCTTTAACTAGGAAGGCACAATAAGACCAATAGAATAATTCCAAAAATTAACTAATTTCTTTTAAGAATGCAGGAAAGATTTGTTCATTCCAAGAAAGATAATGAGGGGCAAGTATGGGAATTCATAAATTAAATATCATTATCTTTATCGCAAGTACTTAAAATGACCGAAACATAACTGAATTCTAAAGTTGTGTAAAAGTAAATCACTCGCAAGAAAAGGGAAAAGAGGAGATAATTCAAGAATTCAAGAAAACAAAAGTAGAACTCAAGCTTCAGTATTATCCTCGCCATCTTCATTATCTTTTCCTGTGTTATCTTCGCCAGTATTCCTCTCATCATGATCAACTCGAATTTCTTCTTCGTTTAATTTCTCGCCAACTGTTGCTTCACCATCAGTAGCTACTTCTTCAGGAGGGATTTTTTCTTTATCTACTGAATCTTCTTGAGAATTTTTTTTTTCGCCACTCTCATATTCATGATCATCATCAGGGGAACGAGGAATTTCATCATCTTCTACTTCTAAAGGTTTGATCGATGTAGGGGGAAGATAATTTGACAACAAAATTTTATTCACAAGAACTTCAGCGCTAAGATGAACTTGGCGAAGAAAAGCCCTATCACGGTTTCTGATCTCCATGTCTTTTCGATATTCTAAGTAGTCGTATCTTCTTTATGCTCGATCGCGAGGACGATCAAGATGAGCAGCAAGCAATCCATTTTCTTGATGAACTTTAGCCAGTTTACCATTCAAAACAGAAATAGTTAAAAGAAGACTCTTCTCAGATTCTGTGAAAAACAAGAGTAAACATAAAAAATATTCAGTTGAAGATTTCGCAAGAAGAATTATAAACAAAATTAATAGAGAAATTAAAAGTTGAGGCAGCCAAATGACTACCTTCCTTTTGCAAAGTTAATTTTTGAATTAGTGACAGGAAACAATTCTCCCAATGGTTCTTGGCGTCATCAAATTCATCTCCAACTACGCCTTTTAGGTGAGATTCTATACTTTCTTCTTTAGAAAGGAGATAAGTATTTTCCTTTGCTAATGAAGAGTTGGATTCTTCTAATTTGGAACTTTCTTCTTTAAGTTGGCTTACCTTTATACTTAAAGCTATTCTACCTTGGATGAGTGCATTTTTCTTAGTGATAGATGATTCAGTTACTTTCTTAAGTTCATCTTTTAGCGAATGAAAAGATCGTTCTTGGTTATCATACATTCTTTGAAGAGTACTTAGTTGCTGCGAGGAGATCGCCACCTTATTTGAAAGATCCCTCATTTCTTGAGATAAAATCTTATTTTCATCTGATAAAGTTTCTACTGCTAAATTAGCCTTGGTTAACAAATAAGAGATGTGAGATATTTCGTTACTTAATAGATCTTGTTCATGTGCTAATTGTATGTTCTCTTTGGTAAGATTCTCTATTTGATCAAGGGAATACGTATGAATATTATCTAATCAATTATATTGGTCCATACAAGAATCTCTATCAACACGAATCTCTTCAGCAATGGATTCAGCTTTGAATATCCCTATTAATCGATTCTGATTTAAGGCTTAATTTGCGAACAAAGAATTTTAAGAAAATGGAATATGAAAAGAAGAAAAATAATTAACATAGGAAAATTAAAGACAAAGATCGAAAAATTTGTACCTTTTAACTCATTATTTTTCTTGCGAAGATTCTCGCAGTTCAGTGGAGAATTATTCATTTTATGATGAAGAATATCACATTATAAAGTTTTGGCTTGAAGACTTCCCTTTAAAGCCTCAACTTCATGTTTTATAGATGCTTGCGAAGACATTCGATTAGAACCAAAGTATTTACTTAAAATCTCGCAGACGCCATTCCTGACAGGATCAATAGAAGATTTCCTAGCATCATCTAAAATTTCAGACAAAACTCTAAAGGAAACATCTACTCCTACTCCTACTGAAGTTTCTTTAGAAGAAGGGAGAGGTGCAGATGGCAAAGTAGTGACAATACAAAGTTGGAGATTTGAATCATTCGCGGAAAATGCATCATCTGAAGATAAAGTGTCTGGAAAAGTAACAAATGGAACTGAAGTAGAGTTAACTTGAGAAGTAACAACAGTAGAAGGGGAAGAAACTTCATCCACAGTAATTTCAGGAATGTCATTTATAAAAGGATTAGTTGAGGCAGGAATATTTATGGCGACATTCTCGTAGACAGAAGTTATAGGTTCAGTTTGAGAAGGTGCTGGAATAGATCTAGAAGAAATTAATTTGGGAATAACAACGGAAAAATCAACAGCTTTAACCTGGAGAGGTTTCTTGCGAGGCGCATTAGTGTTCTCATCATCCTGCAAATAATAAACTAGATAAGAAACAGAGGCAACAATATTTTTATTAAGAAAAGAAATATTTTTTACTACCTTATGATCATAATATCGCCATAGCAACATTCTTGCGATATTAACAACGCTTCTACAAATAATCCTGCGAGCACTACAACAACACTTGGCGAGTGTCACAAAAACATCAAAAGAATGACAGAAAGGCTGACGATTGAAGAGAATATGAGAAGAGTAAATTTATACCGCGATGGTTACAAATCTTGCGAGAATGAACATAATAATTACTTCGAGGAGATCGCAGAATAGATCCAAAAGAAGGGGAAAACTTAGTTGTCATCCACTATGTAATTTCCTATATAAAGGGTTCGAATAGGTCCAGAAGAGGATGATGTATTTTTGAGAGTTGAAAGAGTTTAGAGGAGAGAGAAACTTCAAGAGAATGTTTGTAATCTTGACTTCTTCCATTTCTGTAATCATTTCTGAGATTTGAATAGTAAAGTGTTGTTTAAATCTTTGAAGTTTAATTGATTTCCGATAGATTTCTGTAGAATCTTAACAAGGGTGTAGTGTGGGAATTCCTGCAACTACATTTTGGCGCTAGAAACAGGGAGAATTGAAATAAAATGCCTCTAATTACAACTTGAAGATTTGAAGAAATTATTAGGGTTGGATCAAATGGATGGAAGAAGAAGAAGAAGAAATATATCAGAACCACCAACAACCGTGAGGAGTAAAAGACTTGCAGGTGGAGAAACAAGTGAATTGGGAGAATCTTCAAGGATGAGAACAAGAAGAAATAGAACAAGGAATGAAGGGGAAAATCCAATTCAACAGCCAAATCAACCAACACCAATACAAAATAGAGATGTGGATTATGATAGGGTGAGTGTGCATACATGGAGATCGGATTCGATGGAAGAAGAAGAGAATCGACAATTAAGAGATGAAAGCAGAGAAAGAGGAAATCAAGGAGTAGTAGAAGGGATGATTCATCAAGGGGAAAATGAAACAACAAATGATTTAAGACAAAGAATAGAGGAAGAAAGAAGGTTAGAGGCAGAAGAATGTGCAAATTCAACAAGACAAAATCACGAGTTGAGAATGGAGAATTTGATGTTGCAAAGTAGGAGATCAAGAAGTACTGCTAGATCAAATTCAAGATCATTTAGAGAAGAATCAAGGCAAAATTCCCTTATAAGAAATGTTAGAGAAAATATACAAGAAGAAACACAAAATCCAAATAGAGAGCAACGTCAGGGAGAAGAGAGAGTAATTGATGATCTCTATGATCCACGCGGAGACACTTTGAATGGAAGACGAAATGATGAAAATCAAAGAAATGAGAATAATCAAGATGGTGAAGAAAATCGAGAAGAAGGTGGAAGAATATTACTTGGGCGAGAGAATGTTAGAAATCAAAGAATTATTGAGAACGAAATTGAGAGACATTATGATGAACAGGCACGCCTAGCCTGCGAAAGAGAAAGGTTGAGAGCAGAGGTGGAAGGACAGGAGTTTCAGGAGGCAATAAAGCAAAATAATCATGATAATCGAGAAAGAAGACGCACACAAAATCACGATAATGATAATTTTCGAGAAGAGTACGACAGAATACAAAGAATAATAGAAAGGCAACGAAGAGAAATGATGAGAAATGAAGAAACTCGCGGAGAGGAAATTGGAAGACATAATCAATCGCGAATTTTAGATGGGGGTGAAGATGAAAATCGTAGAAGGAGGCAGAATAACGATGTAGAGGAAGATCTACAAACTCTCGCAGGGCAGGAAAGACATGAACGCAAGAGAAGGGAAGCTGCGTTAAAAAGACCAATAGAACATAATCTAGCTGCGAATGAGAAAATATTAAGGGAATTAGCAAAAATGAGGGGAATGATAAATAACAAAAAAGAAGGAGGAAGAAGACAACTTGATGAAGCTATTGAGGAAGCAGTGAGAACTCCTTTCACACAAGAAGTGCAATTAAGAGGAATTCCCCCGAAATCCAATTTACCAGCATTAAATAGTATTTTTGATGGAACTACTTGTGTTGTTCAACATGTTAAGGCTTATGTTAGGTGTATGCTACAGTGGGAGAATCATGATGCTGTGTTATGCAATTATTTTTTGTCCAGCTTAACTGGCGAGGCGCCAAAATGGTTTGAGGGACTGCCGAAAAATACTATTACTTCTTTTGATCACTTACAAGCTACATTTTTAGGTGCATACGTAAGCAACAATTCTTCACGACCAGGTATCGAAGATGTGTTTGGGTTAAAGCAGAGAATTGGTGAGAGTCGAAAACATCTAACCATAAGATGGAACACAATGTTCAGCGAGATGGCAGGAAGAGTAGATGAGAGATATCTTATTTTATCCTTCATTAATGCAATGTTTGCAACCAATTTGCTCTACATACAAATTTTCAGAATCAATAACACCATCACAATGACTGAACTAAGAGAATTACAAGAAGAATACATTGCTTTGGAAGAAAAATAAAACGAAATGGAGTCATACCCAATCGCAAACACCATCTTAGTAGCGGCAAATGGAAGTTTACTTCCAAAAATGATCAATAATGTGGCGAGCACCTCGCAGATTTAACCAGAGAAAGTGGTGATTAATGACCAACAAAATCTAGTAGCTATGGGAAGTCGCGATCAAGAAGAGTATGAAAGAGAGAAGAATTTTTACAATCGCGGAGGAAATAATAAAATCCAAAGGCCTGATCAACACCAAGAGACTTATGGTGGACAGAGGCAAAATAATTTTAGAAATCAGGGTAATCAAAAAACAATATGGGAGGAGATTAAGATGCCACCTTTAAATGCTAGTGTGGAAAAAATTTGGGAAGCTATCATTTTGATGGAAGACATATCATCGCCATGGAACATGGGAAAAGAACCACATCCTAATAATTGTAGTTGCAGGATTTCCCACAACACACCCCTTGTAATATCTTGATAATAATCTCTTGATCTAAGCTAATTTGATATTTAAAATTCTAAACATTGTAAATAGCCACACGGATTTTTACATGGTTCGATCAATTTGATCTAAATCCATGATTCTCTACTATGATTGTTAAAGTTTACATTTGATTTTACATTTGATAATCTCCATTAATGGAGTTCTAAATCTAGTTTTGGGGAAGAAGATGATAAAGAAAAATATCTTTTCTCTCTCTAAAAATCTCTCTGAAAAATCTTTCTCTCTCCTCAAGACTCTCTCCACTCTAAAAAATACATCCCCCTTTTCTGGACTTACTTGAACCCTTTATATAGGAAATTACATAGTGGGTGACAGCTAAGTTTTCCCCTTCTTTCGGATCTATTTTGCGATCTCATCGCGGTAATTACAATGTTAATATTTGCCAACTTTTGTAATCCTCGTGAAACAACACTCTTCTAATATGCCTCTTCAATCGTCAACTTCGTCATTCTTTGAATTATTTTGTGACGCTCGTGAAATGTTGTTGAAGATTTTTCAAGAATAACGCTCATGAGAAGTGTCATTAATCTCTCGTGAATATAATTGTGGCGATATTCTGATCCTACATCTTGCCTTTTTTTTCTTGAATATTGCTTGAAAAGTAATTTTTAAGAAAAAATCTGTTGTTGTAGCAGTCTTTGATTTTTGTTGATGAAGGAATGAGCGAAAGAATATTGGACTTGAAAAGTATATACTTGCCTCTATTCTTTTGCGAAGTTCCATATCTTTGTTAAGTAAATAAGAAGTATTAACTCTTGAAGTGCTCGTGAAGTATGAAGTATCCCTGAAGAAATATAAGAAGTACTCATTCTTCAAAATATAAGAAGTATCCGTCCTTTAATGAAAATCATAAGTATTGCCTCTGTTTTCGTGAAATTATTACTGGATTTTTGGTGAAAATCCTAGTCCATTTTGGAAATGATTCTTGCGAGAAGATAAAGAACATAAAATGTTTTCTTGGTAATCCACAGTTTCCTCTGTTCTTTATCTATGAAGGAAGAATCCCTGAGAAAATGCTAAATGAACGAATTGCCTCTGCCTCATTTGATAAAATGATCATATTCTGCAAAATAATCATTTCTCCTGCGAAATTCTGGAATAGTCTGCAATATGCTGAATTAGTCTGAAAATTTATGAATGTTCCTGCGAGGCTCTAATATTTCCGCGAGACTCTGAAATAATGCTTTGAATAGTGCTGCGATGAATAGTGTCGATGAATAGTGTCGAGATTGTGAATAATGCTACGAGATTGTAGACATTCCTCTTGAGAGACTCTGAATAATACTTCTGAGAAACTCTGGATAGTATTTCTGAGAGATTCTCAATAGTACTTGCTTTCTCTCTTGCGATGAGAAAATCTTTCCTGCATTCTTACAAGAAAATAATTAATGTTTGAGATTATTCTATTGGTCTTATTTTTCCTTCCTAGTTAAAGGTCTTATTTCGCCAATTTTTCTTTCTGTGACAAAATCGCAGGACGTCTTTACATTTGCATGTATTGACCCATTGATCTTGCCTTATCTTTTCTCTTAAGGCTTTTTGGCCTGTTATGCGACAATATGACAAGTCTAAGTTCTCTCGCGAGATCAAAGTCTCATGACATTGCCGTCTTGCGATGAAATCGCAGGACGTCTTTACACTTTCATGTAAAAACCAATTGATCTCATCTTAACTTTTTATTTTTTGGCTTTTTGGCTCTGTATAATTTACGTCACGCGACAATATGACAGGCCTAAATGATCTTGCGATCATAAAGCCCCATGACATTGCCGTCTTAAGACACTTATCAGCTCCCTAATGGAGGGTGCCTCCCTTATCTTCCCCCTGGTTGCCCCTTCAAGGAGGGCACATCGTCCATACAAGACTAGATCCTCCCATCCAGATTTACCAACAACCAGTTTTTTTCGTAGCCTCTTGTCCTTTATGCCTATATGGCTGTAGGTACCGAATATCACAAGGCATTAACTTACGAACATCAAGACAAATATAAGAGAAAAGACAAATATAAGACAAATACGAAGATAGAGGAAGCATATGGAAATATGAAGATTTGCGAAGATAGAATAATCGCACGAAGATATGTTGCGATACTTCGCAACACATATACAGCTGTACAAAGTTCATTATAAATAGGAGTTCAAATGTAAAATTGGGAGGTTCTTTTAGTGAGTGTGAGAAATTATCTTAGGAGAGAGAATAGAAAAAGTTGTAACTATTCTAATTCTATTTTGATAATTCTATGTAATCAACTAAGAGAATTAATAAGAAAGTTATCATTCACCATCAAGAACTTCTTGAGTTTTTACTAATTCTATTGAGGGTGTAGTTGTAGGTAATTCTGCAACTACATAATTGGCGCTAGAAACAGGGATTTGAAGAATTCCTGTACCAGAAAAATGACAAGAAGAAGAAACACATCAGAACCATTAACTGAAGTAAGAAGAAGTGTAAGGCTCGCAGGAGGAGAAGCAAATATAACAGGAGAACCTAGTAGGAGAAGGAGTAATCGAAGAAGTCAAGCTCAACAAATGATAGATCATGATCGAGTGAGTATACACACTTGGAGAACTGAAGAAGAAAATAGAGAACCACAAATCAGAGAAAATGGGAGGTTGATGGGAGGAACAATTCTTGAAAGAGAAAGGGAAATGTTAGAAACATTGAGACAAGGAATTCAAGAAGAACGAATGATCGAAGCTGAAGAACGTGCCAATTTAACAAGACAAAATCAAGAATTGAGGATGGAAAATGAGATGTTACAAAGAAGGAAATCTCAAAGTGTTGCAAGATCAAATGTTAGAACAGAAAGAGAAGGACAAAATTCACCAATAATCAATAATGAAAATAATACGCAAGAACAAGCGCAGAATCAAGGTGAAACAAATCGAGAGAATCGTTTCATTCTAATACCAAACCATGAACAAAACATGGAGAATTTATGAACAAGGCCAAATCCTAGAGAAAACAATCAGACTCGAGAGGAAGAACAATAACTTATGGAAGAAACTGAGAGACAACAAGCAGTACATCAAAACAATCACGAGAATGGAGTAAGAAGATATGAAGAGGCTCGTAACAAACAAAATGTTGAGTATGAAAGAATTAAGAGAAGAATTGTAAATCAGCAAACATAAATGGAGAGGAATGAACCAAACTCTCGAATCAGAGTACAAGCAAATCAAGAAGAAATAAATCACAGAAGGAGGAGAAATGAAGAAGAAGAAATTCCCGATATTCGCATGAGAAGAATGAGAAGAATAGAAAGGGAAGAACAAGAATTCCAAGATGCTCTGCGACTAAACAATTATGATAATTTAGAAAGAAGATATTTGCAAAATTATGCAAATGAAAACATTAATGAAGAATATGATAGCATGCGAAGGATCGCAAGGGAGGAAGCGCAAGAACGCAGAAGAAGAGAAGCTGCATTAAAAAGACCAGTGGACGAGAATTCTGAGGCAAATGCACGGATCTTTCGAGAATTAGCAGAAATGAGAGGGATGATAAACAATAGAAGAGGAGAAGATAGAAGGAAATTAGATGAAGCAATAGAAGAAGCTGCAAGGACTCCATTTTCTAGAGAAGTACAATTGGGAGGAATTCCACCAAAATGCAATTTACCCACACTTACCAGTATCTTTGATGGGACTTCATGTGCTATTCAGCACATTAAAGCATACATAAGATGCATGTTACAATGGGATAATCATGATGCTGTGTTATGCAAGTACTTCGCATCAAGTTTAACAGGGGAAGCTTTAAAGTGGTTCGAAGGACTCCCTAAGAACACTATTATGTCATTCAGTCATTTGCAAGCAACTTTCCTTGGAGCATATATCACAAATCACTCCTCACGGCTTGGTATTGAAGATGTATTTGGTTTAAAACAAAGAGTGGGTCAAAGTTTGAAGCATTTGGTAAGACGATGGAAGACTATGTGCAGTGATATGGCAGGGCGCGTGGATGAGAGATACTTGATTCTGTCCTTCATAAATGCGATGTTCGCAACTGAACAATTATATGTTCAAATCTTCAGAAGAAAGAATTCCATAATGATGGCAGAGTTACGAGAATTGCAAGAAGAATACATTACACTAGAGGAAAAGCAAAATAGTATGGAGTCATATCCAGTAACAAATACTAGCAATCAAGATGGAAGAGCAAATTTACTTCCCAAAATAATCAATGTTGTAGCAGGTACTTCGCAAACATCCTCACAAACTTCTTCACAAATTTCAGAAGAGAAGAAAATCAATGATAGCCAGCCAAAAATGGTAGCAATGGGTAGTAGAGATCAAGAAGAGTATGATAGAGAGAGGAATTTCTATAATCAAATAGGAAATAACCAGATTCCAAGATTAGATCAACAACAAGAAAATTATGGGGGACAAAGGCAAAATTATTTTGGACAAGGGAACCAGAGACAAAATTATAACAATGGTCAAGGAGGTCAAAGAATGGCGAGGGAAGAGATAAAATTGCCACCTTTGAATACAAGTGTAGAAAAGATATGGCAGACAATTATCCTGGTAGAGCATATACCAACTCCATGGAACATGGGAAAGGAACCACCAATGGGTCCAAGAAGTCATGAATTTTGTTCATATCATCATTTTCATGGACATTCTACAAATAATTTCCATAATATCAAGAGGATAATCTTGCGAATGATTGATCAAGGAAAACTAAATCAATTTTTACTTAAGCAGACACAGTCGCAACAATTACCACAAGCTCCAGTCATAACTCGCAGGGAGAACACGGCACAAGAAAAGGGAGAAGAAACCCTACATATAGAAGTGGGGTCAAAAGCAAGGAATGTTTTCTGTAATTCCATTGTTCATTCATATAAAACCATAGAGGATTTTCATGATAATGTGTTAAGCAGGGTATATGCGAGGGATGGTGAAGGAAAGGACGTAATGAACATCGCAAAAATTTCACGACTTGAAGTTTGGCAGAAGCGTGAAATTTCTTTTGAAGCCACTGAAATTCCAGAAGGTTATGAAGCACATGATAATCCATTGGTAGTAAGATTAGCAATCTACATGAATATGGAAGAAAACGAAGATGATATGGAAGAAGAATCAATTGGTCTTAATAGGATTTTGATTGATACGGGAAGTTCTGTCAATATTCTCTTCTATTCTGCTTACAAAACTATGGGGGGAAAAGATGCAGATTTAATACCTTCTACCTACAGAATTTATGGTTTCAATGGAACTGCTAACAAGCCCAAAGGAGAAGTGAGCATGCGAATTCCATTAAGTGGAATGCGAACTGAAATTCTGTTCTGCGTTGTTGATATCGAATCACCGTATAATGCTTTGATAGGAAGACCATGGCTTCATGGAATTCTAGGCGTTGCTTCCACTCTACATCAGTGCATAAAGTTTCCTCATATGAAGGGTGTTGGAATTATCAAGGGTGATTGGGCTGAGGGAAAGAAATGTTACGATACAGAAGTAGAAGTTTGCGAAGGAAAAATTACTGAGAAGGGAAATTGGAGAAAAAGAACAAAGGCTATGAAAAGAAGTGAAAATTTAATGGCGGAGGATTAAGGCAAAAGAGAATAAAATTACGATGATAATCACACAAGAAATTTACGATGATAATGAGGGGTTATGATTTGCGAAGAAAGAAGAAGGAAAGTAATAAAACAAGAAGGTAATCAGTATGTTTACTCGTGGAAATGAGGTATGCTACAAAACAAAAATTTTATTTCGTGATAAATTTTACGAATATTGTTTACTCGCAGGAAATTGGGAAAAGTTACGAGTTTCAAAATTTATATTGTGATTAAACTTTCATTAATTTGCGAATAAAAGACCGCAATCTGTGATCAGCCTCCAAAAAACAAAGAGAGCCGCAGAAAATTTTATACAGGCAAACCTTTGTGGCGTACACCCTAGTTCGCGAAGATATATTTCGTAAGAGGCAAAGTCCTAAAGTACGTCATTTAAGGGGGTACCTATAACGTGGCTAAGGGTAACCGGAACACCACCAAGGGCCCTTAGTACATGGTAAAAATATAGGGGTACAACCCAATAATGGGGTACCTATCCGGGTTAGACACCTTGGATTCTCACCTAATCTAGCGACATTACGCAATATAAAATGCGATGTAAGAGGATTTAGGTTGGGCGACTAAGGCATACTGTCTTTCCCAAGAAGTGCAGAAAACGATCAAGGCGCCGAGGTACACGGTTGAGTCAAGAGTGTCGGGTGAGGTTGAACCACATCTGCCATTTTTGACAAGTCTTGGAAAATGATGCACTTGGCCCAAAGATACCCCATAGGGTGCAACCTCGTAACTATAAGCCCTATAGGCAAAAAGTAAAAGAGGTTGCGATCAAAAGCTGGTTGTTGGCAGAACTGGATTGGAAGAGCTAACCTTGTATGGTCGATGTACGCTTCCTTGAAGGGGCAACCAGGGGGAAGATAAAGGGCAGCACCCTCCATTAGGGAGCTGATACGTGCTATAAGACGCAAATGTCACGAGGCTTCTTGTTTGCGAAAACATAAAGGCTTGTCATATTTGTGCAACAAATGAAGTTCTGCGAGCAAAAAAAAAAAAAAAAAAAAAAAAAAAAAAAAGGAAAACATACAAAAAGAACTCGCAGAATGAAACAAAGAAGTTAAGATGAGATCAATGGGTTATTACATGAAAGTGTAAAAACGTCCTGCGATTTCATCGCAAGACGATAATGTCACGAGGTTGTATGTTCGCAAGAATGTTCAGACTTGTCATATTATCGCAAAAATTATTACAAAAAGTGGTGGCAAAATAAGACCTTTACTTAGGAAGGCATGATAAGACCACAACAATTAATGAAATTCATTACATCAATATCATTGAAGAAAAAAAATATACAAAAATATACATCATGAAGCCTTGAAGAGAAGACAACTTCGTCAATATCATTGAAGAATTTTTACAAGAAGTCCTATCAAAGAAGACAACCTCATTGAAGAATTTTCACGAAGAATTATCAAAAGATGCGATTTTGATAGCAATCAAATACAGATAAGTTCATATTCATAAAATTTTACGAGAATTACATACTTCTTATACTTCTCCATATATTGAATATTTTTCCAAAAGTTGAATCCTTCTTATAATTCTTCAAGAATATCTCATATTTATTATACTTCTTCAACGGATATTTCATTTGGTGAAGGTCAAGTAATCATTATACTTCTTCATATGTTACGTAACTATTCACAGATTGAATATTTCTTGTATCTCTTCATTTGGTGGATTGAATACTTCTAATACTTTTTATATCTCTTCATTTGACGGATTGAGTACTTCTAATAAAACTTCAAAGGTATTGTATATGTAGTATACTTCTTAAGGATATTTCATATATTTTATTTCTTATACTTCAAAGGGAGGATTTCTTATTTACAATCGTAACAAGTTGAAACTTCGTAAGATAAATAAAGGCAACAATATATTCTAATACTTCCAATAATGTTTAATCATATGAAGACAAATAATAGGGGGAAAAGAAGATACTAAGCTTTATCTGTGAGTTATATATCATTTCTCTCCACATGATCAAGTTATGCGAATAAGGGAAATAATCAGTCAAAGAAAGTTTAATTCAAATTAAGCTTTGAAAAAGAAATTGTTGGATTGATTAAAAGTGCAATCAAGAAGAAAGTGTTATACTGAAAAGAAATAGAACAGACATACAAAAAAGAGTGAAGTTATAGAACAGATATACAAAAAAGAATGAAGTTATTTTTCAGGCGATTTATTCCCATCAAAATGTTCTTCTTCTTCAGCTTCACTATCATCTTAAACTTCACTTTCAGAGATTTCTAGATATGGAGTATCTTCAGGAATTTCTTCGGAAAGGAGCGTATGGTTGCGAGTCATCTTAGCTCGAAAACGCTTGACATATAAACTATGGTTATGTTGGGAAATTAGAAGCTGAGATCTCAAATCAGAAATTTTCTTATTACGGTTAGCAAGTATAATTTCCAGATTGTCATTCATCTTCGCGTAATTTTCTGCAATAAGGAGAGAAATTAAGGAATCGGTTAATAAATTACGAAGGAAAAGAAATCAAAATGATAATCATCGCAAAGAATTTACCTTCTAATTGCTTCTTATCATTACGAAGAGAAGAATTTTCAAGCTTTAATTGATTATTCTCCTCAAGAAGAGAAGAATTATCAATTGCGATGTTCGCAGATTGTGAATTATCTTCGTGACGGGATGTTAATTCTGTATTGTCAATACTTAAATCCTCTATTTTTTGACGGAGATTTGAATTTTCAACCTCTAACTTCTTACAACGATTCAAGGTTTTCTTCTCAGCAATAGAATGACGTCTTTCCCAATCAGAAGCAGCTGCACAGCTAACTCTTCCAACTTAAACAAGAAAGAAGGGATTAGAAATCAATGAAATAAAGGAAATAAACAAGGAATAGATAAGAAACTTACCATGCTACCCAAAGCATATAATGAAGCAGGAGAGACAAATCTTGAAATGCCTTTGAGGGAGTTATTATCAATTACAGTAGGAACTTTACAAGCCTTCGCAATAAGTTTGCGAGCATTCGCTGTAGGAGAATTTCCTAATCCACGAGAAGAATGAAGGAAAGCCTCAGAGATGCTAACCATTGCTGAGGAAAAAGTCTCTAGGATACTGCAATCTTCATTTTCACCTTCATCAACATCATTATCATCGTCTCCTTCGTCAGAAAGGGTATCGGAATTAGAACCAAAGTCCTTCTCAGGAAATTTATCATCTTCATCACCAAGATCTTCCTCAATATTCTCATTAGAAGAGATTACATTGGAATGAGGCTTGGTTGAGAGTTTCTTCTTTTTCTTCCTCTCGTAAACAACATCTTGAAGTTTCCTTTTCCCTTTGCGAAGAGCATCATCTTGACTACCAGAAGCTTGAGTAACCTGTACTGATCTAGTACAAGGTTTTGATGAATTACTTGGTAGCAAGCTACCTTCTCTCTGAATCAGAGCCTAATTTATTTTCCAAGGAAAATAAGGTTTTCATTCATAGCCTGTTCTTACACACTGATAGGTTATTTAACAGCCCACTCCTGGTTGACAATCTCAACAGTCAGGATTACATCTAACTCACACAAAACTCTATGAATTACATAACTTATCCTAACCAAAATACAAGCCCAGCAGAAGTGTAAGAAATAACAACAGTTTCATAAGCCCACTAATGAAGCCCACGTTCAGGGGTACATGACAATGCCTCCCCCATTTAAGCACCCTTGTCCTCAAGGGTGAAATCAGGGAATTGAGCTTGGATATGTGCAGAATCCTCCCAGGTAGCATCTTCAGGAGGGGAATTCGACCACTGAATCAAAACTTGAGGTATGGACACACCACCACGGAGGGTAAGCCTGCGCTGTAAGAGAGCTACTGGTTCGATAACAAAATGGCCATGGTGATCAACAAGTGGTAGCTGAGGCAAGATAGATGCAGTGAGACCAACCTTCTTTTTTAGTTGAGAGACATGAAAGATGGGATGAATGCGAGAACCCACTGGAAGCTTTAACCTGTAAGCAACATCACCAATATGCTGAAGAATCTCGAATGGACCAAAGTAACGAGGGGAGAGCTTGAAGTTCTTCCGAATAGCAACTGAAGTCTGTCGATATGGTTGAAGCTTCAGAAACACCATGTCACCCACTGCAAATTCCCTGTTCGAGCGTTTCTGATCTGCGAAGAACTTCATCCGGTGCTGTGCTTTAGAAAGATCAGTTCGGAGAAGTTGGATCATAAGATCTCGTTCCTGCAAATAATCTTCAACCGTAGCCACATAAGTAGGAGTTGGAATTGGAAATACCAAGTGAGGAGGTTGGTAGCCATAAAGTGCCTGAAATGGTGACATTTTGAGGCTTGTATGGTAATTGGTGTTAAACCAATATTCTGCCAAAGCTATCCATTGAACCCACAGTTTAGGTTGAGAACCTGTCATACAGCGTAAATATTGTTCCACACAGGCATTGGTACGTTCAGTTTGACCATCTGTTTGTGGATGGTAAGCTGAGCTCATGTTTAGAGTGGTGCCTAATGACTTAAACAAGGCCTGCCAAAACTGACTGATGAAAATCTTATCTCTGTCACTGACAATAGTAGCTGGTAATCCATGCAGTTTAAAAACATTGGACAGAAATTCCTTAGCAACTGTTATGGCAGTGAAAGGATGGCTCAATGGAATAAAATGGCTGTATTTAGTCAGGCGATCTACTACGACGAGAATAACATTCTTTCGAAAAGACATGGGCAAACCTTCGATGAAGTCTAATGAAATATCCTTCCAAGCAGTGTCAGGGATTGGAAGAGGTTGTAGGAGGCCACCAGGAAATGAGTGAGCACCCTTGTTGCATTGGCAGATATCACAGGTGGAAACAAGGTGGATGATGTCATTCTTCATCTTTGGCCAATAGAAATGAGCCTTAGCTCGGTTATAGGTACCCACAATGCCCGAATGTCCACCCACAGCAGATGAATGTACTGAATGTAAAATAGAATTGCGAATACCATTACCTGAACCGATGTACAGCCTCCCTTTGAATCTCAAGATACCTTGTTGGTATGTATACTGTGGCAAGGTTGGAGAAATAAGAAGCTGGGTGATTAAGTGTTGGGCCACCTCATCAGAAGCATAGCTGGAGATAATATCACTAGTCCACTGAGGTTGGGACAAGGAGAGTGTAGAACAAGATCCATGTGGGAGTCGAGAAAGGGCATCAGCCACCAGATTGTCTTTGCCTTGCTTGTAGTGTATGACATAGTCGAAACCCATGAGCTTGACTAGCCATTTCTGCTGTAGTGTCGAAGAAAGCTTCTGCTCCATGAGGTATTTCAAGCTTTGGTGGTCTGTGTTGATCACGAATCTAGCATGGCCCAAATAGTACTTCCACTTCTGAACTGCCATGACGATGGCTAAGAACTCCTTTTCGTATGTTGACAAAGCCAAAGCCTTGGGGCCCAAGGGTTTACTGAAGAATGCTATGGGTCTGTTGTCCTGTAGAAGCACCGCACCTACACCTTTAGAGCATGCATCAGTTTCCAGGGTGAATAGCTTGTTGAAATCAGGCAAAGCTAAAACTGGAGCTTGAGTCATTGCGTTTTTGAGTGAGGAAAAGGCTGTGGTGGCTTCCTCAGTCCAGAAAAAAGAATCTTTCTTTAACAAATCTGTCAAAGGTTTGCAAATGGTGCCATACCCTTTGATGAACTTACGATAATAACCCGTCAAGCCTAAAAACCCACGTAACTGCTTTAAGGTTTGGGGTTGAGGCCAGCGAACCATAGCAGCAACTTTGTCAGGGTCAGCAGCTACACCCGTGCCTGAGATCAGGTGTCCCAAGTATTCAAGTTGAGGCTGAGCAAAAGTGCACTTGGAGATTTTAGCGTGCAGTGAATGTTGGCGCAGCAAAGAAAAAACCACATGAAGGTGTTTCAGATGATCTGCAAGAGAAGTACTGTAGACCAGAATGTCGTCAAAAAACACAAGGACAAACTTGCGAAGAAATGGTTGAAAAACCTCATTCATCAACGCCTGAAATGTTGCAGGTGCATTCGTAAGGCCGAAGGGCATTACGCGAAACTCATAGTGGCCTTGATGGGTGCGGAAAGCTGTCTTATGAATGTCCTGTGGAGAAATTAAAATCTGATGATAACCAGATAGCAGATCGATCTTTGTAAAGATAACTGCACCATTCAGTTCATCCAATAATTCTTCGATTAAAGGAATAGGAAACTTGTCCTTCACCGTCATGTCGTTGAGTTTGCGATAATCCACGCAGAAACGCCATGTGCCATCCTTCTTTTTAATCAAAATAATTGGGGCAGCAAAAGGGCTATGACTCCTTTGAATTAACCCTGCATCTAGCATCTCTTGGACAAGCTGTTCCACTACAGCTTTATGGATAAAGGGACACTTATAAGGTCTTTGGGAGGCTGGTGTTGAACCAGGTTTAAGTGGAATCTTATGGTCAAGTGGGCGAGAAGGTGGTAGTTGGGTGGGTTTCGAAAAAACATCAGGAAATGAGTCGAGTAATGTGGAAACTTCACTAGGAAGTTGTTGGACAGGGGTAGCATGAACATGAAAAAATTGGCCAATTAAGGCAGGAGCCTTACTCTTGAAGAATTTCTTAAGTGTAGTAGCACTGATAAGACTAAGAGATGGCTTAGAAGTACTCCCAGTTAGAGTAATTGGACACCCCAGATGCATAAAAGAAAGTTTGAGTTGGGCAAAGTTGAAAGTTACATCACCTAGCCGTCGCAACCAATCTGCACCAAGCACCATGTCGCAACCACCGAGGGGAAGAGCTCGTAAGTCAGCTGTGAAGTGGTAGCCCTGCATTTCCCACTGAAGGCCTCGACAGATACCTTTACTGATGGTGCTATCCCCATTGGCAACTGTGACTAACGTATGTCCTGTAGGAGAGACGTGAAGACCAAGCCTATCTGTTAATGTAGAGTCGACGAAACTATGTGTACTGCCTGTGTCAATCAGAATCATAATATGCTGATTATTGAGAAGGCCAGCAATGCGAATGGTGTCCTGAACAGTAGTGCCTGTCAAGGCATGTAAAGAAATCTCCATTGTGGTGTCTGAACTAGAAGGAGAGTCTGCCAACTGCTCGTCAGGGGATGATAATTCACTCTGATCACTAAGTTCCTCGTCACTAGCAACAAGCATAAATAACTGTTGAGTTTTGCAGAAATGGCCAGGCCTATAGAACTCATCGCAGTTATAGCAGAGTCCTTTATCTCTGCGAATCTTCATTTGCTGAGGGGTAAGCTTTTTAATAGGTGGAAGTGGGGGGTCAGATTTAGTAGGTGTAGGTGGGTGAGTAATGAAAGGAGTGGAAGAAGAAGGTTTACTTGGTGTATGCGAAGTAGTATAGAATGGTTTGGAGATGGGTGAATGCTGAGGAATAGAAATAGGTGAAGGCACAAATGGTCTTGAAGAGTATTTGAGAGGTTTAGGGGTGTTAACCAGAGAAGCCTGTTGCATTCTAGCCAAATAAAATGCATGAGAAGTGTCATCAGGCTTAAACATTTGAACTGTAGTACGAATTTCATCCTTCAACCCGCTAATGAAACTCAGTGTATAAAAAGATTCAGGCAGTGTTGGATTGTTAGCTACCATAAAAGCTTTAAAGTGTTCAAATCTATCAAAATAATCCTCAACTGTAGTAGTCTGAGATAACTTGTTAAAACTACCAACATAGTTGTCATGTGCAACTTCTTCAAATCGAATACACAGATCTTTAACAAAGGTATCCCAAGACATTTTATGCTTACCCTGTTGATAATTTAAAAACCATGGGTCGACTTTCGAATCAAAATGAATTGCAGCCATATCAACTCTTTCTGAGGCAGGAAAATTATGAAAAACAAAGTAACGTTCACATTTTTGAGCCCAACCCCTGGGATTAGTTCCATCAAATCGTGGAAAATCAACCTTGGGAGTTCGAGAAAACTTACTAGGATGTGAATTTTGAATCAACTCACGATCTCCATGAGATCCTTTGGAAGAATCCTGATGAGAAGAACTAGGGTCGATCGTTTCTTCAGGTTGCGTCTCCGGAGGTAACAGACGCTCCAAAGCTGTGAAGATACGGTCGAAATTAGCGTTCGATCGAGCTTCAGTAGCAGCCGATTCAGTAGAAAGAACCTTCAATTGATCACGTATCTCTTGGATTGCAGTGGAATTTTGTTGAGCAAGTGTATGAACACTGTTAATGGTGTTTTTCTCACCTCCGGGCATGATTGAAGTCCCAGAATGGAAGTCTGATACCAATTGTACTGATCTAGTACAAGGTTTTGATGAATTACTTGGTAGCAAGCTACCTTCTCTCTGAATCAGAGCCTAATTTATTTTCCAAGGAAAATAAGGTTTTCATTCATAGCCTGTTCTTACACACTGATAGGTTATTTAATGACCACTCCTGGTTGACAATCTCAACAGTCAGGATTACATCTAACTCACACAAAACTCTATGAATTACATAACTTATCCTAACCAAAATACAAGCCCAGCAGAAGTGTAAGAAATAACAACAGTTTCATAAGCCCACTAATGAAGCCCACGTTCAGGGGTACATGACATAACCTTCGCAGAACGAAGAGTTTGTTGTCTCGTAGTTAACCTTTTAGAAGAAGTAGAACTCTTATTTTCACTCGCAGCAATCTCAGGAAGAAGTGGAATCTGCAAATTCAAATAAGGATAAGAAACAGAGGAAACAATATATTGTTTAGAAAAATACGAGAGTGTTTCTTACCTCATTTGAAATTAAAGGGTAACAAAAAGATAAGGAGATGGAAGTACATACATTTCTATAAACCCAAGGTTGATAATTGCGATTACGAAGATTCGTAGGAAGTTCTACTATCCCAGTAATATAAGAACTCGATAACATTAAAGGGAACTTATACCAATCTTCATCATTAGAACGACGAGGTGTCTTATTATTCCCTGAAGCATAATCAATATCGTGCATGAGAAGATCATCTGCTGCGATATTAGCTTTACGATGAAGACGAACACCCCAACGATTATCTTCTTTCCTCGCAGGAATTAGTGTGTAATTTTTGAAGAAACCCTCAACTGTATAATTCGCAGCAACAATTTCCATATCTTCAAATCCAGGTTTCCTAAGATCAACTGAATACAAAGATTTCCCAAAAGTGGCACGATTTGCGAATTCAACTAAGAGGCGAATACAATCACCAGTCAATTGGTAAATGGCACAAGAAAAATTGGGGTGGGAAATAATTTCATAGAATAGAGGAAAGTTAACATTATAAAGAGGAAGAGGAAGACCTGCGAGGATTTGACCTCGTGAGATTAAAATTTTCTGATCATCCCAAACATAGTTAGTAAAATGCTTCACACAGAGAGAAGATTTATTATCATAACCATCAATCTCAGAGAGAATGAGGTCTCTATCAGCAAGTTCTGCATTAATATGTCCGATAGTTTTCTTCTTTGGTGCCATTGAATATAAGATGGAAAATAGAAGGGGAAAAAGATAAAAAAGATTGCAGAGGCATAAGTGATGGAGAAGACGAATAAGATAAGAGAATAAAAAGAAAAAGCTAAGGATTATATTTATAAAGAAGATAGAATTCGATGAAGATAGAAACTCATCAATGCAATTAAACGTGAACGGTTGAAAAGAACGGTTACGAAGAAACATGTCAAAAAGGTAATGGAAAAGAAAAAAGACGTGTTGCGAATTTAACAGGTGGTGATAACTATATTAAATTTACGAGAATAGAGATTCTCATGACATTCCTTCTTCGTAGAATTGACATGAGAAGAGGCAAGATGTAGGTACCGAATATCACAAGGCATTAACTTACGAACATCAAGACAAATATAAGAGGAAAGACAAATATAAGACAAATACGAAGATAGAGGAAGCATAGGGAAATATGAAGATTTGCGAAGATAGAATAATCACACGAAGATATGTTGCGATACTTCGCAACACATATACAGCTGTACAAAGTTCATTATAAATAGGAGTTCAAATGTAAAATTGGGAGGTTCTTTTAGTGAGTGTGAGAAATTATCTTAGGAGAGAGAATAGAAAAAGTTGTAACTATTCTAATTCCATTTTGATAATTCTATGTAATCAACTAAGAGAATTAATAAGAAAGTTATCATTCACCATCAAGAACTTCTTGAGTTTTTACTAATTCTATTGAGGGTGTAGTTGTAGGTAATTCTGCAACTACAATGGCTTATAGTTACAAGACTACACCCTAGGTGGGGTTTTCTTCGGGGCAAGTGCATTGTAGCCAAGACTTACCAAAGATGGCCAGGGTAGGTTCGTCCGTCCCGGACACCCTTGGCTAAACCGTTTACCTCGGCGCCTTGGTCATACTTTGCACTTCTTGGAAGAGATCCTCGGTCGTCCAACCAGGGTATAACCTTATAAAGCTGGAAATCCAAGATCCCTCTCCCTGATAGGTTTTCTTTAACCCCAACATCTGCATGACTCAGGTTCCAGCAGCGGTATAACCTTATCGCTGAATCATGTAAAGAGATACCCCCCTTATAACGTGCTTGTAGGTCTTACATTTGCCTCTTACGAAATTGTATTCGTGAACTAGGGTGCATGCCATAAAGGTTTGTCCCATTCTTTAAGTTTCTACGAAATTATATTCGCGTTTCTCGCGATATTTTCGCGTTTCTTCATTCTTCCATTTCTGTCAATTCTTTATATAATCTTGAATAATCTCGCGATTACTCTCATGACTCGATAAAATTTTGTTTTGCTCATTTCTGTGAGTTGAAATATTCTTTAAAATCTTTTGAAATCTTAGAAATATTCTTTGAAATCTTGTGATTTTATCACATTTGTTTAACCAAAAATCTCTTTCTGTAAAAGAAGTATTCTAGAAAAATCTTTGAATTCTTGCGATTGTATCGCGTATTTTGGAAATTTGAAATCTTAGAAATTTTGGCGATAATTTCGTTTTCTGTAACTTTAGAAAGCTTTGTAAAATTTTTGCGATAATTCCATTTTCTATAATCTTTTGAAATCTTTGTAATCTCACGAGAGTGTCGCTATTTTGGAAATGAATTTTTTTTTAAACCTTAGAAATCTTTGATGTAGTTTCATTTTCTGTAATCTTTGAAATCTTTGAAAATTTTTGCGATTTTTAGAAAATTATTTGCGATGATCTCGTTTTTATAATTTTTTGAAAATTTTGAAATCTGGCGATTGTATCTCTTTTTTGGTAAGTTAAAAAATCTTAGAAAATTTTGGATTTTTTATTTTTTTTTTTAAAATTTATAAATTTTTGCGAATATATCGACCTGATCAATCAAATCAAAATTCTTTGAAATGTTTTGAAATCGTAGAATTTTTAGAAATCTTGCGATTATACCGCTTCTGGTAATTTGAATCAAAAGTTTTTTTTTTTTTTTTTTTGAAATTCTTTGAAATATTATAAATCTTAGAAATGTTCTTTGAAATCTGGCGATAATGTAAACCAAAAATTTTCATTTTCCGTAAGTAAGATATTCAAGGAAGTGGTACTTAGCTTTTTGGCGATTCTCTGTTTTTGCCGTCTCTCGCGAAGTATTTGATTTGCTCGTGAAATGAGAAAGGAACTCTTACGAAATTATCTTGACTTTCCTCTTGTACCGTACCAATTGTTCTAACCCTCTCTTGTGAAATTAACTGGCGAAATTTTCGTGAACTTTCTTCATTTTTGGCGAGATAATCATCAACTCTTTTCTTTGTCTCGTAAAAAAAAAAATTCTGCGAGGAGGAAGATTCGAACCCAAGTCTTCTAAATATCGTCATTTGTGAAATCCTTGGTCTTAATCTCGTCATTTGGTTTTTCGTCATTTGTTGGATAAAGAGCTGGCTTTTGTCCCTAAATTAGTATCATATCACCAAAACTAGATTTGATGTTTCTAGTAGGTCCCTCTCATTTGAAATCTTGAATTTATTGACGAATACCACCAATACCTCTATCATCAGAAATATTCAATTCCAAAATCATATTATGCTACTGGGGCCCATATAACAACAAATGGGATAACTTATTCTCACTTGTACGTCCTTCAATAGTACCAACGATGTCGCGATGAGTAGCAACATCAGCTAGCGATGGGTATCAATATACTAGCAGGATTTCCTCTATTAGCTGCTTTCATAACTTGATCAGAAATTCCTCCATTAATTTCCATGAGAAATATTATTTCCTCCACTATCTATCGATTCTTCTGCTTTAGTTCTCATTGGCTTTCCCTCGCCAGTTTCTTATCGCCAAAAAAAAAAAAATGAAGTAATGACGAAGTCTAATACGTGATCCACTTTGGTCCATTTACTGACGAGAACATTTAATACGTGATCCACTATAATCACATTTAGTACATTTAGTATACATGGTCCACTATACGTGATCCACTATGCTCCCTAATCATTTGAAGTTCACTATTTACATTTAGTATGCAATCTATTTTACTGACGAGAACATCGTCAGTTAATTACATCTAGTACTAGTACGTGATCCACTTTGGTCCTACATAACATTTTCCCACTTTGATCCTACATTACATCTAGAGCTGACAGCTAATGGTACCTCCTTATAATATCTTCACGAGAGCCGCAACATCTGTAATCTCCACGAAGCTAATTTTTACGTCAGCCATGATATATTATAACTTACACCCTTTCGCTTTGCTCGCCAGTACATAAATCACTCAAAAGTTGTTATCTTCGCTGGAGTATAGTAGATGCTATTTCACCGTTCACTGCCGGTTTGACATTAATGCCTCCCTTCGTTATCGTACCAAATTAATTTTACTAATTTACTGAATTCATCTTCTTATCCTTTCTGTTGCTTCGCAGATAATAATTGTTTAACATCTTTACGAATTGGACTACTCATCTTTTCTTGTGTAGGATACACTTTTGAGCAGTTTTTTGACGATTCAACTTCTTCCTCCTTGTTATTGGATTTCTCTGAATTTTTTATGAACTTTTGATGTTGTTTGTTGTAGAGGGAATTTCGGTGAAACTTCCCTATTTGTTCTCATATCTTAAAGATCCAGAAAAGAAAACTGCCTATCATAGTTATCTTTACCAAATTTCTCTTAAATCAACCAGTCGACCCCGTCCCTGAATGTAAAATTATTCCCAAAAATGTAAAATACTTTCTGAAACTTCAATTTTTGCCCCTGAATTTTATAGACCCAACTCCTTAATAATTAATTTCTTTGATTCTATTTCGATCTAACAAATATTCCCCTTGAAACATGAAAGAGACAAATTGTTGATGATGTTTATTCCTTGAAAGTGTAACTTCTTCCATGTAATTTCCATTTTTGAACCTAATTTTTTTTTTTTTTTTTTAGATCTAGAAAAATATAAACAGTAGCAAATATTCATGAAAATCTCTTGAACCGATCAAATTACAGGAAGGATAAATCCTTTATTCCTCCCCTTAGTCGGCGCCAAAATGTAGTTGCAGGATTTCCCACAACACACCCCTTGTAATATCTTGATAATAATCTCTTGATCTAAGATAATTTGATATTTAAAATTCTAAACATTGTAAATAGACACACGGATTTTTACATGGTTCGATCAATTTGATCTACATCCATGATTCTCTACTATGATTGTTAAAGTTTACGTTTGATTTTACATTTGATAATCTCCATTAATGGAGTTCTAAATCTAGTTTTGGGGAAGAAGATGATAAAGAAAAATATCTTTTCTCTCTCTAAAAATCTCTCTGAAAAATCTTTCTCTCTCCTCAAGACTCTCTCCACTCTAAAAAATACATCCCCCTTTTCTGGACTTACTTGAACCCTTTATATAGGAAATTACATAGTGGGTGACAACTAAGTTTTCCCCTTCTTTCGGATCTATTTTGCGATCTCATCGCGGTAATTACAATGTTAATATTTGCCAACTTTTGTAATCCTCGTGAAACAACACTCTTCTAATATGCCTCTTCAATCGTCAACTTCGTCATTCTTTGAATTATTTTGTGACGCTCGTGAAATGTTGTTGAAGATTTTTCAGTAACGCTCGCAGAAGTGTCATTAATCTCTCGTGAATATAATTGTGGCGATATTCTGATCCTACAATAATCATAGTCTAGAATTTTGTCCTTATCACCATTTCCATGGCCATTCAATAAATAATTGCAGAAATGTAAAGAGGATAATTCTAAGAATGATTGATCAAGGAAAGATAAATCATTTTCTAAGAGGGCGTCAACAATCGCAACAATTACCACCACTACCAGACAATCGCAGAGTGAATACTGTAAAAGGAGCAGAAACTTTTGTCATAGAGGTTGGAGCCAAAGCAAAGAATTTGTTTTGCAATTCTATTGTACATTCTTTCAGAACTATTGAGGATTTTCACGATAATGTCCTAAGTAGAGTCTTCGCCAGAGATATGTATGGAAAAGAAATAATGAATATAACGAGAGTATCGCCATTAGAAGGATGGCAGAAACAAATTCTTTCTTTTACAGCAAAAGAGGTACATGAAACTGGCGAGTTTCATGATAACCCATTGGTGGTAAGGTTGGAAATAAAACCAAGACAAACAGAAGAAGAAAATGAAGAAAACAACAATGAAGTAGAAGAATCTTGGGCTATTGATAGAGTCCTAATTGACATTGGAAGCTCTGTGGATATCTTGTTCTATCATACCTATAGAACCATGGGTGGAAAAGATGAAGATTTAATACCATCAACATATAAGATTTATGGTTTTAATGGTACTGCCAAAAAACCCAAAGGGGAGATCACAATGAGAACTCCGTTAAAGGGGATGTCCTCTAAGATCCTATTATGTGTTGTTGATATTGAATCACCCTATAATGCCTTGATTGGACGGCCTTGGCTACATGGGATATTAGGTGTTGCATCTACCTTCCATCAATGCACTAAATTTCCTCATCCTAATGGTGTTGGAGTAATTAAAGGAGATTGGGGAGAAAGCAAGAAATGTTATGAGATTGATATAAAATCTTGCGAGGAAAGGGCTGGGAAGAATAACAATTGGAAGTGCAGAATTAAGAAGCAACAGAGATGTGACAGATTGATGATTTATTCAATAGAGATGCAAGAAGAAACAGATGGTGAGTGTCTCGCAAATTAAAAGAAAATAACAAAGCGCAACAAAAGAGCAGATACAGAGAACAGTAAGTAGAAAGAAGAAATGATGAGAAGAATGATTTCAAGAAAACGTTTCAAAAAATATTTGATTTAGCAGCAAGAGGAGGAAATGGCGAGCTACTCGCGGGAAAGGAGAAAACAACAAAACACAGGTGAAAAAGAAAAAGTAAAAGGATGAAATTGTTGAGAAAAATTGTATTCTGCCTAAATGGAAAAGATGAAATTGAAAAGTTGAATTAGAAAAGAAAAGATCAAAAGAAAAGAAATTATAATAGAAGCTATGATGCTCGCAAGAAACTTTTAAGAAACGCGAATAAAATTTCGCAGATATTTAAAGAATGGGACAAACCTTTATGGCGTGCACCCTAGTTCGCGAATACAATTTCGCAAGAGGAAAATGTAAGACCTGCAAGCACGTCATAAGGGGGTATTTCTTTATATGATTCAGGGATAAGGTTACACCGCTGCTGGAACCTGAGTCATACAGATGTTGGGGTTAAAGAAAACCTATCCGGGAGAGAGATCTTAGATTTGCAACTTTATAAGGTTATACCCTGGTTGGACGACCGAACATCTCTTCTAAGGAGTGCAGAGTATGACCAAGGCGCTGAGGTACACGGTTGAGCCAAAGGTGCCCGAGACGGACGAACCTACCCTGGCCATATTTGGTAAGTCTTGGATATGATGCACTCGTCCTGAAGAAAACCCCACTTAGGGTGCAGTTTTGTAACTATAAGCCATATAGGCATACATGACAAGAGGCTGCGAAAACAACTGTTTGTTGGTAAATCTGGATGGGAGGGGCTAGTCTTGTATGGTCGATGTACCCTCCTTGAAGGGGCAACCAGGGGGGAGATAAGGGCGGCACCCTCCATTAGGGAGCTGATAAGTGTCTTAAGACGGCAATGTCATGGGGCTCTATGATCGCAAGATTATTTAGACCTATCATATTGTCGCGTGACGTAAATTATACAGAGGCTAAAAGCCATAAGAGAAAAAGTTAAGATGAGATCATTGGGTTTTTACATAAAAGTGTAAAGACGTCATGCGATTTCATCGCAAAGACGGCTGTAGTTGCAGGAATTCCCACACTAACCCTACTCAAGAATTTATCAACACTTATGACATAATTTGAAGATTAAAGACACTTTTTATTAATATGATCTTTAAGGAATTACAGAAATCAAGAATTCAATACACTTAACAAGACTTTGTCTCTCCTAAAAACTTTCTTAGCACTCAAAAAATCATTACCCTCTCTGGAACTATTCATCTTCTTTATATAGGTATTTACATAGTGGATTACAGCTCATTTACAGCTAAGATCCCCTTCAATTTCGGATCTGAGTTAGTGCGATAAATCGCAGTTAGCACCGCCTTTATATTTCAAAGGTTTTATTGATATATCGCAGACATGTCACACTTTCTTCATGTTTCCGTTGTTTTCAACCATTACGTCATTGTTTAAGTCATCTTTGGATATTTCGCAAACTGTCATTAATAAACCTTCAGCGTCATATCACAGAACCGTTATTAATATATCACAGAACTGTAGTTTATTTCGCAAGAATATTGTTGTGATAATATTCTGATCCTACATCTTGCCTCTTCTCATATCTTTTTCTGCGAAGAAGACAAAGATCATGAGAGTATAATTTTCTTGATTTGCCGCAACTCCTTGTTTTTTTTTTCACACTCCCTTTATTCTGACACATCTTTGCATTCATCGCTATATATTCCACGCGTGTTTTTTCTTCCATTTATCCTTTAACACGTATTCTTTCAACCGTTGAATTCTGAATATTCATGTCTTTTCTTCATTGAATGCATCGATATTCTAGAGAATTTTCTTCTCTTATAAATACCTTCTTCACTAATCTCTCCTCTTCTTTTTACTCTCTCTTTTCTTCTCTGCAACTTCACTGTTCTTCATCTTCTTCCGCAAATTCCGGATATATTACTCTTTCAGTTTTTCTTCTTTACTCTTCTTCACCTTAATCATCATTCCCATATTAAGAAATGGCTCCTGCTAAAAAATTAGGTCAACCCACTTTTCAAAAACACCAACAGAAGCTTCAAACTTTAGGACTCAAACTTTCTGAGATCCCTGGTCATTCTTCAGATACTGAACTTTCCATTGATCTAGTTTCAGAATTTCCTTCTTCCAATGAGAAAATCCTTATTTCGCTAGGTCAACTAGAAGCTGGACTTCCTATCCCTCTTTATAACCCAGATCTCCCTCTTTTTTACGAGATTATTTCACATGCTAAATTTTCACGAGCAATCTACCAATTAAGTGGAGATTATATTCGTCTCATTCTTGAATATGCTTCTCGTGGAGCTAGTAAAGCATCTCGCTATCCTGAAGATGCGAAACATCCTGATTTTAAGGATATCCCCATTATCCCTGCGAAATATACCGTAGAGAATTTCTTTGTGAATTATCAAGTGATTCCTATGAAGAAGGAGAGTACGTGTTGGGCTGTATGTTTGAATAAGAATAAAAAGGTTGCGAAGGATAAAATTCTTATGCAAGACATAGACTATCATTCAACTAGAAACCATGGTCCACGCTTCTCAAAAGATGATAAATGGTGCGGATTTCCTCTCCTCCTTGAAGGTCCATATATTTCTGGCACTCTTAATCTTCCTACGAATCCTGCAAATCTTGCGGCATATCATCCTTGGGTTTTTAACTGGCCTGAAAGGAATTCTGAGGTATATCTCGCAAACTTTATCATTATTCGCAGATTTGGATAAATGTATTATTCTTACTGATTATTGAAATATCTCTAACAGATTGAAAAGATGAAGCTTAGCTATAACAACACTGGGAATCCCAATCTCCGTCAAATTTTGAAAACCTTCACAGATGAAGTAAGAAACATTCTTTTATAACCTTTAACAATATATTGTTGCCCCTGTTTCTTATCTTTATATGTGATTATTTTCAAGGAAATTCCATTTGTCGCGGTAGTTGAAGATAAAGATAAAGGCAAAAGAGTGTTAACTCCAAATGAAAATTATGGTGCTTCTCCTCGCCGTAATAAAAATCAAATTGCAGACGGTCCTCCAGAGAAGAGAAGAAAAACTCAGCCACTTCATTCTTCAAACCCTCTACTCAAAGAGTCTTCTTCTATCGCTGAAAAAGATAATGAAATTGAAGGAAGTGGTGGAGTTAATAATGATGCTTCTGTGGGCACCACTTCAATACATTTTTCATCTGCAAGAATTAGGTCTGCGATGGGTCTTTCTCAACCTGAGACTCCAATGGATCAATTGTCAAATATTTTTAGAAATCCCATGCAAGGTGTTGGAGATGATGATATTACTCATGTTTGCGATTATCTCTCAAAGATCTGCGACGCTTCAATCCTAACTAATAATAAATATCTTAAAGGAGTCTCAAGATTTATCAACCCAGATTTTCTTCATGCGCTAGCTTCATTGGTATGCCCCTTTCTTTTATTTTTCTTGTAGTAAATATTACATTTGTCATAAGTATCGAAGATCTTTTAATTATTCTTACTCATTTTCTCTTTTCTGCTACAGACTGCTAGAGCTTCTTTTTCTATTACTTCGGAATTAGAAAATAGATTATCATCCTCGCAGAAAAGGCTTACTGATTCACAATCTGAATCTGCGAAACTTCGTGAGAAGAATAAGCATTATGAAACTGAAATATCCATTCTTCGCGAAAAATGTAAACAATTGGAAGTATCTGGGAATACTGAGCTCCTTAATAAAAACAAATCACTTGAAGTTGAAGTTGAAGTTCTTCAACAGAAGCTAGTTGACAAGGAGAAATTCTGCAAACAAATTATTGGTATAAATCTCTTTTTTTTTTTTCTTCATTCTTGCTATTTTATAGCTTATTTGAGCAACCATTTTGCAGATGCCTATAATCTTACTGATGAAGCTCTTATTCTCAATTCTTTTGATGAACCTATAGATGAAATCACTCTTCTTCAGCGTCTTAATGACGCTTTAAATAACTATTCCGACGAAAATATTAATGCTATGTCCATTGATGAGCTTAAATATCACGTTTCCCTTATGATAATAGACTATAGATCTACCTTGAGTATATCCAATAGTTTTAAGAATTGTAGAGATGAATTTAGAGAAAAAATCAAAATCTTAAAAGCCCAAAAGAAGGAACTCGAGAAGGATAAAGAACACATTACTCTTCAAGGCGCTGAAGCTCTATCAAAGTTCCGCAATGCCCTTATTGACACTGAACTTGAGAGATATATACTTAATAATGAAAACATTAAACTTCTTAGAAGAGAAGAACAAACCCGTTCCTATCTTCTCATTCAAAGTGATGATGAATTCGCATGGGCTGCGACAGTTCTTGATAATGCTAGGAAAAATTTAGCGATAGATGTCAGTCTTCATACCGAGCAAGCGAACTTGATACAAGAAATGATCCATGAAATACAAGGTTATTTTATATTGCTCTTCTAATATCTTTAAATTTCTCGCGGATTTTCATCAAATTTTTCTAATTTATTGTTGTATTATCGCAGAATCTGAAGAAAGATATTCCCAAAGGGTAGCTGAACTTGAAGAAGAAAAAAGTGGTCTTGCGAAAAATCTTGCTTCCCGTAATGAAAAAATATCAAGACTGCGAAAGAAGATAAAGATATCCAATTCGAACTTGCGTAGTAATATTCTCACTGTGCGCAATAATGCTATTGAGAAAGTTTGCAAAGATAACGATCTCCCTCTTAGTCTATATCCTTGTCTTATGGAAAAAATCCCAGCCAGTTCTCAAGTACCAGTTATTTCTGACAGTGAGGCTGATATAGATGAAAATGAAAGCGAGGATGAAGAAGGATCTACTGATGAAGATGAAGATAATGCTGGAGATAAATAGCTTTGTTTTTTCTTTTTGATCCTCTCCTGTATTTCTTGCGATAATTATATGCGACAAATTGTAACATTCTGCGACAAATTGTAACATTCTGCGAATTATCTGCAGCTCCTGATACCTCTCAATATATAAATTCTTTTTGCTTCTATCTGTTTGTCAAAAATTCAAGGAACAATTCTTTTTGGAAAATGGTTAATATAATCATCTCCAATTATCATTATGAATTTATCATATAATGATTAATAACAATATTTACTATTCTATGCATCATTCCCACACTTGCCTCTTGTTATTAATCTGTAATATGATAAATAAATTATCGCAAATATTTCAGCGAAAAATTTGTTATATGTTTCGCAAATATAACCTCTCTTGTGGTCTTATTTCGCCTTCCTAGTTAAAGGTCTTATTATGCCACCTTTATGCGACAAGATCGCAGGACATTCTTACTTTTACATGTAATAATTCATTGATCTTGTCTTATCATTTATTTTGATCTCTGTGACAATATGACAAGTCTAAGCCATCTTGTGAGATTAATCTCTCTTTGCTTTTTTAAGACTCATGACATTGCCGTCTTTTCGATGAAATCGCAGGACGTCTTTGCGATTTATATCCTCTTTTCATTGATTTCATTTATCTCATCTGTTGATCTTATCGCAAAAACCCATTGATCTCATCTTATCATTTCTCTTAAGGATTTTTGGCCTGTCATGCGGCAATATGACGGGTCTAAATATTCTTGCAAATATAAAGTCCCATGACATTGTTGTCTGTGTCACGCGACAATATGACAAGCCTAAATATTCTTGCGAATATAAAGCCCCATGACATTGCCGTCTTTTTTGATACACAGCTCCCTAATGGAGGGTATCGCCCTTATCTTCCCCCCAGTTGCCCCTTCAAGGATCATGCATCGGCCATACAAGACTAGCATTTTCCCATCTGGTTCTGCCAACAACCAGTTATTTTCGCAGCCTTGTTCTTTATGCCTATATGACTTATAGTTTCAAGACTGCGCCCTAGTGGGGTTTTCTTCGGGCCGAACACATCATAATCCAAGACTTGCCATGGATGGCCAGGGTAGGTTCATCCATCCCGGGCACCCACAGCTCAACTGTGTACCTCGGCGCCTTGATCATACTTTGCATTCCTTAGGAGAAACTCTCGAGCGCCCAACCAGGGTATAACCTTATATAGTTGGGAATCCAAGTTATCTCTCCCAGATGGATTTTCTATAATCCCAAATTCTCCATAACTAGGTTCCAGCAGCAGTATAGCCTTTCCCATAGTCATGCAAACAGATACCCCCCTTATGACGCACTTTAAGGACATTGCCTCTTACGGAATAGAATCCGCGAACTAGGGTGTACGCCATAAAGGTTTGTCCCATTCTCATATGTTTTTAGGCGATTTGCGCCCGTCTTATGCATTTGCATTAAAAATTCTTATATGATTCGAAATTATTTTTCTTTTAATAGAAAAATTCTTATTTTTGAATAAGGTTTTTCTTTTAATATTCTGTCTGCATATTTCTTACTGTACTTGTTTCTTGATTGTTCGCAACATGATATTGTTGCCCTTATTTTCTTATGCGATGAATAATTATTCGCAATAAAGTTTCTTCTTTTCTTGTTACTTTGTTTATTTTCTTTCGAAGAATGAAAGTTTCAACTTTCAACTTTCAACTTTTATCTCTTTGTGCGCGATAAATCACCATTGAGTCTTTTGGCACAAGCTATTCTTGTAATATATCCTTTTCCCGCAACTCTATATTGTCCACCATCAATTTCTCTGCTCTCTGAATTTGCTTCTTATTATGTTGCCAATTACGATTTCTGGCATTCCTTTCTTCACAAGTATTAATGTCAACTTCATAACATTTTTTGCCTTCAAACCAATCACCCTTAATTATCCCAATACCACGAGGATGTGGAAACTTTATGCATTGATGATATGTGGATGCTATGCCCAAGATCCCATGGAGCCATGGTCTTCCAATTAAGGCATTATAAGGAGATTCTATATCCACTACACAGAACTTGATTTTTGAAGATATCTTGTTTAATGGAATTTCCATAGTAATTTCTCCTTTTGGCTTATTTGCAGTGCCATTAAAACCATAGATCTTGTAAGTTGAGGGGATCAACTCGTCATCTCTTCCACCCATTGTTCGATAAGTATGATAGAATAAGATGTCTACCGAGCTGCCAGTGTCAATTAAAATCTTATCTATTGCCCAAGAACCACTTGATGTGTCACCATCATCTTCTTCTTCTTCTTCTCTACATTTTGGATTTATCTCTAATTTCACCACCAATGGGTTGTCATGCATTTTCCCTGGCTCTGGTATCTCTTGTGCAGTAAAAGAAATGATTTGTTTTTGCCATTCTTCTAACGGAGAAATTTTCGCGATATTCATTACCTCTCTCCCTTCTATATCCCTCGCAAATACTCTACTTAACACATTGTCATGGAAATCTTCTATTGTTTTTTGCGAATGTACGATTGAATTTCAAAATATATTTTTTGTTGTAGCTCCTACTTCAATGACAAATGTTTCTGCTTCTTTCGGAACATTGACTCTACGAATTTCTGGTGCTTGCGGCAGTTGCTGAGGTTGTGGATATCTCGCTAGAAAATGGTTTAACTTCCCCTGTTCAATCATTCGCAGAATAATTCTTTTTACATTTCTACAATTATTCACAGAATGGCCATGAAAATGATGATAAGGGCAGAATTCTTGATTTTGGTTGTTAAGGTGTGGTTCTCTCCCCATGTTCCATGGTGAAGGTATATTCTCCATCAAAATAATCGCTTCCCAAATCTTGTTTATACTGGTATTTAAAGGTGGTAATTTGATGTCTTCCCATATAACTCTCTGACCTCTTTGCTCTCTTGAATAATTTTGCCTCTGTCCACCATAAGTCTCTTGCGGTTGATCAAACCTTGGGATTTTATTATTGTTATTGCGATTATAAAAATTTCTCTCTTTTTCCAATTCCTCCTGATCTCTACTCCCCATTGCTACTACTTTATGTTGATTACCAGTCTCCGCTTTCTCTTGCTGATTTTGGGAGGTACTTGCTACTGTGTTAATCATCTTGGGTAATAAACTTCCATTTGCTATGACTGAACTTGTGCGTGCGAGAATTGGATATGACTCCATCTCATTTAACGATGTTGAGGAAAATCGTAGAAGAAGGCAAAATCAAGATGTTGAGGAAGAAGCGCGAAATATCGCAAGACAAGAAAGGCATGAACACAGACGAAGAGAGGCTGCGTTGAAAAGGCCAATGGAGCAAAATTCTGATAGGAATGAGCAAATCTTGCGAGAATTAGCAGAAATGAGAGAAATGATAAATAACAGAAGAGAAGGAGGAAGGAGACAACTTGATGAGGCAATCGAAGAAGCTGCGAAAACTCCATTTACTCAAGAGGTACAATTAGGAGGAATACCTCCAAAATGCAATTTGCCGGTGTTGACCAGTATTTTTGATGGAACTACATGTGCTGTCCAACATATCAAAGCCTATATTCGATGCATGTTACAATGGGAGAGCCATGATGTCGTTTTATGCAAATATTTTGCGTCAAGTCTAACTGGCGAAGCATTGAAGTGGTTTGAAAGTCTCCCCAAGAATATAATAACTTCGTTCATGCACTTGCAAACTACATTCTTAGGAGCATACATAAGCAATAACTCTACACGACCAGGAATTGAAGATGCGTTTGGATTGAAGCAGAGAGTTGGCGAAAGTTTAAAGCATTTAACGATAAGATGGAGGACGATGTGTAGTGAAATGGCAGGAAGAGTAGATGAAAGATATCTCATTTTGTCTTTCATAAATGCTATGTTTGCGACAAATCTGTTATACATCCAGATATTTAGAGTTAAAAACAAAATCACAATGACAGAATTGCGAGAATTGCAAGAAGAGTATATCGCATTGGAGGAAAAACAAAATGAGATGGAGTCATATCCAATTCTCGCAGGTACAAGTTCAGCCGCATCAAATGGAAGTTTACTACCCAAGATGATTAACACAGTAGCAAGTGCCTCCCAAAATCAGCGAGAGAAAGTGGAGATTGATAATCAACATAAGGTAGTAGCAATGGGGACTAGAGATCAGGAGGAATTGGAAAAGGAGAGAAATTTTTATAATCGCAATAACAATAATAAAGTCCCGAGGTTTGATCAACCGCAAGAGACTTATGGTGGACAGAGGCAAAATTATTCAAGAGAGCAAAGAGGTCAGAGGGTTATATGGGAAGACATCACATTGCCACCTCTAAATACCAGTATAAACAAGATTTGGGAATCGATTATTTTGATGGAGAATATACCCTCACCATGGAACATGGGGAGAGAACCACACCCTAACAACCAGAATCAAGAGTTCTGCCCTTATCATCATTTTCATGGCCATTCTGTGAATAATTGTAGAAATGTAAAAAGAATTATTCTGCGAATGATTGAATAGGGGAAATTAAATCATTTTTTAGCGAGATATCCACAACCTCCGCAATTTCCGCAAGCACCAGAAATTCGCAGAGTCAATGTTGCGAAAGAAGCAGAAACATTTTTCATTGATGTAGGAGCTACATCAAAAAATCTATTTTGCAATACAATTGTACATTCGCAGAGAACAATAGAAGATTTCCATGACAATGTGCTAAGTAGAGTATTTGCGAGGGATATAGAGGGGAGAGAGGTGATGAATATTGCGAAAGTTTCTCCATTAGAAGAATGGAAAAAACAAATCATTTCTTTTACTGCACAAGAGATACCAGAGCCAGGGAAGATGCATGACAATCCATTGGTGGTGAAGTTAGAGATAAATCCAAAGTACAGAGAAGAAGATGATGATGACGCAGCAAGTGATTCTTGGGCAATAGATAAGATTTTAATTGACACTGGCAGCTCGGTAGACATCTTATTCTATCATGCTTATCGTACAATGGGTGGAAGAGATGATGAGTTGATCCCCTCAAATTACAAGATCTATGGTTTTAATGGGACTGCAAGTAAGCCAAAAGGAGAAATTACTATGGAAATTCCATTGAACAAGATATCCTCAAAGATTAAGTTCTGTGTAGTGGATATAGAATCTCCTTATAATGCCTTAATTGGGAGACCATGGCTCCATGGGATCTTGGGCATAGCATCCACATATCATCAATGCATAAAGTTTCCACATCCTCATGGTATTGGGATAATTAAAGGTGATTGGTTTGAAGGCAAAAAGGGTTATGAAGTTGACATTAATACTTGCGAAGAAAGGAACGCCAGAAATCGTAATTGGCAACATAACAGGAGACAAACTCTAAGAGCAGAGAAATTGATGGTGGACAACATAGAGTTGCGGGGAAAGGGAATATTACAAGAATAGTCTGCATCAAAAGAATCAGTGGTGATTTATCATGCGAAGAAGGGAAATAGTGCAATTCTACAAATCATTATCTTTCGCAGGAAAATAAATAAATACAAGGTACTGCGAATAATCATTCCTCGCAAGAAAATTAACAAGTAACAAGACATCGGGAATAATCATTTGTTGCAGAAGAAAACATTTGCAACAATATCATGTTGCGAACAATGAAAAAACAAGAACAGCAAGAAATATGCAGACAGAATATTAAAAGAAAAACTTTTCTCAAAGATAAGAATTTTTCTATTAAAAGAAAAAGATGATGATTTTGAATCATATAAGAATTTTTAATTTTGCTCAATGCATAAAACGGGCGCAAATCGCCTAAAAACATATGAGAATGGGGCAAACCTTTATGGCGTACACCTTAGTTCGCGGATTCTATTCCGTAAGAGGCAATGTCCTTAAAGTGCGTCATAAGGGGGGTATCTGTTTGCATGACTATGGGAAAGGCTATACTGCTGCTGGAACCTAGTTATGGAGAATTTGGGATTATAGAAAATCCATCCGGGAGAGATAACTTGGATTCCCAACTATATAAGGTTATACCCTGGTTGGGTGCTCGAGAGTTTCTCCTAAGGAATGCAAAGTATGATCAAGGCGCCGAGGTACACGGTTGAGTTGTGGGTGCCCGGGATGGATGAACCTACCCTGGCCATCCATGGCAAGTCTTGGCTTACGATGTGTTCGGCCCGAAGAAAACCCCACTAGGGTGCAATCTTGTAACTTTAAGTCATATAGGCATAAAGAACAAGGCTGCGAAAACAACTGGTTGTTGGCAGAAACGGATGGGAAAGTGCTAGTTTTGTATGGCCGATGCATAATCCTTGAAGGGGCAACCGGGGGGGAGATAAGGGCGATACCCTCCAATAGGGAGCTTTGTATCAAAAAAGACGGCAATGTCATGGGACTTTATATTCACAAGAATATTTAGGCCCGTCATATTGTCGCGTGACACAGACAGCAATGTCATGGGACTTTATATTCGTAAGAATATTTAGGCCCGTCATATTGCCGCATGACAGGCCAAAAAGCCTAAAGAGAAATATTAAGATGAGATCAATGGGTTTTTGCGATAAGATTAACAGATGAAATAAATGAAATCAATGATAAGAGGATATAACTTCCTGCGATTTCATCGCAAAGACGGCAATTTCATAAGTCTTAAAAAGCAAGGAGAAAGATTAATCTCAAAAAATGGCTTAGACTTATCATATTGTCGCAAAGATCAAAATAAATGATAAGACAAGATCAATGGATTATTACGTGTAAAAGTAAGAATGTCCAACGATCTTGTCGCATAAAAGTGGCATAATAAAACCTTTAACTAGGAAGGCGAAATAAGACCACAAGAGATGTTATATCTGCGAAGCATATAACAGATTTTTCGCAGTATTATTTGCGATAATTCATTTATCAATAGCATTATTGCGAACGGTGAGAAGATTACTACGCAGGTTTGAGTTGGATATCTTAATTTTCTCAGGAAGTCTTGAGATTTTTTCATTACGGGAAGCAAGATTTTTCGCAAGACCACTTTTTTCTTCTTCAAGATTTGCTACCCTTTGGGAATATCTTTCTTCAGATTCTGCAATAATACAATGACAAATTAGAAAAATTTGATGAAAATCCACGAGAAATACAAAGATATTAGAGGAGCAATAAATAACCTTGTCTTTCATGGATCATTTCTTGTATCAAAGTTGCTTGCTCGGTATGAAGACTGACATCTCTCGCTAAATTTTTCCTAGCATTATCAAGAACTGTCGCAGCCCATGCGAATTCATCATCACTTTGAATGAGAAGATGGGAACGGGTTTGTTCTTCTCTTTTAAGAAGCTTAATGTTTTCAGTCTTAAGTCTATCTCTCTCAAGTTCAGTGTCAATAAGGGCATTACGGAACTTTGATAGAGCTTCAGCGCCTTGAAGAGTAATGCGTTCTTTATCCTTCTCGAGTTCCTTCTTTTGGTCTTTTAAGATTTTGATTTTTTCTCTAAATTCATCTCTACAAGTCTTTAAACTATTGGACAAACTTAAAACAGATCTATAGTCCATCCTTATAAGGAAAAGGTGATATTTAAGCTCATCCATGGACAAAGTATTAATTTTTTCGTCTGAATAATTATTTAAAGCGTCATTAAGATGCTGAAGAAGAATGGTTTCATCTATGGGTTCATCAAAAGAATTAAGAATGAGAGCTTCATCAGTAAGATTATAGGCATCTGCAAAATGGTTGCTCAAATAAGCTAAAATAACGAGAAATAAAAAAAAAAAAAAATTAAAAATTACCAATAATTTGTTTGCAGAATTTTTCCTTGTCAACTAATTTCTGCTGAAGAATTTCAACTTCTACTTCAAGCGATTTGTTTTTAGTAAGGAGTTCAGTATTTCCAGATACTTCCAACTGTTTGCATTTCTCGCGAAGAATGGATATTTCAGCTTCATATTGCTTATTCTTTTCACAAAGTTTCGCAGATTCAGATTGTGAATCAGAAAGCCTTTTCTGTGATGATGATAATCTATTTTCTAATTCTGAAGCAACAGAAAAAGAAGCCCTAGCAGTCTGTGATAGAAAAGAGAAAATGAGTAAGATAAGTGAAAGATTTTTGGTACTCATGATAAATATAAAGTTTAATATAGGAAAAATAAAGGAAAGGGGCATACCAACGAAGCTAGCGCATGAAGAAGATCTGGGTTGAAAATTATTGAAACTCCTTTAAGATCTTTATTATTAGTCAAGATTGAAGCATTGCAGATCTTTGAGAGATAGTCGCAAGTACGAGTAATATCATCATCTCCAACACCTTGTATGGGGTTTCTAAAAATGTTTGACAATTGATCCATTGGAGTCTCAGGTTGAGAAAGACCCGTCGCAGACCTAATTCTTGCGGAAGAAAAACGTATTGAAGTGGTGCCCACGGTAGTATCATTATTAATTCCTCCACTTTCTTCAATTTCATTATCTTTTTCAGCGATAAAAGGAGTTTCTCTGAGTGGCTGAGTTTTTCTTTTCTTCTTCGGAGGACTGTTAGTGGTTTGATTCTCATTACGGTGAGGAGAAGTGCCAGAACTTTCATTTGGAGTTATTACTTTTTTTCCTTTATCTTTGGCTTCAACCACCGCGAAAAATGGTATTTCCTGGAAAACAATCACACATGAAGATAAGAAACAGGGGCAACAATATATTATTAAAGATTATAGAAGATTGTTTCTTACTACATCTGTGAAGGTTTTCAAAATTCGTAGGAGATTGGGATTCCCAGTTTTGGTATAGCTAAGCTTCATTTTTCCAATCTGTTAAAGATATTTCAATAATCAGTGAGAATAATACATTTATCCAAATCTGCGAATAATGAAAAATATTGCGAGATATACCTCAGAATTCCTTTCAGGCCAGTTAAAAACCCAAGGACGATACACCGCAAGATATGCAGGATTCGCAGGAAGATCAAGAGTACCAGAAATATATGGGCCTTCAAGGGGGAGAGGAAATCCGCATCACTTATCATCTTTTGAGAAGCGTGGACCATGGTTTCTACTTGAATGATAGTCTATATCTTGCATAAGAATTTTATCCTTCGCAACTTTTTTATTTCTATTTAAACGAACAGCCCAACACGTGCTCTCTTTCTTCATGGGAATCACTTGATAATTCGCAAAGAAATTTTCCACGGTATATTTCGCAGGAATAATTGGGATATCTTTAAAATTAGGATGTATCGCAGAATCAGGATAGCGAGATCCTTTACCATGAGAGGCATATTCGAGGATGAGACGAATACAATCTCCACTGAATTGGTAGATTGCTCGTGAAAATTTGGTGTGAGAAATAATTTCATAAAAAAGAGGAAGGTCTGGGTCATAAAGAGGGATAGGAAGGCCAGCTTCTAGTTGACCTAGCGAAATAAGGATTTTCTCATTGGAAGAAGGAAATCCTGAAACTAAATCAATGGAGAGATCAGAGTCTGAAGGTTGACCAGGGATCTCAGAAAGTGTGGAACCTAAAGTTTGGAGTTTCTGTTGGTGTTTTTCAAAAATGGGTTGACCTAATTTTTTAACAGGGGCCATTTTTAGTATGGGAATGATGATTAAGATGAAGAAGAATGAAGAAATAAAATTAAAACAGTAATAGATCCGGAATTTGCGGAAGAAGATGAAGAATAGTAGAGTTGCAGAGAAGAAGTAAAAAGAAAGAGTAAAAATAAGAGGAGAGACTAGCGAGGAAGATATTTATAAGAGAAGAAGATTTTCGAGAACATCAATGCATTCAATGAAGAAAAGACGTGAATGGTCAGAATTCAACGGTTGAAATAAGACGTGTCAAGAGATAAATGGAAGAAAAAACACGCGTAGAATATCTAGTGATGGATACAGAGACGTGTCAGAATAAAGGGAGTGCGAAAAAACAAGGAGTTGCGGAAAATCAAGAAACTTACATTCTCATGATATTTATCTTCTTCGCAGAAAAAGATATGAGAAGAGGCAAGATGTAGGATCAGAATATTGTCACAACAATATGCATGCGAAATAAACAACAATTATGCGATACATTAATGACAGTTCTGCGATATAACGCTGGAGGTCTATCAACGACAGTTTTCGAAATATCCAAAGATGACTTAAGCAATGACGTTGTAGTACCAGAATATCGCCACAATTATGTTCACGAGAGATTAACGACACTTCTGCGAGCGTCACCGAAAACTCTTCAACAACATTTCACGAACGCCACAAAATAATTCAAAGAATGACGTAATAAACAACGACAACATAAAACATAAGAAAAATATGAAGATTTTGTAGTCAAAGAGAATATTCACGAGCACAAGGCCGGAATTCGCGAGAGCAAGGCAGGAAATGAAGATTTTGTGGTTATAAAAGAGTCTCGCGAGCACGATAGCAGAGCCAGCAAGGAGCATAGCCAAAATCCTAAAAAAAATGGGAAAGATAGGTTGAACGTGAGCTGTCACCCACTATGAAGATACCTATATAAAGAGAAGAGCAGGAGAGAGAAAAGGGGGGGGGAACACAATTTTAGAGGAGAGAGATATTTTGCAGAGAGATTTTAGGAGATAAAATATATTTTTCTCTATCATCTTCTTCCCCAAAACTACATTTAGAACTTTATTAATAGAGATTATCAATGTAAAATCAAATGTAAATTATAACAATCATAGTGAAGAACCATGGATGTAGATCAAATGATCGAACCATGTAAAAAATCTTGGTGTCCGTTTATAATTTTAGAAATTTTACTACCATTTTATATGTAGATCTAGGAATTATTATCAAGATATTATAAGGGGTGTGTTGTGGGAATTCCTGCAACTACATTTTGGCGCCGACTAAGGGGAGGAATAAAGGATTTATTCTTCCTGTAATTTGATCGGTTCAAGAGATTTTCATGGAAGAAATTACACTTTCAGGGAATAAACATCATCAACAATTTATCTCTTTCATGTTTCAAGGGGGAATATTTGTTAGATTGAAGAAGAATCAAAGAAATTAATTATTAAGGTGTTGGGTTTATAAAAATCAGGGGGGCAAAAATTGAAGTTTCAGAAAGAATTTTACATTTTTGGGAAGAATTTTACATTCAGGGACGGGGTCGACTGGTTGATTCAAGAGAAATTTGGTAAAGATGACTACGATATGCAGTTTTCTTTTCTGGATCTTTAAGATATGAGAACAAATAGGGAAGTTTCACCGAAATTCCATCTACAGCAAACAACATCAAAAGTTCATCAAAAATTCAGAGAAATCCAATAACAAGGAGAAAGAAGTTGAATCATCAAGAAACTACTCAAAAGTGTATTCTTCGCAAGAAGAGATGAGTAGTCCAATTCGTAAAGATGTTAAACAATTATTATCTGCGAAGCAACAAAAGGGATAAGAAGATGAATTCATTAAATTAGTAAAATTAGTTTGGTACGATAATGAAGGGAGGCATTAACGTCAAACCGGCAGTGAAACGGTGAAATAGCATCTACAATACTCCAGCGAAGATAACAACTTTTGAGTGATTTATGTACTGACGAGCAAAGCGAAAGGGTGCAGTGTTGACGCAAATTATTGGCGAGCAGCATGTCACTTGGAAACAGCCATTACAAACTGCAAAAGAAGATGCAAGTGAAAATTACGTACCAGATAGTGCAAAAACAGCGATAGTGCAAAAACAACGAGAAAATGTAAACTGGCGAGCAAATAAACAGCGAGAAAATAACGAGCAGCAAAATAGTAAAATCAAAAACATAGTAAACTAGTGCATGTCATTTTAAGGACGTACTAAATGTAAACTGGCGATAGTGCAAAAACAGCGAGAAAATAGTAAACGTACAAAATGTAATACATAGTACTTGATTACGTACTTAGTACTTACAAACTCAAGTTGGAGATGAATATCAGGAATTTTGAAATCTGAACTCAGATTTGCGTGAGCTGGCAGCGAATCTCATTCCCTTTCCTCATCTTCACTTCTTCATGATGTGGGACACCAAGAACATGATGTGTGCAGCAGACCCACAAGACAAGACAAGGTTCTCTCAACGTACAAGACAAGGAATTAACGAAGAAGAGAAGTAATACTCAAAATTTTCATTTCGTCACCAACTTTGACGAACAAGACACGGTCAGCAGCAGCAAAATAAGCATAGTCCTAGGCTCTCAGCGAAGAATAAAATAATGAGTATTTGAAACAAATTGCAGCAATAAGAGAATCCTAGTACAACCAATTAACGAGTGAAATGGAGATCACGAACAAAAAAACTAAAAGAGATGAAAACTGTGCCAAGATATAGCTTGTGACGAATGATGAGAGCAATTAGTTCTATTAAAAAGAATCATAAACATGAAAGAATATTGGTGAGAGTATCACGATACCACTGTAATCAGATCTGTAAGACATCAAACAGAGGGGGAGAGCTATAGAAGAAGTTCACTACAACAGGGGTTTTGGCGAAGAACTGCAGCAACTCCAATAATAAAATTTCGCAGCATTTGCGAAGATAAAGATCCCTTCTGCGAAGACAACCATATTTCCTAAGGATGGCATATCATATCAGTTAGCAACAAAGAGCATGAAGAAAACTCAATCCAACAGCGAAGAGAGACTTATCAAATCATTGTTTACGTGAAGCAATTCAAAGAACAAAGGAGCAGAAGTCACGAGCAACTCGTGGGATATTAAGGGATAACTATCGCAGGAAAAGTTAACAATTCGCAGAAGTTTTCAAAGTTCTATATGTGACGAACAGGCAAATATCAAAGATTCTTTAAAACTGTCAGGAGCAAGTATATGAAGGATTATCTGCAACAACTAACAAAAAGAAGGGCAGTTTTAGCAGACAACAACAGTAGCTAGTTGGAAATCATCACCGGTAAAAGAAAGGTCATTCCAGCGAAGAAAATTGACTTACGTAGTGAGACAACTCACAACTTATGAAGGGAGTCTAACAAATCCTTAGAGAAACGAAGGGATGAGAACATAGCTAAAAAGAATATAGTTCACCAAAAATGCGCAAAGGAAAGACCGGGAAAATAAACGGGAGCAACAGAACAACATCAGGCGAGCAGCTTCGCTAAATGAAAAACTCGTGTGATTTCAAAAAAAGAAAAAAAAGAAAAAAAAAACCATCATTCGTCAATTGCATCACTGGGCATCGTTGCATGTCGACTAAAACAAATGGAAAGATTATCAGCAAAGAAAGGTGGAGATTAAGGATGGACATAAATAAGAAAAACAAAAAGAAATGGTGGACAGACTCCCACAACCACGTCACCAATAAAAAGAGTAAACAAAAATGTCACTACATCCAGGGGTCTAAAGCAAACAATATACATTTACCGCAAAGATATTTTGATCTTCATTTTCATTTTGACAATAAGTAAAAGGGACGTACCAGACAACATGGAGAAATTGGTAGGTAAAGAAATTAGCAGGGGAAAAAGTTTTGCAGATGAAAGAAAACATCAAGAATCGTCAGAAAATCCCTCCCAATTCAAGAACGAATTCAAAGTTCCAATGGTCTCTTTTATCAACTTAATCTATGCTAGGAGATTACAACATCGGAAGTTAGAGGGGATTGATACAACTCGTGACAACCATAATCACGGAAAGAAAGACGCACCCATCTTTGTTAGAATGCAATTATTCTACTTGTGAAATTCAAGAGTTGCGAGCAACATCGCCAAAAGGAAAGATTTTCTTTTTTCACTTTGCGGAGACTTTCTTCCCAAATACTTGCAGGAACAAGAAAAAAGAAGAAAGGGGCAGATCAAGGGTTCAAGTCTCATTTCTCCCATATACTTCTTTTTGTTGCTGCGATAATTACAATTCTATTTGCGAGATTTATATATTTCAGGGATGCCAATTTTGCAAGCAAACTAAATACTTCGCGAGAAGCGGCAACAACAGAAAATTGCAAGAAAGCTAAGTACCACTTCCTTGAATATTTTACCTACAGAAAATGAAAATTTTAGATTATCGTCAGATTTCAAAAAACATTTCTAAGATTTAGAATGTTTCAAAAAAATTCAAAAACTTTTGATTCAATTTGCCAAAAGCGATTTAATCGCCAGATTTCTAAAATTTCAAAGATTTCAAAATATTTCAAAGATTTTTGATTTGATTGACAAACAACGAAACAATCGCAAGATTTCAAAAAAATCTAAAAAATGAGATCATCGCAAAAAATTTCAAAGATTTCAAAGATTACAGAAAATGAAATTATTGCAAAAAATTCTAAGATTACAAATTTCAAAAATACGCGATACAATCGCAAGATTTCAAAGAAGATTTCAAAGATTTCTCTAGAATATTACTTTTACAGAAAGAGATTTTTGGTTTAACAAATGCGATAAAATCGCAAGATTTCAAAGAATATTTCTAAGATTTTAAAGAATATTTCAACTCACAGAAATGAGCAAAACAAATATTTATCAGAGATGCGAGCGTAATCGCGAGATTATTCAAGATTATATAAAGAATTGACAGAAATGAAAGAATGAAGAAACGCGAAAATATCGCGAGAAACGCGAATACAATTTCGCAGAGATTTAAAGAATGGGACAAACCTTTATGGCGTGCACCCTAGTTCGCGAATACAATTTCGTAAGAGGCAAATGTAAGACCTACAAGCACGTTATAAGGGGGGTATCTCTTTACATGATTCAAGCGATAAGGTTATACATTTATTTCTTTGGAACTGAGTCATGAAGATGTTGGGGTTAAAGAAAACCTATCCGGGAGAGAGATCTTGGATTTCCAGCTTTATAAGGTTATACCCTGGTTGGACGACCGAGGATCTCTTCCAAGAAGTGCAGAGTATGACTAAGGCGCCGAGGTACACGGTTTAGCCAAGGGTGCCCGGGACGGATGAACCTACCCTGGCCATCTTTGGTAAGTCTTGGCTATGATGCACTTGGCCTGAAGAAAACCCCACTTAGGGTGCAATCTTGTAACTATAAGCCATATAGGCATAAAGGACAAGAGGCTGCGAAAACAACTGGTTGTTGGTAAATCTGGATGGGAGGAGCTAGTCTTGTATGGCCGATGTGCCCTCCTTGAAGGGGAAACCAGGGGAAAGATAAGGGCGGCACCCTCCATTAGGGAGCTGATAAGTGTCTTAAGACGGCAATGTCATGGGGCTCTATGATCGCAAGATCATTTAGGCCTGTCATATTGTCGCGTGACGTAAATTATACAGAGGCAAAAAGCCAAAAGAGAAAAAGTTAAGATGAGATCAATGGGTTTTTGCATGAAAGTGTAAAGACGTCCTGCGATTTCATCGTAAGACGGCAATGTCACGGGACTTTACGTTCGCAAGAATATTTAGACCTGTCATATTGTCGCGTGACAAATATCCTGAAGAGGCTATAATACTAAGAAATGATAAGGAAAGATCAATGGGTCAATATATGCAAATGTAAAGACGTCCTGCGATTTTGTCGCAGAAAGAAAAATTGGCGAAATAAGACCTTTAACTAGGAAGGCAAAATACGACCAATAGAATAATCTCAAACATTAATTATTTTCTTGTAAGAATGCAGGAAAGATTTGTTCATCGCAAAAGAGAAAGCAAGTACTATTCAAAATCTCTCAGAAATACTATTCAGAGTTTCTCAGAAGTATTATTTAGAGTCTCTCAAGAGGAATGTCTACAATCTCGTAGCAGTATTCACAATCTCGCCACTATTCATCGCCACTATTCATCACAGCACTATTCAAAGCATTATTTCAGAATCTCGCGGAAACATTTAGAGCCTCGCAGAAACATTCATAAATTTTCAGACTAATTCAGCATATTGCAGACCATTCCAGAATTTTGCAGGAGAAGTGATTATTTCGCAGAATATGATCATTTTGTCAAATGAGGCAGAGGCAATTCGTTCATTTAACATTTTCTCAGAGATCCTTCCTTCGTAGATAAAGAACAGAGGCAACTATGGATTACCAAGAAAACATTTTATGTTCTTTATCTTCTCGCAAGAATCATTTCCAAAATGGACTAGGATTTTCACCAAAAAGGAAGTAATAATTTCACGAGAATAGAGGCAATACTTATGATTTTCATTAAAGAACGGATACTTCTTGAAGATTGAGTACTTATTATATTTCTTCAGAGATACTTCATACTTCACGAGCACTTCAAGAGTTAATACTTCTTATTTATTTAACAAAGATATGGAACTTCGCAAAAGAATAGAGGCAAGTATATACTTTTCAAATCCAGTATTCTTTCGCTCATTCCTTCATCAACAAAAATCAAAGACTATTACAACAACAGATTTTTTCTTAAAGATTACTTTTCAAGCAATATTCAAGAAAAAAGAGGCAAGATGTAGTACCAGAATATCGCCACAATTATGTTCACGAGAGATTAACGACACTTTTGCTAGCGTCACCGAAAACTCTTCAACAACATTTCACGAACGCCACAAAATAATTCAAAGAATGACGTAATAAACAACGACAACATAAAACATAAGAAAAATATGAAGATTTTGTAGTCAAAGAGAATATTCACGAGCACAAGGCCGGAATTCGCGAGAGCAAGGCAGGAAATGATGATTTTGTGGTTATAAAAGAGTCTCGCGAGCACGATAGCAGAGCCAGCAAGGAGCATAGCCAAAATCCTAAAAAAATGGGAAAGATAGGTTGAACGTGAGCTGTCACCCACTATGAAGATACCTATATAAAGAGAAGAGCAGGAGAGAGAAAAGGGGGGGAACACAATTTTAGAGGAGAGAGATATTTTGCAGAGAGATTTTAGGAGAGGGAATATATTTTTCTTTATCATCTTCTTCCCCAAAACTACATTTAGAACTTCATTAATGGAGATTATCAATGTAAAATCAAATGTAAATTATAACAATCATAGTGAAGAACCATGGATGTAGATCAAATGATCGAACCATGTAAAAAATCTTGGTGTCCGTTTATAATTTTAGAAATTTTACTACCATTTTATATATAGATCTAGGAATTATTATCAAGATATTATAAGGGGTGTGTTGTGGGAATTCCTGCAACTACAGACGTAATGGATGAAAACGACGGAAACACGAAGAAAATATGACATGTCTACGATATATCAATAAAATCTGTGAAATATAAAGGCAGTGCTAGCTGTGATTTATCGCAAGAACTAAGATCCGAAATTGAAGGGGATCTTAGATGTAAATGAGCTGTAATCCATTATGTAAATGCCTATATAAAGGAAATGAATAGTTCCAGAGAGAGAGATGATTTTTTGAGTGCTAAGAAAGTTTTTCGGAGAGAGAAAATCTTATTAAGTGTATTGAATTCTTGATTCTCTCAACTTCTGTAATTCTTGAAAGATCAAATTAATAAAAAAGGTCCTTAATCTTCAAATTAGGTCATAAAATTGATAAATTCTTGAGTAGGGTGTAGTGTGGGAATTCCTGCAACTACAGGTATGTAGTTGCGATTTTCCTTATTCTTTGCTTGAATGGCCTTATGTTTTTGTTGATTTCTAATTTATGACACGCTACTGATGGGTCTATCCCTGGGATTTCATTCATGCTCCACGCGAAAATATCTTTGTATTCTCGCAAAAGATTTATAGTTCTTCTTTCCTCATCTATCTCCATTCTAGTCCCAATTTTCAGTATCTTAGGTTCTTCTTCACTCCAAATATTTACTTCCTTTGTTGGTTCAGCTGCAGTGTAACTGGATTCTGGTTCTCCCATTGGGGTTGGCATTTTTATAACTCTCGCAAGTTCTTCTTCTTCTCGCGAAAGTTCACTGGGTATTCCTTTTCCTTCTTTTGCTCTTATCATGTAGACTTTAAATTCTTCTTCTTTCTTCATCTCTCTCGCTACTTTTCGGCGAGCCTTTCGCTGTTTAGGACATTCTTCACAATTTCTCACTTCAATTTGATAGCATATCTTCGCAAGATCTGTATCTCCTCTAATTTATCCAATTCCACTAGGCATAGGGAATTTGATGCATTGATGTAAAGTTGATGCCACAGCTTTGATCGCATGTATCCATGGTCTTCCCAATATCATGTTGTATGGTGATTCCATATCCACCACACATAGCGTTACTTGTGTTTCAATTTCTCCAAGTGGTAATCATACCATTATTTCACCTCTTGGTTTTGTTATAGATTTTCCAAAACCATGAATATGATATGCTGAATAAGACATTTCTTCATCTTTATACCCCATTTTCTTAAAAGCATGATAAAACATTATATCCACAGAACTTCCCGTATCCACTAGAGTTCTATTCATAGTCCATTCTTCTAGAAATTTTGTTGATTTTCCCTTTCTTATTGGTATAGTGGATACCGTAATCACCAAAGGAGATGCATGGTCTAGATTTTCTTCTGAAATTTGTGTTGCTGTAAATGTAATTTCCTGCTTTTCCCAATTCTTCAATAACGGCGTTTTCTCCACCGTCATAATTTTTCTTCCTTCAAAATCTCGTTTATGTATCTTCCCCTTAATGTTTTCATAAAATTTATCAATCATTGTTCTTGACACCATATCATGCTCCAATTTCCTGCAAGTCTCTTTAATGCTAATCATTCTTTCTTCAAACATCTTATCAACTTTTTTTATGATTTTTTTGATCTTGATTAATCCTTATCTTCTTTTTTACTTTTCTATGATTTTGCTAATTCACTCCCTGTTTCGGGCGCCAAAATGTAGTAGCAGGAATTCCCACACTACAGAAATCAATGAGAAACAAGTTGAAGATTTGAAGAATTAAACGACACTTCATTATTTAGATCTCAGAAATGTTTACAGAAAATATTCAAACTCAGAAATACAACTTTCTTTCTAGAGTTTCTCTCTCCTCAAGACTTTCTCAATTCTAAAAAATACATCATCCTTTTCTGGACTTACCTGAACCCTTTATATAGGAGATTACATAGTGGGCGACAGCTAAGTTTTTCCCTTCTTTCGGATCTATTCTGCGATCTCATCGCGATAGTTACAATTTTAATTATCGCCAACTTTCGTAGTCCTCGTGAAACAACACTCTTTTATCAGTATTCTTCAATCTTCAGCTATTATGATATTTTCACAAGACACTCGCCAAATGTCATAGAAGAATTTCATGATGCTCTCGTAAAAGATGTCGTGAATATTGTAGGAGTATTTGACCTTCTTGTAAAGGCGTCGTTCTCACTGCAAGAATATCGTTGTGGCGATATTCTGGTCCTACAACCAGCACCGCGAGAAGCATATTCAAGTAGCAATCTAATACAATCTCTACCTAATTGATATATCGCTCGCGAGAACCTCTCGTCAGATATTATTTGGTAGAATAATGGAAGTTCTGGATCATAGAGAGAAAGTGAAAGACTAGCTTCAAGTTGGCCTAGCGATACTATGATTTTTTGGCGAGAACATTGATAATCAGAAAATAGTTTGAGAGAAAGTTCAGATTTAGAACTTTGACCTGGAATTAAAGACAAATTAAAACCTTTGCTTTTGAGTTTTTCTTGCATCTCATTGAAAGCAGTCAAATTTTTAGCACTAGCAGCAACCATTTTTAAGTATGGGAATGAAAGAAAAGGTTGAAAAGAAGGAAGAAATCACAGCAATGACATACGCGCAATTTGCGGAAGAACAGTAAACTTGCAGAGAAGTTACGTAGAGAAAGAAGACGAAAGTAAAAAAAAAAAAAAAAAAAGAGAACAAAAAGAGTATTATAGAAGAAAAGAATTTCTCGAAAAGTTAAACGCAATAAATGCAGAGAAAAGGAATGAACGGTCAGATCGCGGCGGTTAGAAAGGACGTGTCAAAGATTTATTGGGAAAAGGAATGCATGAAAACAGCTGGCGAGGAATATAAAAACGTGTCAGAATAGAGATTTAGGTGAAAAGATAGGTGATTGCAGCAATTTGTTCTCATGATCTTCTCTTCTTCGCAGAAAAGACATGAGAAGAGGCAAGATGTAGGATCAGAATATCGACATAGCAACATTCTTGCGATATTAACAACGCTTCTGTAAATAATCCCGCGGGCACTACAACAACACTTGGCGAGTGTCACAAAAATATCAAAAGAATGACAGAAAGGCTGACGATTGAAAAGAATATAAGAGTAAATTTATACCGCGATGGTTACAATTCTTGCGAGAATGAACATAATAATTGCTGCGAGGAGATCGCAGAATAGATCCGAAAGAAGGGGAAAACTTAGCTGTCATCCACTATGTAATTTTCTATATAAAGGGTTCGAATAGGTCCAGAAGAGGATGATGTATTTTTGAGAGTTGAAAGAGTTTAGAGGAGAGAGAAACTTCAAGAGAATGTTTGTAATCTTGACTTCTTCCATTTCTGTAAACATTTCTGAGATTTGAATAGTAAAGTGTTATTTAAATTTTTGAAGTTTAATTGATTTCCGATAGATTTCAGTAGAATCTTAACAAGGGTGTAGTGTGGGAATTCCTGCAACTACAATCGGGTTTAGAAACAGTAGAAGAACAGATACCTCGATGACTCCATGAAAGCAGTAGCAGTTGAATCTGTGGAAGAAGAAAGTTGCAGACGGAAAAAAGTACAAACAAACAAAAAGATGAGGAAGACAGAGAAGTAGAAGAAGAATATTATTTCTATACTAGATTCTACCTTTTATAGATAAAAGGATGGTGACCGGATAGAAAGAGGAATATTCGACACGTGTAGGCGGTTATATTTAATTTACGGGGCTTTGTCGAGAGAAGAATATGGAAAAATGGGTAGCTGTAGCATTCTGAAGAAATAAAATTCTCATGATCTCCTCCACTTCGCGGAGAAGACATGAGAAGAGGCAAGATGTAGGATCAGAATATCGCCACAGCAATACTCTTGCGAAATTTATAAACAACGTTTCTGCGAACTCTTCAACAATACTCTGCGAGCGTCGCAAACTGACTCAAAGAAGGATTCAAAGAATGACGTAACGGATGATGGTAACAGAAACACGGTAAGAGCATGATGATCCTGCGAATATTATAACATCTGCGAGAATTAACATTACAACTGTTGCGAGAGTATCGCGAGTCAGGTCCGAAATTAAAGGACAGCTTAGCTGTCATCGACTATGTAACTAACTTATATAAAGAGATCATATAGAATCAGAAAAGGGAGATATATTTTAGAGTGTTGAGAAAGTCTTGAGGAGAGAGAAATTTCTGGTGAGCGGTTGTATTCTTGATTTCTTCCATTTCTCGTAACATTTCTAAGATTTAATCAATAAAAGTGTTGTTCTTAATCTTCAAATATGTGTTGATTATGGTGAATTATTATGAGGGGTGTAGTGTAGGAATTCCTGCAACTACAATATATATACTAATCATGTACGCAATACAAAGTTACAAACAAATATCCGAGTGGAAAAATAGATACCACAGAACGAAAAAAATAAACAACACAGAACCAACAAAGAAAAATGCAAGTACGCTTCTCACCATTCAATAAAAGCCTTGTAGATGCAAGCTCAATCTCACGACAACGTATGACTCATCACTAATTAATTGGAGCAAATAACTGCCATAGAGTGGACAAACTGAAGAGTTTCCACGTGCTCTTCATAAGATCTTATAATTATGATGTTATGATAATACTCTTGTAGGATCAGAATATCGCCATGACATTATTCTTGCGAGATTAACAACACTTCTGCGAGTTCTTTAACAACACTTTGCGAGCGTCATAAAATAACTTAAATGATGGTTCAAGAAATGACGTAATAGCTGACGATCGAAGAAACACGAAAAATGCATGATTACTCTGCGATGGTTACAACACTTACGAGATTTGATATTATAATTGTTGCGATAAGATCGCAGACCAAATCCGAAATAAAAAGATAACTTAGCTGTCAACCACTATGTAACTACCCTATATAAAGAGACCAGTATGTCCAGAGAAAAGGATGATGTATTTTTTGAGTGTTGAGAAAGTTTTGAGGAGAGTGAAAATTCAAGAGAGTAGTTATATTCTTGATTTCTTCAATTTCTTGTAAACATTTCTGAGAATCAAATAATAAAGTGTTGTTTTTAATCTTCAAATATGAGTTGATTACTGTAAATTCTTATTAAGGGTGTAGTGTAGGATTTCCTGCAACTACATTTTGGCGCCCGAAACAGGGATGAATTGATGATTATTTGAAGGAAAAGATAAAAATTGACATTGTGATTGGAAGGAATTTGGAACAATTAGTGAAAGATCTTGTGCAATATTCAACAGTTTAATGGCTAGAAGAAGAAGAAATACGTCATAACCACAAACAACCGTGAGAAGGAGTAAATGTAGGAGCAGAATATCGCAGTAACCTTCACTTGCGAATATTTAATGACGCCACAATAATATTTGCGAAGGTTCAAGATATTTGCGAAGTGAAGTTACGAAGGTTCGCAAGATAATTCTCAAATCCGAAATGGCGGGACAACACAACTGTCATCTTTTGTAAAATCATATAAATAGCCATTTTAGGCATGAGAGGAAGGGAGAGATCTTTTAAGAGGAGAGGATAATTTTAGGAGGAGGGAGAAAATGTTATGAGAGATTTTTCATTTTCTTTATCATCTTCTTCCCCAAAAATTCTAGAGCTCCAAATATTCTTTAATGGAGTTTCAATTGTACAATCATGTAATTACATACAATCACTAGTGAAGAACCGTGGATGTAGATCACATTGATCGAACCACGTAAAAATCTTTGTGTCACTTTTATAATTTTAGTATTTTAATTCTTAGTTTCATATCAAATTAATTATATTTAGGAATCATTTTAATGGATTCTTACGAGGGTGTAGTTGTGAGATAATCCGCAACTACATAATTGGCGCTAGAAACAGGGAGAGAGTAATGGATTTATCCTGCCTGTAACTTGTTGGTCCAAGAAGAGAGAAATCAAAAGAAATTTGGAGAAGTTTGCTGCTATATACAATTTGCTTTTTTGGATCTCTGAGTTATGAGAGCAAGTATGGAAGTTTCACCAAAGTTTCATTTACTGTACAACGAACAGTATCAGAAATTTAGAGGGGTCATGTAATAGAGAAGAAGAAATGGGAAGCAGTAAAGTAGAAAATTTCATCATTCTTCTTATCTTGTGTTTTCCTAAGATTCATATCTAGAAAATTTCAAACCAAAACGGAAGATGCAAAGTAGAAATGGAAATTTTCCGGGAGAGAATCACCCAAAGTGAAGGAGGAAGCAACTAAATCTCATCAGCTTGGAGACAAGATTTCACAAAGAGTGGGAATGAAATAAAACCAATGATTAAATCGTGTCAAACCTATTTCGTAGGATTACTTCTCTTCATCAACTTAATACAATTAGCCGAAGCCTCCAATCCAGAGCAGTAGTCACGAAAATTCAGCACCTCTCCAAACATACGAAGTAAAAAGAGGAAATAGTCAAGCTCACTTCGGATTAATAAAGATCGATGAAGTATTTGGAAGAAATTGCTTCGTCACAAACATGGAAGCTCGTACCAGCGAAGGACAAAATCAAACAGTTACGTGAAGGAATCTTTGCAGTTGATAGGGGAAAGATTGGGGTTAACATAGGACAAAGAAGTTTGCATTCATCCGAAATACGAATAAAGAAACTTACCTCACAAAGGAAATAAACCAACATCAGAAGAAATTTACCTTTTTCTATTTTCTATTCATCAAAGATTTGTGAAGTAACAATGGTAAACACAAGATATCTTCACAGAAGAATCAGAATTCCATAAAAAGTTCTCCTGCGAATATTTAAGCTAGGAAGTACGTGTATGACAGAAAAAATGAACCTAACAGCCACAATAACTCATAAGAAACACTACAAAGAATTTTGCAGTCGTCAACTATGAAGTTGCAGTGGTAACAGAAGGAATATTTCATCGTGACAAGAGTATTACATCGCAACAAGAGTATTTGAATGCAGTAGGAACATTTCATCGCAGCAACAGCGAAGTCACGGCAACTCAAACTATTCCGCGAAGAAAAGAACGTGGCAAGGAAAATAAAAAGCTTCAGTAATAAAATTTCAGTTCATTGTCAAGCAGCATACAAAGGTCAATATCATCTCAACCATTAGTTAGCAGGTGAAAGAATACTGTTGTTCGCAGTTTAGTGTTACGATCAATCAATAAACACGAAGTTAAGGAAAACTTAGTTCGTAAGAAACACGAGAATAGGGAAGCAGTTCCAAACTTCGTAAAACATCAGCTTAGTGTTAACGCAACATCTGGTGCTAAAACGTAATTTACATCAGCATCATCTGGTTCCCAAATTCTGAGGCAGCAAACAGAAACCCTGTCCTAAGCACACACATTGCAGCTTTTACAGTTTATAACAGAAAGAAGAACATGGACTTGTGCCCATGCATAGAGGCAGATACTATGAGAACCCCACGCTCTGGAGGCAGATCAACTCATATGGGAATGACCTCCCATACATCTGGCGGATAAGTATAGATACAGTGAGAACAGCAAAAAGAAAGCTTGCAAAGAAAAAGCACAAGCATAAGGTTGTTCAAGGAGATTAATGAGAAGACATTAGGCGAAGGACCAAAGGACCAAAATCTGGTGATGACAATATGAAGTTAAGCATGGATTCTCCTTAGAAGAACATTCCAGCAGTTGGAGTACTTAACCAGCGTACGAAGTTCGCACCAATCAATCCACTTCGTAACAATAGATCAGTTCAAATCACTCGACCCAGTTCGCAACAATTCAATTTGAGGCAATCAGCTTTGTCTACATCCCATCTCAGTTCGAATCAATATTTAGCTTGCATCAATCAATAGCTGCGAAGTCTATAGTTCATACGAAGTTAATAGACCATGCGAAGAGGAAGAACTGAGACGATGTGTCTTCATGTGAAGAAAATCAAAAAGATAAGACAACCAGAAGTGATGCCGTAACTTCGTGTAAAAAGAGAGAAAAAGAGAGAAAAGAAAAGAACATAACAAAGAAGAAAGCACCTCCAAGAATGCCAGATACATGAACGAAGTCAAAGACAAAGAAAAATAGAAGGAAATTGATAGAACGGCCGTTATTCACTACAATGGAAATGTGAAACCGTGGCTTGAGATTGACATGCCCAAGTACAGGAACTAGTGGGCTAGATTTATCTATTATGAACAAGCTTTCTTACGTGACTGGAATTGATTAAACTAGTTATTACATTCATTTACTTAAACTAAAATTGCAATATTATTATTGAGTAGCCACTAATATATAGCTGCAACTCGCAGGACTTGATACGTTTCGCAGTAAAGAAAACCAACCTGTAAGCAAAGAAGATTCTTCTTGTCTATATCAGTTAATGAAGGAGGAAGGAAGAAAATTTCGCAAGAATAACCAAATAAAAAAGAAAAGGCAATTTCAGAAATGCACAAAGTAAATGAACTCTAAAGACGTAGACGCAAGAGAAAATGAAAGCAACAATTGAAATGAAATTGATCAAACCATAGTGAAAAGCTGCTAAACAGTATAAGTCCGTAACAACAACAGAGAGGAAGACGAAGCAAACTCATAATGGTCATGCAAAGAGCGATTACAAAAGAATAATTTGTATGAATCTAACAACTTCAGCACAAACAGAAACTGGCACATATGGTCAGGGATTATGAGTATGGGTTAGAGTTCGCGTGATCAATACTCGCAAAGCTCAATATTTTTCACACTTTTTGGAACTATTGAAAAGAAAGGAAGAATAATAGAGTGGCAATATGTGTTTCTTTCACAAGCTGAAGCTAGCTCAGATGGTCAGCAATAAAGGGAAGAAGATTAGTGTGTAGGGTTCGAATCTCCCTAATTCGCAATTTTTTTTTTTCTTTTTCGCAAGTGTTTGCCTTGCGAACATTCGCAGGATCAACGCTTCCACTCTTTACACTTCGCAAATGTTTACTTCACGAACGTTCGCAGCAACAACACTTCGCAGATGATTGTTTACTTCATGCAAAGGTTTACTTCGCAAGATCTTTGGTTATTTCGCAAGAAGAAAATGGGAGATTATTTCATAGACATATTTCGCAAGAAATGGCAAGTCATATACTTTGCAAGAGACAACAACAAGCCGTAAAAAGGTAAGTACCATTTCCTTGAATATTTTATTTACGGAAGACAAAAGATTTTTGAATGGACTCGTAAGATTTCTAAAATAATTAAGCTTTCATGAATGATTTTGGCAAGGTAAGTACCATTTCCTTGTATTCCTTCTTTTGATACAATGTACCCCAAAAATTTTCCTGAAGTTACTCCAAAAGTACACTTTTCGGGATTCACTTTGATATTGAATTGCCGCATTTGTTCAAAAATTTCTCTTAAATCTTGTACATGATCCTCAGCTTCCTTGCTTTTGATTAGCATATCATCTACATACACTTCCAATGTTTTGTGGATCCATTTTGCAAATACCTTCTCCACCATTCTTTGGTATGTTGCACCAGCATTTCGTAAACCAAAAGGCATTTTTGTATAACAATATAATCCTCTTGGAGCAAAAAATACAGTATGTTCTTGGTCTTCTTCAGCGAGAGGAATTTAATTATATCCTTTGTATCCATCTAACGAAGATATTCTAGCATTTCCCGCTGCTGATTCAACCATCTGTGGGATATCTGGTAGTGGAAAACTATCTTTTGGACAAGCTTTGTTTAGATCAATAAAATCTATGCAAATTCTTATTCCCTTGTTCTTCTTTGGGACCACCACCATATTTGCAATCCATTCTGGATATTTGGCTTGCCTTATTATTCCTGCATCAAGCATCTTCTGTAATTCTTCTTCTATTTGAGAATGGTATGTTGTTGCGATTTTCCTTATTCTTTGCTTGAATGGCCTTATGTTTTTGTTGATTTCTAATTTATGACACGCTACTGATGGATCTATCCCTGGAATTTCATCCATGCTCCACACAAAAATATCTTTGTATTCTCGCAAAAGATTTATAGTTCTTTCTTCCTCATCTGTCTCCATTCTAGTCCCAATTTTCAGTATTTTAGGTTCTTCTTCACTCCCAATATTTACTTCCTTTGTTGGTTCAGCTGCAGTGTAACTGGCTTCTGGTTCTCCCATAGGTGTTGGTGTTTTTATAACTTTCGCAAGTTCATCTCCTTCTCGCGAAAGCTCATTGGGTATTCCTTTTCCTTCTTTTGCTCTTATCATGTAGACTTTAAATTCTTCTTCTTTCTTCATCTCCCTCGCTACTTTTCGGCGAGCCTTTCGCTGTTTAGGACGCTCTTCGGAATTTCTCACTTCAATTTGATAGCATATCTTCGCAAGATCTGTATCTCCTCTAATTTCTCCAATTCCACCTGGCATAGGAAATTTGATGCATTGATGTAAAGTTGACGCTACAGCTTTGATCGCATGTATCCATGGTCTTCCCAATATCGTGTTGTATGGTGATTCCATATCCACCACACATAGTGTTACTTGTGTTTCAATTTCTCCAAGTGGTAATCGTACCATTATTCACCTTTTGGTTTTGTTATAGATTTTCCAAAACCATGAATATGATATGCTGAATAAGACATTTCTTCATCCTTATACCCCATTTTCTTAAAAGCGTGATAAAACATTATATCCACAGAACTTCTATATCCACTAGAGTTCTATTCATAGCCCATTCTTTTACAGATTTTGTTGATTTTCCCTTTATTATTGGTATAGTGGGTATCGTAATCACCAAAGGAGATGTATGGTCTAGATTTTCTTCTGAAATTTCTGTTGCTGTAAATGTAATTTCCTGCTTTTCCCAATCCTTTAATATTGGCGTTTTCTCCACCGTCATAATTTTTCTTCCTTCAAAGTCTCGTTTATGTATCTTCCCCTTAATGTTTTCATGAAATTTATCAATCATTGTTCTTGACACCATATCTTGCTTCAATTTCCTGCAATTCTCTTTAATTCTAATCATTCTTCCTCTGAATATTTCACCAACTCTCTTTAAAGTTTCCTTGATCTTGAATAATTCCAATCCTCTTTTTCACCTTTTCTATGATTTTGCTAATTCAATCCCTATTTCTAGCGCCAAAATGTAGTAGCAGGAATTCCCACACTACACCTCTATTAGGATTCTACAGAAATCTATGAGAAACTAGTTGAAGATTTGAAGAATTAAACGACACTTTATTATTTAGATCTCAGAAATGTTTACAGAAAATATTCAAACTCAGAATTACAACTTTTTTTCTAGAGTTTCTCTCTCCTCAAGACTTTCTCAACTCTAAAAAATACATCATCCTTTTCTAGACTTACTTGAACCCTTTATATAGGAAATTACACAGTGGGTGACAGCTAAGTTTTACCCTTCTTTCGGATATATTCTGCGATCTCATCGCGAACTTTCGTAGCCCTCGTGAAACAACACACTTTTACCATGCTTCTTCAATCGTCAGCTATTATGATGCTTTCTCATGACACACGCCAAATGTTGTTGGAGAATCTCACGACGCTCTCGTGAAAGCATTGTTTTCATCGCAAGAATATTGTTGTGGTGATATTCTGGTCCTACAGGTAACTACTGGAGGTACAACTTGGAGTAGTATTAGTTCAATAGATATGTTAACTTCCGTTTTTTTTTTTTCAATGTTTACTGTAACTTCTGAAATATGGCTGCTCCTTTGTCTTCAGTTGTTATCCAACTCAGACTGGAAGCTATCAGAATAGTGAATAGTTTCAGGTACTTGCAACTCAAACCCTACCAACCTCCTAATTTATATACTATATGAAGTAGTGGTCATATTCCTGGACGTGGATTTTGTCTTTTGTAAAAAAAAAAAAAAAAAATAGTCTTGCTACCGATAATGTTATTGCTGCGATTTTAATCAATCTTGATGGATGCAACAATGAATCCTGTGATCTGAACGAAAATAGAGGAAAGCTGGCAAGAAATGTTAGTACACAGGTAAGTCCAATTCTTACTTTTCGAATTTCACACTAGAGGTTGTACGAGTGTATCCAATAATTAATTCTCAAGAATATTATTTTTTTGAACTTAGGTGTACCTGAGATAGCTAAACAAAAACATGGAAAACAAAGGAACAAGACAATTCCAATGGTAGTTCTTAGATCACTTCAATTTTCTATTTTGTTGCCATATCTTTTCATTACTGTTCATGAAATCCAAACCTCACTTTAACAAATAACAGGTAAAGATGAACCCATCAATTCCAATGCGGGGACCACACAAAGAAATACTTTTTTCCCTCTCTATCTTAACTGATAATTTATGAACTATATTTCTTGCAGTAAGAGGAAAAGAGGATGTAGTAGTAACCAGAGTTACAATCAGAACAACGAATGGAGATTTCTTTCAAATTTGTGATCGTACTTATTGATTAAGTATGGCAATTGATTAAGGTAAATCAAATTTGTTGTTTAATTGTTGGATTAAATTGAATGAATTTTTGATGTTTTGTAAATTTCCCTTTGTTGATTAGTTTACAACATGCAATAGTCATGGCTAATAACTTTTTTGGGATTTACCTCCAAAGCATTAAGTCTGAAATTGCTCAGTGAAGAGACTTCGGTGTTGCTGTTACAGAATGAACCTAGATGTATGTTTAGGACATGATTTGAGAAGCAAGTTTTGGGACTGAAGTTTGATCTGTTTATGGTGCAGTTTAGTAATTGCAAGTGATGTTTTTGGTGCTTTGTTGGTGTTGCAGCTGTATCAACAACTAATGCAACTCTGCAGCAGGGAAGAAAACATCCGCAACTAATGAAATCTGGTGCACAACTGGCCAATTCAGGTACCAACACTGAGACATCAAATGACTTTTTTTTCCTGTATTGGCACATGAAATGACATGTTGTTATAGTTGTGCTATCCGATTTGAGGTTGGTTTGTCATCCATGTACTGATAATTGACCAGTTTAGAACATCTTCTTTGTATGGATTTAATAATGGTTAAAATTCTCTTTTTTTTTCTTCCAATTTTCATGTACTGCAAAATCCTCTTTTAAAAGTAAGTACAAATTGAGTTCATGCATGTTGCCCCCACCAATTATTTTTCTGGGCTTCGCTTATCTTTTGGTATTAATATCCTAAAACTATTGGAGCAAGAGGAGACTATAACACTCCTATTAACTGGAGCAAGATGAGACTATCACACAAAATCTTGGGCAAAAAAAATCCGGTTTATCAATTTAGGTCCTGAATTTCAAAGAAATAGGTTATATTTGGGTTTGCACGTTGTTTGGAGTTTCAATCGGGTAACCTTGCGTCTTATTTATTACTTAGTCATAGAAATCCTTAAGTTGTTAATCTTCACATCTCTAGTTGATATAGTTTTGATCTCAAAATTCTTATGTCAGCTACAGTATATATCTTTGACTGCTTATCAATATTGGTTGGTTCTTAATGCAGGCTAAATTATCTCATGTCTTTTCAATGCTTTGGTGAAAACAAAGTTTAATGTATCGTGATGAGGTTTATTAATTTTTATTATCTTCATGATTAATCTAGAAACATGGTATCTCACAAATTACTGGAGAGAAATTCAAGCAAGTTAGAGAGAAATTCGGATAAATCTGATGTAATTTATTTTTTCCTTCCATTGCTCACAAATTGGAAGTCTCGAAGGCATTCATTGCACCCTATTATTGGTAATGGACTAATTAAGAGTGTAGATGATATTTGAATTAAGTTTTTAAATCAATCTCAATTTCAAAGAACATCTCTATTTTAGGGAATCAATGTTTTTTAGTGACTATAATTTTTTAGAATGTCGGCACTTTTGGTTGTGGGCAAAGCTAAAAGACTACATATCGTCCAAGCCAACCATTGACACATCAGGAGGAAACTCAATCGGTAAATACCTTTTCGTTGTATGGCCATAGTAAAACATGATATTACATCATCTATGATATTGATTTGTTTAAAAGTCGGTTTAGTATTCTGTAATTTATATGAAAGTTAGAATTTTGATCCATCGTAACTAAATCATACACTCGATCACATAGTCGAGATTGTAATGTCCCTTGAGAAGTTTCTACTGGCATTATCGGTTACCAGGTTTATCAAATATATTGGGGCAGGGAGAGCCGAAGCCGAGCCACACCAAATCAAATCGGGACGGGGCAATGAGAGGCGAGGCGAAGCCGAGCTTTACCAAATCAAACCGGGATGGAGCGAGGTGAAGCCACTCCTAATAAAAAAGGATCGCGATAGATGGGCGAAGCCGTGCAACACCAAATCAAGATGCATTGGGATGGGTCGAAACCCCACCTAATCAAAAATATATTGTGATAGGGTGGGGCAAAGCCCCAAGACACCTAATAAAAAATATGGCTAAAAGAATAAAAATGCCCGAGCGTAGCACGGGCACAAAACCTAGTTTGTATTATTGTTCTTAGAGCTAGCACTATGGTGCTAGATATCCCTTCCCTATCCCTCAAATAAAGGGAAGGGATGGTACATGAAAGGCATGCTTGATATGGTGCCCTCTCATCCCTTCCCTACACGAAACGAGTACTCAGTACGCGTATCAATAGTGCCAAATGGGTACTCAGTACGCGTATTAGTCAACTCGTTGACTTGACCAAAATACGCATACTGAGTACCCGTTTCATAGGTTTAAGTTTACAGAAACTAGTTCAGTCGACCAATTTCTTCTTCACCTCTAACTTTCTTCCTCTCAAAACCCCATTTACCCCTTTTTCATTTTCATGTCGATTCAAGGTGATTCGTGAGCTTTAATTCAAAGGGTTTGATGGTTAGCACTAGGTGAAGCAAATTCCTTCTTCAATTTCGAATTTCATCCAAAAAAAACATATAAGGTGAGTGATTTTAATGTTTGTGTTTTTAAGTTAATTTGATTTTATTTATGATGAAATTATTGATGCTAGGTTGGTTGGATATGTAGTATGCAATTCAATAACGTTATGAACGCATATATTAAGTGAAAAAAGCTTGATTAGTTGTTGTGTGTCTTGATTTATGTAGAACTTAATGTTTAATGTAAATGCATATTAATGTAGAAGCTTGATATACTTGTGTTTATGTATGCTTAACAAAAATTGATACTGTATTTTTGGTTTGCTAAGGTGCACAATGAGTCTAATGCATCTTATATGAGATACAAATATGGAATATATTTGGATACCTCTAGTGATAGTGATGAAGAATAAAAAGCTTTGCTTATGTTTACACAACTATGTTTGGATGAACGATTGTGTATTATTAGACAACCAGTACCAAAGGAGGTACAGATACGTAGTGTAATAACGTGTGATCGAGTGTGGCATGATGCGAAAATGATGAATGATTATTTTACGCCTGGAACCGGTTATACCTCTAGACAATTCAAACAACGTTTAGGCATGAGGGAAGACTTATTCGAGAAATTGTTAGGAAAATTGCTTGAAGTTGATCCGGAATGGCATCAACGTCCGGATGCAACTGGTACTATGGGTCATTCTCCACATATGAAATTAGTTTTCGTGATGAAATATTTATGCAAAAGTATCCTAGCTGATAGTGTTGATGATTATACTCGTATGGGTGCTGCTACAATATACATGTATTTAAAAAGATTTTGCCACACCATTTGCATGACTTTTGGAGCCAGATATTTGCGTGAACCCACTCCTGAAAATGTTCAGAGGTTGCTAGCAGAGAATGCCGACCGAGGTTTTCCTGGAATGCTTGGTAGTGTTGATTGTATGCAATGGCCCTAGAAGAATTTTCCGGTATCTTGGCAAGGAACTTAAAGGGGTAAAGATAAAGAGAGTAGTTTGGTATTAGAGGCGGTGGCATCGGATGATTTGTGGTTTTGGAATGCCCGGATCAAACAACGATTTGAATGTGTTGGCACACCCACCCCTTTTTGATAACATGCTAAAGGGTGTAGCACCTCCATGCAATTATGTCATCAACGGTCACCAATACAATATGGGTTATTTCTTAGCCGATGGTATCTATCCAAAGTTGACTACAGTTGTACAAGTTTTTTTCTCAGACATTGGACATTCCCGACTATGTTATGTTCAACAAGTTTCAAATGGCTAAAATAAAGGATGTCGAGCGTGCTTCTAGAGTACTTCAGGGTAAATTCAGAATTGTCGGATCTCCCTGTAAGTATTGGCACCAATCAGACTTGAATATAATTATGAAATATTGTCTTATTTTACACAACATCATTATCGAGCATGAGCGTCGGGATACGGATTGGGGCAGGGTTGTTCCTGTTCCACTTCCGGAACCTACTGTTAATGGTCGTGTATTTATGTCATCTCTGAAAAACCTAGAACTGCACCTACAACTGAGAAATGATCTTGTGAAGCACATTGTTGCGCGCCCTGGTAGAGGAGGCGCGACAGGGGACTTATCTAGTCTGGAGGGTTCGGAAATGGAATACGCGGTACTTCAATCGTCAGAAGGATAATATGATGATACATATTTAGAAGAAGAAGTTTTCCCAGACCAAAACGAGGATGGGGCATTTGAGTATTATGGAGATTACAATAATCACATCCCAGTTGACTTTCCTCATGGATATGAACATGTTGATGCACACGGACATGTTGGAGATGAATATGAACATGATGGAGATGACAATGATGATTCTGGTGATGGGGAGGATTATGACGATGAAGAGGAGGATTCTGAGGATGACTATCAGGATGAGGAGGATGATGTTGAGGTTGACGATGACGATGATGCTGGTATGTATGTATGATGATGATTCTGAGGCATAAGATGTATTTAACTGCTATCTTTTAAGTTTTCGAATGTTAAACGCACTTGTAATAACAAATTTTAGATATTTTTTGGGATTCACTTATGTTTGCAAATTATGAAGTTTATATTTGGTGGCATATGGTTTACAATTACAATAATCTGCGAAATCATTTACACAATATATGGATATGTATACATATCCGGGAAATCTACCAGCACAATATATGGATTAGCAACATTATCCGAGAAATCTCATTCAACAGTTTATGGATATGTATACGGTGCATGTATAAAGGATTCACAATCTCTTAGTTCGACCAAATCTGTTCTCCCTCTTCAAAAAAATAATTATTTTTGTCCCACTTATTATCCACACCACTGTTATTTCTTAATTGGTGTGTTATAATCCGGAGGAAGACGAAATGATAGTTAGTTTATGGGTTGAAGTTCATCTAGAGAATAAAGTAGAAGATGAACAACTCAATAACACCAACCTTTTGGAGCAGTTGCTACAAAGGTTGACTATACATAACAGTAATCCAAATCAACGCACGGTTAAGTATCTGAAAACAAAGTTAAACGTTATTACTTCTGATGTGAAAGTATATATAACGACACAGAGATCGTTATATTTATGGAGGGCTGGAGTACCTTCGGAAATCGTAAGAAACTTAGTGGTTACCCATCATAAAATCTTTTGAGTATGTCTACTAAATTGTCTAATTATTTTATTGTAAATTGATATTGTTTTATTTTGTTGTAGGATCAAGGTGCTTTGGAAAGTTACGAAAAAAAGAAGGGGAAACCTTTTAGATTTTTTAACTGCTATGTCATTTTGAGAAATAGCCTCTCAGATTATGACCCTTCCCCCTTTGAAGATTCATCATCCGAATCATCAGTAAAGAATTAAAATGAAGATATTATGACCCTCCACCTTACCTTTTAGTTTGAAGTTGTTGCAGAGTTCTTCAACTTTTTGTTGTTTGATTGCATCTTTCATTGCATCCTCCAAACATTGTGCTTCTCCCGGACATTTAGCATATTCACATTCCAAATACCTTATTTTCTCCGGTATCAACTCTTTTACCTTCCTAGTGCCACTGCAACCTGGATGTGGACATTTGGTATATAGCCATGGGCATTGAGGAAAACTGTGTGTATCCATGAAACAACATGGAAAAACCTCTTTTGCTTCCACACATACTATTTGTTTTCCATTTCTACTCGAACTGTTAGAATACATAATGTAGGTTGTTTGTATGTAACGATGTATTGAGATTGTTGGTGGTAAGAACCAAAAAATGCTGATAGTATTTATATAACGATTTTGAGTCGTTGGGATATAGACCCGTTAGGAAATATAGTCGTTGGGAAATAGAATCGACGGGAAATAGGGTCGTTGAAAAAACGATCGGTTGGGCAAGAGTTGTTAGAAATAGAGCCGTTGGGAAAAATATCCGTTGGGCACGAGTTGTTAGAAATAGAGCCGTTGGGAAGGAATCGTATATATAAGAAAGATAACCCATTCTTCTTTGCAAAATCAATCTACCTATTTTTCTTTCCAACATCGAAGATAAACATCTATTCAATGGAAAATCAATCAACCACTACTAACTCAGTCGAAGACATAATTAGAAGATGCAAGCGACCCACTCCGTCAATTGGTACAGCAGAAAAGGAGATATGCCAAAGAGGTTATCAACCTACTACGAACGCAACGAGATTTTCATCACCTGCCAAATTAACTAATGTGATGGATGAAGTGTTAAGAAAAGGAAAGTCCACAAAACATACCAAAGATTCATTTGGGTGTTCGACTGAATACCAACACAAACTCAAGGAATACGAAGAAAATCACAAGGTAAAAGAACGAGGTCAACAACAATACCAACTGAGGGAAAAGTTAAAGGATGTTGAAGAAGAGACTGAATGGATTAGAAACTATTACCTTCTCAAGGATAATTTTCCAGAAGATCCTAAAGATCAAACAATTTTCTGGACTAATGTTGGTTGGGGTTCTTTAGTTAAAGATACGGGCACAAAAACACGATTTAATTATCTACCATCCTACATTTGTTCAAGGACAAATCATGTTAGGAAATTATGCATCCGGTACAATGAGTTTATCAATAGGTACAGAGGTGATCGTTTCGCTGCACAAGATGCATACACAGCTTGGATAAAAGAAGCGTTTTATTATTTCGAAGCGGCGTTAATTGTTGAATCTGACAGCAGGGAAAATAATAACATGTAATGTCTTAATACCTATCGAATGATATGTTGTACTTTATTTTAAAGTTATTTAAGAACATTAGTTTAATGAAGTGAATAAATGAAGTTATTAATTTGAATTTGGATTTGAAAATCGAGTGGTTACAACAAATTGAAAATTTAATTAATTCAAACAATAATTTCAATAAATATAGACAACACATTTAGAATTAAGTTAACAACTTCACTAACTAGAATTTAAGACAACACTTTTAATTTAAACATGAACTATAAATTAAAAAAATAAACTCAATTAAAGATAAAACAATTAGAGATGGATAACATCTTCATCTTCTGATTCTTCAACGCTAAGGTCCATACACATTATTGCATTGTCGTCATTTAAATGCGTTTGTTGTTGATGCATTTGATTAGTCTGTTGTTGAAGCGTTTGCAAATTGATTTGATATTCATTTGATAACTCGGTTCTTCTAGTTGTAACTCTTCTTCCACTTCTTGATGAAGAGCTTCGTGTTCTACTTCCAAGACTTGTTCTTCCGTTGTGTCTTGCCTTGGTTGGAGTATTGTGCCTCTTCGAGTAGCAATCCCGCACCTTTGATAATTCCAATCTTTAGAAGCCAGGGATTCGGTACCTGAAAACAATTCTCGCAAACAAGTGAGAAACAAGACAAAAAACGAAAATCAAATATGCAAGCAGAAATTGTAAAAAGAAACTAAAAACTTAATAACAAGCCGTATGGCTCCCCAGCAACGGCGCCAAAATTTGATCGGTTGTCAGCCGACACAAATATAATTTCACTTTCTTACTTCACTAAAATAAATGTAGAATGCGATAAGAAAGAGTTCGTATCCACAGAGAGGCTTTTGTTGTTATGCAAATTTTCAGTTTCTTAGTAACCAATGGGGGGATGTTGTTTTATCAAAGCAATAAAAATAAATTAAAAGCAATAAATTATTAAAATAATCAATAAGGAGAAAGTATTGGTCACAGGATAGTTTCATTCACAAACTCGATTCTCAACAATGACTAGAATTGATAATTTAATCTCTCATTTACTAAAAGTCCTAGGATACCTTGAATGCAAGAATATCCCGCTAATTCCCTGATTTCATCACAACCACATAAAAAGATGCATATGTGAATTCTTCCTAGAAAGCAACCTAAAGTGTAAAAGCACAATTAAGTTTAACTCCCTAAAAGCAATATATTCTATGGAATAAGACTAATCAAGGCTATCAAAATGTGTAAAATCACTAAATTGATTTAACCCAAGTTATGATTCATATGTGACTAGTAGGATATATCACTACAAGCACTACCCACATTTATGCTACTTAAAATCAGGGATAAACAACGTTTTCGTATTGAAAACCCTAATATAGCTTTAGATATGAAAGTAAATCGGATTGATTCCGGACTCAACCAAACAAACAATCAAATCATATAAAAATATAAACCATGAATCATAAACAATAAAGTATTGAGACAAAACTACATCATTGAATCAAATATCGTTTGTGAAATCCACTTTATCCCATAACCAATAATATGGAGTTTAGCTACTCATAGTATTTTGATTCAACATAATTATTATCAAAAATAAAATGAAGAACATGAAAAATAAACGGAAGCAAACCCTAGTAGAATCGCTCTCCTCCAAAACTCCAGTAGAATAAAGATAAGTCCTAAAAGAATAGAAACTTCTTCCTTTTATAGTTCTTCAACTTGCCAAAATTAGGTCTCCAAAGCCCAATGTCCAATAGCAAGTAGTCCACCAAACCCATGAACCAAGTGTGAGAAACCCATGTAAAAATATGTCCCAAAAATATGCTCGCCGGAAAACTGGTGCATCGGCCGGAAAACTGGTGCATCGGCCGGAATCCGGCGTCGGAAACCTGAAAAGTCAAACGGTCAATGGTAGCTGGTCAACCGGGTCAACTCAGTCAAGCTTAGCGAGTCAACTCGGTCAAAAACGGGTCAAACAGGTCCAGGCTATAGTTGTTGCAGTTCATGGCCAAGATGGCCCTGAATCTTCTGTGTTGCACCATGTGTAGCTTCATCAGTTACATCCAAGATGGTTGTGCCACTGCAACTGCACTTGATTCCCAGCCATGAGGGTTGTATTCTGTGCTTCTGCAACTTCATCCTTGGCTCCATGCCCATATCTCCCTCACCAGAGTCACCATCTATGCCTTAGCATAACCAACATCATCTGAGACTACACATCTTCTTCCCTGTAGTTTCACAACTGCTACCAAACTCAGCCATATACTTGTAATTCAGAACAAGCCATACCATGGTTCTCCCCTGCAACACATTCCCTGTAACCAACAATTCCACCTGAACCACTACAACTCAGCAGCTTACTACAGTTCAAACACAGGCAGCTTCTTAACCAATTCCACCTTATTGCAACATCACATGCACTCTCATTGAACAACACCACTCTCACCATGCTCTACTGCTTTAGCAGCTGACCTGCGCTTTCACAGAACATGCAATAGCACCTGAGCTTTCTCAAAGATTCTCACATAACAATCCATTTCCTGCAATACCCAGTGCTACCACCTTGATCACTGCCATACAATCCTAGTTTAGCGTGACAGCATCACTTGAACCTTCAACAACAATTGGAAGCCTGAGACACCTGCAACTGCAACTCAATTCAATCACAAATTCAGCTCCGCACAAGCCCATGAAAATCATCCATCAGCTATGGCTCCAACTGAAACTGTGTTTAATTCCATCCAAGCACCGCTTCACTGCATCAGTTAGCACCGTCCACTTCCAGCTACATCATCCCGCAGTTCATTGCACAGCTACACAACAACCTTGTTCCCACCTATCAGCATCATAACCACCACTACACCTGTAACTGCATCTCCAGATTCAAACCCTTCTAACCAATACAACTGCAACACAATTATTGCAGCTTCAATACCTGCCACTAACACCAACTACACTATCTTGTTACTAGCATCATCATATCCATTCGAACTATATATCAGACCATCAACATTACATCATAACTGCCCAAACTCACAATCTTATGTGGTTTCAATTCACCCAAATAGCAGCAGCAACTTGAACTCACACTGCCTTCTTACACTGCTAGGACTGAATCACAGCAACCCTGCAATTCCAGCCTTGTATCTAACATACATCTACAGTGAGAGCAATTTATTGTTCCTTCTCTATAACATCAGCAACACAACTAACTATCCTACAACCAATTCAATTCACAGACTGCAATCTTATAGTTCACAGAGACCATCATCAAAAATAGTAAAACCATCTTCTCTTGACCACCAAAAGCAGATCAACCACCTGCAATTCCAGTTCATGCCACCTAATTCTCCTCCAGTTCAAACCTCAACTCAGCTACCACTACTTGACCTGCAATGCCACATTCATACCAACACCACCAGTTCATCTTCTTTAGCATACCCTTCTCAGGTTCTCAACCAATTGCAGTTTCTGGCTTTTGTTTTGCACCACCAACAACTTCATTATTCTCCATTCTATTGCAGCATCGCCAGTTCAAACCAGCTGCATCTACAAAGCCATGAACTAACAACATTCCTGACTTGGATCTAACACTACAGTCCATCCATTCCATGCACCACTTCATTCATTTTAACTACCTGCGACATGCTTATGCACATAGCCATTGTCCCTGAACTCAATTGCATCTATTACAAGTCATAGATGGCTAGCCAATTGCAACACCAACAATTCCAGCAGTTCCAGTGCAATCATCTCAGTCCATAAATGCCTTGTCACTGCCAAACTTGGTTCTCTGAGTTCTTCGAAATCTTCTTCATCGCTGCCAGTGACGGCAACAAAAACCCGAGATCGTATCAAACTCCAAACCGTACTTCCATAAATCAAGTCCCTGCACAACAATTCTGTGTCTTCACTGCAGCTCAACACACTACCATGGGATGACTGCAGTTACACAACTCCATAACCAGCTTCAAAACACCCCCATTTGAATCATCTCAAACCCATTTGTTTCTCATATAATTTCCAATCTTAGTTCAGAGCAACCCATTCTCAGGAACCCTGTTAAGCTCAAATCCATCTTCCACAACAATACTCCAGATTCCAGTTGCCCGATTTCAAACTCCAAATCAAATCTATCACTGAATCAATTTGAACCAATAATTCCTCCATTTTCTTGTCTTTGCATAATCACAAGCAACTTGCAACACAAATTTGAAACCCTAACCAGATTTATAATCCTCAACAAGAAAACCCCATTAATCACCTCCAACTCAGTATCACAGACAAATAAGAACCCATTCTCAAATTAACAGCTCCATCTAAACACCAAACCATCTTCAAGAGCACAACCAGCGCCACCACCATCTGCATCTGAATTTCTTTCTTGATTTCTTGGAATAGCAGCAGCTGCTGCTTCTCTTTCTGTGCCTATTGATTTCATACAAACAATGATTGAGAACTCTTCTCATTTAGGGTTGTAGTAATGGGATTAAACCAACCCCTTAGTCCCAGTCCCAGATAAGGGCCATCCTGATTGGCCACCCCTTAACCTTGGCTAGCCTGTTTCTAATATTCCTCCACGTAGAGTTGCCCCTTAACCTTAGGTTGGCGTCATATAGTGTTCTCCCCTGAAATGACATATTTGCCCCTTTATACTCCAAATGAATGCCTGCTTTCCTTCTTTCGAGTTCTCCCGCTAACAGCAACCGTCTTTTACTCCTCAAATTCACTTCTTCTCTTCAATGAGAGTCATCACTAAAGTTGTCGTGCTTTTCAGACAGAAATTCGCATCACTAAAGCCGACATACTTTTCAGACAGAGATGAAGAAATAAGAGCAAATTGTGAGAAATAGTCATTCTCCAACAGCGGTTGCACATGAGATGAGGCTTTTGCACTGTTTCTTTCTCTTTTGTTCCAAATGACTCCAAAGTACCTAAATACTCAAAAACAAATCATAAGATACATAATTTACAAGAAAACTAGCAGAGAAAGCATAAACAATAAATATAAAATTAGGTGTTTATCACACCTATCAATACTCCAAAATACTAGAACTTTGTTCATAGATCTTATCTTCTTCCATCTTAACCGAAGATGTCTCACCATCATCTTCTCTATATATACCTTGCTCACAATCCTTCTTCTGTCTAGCTAATTTTTTGGATTTCTTTGTTCCTATAGGTCGTGCATTTTCCTTGTATTTCCAACGAGTTTCTCCATTGGGAAGAACTTCATTACCATCTTCGACTAATACAAAATTACGATGAGATTCAAACAACTCACTGTTTTAGCTCACAGTCAATTCATAATTATATCCAGGGACCTTTTCTCTAAACAATTCATAACATGCATCATACTTGAATGGTTGTCCTCTTTGTTCCTGAAATTGAAGGCGACCATCTTTTGTCTGAAAAATTATATAAGAAACATTAGGTTACTTGCTATTATCATTTTGTATATGGAAAAACTTAAAAATTTAATAAAACTTACCAAATCTTCGTGGTTTGCACCGCTTTTGGTTTGCCGATATATGGCGTTCAGAATTTACACAAATTCTTTCACATCTTTTTTAATATTTCTCATCTTGCTCTTTAAAGCATCCCAATCTCTTCCGTATGGAATGCCATTTTGTTGAACAAAAAGTTCGTGAATACGTATCCAAAACAGAGCGGTTTTTTGCGCCGAACCCACAATTTCGTCCATACTCACATAAATAAAAGCAGTGGTAAGATCAACCTCTTCTTGTGTGACAAAATTAAGTATCATTTTGATGAAAATAAGATAAAAAATTAATAAGTGGTAGAATAAATCTAAATCTAAATACCAAAAACGTATTGTAATAAGATGAAGAGAAAGAAGAAATCAATTGATGTAAGAGGGAGAATATAAAAAATTAATTGATTTGGTGTGGTTTGAGTAGAGAATTAGATTGGTATTTATAGGGGATTTTGAAAAAATGGCCGTTGGGATCCGACGGCATACAAAATAGAGCCTTTATTAGTGATGGATGTTTAGGATCGGGTGTGAGAGAGGTGTTAACCAAAAAGGTCAAACAAATATTATTTGTCAAAACGGGTACTCAGTACGCGTACAAAAAGCTACGCGTATCAACGGCTTTACGCGTACTCAGTACTCGTAAAGTGTAAAATAATATGGGTACTGAGTACCCGTGTGATTTCCCTTCCCTACAAGGCTGAACAGATCTGTTCAACCTTGTAGGGATGGTGGTGTGTATCCCTACTCGTGTAGGGATATGGGAGACTATAGTGGTTTTTTTTTTTGATTTTGAGGGAAATGGAGGGATAAAGAAGGGATAACCACTCCCATAGTGTTAGCTCTAAAGTGTTGTAAATTTGTCGGTGTATAATTGTGGGGGATGGGAAACATTTTCGCTCTCATCTCTACCTCTTTTGTCGATAAGAAGTACCTATCTCACTTCCTTCGCTTTTCCCTATTTATTACTCCAGAAGCCCTCTTTTTTCTTTTATAAAGGTTTTGGTTTTTGCAGGGATTCGCCGTCTATCCTTATCGTGATCACTGTCATGTCATATCTGAAGATCAGGTCGAAATGGAAGGCCCTGCCTCTGGTAAGACCTAATCTTTTTTTTGCTATTTTCTTTGTTTTTTTCTTGAATATTTTGGTTTCAATTTTGGTGACTGTTTTAGTGATGTAATTGAAGGGCCTAAACCAAATGTTAAGAATTGTATCCTGGGTTTGAGAAAGATTGTGGTTGTTGTTTTCTCTACTTCACATTGATTTTCTAGGTTTATGAGTGTTTATTCCTGCTTGGGTTTTTTGATTTTGTATTTCTTTTCATGGAATTTAGTTTTCTGGTAAATTGGTATGCTATATCGGTAATGTTTGTTTTCTTGTAGTTATTTTTGTGGTATGCGTATTGACAACTAATCTTTGAGTAGTTGGATCGTTTTCTCCCTTGCTAGCTCCCTTTTGTAGGGGAAAAAGCTGTTTAATAAACATTGACTGTGTTCTTTTCTTATGCCTACCTATCTGTATACAGTCTGTTATATGTGCAGGTCATTGATTCAATCAACTAAGAGAGTTTGACATTTTGCTTCTTGGTTGCAGACTCAATGTAATAAGCTAAAAGCCAATTATCGTAGGAAGAGAGCAGATCTTGAAGCTGAGTTTCAGAAGAAGTGTGAAAAACTTTATGCTATGGTATAATATCTAATCCATGAGAGTCTAATCCACAGTAAGAAACAACTGTTTCAGCAATTTAGCCGAATGCTTCTAAAACATTACTCTCAGTTGGATTTTATATTAGACTCTGCCTTCATAATAGTTAAGTTCGCCATTTGTTAAATAACTCTGAAAGTGGTGTTTGTTGAATTGGTTGCAGAGGTCTGAGATTGTGAATGATGTGTCCGAAGTCGATGGTACAATAAACCCTAATTATTGTTTTGAGTTATAAAATTTCAGAGCAGTTCTTGAGTTTTTGTTAACTTGTGTCTACTTGCTGTAGAGAATGTTGTTCCCAATATTTGGCTCAATGCGATGAAGTCAAATAAAGTACTAAGAAAGGAGGTAAATGTTATGGTTTGCCACTCATACTGTTGTTGGAGTAAAATGCCCGAACTGTTGGTTTAACTTTTTCTTTCTGAAATGTAGATCACAAGGAGGGATGAAGATCCCCTCAAATATCTGAAAAATATCAAGTGCTGCAGGATTCGCAAGGGGTTCCGGCTTGATTTCCATTTTCATGTTAATAAATATTTTGAAAATAGTATCCTTACAAAAATTTATCACGTGACCGATGATGACAAACCAGAAGATGTAAAAGCGTAAGCATCTCACAACACCCTTGTACAACAGTTACCTCTGTCATCATTTATTCCTCTCTTACTTGAAATTGTGACTACGTAGGACTGTTATTCATTGGACTGAGGGGAAGAATGTGACAGAGGTAGTGATGTGGATGAAGCGAAAGCGTGGTACAAATTTAGGGGTGATGATAGGCCTAGACCGTGACAGTTTCTTCAATTTCTTTAAATCTCCACGAGATGCTGAGAATGAGAATGATTGGGACGAGGCTGTAAGTTGTTAATTCAGTTAGGAAATTGAGAAATGTGTAATTTTAGTGATTTACTGTTGAAATACATTTCTTTTTTCTAAATTTGATTGCAATCCTGAACAGGGTAAAGAATTTCAGGATAAAATCCGTCAAGACTATCGTGTTGGGTAATTTGATTTCTTTTATTGATAGTTGCAGATATTCTTGAAACCCTTATCCATCTTGTTGCATCTGTTGAATATGTTTGTAATTTGTTCTCTTCTTTTTAAAGAACCACCATCCGGGACATCATCCCCTATGTTGAAAATGATATGGACGACACCAAACAGCCATCAAATCTAGAAAGGTAAAGATATGTTGGTCTTTCTATTTGCTCAATTACTTTCTATTGGGATCATGTTAAGTTCCTTCTATCAGGTTCATGTTAAATTCCTTTCTATTGGGTTCATGTTAAGTCGATCGAGACTATCATGTTCCTTTATTATATAACTTCTATATAGTTGCAGATTTTCTTGAAGCCTTATCCATCTTGTTGAATGTTTGCAATTTGTTCTTCTCTTTTTAAAGTTCCACCATCCCTGGCAATGTTGTGTCGTGGTTTAATACGGATGACACAAAACAACCATCAAATCTAGGAAGGTAAAGATATATTGGTCTCTCTATTTGCTCGATTCCTTTCTATTGGGTTCACCGTTCATGTTAAATTCAATTTATTCAACTGATGTGGTGGATATGTCAAGTAAGTAAATAGCTATATCTGAATGCATCTACTTTCAGTTGCAGTGGAGTCCCAGCCAGCGAAGGACAGCAAGGGGGGAGTGACCTCTAGAGTGAAAGCTTTAGCGAGGTTGGTGTACCAGCACCTGAGTATATCGAGGACAGCTTGGTGTACCAGCCGCTGAGTAAATCGAGAAGATCGTTTTTTGAAGTCTTGGATTGTTTGAAAAAATAAATATGCTCCTACTGATTCAAAAAAAAAAAAAAAAAAAATGCTCCTGCCTGTACTTGAGAATTTTAGGGGTGGTTTTATTTTGTGGATGTTAGGCGCAACTTGACGTTTTGTAGTGGATTAAATGATTGGATGTTTTGTTGGAGTTCTAGAAACTAACAGCATGTTTGTTTTCTACTTGACAAGACGGTAGGGTGTATAGAATGAACATTATTTTGGGGACCATGATATATTTGGGGGACCATTGTCTATTTTAGGGTAGGGTGCCCTTATCAAAAAAAAATTCTTAATACCTTTTGATTATGTTTTGGTTATGATTAGTGAAATTATTAGTGAAATTATTAAGTGAAAAATAATATTAACCCACCACCGCCGATTACCACCACCTCCTCCACCTCCCACCACTGCCGCCGATTACCCCCCCACCTCCCACCACCACCGTCGATTACCACCATCGCCGCCGATTACTACCACCACCACCTCGGATTATCACCACCACCAACCACCGATTACCACCATCACCAACCATCACCACGTCTATATATGTAGATTAATTTAAATCATTAAAAATTGGTTAGTGAGATTAAATTAAAAGATGGGTTATTAAAAAAGAAATTGAATTTTGTAGAGAGTAAAGTTAGAGAAGAAGAAGGAGAAAACCATGGAAAATAAAAAAAAATTGGTTGAATTGCTCCAAATTCAAACTTAGCTAATGTTGGTTGAATTGCTCCAAATTTTCAAACCAAATGTAAATTTTTGAAGTAGTTCGGTTACAATATGTGAAGAACAGCTAACCGAACTCATCTGGAAGTGTAGTTCGGTTTCTTTAGCCAAACACGCAGGTAACCGAACTCTGTATTAATGAAAGTTTGATGGATTCCAGAGTAATGTTCGGTTGTTTCGCAACCAATGAACTAACCGAACTTTAGGTAAAATAAGATTTTACTTAGTGCAAAGTTCGGTTGCTTCGCAACTATTAACCAACCGAACTTGACGTAAAACTAAGATTTAACTTAGCGTACAAAGTTCGGTTTGTTCGCACACTTCATGTAAACCCACTATCTAGCCGAACTGTACAAAATATAAGAGTAGACTAAGTTTAATAGGTTCGGTTATTTCGCAAACTTGATCCCAAGAGCATAACTAACCGAACTTATCAAACCCAAAAAAATGAATAGTTCTAGAGTTATATTCGGTTGGTACAGCTATTTTGCTAAACAACCGAACTCAAAATTATATGAAATTAGGGAAGAGTTCGGTTAGTAGTTGGCTAAACAAAAAATTGCGAACCAACCGAACAGAATTCATAGAGTTCGGTTAAATGAGAATTCAACATAGTGGGAAAATAAGAGTTGTTCAGTTACATTGTTTTTTTTTTCCTTTGTAATGTTTTAAGTTCGGTTACGAAATAGTTTTAAAACATTGTGCGAACAAACCGAAAATATTTGACAAAGTTCGGTTAACTGAGAACTCAAAATAGTGACTAAATTAGGAGAGTTCGGTTGCAAGGAAAATTAATTTTATTTTGTAACATGGGAAGAGTTCGGTTAGTAGATGGTTTTCGAAAAATATGTGAAACAACCGAACTACAAGTTCAGTTACATAGTGTTAATTCCTATTCAACCGAACTGTTCTTTGTGTTCTACCTTCCACAAAGTTCGGTTAACAAACCTGGGTTTTTGTGTTACGACTCCTAACCGAACTCACCACCGTTACTTACATTCGAACCCTATTTTGATGATTTCTATTCAATTAAACGAATCAAAATCAAATTAAAACTAATGGGTTTGGTTAAAAATACCAAATCAAATCGGGACGGGGCAATGAGAGGCGAGGCGAAGCCGAGATTTACCAAATCAAACCGGGACAGAGCGAGGTTAAGCCACTCCTAATAAAAAAGGATCGCGATAGATGGGCGAGGCCGTGCAACACCAAATCAAGATGCATCGGGACGGGGCGAAACCCCACCTAATCAAAAATATATTGTGATAGGGTGGGGCAAAGCCCCACGACACCTATAAAAAAATATGGCTAAAAGAATAAAAATGCCCGAGCGTAGCACGGGCACAAAACCTAGTTTGTATTATTGTTCTTAGAGCTAGCACTATGGTGCTAGATATCCCTTCCCTATCCCTCAAATAAAGGGAAGGGATGGCACATGAAAGGCATGCTTTCTATGGTGCCCTCTCATCCCTTCCCTACACGAAACGAGTACTCAGTACGCGTATCAGTAGTGCCAAACGGGTACTCAGTACGCGTATTAGTCAACTCGTTGACTTGACCAAAATATGCATACTGAGTAACCGTTTCATAGGTTTAAGTTTACAGAAACCAGTTCAGTCGACCAATTTCTTCTTCACCTCTAACTTTCTTCCTCTCAAAACCCCATTTACCCCTTTTTCATTTTCATGTCGATTCAAGGTGATTCGTGAGCTTTAATTCAAAGGGTTTGATGGTTAGCACTAGGTGAAGCAAATTCCTTCTTCAATTTCGAATTTCATCCAAAAAAAACATATAAGGTGAGTGATTTTAATGTTTGTGTTTTTAAGTTAATTTGATTTTATTTATGATGAAATTATTGATGCTAGGTGGGTTGGATATGTAGTATGCAATTCAATAACATTATGAACGCATATATTAAGTGAAAAAAGCTTGATTAGTTGTTGTGTGTCTTGATTTATGTAGAACTTAATGTTTAATGTAAATGCATATTAATGTAGAAGCTTGATATACTTGTGTTTATGTATGCTTAACAAAAATTGATACTGTATTTTTGGTTTGCTAAGGTGCACAATGAGTCTAATGCATCTTATATGAGATACAAATATGGAATATATTTGGATACCTCTATTGATAGTGATGAAGAAGAAAAAGCTTTGCTTATGTTTACACAACTATGTTTGGATGAATGATTGTGTATTATTAGACAACCAGTACCACAGGAGGTACAGATACGTAGTGTAATAACGTGTGATCGAGTGTGGCATGATGCGAAAATGATGAATGATTATTTTACGCCTGGAACCGGTTATACCTTTAGATAATTCAAACAACGTTTAGGCATGAGGGAAGACTTATTCGAGAAATTGTTAGGAAAATTGCTTGAAGTTGATCCGGAATGGCATCAACGTCCGGATGCAACTGGTACTATGGGTCATTCTCCGCATATGAAATTAGTTTCCGTGATGAAATGTTTATGCAAAAGTACGCCAGCTGATAGTGTTGATGATTATACTCGTATGGGTGCTGCTACAATATACATGTATTTAAAAAGATTTTTCCACACCATTTGCATGACTTTTGGAGCCAGATATTTGCGTGAACCCACTCCTAAAAATATTCAGAGGTTTCTAGCAGAGAATGCCGACCGAGGTTTTCCTGGAATTCTTGGTAGTGTTGATTGTATGCAATGGCCCTAGAAGAATTTTCCGGTAGCTTGGCAAGGAATTTACAGGGGTAAAGATAAAGAGAGTAGTTTGGTATTAGAGGTGGTGGCATCGTATGATTTGTGGTTTTGGAATGCCCGGATCAAACAACGATTTGAATGTGTTGACACACCCACCCCTTTTTGATAACATGCTAAAGGGTGTAGCACATCCATGCAATTATGTCATCAACGGTCACCAATACAATATGGGTTATTTCTTAGCCGATGGTATCTATCCAAAGTTGACTACAGTTGTACAAGTTTTTTCTCAGACATTGGACATTCCCGACTATGTTAGGTTGAACAAGTATCAAATGGCTAAAAGAAAGGATGTCGAGCGTGCTTTGGGAGTACTTCAGGGTAAATTCAGAATTGTCGGATCTCCCTGTAAGTATTGGCACCAATCAGACTTGAATATAATTATGAAATGTTGTCTTATTTTACACAACATCATTATCGAGCATGAGCGTCGGGATACGGATTGGGGCAGGGTTGTTCCTGTTCCACTTCCGGAACCTACTGTTAATGGTCGTGTATTTATGTCATCTCTGAAAAACCTAGAACTGCACCTACAACTGAGAAATGATCTTGTGAAGCACATTGTTGCGCACCCTGGTAGAGGAGGCGCGGCAGGGGACTTATCTAGTCTGGAGGGTTCGGAAATGGAATACGCGGTACTTCAATCGCCAGAAGGATATTATGATGATACATACTTAGAAGAAGAAGTTTTCCCAGACCAAAACGAGGATGGGGCATTTGAGTATTATGGAGATTACAATAATCACATCCCAGATGACTTTCCTCATGGATATGAACATGTTGATGCACACGGACATGTTGGAGATGAATATGAACATGATGGAGATGACAATGATGATTCTGGTGATGGGGAGGATTATGACGATGAAGAGGAGGATTCTGAGGATGACTATCAGGATGAGGAGGACGATGTTGAGGTTGACGATGAAGATGATGCTGGTATGTATGTATGATGATGATTCTGAGGCATAAGATGTATTTAACTGTTATCTTTTAAGTTTTCGAATGTTAAATGCACTTGTAATAACACATTTTAGATATTTTTTGGAATTCACTTATGTTTGCAAATTATGAAGTTTATATTTGGTGGCATATGGTTTACAATTACAATAATCCGCGAAATCATTTACACAGTATATGGATATGTTTACATATCCGGGAAATCTACCAGCACAATATATGGATTAGTAACATTATCCGAGAAATCTCATTCAACAGTTTATGGATATGTATACGGTGCATGTATAAAGGATTCACAATCTCTTAGTTCGACCAAATCTGTTCTCCCTCTTCAAAAAAATAATTATTTTTGTCCCACTTATTATCCACACCACTGTTATTTCTTAATTGGTGTGTTATAATCCGGAGGAAGACGAAATGATAGTTAGTTTATGGGTTGAAGTTCATCTAGAGAATGAAGTAGAAGATGACCAACTCAATAACACCAACCTTTTGGAGCAGTTGCTACAAAGGTTGACTATACATAACAGTAATCCGAATCAACGCACGGTTAAGTATCTGAAAACAAAGTTAAACGTTAGTACTTCTGACGTGAAAGTATATATAACGACACAAAGATCATTATATTTATGGAGGGCTGGAGTACCTTCGGAAATCGCAAGAAACTTAGTGGTTACCCATCATACAATCTTTTGAGTATGTCTACTGAATTGTCTAATTATTTTATAGTAAATTGATATTGTTTTATTTTGTTGTAGGAGCAACGTGCTTTGGAAAGTTACGAAAAAAAGAAGGGGAAACCTTTTAGATTTTTTAACTGCTATGTCATTTTGAGAAATAGCCTCTCAGATTATGACCCTTCCCCCTTTGAAGATTCATCATCCGAATCATCAGTAAAGAATTAAAATGAAGATAGGTTTTGTGAGTATATCTCTTTGTAAACCCTCACGAGACATAACTCGTCCAATAGGGTCGCCTATTGGTTTAAATGTTGTTTGAACGTGCTTAATGTAATCGTTTATCTAAATAATAAAATTACTATTATTACATCAATTGACATTCAAAAACTCACACATACTAATTATAAAATTTCACATTACATCAATTGATATTCGAATCAACTAAAACAACAATTATTCAACCCATGCCACCGTTCCAGACTCAAGGCATCTCCAATAACATTTTCCATATAATTTTTTGGCGACTGAACGGTGCATTTCCATAAAAAAATAACAACCCTCAGTTTCACACGGAATCCCCTTGGTACATTCAAACTCCACCTTACCTTTTAGTTTGAAGTTGTTGCAGAGTTCTTCAACTTTTTGTTGTTTGATTGCATCTTTCATTGCATCCTCCAAACATTGTGCTTCTCCCGGACATTTAGCATATTCACCTTCCAAATACCTTATTTTCTCCGGTATCGACTCTTTTACCTTCCTAGTGCCACTGCAACATGGATGTGGACATTTTGTATATAGCCATGGGCATTGAGGAAAACTGTGTGTATCCATGAAACAACATGGAAAAACCTCTTTTTCTTCCACACATACTATTTGTTTTCCATTTCTACTCGAACTGTTAGAATACATAATGTAGGTTATTTGTATGTAACGATGTATTGAGATTGTTGGTGGTAAGAACCAAAAAATGCTGATAGTATTTATATAATGATTTTGAGTCGTTGGGATATAGACCCGTTAGGAAAAATATCCGTTGGGCACGAGTTGTTAGAAATAGAGCCGTTGGGAAGGAATTGTATATATAAGAAAGATAACCCATTCTTCTTTGCAACATCAATCTACCTATTTTTCTTTCCAACATCGAAGCTAAGCATCTATTCAATGGAAAATCAATCAACCACTACCAACTCAGTCGAAGACATAATTAGAAGATGCAAGCGACCCACTCCGTCAATTGGTACAGCGGAAAAGGAGATATGACAAAGAGGTTATCAACCTACTACTAACGCAACGACGTCTTCATCACCTGCTAAATTAACTAATGTGATGGATGAAGTGTTAAGAAAAGGAAAGTCCACAAAACATACCAAAGATTCATTTGGGTGTTCGACTGAATACCAACACAAACTCAAGGAATACGAAGAAAATCGCAAGGCAAAAGAACAAGGTCAACAATAATACCAACTGAGGGAAAAGTTAAAGGATGTTGAAGAAGAGACCGCCGGAAACCCGAAAAGTCAAATGGTCAATGTTAGCTAGTCAACCGGGTCAACTCAGTCAAGCTTAGCGAGTCAACTCGGTCAAAAACGGGTCAAACAGGTCCAGGCGATAGTTGTTACAGTTCATGGCCAAGATGGCCCTGAATTTTCTGTGTTGCACCATGTGTAGCTTCATCAGTTACATCCAAGATGGATGTGCCACTGCAACTGCACTTGATTCCCAGCCATGAGGGCTGTATTCTGTGCTTCTGCAACTTCATCCTTGGCTCCATGCCCATATCTCCTTCACCAGAGTCACCATCTCAACCTTAGCATAACCAACATCATCTGAGACTACACAGCTTCTTCCCTGTAGTTTCACAACTGCTACCAAACTCAGCCATCTACTTGTAATTCAGAACAAGCCATACCATGGTTCTCCCCTGCAACACATTCCCTGTAACCAACAATTCCACCTGAACCACAACAACTCAGCAACTTACTAAAGTTCAAACACATGCCGCTTCTTAACCAATTCCACCTTATTGCAGCATCACATGCACTCTCATTGAACAACACCACCTGCAACTCCACTCTCACCATGCTCTACTGCTTCATCAGCTGACCTGCGCTTTCACAGAACCTGTAATAGCACCTGAGCTTTCTCAGAGATTCTCACATAACAATCCAGTTCCTGCAATACCCAGTGCTACCACCTTGATCACTGCCATACAATCCCAGTTTAGCATCACAGCATCACTTGAACCTTCAACTGCAATTGGCATCCTGAGACACCTGCAACTGCAGCTCAATTCAATCTCAAATTCAGCTCCGCACAAGCCCATGCAAATCATCCATCAACTATGTCTCCAACTGCAACTGTGTTTAATTCCATCCAAGCACCGCTTCACTGCATCAGTTAGCACCGTCCACTTCCAGCTACATCATCATGCAGTTCATTGCACAGCTACACATCAACCTTGTTCCACCTGTCAGCATCATAACCACCACTACACCTATAACTGCATCTCTAGATTCAAACCCTTCTAACCAATACAACTGCAACACAATTATTGCAGCTTCAATACCTGCCACTAACACCAACTGCACTATCTTGTTACTAGTATCACCATATCCATTCGAACTATATATCAGACCATCAACATTACATCATAACTGCCCAAACTCACAATCTTTTGTGGTTTCAATTCACCCAAATAACAGCAGCAACTTGAACTCACACTGCCTTCTTACACTGCTAGGACTGAATCACAGCCACCCTGCAATTCCAGCCTTGTGTCTAACATACATCTACACTGAGAGCAATTCATTGTTACTTCTCTATAACATTAGCAACACAACCAACTATCCTACAACTAATTCAATTCACAGACTGCAATCTTATAGTTCACAGAGACCATCATCAAAAATAGTAAAACCATCTTCTCTTGACCACCAAAAGCAGCTCAACCACCTGCAATTCCAGTTCATGCCACCTAATTCTCCCCCAGTTCAAACCTCAACTTAGCTACCACTACTTGACCTGCAATGCCACATTCATACCAACACCACCAGTTCATCTTCTTTAGCATACCCTTCTCAGGTTCTCAACTAACTGCAGCTTCTGGCTTTTGTTTTGCACCACCAACAGCTTCATTAATCTCCAATCTATTACAGCATCGCCAGTTCAAACCAGCTGCATCTACAAAGCCATGAACTAACAGCATTCCTGACTTGGCTCTAACACTGCATTCCATCCATTCCATGCACCATTTTATTCATTTTAACTACCTGCGACATGCTTATGCACATATCCATTGTCCCTGAACTCAATTGCATCTATTACAAGTCATAGATGGCTAGCCAATTGCAACACTAACCATTCCAGCAGTTCCAGTGCAATCATCTCAGTCCATAACTTCCTTGTCACTGCCAAACTTGGTTCTCTGAGTTTTTTGAAATATTCTTCATCGCTGCCAGTGACGGCAACAAAAACCCGAGCTGTTCATCTTACCAGCATCGTATCAAACTCCAAACCGTACTTCCATAGCTCAAGTCCCTGCACAACAATTCTGTGTCTTCAATGCAGCTCAACACACTACCACGGGGTAACTGCAGTTACACAACTCCATAACCAGCTTCAAAACACCCCCATTTGAATCATCTCAAACCCATTTGTTTCTCATATAATTTCCAATCTCAGTTCAGAGCAACCCATTCTCAGGAACCCTGTTAAGATCAAATCCATCTTCCACAACAATACCCCAGATTCTAGTTGCCCGATTTCAAACTCCAAATCAACTCTATCACCGAATCAATTTGAACCAATAATTCCTCCATTTTCTTGTCTTTGCATAATCACAAGCAACTTGCAACACAAATTTGAAACCCTAACCAGATTTATAATCCTCAACAAGAAAACCCCATTAATCACCTCCAACTCGATTATCACACAGACAAATAAGAACCCATTCTCAAATTAACAGCTCCATCTAAACACCAAACCATCTTCAAGAGCACAACCAGCGCCACCACCATCTGCATCTGAATTTCTCTCTTGATTTCTTGGAATAGCAACATCTGTTGCTTCTCTTTCTGTGCCTATTGATTTCAGACAAATAATGATTGAGAACTCTTCTCATTTAGGGTTGTTGTAATGGGATTAAACCAACCCCTTAGTCCCAGATAAGGGCCATCCTACAACAAAACATGGTTTTAACAATGAAAAATAATGTCACAAATGTTCAATTTTGTGTCACAAATGTATTTTTGTAACGTTTTTCGGCTGTCGGTCAGTGCGTTATAAAAACAGGTGTCGCAAATAATCTGTCCGACGCTAAAAGCGTCACTTATGCCTAATTTGTTTTGTAGCAATAATTTCTATCACAAATAATCCGGGTGTCACAAAAACTGTTTTTTCCATTTTATTAATAAATGATTTTATTTTGCTGATTATTAGTAAATTATTTACAAATCATTTTTTTTACAAATTTTTTTTTCTTTTAAGGAAGTAAATTAAAATTATGCAAATCACTGTTAAAGCCATTGAACAAGTAGAACACGAATGAGAAAGTGATTATATTCATATTCAACATTTTTTTTAACAATTTAATCAATAATTACAAATCAACAATAAACTTGTACAAAGAACATCAGAATTAACCAATGATTAAAGATAAGCAATGAACTTGTACAAGGGATATTAGATCTCCAAATGTTGCTGAACCAAATATTAATACATTTCAGATGTAAAGTGATTTCTTTAATCAATGAAGCGTATTAGCTCTTCCCAACCAATATTTGATTCCAATCCTCATACTAGTCGTTGCAGCTCTTGATCATCAACCGGTTCCTTGAGGTGAAGTTTGCTTTTGGAAAATGAGACTCAAATACATTCATGTGTTTCTTTAAGGAGGTTTAGTACCTGTAAAAATGAAGTTCACTTGCAAACATGAAAAAAATCAAAGGCCCATGTATATAAATCAGTAATGATTTTCACGGATCTAAGTAACAAATAGAAGCAATACATATTTGCACATCTATTATATCTTCAAGTTTTTTAGCCATCCGAGTATTCCAATGTTTCATCCCATTACTTGTTTCCTGATTCGATCCAAAAGAAGAAGAAAAAAAATTGAGAACAAGAAAACCAACATAACGAAAAAATCAAACTAACGGATTACCTTCTAATGGATTTGATCTATGTGATTTGTTTTGAATCTGAATCAATACGACGGACTAAACGAGATGTGGTGGCGATGAAGGCGGCTGATTTTGATTACATTTCGGAGGCTCAGAAGAAGGAAATATAAAAGAAGATAATGAGTTAGAAATTTTAGGCTAATCCGTAAACACAAACATTATCTCAAGAAAATATGGAGTATTTTTTTTTCAATAGAAAGAAGTAACCGAATTAAGAAAGTTGCGGCCTTGTGGCATATAACTTCCCCTTCAGCGGTTGGAGATTTGGAAAATAAAAATATATGGGCGAGATTCATGTTGACCAAAGTTAAAGGAAGGAACTTACGAATGAAAGTGGTGAACATGTAAGGCTAACTAACCCAATATCTTTTACGCATCAACACAAGTCCACCAAATTAACATGTTGACGTTTTTTTTGGACTTATCTAACACTATATATCTACTACGTGTAAGACATCACAAAGGCAAAATATTTACAACATTTCTTTTAGTGTTGCGAATATAATGTCGGAAATACTATTGTTTGTTGTAGATGGCCACCCCTTAACCTTGGCTAGCCTGTTTCTAATATTCCTCCACGTAGAGTTGCCCCTTAACCTTAGGTTGGCGTCATATAGTGTTCTCCCCTGAAATGACATATTTGCCCCTTAATACTCCAAATGAATGCCTGATTTCCTTCTTTCGAGTTCTCCCGCTAACAGCAACCGTCTTTTACTCCTCAAATTCACTTCTTCTCTTCAATGAGAGTCATCACTAAAGTTGTCGTGCTTTTCAGACAGAAATTCGCATCACTAAAGCCGACATACTTTTCAGAAAGAGATGAAGAAATAAGAGCAAATTGTGAGAAATAGTCAGTCTCCAACAACGGTTGCACATGAGATGAGGCTTTTGCACTGTTTCTTCCTCTTTTGTTCCAAATGACTCCAAAGTACCTAAATACTCAAAAACAAAGCATAAGATACATAATTTACAAGAAAACTAGCAGAGAAAGCATAAACAATAAATATAAAATTAGGTGTTTATTACACTTATGAAATTCCCCCACACTTAGACTTTGCTAGTCCTCGAGAAAATCAAACAAAACAATTCTAAAACAAATACATACAACTCCGTCTCGTTGAGGCTACGGTCACTTTAAGCATAAATAGCAAGCCTTTGAACCCCTGGGTGTCCCTAGTGGACGAGTTTTAGTCTCGTGAAGGTTTACAAGAGGTCTGCCTACAAAACCTATATTTCCAACTCCGTCTATTTGTGACAAATCAATGAACGAATCCAAAATGACTACAAGAGGAGGTACCTTGCGCAAATTCAGTTCATATTTAAGTAAATAAAGCCTCTAATTAGATAGTCGAACAAGCCACAATACTCGGAAACTAACAAACCACAAGCACAGTGAAAAGATTAAGAAGATGGATAAATATGTAGATGTTGGCGAATGTTCACAAGTGATCGATGTTTCCCATATCTGTCTGAAGGTCACCGCCAAGATGAACCTATGCATCCTATTGGATTGAGCTATTGGTCAATATTAGGGTCAACACACTGGCATATACAAGGGAACCAGTGGTCAACAAACTTATTTCTACATCAACTCACTGGCATATACAAGGGAACCAGGAGTGACTTTATTCACCAAATATAATACTTTCTTTTCTTTTTCACTTTTCTTTTTCTTTCTTTTTTCTTATAGACGGCATGATTAAATCTTTTGGATCCAAGCGCATGCTTCTTGTCAGCAAGTACGTGATAGTTGCCTTGGATCCTGCATTCCACGCTTGTTTAGGCGACGGAGACAGGGACTACGTTTCACACATACTGCTATCCAAGTGTCTTTTTATTCCGTTTGGTATAATTGGTCGGTCTCTTTTTTTTCTTCTTTTTTTTAGAAACTCAATCACTCTAATTCATCCTAGCAGTAATAACAACTCGATTTTTAGTGACCCACCAAATCACTTAGAGAACAATAGAAAAATATGGAAAAACAAAAATAGAATGTGATATGGTGATATTCCGAGATATGGTGACAACTATCATGTTATTTGTGATTTCTGAGCTATGTTCGTCCCTTTTAGTTAATCGGTTCCTTAACTCCTGCAATCAAAATGGTTCCATCCACTAATGGTGTCATCCTAAAGGCACAAGTTTCTAGATTTCAGAGTTCAAAAAGCACAATTTTGTTTTTTTGGTTTTTCTATTTTTCTGATTTTTTTTTCTTTTAACTAAAGGCATAAAATAAACTATACAAACATATAAATGCTCCCCCACACTTAAACTTTACATTGTCCTCAATGTAAAATTGAATCGTCCAAAGAAAGTTCAAGGTGGGAAATTCCGCAATTGAAATGCAAAAACAAGAGAATAAAGATAAAATGCATAAAGAATAAAAAGATAAAGGTAAAGATACAAAACCGGCGGGTTGCCTCCCACTTAGCGCTTGGTTTAAAGTCGTCAGCCCGACTTGCTCCTTGTTTTCTATGACTCCTCCAGAGGGAGTGCATCCACAAAATTGGCTCCTTCCACCACTTCGGAAGTGAAACTCTCATAATATGGTTTCAACCGGTGCCCATTAACTTTAAGTTCCTTGCCTGTAGCTATGCTACGAATTTCTACTGCACCATGAGAAAACACATTAGTAACAATGAAAGGTCCGATCCAACGTGATCTTAATTTACCCGGAAATAAATGCAAGCGAGAGTTAAACAAAAGAACTTTCTGCCCAACACAAAATTGTTTTCTAGAAATCATAGTATCATGAAAAGCCTTCGTTTTCTCCTTGTAAATGCGAGACCTTTGAAATGCATCATTGCTAAGCTCCTCTAGCTCTTGGAGTTGTAATTTCCTTTGATTTCCAGCCCCATCCATCTCCATTTTGCATTGCTTAATCGCCCAAAACGCTTTATGCTCAATCTCCACGGGTAAGTGACAAGGTTTACCATACACAAGCCTAAAGGGAGACATCCCAATAGGTGTCTTTTATACGGTTCTATACGCCCATAAAGCATCATTTAATCGCATGCTCCAATCTTTCCTTGTTGGATTCACCATCTTTTCAAGAATGGATTTCACCTCCCGGTTAGAAACCTCGGCTTGTCCATTTGTTTGGGGATGATAAGGTGTTGCAACCTTATGTGACACATTGTACTTGTTCAACAAGCTTTGCAAAGTCCTGTTGTTGAAGTGAGAACCCCCATCGCTAATTATGGCTCTTGGAATTCCAAACCTTGCAAAAATGTTAGCTTGCACAAAATCTGAAACAAACTTGGAATCATTAGTTGGGGTGGCCTTAGCTTCCACCCATTTAGAGACATAATCAAAAACAAGTAAGATATAAAAATTCCCATGGGAGTTGACAAAAGGACCCATAAAATCAATGCCCCATACATCAAAAACTTCAATAAATTGAATAAAAGTTTGTGGCATTTGATTTCGAGCACCTAGATTGCATGTTCTTTGGCACCTATCACAAGTTGTGCAAAATATGTGTGCATCCTTAAACAAAGTTGGCCAATAGAAACCGCTTTCAAGTACCTTGTGAGTGGTTCTTTTACTCCCAAAGTGTCCTCCACAATCATAAGAGTGACAAAAAGACAAGATTGAATTAAATTCAGATTCGGGAACGCACCTTCTTATTACTTGGTCGCTGCCATGTTTCCATAAGTATGGATCATCCTATATGTATCGGTTCCCTAACCTCTTAAGTTTGTACCTCTCAGCACGAGACAAGTTCTTTGGGATTTGTTTAGTTACCAAGTAATTCACGATATCAACATACCATGGTTCTCCACATGCAATTGAGAATAGTTGCTCATCCGGGAAACTTTCACGCAATGGGATAGCTTCCTTGTCCATAGCAAGACAGCTCAAATGATCCGCAACGGTGTTCTCAATTCCTTTCTTGTCCTTGATTTCAATATCAAACTCTTGTAAGAGTAGAATCCATCGTATGAGCCTCGATTTCGCTTATTTCTTCATTAGCAAGTACCTAAGAGCTGCATGGTCAGAAAAGACAACAACTTTTGTACCAATTAGATAAGAGCGAAATTTCTCCAATGCAAAAACAATAGCTAAAAACTCTTTTTCAGTGGTTGTGTAGTTTTGTTGGGCTTCATTTAACGTTCTAGAAGCATAATAAATAGCATGAGGTATCTTCCCCACACGCTGCCCAAGCACCACACCAACCGCATAGTCACTAGCATCACACATGAGATCAAAAGGCTTGCTCCAATTCGGTGGTTTAATGATAGTGGCTGAAATCAAAAGTTCTTTCAAACGATTGAATGCCGCCATACACTTCTCATCGAAGTTAAAAACCACATCTTTTTGCAATAAGTTGCAAAGTGGTGATGCTATCTTGGAAAAATACTTGATAAACCTATGATAGAAGCCTGCATGACCAAGAAAAGAACATATCTCCCTCACCGTAGTGGGAGGGGTTAGAGCACGAATAAGGTCTATCTCAGATTTATCTACTTCCAAGCCCTTAGAAGATATTATATGGCCTAAAACTATGCCATGAGTTACCATGAAATGGCACTTCTCCCAATTTAGCACAAGGTTTGTTTCAACACATCGTTCAAGGATCAATGACAAGTTGTTCAAACAAAGGTCAAATGAATCACCAAAGACACTAAAGTCATCCATAAACACTTCAATGATGTTTTCAACATACTCGGAAAAGATACTTACCATACACCTTTGAAAGGTCGCTGGAGCATTGCATAAGCCAAAAGGCATCCTTCTATACGCAAAAGTACCAAAAGGACAAGTGAAAGTGGTTTTCTCTTGATCCTCCGGTGATATCACAATCTGATTGTACCCTGAATAACTATCAAGGAAGCAATAATATGCATGTCCAGCTAAACGTTCAAGCATTTGATCAATAAAGGGTAAAGGAAAATGATCCTTTCTAGTAGTGGCATTCAACTTTCTATAATCAATACAAACCCTCCAACCGGTTTGCACACGAGTTGGGACAAGTTCGTTCTCATCATTCTCTACCACCGTTACACCTGATTTCTTTGGTACAACTTGTACTGGGCTCACCCACTTGCTATCGGATATGGGGTAGATAACACCCACTTCCAAAAGCTTGAGTATCTCCTTTTTCACAACTTCCATCATGGGAGGGTTCAAACGACGTTGCGCTTCCCTTGTAGGCTTTGCATCGTCCTCCAAACGAATCTTATGCATACAAACGGCAGGGCTTATACCCTTGATATCGGCAATTGTCCATCCTATGGACGTCTTGTGCTTCCTTAGCACCCTTAGAAGTTTTTGCTCCTGTAATTCACTAAGCTCATTAGAAACAATCACAGGTAACTCTTCATTGTCACCCAAGTACAAGTACTTTAAGTGACTTGGAAGAGGTTTCAATTCTAACTTTGGAGATTTAATAATAGAATGTAAAAGATTTTCATCACTGCATGGTAAAGAAATAAAAGAGATATTATGAGTTTCCGGACATCCTTGTAGTGAGTTAAGATCACCAAGGGCTTCCTTAACTTCGTTACCACACTCTATACCATCATCCATGGATATAGTCAAAACAGTTTCCAAAGCATCATCACCATTCAATTCAAACACTTTTTGTGCCAATGCATCCATAACATCAACGGAGAAGCAAGAGTGGACATCACTAGGATATCTCATCGTCTCGAAAATGTTAAAACGTATTACTTCTCCATTGAACTCCATAGTTAGAGTTCCCTTGTCCACATCAATAATTGTTTTAGCCATTTTCATGAAGGGACGCCCAAGTAGCAATGGAAGAGATGAATCCGGTGAACCTTCATCCATCTCTAACACACAAAAGTCAGCTAGAAATACAAGTTGATTCACCTGCACAAGAACATCCTCAACAATACCCATTGGGTAAACATTAGAGCGATCGGCTAATTATAACACAATTCTAGCCTTTTTCAAAGGATCTAGATTAAGTGAATTATACATAAATGCAGGCATAACATTAACGGATGCACCTAAATCCAATATTGCTTTATTAAAAGTAGTGTTACCAATTGTGACGGGGATGGAAAAGCTACCGGGATCCTTGCATTTCAGTGGGAGTTTGTGTTGTAAGATTGCCGAAGCATTCTCCCCCACACTTAGCACTTTATTTCCTTTAAGCCTTTGCTTATTGGTACACAAATCCTTCAACACTTTTGCATACTTGGGAACTTGCTTGATAGCATCAATGAGAGGTATATTCACATGAATCTTCTTGAGAACGTCTAAAATCTCATTTTCTAGTTCCGCCTTCCTAGAACTTGCAAATCTGCGAGGAAAAGGTATAGGAGGAACATAAGTAGAAACTGGAGTTTTAGAGTTAGGAATAGATACCTCGGGTGTTTGGGGAATTTCATCCCTCTTTTCCTCCAAAACCGGCTCCTTTGGAGCTTCCTCTTCATCCAAATCAGCAACTTCGAGTTGCACAAGTTGTGTACCAGTTCTCAATGTAATTGCATTAACACCCTCCTTTGGGTTGATAGGTTGAAAAGGAAGTCTCCCACTATTTTGTGCCTTCAATTTATTGATATCAATCGCCATGGAGCCCACTTGAGCCTGCAAATCCTTGATAGCACTCTTAGTTTCTTGTTGGCTTTCTTTGAACATGGTAGAAATACCTTGCATCATTTGTGTGGAGCTTTGCATCAATATCGGAACCTTGGTTTTGCATCGGTTGTTGTGGTTGCTGAAATTTGTTGATGTTCGGTTGAAATTGTTGTTATTGTTGTTGGAATTGTTGTTGTTGTGGTTGAAATCCACTCGAATGGTTGAAGTTGGGTTGTTGAACCGTACCTTGCTTGTTGGCATAGCTGAAATTTGGATGATCTCTCCATCCCGGATTGTAGGTGTTGGAGTAGGGATCATACCGTCTTTGTTGGTTGGGAAAAACCGCACTAGCTTGCTCCAACTCTTCACCATGTGAAGGTAAAATAACCGCAGCCATCCTTTGCATCATGTGCTCCATATTGTCCATCCTTTGATCACGGTGTAATGATAATGAATCACTAACTTCATGCACTCCCTTAACCATTGGTTCACCTCTTGTGTAGAATTGTTGCGAGTTTGCAGCCATGCTTTCAATCAACTCGGCAGCTTGGGCCACCGTCTTGTTCACTAGTGCACCACCACCCGCAGCGTCAAGAAGATATCTGTCACTTGATTGGAGGCCTTCGTAGAAGTATTGGATTATCTAGCGTCGCTGAATTGATGATGAGGATAACTTGCCACCAACCTCTTGTATCGCTCCCAACATTCATACAAAGATTCTCCCACATGTGGCTTTATTCCACAAATCTCTTTGCGAATTTGAGTAGCCTTGGACGCAGGAAAATACCTCTCTAGAAATATTTTCTTCAACCCGTTCCATGTAGTGACACTTCCGGCAGGCAAACAATACAACCAATCCTTAGCGCTATCTGTAGTTGCAGAATAACCTACAACTACACCCTCAATAGAATTAGTAAAAACTCAAGAAGTTCTTGATGGTAAATGGTAACTTTCTTATTAATTCTCTTAGTTGATTACATAGAATTATCAAAATAGAATTAGAATAGTTACAACTTTTTCTATTCTCTTTCCTAAGATAATTTCTTACACTCACTAAAAGAACCTCTCAAATTTTACATTTGAACTCCTATTTATAGTAAAACTTATGCAGCTTTATTTGAATTGCGAAGTATCACAATTCATCCTCGCAAAATTATTTCATCCTCGCAAAACTTCATATTTCCCCGCGCTACTTTTATCATTGTATCATTTTATAACTCTTTCCTCCTTTATTTATTACGATACTCGTGAACTATTATCTTGCGATATTCAGTACCTACATCTTGCCTCTTCTCATGTCAATTCTACGAAGAAGAAATGATCGTGAGAACACAACCGTTACTTAGTCTTTTAGAATTTGGACACGTCTTTTGTAACCGTCCTTTTCTAGTTATTCCCTTATATAACTCCTTTATATTCTCTTCCTTTTCTTCTTCTTACTTTCTCCTTTTACTTCTGTAATTTTACCTTTTGTTTATACTCTCCATTATTGTTTTCTCTGCAATTTTTTCTTCTACTATATCTTCATGAGTTCTCCAAGGTAATTTCCTTCTATCTTCGCACATTTCATTTGTTATCCTCTTTAATTTCTGTATAATTTGTTATCGAATTTTGGTTTATTTCAGCAAAATAACTCCTCAGATGAAACCTCAACTAAAAAATTCAAGCCCTAATCCACGAAGAAGAAAATCTGAGAATCAAAAGGTAGTTAAAATACTTTGCCTTCTTTCCTGAACAATATATTGTTGCCTCAGTTTTTAATCTACATTTTGATTCACAGGTTGGCGAAAAACCAAACCCCGTTAAGAGATCTCGAGTAACTAAACCCACTCCATTAATTCCGATTGATGATTTCCTTCCTGAAGTTGATAAGGAATTTTCCTATCCTCCTCGTGAAAATGCTTCTTCACACACTCCTGTCTCTACTCCATTACCTACCTTTCAATCTCCCATCAATGTCAATTTATCAACACTTCTTCAAGATCAACCCTCGCAAAACATTTCTTCAACTTCTTCTCCTGAAAAACCTATCTTGTCCCCAAATACTTTGAGTGCTATTTCTCCAAACAATTTGCAGCTTGCTCTTATTCCTTCAAATTCTTCTCCTCTTCCTCAGAAAATTCGAGATGGAATTTGTTCAACTTTTCGAATGTTATCTGAGGTTTTGACCAATACTGCGAAGTCTACTAATGTTCGTTCGCAATATGAGTTTTGCGAAGTGCTAAATAGTTTCGTCAATCCAGACATTTCTTCTTCACATCAATATTTGGAAAAAGAAATTGAATTGCTTCGCCAATATTTGAAATCTTCTCAAGCAGAGTGTGAGGATCTCCGTAAAGAAAATTATCGTCTTCAAAATGATTCTCTCGATTGCTCGATTCTTCGCAAAAGAAATGATGAATTGAAAGGTATGATTACTATCTTCATATTTTCCCTTTTGTTTACTTATATTCTTCATATGCTTGAAACATCCATTAAAACCCATTCCCCTTTATAGAATCCATCCAGAAATGTAGAAGATTGGTACTTCACCATGAATCAGATGCAACAGAATATCGAACCAAGCATGAAAGCCTCTCAAACCAATTCTCCCATTTATCTAATCTTTACTCGTGTGCTCTTGACAACTCTGACGCTCTCTTTCAAGAGAATACTCAACTAATATATGATCGAAATTTTTTGAATGATGACATATCTCAACTTTTTTCTTCCTTAACTAAAGCTGATTTGAGAATAGAAACCTTATTAGAAGAGAACAAAACCTTATCAGAAGAGAAATGTTCGTATTTGAATACAATGATTGTTTCTTCGCAAGAATTAAAAACTCTTCAGAATAAATGTTGCGATCAAGAAAATCTTCTTTCTTTGTTGAAAGTTGAACTTGAAGAATTAAAGAAGTCTTCAGATGCTGAAAGAAATTCTTTTGTTACTGAGAAGAATTCCCTTATTAATAAGAATATAGTCTTGAGTACTAAGAAGAATCAACTTGAAGAAGATTATTCGTCATTAAAAAGTCTTAATGCCAAACTTACGAAGGATAAAAATTTTCTTCTTTCTAAAGATCAAAAGCTTCAATCTAGACTTAAAGGATTAGTTGGTGATGGTTTTGATAATGCGATGAATCGGATGAAGAATTGTTGTCTATCTTTAGCTCAATCTCTTGCTTCGCAAAGAGAAGGTAGTCATTAAAATTTGACTTCCTCTGGTATATCTTTAAATTTCGTTATACTCGCAAATTTTACCCTTTGAATTTTGTTTTATTCGCAGAATCTGAGAACAACCTTCGTAATGAGAAAGCTGGATTAGAAGCCTCCTGTTCCGAGCTTCGTAAGAAAAATGCTTTGCTTTCTACCCGCTTAATCAACTCTCGTGACCGTGCTACTCGGAGATTCAACTATCTTGCTTATTCCAAAGATATCGAAGATACCAACCATCAAAAAGCTATACTTCGTGAAAGTCATCTGAAAGCTCAAGTCTTTACGAATAACATTCTCTTATCAAGAGCCTTGCCTCCTGTGAAAATTACTCCTCTGAAAATATCTGACGATGAAGTTGCTCGTGAGCCTGATAGTGATTTCGATTATGAGAGTGATGATGAAGATCTTGATAACGAGAAATAATCTATTCCTCAAGGAGATGTTCCTGTTGCACATTCTTCAAAGGATGATATCTCGCAAAAGTCGAAAGCTGCTAATAACCCTACTCATCTTAAAGATCCAGCATAGAGTGTTGATGAAGCATGATAATATTCTTTTTTGTTTCAATTTATCATTAACTCTCTTGTTCTCCTTTCTTTTGAATTCCTTCCCTTAGTTACTGTTGGTTTTCTTTTTGCAAACAATTCTGTCTTTTAAGAAGTACATCTGATATTTTGCGAAGATGATTTAACCTTTCTTAAGAAGTATATCTGATATTTTGCGAAGATGATTTAACCTTTCTTTAATTAAATGTTTTCCTTATTTTGCCCCATTTGATCATATGAAGAGAAATAATATATAACTCACAGGTAAAGCCTAGTATCTCATTTTCCCCCTATTATTTCTCTTTAAATGATTAAACATTGTTGGAAGTATTAGAATATCTACCTCAATTTATCTTACGAAGTTTCAACTTGTTACGATTGTAAATAAGAAATCCTCCCTTTGAAGTATAAGAAATAAAATATATGAAATATCCTTAAGAAGTATACTACATATACAATACCTTTGAAGAATTATTAGAAGTACTCAATCCGTCAAATGAAGAGATATAAGAAGTATTAGAAGTACTCAATCCACCAAATGAAGAGATATAAGAAGTATTCAATCTGTGAATAATTATGTAACATATGAAGAAGTATAATGATTACTTAACCTTCACCAAATGAAATATCCGTTGAAGAAGTATAATAAATATGAGATATTCTTGAAGAATTATAAGAAGGATTCAACTTTTGGAGAAATATTCAATATATGGAGAAGTATGTAATTCTCGTAAAATTTTACGAATATTAATTTATCTGTATTTGATTGTTATCAAAATCGCATCTTTTGTTAAGTCTTCGTGAAAATTCTTCAATTGGGTTGTCTTCTTTGATAGAACTTCTTGTAAAAATTCTTCAATAATATTGACGAAGTTGTCTTCTCTTCAAAACTTCATGATGTATATTCTTGTAAAATTTCTTCAATGATATCGACGAAGCTGTCTTCTTTTCAGATCTTCATAATGTATATTCTTGTATATTTTCTTCAATGATTTTGATGTAATGAATTTCATTAATTGCTGTGGTCTTATCATGCCTTCCTAAGTAAAGGTCTTATTTTGCCACCTCTTTTGTAATAATTTTTGCGATAATATGACAAGTCTGAACATTCTTGCGAACATACAACCTCGTGACATTATCGTCTTGCGATGAAATTGCAGGACGTTTTTACACTTTCATGTAATAACCCATTGATCTCATCTTAACTTCTTTGTTTCATTATGCGAGTTCTTTTTGTATGTTTTCCTTCTCTTTTTTTTTCTTCTTTTTTTCTTTTTTGAATGCTCGCAGAACTTCATTTGTTGCACAAATATGACAAGCCTTTATGTTTTCGCAAACAAGAAGCCTCGTGACATTTGCGTCTTATAGCACGTATCAGCTCCCTAATGGAGGGTGCTGCCCTTTATCTTCTCCCTGGTTTCCCCTTCAAGGAAGCATACATCGACCATACAAGGTTAGCTCTTCCCATCCGGTTCTGCCAACAACCAACTTTTGATCGCAACCTCTTACCCTTTTTGCCTATAGGGCTTATAGTTACGAGGTTGCACCCTATGGGGTATCTTTGGGCCAAGTGCATCATTTGCCAAGACTTGTCAAAAATGGCAGATGTGGTTCAACCTCACCCGGCACTCTTGACTCAACCGTGTACCTCGGCGCCTTGATCGTTTTCTGCACTTCTTGGGAAAGACAGTATGCCTTAGTCGCCCAACCTAAATCCTCTTACATCGCATTTTATATTGCGTAATGTCGTTAGATTAGGTGAGAATCCAAGGTGTCTAACCCGGATAGGTACCCCATTATTGGGTTGTACCCCTAAATTTTTACCATGTACTAAGGGCCCTTGGTGGTGTTCCGGTTACCCTTAGCCACGTTTATAGGTACCCCTTAAATGACGTACTTTAGGACTTTGCCTCTTACGAAATATAGCTTCGCGAACTAGGGTGTACGCCACAAAGGTTTGCCTGTATAAAATTTTATGTGGCTCTCTTTCTTTTTTGGAGGCTGATCACAGATTGCGGTCTTTTATTTGCAAATTAATGAAAGTTTAATCGCAATATAAATTTTTAAACTCGTAACTTTTCCCAATTTCCTGCGAGCAAATATTATTCGTAAAAATTTTCATGAGTTTTATGGATAATACCTTTTCAAATACAGTCTGTTCCAAGGTCTACCAAGCCTCAAACCCATGTCTCTCCCTTCTGGATCCATCAGCCGATAAGCTCCGCTTCCTACAACTTCTTTAATAACATATGGTCCATCCCATTTTGGTGCTAATTTTCCTCCATTTTCTTTTTGATATGGAGGTGTTTCTCGCATGACCAAATCACCTGGTTTATATTCACGTTCAATGACTCTCTTGTTGTATTCTCGAGCTAATCGCTCTTGATAAATCTTCATATGGTGCAACACCTTTTCTCTTTTTTCTTCCAAATCATCCAATTCACTTAATATTACTCCCGCACTTAAATTTCTTTCCCAAGCTTCTTTCTTTGTTGTCGGAATTACAACCTCTGAGGGTAATACTGCTTCTACTCCATATGTTAGACAATAAGGAGACATTCCAGTTGCTTCTCTTCTAGTTGTATTGTATGCCCAAACTGCTCTAGGTACTTGCTCGCACCATCCTTTGAGGTGTCCTTCTAATTTCTTTTTGATTGTATCTGCGATTGTTTTATTTGTTGCTTCTGCCTGACCATTAGCTTGTGGATATAACGGGGTTGACTTCCCACATTTTATCCTAAAAGCACTAAGTAACATCTCTATGTTCTGCCCCTCAAATTGTTTTCCATTATCAATACTAGTTGTCTTTGGAACCCCCGTACCTGCAAATGAGGTTCTCAAATATGAATGTAAAAACATCTTTATCACAAATATGATGTACTGCTTTTACTTCTGCGAGCTTCGTGAAATAATCTGTTGCAACAATCAAGTATCGCCTTTGTCCAAATCCAGGTATAAATGGTCCAACAATATCCAACCCCCATTTACCAAAAGGCCAGCAGCTTGTTGAAGAAGTTAATGTAGCCCCTGGTGCATGAATTCTTTTACCATGTCGTTGACATTCCTTGCATCTTCTTACGAGCAATTTTGCGTCTGTATGCATATAAGGCCAATAATATCCTTGTATCTTTGCTCTATATGCTAGAGATCTTCCCCCACTATGATTGCCAGCTTCTCCTCCATGTAACATCTTCAATATTTTTTCTCCTTCTTCGCGAATTAAGCACCTGAGAGGTGGTCCACTGATAGATTTTCTATATAAAATTCCTTCTCGTAACTCATAGTTTGTTGCACGACTCTTTAATTTATGTGCTTCTAGTCTGTTCCTGGATATTTCTCATGTTGCGAGATATGCATGAATTTCTTTTCTCCAATCTGCGATGTTGTTTGATAGCTCTCTTTCCACCTCCATCGTAACAGCTTCCTCAATTTCTTTTTCTTTGTCCACTGATGGGTGTTGAATTGTCTGGATTTTGATATTTCTTGTATTTGGATTTGTCATCATGCTTGGAATGAATGCAAATGCATCTGCGAGACGATTATATTTTCTTGATATATGTCTCCATTTCAATTTTGGTATCTTCGCAGATAATTCATCAACGAGTTTGTTGTATTTCTTCAAAGAAGATTCATTTGTGGTATATTCCCCTTTAATTTGACAAATCACCAGCTGCGAATCACTTGTGATCCTTATATTTTCGAGCTTCTTTTCTGCTGCGATCTTTAATACATGCACTACAGCTTCGTACTCTGTTTCATTGTTCGTGGAAGAAAATTCTAGTCTGAATGAGAATGTCGTTCTTTCTCCTTCTGGTGAAATCAACACAACTCCAATTCCATTCCCCTCGCTATTGGATGATCCATCTACTAAAATTTCCCATCTATTTGGTTCTGTTAACAAATCTTTTGGATTCCCAAATTCTTCTTCAACATCCATCATTTCTTCTACTGCTTCATCTTTTTCCAATGGAAATTCTGCCAAAAAATCTGCAACGACTTGTGATTTTTGCGAAGATAATACTTCGTATTTTATTTTGTAATGGTTTACTTGTGCATTCCACCTTTCTATTCTTCCTGACCTTTTTGTGTTCTTCATGATTGACTCAATTGGGACTTTGGTTACCACTTTTATCACATGTGCTTGAAAGTATATTTGTAACTTGAATGATGCATAAACCAGGGCTAAGATTAACTTCTCCATTTTAGAATAATTCTTCTCTGCTGCATTAAAGGTTTTACTAATGTAGTAAATGGGCCTTTCTACTCCTGCGTTTGCTCGTAACAGAACTGCACTTAGAGCATATGGAGTTGTTGCGAGGTATACCAATAATTCTTCGTCTTTCTCTGGTTTCTGTAGTATAGATGTATTTGCGAAGTATTCTTTGATTCCTTGAAAAGTTTTTCACATTCATCAGTCCACTTGAATTTTGCTCCCTTCTTAAGTATGTTGAAAAAATGCTTGCACTTATCTGACATTCGCGAAATAAATCTTCCAAGTGAAGCCAAGAGTCCATTTAGCTTTTGTACTTCTTTTACCGTTGCAGGTGTTGGCATGTCACGAACTGCTTGGACCTTTTCTGGATCAACTTGTATTCCCTCCTTTGATACTATGTATCCCAAGAACTTTCCAGACGCAACCCCAATTATACATTTCTCAGGATTTAATTTGATGTTAAACTTTCTCATTTGCTCAAATATTTCCTTCAAATCTTGCACATGATCTTTAGCTTCCTTGCTTTTTATCAACATATCATCTACATATACCTCCAAAGTTTTATGTATCCACTTCGCGAACACTTTTTCAACCATACGTTGATATGTAGCACCCGCATTCCGCAAACCAAATGGCATCTTCACATAACAATACAAACCCCTTGGAGCAAAAAGGCGCGTATGTTCTTGATCTTCTTCTGCGAGTGATATTTGATTATACCCTTTATATCCATCAAGTGAAGTGACTCTGTCATGACTGCAGTTTGATTCCACCATTTGTGGTATATCTGGTAATGGAAAACTGTCTTTGGGACATGCCTTGTTTAGATCAGTGAAATCTATGCAAATTCTTATTCCTTTATTCTTTTTCGGAACAATGACCATATTCGCAATCCATTCTGGATACTTTGCTTCCCTTATGATCCCTGCATCCAACATCTTTTGTAATTCTTCTTCTATCTGTACATGATAATTTTGTGATATCTTCCTTATTCTTTATTTGAATGGTCTTACATTCTTATCTATGTTCAATCTATGACACGCCACTGATGGATCAATTCCTGGTATCTCATCTACACTTCATGCGAAGATATCTTTATATTCTCGCAAAAGATCAATAATTCTTTTTTCTTCTTCTTCATCCATCTTAGTTCTAATTCGCAAGAATAAAGGCTCCTCTTTACTTCCAATATTTATTTCTTTAGTTGGTTCAGCTGCAACATAGCTTGGACTTTGCTCCCCCATAGGTGTTGGTTCTTTGATTATTTTTTCTGGTTCCCCTTCTTTTTCTGGAATCTCATTTGGTATACCTCTCCCTTCCTTTGCTCTTATTGTATACACTCGGAATTCTTCTTCCTTTTTTGTTTCCTTCGCAAGTTTCCTACGAAGCTGTTTCTTTCTTGCTCTTCCTCCACATTGCGTTACTTCTATTTGATAACAAAATTTTGCACTATCAAGATCTCCTTTTATTTCTTGTATTCCATTTGGTGTAAGAAATTTGATTTTCTGATGTAATGTTGAAGCAACAGCTTTGATCGCGTGAATCCACGGCCTTCCTATCAGCATGTTATATGGAGATTCCATATCTATCACACACAAGATTACATGTGTTTCGATTTCTCCTAGTAATATTCGCAGCGCGATTTCCCCTTTAGATTTTGTTGTAGATTTTCCTAATCCATGAATAAGACATTTTGAATTTGTGATTTCTTCATCTTTAATTCCCATCCCCTTAAGTGCATGATAGAATATATGATATTAACAGAACTCCCTGTATCAACCAAAATTCGGTTTAATTTCCATTTTTCTACAACTTTCTTATCTTCTAGCATGATCGGAATTGTGATCACCAATGGTGAAGTATGGTTCAAGTCTTCATTTGGAATTTCTGCTGCTGAAAATGTGATTTTCCGCTTTTCCCATTCTTCTAAAGTTGTTATCTTTTCTTCCTCCATGATCTTTCTTCCTCTACAATCTCGCTTGTATATTTTTCCCTTCATATTACTATGAAATTCATCAATCATTGTCTTTGTGATCATATTACATTCTTCTTTTTTGCAATCTCCATCTACTGACTTCATTTGATCTTCAAATTTTCCACAATTCCCTCAAATTTAGGCTACCACAATTCTCAAGTCCCTGTTTCTAGCGCCAATTATGTAGTTGCAGAATAACCTACAACTACACCCTCAATAGTATTAGTAAAAACTCAAGAAGTTCTTGATGGTGAATGGTAACTTTCTTATTAATTCTCTTAGTTGATTACATAGAATTATCAAAATGGAATTAGAATAGTTACAACTTTTTCTATTCTCTTTCCTAAGATAATTTCTTACACTCACTAAAAGAACCTCTCGAATTTTACATTTGAACTCCTATTTATAGTAAAACTTATGCAACTTTATTTGAATTGCGAAGTATCGCAATTCATCCTCGCAAAATTATTTCATCCTCGCAAAACTTCATATTTCCCCGCGCTACTTCTATCATTGTATCATTTTATAACTCTTTCCTCCTTTATTTATTACGATACTCGTGAACTATTATCTTGCGATATTCAGTACCTACACTGTCTACCATAGAAAATGGAAAAACATTCATCATTGCACCATCGGCTTTAGTCTCTGGTAGGCTCGGAAAGATACCTACTATTGTATAAACTGCAAGTGCACAGTGTCGACAAGCAACACAAGGCAAGCACAGGTCGAACCACAGAGACTTGGAGAGTGTAGAAGTTGATTCTAAATCCTGATTCAGAGAGTAACCAAAAGGGGTTTGATTTTGTCGATACGACGATATGATTTTCAAGTGACTGAAATAATAAAAGTAAAAGATACAAATAACAAGATATGTAAACAATGATAATATGGATACTAGGGTATTCAAATCCACCAATAACCTATGATATGCATTCAACTTGTAATATTATTCTTGTCCTTATAGTAGATTCAAGTCTACCGTATAACTAAGGTGTTTCTCCAATGGATAATTTAATCACAACTAAGGTATTTCTCCAAAGCATTAATTGTCTAATTAAGCACAACTAATCTAAAGATCAATATTTGGTTAAGCATGAGTTGTAGCATAATCAACATAGAGATATTCTAACTACAATGGATACATGGCATACATTGTGAGAGCAAGATGTTGAAAAACTTGGATTAAATTATATCTTTAAACAATTCTAAACTTTCAAGAATAAGATACAAGATATGAATACATACCAATGAGATTAGGGCTTCATCTAAACCCTAGTAAATGAAATTAGAATATGAAGAACATTACAACAAAATTGAAATTTGATAAACTAACATGAACAAGCTATTCTTGGATGAGTTTTCAACACAACAACCCTCTCTATTTATACACAAAAACTCTCTCACACTTTGGATTCGAATTTTACTGTAGCAACCACTCAACAATTAAACAAAACATGTTTTCTTAATTGATGGATAAAATGGAATACAATGGGGGTGAGGTGGATGTTTTGGAAAGAATCCAATGGGAGTGAGGTGGATGTTTTGGAAAGAATCCAATGGGGGTGAGGTGGATGTTTTGGAAGGAATCCAATGGGGGTGAGGTGGAAATGGATTTGGGTATTGGGTTTTGGATCATGGGTTTTGGATCATGGGTTGTTTAATCCCATGAATTTGTAAACAGGTTGCCATTGATGCGCGAGCGGGTTGCAACGCTTCCAACTTTCTTCTCTTTTGTCTTCTCAATTCTTCCAAGCTTTATTTAGTACTTAAAAACACAAAATTAATTAATACAAATATTTATTCTTGAAGATGGTAAGAATGCAGAATTTGGGATAATATATGACTTTGAAGCGTGAAAGATGAGTTAAGTGCCAATGAAAAGGTGTATGAATATGCAATATTTGGCACTCATCAAATACCCCCAAGCCTGAATTTTACTTGTCCTCAAGTGAAACAGAAATCTAGAAATCCTAACTATACCACTGTCGCTGGTCTCTCGAATGCATTTAGCGTATGCACTAAGCCTTTAAACCCCTAGGTGTCCCTAGTGGACGAGTTGTAGTCTCGTGAGGGCCTACCAAAGATGTACCCACAAAACCTTCTCCAATTTCAGAGCATCCATAGAAATGTCTTCATCTTCGGTCTTCAACTGTAGATGATGAACATCAGAATTTCGTAGAACCTTGACAATTTGTAACCAATTTTTTTTTTTTTTTTTTTTAAGACCCGCTACACAGCTGATCATTGTTTTTTTTTTAATTTATTATTATTATTTTTTAGAGACCCGCTACACAGCTGGTCATCATTTTTTTAGAGACCCGCTACATAGCTGGTCATCAGATATCAACAACACAAAAATGCAAAAGACTACAAAAGACCCGCTACACAGCTGGTCATAAAAAAAAGCAACACAAAAATGCAAAAGACTCAAAAAATGCAAAAGACTACAAAGGATCCTACAAAAGACCCGCTCCACAGCTGGTCATAAACGATAACAACAAAAGACTCAAAAATAATGCAAAAGCCTACAAAGGATCCTACAAAAGACCCACTACACAGCTGGTCATAAAAAATGCAAAAGACTACAAAGGATCCTACAAAAGACCCGCTACACAGCTGGTCATATAAAACACTCTACAAAATACCCTACAAAAGACCCGCTCCACAGCTGGTCATTATGCAAATACTCCCCCAAACCTAAATCTAACATTGTCCTCAATGTTTCAAAAGATAACAGAAATAACAACAAAACATGAGAACAAAACAGATTCAAAGGAAAGAGATTACCAGATGCCAAACCAGAGACAGTAGGGTATGTCCAAAGCAACCAGCAGGGAAGATATCTTGTGGTATGTACAGGGGGTGAACTTTTCAGTCCACATAGATCGGATCATCAAGATCAGTTGTTTCAATTTCAGGTGGAATTGGTTCAAGGAATGACTTCAGTCTCTGCCCATTGACCTTGAAGACATTCTTGGTTGTGACATTTTCTAGTTCTACAGCCCCATGGGGGAAAATTGTTCGCACCAAGAATGGGCTTGTCCATTTAGAACGTAATTTACCTGGAAAAAGGTGCAAGCGTGAGTTGTACAATAAAACTTTCTGGCCTGGAGTGAATGACTTGCGCAAAATGCGCTTGTCATGGAACACCTTCATTCTATATTTGTACAACTTTGCACTATCATAAGCATCATTTCTCAGCTCTTCCAACTCATTGAGTTGGAGTTTCCGTTGTGTACCCGCCTTATCAAGAGAGAAGTTAAGCTTTTTAATAGCCCAATATGCACGATGTTCAAGCTCAACAGGTAAATGGCAAGGCTTCCCATACACAAGTCGGTAAGGGGACATGCCAATAGGGGTTTTATATGCTGTTCTATAAGCCCATAATGCATCATTCAATCTTAAAGACCAATCTTTTCTAGACGGGTTAACCGTCTTTTCTAGAATGTGCTTAATCTCCCTATTTGAAACCTCTACCTGGCCACTGGTCTGTGGATGATATGGAGTTGCGACTTTATGAGTTATGCCATACTTGCGAACTAATGACTCAAAAGGCCTATTGCAGAAATGTGAACCACCGTCACTGATTATAGCTCTAGGGGTGCCAAATCGAGAAAAAATGTTTTCCTTTAAGAACGAAAGTACCACCTTGTGGTCATTAGTTTTGGTTGCAATTGCTTCTACCCACTTAGAAACATAGTCAACAGCAACAAGAATGTACAACTTTCCTTCAGAGTTAGGAAATGGTCCCATGAAGTCAATACCCCATACATCAAATAGCTCAACAATCAAAATGGGTTGTAGGGGCATCATGTTTCGTTTTGATATACCTCCCAATTTCTGGCACCGGTCACAAGAAATACAGAATTCATGGCTATCCTTAAACAATGTTGGCCAGTAAAAACCACTCTGCAAGATCTTTGCAGCAGTTTTCTTTGCACTAAAGTGGCCTCCACATGCTTGATCATGACAAAAAGAGATGACATCCCTTTGTTCAGAGTTGGGGACACATTTCCTAATGATTTGGTCAGGGCAGTATTTGAACAGATATGGGTCATCCCATAGGAAATGTTTCACTTCGGCCAAGAATTTAGATCGGTCTTGTTTAGACCAATGAAGTGGCATCCTACCTGTAGCAAGGTAGTTCACGATGTCGTCAAACCATGGCATTTCAGAAACTAGCATCAGTTGTTCATCTGGGAAAGATTCTCTAATAATCTCTGATTCATCAGCAGACTCGACATTCAATCTAGATAAGTGATCAGCAACAACATTCTCTGACCCTTTTTTATCTCGAATTTCGAGGTGGAACTCTTGTAACAAGAGTATCCATCGAATTAGACGAGCCTTGGCATCTTTTTTAGATAAAAGATATCTTAATGCGGCATGGTCAGTATAAATGATGATTTTAGATCCTATCAAATAAGATCTAAACTTATCTAATGCGAACACAACAGCTAGCAGCTCTTTTTCGGTTATTGAATAGTTCATTTGAGCCTCATTCAGTGTCTTACTAGCATAGTAGATCACATAGGGGTGTTTGTCGACTCGCTGACCTAAGACAGCTCCAACAGCAAAATCAGATACGTCACACATGATTTCAAATGGCAATTTCCAATCTAGAGGTCGGACTATAGGGGCTGAAGTTAGAAGAGTTTTGAGCTCCTCCCAAGCATGCACACAAGTATCATCAAACACAAATGCAACATCTTTACTGAGTAGATTACACAGTGGTCTTGAGATCTTACTGAAATCTTTAATGAATCTACGGTAGAAACAAAGCATGGCCTAAAAATGATCTAACCTCCCTCACAGAGCGAGGTTGCGGCAAGTTTTGAATGAGGTCGACTTTGGCTTTGTCTACTTCAATGCCTTTTCCAGAGATGATGTGTCCTAGAACTATGCCTGAGTTCACCATAAAATGACATTTCTCCCAATTCAACACCAAATCTTTTTCCTTACATCTAATCAGCACGCGAGTGAGATGGTTCAAACATTCATCAAAAGATGATCCAAACACAGAGAAATCATCCATAAATATCTCAAGGAAGTTATCTATCATATCAGAAAAATGCTCATCATACAACGCTGAAATGTAGCGGGTGCGTTGCACAACCCAAAGGGCATACGACGATACGCAAACGTTCCAAATGGACATGTAAATGTAGTTTTTTTTCTGATCTTCGGGTGAAATATGAATCTGGTTGTAACCAGAAAAACCATCCAAGAAACAATAGAATTTACGCCCAGACAATCGTTCAAGCATTTGATCTATGAATGGAAGAGGGAAGTGATCTTTCCTTGTAACTGCATTCAACTTCCTATAATCAATGCAAACTCGCCACCCTGTGGTTACTCGAGTAGTGATTAACTCATTTTTATCGTTTTGAACTACAGTAACTCCGACTTTTTCTAAGACAACTTTGAATGGGGCTAACCCATTTGCTATCTGAGATTGGGTATATGATACCCGCATCAAGAAGCTTTATAATCTCACTCTTAACAACCTCTTTCATGTTAGGATTTAGACGCCTTTGCATCTCCCTATATGGTTTAGCATTGTCCTCAAGGTTTATATGATGCATGCAATCAGTGGGACTTATGCCTTTAAGGTCCGAGATGGTCCAACCTAAAGCCTCCTTATGCTCCTTAAGTACTTCTAAAAGTTTACTTTCCTGTTCTGTATCTAAGGCAGATGAAATGATTACAGGCAAAGTATTAGAAGGTCCCAAAAATGCATATTTAAGAGTATCAGGCAATGGTTTCAGTTCGAGCTTTGGTGGCTCAACAAGAGAGGGAACAGACTTGGATTCCAAGACTGGAAGTGGTTCCACTCTATCTTTCCACTTAGACGTGTCCATAAGTGGTGTGGATTCAAGCAAAGTATTCACTTCACTTATGTATTCATCATCAAACAAATCCAGGTCAAAATTATTCAAACAAGCATCCAAAGGGTCAACAGACATGCTACTAGACAACGAATCCTGAATCAAACTTTCAATCATGTTGATTTCATGCACATCATTATCATCATCAAGATCTAAATGTTGTTGGCTAGTATTGAAAACATTCAACTCCACAGTCATATTTCCAAATGACAACTTCAACACTCCATTACGGCAGTTAATGATTGCATTGGACGTTGCTAAGAAGGGACGTCCCAAAATGACAGGAATGTGACTGTCGGGTGGTTTTGCATGAGTTGAGTATCTAAGACGATAAAGTCCACGAGAAAATAAAACTTATCAACCTTAATCAAAACATCTTCTACCACACCACGTGGCACTTTGACGGATCTGTCCGCCAATTGCAGAGTTATAGGTATTGCCTTCAACTCTCCAAGACCTAACTGCACATATACCGAATATGGTAATAGATTCACACTTGCCCCTAAGTCTAGCAACGCCTTCTTAACCGTTTGGTCACCTATTTTGCATGTGATAGTTGGACTGCCTGGGTCTTTAAACTTAGGAGGTGTGTTGCTTTTAATGATTGCACTCACTTGCTCAGTGAGAAAAGCACGCTTATGCACATGAAGCTTTCGCTTTTGTGTGCACAGATCCTTAAGGAATTTAGCATAAGCAGGGACTTGCTTGATTGCATCAAGAAATGGGATGTTGATGTTAACTCGTTTGAACATTTACAAAATCTCATTGTACTGTATACTCTCTTTTTGCTGCACCAATCTTTGTGGGAATGGAGCAACAGGTACATGAGATCGTGCAGAGACATTAGAATTATGGGAATTCTTATGTTGCTCAGATTTGTCTTCAACAATAGGTGTTTTCTGTGGGATTTTATGCACTGGTGAGTCTGATGTAGACTCACTCGACTGTGGTACACCTACATTGTTTTCAACAACTTTACCACTATGAAGAGTGGTGACAGCATTTACTTGATTATGGGAGGCCTCATTTCGAGTTGAATTTTCTGCCTGATATACAGTTTTTGGATTTTGTTGGGGCTGACTAGGGAGTTTGCCTTTGTTTCTTTCATTCAATGCTTCACAAATTTGACCCATTTTAAGTTCTAGACTTGTAAAACGTTGGTCTGTGGTCTTTTGGAGTTGTACCAAATTTTGTGTCAACAAACCGAAACTTTCTTCGAAGCTAGGCTTTTTCTCTACAGGGTACTGAGAATGTGGTTGTACTTGGGGGTTTCTAGGATAAGGGTATCCTTGGTTATTATTTGTTGTTCCCCCTTGTACAGGTCCCTTAGACCATGAAAGGTTAGGGTGATTTCTCCACCCTGGGTTGTAGGTCTGAGAATATGGGTTGTTCTCTTGCCTTTGGTACAAAACATTGGCTTGCTCGGTTTTAGACTCTTGAAATGCATGGAGGTCTGGACAAGTGTCCACTAGATGGTCTGAACTATGGCATGCGGCACAAGTGGCCATTTCAATTTGACTACGGAGAGTAGGGATATTAGTTTTTCCATTCTTTTCTAGTTCTAGCTTTTGTATTCTCCTGGCCAAGGATGCCATCTTTGCACTTCCTTCGAAGTCAGAGTCAATTCTATGAACATTGGATGCAAGGGTAATCCTATTTGGTTCACGTGGGGATTCCCACTGCTGAGTCTTTTCAGCGACTTCGATTAAGAAATCCCAAGACTCATCAGCAGTTTTTTCAATAAATTGACCATTGCACATGGTCTCAACTGTAGTTCGGTTCTTGACATCTAAGCCTTCATACAAAATTTGCACAAGTCTCCATTTTTCAAAACCATGGTGAGGACATTGGAGCAATAATTCATTGAATCTCTCCAAATATTTTGCCAAAGTTTCTTCCTCTAATTGTACAAAACTATTCAGACTTTGACGAATTGCCGTAGTATTATGGTTTGGGAAGAACTTTTTGAAGAACTCTTTCGTAAGAGCATCCCATGTATGAAATGACTGTGGCTGTTGAGCACACAGCCAAGTCTTGGCCTTTTCTTGTAAAGAAAACGGAAAAAGTCTTAGTTCGAGGTCCTCATCCGTCATTTGGTTGATCCGAAGAGTCCCACAAATTTCCTCGAACTCTCTCACATGGTGGTAGGGATTTTCAGCTTCAACCCCTTTAAATTTAGGCAACATATTGAGGATACTCGCCTTTAGCTTAAATAGTCCAACAACAGCTGGTAAGACAATGCACGAGGACTGGGTTGTCCTCGTTGGGTACATGTGGTCCTTGAGAGTAAGGGGTGGGATAAGTCCATCCCTACTATTGTATAAACTGCAAGTGCACAGTGTCGACAAGCAACACAGGGCAAGCACAGGTCGAACCACAGAGACTTGGAGAGTGTAGAAGTTGATTCTAAATCCTGATTCAGAGAGTAACCAAAAGGGGTTTGATTTTGTCGATACGACGATATGATTTTCAAGTGACTGAAATAATAAAAGTAAAAGATGCAAATAACAAGATATGTAAACAATGATAATATGGATACTAGGGTATTCAAATCCACCAATAACCTATGATATGCATTCAACTTGTAATATTATTCTTGTCCTTATAGTAGATTCAAGTCTACCGTATAACTAAGGTGTTTCTCCAATGGATAATTTAATCACAACTAAGGTATTTCTCCAAAGCATTAATTGTCTAATTAAGCACAACTAATCTAAAGATCAATATTTGGTTAAGCATGAGTTGTAGCATAATCAACATAGAGATATTCTAACTACAATGGATACATGGCATACATTGTGAGAGCAAGATGTTGAAAAACTTGGATTAAATTATATCTTTAAACAATTCTAAACTTTCAAGAATAAGATACAAGATATGAATACATACCAATGAGATTAGGGCTTCATCTAAACCCTAGTAAATGAAATTAGAACATGAAGAACATTACAACAAAATTGAAATTTGATAAACTAACATGAACAAGCTATTCTTGGATGAGTTTTCAACACAACAACCCTCTCTATTTATACACAAAAACTCTCTCACACTTTGGATTCGAATTTTACTGTAGCAACCACTCAACAATTAAACAAAACATGTTTTCTTAATTGATGGATAGAATGGAATACAATGGGGGTGAGGTGGATGTTTTGGAAAGAATCCAATGGGAGTGAGGTGGATGTTTTGGAAAGAATCCAATGGGGGTGAGGTGGATGTTTTGGAAGGAATCCAATGGGGGTGAGGTGGAAATGGATTTGGGTATTGGGTTTTGGATCATGGGTTGTTTAATCCCATGAATTTGTAAACAGGTTGCCATTGATGCGCGAGCGGGTTGCAACGCTTCCAACTTTCTTCTCTTTTGTCTTCTCAATTCTTCCAAGCTTTATTTAGTACTTAAAAACACAAAATTAATTAATACAAATATTTATTCTTGAAGATGGTAAGAATGCAGAATTTGGGATAATATATGACTTTGAAGCGTGAAAGATGAGTTAAGTGCCAATGAAAAGGTGTATGAATATGCAATATTTGGCACTCATCAGTCTCCACTGGAAGCATAGCCTTGACAATGGTATAGAACTCCATAAGATGCTTGTTTGGGTCTTCATTTGCCATACCATGAAACTTTGGCAACTCTCTAAGCAACCCCGGCTTGATCTCGAAAGTTGAGTTGGTTTGAATACACCACTGTTGTGCATCAAGCCTATGAGAAGCCAAATTCTTGAGTGTACGATCAACCATTACTTCTTTTTCAACTAGTGGTTCTTCTACGAATGGAACCTCTTGTTCTTCTTCTAGTTGTAACTCTTCTTCCACTTCTTGATGAAGAGCTTCATGTTCTACTTCCAAGACTTGTTCTTCCGTTGTGTCTTGCCTTGGTTGGAGTATTGTGCCTCTTCGAGTAGCAATCCCGCACCTTTGATAATTCCAATCTTTAGAAGCCAGGGATTCGGTATTCGAAAACAATTCTCGCAAACAAGTGAGAAACAAGACAAAAAACGAAAATCAAATATGCAAGCAGAAATTGTAAAAAGAAACTAAAAACTTAATAACAAGCCGTATGGCTCCCCAGCAACGGCGCCAAAATTTGATCGGTTGTCAGCCGACACAAATATAATTTCACTTTCTTACTTCACTAAAATAAATGTAGAATGCGATAAGAAAGAGTTCGTATCCACAGAGAGGCTTTTGTTGTTATGCAAATTTTCAGTTTCTTAGTAACCAATGGGGGGATGTTGTTTTATCAAAGCAATAAAAATAAATTGAAAGCAATAAATTATTAAAATAATCAATAAGGAGAAAGTATTGGTCACAGGATAGTTTCATTCAGAAACTCGATTCTCAACAATGACTAGAATTGATAATTTAATCTCTCATTTACTAAAAGTCCTAAGATACCTTGAACGCAAGAATATCCCGCTAATTCCCTGATTTCATCACAACCACATATAAAGATGCATATGTGAATTCTTCCTAGAAAGCAACCTAAAGTGTAAAAGCACAATTAAGTTTAACTCCCTAAAAGCAATATATTCTATAAAATAAGACTAATCAAGGCAATCAAAATGTGTAAAAGCACTAAATTGATTTAACCCAAGTTATGATTCATATGTGACTAGTAGGATATATCACTACAAGCACTACCCACATTTATGCTACTTAAAATCAGGGATAAACAACGTTTTCGTATTGAAAACCCTAATATAGCTTTAGATATGAAAGTAAATCGGATTGATTCCGGACTCAACCAAACAAACAATCAAATCATATAAAAATATAAACCATGAATCATAAACAATAAAGTATTGAGACAAAACTACATCATTGAATCAAATATCGTTTGTGAAATCCACTTTATCCCATAACCAATAATATGGAGTTTAGCTACTCATAGTATTTTGATTCAACATAATTATTATCAAAAATAAAATGAAGAACATGAAAAATAAACGGAAGCAAACCCTAGTAGAATCGCTCTCCTCCAAAACTCCAGTAGAATAAAGATAAGTCCTAAAAGAATAGAAACTTCTTCCTTTTATAGTTCTTCAACTTGCCAAAATTAGGTCTCCAAAGCCCAATGTCCAATAGCAAGAAGTCCACCAAGCCCATGAACCAAGTGTGAGAAACCCATGTGAAAATATGTCCCAAAAATATGCTCGCCGGAAAACTGGTGCATCGACCGGAATCCGGCGTCGGAAACCTGAAAAGTCAAACGGTCAATGGTAGCTGGTCAACCGGGTCAACTCAGTCAAGCTTAGCGAGTCAACTCGGTCAAAAACGGGTCAAACAGGTCCAGGCTATAGTTGTTGCAGTTCATGGCCAAGATGGCCCTGAATCTTCTGTGTTGCACCATGTGTAGCTTCATCGATTCTGACCAAGATGGTTGTGCCACTGCAACTGCACTTGATTCCCAGCCATGAGGGTTGTATTCTGTGCTTCTGCAACTTCATCCTTGGCTCCATGCCCATATCTCCCTCACCAGAGTCACCATCTATGCCTTAGCATAACCAACATCATCTGAGACTACACATCTTCTTCCCTGTAGTTTCACAACTGCTACCAAACTCAGCCATATACTTGTAATTCAGAACAAGCCATACCATGGTTCTCCCCTGCAACACATTCCCTGTAACCAACAATTCCACCTGAACCACTGCAACTCAGCAGCTTACTACAGTTCAAACACATGCCGCTTCTTAACCAATTCCACCTTATTGCAGTATCACATGCACTCTCATTGAACAACACCACTCTCACCATGCTCTACTGCTCCAGCAGCTGACCTGCGCTTTCACAGAACATGCAATAGCACCTCAGCTTTCTCAAAGATTCTCACATAACAATCCAGTTCCTGCAATACCCAGTGCTACCACCTTGATCACTGCCATACAATCCTAGTTTAGCATGACAGCATCACTTGAACCTTCAACAACAATTGGCAGCCTGAGACACCTGTAACTGCAACTCAATTCAATCACAAATTCAGCTCCGCACAAGCCCATAAAAATCATCCATCAGCTATGGCTCCAACTGAAACTGTGTTTAATTCCATCCAAGCACCGCTTCACTGCATCAATTAGCACCGTCCACTTCCAGCTACATCATCCCGCAGTTCATTGCACAGCTACACAACAACCTTGTTCCCACCTATCAGCATCATAACCACCACTACACCTGTAACTGCATCTCCAGATTCAAACCCTTCTAACCAATACAACTGCAACACAATTATTGCAGCTTCAATACCTGCCACTAACACCAACTACACTATCTTGTTACTAGCATCATCATATCCATTCGAACTATATATCAGACCATCAACATTACATCATAACTGCCCAAACTCACAATCTTATGTGGTTTCAATTCACCCAAATAGCAGCAGCAACTTGAACTCACACTGCCTTCTTACACTGCTAGGACTGAATCACAGCAACCCTGCAATTCCAGCCTTGTATCTAACATACATCTACAATGAGAGCAATTTATTGTTCCTTCTCTATAACATCAGCAACACAACTAACTATCCTACAACCAATTCAATTCACAGACTGCAATCTTATAGTTCACAGAGACCATCATCAAAAATAGTAAAACCATCTTCTCTTGACCACCAAAAGCAGATCAACCACCTGCAATTCCAGTTCATGCCACCTAATTCTCCTCCAGTTCAAACCTCAACTCAGCTACCACTACTTGACCTGCAATGCCACATTCATACCAACACCACCAGTTCATCTTCTTTAGCATACCCTTCTCAGGTTCTCAACCAATTGCAGTTTTTGGATTTTGTTTTGCACCACCAACAACTTCATTATTCTCCATTCTATTGCAGCATCGCCAGTTCAAACCAGCTGCATCTACAAAGCCATGAACTAACAACATTCCTGACTTGGATCTAACACTGCAGTCCATCCATTCCATGCACCACTTCATTCATTTTAACTACCTGCGACATGCTTATGCACATAGCCATTGTCCCTGAACTCAATTGCATCTATTACAAGTCATAAATGGCTAGCCAATTGCAACACCAACAATTCCAGCAGTTCCAGTGCAATCATCTCAGTCCATAAATGCCTTGTCACTGCCAAACTTGGTTCTCTGAGTTCTTCGAAATCTTCTTCATCGCTGCCAGTGACGGCAACAAAAACCCGAGATCGTATCAAACTCCAAACCGTACTTCCATATATCAAGTCCCTGCACAACAATTCTGTGTCTTCACTGCAACTCAACACACTACCATGGGATGACTGCAGTTACACAACTCCATAACCAGCTTCAAAACACCCCCATTTGAATCATCTCAAACCCATTTGTTTCTCATTTAATTTCCAATCTCAGTTCAGAGCAACCCATTCTCAAGAACCCTGTTAAGCTCAAATCCATCTTCCACAACAATACTCCAGATTCCAGTTTCCCGATTTCAAACTCCAAATCAAATCTATCACCGAATCAATTTGAACCAATAATTCCTCCATTTTCTTGTCTTTGCATAATCACAAGCAACTTGCAACACAAATTTGAAACCCTAACCAGATTTATAATCCTCAACAATAAAACCCCATTAATCACCTCCAACTCAGTATCACAGACAAATAAGAACCCATTCTCAAATTAACAGCTCCATCTAAACACCAAACCATCTTCAAGAGCACAACCTTGCCGCCACCACCATCTCGCATCCGAATTTCTTTCTTGATTTCTTGGAATAGCAGAATTCCGCTTTCTTTTCTGTGCCTATTGATTTCATACAAACAATGATTGAGAACTCTTCTCATTTAGGGTTGTAGTAATGGGATTAAACCAACCCCTTAGTCCCAGTCTCAGATAAGGGCCATCCTGATTGGCCACCCCTTAACCTTAGCTAGCTTTGTTTCTAATATTCCTCCACGTAGAGTTGCCCCTTAACCTTAGGTTGGCGTCATATAGTGTTCTCCCCTGAAATGACATATTTGCCCCTTTATACTCCAAATGAATGCCTGCTTTCCTTCTTTCGAGTTCTCCCGCTAACAGCAACCGTCTTTTACTCCTCAAATTCACTTCTTCTCTTCAATGAGAGTCATCACTAAAGTTGTCGTGCTTTTAGAATTAAATTCGCATCACTAAAGCCGACATACTTTTCAGACAAAGATGAAGAAATAAGAGCAAATTGTGAGAAATAGTCGAGTCTCCAACAAGCGGTTGCACATGAGATGAGGCTTTTGCACTGTTTCTTTCTCTTTTGTTCCAAATGACTCCAAAGTACCTAAATACTCAAAAACAAATCATAAGATACATAATTTACAAGAAAACTAGCAAGAGAAAGCATAAACAATAAATATAAAATTAGGTGTTTATCACACCTATCAATACTCCAAAATACTAGAACTTTGTTCATAGATCTTATCTTCTTCCATCTTAACCGAAGATGTCTCACCATCATCTTCTCTATATATACCTTGCTCACAATCCTTCTTTCTGTCTAGCTAATTTTTTGGATTTCTTTGTTCCTATAGGTCGTGCATTTTCCTTGTATTTCCAACGAGTTTCTCCATTGGGAAGAACTTCATTACCATCTTCGACTAATACAAAATTACGATGAGATTCAAACAACTGTTTTTGTTTTCGCTCACAAGTCAATTCATAATTATATCCAGGGACCTTTTCTCTAAACAATTCATAACATGCATCATACTTGAATGGTTGTCCTCTTTGTTCCTGAAATTGAAGGCGACCATCTTTTGTCTGAAAAATTATATAAGAAACATTAGGTTACTTGCTATTATCATTTTGTATATGGAAAAACTTAAAAATTTAATAAAACTTACCAAATCTTCGTGGTTTGCACCGCTTTTGGTTTGCCGATATATGGCGTTCAGAATTTACACAAATTCTTTCACATCTTTTTTAATATTTCTCATCTTGCTCTTCAAAGCATCCCAATCTCTTCCGTATGGAATGCCATTTTGTTGAACAAAAAGTTCGTGAATACGTATCCAAAACAGAGTGATTTTTTGCGCCGAACCCACAATTTCGTCCATACTCACATAAATAAAAGCAGTGGTAAGATCAACCTCTTCTTGTGTGACAAAATTAAGTATCATTTTGAAATAAAATAAGATAAAAAACTAATAAGTGGTAGAATAAATCTAAATCTAAATACCAAAAACGTATTGTAATAAGATGAAGAGAAAGAACAAATCAATTGATATAAGAGGGAGAATATAAAAAATTAATTGATTTGGTGTGGTTTGAGTAGAGAATTAGATTGGTATTTATAGGGGATTTTGAAAAAATTGCCGTTGGGATCCGACGGCATACAAAATAGAGCCTTTATTAGTGATGGATGTTTAGGATCGGGTGTGAGAGAGGTGTTAACCAAAAAGGTCAAACAAATATTATTTGTCAAAACGGGTACTCAATGACGCGCACAAAAAGCTACGCGATCAACGGCACTACGCGTCTTTCGTCTGCACTCGTAAAGTGTAAAATAATACGGGTACTGAGTACCCGTGTGATTTCCCTTCCCTACAAGGCTGAACAGATCTGTTCAACCTTGTAGGGATGGTGGTGTGTATCCCTACTCGTGTAGGGATATGGGAGACTATAGTGGTTTTTTTTTTGATTTTGAGGGAAATGAAGGGATAAATAAGGGATAACCACTCCCATAGTGTTAGCTCTAAAGTGTTGTAAATTTGTCGGTGTATAATTGTGGGGGATGGGAACATTTTCGCTCTCATCTCTACCTCTTTTGTCGATAAGAAGTACCTATCTCACTTCCTTCGCTTTTCCCTATTTATTACTCCAGAAGCCCTCTTTTTTCTTTTATAAAGGTTTTGGTTTTTGCAGGGATTCGCCGTCTATCCTTATCGTGATCACTGTCATGTCATATCTGAAGATCAGGTCGAAATGGAAGGCCCTGCCTCTGGTAAGACCTAATCTTTTTTTTGCTATTTTCTTTGTTTTTTTCTTGAATATTTTGGTTTCAATTTTGGTGACTGTTTTAGTGATGTAATTGAAGGGCCTAAACCAAATGTTAAGAATTGTATCCTGGGTTTGAGAAAGATTGTGGTTGTTGTTTTCTCTACTTCACATTGATTTTCTAGGTTTATGAGTGTTTATTCCTGCTTGGGTTTTTGATTTTGTATTTCTTTTCATGGAATTTAGTTTTCTGGAGGTTTAGTTAGATAAATTGGTATGCTATATCGGTAATGTTTGTTTTCTTGTAGTTATTTTTGTGGTATGCGTATTGACAGCTAATCTTTGAGTAGTTGGATCGTTTTCTCCCTTGTTAGCTCCCTTTTGTAGGGGAAAAAGCTGTTTAATAAACATTGACTGTGTTCTTTTCTTATGCCTACCTATCTGTATACAGTCTGTTATATGTGCAGGTCATTGATTCAATCAACTAAGAGAGTTTGACATTTTGCTTCTTGGTTGCAGACTCAATGTAATAAGCTAAAAGCCAATTATCGTAGGAAGAGAGCAGATCTTGAAGCTGAGTTTCAGAAGAAGTGTGAAAAACTTTATGCTATGGTATAATATCTAATCCATGAGAGTCTAATCCACAGTAAGAAACAACTGTTTCAGCAATTTAGCCGAATGCTTCTAAAACATTACTCTCAGTTGGATTTTATATTAGACTCTGCCTTCATAATAGTTAAGTTCGCCATTTGTTAAATAACTCTGAAAGTGGTGTTTGTTGAATTGGTTGCAGAGGTCTGAGATTGTGAATGATGTGTCCGAAGTCGATGGTACAATAAACCCTAATTATTGTTTTGAGTTATAAAATTTCAGAGCAGTTCTTGAGTTTTTGTTAACTTGTGTCTACTTGCTGTAGAGAATGTTGTTCCCAATATTTGGCTCAATGCGATGAAGTCAAATAAAGTACTAAGAAAGGAGGTAAATGTTATGGTTTGCCACTCATACTGTTGTTGGAGTAAAATGCCCGAACTGTTGGTTTAACTTTTTCTTTCTGAAATGTAGATCACAAGGAGGGATGAAGATCCCCTCAAATATCTGAAAAATATCAAGTGCTGCAGGATTCGCAAGGGGTTCCGGCTTGATTTCCATTTTCATGTTAATAAATATTTTGAAAATAGTATCCTTACAAAAATTTATCACGTGACCGATGATGACAAACCAGAAGATGTAAAAGCGTAAGCATCTCACAACACCCTTGTACAACAGTTACCTCTGTCATCATTTATTCCTCTCTTACTTGAAATTGTGACTACGTAGGACTGTTATTCATTGGACTGAGGGGAAGAATGTGACAGAGGTAGTGATGTGGATGAAGCGAAAGCGTGGTACAAATTTAGGGGTGATGATAGGCCTAGACCGTGACAGTTTCTTCAATTTCTTTAAATCTCCACGAGATGCTGAGAATGAGAATGATTGGGACGAGGCAGTAAGTTGTTAATTCGGTTAGGAAATTGAGAAATGTGTAATTTTAGTGATTTACTGTTGAAATACATTTCTTTTTTCTAAATTTGATTGCAATCCTGAACAGGGTAAAGAATTTCAGGATAAAATCCGTCAAGACTATCGTGTTGGGTAATTTGATTTCTTTTATTGATAGTTGCAGATATTCTTGGAACCCTTATCCATCTTGTTGCATCTGTTGAATATGTTTGTAATTTGTTCTCTTCTTTTTAAAGAACCACCATCCGGGACATCATCCCCTATGTTGAAAATGATATGGACGACACCAAACAGCCATCAAATCTAGAAAGGTAAAGATATGTTGGTCTTTCTATTTGCTCAATTACTTTCTATTGGGATCATGTTAAGTTCCTTCTATCAGGTTCATGTTAAATTCCTTTCTATTGGGTTCATGTTAAGTCGATCGAGACTATCATGTTCCTTTATTATATAACTTCTATATAGTTGCAGATTTTCTTGAAGCCTTATCCATCTTGTTGAATGTTTGCAATTTGTTCTTCTCTTTTTAAAGTTCCACCATCCCTGGCAATGTTGTGTCGTGGTTTGATACGGATGACACAAAACAACCATCAAATCTAGGAAGGTAAAGATATATTGGTCTCTCTATTTGCTCGATTCCTTCTATTGGGTTCACCGTTCATGTTAAATTCAATTTATTCAACTGATGTGGTGGATATGTCAAGTAAGTAAATAGCTATATCTGAATGCATCTACTTTCAGTTGCAGTGGAGTCCCAGCCAGCGAAGGACAGCAAGGGGGGAGTGACCTCTAGAGTGAAAGCTTTAGCGAGGTTGGTGTACCAGCACCTGAGTATATCGAGGACAGCTTGGTGTACCAGCGGCTGAGTAAATCGAGAAGATCGTTTTTTGAAGTCTTGGATTGTTTGAAAAAATAAATATGCTCCTACTGATTCAAAAAAAAAAAAAAAAAAAAAATGCTCCTGCCTGTACTTGAGAATTTTAGGGGTGGTTTTATTTTGTGGATGTTAGGCGCAACTTGACGTTTTGTAGTGGATTAAATGATTGGATGTTTTGTTGGAGTTCTAGAAACTAACACCATGTTTGTTTTCTGCTTGACAAGACTGTAGGGTGGATAGAATGAACCTTATTTTGGGGACCATGATATATTTGGGGGACCATTGTCTATTTTAGGGTAGGGTGCCCTTATCAAAAAAAAAATCTTAATACCTTTTGATTATGTTTTGGTTATGATTAGTGAAATCATTAGTGAAATCATTAAGTGAAAAATAATATTTACCCACCACCGCCGCCGATTACCCCCCCCCCCCCACCTCCCACCACCATCGCCGCCGATTACCCCCCATCACCACCAACCACCACCACCTCCGATTACCACCACCACGTCTATATATGTACATTAATTTAAATCATTAAAAATTGATTAGTGAGATTAAATTAAAAGATGGGTTATTAAAAAAGAAATTGAATTTTGTAGAGAGTAAAGTTAGAGAAGAAGAAGGAGAAAACCATGGAAAATAAAAAAAATTTGGTTGAATTGCTCCAAATTCAAACTTAGCTAATGTTGGTTGAATTGCTCCAAATTTTCAAACCAAATGTAAATTTTTGAAGTAGTTCGGTTACATTATGTGAAGAACAGCTAACAGAACTCATTTGGAAGTGTAGTTCGGTTTCTTTAGCCAAACACGCAGGTAACCGAACTCTGAATTAATGGAAGTTGGATGGATTCCAGAGTAATGTTCGGTTGTTTCGCAACCAATGAACTAACCGAACTTTAGGTAAAATAAGATTTTACTTATTGCAAAGTTCGGTTGCTTCGCAACTATTAACCAACCGAACTTGACGTAAAACTAAGATTTAACTTAGCGTACAAAGTTCGGTTTGTTCGCACACTTCATGTAAACCCACTATCTAACCGAACTGTACAAAATATAAGAGTAGACTAAGTTTAATAGGTTCGGTTATTTCGCAAACTTGATCCCAAGAGCATAACTAACCGAACTTATCAAACCCAAAAAAATGAATAGTTCCAGAGTTATATTCGGTTGGTACAACTATTTTGCTAAACAACCGAACTCAAAATTATATGAAATTAGGGAAGAGTTCGGTTAGTAGTTGGCTAAACAAAAAATTGCGAACCAACCGAACAGAATTCATTGAGTTCGGTTAAATGAGAATTCAACATAGTGGGAAAATAAGAGCAGTTCAGTTACATTGGTTTTTTAATTCCTTTGTAATGTTTTAAGTTCGGTTACGAAATAGTTTAAAACATTGTGCGAACAAACCGAAAATATTTGACAAAGTTCGGTTAACTGAGAACTCAAAATAGTGACTAAATTAGGAGAGTTCGGTTGCAAGGAAAATTATTTTTATTTTGTAACATGGGAAGAGTTCAGTTAGTAGATGGTTTTCGAAAAATATGCGAAACAACCGAACTACAAGTTCGGTTACATAGTGTTAATTCCTATTCAACCGAACTGTTCTTCGTGTTCTTCCTTCCACAAAGTTCGGTTAACAAACCAGGGTTTTTGTGTTACGACTCCTAACCGAACTCACCACTGTTACTTACATTCGAACCCTATTTTGATGATTTCTATTCAATTAAACGAATCAAAATCAAATTAAAACTAATGGGTTTGGTTAAAAATACCAAATCAAATCAAATCGGGACGGGGCAATGAGAGGCGAGGCGAAGCCGAGCTTTACCAAATCAAACCGGGACGGAGCGAGGTTAAGCCACTCCTAATAAAAAAGGATCGCGATAGATGGGCGAGGCCTTGCAACACCAAATCAAGATGCATCGGGACGGGGCGAAACCCCACCTAATCAAAAATATATTGTGATAGGGTGGGGCAAAGCCCCACGACACCTAATAAAAAATATGGCTAAAAGAATAAATATGCCCGAGCGTAGCAAGGGCACAAAACCTAGTTTGTATTATTGTTCTTAGAGCTAGCACTATGGTGCTAGATATCCCATCCCTATCCCTAAAATAAAGGGAAGGGATGGCACATGAAAGGCATGCTTTCTATGGTGCCCTCTCATCCCTTCCCTACACGAAACGAGTACTCGGTACGCGTATCAATAGTGCCAAACGGGTACTCAGTACGCGTATTAGTCAACTCGTTGACTTGACCAAAATATGCATACTGAGTACCCGTTTCACAGGTTTAAGTTTACAGAAACCAGTTCAGTCGACCAATTTCTTCTTCACCTATAACTTTCTTCCTCTCAAAACCCCATTTACCCCCTTTTCATTTTCATGTCGATTCAAGGTGATTCGTGAGCTTTAATTCAAAGGGTTTGATGGTTAGCACTAGGTGAAGCAAATTCCTTCTTCAATTTCGAATTTCATCCAAAAAAAACATATAAGGTGAGTGATTTTAATGTTTGTGTTTTTAAGTTAATTTGATTTTATTTATGATGAAATTATTGATGCTAGGTTGGTTGGATATGTAGTATGCAATTCAATAACGTTATGAACACATATATTGAGTGAAAAAAGCTTGATTAGTTGTTGTGTGTCTTGATTTATGTAGAACTTAATGTTTAATGTAAATGCATATTAATGTAGAAGCTTGATATACTTGTGTTTATGTATGCTTAACAAAAATTGATACTGTATTTTTGGTTTGCTAAGGTGCACAATGAGTCTAATGCATCTTATATGAGATACAAATATGGAATATATTTGGATACCTCTAGTGATAGTGATGAAGAAGAAAAAGCTTTGCTTATGTTTACACAACTATGTTTGGATGAACGATTGTGTATTATTAGACAACCAGTACCAAAGGAGGTACAAATACGTAGTGTATAATAACGTGTGATCGAGTGTGGCATGATGCGAAAATGATGAATGATTATTTTACGTCTGTAACCAGTTATACCTCCAGATAATTCAAACAACGTTTAGGCATGAGGGAATACTTATTCGAGAAATTATTAGGAAAATTGCTTGAAGTTGATCCAGAATGGCATCAACGTCCGGATGCAACTGGTACTATGGGTCATTCTCCGCATATGAAATTAGTTTCCGTGATGAAATGTTTATGCAAAAGAACGCCAGCTAATAGTGTTGATGATTATACTCGTATGGGTGCTGCTACAATATACATGTATTTAAAAATATTTTGCCACACCATTTGCATGACTTTTGGAGCCAGATATTTGCGTGAACTCACTCCTGGAAATGTTCAGAGGTTGCTAGCAGAGAATGCCGACCGAGGTTTTCCTGGAATGCTTGGTAGTGTTGATTGTATGCAATGGCCCTAGAAGAATTTTCCGGTAGCTTGGCAAGGAACTTACAGGGGTAAAGATAAAGAGAGTAGTTTGGTATTAGAGGCGGTGGCATCGTGTGATTTGTGGTTTTGGAATGCCCGGATCAAACAACGATTTGAATGTGTTGGCACACCCACCCCTTTTTGATAACATGCTAAACGGTGTAGCACCTCCATGCAATTATTTCATCAACGGTCACCAATACAATATGGGTTATTTCTTAGCCGATGGTATCTATCCAAAGTTGACTACAGTTGTACAAGTTTTTTCTCAGACATTGGACATTCCCGACTATGTTAGTTTCAACAAGTATCAAATGGATAAAAGAAAGGATGTCGAGCGTGCTTTTGGAGTACTTCAGGGTAAATTCAGAATTGTCGGATCTCCCTGTAAGTATTGGCACCAATCAGACTTGAATATAATTATGAAATGTTGTCTTATTTTACACAACATCATTATCGAGCATGAGCGTCGGGATACAGATTGGGGCAGGGTTGTTCCTGTTCCACTTCCGGAACCTACTGTTAATGGTTGTGTATTTATGTCATCTCTGAAAAACCTAGAACTGCACCTACAACTGAGAAATGATCTTGTGAAGCACATTGTTGCGCGCCCTGGTAGAGGAGGCGCGGCAGGGGACTTATCTAGTCTGGAGGGTTCGGAAATGGAATACGCGGTACTTCAATCGTCATAAGGAGATTATGATGATACATACTTAGAAGAAGAAGTTTCCCAGACCAAAACGAGGATGGGGCATTTGAGTATTATGGAGATTACAATAATCACATTCCAGATGACTTTCCTCATGGATATGAACATGTTGATGCACACGGACATGTTGGAGATGAATATGAACATGATGGAGATGACGATGATGATTCTGGTGATGGGGAGGATTATGACGATGAAGAGGAGGATTCTGAGGATGACTATCAGGATGAGGAGGACGATGTTGAGGTTGACGATGTCGATGATGCTGGTATGTATGATGATGATGATGATTCTGAGGCATAAGATGTATTTAACTGTTATCTTTTAAGTTTTCGAATGTTAAACGCACTTGTAATAACAAATTTTAGATATTTTTTGAGATTCACTTATGTTTGCAAATTATGAAGTTTATATTTGGTGGCATATGGTTTACAATTACAATAATCCGCGAAATCATTTACACTACTATGGATATGTATACATATCCGGGAAATCTACCAGCACAATATATGGATTAGTAACATTATCCGAGAAATCTCATTCAACAGTTTATGGATATGTATACGGTGCATGTATAAAGGATTCACAATCTCTTAGTTCGACCAAATCTGTTCTCCCTCTTCAAAAAAATAATTATTTTTGTCCCACTTATTATCCACACCACTGTTATTTCTTAATTGGTGTGTTATAATCCGGAGGAAGACGAAATGATAGTTAGTTTATGGGTTGAAGTTCATCTAGAGAATGAAGTAGAAGATGAACAACTCAATAACACCAACCTTTTGGAACAGTTGCTACAAAGGTTGACTATACATAACAGTAATCCGAATCAACGCACGGTTAAGTATCTGAAAACAAAGTTAAACGTTATTACTTCTGACGTGAAAGTGTATATAACGACACAAAGATCATTATATTTATGGAGGGCTAGAGTACCTTCGGAAATCGCAAGAAACTTAGTGGTTACCCATCATACAATCTTTTGAGTATGTCTACTGAATTGTCTAATTATTTTATTGTAAATTGATATTGTTTTATTTTGTTGTAGGAGCAATGTGCTTTGGAAAGTTACGAAAAAAAGAAGGGGAAACCTTTTAGATTTTTTAACTGCTATGTCATTTTGAGAAATAGCTTCTCAGATTATAACCCTTCCCCCTTTGAAGATTCATCATCCGAATTATCAGTAAAGAATTAAAATGAAGATAGGTTTTGTGGGTATATCTCTCTGTAAACCCTCACGAGACATAACTCGTCCAATAGGGCCGCCTATTGGTTTAAATGCTGTTTGAACGTGCTTAATGTAATCGTTTATCTAAATAAGAAAATTACTATTATTACATCAATTGACATTCAAAAACTCACACATACTAATTATAAAATTTCACATTACATCAATTGATATTCAAATCAACTAAAACAACAATTATTCAGCCCATGCCACCATTCCAGACTCAAGGAATCTCCAATAACGTTTTTCATATAATTTTTTGGCGAATGAACGGTGCATTTCCATAAAGAAATAACAACCCTCAGTTTCACACGGAATCCCCTTGGTACATTCAAACTTCACCTTACCTTTTAGTTTGAAGTTGTTGCAGAGTTCTTCAACTTTTTGTTGTTTGATTGCATCTTTCATTGCATCCTCCAAACATTGTGCTCCTCCTGGACATTTAGCATATTCACATTCCAAATACCTTATTTTCTCCGGTATCGACTCTTTTACCTTCCTAGTGCCACTGCAACATGTATGTGGACATTTTGTATATAGCCATGGGCATTGAGGAAAACTGTGTGTATCCATGAAACAACATGGAAAAACCTCTTTTTCTTCCACACATACTATTTGTTTTCCATTTCTACTCGAACTGTTAGAATACATAATGTAGGTTATTTGTATGTAACGATGTATTGAGATTGTTGGTGGTAAGAACCAAAAAATGCTGATAGTATTTATATAACGATTTTGAGTCGTTGGGATATAAACCCATTAGGAAAAATATACGTTGGGCACGAGTTGTTAGAAATAGAGCCGTTGGGAAGGAATCGTATATATAAGAAAGATAACCCATTCTTCTTTGCAACATTAATCTACCTATTTTTCTTTCCAACATCGAAGCTAAGCATCTATTCAATGGAAAATCAATCAACCACTACCAACTCAGTTGAAGACATAATTAGAAGATGCAAGCGACCCACTCTGTCAATTGGTACAGCGGAAAAGGAGATATGCCAAAGAGGTTATCAACCTACTACGAACGCAACGACGTCTTCATCACCTGCGAAATTAACTAATGTGATGGATGAAGTGTTGAGAAAAGGAAAGTCCACAAAACATACCAAAGATTCATTTGGGTGTTCGACTGAATACCAACACAAACTCAAGGAATACGAAGAAAATCGCAAGGCAAAAGAACGAGGTCAACAACAATACCAACTGAGGGAAAAGTTAAAGGATGTTGAAGAAGAGATTGAATGGATTAGAAACTATTACCTTCTCAAGGATAATTTTCCAGAAGATCCTAAAGATCAAACAATTTTCTGGACTAATGTTGGTTGGGGTTATTTAGTTAAAGATACGGGCACAAAACCACGATTTAATTATCTACCATCCTACATTTGTTCAAGGACAAATCATGTTAGGAAATTATGCATCCGGTACCATGAGTTTAGCAATAGGTACAGAGGTGATCGTTTCGCTGCACAAGATGCATACACAGCTTGGAGAAAAGAAACGTTTTATCATTTCGAAGCGGCGTTGATTGTTGAATCTGACAGCAGGGAAAATAATAACATGTAATGTCTTAATACCTATCGAATGATATGTTGTACTTTATTTTAAAGTTATTTAAGAACATTAGTTTAATGAAGTGAATAAATGAAGTTATTAATTTGAATTTGGATTTGAAAATCGAGTGGTTACAACAAATTGAAAATTTAATTAATTCAAACAATAATTTCAATAAATATAGACAACACATTTAGAATTAAGTTAATAACTTCACTAACTAGAATTTAAGACAACACTTTTAATTTAAACATGACCTATAAATTAAAAAAATAAACTCAATTAAAGATAAAACAATTAGAGATGGATAACATCTTCATCTTCTGAATCTTCAACGCTGATTATACCCTTCCCCTTCAAAATCTCAATTTGCTTGCGTTGATAATATTGTTTTTCGCGGGGCCCTAAACGACTAAGGTCCATACACATTATTGCATTGTCGTCATTTAAATGCGTTTGTTGTTGATGCATTTGATTAGTCTTTTGTTGAAGCGTTTGCAAATTGATTTGATAACTCGGTTGTTGAGTATAACCCCAAAAAGTTTGGTATTGGCATTCTTGTTCCATCCTCATTTTTTCCTTCCTTGATCGGGTTTCCTTAAGATACTTGATCGGTTGTCAGCCGACACAAATATAATTTCACTTTCTTACTTCACTAAAATAAATGTAGAATGCGATAAGAAAGAGTTCGTATCCACAGAGAAGCTTTTGTTGTTATGCAAATTTTCAGTTTCTTAGTAACCAATGGGGGGGATGTTGTTTTATCAAAGCAATAAAAATAAATTGAAAGCAATAAAGTATTAAAATAATCAATAAGGAGAAAGTATTGGTCACAGGATAGTTTCATTCACAAACTCGATTCTCAACAATGACTAGAATTGATAATTTAATCTCTCATTTACTAAAAGTCCTAGGATACCTTGAACGCAAGAATATCCCGCTAATTCCCAGATTTCATCGCAACCACATTAAAAGATGCATATGTGAATTCTTCCTAGAAAGCAACCTAAAGTGTAAAAGCACAATTAAGTTTAACTCCCTAAAAGCAATATGTTCTATGGAATAAGACTAATCAAGGCAATCAAAATGTGTAAAAGCACTAAATTGATTTAACCCATGTTATGATTCATATGTGACTAGTAGGATATATCACTACAAGCACTACCCACATTTATGCTACTTAAAATCAGGGATAAACAACGTTTTCGTATTGAAAACCCTAATATAGCTTTAGATATGAAAGTAAATCGGATTGATTCCGGACTCAACCAAACAAACAATCAAATCATATAAAAATATAAACCATGAATCATAAACAATAAAGTATTGAGACAAAACTACATCATTGAATCAAATATCGTTTGTGAAATCCACTTTATCCCATAACCAATAATATGGAGTTTAGCTACCCATAGTATTTTGATTCAACATAATTATTATCAAAAATAAAATGAAGAACATGAAAAATAAACGGAAGCAAACCCTAGTAGAATCGCTCTCCTCCAAAACTCCAGTAGAATAAAGATAAGTCCTAAAAGAATAGAAACTTCTTCCTTTTATAGTTCTTCAACTTGCCAAAATTAGGCCTCCAAAGCCCAATGTCCAATAGCAAGAAGTCCACCAAGCCCATGAACCAAGTGTGAGAAACCCATGTGAAAATATGTCCCAAAAATATGCTCGCCGGAAAACTGGTGCACCGGCCGGAATCCGGCGCCGGAAACCTGAAAAGTCAAACGGTCAATGGTAGGTGGTCAACCGGGTCAACTCAGTCAAGCTTAGCGAGTCAACTTGGTCAAAAACGGGTCAAACAGGTCCAGGCCATAGTTGTTGCAGTTCATGTCCAAGATGGCCCTGAATCTTCTGTGTTGCACCATGTGTAGCTTCATCAGTTACAGCCAAGATGGTTGTGCCACTGCAACTGCACTTGATTCCCAGCCATGAGGGTTGTATTCTGTGCTTCTGCAACTTCATCCTTGGCTCCATGCCCATATCTCCTGTAGGAGCAGAATCTCACAACAACAACGCTCTTGCAAAGATTTCTGCCACACATGGCAAGTGTCGCTAATAATTACAAGAAATGACGAAATATGTGAAGATTTTATCATTACTCGCAAGAATAAGGTGATAGTTCGCAAGAAATATAACAAGAGGGAAGAATCCGGCGAGACATGGAGAAACTTGAGGGAAATGTAGCAGAAACCTGAGGGAAATGTAGCAGGAGCTTGAGAGAAATGAAGAAAGCTTGCGAAAGATATTACCGCAGAACTCAGATCCGAAATTAAAGGAAAGCTTAGCTGTAAATGAGCTGTCATCCACTATGTAATTACCTATATAAAGAAGAGAGCAGGAGAGAGAAAGGGATAGATAAATTTAGGGAGAGAGAGAAAGTTCTTTTGCAGAGAGAGATTTTTAGAGAGAGAAAGTGTAATTTCTTTATCATCTTCTTCCCTAAAACTAGATCTAGAATTCTTCCAAGAACTCCATTAATGGAGATTGTAAATGTAAATGGATGTAGTTACAAATTATTATAGTGAAGATCCGTGGATGTAGATCACATTGATCGAACCCCGTAAAAATCTTGGTATTTATTTATAATTTTAGTATTTTTATCACCATTTTTATATTTAGATCTAGGAATTGTTATCAAGATTTGATATGGGGTGTGTTGTAGGAAATCCTGCAACTACATTTTGGCGCTAGAAACAGGGACTGCTATTTGATAGATTGAAGCAGATTCAAAGAAATTAGCTATTAGAAGAGTTATATATCACTGGATCTAAAAAAAATTGAGAGGAAAAGTGGAAGTATCAATGGAGAAATTGTTAAAGAAAATGAAAAAGAAAGAGATACAGACGCTAAACGGGAGGAGATTTGAAGAAATCTTTAAACGAAATGAAACAGTATCAATTAATTGTTTAAAAAAGACAAATTCTTTCTTTTTTAATTATATGTTAATAATCTAGATTTGGAAGATTTTGAGTCTTTAACCATTACACTTTGTTTTCACAAAAAAATGATTTTTGTTTAATATTTTGAATCTAAACAAGTTTTGATCATAAATTTAAACCTATAAACCTTAATCTTAATCATAATTTTCTCTCTCAAAATAAGATTTGTGAAATACAAATTTACGGATGTTGTTTTAAGAATTCATTTCATGAACTTTCAAATCTTTGCGAGAATACAATCATTAGACTTCTGTTGATATATTTAATTTATTGACTTAATTATTGTTACAGCGCAGAATAAGACACACAAATTGTTGGCAGATCAATTCGCATGAGTCCTAGGGGAGAAATATCAACAAGGAAAATGAGGCAAACATTTAACTAAAGTACGGAATGAAATTAAACTTCAACAAAGAAAAATCTACGTTCTAGCAGAAAAGCCGCATAGAACAAATAAACTTCAGCGACGTATTCACAGATTAATACAGGCAGTAACAATGATCAGCAAACTAAAATCATCAGCGGGGTTCCAATATTCTAGCAGAATTAATAAGATGCGAAATTATCGCAATCATAGCAAAATTGAAGATGCTTACATTACTTCGCAAAATATCATTAGTTAAAGTTTGAGACTCCAACGGAAAAAAGAACAAAATGAAAGAATGGACAAAACCAAAAAAAAAGAAAAAAAAAGAAAAGAAAACAATCAGCGTGAAGATGACAAAGACCTGCGGCATTTAGGAAATGAAACTGAAGGGCAGGGAAACAATTCCTCATGATAAACAACTATAATATTAGCGAATCATCAAATCCAGCGAAAAGAGAAGTCAACAAAGAAGGGAAATCAAAACTTGCGTCAACAAAATCACGAAGGAGAATCAACGAACATCCAACAAAAATTGGTGGTTTATCTCACAGAATCAATTTGTTGCAGGCAAGCGAAAAAATGAGAACATAGCAAAGAAACATACAACACACTAAAAAAGCGCAGAGAAAAGAACTTGCGAATAAATGGGGACGTCTTTGTTAGAATGCATCTATTCTTCTTGTGCAGTTAAAAAAGCTGCGAGAAATGACGCCAAAAGGGAAAGCAAGAGTATGAGTGAATTTTTGTTTTTCTCGCAGCATGTTTATTCCGCCTAAGTCATCTTCCCAACATGCATGAATTTGATAATGATTAAAAGGGGGCCTATAAGACTTGGTCCAAGAATTAAAGATATTTAAATGAGCAGAAAAGGACAAAAAATATTTAAGTGGGCAGAAAAGGACATAGACAAGAGATTATGGATGATGTTCACATTAAAGAAGGCAGCTTAATGACAATTAATTATATCAACGGTGAAGAAGAATCATTCCTCATTTCCGCGAAGAAAAGAGGTGCATAATGACGCAAAGAAATGTATTACTAAGTACACCATCGCAGCAATCACGGTAGATTTTGAAGTATCAACTATTAAAAACAAGCCAAGCTTATTTCTTGCAGGACTAAAATACACCATTCTATTTCACGCAAAAAATTGAGTAGCGAGCAAGTGAAGTCCAATTTCAGCAGGATATATTTATTTCACTTAAGAAAATTCGCCAACATTGATTAGAGGCAGAAATTTGGTATTTCATTTCTTCGCAGAATCTTTGGTTATTTCGCAAGAATAAAATGGGAGATTATTTCGCAAACATAGTTCGCAAGAAATGGATTAGACCAGTTGGTACGGTGGAACATCATACAAGAGTCAGATAAAGAGTTAATTTCTCAAAACTTCATTTCTCATTTCTTCTCAATTTTCAAGCAAATCATATACTTCGCAAGAGACAACAGCAGGCCGCAAAAGATAAGTACCATTTTCTTGAATATTTTATTCACAAAAGAGAAAAGATTTTTGATTTTATTTATCAAAAGCGATAAAATCGCAAGATTTCTAAAATTTATAAGATTTCAAAACATTTCAGATATTTTTTATTAGATTGGCAAAAAGCGATACAATCGCAAGATTCAAATTTTTTCAAAAGGTTACAATAAAGAATTCATCGTAAAAATTTAAAGATCTCAATAGTTTTCAAAGATTTCAAAATTACAAAAAAACAGAGAAAATCAAATTTATATATTTTTGTAGAACATTTCTGATTAAAAGACGCGATATAATCACAAGATTTCACAGAAGATTTCTATGATTTCAAAAGATTTTACAGAGAATTTATTTCAAAAAATGATATTATGAGAATGAAAGAAGAAGTGACAGAAATGAAAGAAAGAATGAAAGAAAGAATAAAGAAATGCGAAATTATCGCAAGAAACGCGAATAAAATTTCGCAAGAGAGAAATGCAATTGCATAAGATGGAGGTATTATCGCAAGAAATGAAAGAATAAAGAAGTGCGAAATTATCGCAAAAGACGCGAATAAAATTTCGCAAGAGAGAAATGCAAATGCATAAGACGGGCGCAAATCGCCTAAAAACATATAAGAATGGGACGAACCTTTATGGCGTACACCCTAGTTCGCAAATCGCCGGAAAACTGGTGCACCGGCCGGAATCCGGCGCCGGAAACATGAAAAGTCAAACGGTCAATGGTAGCTGGTCAACCGGGTCAACTCAGTCAAGCTTAGCGAGTCAACTTGGTCAAAAACGGGTCAAACAGGTCCAGGCCATAGTTGTTGCAGTTCATGTCCAAGATGGCCCTGAATCTTCTGTGTTGCACCATGTGTAGCTTCATCAGTTACAACCAAGATGGTTGTGCCACTGCAACTGCACTTGATTCCCAGCCATGAGGGTTGTATTCTGTGCTTCTGCAACTTCATCCTTGGCTCCATGCCCATATCTCCTGTAGGAGCAGAATCTCACAACAACAACGCTCTTGCAAAGATTTCTGCCACACATGGAAAGTGTCGCAAATAATTACTAGAAATGACGAAATATGTGAAGATTTTATCATTACTCGCAAGAATAAGGTGATAGTTCGCAAGAAATATAACAAGAGGGAAAAATCCTGCGAGACATGGAGAAACTTGAGGGAAATGTAGCAGAAACCTGAGGGAAATGTAGCAGGAGCTTGAGAGAAATGAAGAAAGCTTGCGAAAGATATTACCGCAGAACTCAGATCCGAAATTAAGGGAAAGCTTAGCTGTAAATGAGTTGTCATCCACTATGTAATTACCTATATAAAGAAGAGAGAAGGAGAGAGAAAGGGATAGATAATTTTAGGGAGAGAGAGAAAGTTCTTTTGCAGAGAGAGATTTTTAGAGAGAGAAAGTGTAATTTCTTTATCATCTTCTTCCCTAAAACTAGATCTTGAATTCTTCCAAGAACTCCATTAATGGAGATTGTAAATGTAAATGGATGTAGTTACAAATTATTATAGTGAAGATCCGTGGATGTAGATCACATTGATCGAACCACGTAAAAATCTTGGTGTTTATTTATAATTTTAGTATTTTTATCACCATTTTTATATTTAGATCTAGGAATTGTTATCAAGATTTGATATGGGGTGTGTTGTAGGAAATCCTGCAACTACATCTCCCTCACCAGAGTCACCATCTCTGCCTTAGCATAACCAACATCATCTGAGACTACACATCTTCTTCCCTGTAGTTTCACAACTGCTACCAAACTCAACAATATACTTGTAATTCAGAACAAGCCATACCATGGTTCTCCCCTGCAACACATTCCCTGTAACCAACAATTCCACCTGAACCACTGCAACTCAGTAGCTTACTACAGTTCAAACACAGGCCGCTTCTTAACCAATTCCACCTTATGGAAACATCACATGCACTCTCATTGAACAAAACCACATTCAACTCCACTCTCACCATGCTCTACTGCTCCAGCAGCTGACCTGCGCTTTCACAGAACCTACAATAGCACCTGAGGTTTCTCAAAGATTCTCACATAACAATCCAGTTCCTGCAATACCCAGTCCTACCACCTTGATCACTGCCATACAATCCTAGTTTAGCATGACAGCATCACTTGAACCTTCAACAGCAATTGGCAGCCTGAGACACCTGCAACTGCAGCTCAATTCAATCTCAAATTCAGCTCCGCACAAGCCCATGAAAATCATCCATCAGCTATGGCTCCAACTGCAACTGTGTTTGTAGTTGCAGGAATTCCCACACTACACCCTATTCAAGAACTTACCAATATCTATGACATAATTTGAAGATTAAAGACACTTTTTATTAATTTGATCTTAAGGAATTACATAAATCAAGAACACAGAACACTTGATAAAGATTTTCTCTCTCCTAAAAACGTTTCTAACACTCAAAAATTTCATCACCTCTCTGGAACTATTCATATCCTTTATATAGGTATTTACATAATGGATTACATCTCATGACAGCTCATTTACAGCTAAGATTCCCTTCAATTTCGGATCTGAGTTCTTGTGATAAATCGCAGTTAGCACCGCCTTTAACTTTCGCAGGTTTTATTAATATATCGCAGACATGTCACACTTTCTTCGTGTTTCTGTCGTTTTCAGTCATTACGTCATTGTTTAAGTCATCTTTGGATGTGTCGCAGAATATTACTGATGTATCGCAGAGTAGTCGTTTATTATCGATGTATCGCAGAACATTCGTTTATTTCTCAGGAATATTATTGTGACAATATTCTGATCCTACATCTTGCCTCTTCTCATATCTTTTCTGCGAAGAAGATAAAGATCATGAGAATTTAAACTTCTTGATTTTCCGCAACTCCTTATCTTTTACCCGACAAAGTTCCCTACTTTACGCTCTTACTGCTGACACACGTCAATCTTTACCGATTAACCCGGTTACCCATCCTTCATCTATAAATAGATGTTCCACTCGAGACTATTTCCTTCTTCTCACCTTCTCTTTCTTCTTCAAAATCTTTTTGTCTGCAACTTTTTCTTTCTTGTTATTCTTTCTGGTGCTGCTCTAATGGAGACTCAAAGGTATGTTCTTATCTTCCATCTTATTTTGTTCACGTTATGTTTTCTTTATCACCCACTTTTCTTCATAACCCCCATATTTTATCATCTTTTTCAGTAACACCACTTCTCAAATTAAAATTACTATCAAAAATCCTAACCCTAAGGGTTCTCAGAAAAGGCGCGTTGGGAAGACGAAAAGATCTGAGGATGATAAGGTAGTAAGAAACACCTATTCCTTTGAAATAACAATATTGTTGCTTCTGTTTCTTACCTACATTATTATTCGCAGAATGAAGAGAATATTCCTAAACCTCTTAAGCGTTTTCGTCAAGTTAAAGCTCTTTCAGATGAAGTGGATATTCTTGAATTTTTACCTGCAAAACATGTTCCGTCGCAAGATAAATCTTCTTCTTCTCCTTGCGTGAATTTCAATACCTATATTACCTCTTCATCGGCTTCTAATAAAGTTATTGATACTAATATTCCTATCTCTGATAATCCCAACATTTTAAAAACTGCGATGGATGAGTCTACGATAGTTGGAAATAAATCTGTGACGAATGAAACTGCGGTGAATGAGACTATAGTAAATGACATGAAGGTTAATGAGGCTGCGGTGAATGAAGTTATAAATAATGAAACTATGGTAAACGAAGCTGCAGTTAAGGAAGCTGCGGTGGATGATGTTGCGGTAAATGAAACTGTAACTGCGACCAATCAAATTCCTTCTTCCATTCTTACTATCGCCAAAACTTCTTCCTCTACTTCTCTTCCTTCCTCCCAAGAAATAGCAATAGGGGTTGAAGCTGCTTTTCAAATATTATCTGAAATTTTGGACGATGCTATGAAATCTTCTTCAGATCCTGCGAGACAGGATGTTTATATGATTCTAAGCAAGCATCTTGGGTCTTGCGTTTCTTCATCTTCGTTAACTGCCTTAGAAGATGAGGTTGAAACTTTGAAGAAGAATCATCAAGCAAAAACTTTGGAGTGTGAACTTCTCGATCATAAGCTTCATAATTCTGAATTAGACTGTGAAATTCTTCGCAGCAGAAATGATGATCTAAAAGGTATAACTTTCTTGCCTTTGCTTTTGCCTCTGTAAATCTTTGCTTTTTATATACTCAATTTTCCTTTATTTATTTGTTGATTCATATTTAGCTTCAAAACATAACCAATTAATGAAGATACTTGAGTGGGAAACAATCGCTGATGAGGCCCACATTGGGAAAGAATCTTAGAAGAATCAATTTGATAATTTGAATGTTCTTCATACATATTCGATTGACGAGATAAATAATCTTAAGAATGAGAACAACCAACTAATTCATGAACGAGATCAACTAATTCACGAACGAGATCGTCTAAGTAATGAAGCCACCCAACTTTTATATTCGCTAAACCAGATTAACTTGAGGGTGGAATCTTTATCAGATGAAAACAGAGTTTTATCCCAAGAAAAACGTAGTTTTGTGGATATAACAAAGACTTATTCGCAGCAATTAGACAATCTTCAAAAGTTGTGTAAGGACCAAGAGCAATCCCTTCGCACACTGAAAGATGAACTTAAAAAGAAAATTGAATCATCTGCTGCTGAACAAGAGAAGCTTATGAAGGGCAGATTAGCTCTAAGTGTAAAAATCAACAATCTCAAAGATGATTGTACTCGACTAAAGGAAGAAAATGTTTATCTTCGCAATTGTGAAAAAAGTATAAAATCTCGTTTAAAAGGTAAAGTTGGGGATAATTTTGATGATGCCATGAACCGATGGAAGAGTTGCTTCTTTAATATAATTCACACTTTATCTTCACAAAAGGAAGGTAGTCATTTTGACTGCCTCATCTATTAATTACTTCATTGTATTTTCTCGTCTTATTTTTCGCGAAAATTCCCTCTAATATTAATTTTTTCTCTCGCAGAATCTGAGAAGCATCTTCAAGCTTCAATTTCTGATTTATCTATGAGGTTAGCCAAACTTCGCAAAAAGAATACCACGCTTTCCAACTCTCACAATAGGGCATTGAGAATATTTGACTATCTTGAATATTTAAAAGATATAGAGATCAGAAACCGGGAAAAGAATTGCCTCCGCAAAGCTCATTTAGGCGCTGAGGTTTTCATAAATAATGTTCTACTCTCTCATTCTTTACCTCCTATGCAGATCAAACCCTTGGAGATAGATGATAATGAAGTTCCTCATCCCATAGATGAAGATCTGAATTATTCAAGTAATGAAGAAGATTTTTCTGAAGACGAACAAAATCCACCTGAGGACGAAGGAAACCCTCTTAATGAAGCAGAAGAACAAAATCCTCCTCATGAAGAACAAAATCCTCCTCATGAAACAATCGCTGGTGATGAAGAAACTCAAACTGAAAAAGATGATGCTGGTGAAGATAATAGTGGTGAACAAGAATGATGAAATTAGAGAAGAATTTTTTTTAAATTATCATGTATTCTTGCGAAATATTTCTGGTTCTGCGAATGATTGTAATTTCCGAATCTTTCTTCTTCCTGCTCTTTTTGCGAAACATTGAAGTTCTTTGTAACTCAATCACCTGCTATGATTTATAGATTTTTATTAATTTTGATTATCTTCCTTATTTTTTATTATTTTAATTCTTCTCAAGGAAGATAATGAAATGTTGTTTTATAATCCCCATATTTGCCCCTCATAATCTTCCTTGTGAAGTATTTTATTTGTTACCCTTGTAAGAAATCCCATACTTGCCTCTTGTTATCAATCTGTAATATTATCGCAAATATTTCTGCGAAGAATTTGTTATATGCTTCGCAGATATAACTTTTCTTGTGGTCTTATTTCGCCTTCCTAGTTAAAGGTCTTATTATGCCACTTTTATGCGACAAGATCGCAGGACATTCTTACCTTTATACGTAATAATCCATTGATCTTGCCTTATCTTTTAATTTTAATTTCTGCGACAATATGATAAATCTAAGCCATCTTGTGAGATTAATCTCTCTTTGCTTTTTAAGACTTATGATATTGCCGTCTTTGCGATGAAATCGCAGGACGTCTTTGCGATTTATATCCTCTTATTATTGATTTCATTTATCTCATTATTTGATGTTATCGCAAAAACCCATTGATCTCATCTTAACATTTCTTATTAGGCTTTTTGGCCAGTCACGCGGCAATATGACGGGCCTAAATATTCTTGCGAATATAAAGTCCCATGACATTGCTGTCTCTGTCACGCGACAATATGACGGGCCTAAATATTCTTGCGAATATAAAGTCCCATGACATTGCCGTCTTTTTTGATACACAGCTCCCTAATGGAGGGTATCACCCTTATCTCTCCCCCTGGTTGCCCCTTCAAGGATTATACATCGGCCATACAAGACTAGCACTTTCCCATCCGGTTCTGCCAACAACCAGTTGTTTTCGCAGCCTTGTCCTTTATGCCTTATATGGCTTATAGTTACAAGACTGCACCCTAAGTGGGGTTTTCTTCGGGCCGAACACATCGTAAGCCAAGACTTTCCATGGATGGCCAGGGTAGGTTCATCCATCCCGGGCTCCCACAGCTCAACCGTGTACCTCGGCGCCTTGATCATACGTTGCATTCCTTAGGAGAAACTCTCGGGCGCCCAACCAGGGTATAACCTTATATAGTTAGGAATCCAAGTTATCTCTCCCAGATGGATTTTCTATAATCCCAAATCTCCATGACTAGGTTCCAGCAGCGGTATAGCCTTTCCCATAGCCATACAAAGAGATACCCCCCTTATGACGCACTTTAAGGACATTGCCTCTTACGGAATAAAATACGCGAACTAAGGTGTACGCCATAAAAGTTCGTCCCGTTCTTATGTATTTTTAGGCGATTTGCGCCCATCTTATGCATTTGCATTAAAAAAATTAATTATCTCGCAAATTGTTGCGGAAAATAACTTTTATATTCAGCTAACTTTGTTCTTGCAGAACATTTCTTTTATTCTCTCGCAATTTCTTGCGTGTAATCCCTTCATTCTAGTCTTTCAAATCTTTATTGATAATATTTTCTCAGATATTGTCTATTCCATGGCCTGACCAGTCTTTGACCCATGTCTCTTCCTTCTGGATCCATTAATTTATATGCTCCAGTTCCAACTATTTCTTTGATTATATATGGCCCATCCCATTTTTCACTAATTTTCCTCCATTTTCTCGCTGATATTCTGGTGTTTGTCGCAGAACTAAATCTCCAACTTGGAATTCACGCTTCTTTACTCGTTTATTATATTCACGAGCTAATCTGCGATGGTAGTTTTCCATATGTTGTAGTGCTTTTTCTCTGTTCTCTTCTACCTCATCAAGCTTGTCTAGAATCATACCAGCACTAAGATTCTTTTCCCAAGCTTCTCTTTTTGTTGTAGGAATAACAACTTCTGTTGGTAATACTGCCTCAACCCCATATGTTAAACAAAAAGGTGATACCCCAGTTGCTTCTCTTCGTGTTGTATTATAAGCCCAAACTGCATTATGGACTTGTTGACACCACGTTCTATGATGCCCTTCTAACTTCTTTTTGAGAATATCTTCAATTGTTTTGTTAGTTTCTTTAGCTTGACCATTGGACTGTGGATATAAAGGAGTTGATTTTCCACATTTTATCTTGAATACATTAAGTAACATCTCTATATTTTGTCCTTCAAATTGTTTTCCATTATCTGACACCAATTGTGTTTGGAATTCGAATCTGCAAATGATATTTTCAAATATAAATGTGAAAATGTCCTTATCACGAATATGTTGTACCGCTTTAACTTCCGCCCATTTTGTGAAGTAATCTGTTGCGACAATTAAGTATCTCTTTTGCCCTGTTCCTGGTACAAATGGTCCCACAATATCTAAACCCCACTTTCCAAATGGCCAAACATTTTTTGAAGATGTTAATGTTTCACCTGGTGCATGTATTCTTTTTGCAAATCGCTGACATTCTTCGCAACTTCTTGATAAATTCTTTGCATCTTCATGCATATATGGCCAATAATAACCTTGCATTTTAGTTCTGTATGCTAAGGATCTGTCGCCGCTGTGATTACCAGCATCCCCACTATGCAGCATTTTTAATATCTGCTTTCCTTCTTCTTGTGTCAAACATCTGAGGGAAGGCCCATTTAAAGATTTTCGATATAATACCCCATCTCTTAACTCATAATTTGTTGCTCTAATTTTTAATTTATGTGCTTCTAATCTGTTTCTTGGTATCTCCCCCCTTGCTAGATATGCGTGAATTTCCGCACGCCAATCTGCGATAATAAACTTGATTCTTCGCCATTATTTGCTACTACCATTGCCTCAGCTTCCTTTTCTTCTTCTTTATTAATTGATGGTGCTATGAGTGTTTGTATTTTTATATTTCTCGCAGTCGGATCTACCATCATACTTGATATGAACGCAAAAGCATCTGCAAGCCTATTATCTCTTCTTGAAATATGCCTCCATTTGAGTTTTGGTATTTTCGCAAATAATTCTTCTATAAGTTTCTTATATTTTTTCAAAGATATATCATTAGTTTCATATTCCCCTTCAATTTGGCGAATAATCAACTGTGAATCACTGGTAATTCTTGCATTCTCTACCTTCATTTCTATCGCAAATCTTAGGGCATGTACTACAGCCTCATATTCTGTCTCATTATTGGTAGATTTGAATTCCAGTCGAAATGCAAATGCCATTTTTGCACCTTCTGGCGAAATAAAAACGACTCCCACTCCATTTCCTTCTCCATTAGATGATCCATCCACTAATATCTCCCACCTATTTGGTTCTGTTAAAAGATCTCTAGGATCCCCATATTCTTCTTCTATATCCATCATGTCTTCTACAGCTTCATCATCCTCCAAAGGAAATTCTGCGAGAAATTCTGCGACAATTTGAGATTTTGGCGAAGATAAAATTGCATATTGGATCTCAAAATGCCCCACTTGTGCATTCCATCTTTCGACTCTGCCTGATCTTTTTGAATTTTTTTCATTACGACTCGATTGGTACTTTTGTTAGTACTTTGATTTTATGCGCTTGGAAATATATGTGAAGTTTAGAAGCTGCATAAACTAATGCCAAAATTAGTTTTTCAATATTCGAATAATTTTTCTCCATGAGCATTAAATGTTTCTTGATGTAGTAAATAGGTTTTTCAACTCCTGCGTCATTTCGCAAAAGTACTGCACTTAAAGCATGTGGAGTTGTCGCAAGATTTTGATATATCAGCAATTCTTCTCCTGGTTCAGCCTTCTGTAATATGGATATATTCATCAAATATTCCTTAATTCCTTGAAAATCTTTCTCACATTCGTCTGTCCATTTAAATTTTGTTCCCTTCTTTAGTATGTTGAAGAAATGCTTGCATTTATCTGATGACCGCGAAATAAATCTTCCTAGTGAGGCTAAAAGTCCATTCAATTTTTGCACATCTTTTACTGTTGCTGGAGTTGGCATATCTCGAACTGCTTGTACCTTTTCAGGATCAACTTGTATTCCTTCTTTTGATACAATATATCCCAAGAATTTCCCAGACGATACTCCAAAAGTACATTTCTCAGGATTTACTTTGATATTAAAAAGCCGCATCCGATCGAAAATTTCCCTTAAGTCCTGCACATGATTATTATCTTCTTTGCTTTTTACCAACATATCATCCACATATACCTCTAAAGTTTTATGTATCCATTTTGTGAACACTATTTCCACCATTCTTTGGTATGTTGCTCCTGCATTTCGTAACCCAAAAGGCATCTTTGTGTAACAATACAATCCTCTAGGAGCAAAGAATGCAGTATGTTCTTGATCTTCTTCCGCAAGTGGGATTTGATTATAGCCCTTGTATCCATCTAACGAAGATATTCGATCATTTCCTGTGGCAGATTCCACCATCTGCGGAATATCTGGCAAGGGAAAACTATCTTTGGGACATGCTTTATTTAAATCAGTAAAATCGATGCAAATTCTTATCCCCTTGTTTTTCTTAGGAACGACTACCATGTTGGCGATCCATTCTGGATATTTTGCTTGCCTAATAATTCCTGCATCAAGCATCTTTTGCAATTCTTCCTCTATCTTGGCATGATAAGTAGTTGCAATCTTTCTTATTCTTTGTTTGATTGGTCTCATATTTTTGTTAATCTTCAATTTATGGCACGCAATAGATGGATCTATCCCAGGCATCTCATCCATATTCCACGCAAAAATATCTTTGTATTCTCGCAGAAGGTTTACAGTTTGCTCTTCTTCCTCCACATCCATCTTAGTTCCAATTTTCAGTATCTTTGGATCTTCTTCACTTCCAACATTTACTTCTTTTGTTGATTCTGCTACAGTATAACTAGCTTCATGTTCTCCCATTGGTGTTGGTGCCTTTATTACCTCCGCTGGTTCATTATTTTCTTGTGATACGTCGCCAAATATTCCTTTTCCTTCTTCTGATTTTATCATGTAAATCTTGAATTCTTCTTCTTTCTTTTCTTTTCTCCTCATTTTTCTGCGCTGTTTTCGCAACTGAATTTGATTTTCATGATTCCTTACTTCACTTTGGAAACATAACGCTGCATAATCTGCATCTCCTCTAATTTCGCCAATTCCACTAGGCATAGGGAACTTTAAACACTGATGTAGAGTTGATGATACAGCCTTGATTGCATGTATCCAAGGTCTTCCCAACAAAGATGTTATAAGGTGATTTCACATCCACCACGCTCAAAGTGACCTGCGTCTCTATTTCTCCCAGCGGAATTCGCACTACAATTTCACCTTTAGGTTTTGTTAGAGATTTTCCAAATCCATGAATATGATATGTTGGACTAAGCATTTCTTCATCTTTATATCCCATTTTCTTGAATGTGTGGTAAAACATTATATCCACAGAACTTCCTGCGTCCACCAGAGTCCTATTCACAGGCCCACTCTTCAGTAGATCTTACTGATTTCTATTTTCTTGTTGGTACAACAGACACTGTGATCACCAATGGAGATGTATGACTTAATTTCTCTTTCGGAATTTCTGCTGCCGTAAATGTGATCTTCTGTTTTTCCCAATCTTTTAGCGGTGATGTCTCATCTACCGTCAAGATTTTCTTTCCTTCAAAATCTCGCTTGTGTATCCTTCCTCTAATATCTTCATGGAATTTATCTATCATCATTTTTGTTATTACATCACACTCCAATTTCTTTTGATTATCTTTGATTTCAATCATCTTTTCTTCACCAAATTTCTTAATACTCTTCTAATTCTTGAATAATTTCTCTCTTTTACTTAACTTTTACTTTGATTTTCAACTCTTCAATCCCTGTTTCTGGGCGCCAAAATGTAGTTGCAGGAATTCCCACACTACACCCTATTCAAGAACTTACCAATATCTATGACATAATTTGAAGATTAAAGACACTTTTTATTAATTTGATCTTAAGGAATTACAGAAATCAAGAACACATAACACTTGATAAAGATTTTCTCTCTCCTAAAAACTTTTCTAACACTAAAAAATTTCATCACCTCTCTGGAACTATTTATATCCTTTATATAGGTATTTACATAATGGATTACAGCTCATGACAGCTCATTTACAGCTAAGATTCCCTTCAATTTCGGATCTGAGTTCTTGCGATAAATCGCAGTTAGCACCGCCTTTAACTTTCGCAGGTTTTATTAATATATCGCAGACATGTCACACTTTCTTCGTGTTTTCGTCGTTTCAAGTCATTACGTCATTGTTTAAGTCATCTTTGGATGTGTCGCAGAATATTACTGATGTATCGCAGAGTAGTCGTTTATTATCGATGTATCGCAGAACAGTCGTTTATTTCTCAGGAATATTGTTGTGACAATATTCTGATCCTACAATGTTTAATTCCATCCAAGCACCGCTTCACTGCATCAGTTAGCACCGTCCACTTCTAGATACATCATCCTGCAGTTCATTGCACAACTACACATCAACCTTGTTCCACCTGTCAGCATCATAACCACCACTACACCTGTAACTGCATCTCTAGATTCAAACCCTTCTAACCAATACAACTGCAACATAATTATTGCAGCTTCAATACCTACCACTAACACCAACTGCACTATCTTGTTACTAGCATCACCATATCCATTCGAACTATATATCAGACCATCAACATTACATCATAACTGCCCAAACCCACAATCTTCTGTGGTTTCAATTCACCCAAATAGCAGCAGCAACTTGAACTCACACTTCCTTCTTACACTGCTAGGACTGAATCACAGCAACCCTGCAATTCCAGCCTTGTGTCTAACATACATCTACACTGAGAGCAATTTATTGTTACTTCTCTATAACATCAGCAACACAACCAACTATCCTACAACCAATTCAATTCACAGAATGCAATCTTATAGTTCACAGAGACCATCATCAAAAACAGTAAAACCATCTTCTCTTGACCACCAAAAGCAGCTCAACCACCTGCAATTCCAGTTCATGCCACCTAATTCTCCTCCAGTTCAAACCTCAACTTAGCTACCACTACTTGACCTGCAATGCCACATTCATTCCAACACCACCAGTTCATCTTCTTTAGCATACCCTTCTCAGGTTCTCAACCAACTGCAGCTTCTGGCTTTTGTTTTGCACCACCAACAGCTTCATTATTCTCCATTCTATTACAAGATTCTTGAGTTCAAACCATTTTGCATCTACAAAGCCATGAACTAACATCATTCCTGACTCGGCTCTAACACTGCAGTTCATCCATTCCATGCACCACTTCATTCATTTTAACTACCTGCGACATGCTTATGCACATAGCCATTATCCCTGAACTGAATTTCATCTATTACAAGTCATAGATGGCTAGCCAATTGCAACACCAACCATTCCAGAAGTTCCAGTGCAATCATCTCAGTCCATAACTTCCTTGTCACTGCCAAACTTGGTTCTCTGAGTTCTTCAAAATCTTCTTCATCGCTGCCAGTGACGGCAACAAAAACCCGAGTTGTTCATCTTACCAGCATCGTATCAAACTCCAAACCGTACTTCCATAGATCAAGTCCCTGCACAATAATTCTGTGTCTTCAATGCAGCTCAACACACTACCATGGGGTGACTGCAGTTACACAACTCCATAACCAGCTTCAAAACACCCCCATTTAAATCATCTCAAACCCATTTGTTTCTCATATAATTTCCAATCTCAGTTCAGAGAAACCCATTCTCAGGAACCCTGTTAAGCTCAAATCCATCTTCCACAACAATACCCCAGATTCCAATTGCCCGATTTCAAACTCCAAATCAAATCTATCACCGAATCAATTTGAACCAATAATTCCTCCAATTTCTTGTCTTTGCATAATCACAAGCAACTTGCAACACAAATTTGAAACCCTAACCAGATTTATAATCCTCAACAAGAAAACCCCATTAATCACCTCCAACTCAATATCACAGACAAATAAGAACCCATTCTCAAATTAACAGCTCCATCTAAACACCAAACCATCTTCAAGAGCACAACCAGCGCCACCACCATCTGCATCTGAATTTCTTTCTTGATTTCTTGGAATAGCAGCAACTGCTGCTTCTCTTTCTGTGCCTATTGATTTCATAAAAACAATGATTGAGAACTCTTCTCATTTATGGTTGTAGTAATGGGATTAAACCAACCCCTTAGTCCAAGTCCCAGATAAGGGAAATCCTGATTGGCCACCCCTTAACCTTGGCTAGCCTGTTTCTAATATTCCTCCACGTAGAGTTTCCCCTTAACCTTAGGTTGTCTTCATATAGTGTTCTCCCCTGAAATAACATATTTGCCCCTTTATACTCCAAATGAATGCTTGCTTTCCTTCTTTCGAGTTCTCCCGCTAACAACAACCGTCTTTTACTCCTCAAATTCACTTCTTCCCTTCAATGAGAGTCATCACTAAAGTTGTCGTGCTTTTCAGACAGAATTTTGTATCACTAAAGACGACATACTTTTCAGACAGAGATGAAGAAATAAGAGCAAGTTGTGAGAAATAGTCAGTCTCCAACAGCGGTTGCACATGAGATGAGGCTTTTGCACTGTTTTTTCCTCTTTTGTTCCAAATGACTCCAAAGTACCTAAATACTCAAAAAAAAAGCATAAGATACATAATTTACAAGAAAACTAGCAGAGAAAGCATAAACAATAGATATAAAATTAGGTGTTTATCACACCTATCAAATTCTCCCACACTTAGACTTTGCTAGTCCTCGAGCAAATCAAACAAAACAATTCTAAAACAAATACATACAACTCCGTCTCGTTGAGGCTACGGTAACTTTAAGCATAAATAACAAGCCTTTGAACCCCTAGGTGTCCCTAGTGGACAAGTTTTAGTCTCGTGAAGGTTTACAAGAGGTCTGCCTACAAAACCTATATTTCCAACTCCGTCTATTTGTGACAAATCAATGAACGAATCCAAAATGACTACAGGAGGAGGTACCTTGCGCAAATTCAGTTCATATATAAGTAAATAAAGCCTCTAATTAGATAGTCGAACAAGCCACAATACTCAGAAAATAACAAACCACAAGCACAATGAAAAGATTAAGAAGATGGATAAATATGTAGATGTTGGCGAATGTTCACAAGTGATCGACGTTTCCCATATCTTTCTGAAGGTCCCCGCCAAGATGAACCTATGCATCATATTGGATTGATCTACTGGTCAATATTAGGGTCAACACACTGGCATATACAAGGGAACCAGTGGTCAACAAACTTATTTCTACATCAACTCACTGGCATATACAAGGGAACCAGGAGTGACTTTATTCACCAAATATAATACTTTCTTTTCTTTTTCACTTTTCTTTTTCTTTCTTTTTTCTTATAGACGGCATGATTAAATCTTTTGGATCCAAGCGTATGCATCTTGTCAGCAAGAACATGATAGTTGTCTTAGATCCTGCATTCCACGCTTGTTTAGGCGACGAAGACAGGAACTACGTTTCACACATACTGCTATCCAAGTGTCTTTTTATTCCGTTTGGTCTAATTGGTCGGTCTTTTTTTTAGCAACTCAATCACTCTAATTCATCCTAGCAGTAATAACAACTCGATTTTTAGTGACCCACCAAATCACTTAGAGAACAATAGAAAAATATGGAAAAACAAAAATAGAATGTGATATGGTGATATTTCGAGATATGGTAACAACTATCATGTTATTTGTGATTTCTGAGATATGTTCGTCCCTTTTAGTTAATCGGTTCCTCAAATCCTGCAATCAAAATGGTTCCATCCACTAATGGTGTCATCCTAAAGGCACACGTTTCTAGATTTCAGAGTTCAAAAAGCACAATTTTTTTTTTTTTTGGTTTTTCTATTTTTCTGATTTTTTTTCTTTTAACTAAAGGCATAAAATAAACTATACAAACATATAAATGCTCCCCCACACTTAAACTTTACATTGTCCTCAATGTAAAATTGAATCGTCCAAAGAAAGTTCAAGGTGGGAAATTACGCAATTGAAATGCAAAAACAAGAGAATAAAGATAAAATGCATAAAGAATAAAAAGATAAAGGTAAAGATACAAAACCGGTGGGTTGCCTCCCACTTAGCGCTTGGTTTAAAGTCATCAGCCCGAATTGCTCCTTGTTTTCTATGACTCCTCCAGATGGAGTGCATCCACAAAATTGGCTCCTTCCACCACTTCGGAAGTGAACCTCTCATAATATGGTTTCAACCGGTGCCCATTAACTTTAAGTTCCTTGCCTGTAGCTATGCTACGAATTTATACTGCACCATGAGAAAACACATTAGTAACAATGAAAGGTCCGATCCAACGTGACCTTAATTTACCCGGAAATAAATGCAAGCGAGAATTAAACAAAAGCACTTTCGGCCCAACACAAAATTGTTTTCTAGAAATCATAGTATCATGAAAAGCCTTCGTTTTCTCCTTGTAAATGCGAGATCTTTCAAATGCATCATTGCGAAGCTCCTCTAGATCTTGGAGTTGTAACTTCCTTTGTTTTCCAGCCCCATCCATCTCCATATTGCATTGCTTAATCGCCCAAAACGCTTTATGCTCAATCTCCACGGGTAAGTGACAAGGTTTACCATACACAAGCCTAAAGGGAGACATCCCAATAGGTGTCTTGTATGCGGTTCTATACGCCCATAAAGCATCATTTAATCGCATGCTCCAATCTTTCCTTGTTGGATTCACCATCTTTTCAAGAATGGATTTCACCTCCCGGTTAGAAACCTCGGCTTGTCCATTTGTTTGGGGATGATAAGGTGTTGCAACCTTATGTGACACATTGTACTTCTTCAACAAGCTTTGCAAAGTCCTGTTGTTGAAGTGAGAACCCCCATCGCTAATTATGGCTCTTGGAATTCCAAACCTTGCAAAAATGTTAGCTTGCACAAAATCTGAAACAACCTTGGAATCATTAGTTGGGGTGGCCTTAGCTTCCACCCATTTAGAGACATAATCAACAACCAGTAAGATATAAAAATTCCCATGGGAGTTGACAAAAGGACCCATAAAATCAATGCCCCATACATCAAAAACTTTAATAAATTGAATAAAAGTTTGTGGCATTTGATTTCGAGCACCTAGATTGCATGTTCTTTGGCACCTATCACAAGTTGTGCAAAATATGTGTGCATCCTTAAACAAAGTTGGCCAATAGAAACCGCTTTCAAGTACCTTGTGAGCGGTTCTTTACTCCCAAAGTGTCCTCCACAATCATAAGAGTGACAAAAAGACAAGATTGAATTAAATTCAGATTCGGGAACGCACCTTCTTATTACTTGGTCGCTGCCATGTTTCCATAAGTATGGATCATCCCATATGTATCGGTTCCCTAACCTCTTAAGTTTGTCCCTCTCAGCACGAGACAAGTTCTTTGGGATTTGTTTAGTTACCAAGTAATTCACGATATCAACATACCATGGTTCTCCACATGCAATTGAGAATAGTTGCTCATCCGGGAAACTTTCACGCAATGGGATAACTTCCTTGTCCACAACAGGACGGCTCAAATGATCTGCAACGGTGTTCTCAATTCCTTTATTGTCCTTGATTTCAATATCAAACTCTTGTAAGAGTAGAATTCATCGTATGAGCCTCGGTTTCGCTTCTTTCTTCATTAGCAAGTACCTAAGAGCTGCATGGTCAGAAAAGACAACAACTTTTGTACCAATTAGATAAGAGCGAAATTTCTCCAATGCAAAAACAATAGCTAAAAACTCTTTTTCAGTGGTTTTGTAGTTTTGTTGGGCTTCATTTAACGTTCTAGAAGTATAATAAATAGCATGAGGTATCTTCCCCACACGCTGCCCAAGCACCGCACCAACCGCATAGTCACTAGCATCACACATGAGCTCAAAAGGCTTGCTCCAATCCGGTCGTTTAATGATAGGGGCTGAAATCAAAAGTTCTTTCAAACTATTGAATGCCGCCATACACTTCTCATCGAAGTTAAAAACCACATCTTTTTGCAATAAGTTGCAAAGTGGTGATGCTATCTTGGAAAAATCCTTGATAAACCTACGATAGAAACCTGCATGACCAAGAAAAGAACGTATCTCCCTCACCGTAGTGGGAGGGGTTAGAGCACGAATAAGCTCTATCTTAGATTTATCAACTTCCAAGCCCTTAGAAGATATTATATGTCCTAAAACTATGTCATGAGTTACCATGAAATGGCACTTCTCCCAATTTAGCACAAGGTTTGTTTCAACACATCGTTCAAGGATCAATGACAAGTTGTTCAAACAAAGGTCAAATGAATCACCAAAGACACTAAAGTCATCCATAAACACTTCAATGATGTTTTTAACATACTCGGAAAAGACACTTACCATACACCTTTGAAAGGTCGCTGGAGCATTGCATAAGCCAAAATGCATCCTTCTATACGCAAAAGTACCAAAAGGACAAGTGAAAGTGGTTTTCTCTTGATCCTCCGGTGCTATCACAATCTGATTGTACCCTGAATAACCATCAAGGAAGCAATAATAAGCATGTCCAGCTAAACGTTCAAGCATTTGATCAATAAAGGGTAAAGGAAAATGATCCTTCCTAGTAGTGTCATTCAACTTTCTATAATCAATACAAACCCTCCAACCGGTTTGCACACGAGTTGGGACAAGTTCGTTCTCATCATTCTCTACCACCGTTACACCTGATTTCTTTGGTACAACTTGTACCGGGCTCACCCACTTGCTATCGGATATGGGGTAGATAACACCCACTTCCAAAAGCTTGAGTATCTCCTTTTTCACAACTTCCATCATGGGAGGGTTCAAACGACGTTGCGCTTCCCTTGTAGGCTTTGCATCGTCCTCCAAACGAATCTTATGCATACAAACGACAGGGCTTATACCCTTGATATCGGCAATTGTCCATCCTATGGCCGTCTTGTGCTTCCTTAGCACCCTTAGAAGTTTTTGCTCCTGTAATTCACTAAGCTCGTTAGAAACAATCACAGGTAACTCTTCATTTTCACCCAAGTACAAGTACTTTAAGTGACTTGGAAGAGGTTTCAATTCTAACTTTGGAGATTTAACAATAGAAGGTAAAAGCTTTTCATCACTGCATGGTAAAGAAATAAAAAAGATATTATGAGTTTCCGGACATCCTTGTAGTGAGTTAAGATCACCAAGGGATTCCTTAACTTCGTTACCACACTCTATACCATCATCCATGGATGTAGTCAAAACAGTTTCCAAAGCATCATCACCATTCAATTCAAACACTTTTTGTGCCAATGCATCCATAACATCAACGGAGAAGCAAGAGTGGACATCACTAGGATATCTCATCGTCTCGAAAATTTTGAAACATATTACTTCTCCATTGAACTCCATAGTTAGAGTTCCCTTGTCCACATCAATAATTGTTTTAGCCGTTTTCATGAAGGGACGCCCAAGTAGCAATGGAAGAGATGAATCCGGTGAACCTTCATCCATCTCTAACACACAAAAGTAAGCTGGAAATACAAGTTGATTCACCTGCACAAGAACATCCTCAACAATACCCATTGGGTAAACATTAGAGCGATCGGCTAATTGTAACAAAATTCCAGCCTTTTTCAAAGGACCTAGATTAAGTGAATTATACATAGATGCAGGCATAACATTAACGGATGCACCTAAATCCAATATTGCATTATTAAAAGTAGTGTTACCAATTGTGACGGGGATGTCAAAGCTACCGGGATCCTTGCATTTCAGTGGGAGTTTGTGTTGTAAGATTGCCGAAGCATTCTCCCCCACACTTAGCACTTCATTTCCTTTAAGCCTTTGATTATTGGTACACAAATCCTTCAACACTTTTGCATACTTGGGAACATGAATCTTCTTGACAACGTCTAAAATCTCCTTTTCTAGTTCCGCCTTCCTAGAACTTGCAAATCTGCGAGGAAAAGGTATATGAGGAACATAAGTAGAAACCGGAGTTTTAGAGTTAGGAATAGGTACCTCGGGTGTTTGGGGAATTTCATCCCTCTTTTCCTCCAAAACCGGCTCCTTTGGAGCTTCCTCTTCATCCAAATCAGCAACTTCGAGTTGCACAAGTTGTGTACCACTTCTCAATGTAATTGCATTAACACCCTCCTTTGGGTTGATTGATTGAGAAGGAAGTCTCCCACTATTTTGTGCCTTCAATTTGTTGATATCAATCGCCATGGAGCCCACTTGAGCCTGCAAATCCTTGATAGCACTCTTAGTTTCTTGTTGGCTTTCTTTGAACATGGTAGAAATACCTTGCATCATTGTGTGGAGCTTTGCATCAATATCGGAACCTTGGTTTTGCATCGGTTGTTGAGGTTGCTGAAATTTGTTGATGTTGCGGTTGAAATTGTTGTTGTTGTTGTTGGAATTGTTGTTGTTGTGGTTGAAATCCACTCGAATGGTTGAAGTTGGGTTGTTGAACCGTACCTTGCTTGTTGGCATAACTGAAATTTGGATGATCTCTCCATCCCGGATTGTAGGTGTTGGAGTAGGGATCATACCGTCTTTGTTGGTTGGGAAAAACCGCACTAGCTTGCTCCAACTCTTCACCATGTGAAGGTAAAATAACCGCAGCCATCCTTTGCATCATGTGCTCCATATTGTCCATCCTTTGATCACGATGTGATGATGATGAATCACTAACTTCATGCACTCCCTTAACCATTGGTTCACCTCTTGTGTAGAATTGTTGCGAGTTTGCAGCCATGCTTTCAATCAACTCGGCAGCTTGGGCCACCGTCTTGTTCACTAGTGCACCACCACCCGCAGCGTCAAGAAGATATCTATCACTTGATTGGAGGCCTTCGTAGAAGTATTGGATTATCTAGCGTCACTGAATTGATGGTGAGGATAACTTTCCACCAACCTCTTGTATCGCTCCCAACATTCATACAAAGATTCTCCCACATGTGGCTTTATTCCACAAATCTCTTTGCGAATTTGAGTAGCCTTGGACGCAGGAAAATACCTCTCTATAAAGATTTTCTTCAACCCGTTCCATGTAGTGACACTTCCGGAAGGCAAACAATACAACCAATCCTTAGCGCTGTCTACCATAGAAAATGGAAAAACTTTCATCATTGCACTATCGGCTTCAGTCTCCGCTGGAAGCATAGCCTTGACAATGGTATAGAACTCCATAAGATGCTTGTTTGGGTCTTCATTCGCCATACCATGAAACTTTGGCAACTCTCTAAGCAACCCCGGCTTGATCTCGAAAGTTGAGTTGGTTTGAATACACCACTGTTGTGCATCAAGCCTATGAGAAGCCAAATCCTTGAGTGTACGATCAGCCATTACTTCTTCTTCAACTAGTGGTTCTTCTACGAATGTAACCTCTTGTTCTTCTTCTAGTTGTAACTCTTTTTCCACTTCTTGATGAAGAGCTTCGTGTTCTACTTCCAAGACTTGTTCTTCCGTTGTGTCTTGCCTTGGTGGGAGTATTGTGCCTCTTCAAGTAGCAATCCCGCACCTTTGATAATTCCAATCTTTAGAAGCCAGGGATTCGGTACCTGAAAACAATTCTCGCAAACAAGTGAGAAACAAGACAAAAAACGAAAATCAAATATGCAAGCAAAAATTGTAAAAAGAAACTAAAAACTTAATAACAAGCCGTATGGCTCCCCGGCAACGGCGCCAAAATTTGATCGGTTGTCAGCCGACACAAATATAATTTCACTTTCTTACTTCACTAAAATAAATGTAGAATGCGATAAGAAAGAGTTCGTATCCACAGAGAGGCTTTTGTTGTTATGCAAATTTTCAGTTTCTTAGTAACCAATGGGGGGATGTTATTTTATCAAAGCAATAAAGTATTAAAATAATCAATAAGGAGAAAATATTAGTCACAGGATAGTTTCATTCACAATTTCGATTCTCAACAATGACTAGAATTGATAATTTAATCTCTCATTTACTAAAAGTCCTAGGATACCTTGAACGCAAGAATATCCCGCTAATTCCCTGATTTCATCACAACCACATAAAAAGATGCATATATGAATTCTTCCTAGAGAGCAACCTAAAGTGTAAAAGCACAATTAAGTTTAACTCCCTAAAAGCAATATGTTCTATGGAATAAGACTAACCAAGGCAATCAAAATGTGTAAAAGCACTAAATTGATTTAACCCAAGTTATGATTCATATGTGACTAGTAGGATATATCACTACAAGCACTACCCACATTTATGCTACTTAAAATCAGGGATAAACAACGTTTTCGTATTGAAAACCCTAATATAGCTTTAGGTATGAGAGTAAATCGGATTGATTCCGGACTCAACCAAACAAACAATCAAATCATATAAAAATATAAACCATGAATCATAAACAATAAAGTATTGAGACAAAACTACATCATTGAATCAAATATCGTTTGTGAAATCCACTTTATCCCATAACCAATAATATGGAGTTTAGCTACTCATAGTATTTTGATTCAACATAATTATTATCAAAAATAAAATGAAGAACATGAAAAATAAACGGAAGCAAACCCTAGTAGAATCGCTCTCCTCCAAAACTCCAGTAGAATAAAGACAAGTCCTAAAAGAATATAACTTCTTCCTTTTATAGTTCTTCAACTTGCCAAAATTAGGTCTCCGAAGCCCAATGTCCAATAGCAAGAAGTCCACCAAGCCCATGAACCAAGTGTGATAAACCCATGTGAAAATATGTCCCAAAAATATGCTCGCCGGAAAACTGGTGCACCGGCCGGAATCCGGCGCCGGAAACCTGAAAAGTCAAACGGTCAATGGTAGCTGGTCAACCGGGTCAACTCAGTGAAGCTTAGCGAGTCAACTCGGTCAAAAACGGGTCAAACAGGTCCAGGCCATAGTTGTTGCAGTTCATGGCCAAGATGGCCCTGAATCTTCTGTGTTGCATCATGTGTAGCTTCATCAGTTACAGCCAAGATGGTTGTGCCACTGCAACTGCACTTGATTCCCAGCCATGAGGGTTGTATTCTGTGCTTCTGCAACTTCATCCTTGGCTCCATGCCCATATCTCCCTCACCAGAGTCACCATCTCTGCCTTAGCATAACCAACATCATCTGATACTACACATCTTCTTCCCTGTAGTTTCACGACTGCTACCAAACTCAACCATATACTTGTAATTCAGAACAAGCCATACCATGGTTCTCCCCTGCAACACATTCCCTGTAACCAACAATTCCACCTTAACCACTGCAACTCAGCAGCTTACTACAGTTCAAACACAGGCCGCTTCTTAACCAATTCTACCTTATTGCAGCATCACATGCACTCTCATTGAACAACACCACCTGCAACTCCACTCTCACCATGCTTTACTGCTCCAGCAGCTGACCTGCGCTTTCACAGAACCTGCAATAGCACCTGAGATTTCTCAGAGATTCTCACATAACAATCCAGTTCCTGCAATACCCAGTGCTACCACCTTGATCACTGCCATACAATCCAAGTTTAGCATGACAGCATCACTTGAACCTTCAACTGCAATTGGAAGCATGCGACACCTGCAACTGCAGCTCAATTCAATCTCAAATTCAGCTCCGCACAAGCCCATAAAAATCATCCATCAGCTATGGCTCCAACTGAAAATGTGTTTAATTCCATCCAAGCACCTCTTCACTGCATCAGTTAGCACCGTCCACTTCTAGATACATCATCCTGCAGTTCATTGCACAGCTACACAGCAACCTTGTTCCCACCTGTCAGCATCATAACCACCACTACACCTGTAACTGCATCTCCAGATTCAAACCCTTCTAACCAATACAACTGCAACACAATTATTGCAGCTTCAATACCTGCCACTAACACCAACTACACTTGTTCGCGTGTCGTTACCACAACAAATTAATTAATACTTTACTACCTAATTAACAAGTAATATAGGGTAGTCAAGGTCGATCCCACGAGGAGCACGAGATTCTAGTTGTAAAATTGTCACAAAAAGGGGGGTATTGGTTGTAAAACTTATAAAGCAAAAGTAATAAACAAAGGAATTAAAATTGTAAGTTGAAATCAATGAGAGAGAATAGATCAAGGAATCCTTCTTCGCTGCAAAACAATGATTAAAGTTATGTTCTTTTCCACTTGTTATTAGTCATAGATTATCACCAACCGTAGGTATAGCAGACTAGATCGGTGCTAACCCCAAAATCCCTAATTTCACCGGATACGGAAGTTCTCGCCTACCGGATTCTATTCACCAAACCACCTAGTAGTAGATCACCCAAGATGTAATTTAGTTAAACGCATTAAGATTCATGAATTTATTAGGTTGATATTAGTAGTTAGACTCTTAGATCAAGGTCCACTTGCTAACGTTGTTTCCACACACAATTGCTCCACGGAATCCCTCCGCAAGGTCTTGTGTTTGCTACCTGTGTAAAGAGTCAAGAAACGATTACTTATCCCCCAACTTTCACTAGCTATAGAATAATTAACAAATCAATTTAGCGTGCACTCTAAACGACCTATCAATCAATCATGAGTGTCTTTAAGATCACTCCTATTAGTAAAAACAAACGATAATCATATGAAAAACTTCAAAGTAGAATTGAAACAAAACTCAAACCATATATTAAGAACTAGGAATTCATCCTCAATCAATAAGAAAATTAGCTACTCATAATTCGGAGTTCACACAATAATAATAATTAAGGAAGAAAGAAAAACTTATTGCAAAGATGATGGTTGCTCCTTCCTCCAATCCTTGTGCACTTTGACTCCTTCTCCAAAGTAGATGTGTGTGTTAAAAAGTTGTAGAGAACTCTCTTATTTATAGGCTTCAATACTCTCCATATCTTGGTAGGAAAAGATTCCATATTCCATAAGGACACCACTTTCCCAAATTGAGCCATATTCCAAATTCTAGTCCAATTCTCCAAAGCTTCCAAGTTTTCATCCAATTCCCACTTCTAAGTCTTCACACACATGAGAGAAGTCCATCCAAAATTCTGCATTTTTGCTCACCGGAAAACTGGGTTTTTGGCCGGAAATTGGCCGGAATCCGGCGCCGGCAACCTGAAAATTCACCTCCGGTAAGGAATATTCCGTTCAGTCAACAGTTATGACTAACAGTCAAACAGGTCAACCGTCAGTCAACTGTTAGTCAAAGTCTAAGGCTATTGAGTCAGGGAATGAGTCAGAACCGAGTCAGCTGGCTAACTCGGCTGACTGGTCTGAGTTGGTCTATGCCAAAACTGTTGCAACAGCCTGAAACTGTGTTATGCTATGATTGCATTCAATCCAGCCATGATGGCCGGACTGCAAACTCCACTTCAGGCCATGCTATTCCATGCTACACAGCCATTGTGGCCATTTATCTTTAGCTGCACCTGCAACTCATGTACAACTTCTGTAGCTTCTACACCAGAACCATTGCCATTCCAGTCCCTATTCTCTCCTCTGTAATACCTTTTTGACTCCAAACTGTAGCCAACCCCCACACAAAACCAGCTACAAAGCCAACTCTGCATTGTAAACTTCATAACAACACAGGCCACCACCACAACTGAACTGCATAGTTCAATCAGTTTCTACTTCATTCTTGTCCTGAGCCACCCAGAGCAACACCTGCAATTCTCCATTTTCTGTGTTGACAACAACCATAGCAGCACTTCAGCTGCTTTCTGTAATTCATACAAGCCAACAGCAACAGTTCATAACCAATCACAAAACCAACATCTTCTCTACCAACTCAACATCAACAGAATTCTAACCCTTATTTCTTTCTCATCCCATACTAGCCATGACAGTTCCCTGCTACAGAAACTTCTTGTAATTTGTAAAACCAGGCCATGGCAAGGCTGATGCTCCTTCTCAGCATCACCAGCCAACAGTCTTGCTGCTTCAATCCACCAACTCCCATTTCTTTTTTTTCTGCCCAGACCACCATTTTCCATCACCAGCTGAAGCTCTATTTCTATCAGTAATCGTTTTATACAGATTAAACTCGATCTTCAGTTCATTCCCAACACTCCATCTCTTCACAGTAACCATTTTCCTTCTCTTCTTTGGATTCAGCAGCTCAATTCCTAAAACTGGTCTATACCCAGTTCTTACTTCTTCCTCAGCATCAGTATTCCTCTTCTCCCTGTTTCTCGATCTGGTTTAGCAGCAACTACTGCTTTGTTCTTTTGGGCGCAGGGAATATGATTGAGAGCAACGTCTCTCTCGATATAGGGTTTCAGATAAAGCAGCTGGGTCTTGGATAACGGACTCGGGTCCGGGTCCGGGTCTAGATGCGGGTATGCCCCATGGGTGTGGGTATATGGGTCAGATTTAGACACCCCACTAATTAGCAACCCCATATGATATTTATATCTACTCATGATGATAAGGGACACCCAGATGGCACCCCTTAACTTGAATTGTCCTTTCTTTAGCACTCCTCTGAGAGAGTTGCCCTTTAACCGTGGCTCGTCTCCCGATAGTGTTCGCCCTATGAAATGACCTTTTTGCCCTTTTGACTCAAATTGGATGATTTCTCCTTCTTTTCGTCCGTGCGACTCCAGAGTACCTAATATCTCAAAAACACACGTAAAATACATAATTTACAAGAAAAATAGCAAAGAAAGCATAAACTCTTAGATAGTAAATTAGGTGTATTCTACACCTATCAAATTCCCCCACACTTAGACTTTGCTAGTCCTCGAGCAAATCAAAACTAAAGCTTACAACTTTCAAAGCGTTCCAGCGTCCCAAGCATCCTAAGAGTTATGAAGACATATAGTTTCTGCATGCTAGTAATGAGAAGTTAGAAATATTAAAGAACATATTCTCATTCTTAAATGTTGAGTGAGAAATAACCACACCATAACGAGAGAACACGTGTTTGAGAAACGATCAATAAGCATTTCGCCTCGACTTCTACCTCACCAAAAGGGTTTTATGATAATTGCACTCAAAAAGACGGCTTTTTTATGGGTCTCACATGTGTGCAGGTAGGAATGAAGAGAGAATTCCTGCAACACGTTGAATGGTGGGAAGGATAACTTCCGAAATTTTGAAAAACCCACATCTTTTAACATTTTGAAAAACCATTTTCTAACGATCTCTAAGAAAGGAAATCAACCACTTATATCGAGGATGAGATTACTTACTTACCTTCACATCCGATTGCCAATTATGATAACACCACTCTCACGGAATCCAATAGAAACGTCTTCCGCTCTTTGTTTTCATCTTCTTGGTTTTCGGCTTCAACTATTGGTGATAAACACTTGAACTTCATAAATCCTTAACAATTTGTAACCTTTTTCCTCAACTCCATGTCGCTTGAAACTTCATTATAGATTTCCCTTCCCCACGGCTCATTCAAAACCAAAACAATAATAAATATTTCTTTTGTCTCATATATATATTTTCTTTTCTTTTCTTTTTCTATTATTATTATTTTTTTTTTTTTTTTTCTTCTTTTCAATTTTTTTTTTATTTTTTTTATTTTTTAGACAAGAGAAACAAAACACAAAATAAACAAAACAAACATGGCCGTGGAAGAGTACTTTACCGCTTGATTCTTCACAACTTGTATCGTCTTGAAATCATAAACTTCAATAATTTTCACCTTTTGCTTTTCTTCGCTTTTGTAAATAAGTCTTAACACTTGGATATAGAATTACCTCATTGTATTTTAAGTCTTCAACATGTATGTAAAATCTGCTCATTGTATGTTGCTTTACTTAGATTTGAAATTTGCTCTTTTTCTTGTTTCATTGTTGCTTGCAAACCTTGAACCTTTTCAACTTTCCTTGTAGATTTTGATGTCGCTCCTTGTTGTTGATGTCGTGTTTCTATGGACCCGTTGTTGTCGAGTGAGAGAATGGTGCTAACTGCAAATCGAACTACAAGAAGGTGGCTTTCATCTATAGACGTCACCCTCATGATTGACAAAAATTAGCACTCAAGAGATCAAAATAGTGCTGAAATTGGTGTGAAATTGGGTAGCTCACCATTCTACCCGGAATTAACGTACGGTGACACACACTCAAAAGAAGCTCTTTAGTAAAGGAAGAATTTTTGGTCGGTGCCTTGGTTGATATGAAAATGGGTAGTCTCCACTAATGATTGATCAGCAACTCTAATAACGCACTTCTCCCTGCACCAAATTTGCATCACCGGCATGATTAAATCCATTATTTAACACTCTAACAAGCAAGAAATCAAACGTAGTTCCCTAACACTTCCAAGTTCAATTATGTCGGTCAGAATTCTCTATGTAATCATACCTAGAAGCATGCTAGTGACTCTAAAATCTCTAAAAGTTGAAAGCTTTATGCAAAATTCTTTTTTTTTTTTTTTTTTTTTTTTTTTTTTTATGCAAAAATATATGCTTAGCCACTCCCCCACACTTAAACCTTACATTGTCCTCAATGTAATTGAATCGTCCCAGTAAAGTCAAGGTGGGAAATCTTAATATGATATGAAACAAGAAAAATAAACACACAAAACAAAAAGCAAATAAAAATAAAAAGCAAAAGGATAAGAGATACAAAACCGGTGGGTTGCCTCCCACTTAGCGCTTGTTTTAAAGTCGACGGCCCGACATGGCTCTTTGTAAGATTCATTCCCCATATACTGACAATCGGAAAATTTGGGGATCCTCCCATAGTACCTGTTTTGCAAACAATAACTCCATACAAATATTAGCACAAGAAAATAATAGTAAAGTTATAGCTCGATAGAAATTTCCCCCACACTTATTCTTGTCCACACTCGGAAGTGTATAAAGAACATAGAATTTGGGAACTTCCATGCATTCCTCTTGGCAAACCTGCATAGTGTTGGAATCAAGTGTTTCCAATGGTGGATATCTAGAAACAAAGTCATCCAAAAGTACTTTCGAAGCACATACATTCAAACCAATAAGAGGTAAAGGAGAAGAATTAATATGCAAAGAGTTAGACAAACCTTTCACAATTTCTTGTATTACGGTATCCTCCTCATCCTTAAAAAATTCGAGTGAATTACTTACCTCTTGCATATCGTGGTCCTCTATCAAACCTTGCAACCATTCTTCATCATTTTCTACCTTAACCAAAGTCTCGGCATCATCATAATCATCGGCAAGTTCAATTGGGTCTTCCACAAATTCAATCAATTCGGTTTCTTTATCGAGCATCACCTCTTCAACATCTTCATCATCGGAATCGGGCCATTCACTAAAGTGATTTTCGTCGGTAAAAATTGTAAGATCTTCTTGTGAGGGTGTTACACCGTTCACAACAATGGGCAAGTCACACACAATCTCCTCCTTTTGAATAGGTGAAGGATCGTTATTATGATCCGGAGTTGAAATAACTTCCTTATTGTTGCAACTTTCATACACTTCCGCGGACTCATAATTTTCCCTAAGGAATTTTTTCCAAGCACTAAATGCATCTTCCTCAAGCTCTACCTTTTGAATAGGTGATTGATCATTATTAAGATCAAGGCTCGAGTATTCTACACTAGCGTCATCAAAAGTCTCCAAAGGTTGGTCCTTTTCAACACAATCATCTTCATTATCGGAATCACCATAATAAGAATCGTCGTCGGTTTCATTACCTTTATCTAGACGTCGTTTAAGTTCCATATGAATGGTCCTACTAATTTCTGCGACAAGCTCTTCCGAGTCTCCATCATCTTCCAATTCGTATAACTTTTGTGCAAGTTTCCGGACGTTCACACGCTTACCACCGTTTGCTACAATAGGTTCTCTTTCCCATGACTCTTCCCTTTGAATGGGTGAATGATCATAACTACGATCCGGAGTCGGGTAAGAAAAAGTGTTGTAGAAATTGGTTTGTGCAACGTTCTTTCTATCACGGTCAAGTGTTTTTCGCATGTCTTGCAAGTCATTGAGAATCTGCATACAACTTGAATGAATCCAATTAGAAGTAGATTTATCATACCTTGGTGCTTGACTTACATACCCATTACAAGGTTGTTGATATGCATGAGAGTACTCATAAGGCTCCATAGGATATTCATCATAGCCAAAATATTGGTTTTGATTGTATCCTAAGGATTGTTGGAAGTTGTCATAATGTTGAGGTTGAAAACCGTATTGATTGTTGTAATATGCTTGCTCTTGTCCACCATACATGGAAAACCGGTACCTAAAAAAACAATTCAAAAACTAAGTTAGATACGATAAAGAATCCAACAAAGCAAGAATAAAGCAAAAAGTAAAAATAAAACAACTAAAATCATCCGATGCTCCCCGGCAACGGCGCCAAAATTTGTACGCGTGTCGTTACCACAACAAATTAATTAATACTTTACTACCTAATTAACAAGTAATATAGGGTAGTCAAGGTCGATCCCACGAGGAGCACGAGATTCTAGTTGTAAAATTGTCACAAAAAGGGGGGTATTGGTTGTAAAACTTATAAAGCAAAAGTAATAAACAAAGGAATTAAAATTGTAAGTTGAAATCAATGAGAGAGAATAGATCAAGGAATCCTTCTTCGCTGCAAAACAATGATTAAAGTTATGTTCTTTTCCACTTGTTATTAGTCATAGATTATCACCAACCGTAGGTATAGCAGCTAGATCAGTGCTAACCCCAAAATCCCTAATTTCACCGGATACGGAAGTTCTCGCCTACCGGATTCTATTCACCAAACCACCTAGTAGTAGATCACCCAAGATGTAATTTAGTTAAACGCATTAAGATTCATGAATTTATTAGGTTGATATTAGTAGTTAGACTCTTAGATCAAGGTCCACTTGCTAACGTTGTTTCCACACACAATTGCTCCACGGAATCCCTCCGCAAGGTCTTGTGTTTGCTACCTGTGTAAAGAGTCAAGAAACGATTACTTATCCCCCAACTTTCACTAGCTATAGAATAATTAACAAATCAATTTAGCGTGCACTCTAAACGACCTATCAATCAATCATGAGTGTCTTTAAGATCACTCCTATTAGTAAAAACAAACGATAATCATATGAAAAACTTCAAAGTAGAATTGAAACAAAACTCAAACCATATATTAAGAACTAGGAATTCATCCTCAATCAATAAGAAAATTAGCTACTCATAATTCGGAGTTCACACAATAATAATAATTAAGGAAGAAAGAAAAACTTATTGCAAAGATGATGGTTGCTCCTTCCTCCAATCCTTGTGCACTTTGACTCCTTCTCCAAAGTAGATGTGTGTGTTAAAAAGTTGTAGAGAACTCTCTTATTTATAGGCTTCAATACTCTCCATATCTTTGTAGGAAAAGATTCCATATTCCATAAGGATACCACTTTCCCAAATTGAGCCATATTCCAAATTCTAGTCCAATTCTCCAAAGCTTCCAAGTTTTCATCCAATTCCCACTTCTAAGTCTTCACACACATGAGAGAAGTCCATCCAAAATTCTGCATTTTTGCTCACCGGAAAACTGGGTTTTTGGCCGGAAATTGGCCGGAATCCGGCGCCGCCGGCCACCTGAAAATTCACCTCCGGTAAGGAATATTCCGTTCAGTCAACAGTTATGACTAACAGTCAAACAGGTCAACCGTCAGTCAACTGTTAGTCAAAGTCTAAGGCTATTGAGTCAGGGAATGAGTCAGAACCGAGTCAGCTGGCTAACTCGGCTGACTGGTCTGAGTTGGTCTATGCCAAAACTGTTGCAACAGCCTGAAACTGTGTTATGCTATGATTGCATTCAATCCAGCCATGATGGCCGGACTGCAAACTCCACTTCAGGCCATGCTATTCCATGCTACACAGCCATTGTGGCCATTTATCTTTAGCTGCACCTGCAACTCATGTACAACTTCTGTAGCTTCTACACCAGAACCATTGCCATTCCAGTCCCTATTCTCTCCTCTGTAATACCTTTTTGACTCCAAACTGTAGCCAACCCCCACACAAAACCAGCTACAAAGCCAACTCTGCATTGTAAACTTCATAACAACACAGGCCACCACCACAACTGAACTGCATAGTTCAATCAGTTTCTACTTCATTCTTGGCCTGAGCCACCCAGAGCAACACTGCAATTCTCCATTTTCTCGTGTTGACAACAACCATAGAAGACACTTCAGCTGCTTTCGTAATTCATACAAGCCAACAAAGAAGTTCATAACCAATCACAAAACCAACATCTTCTCTACCAACTCAACATCAACAGAATTCTAACCCTCATTTCTTTCTCATCCCATACTAGTCATGACAGTTCCATGCTACAGAAACTTCTTGTAATTTGTAAAACCAGGCCATGGCAAGGCTGATGCTCCTTCTCAGCATCACCAGCCAAAAGTCTTGCTGCTTCAATCCACCAACTCCCATTTCTTTTTCTGCCCAGACCACCATTTTCCATCACCAGCTGAAGCTCTATTTCTATCAGTAATCGTTTTATACAGATTAAACTCGATCTTCAGTTCATTCCCAACACTCCATCTCTTCACAGTAACCATTTTCCTTCTCTTCTTTGGATTCAGCAGCTCAATTCCTAAAACTGGTCTATACCCAGTTCTTACTTCTTCCTCAGCATCAGTATTCCTCTTCTCCCTGTTTCTCGATCTGGTTTAGCAGCAACTACTGCTTTGTTCTTTTGGGCGCAGGGAATATGATTGAGAGCAACGTCTCTCTCGATATAGGGTTTCAGATAAAGCAGCTGGGTCTTGGATAACGGACTCGGGTCCGGGTCCGGGTCTAGATGCGGGTATGCCCCATGGGTGTGGGTATATGGGTCAGATTTAGACACCCCACTAATTAGCAACCCCATATGATATTTATATCTACTCATGATGATAAGGGACACCCAGATGGCACCCCTTAACTTGAATTGTCCTTTCTTTAGCACTCCTCTGAGAGAGTTGCCCTTTAACCGTGGCTCGTCTCCCGATAGTGTTCGCCCTATGAAATGACCTTTTTGCCCTTTTGACTCAAATTGGATGATTTCTCCTTCTTTTCGTCCGTGCGACTCCAGAGTACCTAATATCTCAAAAACACACGTAAAATACATAATTTACAAGAAAAATAGCAAAGAAAGCATAAACTCTTAGATAGTAAATTAGGTGTATTCTACACCTATCACTATCTTGTTACTAGAATCATCATATCCATTAGAACTATATATCAGACCATCAACATTACATCATAACTGCCCAAACCCACAATCTTCTATGGTTTCAATTCACCCAAATAGCAGCAGCAACTTGAACTCACACTGCCTTCTTACACTGCTAGGACTGAATCACAGCAACCCTGCAATTCCAGCCTTGTATCTAACATACATCTACATTGAGAGCAATTCATTGTTCCTTCTCTATAACATCAGCAACACAACCAACTATCCTACAACCAATTCAATTCACAGACTGCAATCTTATAGTTCACAGAGACCATCATCAAAAACAGTAAAACCATCTTCTCATGACCACCAAAAGCAGATCAACCACCTACAATTCCAGTTCATGCCACCTAATTCTCCTCCAGTTCAAACCTCAACCCAGCTACCACTACTTGACCTGCAATGCCACATTCATACCAACACCACCAGTTCATCTTCTTTAGCATACCCTTCTAAGGTTCTCAACCAACTGCAGCTTCTGGATTTTGTTTTGCACCACCAACAGCTTCATTATTCTCCATTCTATTACAGCATCGCCAGTTCAAACCAGCTGCATCTACAAAGCCATGAACTAACAACATTCCTGACTTGGCTCTAACACTGCAGTCCATCCATTCCATGCACCACTTCATTCATTTTAACTACCTGCGACATGCTTATGCACATATCCATTGCCCCTGAATTCAATTGCATATATTACAAGTCATAGATGGCTAGCCAATTGCAACACCAACCATTCCAGCAGTTCCAGTGCAATCATCTCAGTCCATAACTGCCTTGTCACTTCCAAACTTGGTTCTCTGAGTTCTTCGAAATCTTCTTCATCGCTGCCAGTGACGACAACAAAAACCCGAGATGTTCATCTTACCAGCATCGTATCAAACTCCAAACCGTACTTACATAGATCAAATCCCTGCACAATAATTTTGTATCTTCACTGCAGCTCAACACACTACCATGGGGTGACTGCAGTTACACAACTCCATAACCATCTTCAAAACACCCCCATTTGAATCATCTCAAACCCATTTGTTTCTCATATAATTTTCAATCTCAGTTCATAGCAACCCATTCTCAGGAACCCTGTTAAGCTCAAATCCATCTTCCACAACAATACCCCAGATTCCAGTTGCCCAATTTCAAACTCCAAATCAAATCTATCACCGAATCAATTTGAACCAATAATTCCTCCATTTTCTTGTCTTTGCATAATCACAAGCAACTTGCAACTCAAATTTGAAACCCTAACCAGATTTATAATCCTCAACAAGAAAACCCCATTAATCACCTCCAACTCAGTATCACAGACAAATAAGAACCCATTCTCAAATTAACAGCTCCATCTAAACACCAAACCATCTTCAAGAGCACAACCAACGCCACCACCATCTGCATCTGAATTTCTTTCTTGATTTCTTGGAATAGCAGCAGCTGCTGCTTCTCTTTCTGGGCCTATTGATTTCGTACAAACAATGATTGAGAACTCTTCTCATTTAGGGTTGTAGTAATGGGATTAAACTAACCCCTTAGTCCCAGATAAGGTCCATCCTGATTGGCCACCCCTTAAACTTGGCTAGCCTATTTCTAATATTCCTCCACGTAAAGTTTCCCCTTAACCTTAGGTTGGCTTCATATAGTGTTCTCCCCTGAAATGACATATTTGCCCCTTTATACTCAAATGAATGCTTGCTTTCCTTCTTTCGAGTTCTCCCGCCATCATCAACCGTCTTTTACTCCTCAAATTCACTTCTTCTCTTCAATGAGAGTTATCACTAAAGTTGTCGTGCTTTTCAGACATAAATTCGCATCACTAAAGCCGACATACTTTTCAGACAAAGATGAAGAAATAAGAGCAAATTGTGAGAAATAGTCAGTCTCCAACAGCGGTTGCACATGAGATGAGGCTTTTGCACTGTTTCTTTCTCTTTTTGTTCCAAATGACTCCAAAGTACCTAAATACTCAAAAACAAAGCATAAGATACATAATTTACAAGAAAACTAGCAGAGGAAGCATAAACAATAGATATAAAATTAGGTGTTTATCACACCTATCAATACTCCAAAATACTAGAACTTTGTTCATAGATCTTATCTTCTTCCATCTTAACCGAAGATGTCTCACCATCATCTTCTCTATATATACCTTGCTCACAATCCTTCTTCTGTCTAGCTAATATTTTGGCTTTCTTTGTCCCTATAGGTCGTGCATTTTCCTTGTATTTCCAACGAGTTTCTCCATTGGGAAGAACTTCATTACCATCTTCGGCTAATACAAAATTACGATGAGATTCAAACAACTCACTGTTTTGGCTCACAGTCAATTCATAATTATATCCAGGGACCTTTTCTCTAAACAATTCATAACATGCATCATACTTGAATGGTTGTCCTCTTTGTTCCTGAAATTGAAGGCGACCATCTTTTGTCTGAAAAATTATATAAGAAACATTAGGTTACTTGCTATTATCATTTTGTATATGGAAAAACTTAAAAATTTAATAAAACTTACCAAATCTTCGTGGTTTGCACCGCTTTTGGTTTGCCGATATATGGCGTTCAAAATTTACACAAATTCTTTCACATCTTTTTTAATATTTCTCATCTTGCTCTTTAAAGCATCCCAATATCTTCCGTATGGATTGCCATTTCGTTGTACAAAAAGTTCGTGAATACGTATCCAAAACAGAGAGGTTTTTTGCGCCGCACCCACAATTTCGTCCATACTCACATAAATAAAAGCAGTGGTAAGATCAACCTATTCTTGTGTGACAAAATTAAGTATCATTTTGAATGAAAATAAGATAAAAAATTAATAAGTGGTAGAATAAATCTAAATCTAAATACCAAAAACGTATTGTAATAAGATGAAGAGAAAGAAGAAATCAATTGATGTAAGAGGGAGAATATAAAAATCAATTGATTTGGTGTGGTTTGAGTAGAGAATTAGATTGGTATTTATAGGGGATTTTGAAAAAATAGTCGTTGGGATCCGACGGCATACAAAATAGAGCCGTTATTAGTGATGGATGTTTAGGATCGGGTGTGAGAGAGGTGTTAACCAAAAAGGTCAAACAAATATTATTTGTCAAAACGGGTACTCAGTATGCGTACAAAAAGCTACGCGTATCAACGACTTTACGCGTACTCAGTACTCGTAAAGTGTAAAATAATACGGGTACTGAGTACATGTGTGATTTCCCATCCCTACAAGGCTGAACAGATCCCTACTCGTGTAGGGATATGGGAGATTATAGTGGGTTTTTTTTTGAATTTTGAAGGAAATGGAGGGATAAAAAAGGGATAACCACTCCCATAGTGTTAGCTCTAAAGTGGTGTAAATTTGTCGGAGTATAATTGTGGGGGATGGGAAACATTTTCGCTCTCATCTCTACCTCTTTTGTCGATAAGAAGTACCTATCTCACTTCCTTCGCTTTTCCCTATTTATTACTCCAGAAGCCCTCTTTTTTCTTTTATAAAGGTTTTGGTTTTTGCAGGGATTCGCCGTCTATCCTTATCGTGATCACTGTCATGTCATATCTGAAGATCAGGTCGAAATGGAAGGCCCTGCCTCTGGTAAGACCTAATCTTTTTTTTGCTATTTTCTTTGTTTTTTTCTTGAATATTTTGGTTTCAATTTTGGTGACTGTTTTAGTGATGTAATTGAAGGGCCTAAACCAAATGCTAAGAATTGTATCCTGGGTTTGAGAAAGATTGTGGTTGTTGTTTTCTTTACTTCACATTGATTTTCTAGGTTTATGAGTGTTTATTCCTGCTTGGGTTTTTTGATTTTGTATTTATTTTCATGGAATTTAGTTTTCTGGAGGTTTAGTTAGATAAATTGGTATGCTATATCGGTAATGTTTGTTTTCTTGTAGTTATTTTTGTGGTATGCGTATTGACAGCTAATCTTTGAGTAGTTAGATCGTTTTCTCCCTTGCTAGCTCCCTTTTGTAGGGGAAAAAGCTGTTTAATAAACATTGACTGTGTTCTTTTCTTATGCCTACCTATCTGTATAAAGTCTGTTATATGTGCAGGTCATTGATTCAATCAACTAAGAGAGTTTTACATTTTGCTTCTTGGTTGCAGACTCAATGTAATAAGCTAAAAGCCAATTATCGTAGGAAGAGAGCAGATCTTGAAGCTGAGTTTCAGAAGAAGTGTGAAAAACTTTATGCTATGGTATAATATCTAATCCATGAGAGTCTAATCCACAGAAAGAAACAACTGTTTCAGCAATTTAGCTGAATGCTTCTAAAACATTACTCTCAGTTGGATTTTATATTAGACTCTGCTTTCATAATAGTTAAGTTCGCCATTTGTTAAATAACTCTGAAAGTGTTGTTTGTTGAATTGGTTGCAGAGGTCTGAGATTGTGAATGATGTGTCCGAAGTCGATGGTACAATAAACCCTAATTATTGTTTTGAGTTATAAAATTTCAGAGCAGTTCTTGAGTTTTTGTTAACTTGTTTCTACTTGCTGTAGAGAATGTTGTTCCCAATATTTGGCTCCATGCGATGAAGTCAAATAAAGTACTAAGAAAGGAGGTAAATGTTATGGTTTGCCACTCATACTGTTGTTGGAGTAAAATGCCCGAACTGTTGGTTTAACTTTTTCTTTCTGAAATGTAGATCACAAGGAGGGATGAAGATCCCCTCAAATATATGAAAAATATCAAGTGCTGCAGGATTCGCAAGGGGTTCCGGCTTGATTTCCATTTTCATGTTAATAAATATTTTGAAAATAGTATCCTTACAAAAATTTATCACGTGACCGATGATGACAAACCAGAAGATGTAAAAGCGTAAGCATCTCACAACACCCTTGTACAACAGTTACCTCTGTCATCATTTATTCCTCTCTTACTTGAAATTGTGACTACGTAGGACTGTTATTCATTGGACTGAGGGGAAGAATGTGACAGAGGTAGTGATGTGGATGAAGCGAAAGCATGGTACAAATTCAGGGGTGATGATAGGCCTAGACCGTGACAGTTTCTTCAATTTCTTTAATTCTCCACGAGATGCTGAGAATGAGAATGATTGGGACGAGGTAGTAAGTTGTTAATTCAGTTAGGAAATTGAGAAATGTGTAGTTTTAGTGATTTACTGTTGAAATACATTTCTTTTTTCTAAATTTGATTGCAATCCTGAACAGGGTAAAGAATTTCAGGATAAAATCCGTCAAGACTATCATGTTGGGTAATTTGATTTCTTTTATTTATAGTTGCAGATATTCTTGAAACCTTATCCATCTTGTTGCATCTGTTGAATATGTTTGTAATTTGTTCTCTTCTTTTTAAAGAACCACCATCCGGGACATCATCCCCTATGTTGAAAATGATATGGACGACACCAAACAACCATCAAATCTAGAAAGGTAAAGATATGTTGGTCTTTCTATTTGCTCAATTACTTTCTATTGGGATCATGTTAAGTTCCTTGTATCAGGTTCATGTTAAATTCCTTTCTATTGGGTTCATGTTACTATCATGTTCCTTTATTATATAACTTCTATATAGTTGCAGATTTTCTTGAAGCCTTATCCATCTTATTGAATGTTTGCAATTTGTTCTTCTCTTTTTAAAGTTCCACCACCCCTGGAAATGTTGTGTCGTGGTTTGATACGGATGACACAAAACAACCATCAAATCTAGGAAGGTAAAGATATATTGGTCTCTTTATTTGCTCGATTCCTTTCTATTGGGTTCCCCGTTCATGTTAAATTCAATTTATTCAACTGCTGTGGTGGATATGTCAAGTAAGTAAATAGCTATATCTGAATGCATCTACTTTCAGTTGCAGTGGAGTCCCAGCCAGCGAAGGACAGCAAGGGGGGAGTGACCTGTAGAGTGAAAGCTTTAGCGAGGTTGGTGTACCAGCACCTGAGTATATCGAGGACAGCTTGGTGTACCAGCGGCTGAGTAAATCGAGAAGATCATTTTTTTGAAGTCTTGGATTGTTTGAAAAAATAAATATGCTCCTACTGCTTCAAAAATAAAATAAAATGCTCCTGCCTGTACTTGAGAATTTTAGGGGTGGTTTTATTTTGTGGATGTTAGGCGCAACTTGACGTTTTGTAGTGGATTAAATGATTGGATGTTTTGTTGGAGTTCTAGAAACTAACAGCATGTTTGTTTTCTACTTGACAAGACTGTAGGGTGTATAGAATGAACCTTATTTTGGGGACCATGATATATTTTGGGGACCATTGTCTATTTTAGGGTAGGGTGCCCTTATCAAAAAAATAATCTTAATACCTAAACTACCATTTTGATTATGTTTTGGTTATGATTAGTGAAATCATTAGTGAAATGATTAAGTGAAAAATAATATTAACCCACCACCGCCGATTACCACCACCACCTCCTCCACCTCCCACCACCACCACCGCCGATTACCCCCACCACCTCCCACCACCACCGCCGCCGATTACCACCACCACCTCAGATTACCACCACCACCAACCTCCGATTACCACCACCTCTATGTATGTAGCTTAATTTAAATCATTAAAAACTGATTAGTGAGATTAAATTAAAAGATGGGTTATTAAAAAAGAAACTGAATTTTGTAGAGAGTAAAGTTAGAGAAGAAGAAGGAGAAAACCATAGAAAATATTTTTTTTTTGGTTGAATTGCTCCAAATTTTCAAACCAAATGTAAATTTTTGAAGTAGTTCGGTTACAATATGTGAAGAACAGCTAACCGAACTCATCTGGAAGTGTAGTTCGGTTTCTTTAGCCAAACACGCAGGTAACCGAACTCTGTATTAATGGAAGTTTGATGGATTCCAGAGTAATGTTCGGTTGTTTCGCAACCAATGAACTAACCGAACTTTAGGTAAAATAAGATTTTACTTAGTGCAAAGTTCGATTGCTTCGCAACTATTAACCAACCGAACTTGACGTAAAACTAAGATATAACTTAGCGTACAAAGTTTAGTTTGTTCGCACACTTCGTGTAAACCCACTATCTAACCGAACTGTACAAAATATAAGAGTAGACTAAGTTTAATAGGTTCAGTTATTTCGCAAACTTGATCCCAAGAGCATAACTAACCGAACTTATCAAACCCAAAAAAATGAATAGTTCCAGAGTTATATTCGGTTGGTACAACTATTTTGCTAAACAACCGAACTCAAAATTATATGAAATTAGGGAAGAGTTCGGTTAGTAGTTGGCTAAACAAAAAATTGCGAACCAACCGAACAGAATTCATAGAGTTCGGTTAAATGAGAATTCAATATAGTGGGAAAATAAGAGCAGTTCAGTTACATTGGTTTTTTTTTTTTCCTTTGTAATGTTTTTAGTTCGGTTACGAAATAGTTTTAAAACATTGTGCAAACTAACAGAAAATATTTGACAAAGTTCGGTTAACTGAGAACTCAAAATAGTGACTAAATTAGGAGAGTTCGGTTGCAAGGAAAATTATTTTTATTTTGTAACATGGGAAGAGTTCGGTTAGTAGATGGTTTTCGAAAAATATGCGAAACAACCGAACTACAAGTTCGGTTACATAGTGTTAATTCCTATTCAACCGAACTGTTCTTCGTGTTCTTCCTTCCACAAAGTTCGGTTAACAAACCAGGGTTTTTGTGTTACGACTCCTAACCGAACTCAGCACTGTTACTTACAATCGAACCCTATTTTGATGATTTTTATTCAATTAAACGAATCAAAATCAAATTAAAACTAATGGGTTTGGTTAAAAATACCTGCGGATCTTTCCCATCTCAATTTTTTTTCTCTCCATCTTCTTCTTCTTCTATCACCTTACTCACTCAATAATCAGAGGAGGTGGTGGTGGTGGGCGGTGGGAGGAGGTGGTGGTGGTAATCGGTGGTTGTGGTGGTGATAATCGGAGGTGGTGGTGGTGGTAATCGGGGGTGGTGGGCTAATATTAATTAGGGATAATATTAAATAGGGTAAGGGGAAAATTGGTAAACACATATGACTTTAGGACATCCCTTATCATTGTAGGATGAGTGCCTTAAAAATCAATGGTCCCCCCAAATAAACAAGGGTCCCCAAAATAACGTTCCCGGAAGCCTGACATTTACCGACTGGGTCTGAAAGAGCCCATGGGCGCCCAATAGCCTGTCATGGGCCTTGCCGACCTGCCCAAGCCCAATAATTATAAGTGGGCGGATTCGGGTTTTTATTCAAAAATCAGAATCCGACCTATTTAGCTACCCGGTCTGCCTAGCTGCCCGATTGCCATCCATAAGGCGGGCAACAGATATCGGCAGTTCCGATAAGGTTAAGGGTAATTGGATATTTGATAACATCCGACAGATATCAGAAAATCCAATTCGATAAGGTTAAGCTACCGGATATCGGATTTTTATCCGTTAAAATAAAAATCCGATAACTAGGAAAAAAACTAAAAGCTTTAAAAAACAGTCTTTGTCTTTGTAAGTTCAAAATGTTCAGTGAAAAGTACAAACCCACACAAGCACAATGTTTAGAGTTAAAGAGTTTACTCCCAGTCTAGTGAATGCAAAAGAAAGTAGACAACATGCTACAACAAAGCCAAAAAAAAAAAAAAAAATGTCTAACAGTCACAGAGGTGTAGATGGTGGATTTTCGACAAAGGGTAAAATTGTAAAACTATACTCCAGATTCGGCAACCAGATGAGTATTGAGGCTCATGTCTCTCGTTAAAGCATGAAATCTCATGCCATAAATCTCTGACTGAGAAGGCTGTCTCTCAGAGTACATGTAGATGTGTAGTCTCTCAGCTGAGACCACGGCACATTTCATGAATACTGAGCAATTTCAGTAATTACTCAGGATCCGGAAATCAGATGAGTATCGAGACTCATGTCTCTAAGCATGAAAGCTCTTGCCATCAATCTCTGTCTGAGAAGGATGTCTCTCAGAGTACATGTAGATGTGTAGTCTCTCAGCTGAGACCACGGCTCATCTCATGAATACAGAGCAATTTCAGTAATTACTCCGGATTCGGCAATCAGATGAATATTGAGACTCATGTCTCCATGCATGAAATCTCATACCACCTCTGATGGAGAAAGTCTTTCAGAGAAGATGTAGATGTGTAGCCTCCCATCTGAGGCCACGACACATCTCATACTGTATAGAATCAAAAGATTGGGTGGCTCCTAGACAGCATGCCTGCTAGTATAGAGCGACAACGTCTTCAGGATGCAACCAGGTTTTCCCCGACTATGCAAGAGGAATATGACACTCCAGCAAGTTCATATTGCTTAACCCTCAGATGATTAATGCTCCTAGACAGGAAGCCCTTCTAGTATCGAGTCATCAATTAATTGTCTGAAATCGTATGAATATCAAGCAATATTCTACGAACCATCGTCTGAATATCCAGCAATATTCTACGAACCATCGTATGAATATCCAACAATATTCTATGAGCCATCTTTAATCGTCTGAATATCCAGCAATATTCTACGATTCTTCGTCACTTCAATTCGTAGTTCTTCCCAGTAGAATGCCACGGGTTAGTGATAAATATTCAACGAAACAGGCATCTGAACATCGAATAAGCCCTGACAAAAATGGTGCAAGTGTAATAAGCAAATAATGCACATACCAACATTTTGAATGCACGAACGAGCATTTCAAAAAATACTAACGAACGAGGAACCTATGCAAAATAGGAAGGAAAAATAATAATAATAAAATATTAGCAAAAAGCGACAGGAGACTGGGCTCATCAGCCGGCCAGTCATGCCGTGACCAGTCCCGCGCCCAATTTTATATTTTATCATATTTTTACTATTTTCCTGATCTCATGAAAATCCTCTCGTTCGAGCAAATTTTCTTTATTTCAAAGAAATTATCTAAATCACATGATTTTATCAAAAATAATAAAATTAGGGAAAGGTGTCATGGGACCGCCGGCCGGCCAGTCATGCCTTGGCCGTGGTCAGTCCCACACCTCACACCCCACGTCCCCATTATTTTATTATTTCTCTTGAATTATGAAAATTCCTTGATTTCATGAATTTTCCCTAAAATTACCTAATTTCATGTATTTTCTCAAAAATCATAGAAAATATTAAAAAATTAGGAAAAACTTGTGGGACCGGGCCCTAGCCGTCCGACCATGCCCTAGCCGGTCCCACATGCATATTATTTTATTATTATTTGGTGTTTTGTTTCATGATTTCATGAAAACTCTGTGATTTCAACAAAATATCTTGGTTTTCAACAAATACCTTGGATTTTATGAAAATTCTCTAAAATCATCAAAATTTGGTAAAATTGGGATGAGTGGCTTGGGACCCGTGCCCATTGGCCGGCCGGCCATGCCCAGGCCATTGCCGATCCCACACTCCCATTCCCTATTTTATTATTAATTTATTTCTCTCATCTCACAGAAGTTCCCTAATTTCATCGAACTCTGTTTCATGAAATTTCTCTTAAATCATAGAAAATACATAAAATTACATAAAACTGGGAAAGCATGTGGGACCATGTTTGTCAACCGGACGACCATGCCCTAGCCATGACCGGTCCCACACCTTGTAATTCCCTGTTTTATTTATTATTTTCATCATTTCATGTATTTTTCCCAGTTTCAGCAAAACCATGGATTTTGCATATTTTCTCCAAATGTTGCTCAAACGTGCACCAGAAAATATCAAAATTCTCAGGACTGAAGCGCGGACGTCATGGTGACACGGGCACATCCCCTTGACCGACCTAGGGTGACCCCGAGGCTTGCAAACAGCTGGTCCCGCATGTTTTAATGATTTAAACCTAATTTGCTCAATTGCTCAGATTAGGTTCAAACTCTTTCCAAACAATTGGAAGTTTGCTCACTGGTCCCACACCTGCAAAGAGCCGGTCTTATGACCTCTTGGTCGGTCCTTCATATTTCCATAATACCAGGTTTTATTATTTGTCGCTCACACGAGCATTATTTCAGTGATTAAATCAGCATTTAATCATTATTTCACCAACTGGTCCTCAAGAGACTTTGGTATTTTTGCTCATTTGAGCATCTGGGCGTTATATGGTGAACCCGTCATCCCATGTAGCCGGTCCCGTGTTGATTTGCAATAAATCATCATTTCGTAAAAAATAGGGTTTTGAATCCAAAGATCTGCAGAAACGTGATTCTAATCAGATTCAAACACTCTGATAATTTTATGTTGATTCCATAATCATTACTTTATTTATTTTTCTCGACCCAGCAATCAGTAACTTAAAGTTAATATTTTATTTGGTCTTGCTACCAACGATTCATCAAAAAGCAATATTTGCTCAAACTAGCAATATTCGCTCAAACTGGCAATGTTTATTCAAATTAGCAATATTCGCTCAGATCGAAGAATATTGGTTCAACTATCAATATTCAGCAACTCAACAACACAGTTTGCTCGTTTTAGGTTATAATGATATCTCATTAAATTCATGAGTTTCAGAACATTTGCAAAACGTGTTCAACTCAGCACTACATGGACTCATCATCCCATAAAGTCAGCAACTGACTCCACAATCACGAGATTTCAATCGTGTCACATGGGGGGATATTAACTAGGGTTTTGGTCTGGCGGTCTACGGAACATGTATTCACCCATGTTGAGAATGTGAGTAAGTCGTGCAATCAGTTGGAAGAGTCAGTAAAGTAGTGGGTGGAATATTAACCAAGTCTCCGCACGATGAGTAATTGGTTTAACATGATTTCCCACTTTCCCACTCTCTGATTCCAGCAACTGTCACACTTCATGGGATCATGGTGTTTTCTAATCCGTCACTATAAAATGTCTCTGAATCCTGATTGAAAGAACAAGAGTTTTCGAACAATAGTTTCCTAAACGAGAAATTTCTCATCAAAGTTCATACAGACAATCTTTTGTCTACACGAACTCACCGAAATCACTCTCAATCAGGGAAAACTCAATCATTCATAGCATTTTCACGCTGAATTCACAACACACCTACAATATCAGATCACCATTGATCTCACACATTTCTCAGTTTCCCTCCCACAAATCAACCCATCCTCTCTTGTGACCGAATTGACTATGGAACAGCCATTGTTCACTAGGCCAAATATGGGATTTGGTGACGATTTGGAATTTTATACCATGACGGTTTTAGGAAAAAGCGTCACAGTAAGTCCTGGGTCAGGAATAGGTGACGTTTACCAAAAAAAACGTCATTATATGTTGTTAATATCGTGACGCTCGTCAAAACCCGTCATAGTAACTATTTAATATGACGCTTACCTTAAAAGGATCGTAACAGTAAACCTACCATACGGTGACATTTTTAAACTTCCATGTATAGTTGATATAATATGACGGTTTGTTGTATAACTGTTAGCTTAGGTTAAGTTGATGGCGGATAAAGCAGAGAACCGTTATCCTAGCTCAGAATATACGATGACCCTTTCTTATCAAAACCGCTGCCGTCTAATTCGGTATAATGGCTTCTTAAACTTCAATTCGTATGTAGAGTGGTCTTTCTTTCATGCCAAATATCATTCAATATTGTTGGCAAGCAATTTTAGCCAAGTCCTAATGAGTATGTTCTCATGATTAGGGAGGTAGCAGCAGAAAAAGAATACATAAAACCAAACTGACAATATATTTCAAACATTTGGCATCATGAAACAAACTGAATCAATTGATATTTACACGGTCAAATCTAAAGAATAAATCTAAATTCAACTCATAAAAAGAAAGACATGATATTCAGAGAGAAAAAATCCAAAATAAACGTTCTTTATTTGATCAGTAAGATCCAAAATAAACATTCATTTATGTCCAATAAAAGCAAATTAATATTCAATAGTTTAAAATTTAGTCCTCATCAGAATCAATGTCCAAAGAACTTTCATCGCCTGATGAGGAACTGTCTTCCTCCATTAAACTATCATCCATTAGGTCGTCATTTTCCTCCGGGATACTCCTCTTACGTTTTTTATTTCGTTCCTTTGTAATATCACGTACGTAAGCAGACTGTGAATCATCACCCGTGTTGGCAGAACGTTCATCTGGAACTACATTATTAAAAGTAGAATTACCATCCAAGGCCAACGACTCATCTGGAACTTCTTCACCACTCGGGTATTTTTCACGAGTTGACATGACTACTGACCATTTAGAATTCGGCCTAGAATGTTTTTGGTCGCGTACATAGAAAACTTGTTTTGCATGGAAAGCCATGATGAATAGGTCATCTTTATAACCTAGCCTCCCAAAATCAACTGATACGAAACCCAGTTCATCTTTTTTTATCCCCCGATAATGTACCCAGTCACATTTGAAAACAGGAACCCTTATCAAGTAATAGTCAAGAATCCATATCTCATCGATCACACCATAGTAAGTATTGTCTTCTCCATCAACTACACTTACTCCACTATTTTGGTTAACTCTTTTATCTTCCCGTGCCTTAGTGTGATAAACACACCCATTTAATTCATATCCTTCGTATTTAAAAATTTCAGGACTAGGCCCACATGCTATTGACTGCAATTCGTCTGAAATATTGTTATTTGGATCTTGTAGTTCTTCTTTAACCTACAAATCAACATAATATACAATTAAGATACTGCAGAGCATGTAGAAACTATCACTATAATATTCATAAATGACAAAAAATGCATCCTGTAGTTGTGCTCTATAAAAACAACTTATGAACTACATAGTATTGTTCTGTTTAACACATCAGACACATGAAAATACTAAACTGTGATATTTCCATATAAGAGATAGACACACATATGAGAAAATATAAAGAGTCTTACCTTTGTACATAACCAATCTATGAATGTTCGGTTGTGCTCTTTCAACCACCATGATTCTGATTGAAGTGGAAATTCTTTCATTAGATGAGACATGTGTAACCTGAAATATGAAAAGACATTTCATTTGTAACATTTTTTATTTCAAATAAAAATATTAACATTGTTCGGTAGTTAAGTTCTTACTCAATGTAGGGTGCCACATCGTTTGTGTTGTGTAGTACAACTAGGTGAGCCCGAATCAGTAGTGAGTTCTCCACAGAAGTTGGCTTACCTTTTGATAATGGCTTCCCGTCAGAAATAAGGCTCGTGGCATCTGTACTATTGGCTGCTGCAACACTTCTATCAGTGGGAATACCGATAGTTATGATACCTTTAAAAAATTCAGAGCAAAACTCAATCGCCTCTTCTGCGATATAGTTCTCAGCAATGCAACCTTCCACAAGGTTCCGATTCCGTATATATCCTTTCATAACCTTCATAAACCTCTCAAAAGGGTACATCCACCGGAAGCAAACTGGTTCACATAATTGAACCTCCCGAATGAGATGGACGGTTAAATGAACCATGATGTCAAAAAATGATGGGAGAAAATACTTTTCTAGTAAAAACAAGGTAACCACCAGATCCTGTTGTAATTCTGTCATGCGCATCACATCCACTTCTTTGCTGCAGATTTCTTTGAAAAAAAAAACATAACCTTATTATAGCGTTTCTCACATGCTCAGGTAAAATGGACCGTATGGCTAATGGAAGGAACTGTTGCATAATTGTATGATAATCATACGACTTCAGACCGTGCAACTTCAACTCTGACATTGAAACCAGATTTCTTAAATTGGAACAGTAACCTCCCAGGAACCTTCAACTCGGACAAGGTGGTGCAGAATTTTCTCTTCTCGTCCGGTGTTAATGTGTAACATGCGGCTGGAAGGTACGCTCTTTTTTCATTCTCCTCGGGCACTAATTCAGGTCTGATTCTCAAATCTTCAAGGTCTTTGAGAGCATTATAGCCATCTTTAGTCTTTTTGGGTATGTTAAGTAATGTCCCAATAAGACTTTCGCCTACATTTCTTTCGACATGCATGACATCCACACAATGTCGAACGAGCAGGTGCTTCCAGTATTCTAGTTCGAAGAATATCGACCTTTTCTTCCAGTAGGTGGACGTCATAGTTTTCGTCTTCTTTCCAAATAAATTCTCTATCATTTCAACCTGCTTAAATACCTCTTCACCGCTAGCGGGTTCTGGAGCTGAATCGAACTCTTGGCGACCGTTAAAAGCCCTTTTTTCTCTTCTAAACTTGTGGCCCTTGGGAAGAAATTTTCTGTGACTTGTATTAACATTTTTCTGTGAATATTTAAGTCTGATAGAAGAAGTACCCTCTGCACAAATTGGACAAGCTTTATATCCTCCTTTAGGGCAACCACAAAGATTACTATATGCCGGAAAGTCGCTGATCGTCCAAAGAATTACTGCTTTCAGATTGAATTTCTCATTTATGTAGGAATCATACACTTCAACACCTTCATCCCAAAGTTTCTTCAAATCTTCAATTAGAGGCGCCAAATAAACATCTAAATCATTTCCGGGCTGTTTGGGACCAGATATCAACATTGTTAGCATTATGAACTTCCTATTCATACACAAACTCAGAGGAAGATTATATACAACTAACATTACAGGCCAACAACTATAATTGCCACCAACAGAACTATTTGGATTGAACCCGTCGGCAGAAAGACCTAATTGCAGATTTCAGGGTTCTTCGGCGAACTCTGGCCATTTGTTGTCGACTAGTTTCCATGCCGGGGAATCGGCAGGATGGCGTAGTTTACCATCCATGACTCTTTGAAGACTATGCCATGTCAGATTTTTTGACGTCCCTGGTGACCGAAACATCCTTCTGAATCTGGGGATATGAGAGAAATACCACATAACTTTTGGTGGCACCCCTTTACTCACAACTGATGGCTGCTTGTTTTCTTTCCATCTTGAAGCTTTACAAATCGGGCAAGATTGTTCATCCTTATACTCCTTCCTGAAAAGCACACAATCATTAGGACATGCATGTATTTTCTCATACTGCATTCCCAAGGCGTTCAATGTTTTCTTAGCCTCGTAAAGAGATTTAGGCAATTCGTTATTCGCATGCAGCATACTTTTGAACTCTTTCAGAACTCTTGAAAATCTCTTATCGGACCAGTTACCCTTTGCTTTCATATTATATAGCTTAATCAAAGACGACAACTTTGTATGGCCTGAAGTACAACCAGGGTAAAGAGGTTTATCTGCATCCTCGATCAACTCTTGAAAACTGTCTGGGTCACCTGTGAACTCCTGGCGTACAGCCTCGAGCATTTCTATTGTTTCTGCAACATCATCTGGTGGCTCCATTTCATCTTCAAAATTTGCGAACTCGTATTGGACATCACTATTCGAAGTATATGACCTAGTACAGTCACCATTCAGTATTTGTTCCCCGTGCTCAGCCCATATCTTATACTTTTTATCAATGCCATTAACAAACAGATGAGCTCTTACTTCACTAGGTTCGAGATTTTCAGAGTTCAAACATAACCTGCACGGACATAATATGAGTACAGGATGCTCTTCGTCATATGTATCTGTTCCATTAGCATGATCGATTGCATATTTCAAGAAGGTCTTAACACCAAGTCTGTATTCTTTTGATAGCCTACGTTTATTCATCCATGATTTGTCCATTCTAAACCTACATATAAGAGTCACACACAACAACAAAAAAATCTTTTAACATTGGTAACAACCATTATACACAGAAAAAGATAACGCAAGAGACAGATTTGCATAGACCGGAACGGAGAAGACATTCTAGTGCATATACTCATTTTACTACTGGCAGATATTTGTCTGGCATTCAAATTGATTTTATCTATCCAGACTATCTTACTGATATATTATAACTCTATAAACTAATAGTAACAAATTTAGGAAAAAGAGAATTTTTCAATATATAGAAAGGAATACCAATCGCAGCATATGTCATCAACCAAGGGATAACACATGTTTCATGATAAAAACAAAGGGAAAACACACCATAGATCATGACATGGAAGGATTAGATTAGAAGAAATTAGGAAAAGGTACCTTACCTACAACTTGTTCTATCAGTACCCAATTGTACTTATCCAACTCTCTCTTCTTAGCTCCCCACCTGATGTAAATGGATCATCTCTTAGAGTCAGTTTGAATAACTATTTACAATAAACAGGAAAAATCCAAGAAATTACCAAACATCATGAATCCAAGAACCCAAGAATTAAAAAACAAACATCTATCCTAGTATAAAAATCAGAAACCCTAACATTCAAAGATCCAAAAAAAAATATTAAGGGTTAGAGAAATTACCTTAACAAAAAACCCTCTTTTTCATGGACAATAAAATCCATTGTGTTTGAACGCCTGTTATAAAGTAAATCTTCCAAATTTTGAACGAAATTTTGGTGAAATTTGGGAGCGGGAAATTAAAAAAGAGGAGGGAAAACTGTGAAGAATTTTCGGGAGAGATATGTTTCTGTTGTTGAAACCCGAATTCTGAGGTAACCAAATCACGGTGTAAATCTGGGAGCGGGATGAAAAAGAAAAGAGAGGGAGACTTTTCGATTTTGTGCAGCAGCGACCGCACAGGTGGTCGTCGTGACTCGTGTGAAACAAGAAGATAACTTAAATAGTATCTTCCGGTTGTAGTGTTGTGTAAATAAACTATTGGTGGATGACCACCGCTTGACTTTTGTCAAGTTAGCATCATCTTATAAACTTTACATTTCCTACGGGCCGCATCATTTATGTATGTGGTCCCTCTTTTTTTAATGGCTCCTCCAAATCTTTTGAAACACAAAAAGGAAACGATTTTTCAATCGTGTCGATCAAATAAGATGGATCTCTCAAACTTAAAGCAATCCCTTCTTGCAGTGAATTTTTGTGAGGTTCAACATTTTGCTCGGTTCAAGGAGTTTCCACACGGTTGACTCTTCAATTTCGTAAAAACCAGCAAATCGTTTTTCCCCCATCTACAGATTGGCGACCACGGTGAGAGATTAATCTCTCGGTTGCAATCTCATAATTTCAAAAAATGGTTGGTCTTAGGTATGTGTTAGTCACAGGGTCCAATGCCAACGATGCTAGCACTAGAAACAACGACAACAACAACATCAACGGCAATGAGGACATTCCGGAAACAATTCCGATCACAAATACTGATGGTGGTGATATTACTCCTCCTCACACATAGGGTCATCCTTTGTTCGGTCGACACCTTGAGGAAATCATAGGAAATCAACCATCTATTATTGCTGATCTCATCAAAGAGCAATAAATCTTTGCACAGAATCAGACAGATATGTCTGCAGCACAGAAGAAGCTATTTGATTACTTGAAGAATATCACTGACAAGATGTCGGAGAAAATTCACGGAAAGGGAAAAGAAAAGGAGAAATCCTCAGATGACGATCCTGAGGTAATTCCAATTCATACAGTGGATGATGATGAAGCCTGCAAAGTTGCAGGCGATCCATCAAACAAAGGATTCATCAAACTTCATTACTCGTGAAGACTTGGAGCATCTTCTAGAGAACCATGGAAAGGACAAGACGTCACATGTCCATTTTCATGAACCTCCTTATCCTGCCGCTACAAAGAGAATTCCCCTTCCTAAGGTTACATTTCTCCAACTTTTACTCTGTATGATGGAACTGGAAATACTCGAGAACATGCCTCTAGCTTTCTTCAAGCCTTGGGATAACATGAACATAACCATGTCGTCCGTCTCAAGGAATTCTAAAAATCCTTGAAAGGCAGAGCATACACCTGGTACAATAACATAGCACCAGGGACTATCAACAATTGCGGAGAAATGATTAACGCCTTCTACAGGTGTTGATGGTGGATTTTCATTTAAGGGTAAAATTATGCGCCAACATCTTGTAAAAGATAAGGCTATTAATGAGCGATGGATACTCCTTCACTTTACTAGTTCACCTAGAATGGAGCATGTAGCAACAATCCCATTATGTGAATAAAATACACGAAATTCATCCAGGTTGGAGCATGTAGCAACAATCCCATGTACCCTGTGAATTTCTAGCATTATTAATTAATGCGCAACCAGCCTTGTATTTCCGTACTTATTATCGCCAAGAAGATGACGACTGAGTGTTGTTCTCAGCAGAGCAACACGAATCTCCAAGCATTATAATGAAACATGTATGAAATACCCGTACAGGCTGCAACTCTCGGTGTGTTATACTAGCCCGATTGAGACACTCTCGGTTTATTATACTAGCCCGATTGAGCGCCCGGACTGACCGTATCAGGATGGATATGATCACGACCATCCAACTCCACCAAAGATGATTGGATGTCCTGATCAATTCCATAACCCCCAAGCAGGTATGGAATATCCGCTGCCGAACCAATGCGGGCCCCCGCATGGTCGGTCTCCCCAAAAGATTGGCCTAGTTTGCCAAAACGTCCAAACCATAGCAGTATGGACGCAAAAACCCTAAATTAGGGTTTGCGGCGCATTACATGTGTCGCAAAACAGTCTCAACCATCCATTTTCGCAGGTATAGATGGAGGCTGCAGATGTAGATTAAAAGGGCACGGAGTATGTCAACACAATCACCGTGGTCCCACCTACATACCTGACCAATCGGTCAGGACCAACCATGGTTGGTCGTTCCAAATCGTACGCCTGAATGGAGCATGACGCACAACCTTGAAACCCAAAATTAGGGTTTTGAATCACGAGCGTCCATTTTCTCCGGCACGAATGGAGGTTCCGAGATTAGATCAAAGCAGGTCCGGCCATACCAACATGACCACCTTGGACCCATTTATCCCCTCACCTGATCGGCCAAGGCATACCATGCCTGGTTATCCCAAACCGTTCGCCCAAACTAGCGTGGTCGCACCTACCAAGCTGCAAACTAATCTCAACCGCTCGATTTCTCCGGAAGAATTGAGCGGCTTAGATCATGTTTTCATGGGAAGGTAAGGCATAGGCGTGAACACCAGCTTACCACCTACATGTTGGGGAAATCGGCTAAGACCGACCAAGCCTGGTCGTCTTGGAACGCCCGCTCAAGGTTGGTACAACGTGCGTCTTTTGCGGCACCAACTTTCTGTTCGCACAATGTTTTTGGTTAGTTCTCACAATGTTTTAAAACTATTTCGTAACCGAACTCAAAACATTACAAAGGAAAAAAAAGCCAATGTAACCGAACTGCTCTTATTTTCCCACTATGTTGAATTCTCATTTAACCGAACTCTATGAATTCTGTTCGGTTGGTTCACAATTTTTTATTTAGACAACTACTAACCGAACTCATTGCTAATTGCATACATGTTGAGTTCGGTTTGTTCGCAAGAAAATGTACAAACCGAACTCTTCCCTAATTCATATAATTTTGAGTTCGCTTGTTTAGCAAAATAGCTGTACCAACCGAATATAACTCTGGAACTATTCATTTTTCGAAATAACTGAACCTATTAAACTTAGTCTACTCTTATATTTTGTACAGTTCGGTTAGATAGTGGGTTTACACGAAGTGTGCGAACAAACTAAACTTTGTACGCTAAGTTATATCTTAGTTTTACGTCAAGTTCGGTTGGTTAATAGTTGCGAAGCAATCGAACTTTGCACTAAGTAAAATCTTATTTTACCTAAAGTTCGGTTAGTTCATTGGTTGCAAAACAACCGAACATTACTCTGGAATCCATCAAACTTCCATTAATACAGAGTTCGGTTACCTTCGTGTTTGGCTAAAGAAAACGAACTACACTTCCAGATGAGTTCGGTTAGCTGTTCTTCACATATTGTAACCGAACTACTTCAAAAATTTACATTTGGTTTGAATATTTGGAGCAATTCAACCAACATTAGCTAAGTTTGAATTTGGAGCAATTCAACCAAAAAAAAATTATTCATGGTTTTCTTCTTCTTCTTCTTCTTCTCTAACTTTACTCTCTACAAAATTCAACTTCTTTTTTAATGACCCATTTTTTAATTTAATCTCACTAATCAGTTTTTAATGATTTAAATTAAGCTACATATATAGAGGTGGTGGTGGTGGTAATCGGTGGTTGGTGGTGGTGATAATCGGCGGCGGCGGCGGTGGTAATCGGCGGCGGCGGCGGTGGGAGGAGGCGGTGGTGGTGGTGGTAATCGGCGGTGGTGGGTTAATATTATTTTTCACTTAATCATTTCACTAATGATTTCACTAATCATAACCAAAACATAATCAAAAGGGTAGTTTAGGTATTAAGAATTATTTTTTAATAAGGGCATCCTACCCTAAAATAGACAATGGTCCCCCAAATATATCATGGTCCCCAAAATAAGGTTCTTACGAAAATGCTGGATTGCAAAAACGCATCTCTACATAACCTAATGTTTTGGGTATTTTTCATCGGAATTTGAGTCGGTTGACACAAATATCAATAGGGTATTAAAGTATAATGCATTTTAAAATTTTATTTAGGGTCACATGGGATGATTTTTTCAATTTCATAAGCTATATATTTATTATTTTATTTTTATGTTGGTTCTCATTTTTTTTATATATATAATTTAAGTTGTAAAGCATGGACCAACGTTCTTCCGATCTTCGACTCCATCATTTCCACGAATGAAACTCCGATCTCGAAGATTGTTTTCCTACCCCAAGATCATGTTGATATAGATTCTTAGCTTGTGAATCTAAGTAATCGATGAATCATGGGGAATTATATACCCTCGTGATAAGTCCATTAGAATTTGAAAAATAGCATGCTAAATATATATATACCAAAATGTGTCTTGATATATCTCAGGTATAATGTCAAAAATTAAGTACCGGATAAGACTAATTCAAAACCGAACGCTATACCACAACTATCGGATAAGATTAATTTCACATCGAGCGCTAAACCACAACCATCGAGAGAGAAACCAGACATCGTGTAGATTTAGCCAGCCACCTTCATTCCCGACCACTATATGAAAACCATATTGTCCAATTTTTCTTGGACAAAATTGTATTAGTTGACTCCTTACGCACAACATACCCGTGCATAATTTTTTCTTGTATAATAAAGTTATTATATGCTTCAAAAAAAAGTCAAAAATTGTTTATATGATTTTGGATTCCCATGTGATCGTATTGGACGACACATAATTTAGTGTAATAGCCCAATTACGGATCACGAACTTCGGTTTAATCTGTTTAGTGACTATTAATGGGTGTATTGTTGTTGATTTTTTTAAACATGAGACATTATTTTGTTGGGGTCATAATTGTACGAATAATTTTTGTTCATAATTGATATTTTTTCTCGGCGTACCAATTCATGTTCGAGTTTCTCAATATTTTTTTCGATTTTTATTCATATTTTACCTTTATAATTTACGGTTGCATCCCACTCAATTATTCTTTATTCCATCATATCATATTCAACATCGATAGATCATATTTAGTATGATTGATTACCTACGTAATTTCATCCAATTCACTCCAATTAAACTCAACATTATTTCATGATCACTAGATAACTCTTACTTAACTGATTCTCTACAAATTAAATCCATTGTCATTCAATTTTTGTTCATTCCATCAAATCATACTCAAAATCACTAGATGATATTCAGTATATGACCGATAATGGACCCAATTCCATCTAATTTAATTCAATTACGCTCAAATTTCTCTCTTTTTCATTAGATAACTCCTTCCTTTACTGATTATCCACCAATTTAATCTACTCCATTTTATAAAAGCATAATCAAAATCACTTGATCATACTCAATATAACCTATTATCCACCTAATTCCATTCCAATTATACTCAACTTTCTTCCCCAATCACTGGATAATGCTTAATTTTCCTAGTTATCCATAAATATAATCCAATTATACTCAACTTTACATCTCTCCATCAAATTATACTCGAAATCACTAGACGATACTCAGTTTAACCGAATTGTACTCTTTTTTATCTCACAGTTGTTGAACAACTTCAGCAAGTGTTGCTTAATTTGAATATATTTCTTTTGTAATAGAAAATTAAAAACAACCATGAAATCCGAGTTAGGTCGGAATTAGATTCCATCCAATTGAATCTAATTTTACTCAATTTCGCATGATTTTATTCACTTCGACCTCACTCAATTGAATCACTATTCATCAACTTTGGACTTTGGATTTTGTTTCAACTCGCCCGATCTCATTTGATGTTTAAATACTAACATTTTTATTCAAGTACAAACTTCATTAAGAACTTCGCCCGGTCTCACCCAATCCTAATGATTTATTAGAATTCATGGACAGATTTTTTTTGATCTCACTAGGTGTCATTAGTCATTCATCGACCTATATAAGAAATGTCAACCATAGATCATATAATTATCAATTTGGCCATCCATGGATTTTTTTTAATTTTTAATTTTTACAAAATTGAACATGGGTCAGTTACAGCAAACAACTTACCAAAATTAGTACAAACTACAATCTGTACGGTGTGTATTCGACCAATGGAATATTAGAATCTTTAATCGAACGAATATGAATGCGAACACAAAAACTTATATGGATCACCAACTTACCATCTTATGAAAAGGAGGGAAAATTGTGATCTCCATGGGCGGGAACAACGAAGTATTGGCGTATTATTGCCCCCTAAAATTTCAATAATTTTTCTTTCCCCTCGAAACCCTAACCACATCTTATCATATTCCTACCTTTTGGTTGCGCCTTTTCTCTTTCCAAGCTCCATCCCTCCGAGAAAACCCATGGACAGAACTTCACCACTTCCATCGTACACTGATTTTGAAGGTATGAAGATCTGTTTTTCATTATTAATTATGTGAATTATTATTTGATTGAATTCAGGTGAATCGGTTCAAAATCAATAAAATCTAGGTCTCTTTATTATTCTCATATTGTTCATGGCTGATTATAGATTTGATTATTGACATTTTCAGATTATCGCTGTGAACACATAAATCATGATGAGGTCTACGTGTCCACAACCAATGTTCGCACATATCGAAATTCATAGAAGAGAAGTAACATGAGTAAAGCGAAGTGATTATTCCGATTCATCGACTATGAGTCCTTGGACTCATCCTTGTCTAATCGAATGTTTATTGCAAATAAGGTTCGTATAGCAAAATAGATAGCAAACCGCAGGTCATACGAAGCTAATCATGGGTAAAACTGAACACATGCGGAATGTAAAATACTGAAAGTAAAGTGCTGAATGTAAAGTGCTGAATGTAAATTGAGACAAGCATATACGTGGTTCAGCACTGAGGCCTACATCCACGGGGTAAAGGGGTGCTTTATTATATGTATATCAAATACAAAAATAGTCTTAACGACTTTAAGGGTGATCAATGAGGCAGCAGGATTAGGGTAACTACTCACTCCTCCTAATTATCTCTCCTCCTCTTTCGAACTGACTTACCCCTCTCTCTTAGTGAGGAGGGGTATTTATAGGGGTTTTGGTGTGGGTTCCATTGAAGGAGCCATTGTAACCTTATCGTCTTGTGTTTTGTGCCGACACGCAGACCACATCGGGTCCTACGATGCCCCCTCGTCTCTTCGTTATTGCCGAAGAGGCTTGGTCTTCTCTTCCGTTGGTTGGTTGACGCGTGTGCTGGCACAAGTGTTTAATGCGGGTGGTTGGGTCTTCTGCACGCGCCAGACCACGGTCTTTTACCCCTGTCACATCCGTGTAAGTCGGTTGGGTCCTGACCGTTGATCTAAGTTATCTCTCGAGATGTGATAAAGTAGATCTGAGGGTGTATTGGGTCCTTTGCAGTGGTGCTTAATTTCGGTGCTCCTTGATTTGTAGCCATTGAATCTTCGAGATGAGGGCCCCTTCCTGCTGGTACGCATCTCTTGGTTATATCCAGGTGGTATCATCTTTTGATGTCCCACGTCGCATGCTCTCCACGTGGTTACCCGAGGACACGTGGCGAGTGGTGAAAATATGTACTTATAAATTTCCAATTTTCTTCTGTCTTAAGGCGTCAGTTGAAGTGAGAGGAAAACCGTCACATATTCCCCACTCGCCCAATAACTTCCCCTTGATTTTAGGGCGCGTTTCCCACTATGCAATAACTTCTTCTTGGGAGAAGGGACGGTTTCGAATTTCTGGGAGGTTTATAAGGGGGGAGAGAATGTGAAATAAATTTCATTCTTTGTTGGTCCTTCATTCTTTTCTCCTGAGGTTTCTTTTTTATTCTTTCGTTTTGTTTGGACGCCATTAACTGCTGAGGCTACTGTTTCCTGCTGCAGCTGTCTTGAATTTGACCCGTCCTCCATTCCTTGTGTTCGTTTGATGCTGTTGCTTGTTCTTTGTTGGTTGCATTTTTTCGTCGTTTGAATTCCTGGTATAGGTAAGAGGTTATCCCTTGTTCATGTTTATTAATTGTTCATCTTCTGCTGCTGTTTCGTTACCCTTGTGATGAAGAACCCATATACAAAGTATATATACTTGCCCCTGTTCTTTATCACAAGGGTTACGGGTTCGTGGTTGGAGGGCTCCTCCCTGTACCGTAAGTTGGCTAAGGATTCCGTTCTTCTCTTTGATATTTTTTAGAAAGTTCAGCTTTTTGATCTTTATTTGTGATTCTGCGGAATCCGCAACTTGTTTGTATGTCCGTAGATATGGATGATCATCCACGAGTTCCTTACCAGACTCCTCCGCCTAGTCCTCCTAGATCTCCCCCGCGTAGAGACCCGGATATATCTCCGCCGGGAGTCTCTAGGGATTTGCAGGCGAATCTTCGCTCTCAAAGAGTCTCGTCCTCTTCTGGTCATAGGCATTCTTCAAGGAGGGGAGATCCTTCGCGGGATCCCCCCGACTCTAGGTACGCTGTTACCCGTGCTTCTTCTCGCCCGCGTGATGAACCAAGAATCACGCAGGATATTCCATGTAACGAAGCTTTGGACATTCCTCCTCTTCGTTCATGGTTTCTCCATTGTCTCAGCAGAATCCTCTACCTCCTCCTCCGGCGATCCCTTCCATAGGAAAAGGTGTCAGGGGTGCTGCCTCGAAGGATGAACCGTCTAAGAATATTTTTTCAAAATGGAAGGCCCCAGATACGAGTCCTCTAAAGGACTCTACGCAAGACCCATCTGACGAGGAAGACGCCGTGCTGGTTATACGGAGCGTCTCGGTTGGTAAGAAGAAGGTTACTTTTAAACATATCGATCTGGAGATGTTCAAGGAGAAGCACGAACTTCAAGCCTTTGAGGTTCGTTTTTATGCCCCTGATGATGACATTACTTACGATCTCATCTCGGGTTATCAATTCGATGAGTTTCATCTGTTGACTACCGTGGGGGCCTTCGAGGCAGGTTTTATGCTGCCTTTGTACAAGTCAGGTGATTCTTTCTATTATGACGTGTTCGCTGGTCGTGAGGGTTCCTCCACGAATACCCACAGTCGTTATATGTCACAGTTGACTGGGAACTATCTTCGTGCTTTGAATGAGTGCTATCTTCGGAGCAAGGGAGAAATGATGATGACCTGTTATACCCCCGATCCTACTGAGAGGGAATGGTATACTCCCCAGAATTTCAATAATTCCTTCGAGGATTATATTAACAGTAGGAACCGCAAGCCGTGGAGTGTAGGTCTTCGTAATATTGCTGCTTCCCGTGGCGAGGTTCGTCTTTTAAGTGAGGTTAAGTTGAAGTATGTTCCTGGTACTGAAGGGTCTGCTAACAAGAAGCTTTTTCCTCCTCATGAGAGGATTAAGCGAGATCATGATTATGAGTGGCATGCTACCGTTATCGAGATTATCGGTCCGTGGGCTTGGGGTTGGATTCCCGGTCCCCACGGATGGCGTCCTACTGTTAATAGTATTCCTCGTGAGGTTCCCCCTGCTCGTTAGGGAAATTTCTGTCCTTGGCGTCTGAACTTTGAAGGTATGAATTTTCCTTATACCTTTGATGTCGTTGATGGTGATGAAGAAGAAGGTTCTGGTGCTGTTCTTCCTTCGACGAGTGCTGCGGCTGTGAAGGTGCGGATCCCTTATTTTGCCCCCTTTTTCCTCTTTTCCCTAAAATTTTTGGGTAAAGGAGGAAAATGTTGACTTGGTTCCCTTGTTGTTCTGTAGGTGACGAAGAAAAGAAAGATTGGTCCCAAGCGTTCTTCCACTATCGTTGTTGATGCGGTAGAAGTTCAAGAGGTTACTAGTCCTGCTAATGAAGACTTTGAGGAAGACGAGGATATATCGGATGGGGAGGAACGTACTAAAACATCTCCCCCTGTTCATGAAGACGTTGGTGATGGTACGAAGAGTTCCCCTGGTGGTAATGATGCTGAGGATATTACCGCTCTTTGGTGATGGTGGTGGAAACCTGGTTGGACATGAATTCTCTTTTGGCCGAGTCCATTCTGCGGGGCAGACATTTGATATGAATGCTTCCATGGGTTTTGCTGACGAATTTTCTCTGCTTTCCCCAAACGATGATTGGAACGTGCTGGACACTTCTTGTAAGGGGAAAGATTCGGAGAATACTGTCGCGTATGTTGATGCTGCTAAGACCCTAGTAGGTGAAGGGAAGGGAGTTGTTAAGGCAACAGCCGGGGAGGTTCCCATTGTTGGGGAATCTTCTACTCGGTCCCCTTCAGATGATTTTCCACAATCTTTGATGTTGGAGGGTGATGACGCTGTCCTTGCTTGGTTGAAGAAGAAAAATTTGATGTTCGTCCCGAACCCTGCTCCCGTAGTTACTGGGGAGAAAGATTCCGACGCCTATACCCGTAGGATGATGCATTTATCCGCTGAAGATCGAGTTGCGGGGGTGTGGGATAGGAATCTGAGGTCACTAGAGGCTACCTTAGTGGTTGACCCTCCATCCACAGTTGTTGATATGATGGCCATAGCTTATGGGTATCAGTATGGTTATCCTCACCAGTGGATGTTAGAGGTATGTTGTGTTTTCTACTTTCTTTTCCGTGGGAACTCCGCGGTGTTCTTTTCTGGAACGTAGGTGATGAGGAGCGAGTACTGTGATCATAACCTATACCAGTTTTTCAAGGCCAAGTCTCTTAAGTTAGAGGGTAAGCTTCCTCACAGAGAAGAGGAGCTAGCTGCGGCTGAGGCGGTTATCTGTGCCAGAGATAAAGAGATAATCGAGCTGAAGAATCGTCTTAAGGTGAAAGAGCAGCTGGGAAACGAAGAGTAAAGGCTTCGTCTGGATCTTGCTATGGTGCGTAGTGAACTGGAGGCTGTTCGGAAAAATACTTTATCTTTCACAGGTTTGTCCTTTGTTCATGTTTATTATTGTTCTCTTCTAGCAATTCATGTTATGTCTGAGTATCCCCACCCTATCTTCAGTGGGTGGAGTCCTCGAGTTGATATGGCTTCGAAATGAGAGAGAACGGCAGAAGGCCCGTATAGCCGAGCTAGTGGGTCAACTTAAGAGTGAGGCCGAGAGGTGGTATGCCAAGGCCTATGTATGGCGTTTAAGGCATACTCATATGGTTGATATGAAAAATAAATATAACTCGGATCGTCGTCTCTTTAATGGTACTTTAACGTGGACGCGTGATAATCTTCATGAAACCCGCGAAATTGCTTCGTCCTTGTCGGCTAAGATGAACTTCTGGAGGAAGATCTACGGCAGGCTCGTTCCTCCCAGGATTCCGATGTACGAGGGTACATACAACATCTTGCCAAAGAAATATACGATGCTCGGGCCGAAGCCTCTACCCTTGGAAAGGCCTTAGCCGCGTCCCGGGCCGACGTAGCTCGTCAGGCTTAGTCTGAGAGAAATCTCGAAGTTAATATGTACAGGCTTAACAAAGGAATGGAGGAGCTAAATAACGAGGTCAATCATCTTCGTCATTTGGACTCAATGAAGCAGGTAGAGTTAGACGCTAGTCAATTTGCTCTTTTCACTCTTCAAATAGATTATAAGAAAATATCCGATGAGTATGACTTTCTGGACGAGGCTCGAGATGCGGTTGTTAACGAGTATGAAATAGCTTCGGCTAGAGTCGAAGGTATATATTTGCTTTGCTGGGTGTGATTTTGTGCTTCGCGGTCCTAACTCTTCGTTTTCTTTTTCAGAGCTCCAGGGACAACTTCTCGTTGCAAATGAAAAACTTAACAAGGCTCAATCTGAGCTAGGGAGTGCCCGGTCTACCTTGGTTCAACAGGAGGGCCATACCTCGTATTTCAAGGGCTTGGCTACGTCTAACGAACATGCATCTCACTTGGCCTCTTTAGAAGTGAACCGTTTGTCTACCCTGTTATCCCAGGCTGAAATGCGAAACACCTCTATTACATACAAGGCTCGTTGTCAACATGCAGAAGAGACGAACAAGGTTTTGGCCAAGATAGAGCATGATCTCAAGACTGAGTACGGCATTATTAAAGACTATCCTTGCCGTCCTAAGCCTCCATCCCCATCCGTTTCTTCAGGTGGGAGCGTACCTTCGTCGCCCAGAGAAAGTCCTGCTGGTGGAACCGAATCATCCAAGTAGATTCTTCTGCTAGTTATAAAAAGTTGATCCTTGTTGATTATAGTTTGTGCTGCGTCTGTCGAACTCCTTATTTTGTTTTTTTGATTTTTTTTTTTGCTTATTTTGTCGAACTTGTAAACAACTTTCATGGAATGGATCATCATCGTTTGTTAGCTATGTTTTCCCATGGTCTCCCCTTAGTTTCGTAAACATCTTGAGACATGTCACCCCGCTGGCTAATCCTTGACTGGGTCCCCAAAATAACGTTCCCGGAAGCCTGCCATTTACCGACTGGGTCTGAAAGAGCCCATGGGCGCCCAATAGCCTGTCATGGGCCTTTCCGACCTGCCCAAGCCCAATAATTATAAGTGGGCGGATTCGGGTTTTTATTCAAAAATCAGAATCCGACCTATTTAGCTACCCGGTCTGCCTAGCTGCCCGATTGCCATCCATAAGGCGGGCAACGGATATTGGCAGTTCCGATAAGGTTAAGGGTAATTGGATATTTGATAACATCCGACGGATATCAGAAAATCCAATTCGATAAGGTTAAGCTACCGGATATCGGATTTTTATCCGTTAAAATAAAAATCCGATAACTAGGAAAAAAACTAAAAGCTTTAAAAAATAGTCTTTGTCTTTGTAAGTTCAAAATGTTCAGTGAAAAGTACAAACCCACACAAGCACAATGTTTAGAGTTAAATAGTTTACTCCCAGTCTAGTGAATGCAAAAGAAAGTAGACAACATGCTACAACAAAGCCAAAAAAAAAAAAAAAAATGTCTAACAGTCACAGAGGTGTAGATGGTGGATTTTCGACAAAGGGTAAAATTGTAAAACTATACTCCAGATTCGGCAACCAGATGAGTATTGAGGCTCATGTCTCTCGTTAAAGCATGAAATCTCATGCCATAAATCTCTGACTGAGAAGGCTGTCTCTCAGAGTACATATAGATGTGTAGTCTCTCAGCTGAGACCACGGCACATTTCATGAATACTGAGCAATTTCAGTAATTACTCAGGATCCGGAAATCAGATGAGTATCGAGACTCATGTCTCTAAGCATGAAAGCTCTTGCCATCAATCTCTGTCTGAGAAGGCTGTCTCTCAGAGTACATGTAGATGTGTAGTCTCTCAGCTGAGACCACGGCTCATCTCATGAATACTGAGTAATTTCAGTAATTACTCCGGATTCGGCAATCAGATGAATATTGAGACTCATGTCTCCATGCATGAAATCTCATACCACCTCTGATGGAGAAAGTCTTTCAGAGAAGATGTAGATGTGTAGCCTCCCATCTGAGGCCACGACACATCTCATACTGTATAGAATCAAAAGATTGGGTAGCTCCTACACAGCATGCCTGCTAGTATAGAGTGACAACGTCTTCAGGATGCAACCAGGTTTTCCCCGACTATGCAAGAGGAATATGACACTCCAGCAAGTTCATATTGCTTAACCCTCAGATGATTAATGCTCCTAGACAGGAAGCCCTTCTAGTATCGAGTCATCAATTAATTGTCTGAAATCGTATGAATATCAAGCAATATTCTACGAACCATCGTCTGAATATCCAGCAATATTCTACGAACCATCGTATGAATATCCAACAATATTCTATGAGCCATCTTTAATCGTCTGAATATCCAGCAATATTCTACGATTCTTCGTCACTTCAATTCGTAGTTCTTCCCAGTAGAATGCCACGGGTTAGTGATAAATATTCAACGAAACAGGCATCTGAACATCGAATAAGCCCTGACAAAAATGGTGCAAGTGTAATAAGCAAATAATGCACATACCAACATTTTGAATGCACGAACGAGCATTTCAAAAAATACTAACGAACGAGGAACCTATGCAAAATAGGAAGGAAAAATAATAATAATAAAATATTAGCAACAAGTTTACGTAAGACTGGCATCATCATCGGCTATCCATGCCGTGACCAGATCCGCGCCCAATTTTATATTTTATCATATTTTTACTATTTTCCTGATCTCATGAAAATCCTCTCGTTCGAGCAAATTTTCTTTATTTCAAAGAAATTATCTAAATCACATGATTTTATCAAAAATAATAAAATTAGGGAAAGGTGTCATGGGACCGCCGGCCGGCCAGTCATGCCTTGGCCGTGGTCAGTCCCACACCTTACACCCCACGTCCCCATTATTTTATTATTTCTCTTGAATTATGAAAATTCCTTGATTTCATGAATTTTCCCTAAAATTACCTAATTTCATGTATTTTCTCAAAAATCATAGAAAATATTAAAAAATTAGGAAAAACTTGTGGGAACAGGCCCTAGCCGTCCGACCATGCCCTAGCCGGTCCCACATGCATATTATTTTATTATTATTTGGTGTTTTGTTTCATGATTTCATGAAAACTCTGTGATTTCAACAAAATATCTTGGTTTTCAACAAATACCTTGGATTTTATGAAAATTCTCTAAAATCATCAAAATTTGGTAAAATTGGGATGAGTGGCTTGGGACCCGTGCCCATTGGCCAGCCGGCCATGCCCAGGCCATTGCCGATCCCACACTCCCATTCCCTATTTTATTATTAATCTATTTCTCTCATCTCACGGAAGTTCCCTAATTTCATCGAACTCTGTTTCATGAAATTTCTCTTAAATCATAGAAAATACATAAAATTACATAAAACTGGGAAAGCATGTGGGACCATGTTTGTCAACCGGACGACCATGCCCTAGCCATGACCGGTCCCACACCTTGTAATTCCCTGTTTTATTTATTATTTTCATCATTTCATGTATTTTTCCCAGTTTCAGCAAAACCATGGATTTTGCATATTTTCTCCAAATGTTGCTCAAACGTGCACCAGAAAATATCAAAATTCTCAGGACTGAAGCGCGGACGTCATGGTGACACGGGCACATCCCCTTGACCGACCAAGGGTGACCCCGAGGCTTGCAAACAGCTGGTCCCGCATGTTTTAATGATTTAAACCTAATTTGCTCAATTGCTCAGATTAGGTTCAAACTCTTTCCAAACAATTGGAAGTTTGCTCACTGGTCCCACACCTGCAAAGAGCCGGTCTTATGACCTCTTGGTCGGTCCTTCATATTTCCATAATACCAGGTTTTATTATTTGTCGCTCACACGAGCATTATTTGATGATTAAATCAAAGCATTTAATCATTATTTCACCAACTTGGTCCTCAAGAGACTTTGGTATTTTTGCTCATTTGAGCATCCGGGCGTTATATGGTGAACCCGTCATCCCATGTAGCCGGTCCGTGTTGATTTGCAATAAATCATCATTTCGTAAAAAATAGGGTTTTGAATCCAAAGATCTGCAGAAACGTGATTCTAATCAGATTCAAACACTCTGATAATTTTATGTTGATTCCATAATCATTACTTTATTTATTTTTCTCGACCCAGCAATCAGTAACTTAAAGTTAATATTTTATTTGGTCTTGCTACCAACGATTCATCAAAAAGAAATATTTGCTCAAACTAGCAATATTCGCTCAAACTGGCAATATTTATTCAAATTAGCAATATTCGCTCAGATCGAAGAATATTGGTTCAACTATCAATATTCAGCAACTCAACAACACAGTTTGCTCGTTTTAGGTTATAATGATATCTCGTCCCAGCAGACGCATTAAATTCATGAGTTTCAGAACATTTGCAAAACGTGTTCAACTCAGCACTACATGGACTCATCATCCCATAAAGTCAGCAACTGACTCCACAATCACGAGATTTCAATCGTGTCACATGGGGGGATATTAACTAGGGTTTTGGTCTGGCGGTCTACGGAACATGTATTCACCCATGATGAGAATGTGAGTAAGTCGTGCAATCAGTTGGAAGAGTCAGCAAAGTAGTGGGTGGAATATTAACCAAGTATCCGCACGATGAGTAATTGGTTTAACATGATTTCCCACTTTCCCACTCTCTGATTCCAGCAACTGTCACATTTCATGGGATCATGGTGTTTTCTAATCCGTCACTATAAAATGTCTCTGAATCCTGAATGAAAGAACAAGAGTTTTCGAACATTCGAACAATAGTTTCCTAAACGAGAAATTTCTCATCAAAGTTCATACAGACAATCTTTTGTCTACACGAACTCACCGAAATCACTCTCAATCAGGGAAAACTCAATCATTCATAGCATTTTCATGCTGAATTCACAACACACCTACAATATCAGATCACCATTGATCTCACACATTTCTCAGTTTCCCTCCCACAAATCAACCCATCCTCTCTTGTGACCGAATTGACTATGGAACGACCACTGTTCACTAGGCCAAATATGGGATTTGGTGACGGTTTGGAATTTTATACCATGACGGTTTTAGGAAAAAGCGTCACAGTAAGTCCTGGGTCAGGAATAGGTGACGTTTACCAAAAAAAGCGTCATTATATGTTGTTAATATCGTGACGCTCGTCGAAACCCGTCATAGTAACTATTTAATATGACGCTTACCTTAAAAGGATCGTAACAGTAAACCTACCATACGGTGACATTTTTAAACTGCCATGTATAGTTGATATAATATGACGGTTTGTTGTATAACTGTTAGCTTAGGTTAAGTTGATGGCGGATAAAGCAGAGAACCGTTATCCTAGCTCAGAATATACGATGACCCTTTCTTATCAAAACCGCTGCCGTCTAATTCGGTATAATGGCTTCTTCAACTTCAATTCGTATGTAGAGTGGTCTTTCTTTCATGCCAAATATCATTCAATATTGTTGGCAAGCAATTTTAGCCAAGTCCTAATGAGTATGTTCTCATGATTAGGGAGGTAGCAGCAGAAAAAGAATACATAAAACCAAACTGACAATATATTTCAAACATTTGGCATCATGAAACAAACTGAATCAATTGATATTTACACGGTCAAATCTAAAGAATAAATCTAAATTCAACTCATAAAAAGAAAGACATGATATTCAGAGAGAAAAAATCCAAAATAAACGTTCTTTATTTGATCAGTAAGATCCAAAATAAACATTCATTTATGTCCAATAAAAGCAAATTAAAATTCAATAGTTTAAAATTTAGTCCTCATCAGAATTAATGTCCAAAGAACTTTCATCGCCTGATGAGGAACTGTCTTCCTCCATTAAACTATCATCCACTGGGTCCATTGAACTATCATCCATTAGGTCGTCATTTTCCTCCGGGATACTCCTCTTACGTTTTTTATTTCGTTCCTTTGTAATATCTGCAATCCACACACCATTACTACTATCACGTACGTAAGCAGACTGTGAATCATCACCCATGTCGGCAGAACGTTCATCTGGAACTACATTATTAAAAGTAGAATTACCATCCAAGGCCAACGACTCATCTGGAACTTCTTCACCACTCGGGTATTTTTCACGAGTTGACATGACTACTGACCATTTAGAATTCGGCCTAGAATGTTTTTGGTCGCGTACATAGAAAACTTGTTTTGCATGGAAAGCCATGATGAATAGGTCATCTTTATAACCTAGCCTCCCAAAATCAACTGATACGAAACCCAGTTCATCTTTTTTTATCCCCCGATAATGTACCCAGTCACATTTGAAAACAGGAACCCTTATCAAGTAATAGTCAAGAATCCATATCTCATCGATCACACCATAGTAAGTATTGTCTTCTCCATCAACTACACTTACTCCACTATTTTGGTTAACTCTTTTATCTTCCCATGCCTTAGTGTGATAAACACACCTATTTAATTCATATCCTTCGTATTTAAAAATTTCAGGATTAGGCCCACATGCTATTGACTGCAATTCGTCTGAAATATTGTTATTTGGATCTTGTAGTTCTTCTTTAACCTACAAATCAACATAATATACAATTAAGATACTGCAGAGCATGTAGAAACTATCACTATAATATTCATAAATGACAAAAAATGCATCCTGTAGTTGTTCTCTATAAAAACAACTTATGAACTACATAGTATTGTTCTGTTTAACACATCAGACACATGAAAATACTAAACTGTGATATTTCCATATAAGAGATAGACACACATATGAGAAAAGATAAAGAGTCTTACCTTTGTACATAACCAATCTATGAATGTTCGGTTGTGCTCTTTCAACCACCATGATTCTGATTGAAGTGGAAATTCTTTCATTAGATGAGACATGTGTAACCTGAAATATGAAAAGACATTTCATTTGTAACATTTTTTATTTCAAATAAAAATATTAACATTGTTCGGTAGTTAAGTTCTTACTCAATGTAGGGTGCCACATCGTTTGTGTTGTGTAGTACAACTAGGTGAGCCCGAATCAGTAGTGAGTTCTCCACAGAAGTTGGCTTACCTTTTGATAATGGCTTCCCGTCAGAAATAAGGCTCGTGGCATCTGCACTATTGGCTGCTGCAACACTTCTATCAGTGGGAATACCGATAGTTACAATACCTTTAAAAAATTCAGAGCAAAACTCAATCGCCTCTTCTGCGATATAGTTCTCAGCAATGCAACCTTCCACAAGGTTCCGATTCCGTATATATCCTTTCATAACCTTCATAAACCTCTCAAAAGGGTACATCCACCGGAAGCAAACTGGTCCACATAATTGAACCTCTCGAATGAGATGGACGGTTAAATGAACCATGATGTCAAAAAACGATGGGAGAAAATACTTTTCTAGTAAAAACAAGGTAACCACCAGATCCTGTTGTAATTCTGTCATGCGCATCACATCCACTTCTTTGCTGCAGATTTCTTTGAAAAAAAAACATAACCTTATTATAGCATTTCTCAGATGCTCAGGTAAAATGGACCGTATGGCTAATGGAAGGAACTGTTGCATAATTGTATGATAATCATACGACTTCAGACCGTGCAACTTCAACTCTGACATTGAAACCCGATTTCTTAAATTGGAACAGTAACCTTCAGGAACCTTCAACTCGGACAAGGTGGTGCAGAATTTTCTCTTCTCGTCCGGTGTTAATGTGTAACATGCGGCTGGAAGGTACGCTCTTTTTCCATTCTCCTCGGGCACTAATTCAGGTCTGATTCTCAAATCTTCAAGGTCTTTGCGAGCATTATAGCCATCTTTAGTCTTTTTGGGTATGTTAAGTAATGTCCCAATAAGACTTTCGCCTACATTTTTTTCGACATGCATGACATCCACACAATGTCGAACGAGCAGGTGCTTCCAGTATTCTAGTTCGAAGAATATCGACCTTTTCTTCCAGTAGGTGGACGTCATAGTTTTCGTCTTCTTTCCAAATAAATCCTCTATCATTTCAACCTGCTTAAATACCTCTTCACCGCTAGCGGGTTCTGGAGCTGAATCGAACTCTTGGCGACCGTTAAAAGCCCTTTTTTCTCTTCTAAACTTGTGGCCCTTGGGAAGAAATTTTCTGTGACTTGTATAAACATTTTTCTGTGAATATTTAAGTCTGATAGAAGAAGTACCCTCTGCACAAATTGGACAAGCTTTATATCCTCCTTTAGGGCAACCACAAAGATTACTATATGCCGGAAAGTCGCTGATCGTCCAAAGAATTACTGCTTTCAGATTGAATTTCTCATTTATGTAGGAATCATACACTTCAACACCTTCATCCCAAAGTTTCTTCAAATCTTCAATTAGAGGCGCCAAATAAACATCGATATCATTTCCGGGCTGTTTGGGACCAGATATCAACATTGTTAGCATTATGAACTTCCTATTCATACACAAACTCAGAGGAAGATTATATACAACTAACATTACAGGCCAACAACTATAATTGCCACCAACAGAACTATTTGGATTGAACCCGTCGGCAGAAAGACCTAATTACAGATTTCAGGGTTCTTCGGCGAACTCTGGCCATTTGTTGTAGACTAGTTTCCATGCCGGGGAATCGGCAGGATGGCGTAGTTTACCATCCACGACTCTTTGAAGACTATGCCATGTTAGATTTTTTGACGTCCCTGGTGACCGAAACATCCTTCTGAATCTGGGGATAGGAGAGAAATACCACATAACTTTTGGTGGCACCCCTTTACTCACAACTGATGGCTGCTTGTTTTCTTTCCATATTGAAGCTTTACAAATCGGGCAAGATTGTTCATCCTTATACTCCTTCCTGAAAAGCACACAATCATTAGGACATGCATGTATTTTCTCATACTGCATTCCCAAGGCGTTCAATGTTTTCTTAGCCTCGTAAAGAGATTTAGGCAATTCATTATTCGCATGCAGCATACTTTTGAACTCTTTCAGAACTCTTGAAAATCTCTTATCGGACCAGTTACCCTTTGCTTTCATATTATATAGCTTAATCAAAGACGACAACTTTGTATGGCCTGAAGTACAACCAGGGTAAAGAGGTTTATCTGCATCCTCGATCAACTCTTGAAAACTGTCTGGGTCACCTGTGAACTCCTGGCGTACAGCCTCGAGCATTTCTATTGTTTCTGCAACATCATCTGGTGGCTCCATTTCATCTTCAAAATTTGCGAACTCGTATTGGACATCACTATTCGAAGTATATGACCTAGTACAGTCACCATTCAGTATTTGTTCCCCGTGCTCAGCCCATATCTTATACTTTTTATCAATGCCATTAACAAACAGATGAGCTCTTACTTCACTAGGTTCGAGATTTTCAGAGTTCAAACATAACCTGCACGGACATAATATGAGTACAGGATGCTCTTCGTCATATGTATCTGTTCCATTAGCATGATCGATTGCATATTTCAAGAAGGTCTTAACACCAAGTCTGTATTCTTTTGATAGCCTACGTTTATTCATCCATGATTTGTCCATTCTAAACCTACATATAAGAGTCACACTCAACAACAAAAAAATCTTTTAACATTGGTAACAACCATTATACACAGAAAAAGATAACGCAAGAGACAGATTTGCATAGACCGGAACGGAGAAGACATTCTAGTGCATATACTCATTTTACTACTGGCAGATATTTGTCTGGCATTCAAATTGATTTTATCTATCCAGACTATCTTACTGATATATTATAACTCTATAAACTAATAGTAACAAATTTAGGAAAAAGAGAATTTTTCAATATATAGAAAGGAATACCAATCGCAGCATATGTCATCAACCAAGGGATAACACATGTTTCATGATAAAAACAAAGGGAAAACACACCATAGATCATGACATGGAAGGATTAGATTAGAAGAAATTAGGAAAAGGTACCTTACCTACAACTTGTTCTATCAGTACCCAATTGTACTTATCCAACTCTCTCTTCTTAGTTCCCCACCTGATGTAAATGGATCATCTCTTAGAGTCAGTTTGAATAACTATTTACAATAAACAGGAAAAATCCAAGAAATTACCAAACATCATGAATCCAAGAACCCAAGAATTAAAAAACAAACATCTATCCTAGTATAAAAATCAGAAACCCTAACATTCAAAGATCCAAAAAAAATATTAAGGGTTAGAGAAATTACCTTAACAAAAAACCCTCTTTTTCATGGACAATAAAATCCATTGTGTTTGAACGCCTGTTATAAAGTAAATCTTCCAAATTTTGAACGAAATTTTGGTGAAATTTGGGAGCGGGAAGTTAAAAAAGAGGAGGGAAAACTGTGAAGAATTTTCGGGAGAGATATGTTTCTGTTGTTGAAACCCGAATTCTGAGGTAACCAAATCACGGTGTAAATCTGGGAGCGGGATGAAAAAGAAAAGAGAGGGAGACTTTTCGATTTTGTGCAGCAGCGACCGCACAGGTGGTCGTCGTGACTCGTGTGAAACAAGAAGATAACTTAAATAGTCTCTTCCGGTTGTAGTGTTGTGTAAATAAACTAGTACAACCGTTGCCACGGTGGAAGGGCCGACCGAAGAAGAATCCGAAGATGGATTTTAAATTTGATATTGTTGTTTGTACTTGTTGAGTAGATTTTTTTATAACCTTTCCGACGAGATAAAATTTGTAAAATTCTGAGGCACGGATTTTTAGATATGTTATATTAAAGTTTGTTTTCCAATTATACCCCTGAAAAAGTTGGATACACAAAGAGTTATAGTAATTGGACTAAAAGGGAGGGATAATCTTGTCTAGTGAAAAAGTAACCAAAAATAAACCACATGGAAATCAAATCCAATCTTTTTATCAAAATTGTTAGGTTTCATTTTACAAAAAAGTGGCCATAAAAGGGACTCCCTCCCTTCGGGCCTTCGGCCCTCCGGTCGGTCGGCCCAACTATTGGTGGATGACCACCGCTTGACTTTTGTCAAGTTAGCATCATCTTATAAACTTTACATTTCCTACGGGCCGCATCATTTATGTATGTGGTCCCTCTTTTTTTAATGGCCCCTCCAAATCTTTTGAAACACAAAAAGGAAACGATTTTTCAATCGTGTCGATCAAATAAGATGGATCTCTCAAACTTAAAGCAATCCCTTCTTGCAGTGAATCTTTGTGAGGTTCAACATTTTGCTCGGTTCAAGGAGTTTCCACACGGTTGACTCTTCAATTTCGTAAAAACCAGCAAATCGTTTTTCCCCCATCTACAGATTGGCGACCACGGTGAGAGATTAATCTCTCGGTTGCAATCTCATAATTTCAAAAAATGGTTGGTCTTAGGTATGTGTTAGTCACAGGGTCCAATGCCAACGATGCTAGCACTAGCAACAACGACAACAACAACATCAACGGCAATGAGGACATTCCGGAAACAATTCCGATCACAAATACTGATGGTGGTGATATTACTCCTCCTCACACATAGGGTCATCCTTTGTTCGGTCGACACCTTGAGGAAATCATAGGAAATCAACCATCTATTATTGCTGATCTCATCAAAGTGCAATAAATCTTTGCACAGAATCAGACAGATATGTCTGCAGCACAGAAGAAGCTATTTGATTACTTGAAGAATATCACTGACAAGATGTCGGAGAAAATTCAAGGAAAGGGAAAAGAAAAGGAGAAATCCTCAGATGATGATCCTGAGGTAATTCCAATTCATACAGTGGATGATGATGAAGCTTGCAAAGTTGCAGGCGATCCATCAGCAAAGGATTCATCAAACTTCATTACTCGTGAAGACTTGGAGCATCTTCTAGAGAACCATGGAAAGGACAAGACGTCACATGTCCATTTTCATGAACCTCCTTATCCTGCCGCTACAAAGAGAATTCCCCTTCCTAAGGTTACATTTCTCCAACTTTTACTCTGTATGATGGAACTGGAAATACTCGAGAACATGCCTCTATCTTTCTTCAAGCCTTGGGATAACATGAACATAACCATGTCGTCCGTATCAAGGAATTCTAAAAATCCTTGAAAGGCAGAGCATACACCTGGTACAATAACATAGCACCAGGGACTATCAACAATTGTGGAGAAATGATTAACGCCTTCTACAGGTGTTGATGGTGGATTTTCATTTAAGGGTAAAATTATGCGCCAACATCTTGTAAAAGATAAGGCTATTAATGAGCGATGGATACTCCTTCACTTTACTAGTTCACCTAGAATGGAGCATGTAGCAACAATCCCATTATGTGAATAAAATACACGAAATTCATCCAGGTTGGAGCATGTAGCAACAATCCCATGTACCCTGTGAATTTCTAGCATTATTAATTAATGCGCAACCAGCCTTGTATTTCCTGTACTTATTATCAGCGCATGAAGATGACGATCGAGTGTTGTTCTCGTGAGAGCAACACGAATCTCCAAGCATTATAATGAAACATGTATGAAATACCCGTACAGGCTGCAACTCTCGGTGTGTTATACTAGCCCGATTGAGACACTCTCGGTTTATTATACTAGCCCGATTGAGCGCCCGGACTGACCGTATCAGTATGGATATGATCACGACCATCCAACTCCACCAGCATGATTGGATGTCCCAGATCAATTCCATAACCCCCAAGCAGGTATGGAATATCCGCTGCCGAACCAATGCGGGCCCCCGCATGGTCGGTCTCCCCAAAAGATTGGCCTAGTTTTCCAAAACGTCCAAACCATAGCAGTATGGACGCAAAAACCCTAAATTAGGGTTTGCGGCGCATTACATGTGTCGCAAAACAGTCTCAACCATCCATTTTCGCAGGTATAGATGGAGGCTGCAGATGTAGATTAAAAGGGCACGGAGTATGTCAACACAATCACCGTGGGCCCACCTACATACCTGACCAATCAGTCAGGACCAACCATGGTTGGTCGTTCCAAATCGTACGCCTGAATGGAGCATGACGCACAGCCTTGAAACCCAAAATTAGGGTTTTGAATCACGAGCGTCTATTTTCTCCGGCACGAATGGAGGTTCCGAGATTAGATCAAAGCAGGTCCGGCCATACCAACATGACCACCGTGGACCCATTTATCCCCTCACCTGATCGGCCAAGGCATACCATGCCTGGTTATCCCAAACCGTTCGCCCAAACTAGCGTGGTCGCACCTCCCAAGCTGCAAACTAATCTCAACCGCTCGATTTATCCGGAAGAATTGAGTGGCTTAGATCATGTTTTCATGGGAAGGTAAGGCATAGGCGTGAACACCAGCTTACCACCTACATGTTGGGGAAATCGGCTAAGACCGACCAAGCCTGGTCGTCTTGGAACGCCCGCTCAAGGTTGGTACAACGTGCGGATTTTGCGGCACCAACTTTCTGTTCGCACAATGTTTTTGGTTAGTTCACACAATGTTTTAAAACTATTTCGTAACCGAACTCAAAACATTACAAAGGAAAAAAAAGCCAATGTAACCGAACTGCTCTTATTTTCCCACTATGTTGAATTCTCATTTAACCGAACTCTATGAATTCTGTTCGGTTGGTTCGCAATTTTTTATTTAGACAACTACTAACCGAACTCATTGCTAATTGCATACATGTTGAGTTCGGTTTGTTCGCAAGAAAATGTACAAACCGAACTCTTCCCTAATTCATATAATTTTGAGTTCGGTTGTTTAGCAAAATAGCTGTACCAACCGAATATAACTCTGGAACTATTCATTTTTTTGGGTTTGATAAGTTCGGTTAGTTATGCTCTTGGGATCAAGTTTGCGAAATAACTGAACCTATTAAACTTAGTCTACTCTTATATTTTGTACAGTTTGGTTAGATAGTGGGTTTACACGAAGTGTGCGAACAAACTAAACTTTGTACGCTAAGTTATATCTTAGTTTTACGTCAAGTTCGGTTGGTTAATAGTTGCGAAGCAATCGAACTTTGCACTAAGTAAAATCTTATTTTACCTAAAGTTTGGTTAGTTCATTGGTTGCAAAACAACCGAACATTACTCTGGAATCCATCAAACTTCCATTAATACAGAGTTCGGTTACCTTCGTGTTTGGCTAAAGAAAACGAACTACACTTCCAGATGAGTTCGGTTAGTTGTTCTTCACATATTGTAACCGAACTACTTCAAAAATTTACATTTGGTTTGAAAATTTGGAGCAATTCAACCAACATTAGCTAAGTTTGAATTTGGAGCAATTCAACCAAAAAAAATTTATTCATGGTTTTCTTCTTCTTCTTCTCTAACTTTACTCTCTACAAAATTCAACTTCTTTTTTAATAACCCATTTTTTAATTTAATCTCACTAATCAGTTTTTAATGATTTAAATTAAGCTACATATATAGAGGTGGTGGTGGTGGTAATCGGTGGTTGGTGGTGGTGATAATCGGCGGCGGCGGTGGTGGTAATCGGTGGCGGTGGTGGTGGGAGGTGGTGGTGGGAGGAGGAGGTGGTGGTGGTGGTAATCGGCGGTGGTGGGTTAATATTATTTTTCACTTAATCATTTCACTAATGATTTCACTAATCATAACCAAAACATAATCAAAAGGGTAGTTTAGGTATTAAGAATTATTTTTTAATAAGGGCATCCTACCCTAAAATAGACAATGGTCCCCCAAATATATCATGGTCCCCAAAATAAGGTTCTTACGAAAATCTTTGGATTGCAAAAACGCATCTCTACATAACCTAATGTTTTGGGTATTTTTCATCGGAATTTGAGTCGGTTGACACAAATATCAATAGGGTATTAAAGTATAATGCATTTTAAAATTTTATTTAGGGTCACATGGGATGATTTTTTCAATTTCATAAGCTATATATTTATTATTTTATTTTTATGTTGGTTCTCATTTTTTTATATATATAATTTAAGTTGTAAAGCATGGACCAACGTTCTTCCGATCTTCGACTCTATCATTTCCACGAATGAAACTCCGATCTGAAGATTGTTTTCCTACCCCAAGATCATGTTGATATAGATTCTTAGCTTGTGAATCTAAGTAATCGATGAATCATGGGGAATTATATACCCTCGTGATAAGTCCATTAGAATTTGAAAAATAGCATGCTAAATATATATATACCAAAATGTGTCTTGATATATCTCAGGTATAATGTCAAAAATTAAGTACCGGATAAGACTAATTCAAAATCGAACGCTATACCACAACTATCGGATAAGATTAATTTCACATCGAGCGCTAAACCACAACCATCGAGAGAGAAACCAGACATCGTGTAGATTTAGCCAGCCACCTTCATTCCCGACCACTATATGAAAACCATATTGTCCAATTTTTCTTGGACAAAATTGTATTAGTTGACTCCTTACGCACAACATACCCGTGCATAATTTTTTCTTGTATAATAAAGTTATTATATGCTTCAAAAAAAAGTCAAAAAATTGTTTATATGATTTTGGATTCCCATGTGATCGTATTGGACGACACATAATTTAGTGTAATAGCCCAATTACGGATCACGAACTTCGGTTTAATCTGTTTAGTGACTATTAATGGGTGTATTGTTGTAGATTTTTTTAAACATGAGACATTATTTTGTTGGGGGTCATAATTGTACGAATAATTTTTGTTCATAATTGATATTTTTTCTCGGCGTACCATTTCATGTTCGAGTTTCTCAATATTTTTTTCGATTTTTATTCATATTTTACCTTTATAATTTACGGTTGCATCCCACTCAATTATACTTTATTCCATCATATCATATTCAACATCGATAGATCATATTTAGTATGATTGATTACCTACGTAATTTCATCCAATTCACTCCAATTAAACTCAACATTATTTCATGATCACTAGATAACTCTTACTTAACTGATTCTCTACAAATTAAATCCATTGTCATTCAATTTTTGTTCATTCCATCAAATCATACTCAAAATCACTAGATGATATTCAAGATATATGACCGATAATGGACCCAATTCCATCTAATTTAATTCAATTACGCTCAAATTTCTCTCTTTTTCATTAGATAACTCCTTCCTTTATCGATTATCCACCAATTTAATCTACTCCATTTTATAAAAGCATAATCAAAATCACTTGATCATACTCAATATAACCTATTATCCACCTAATTCCATTCCAATTATACTCAACTTTCTTCCCCAATCACTGGATAATGCTTAATTTTCCTAGTTATCCATAAATATAATCCAATTATACTCAACTTTACATCTCTCCATCAAATTATACTCGAAATCACTAGACGATACTCGGTTTAATGAATTGTACTCTTTTTTATCTCACGAGTTGTTGAACAACTTCAAGCAAGTGTTGCTTAATTTGAATATATTTCTTTTGTAATAGAAAATTAAAAACAACCATGAAATCCGAGTTAGGTCGGAATTAGATTCCATCCAATTGAATCTAATTTTACTCAATTTCGCATGATTTTATTCACTTCGACCTCACTCAATTGAATCGCTATTCATCAACTTTGGACTTTGGATTTTGTTTCAACTCGCCCGATCTCATTTGATGTTTAAATACTAACATTTTTATTCAAGTACAAACTTCATTAAGAACTTCGCCCGGTCTCACCCAATCCTAATGATTTATTAGAATTCATGGACAGATTTTTTTTGATCTCACTAGGTGTCATTAGTCATTCATCGACCTATATAAGAAATGGCAACCATAGATCATATAATTATCAATTTGGCCATCCATGGATTTTTTTTAATTTTTAATTTTTACAAAATTGAACATGGGTCAGTTATAGCAAACAACTTACCAAAATTAGTACAAACTACAATCTGTACGGTGTGTATTCGACCAATGGAATATTAGAATCTTTAATCGAACGAATATGAATGCGAACACAAAAACTTATATGGATCACCAACTTACCATCTTATGAAAAGGAGGGAAAATTGTGATCTCCATGGGCGGGAACAACGAAGTATTGGCGTATTATTGCCCCCTAAAATTTCAATAATTTTTCTTTCCCTCGAAACCCTAACCACATCTTATCATATTCCTACCTTTTTGGTTGCGCCTTTTCTCTTTCCAAGCTCCATCCCTCCGAGAAAACCCATGGACAGAACTTCACCACTTCCATCGTACACTGATTTTGAAGGTATGAAAATCTGTTTTTCATTATTAATTATGTGAATTATTATTTGATTGAATTCAGGTGAATCGGTTCAAAATCAATAAAATCTAGGTCTCTTTATTATTCTCATATTGTTCATGGCTGATTATAGATTTGATTATTGACATTTTCAGATTATCGCTGTGAACACATAAATCACGATGAGGTCTACGTGTCCACAACCAATGTTCGCACATATCGAAATTCATAGAAGAGAAGTAACATGAGTAAAGCGAAGTGATTATTCCGATTCATCGACTCTGAGTCCTTGGACTCGTCCTTGTCTAATCGAACGTTTATTGCAAATAAGGTTCGTATAGCAAAATAGATAGCAAACCGCAGGTCATACGAAGCTAATCATGGGTAAAACTGAACACATGCGGAATGTAAAATTTTGAAAGTAAAGTCTTTGAATGTAAAGTCTTGAATGTAAATTGAGACAAGCATATACGTGGTTCAAAGACGAGGCCTACATCCCGGGGTAAAGGGGTGCTTTATTATATGTATATCAGATACAAAAATAGTCTTAACGACTTTAAGGGTGATCAATGAGGCAGCAGGATTAGGGTAACTACTCACTCCTCCTAATTATCTCTCCTCCTCTTTCGAACTGACTTACCCCTCTCTCTTAGTGAGGAGGGGTATTTATAGGGGTTTTGGTGTGGGGTCCATTGAAGGAGCCATTGTAACCTTATCGTCTTGTGTTTTGTGCCGACACGCAGACCACTTCGGGTCCTACGATGCCCCCCTCGTCTCTTCGTTATTGCCGAAGAGGCTTGGTCTTCTCTTCCGTTGGTTGGTTGACGCGTGTGCTGGCACAAGTGTTTAATACGGGTGGTTGGGTCTTCTGCACGCGCCAGACCACGGTCTTCTACCCCTGTCACATCCGTGTAAGTCGGTTGGGTCCTGACCGTTGATCTAAGTTATCTCTCGAGATGTGATAAAGCAGATCTGAGGGTGTATTGGGTCCTTTGCAGTGGTGCTTAATTTCGGTGCTCCTTGATTTGTAGCCATTGAATCTTCGAGATGAGGGCCCCTTCCTGCTGGTACGCATCTCTTGGTTATATCCAGGTGGTATCATCTTTTGATGTCCCACGTCGCATGCTCTCCACGTGGTTACCCGAGGACACGTGGCGAATGGTGAAAATATGTACTTATAATTTTCCACTTTTCTTCTGTCTTAAGACGTCAGTTGAAGTGAGAGGAAAACCGTCACATATTCCCCACTCGCCCAATAACTTCCCCTTGATTTTAGGGCGCGTTTCCCACTATGCAATAACTTCTTCTTGGGAGAAGGGACGGTTTCGAATTTCTGGGAGGTTTATAAGGGGGGAGAGAATGTGAAATAAATTTCATTCTTTGTTGGTCCTTCATTCTTTTCTCCTGAGGTTTCTTTTTTATTCTTTCGTTTTGTTTGGACGCCATTAACTGCTGAGGCTCTTGTTTCTCATTGCAAATTGTCTTGAATTTGACTTAAATCCTCCATTCCTTGTGTTCGTTTGATGCTGTTGCTTGTTCTTTGATGGTTGCATTTTTTCGTCGTTTGAATTCCTGGTATAGGTAAGAGGTTATCCCTTGTTCATGTTTATTAATTGTTCATCTTCTGCTGCTGTTTCGTTACCCTTGTGATGAAGAACCCATATACAAAGTATATATACTTGCCCCTGTTCTTTATCACAAGGGTTACGGGTTCGTGGTTGGAGGGCTCCTCCCTGTACCGTAAGTTGGCTAGGGATTCCGTTCTTCTCTTTGATATTTTTTAGAAAGTTCAGCTTTTTGATCTTTATTTGTGATTCTGCGGAATCCGCAACTTGTTTGTATGTCCGTAGATATGGATGATCATCCACGAGTTCCTTACCAGACTCCGCCGCCTAGTCCTCCTAGATCTCCTCAGCGTAGAGACCCGGATATATCTCCGCCGGGAGTCTCTAGGGATTTGCAGGCGAATCTTCGCTCTCAAAGAGTCTCGTCCTCTTCTGGTCATAGGCATTCTTCAAGGAGGGGAGATCCTTCGCGGGATCCCCCCGACTCTAGGTACGCTGCTACCCGTGCTTCTTGTCGCCCGCGTGATGAACCAAGAATCACGCAGGATATTCCCTGTAACGAAGCTTTGGACATTCCTCCTCTTCGTTCATGGTTTCTCCATTGTCTCAGCAGAATCCTCTACCTCCTCCTCCGGCGATCCCTTCCATAGGAAAAGGTGTCAGGGGTGCTGCCTCGAAGGATGAACCGTCTAAGAATATTTTTTCAAAACGGAAGGCCCCAGATACGAGTCCTCCATAGGAATCTACGCAAGACCCATCTGACGAGGAAGACGCCGTGCTGGTTATACAGAGTGTCTTGGTTGGTAAGAAGAAGGTTACTTTTAAACATATCGATCTGGACATGTTCAAGGAGAAGCACGAACTTCAAGCCTTTGAGGTTCGTTTTTATGCCCCTGATGATGACATTACTTACGATCTCATCTCGGGTTATCAATTCGATGAGTTTCATCTGTTGACTACCGTGGGGGCCTTCGAGGCAGGTTTTATGCTGCCTTTGTACAAGTCAGGTGATTCTTTCTATTATGACGTGTTGGCTAGTCGTGAGGGTTCCTCCACGAATACCAACAGTCGTTATGTGTCACATTTGACTGGGAACTATCTTCGTGCTTTGAAGGAGTGCTATCTTCGGAGCAAGGGAGAAATGATGATGACCTATTATACCCCCGATCCTACTGAGAGGGAATGGTATACTCCCCAGAATTTCAATAATTCCTTCGAGGATTATATTAATAGTAGGAACCGCAAGCCGTGGAGTGTAGGTCTTTGTAATATTGCTGCTTCCCGTGGCGAGGTTCGTCTTTTAAGTGAGGTGAGCGATGCAAAGTTGAAGTATGTTCCTGGTACTGAAGGGTCTGCTAACAAGAAGCTTTTCCCTTCTCATGAGAGGATTAATCGAGATCATGATTATGAGTGGCATGCTACCGTTATCGAGATTATCGGTCCGTGGGCTTGGGGTTGGATTCCCGGTCCCTACGGATGGCGTCCTACTGTTAATAGTATTCCTCGTGAGGTTCCCCCTGCTCGTTATGGAAATTTCTGTCCTTGGCGTCTGAACTTTGAAGGTATGAATTTTCCTTATGCCTTTGATGTCGTTGATGGTGATGAAGAAGAAGGTTCTGGTGCTGTTCTTCCTTCGACAACAACAACATCAACGGCAATGAGGACATTCCGGAAACAATTCCGATCACAAATACTGATGGTGGTGATATTACTTCTCCTCACACATAGGGTCATCCTTTGTTCGGTCGACACCTTGAGGAAATCATAGGAAATCAACCATCTATTATTGCTGATCTCATCAAAGCGCAATAAATCTTTGCACAGAATCAGACAGATATGTCTGCAGCACAGAAGAAGCTATTTGATTACTTGAAGAATATCACTGACAAGATGTCGGAGAAAATTCAAGGAAAGGGAAAAGAAAAGGAGAAATCCTCAGATGATGATCCTGAGGTAATTCCAATTCATATAGTGGATGATGATGAAGCCTGCAAAGTTGCAGGCGATCCATCAGCAAAGGATTCATCAAACTTCATTACTCGTGAAGACTTGGAGCATCTTCTAGAGAACCATGGAAAGGACAAGACGTCACATGTCCATTTTCATCAACCTCCTTATCCTGCCGCTACAAAGAGAATTCCCCTTCCTAAGGTTACATTTCTCCAACTTTTACTCTGTATGATGGAACTGGAAATACTCGAGAACATGCCTCTAGCTTTCTTCAAGCCTTGGGATAACATGAACATAACCATGTCCTCCGTATCAAGGAATTCTAAAAATCCTTGAAAGGCAGAGCATACACCTGGTACAATAACATCGCACCAGGGACTATCAACAATTGTGGAGAAATGATTAACGCCTTCTACAGGTGTTGATGGTGGATTTTCATTTAAGGGTAAAATTATGCGCCAACATCTTGTAAAAGATAAGGCTATTAATGAGCGATGGATACTCCTTCACTTTACTAGTTCACCTAGAATGGAGCATGTAACAACAATCCCATTATGTGAATAAAATACACGAAATTCATCCAGGTTGGAGCATGTAGCAACAATCCCATGTACCCTGTGAATTTCTAGCATTATTAATTAATGCGCAACCAGCCTTGTATTTCCTGTACTTATTATCAGCGCAGCATGACGACTGAGTGTTGTTCTCAGCAGAGCAACACGAATCTCCAAGCATTATAATGAAACATGTATGAAATACCCGTACAGGCTGCAACTCTCGGTGTGTTATACTAGCCCTATTGAGACACTCTCGGTTTATTATACTAGCCCGATTGAGCGCCTTGATCGATCAGATATCGGTATGGATATGATCACGACCATCCAACTCCACCAGCATGATTGGATGTCCCAGATCAATTCCATAACCCCCAAGCAGGTATGGAATATCCGCTGCCGAACCAATGCGGGCCCCCGCATGGTCGGTCTCCCCAAAAGATTGGCCTAGTTTTCCAAAACGTCCAAACCATAGCAGTATGGACGCAAAAACCCTAAATTAGGGTTTGCGGCGCATTACATGTGTCGCAAAACAGTCTCAACCATCCATTTTCGCAGGTATAGATGGAGGCTGCAGATGTAGATTAAAAGGGCACGGAGTATGTCAACACAATCACCGTGGGCCCACCTACATACCTGACCAATCAGTCAGGACCAACCATGGTTGGTCGTTCCAAATCGTACGCCTGAATGGAGCATGACGCACAGCCTTGAAACCCAAAATTAGGGTTTTGAATCACGAGCGTCTATTTTCTCCGGCACGAATGGAGGTTCCGAGATTAGATCAAAGCAGGTCCGGCCATACCAACATGACCACCGTGGACCCATTTATCCCCTCACCTGATCGGCCAAGGCATACCATGCCTGGTTATCCAAAACTGTTCGCCCAAACTAGCGTGGTCGCACCTCCCAAGCTGCAAACTAATCTCAACCGCTCGATTTCTCCGGAAGAATTGAGTGGCTTAGATCATGTTTTTATGGGAAGGTAAGGCATAGGCGTGAACACCAGCTTACCACCTACATGTTTGGGAAATCGGCTAAGACCGACCAAGCCTGGTCGTCTTGGAACGCCCGCTCAAGGTTGGTACAACGTGCGGATTTTGCGGCACCAACTTTCTGTTCGCACAATGTTTTTGGTTAGTTCGCACAATGTTTTAAAACTATTTCGTAACCGAACTCAAAACATTACAAAGGAAAAAAAAACCAATGTAACCGAACTGCTCTTATTTTCCCACTATGTTGAATTCTCATTTAACCGAACTCTATGAATTCTGTTCGGTTGGTTCGCAATTTTTTATTTAGACAACTACTAACCGAACTCATTGCTAATTGCATACATGTTGAGTTCGGTTTGTTCGCAAGAAAATGTACAAACCGAACTCTTCCCTAATTCATATAATTTTGAGTTCGGTTGTTTAGCAAAATAGCTGTACCAACCGAATATAACTCTGGAACTATTCATTTTTTTGGGTTTGATAAGTTCGGTTAGTTATGCTCTTGGGATCAAGTTTGCGAAATAACTGAACCTATTAAACTTAGTCTACTCTTATATTTTGTACAGTTTGGTTAGATAGTGGGTTTACACGAAGTGTGCGAACAAACTAAACTTTGTACGCTAAGTTATATCTTAGTTTTACGTCAAGTTCGGTTGGTTAATAGTTGCGAAGCAATCGAACTTTGCACTAAGTAAAATCTTATTTTACCTAAAGTTTGGTTAGTTCATTGGTTGCAAAACAACCGAACATTACTCTGGAATCCATCAAACTTCCATTAATATAGAGTTCGGTTACCTTCGTGTTTGGCTAAAGAAAACGAACTACACTTCCAGATGAGTTCGGTTAGCTGTTCTTCACATATTGTAACCGAACTACTTCAAAAATTTACATTTGGTTTGAAAATTTGGAGCAATTCAACCAACATTAGCTAAGTTTGAATTTGGAGCAATTCAACCAAAAAAAATTTATTCATGGTTTTCTTCTTCTTCTTCTCTAACTTTACTCTCTACAAAATTCAACTTCTTTTTTAATAACCCATTTTTTAATTTAATCTCACTAATCAGTTTTTAATGATTTAAATTAAGCTACATATATAGAGGTGGTGGTGGTGGTAATCGGTGGTTGGTGGTGGTGATAATCGGCGGCGGCGGTGGTGGTGGGAGGAGGTGGTGGTGGTGGTGGTAATCGGCGGTGGTGGGTTAATATTATTTTTCACTTAATCATTTCACTAATGATTTCACTAATCATAACCAAAACATAATCAAAAGGGTAGTTTAGGTATTAAGAATTATTTTTTAATAAGGGCATCCTACCCTAAAATAGACAATGGTCCCCCAAATATATCATGGTCCCCAAAATAAGGTTCTTACGAAAATGCTGGATTGCAAAAACGCATCTCTACATAACCTAATGTTTTGGGTATTTTTCATCGGAATTTGAGTCGGTTGACACAAATATCAATAGGGTATTAAAGTATAATGCATTTTAAAATTTTATTTAGGGTCACATGGGATGATTTTTTCAATTTCATAAGCTATATATTTATTATTTTATTTTTATGTTGGTTCTCATTTTTTTTATATATATAATTTAAGTTGTAAAGCATGGACCAACGTTCTTCCGATCTTCGACTCCATCATTTCCACGAATGAAACTCCGATCTGAAGATTGTTTTCCTACCCCAAGATCATGTTGATATAGATTCTTAGCTTGTGAATCTAAGTAATCGATGAATCATGGGGAATTATATACCCTCGTGATAAGTCCATTAGAATTTGAAAAATAGCATGCTAAATATATATATACCAAAATGTGTCTTGATATATCTCAGGTATAATGTCAAAAATTAAGTACCGGATAAGACTAATTCAAAATCGAACGCTATACCACAACTATCGGATAAGATTAATTTCACATCGAGCGCTAAACCACAACCATCGAGAGAGAAACCAGACATCGTGTAGATTTAGCCAGCCACCTTCATTCCCGACCACTATATGAAAACCATATTGTCCAATTTTTCTTGGACAAAATTGTATTAGTTGACTCCTTACGCACAACATACCCGTGCATAATTTTTTCTTGTATAATAAAGTTATTATATGCTTCAAAAAAAAGTCAAAAATTGTTTATATGATTTTGGATTCCCATGTGATTGTATTGGACGACACATAATTTAGTGTAATAGCCCAATTACGGATTACGAACTTCGGTTTAATCTGTTTAGTGACTATTAATGGGTGTATTGTTGTTGATTTTTTTAAACATGAGACATTATTTTGTTGGGGGTCATAATTGTACGAATAATTTTTGTTCATAATTGATATTTTTTCTCGGCGTACCAATTCATGTTCGAGTTTCTCAATATTTTTTTCGATTTTTATTCATATTTTACCTCTATAATTTACGGTTGCATCCCACTCAATTATACTTTATTCCATCATATCATATTCAACATCGATAGATCATATTTAGTATGATTGATTACCTACGTAATTTCATCCAATTCACTCCAATTAAACTCAACATTATTTCATGATCACTAGATAACTCTTACTTAACTGAATATCTACAAATTAAATCCATTGTCATTCAATTTTTGTTCATTCCATCAAATCATACTCAAAATCACTAGATGATATTCAGTATATGACCGATAATGGACCCAATTCCATCTAATTTAATTCAATTACGCTCAAATTTCTCTCTTTTTCATTAGATAACTCCTTCCTTTACTGATTATCCACCAATTTAATCTACTCCATTTTATAAAAGCATAATCAAAATCACTTGATCATACTCAATATAACCTATTATCCACCTAATTCCATTCCAATTATACTCAACTTTCTTCCCCAATCACTGGATAATGCTTAATTTTCCTAGTTATCCATAAATATAATCCAATTATACTCAACTTTACATCTCTCCATCAAATTATACTCGGAATCACTAAACGATACTCAGTTTAACCGAATTGTACTCTTTTTTATCTCACAGTTGTTGAACAACTTCTGCAAGTGTTGCTTAATTTGAATATATTTCTTTTGTAATAGAAAATTAAAAACAACCATGAAATCCGAGTTAGGTCGGAATTAGATTCCATCCAATTGAATCTAATTTTACTCAATTTCGCATGATTTTATTCACTTCGACCTCACTCAATTGAATCGCTATTCATCAACTTTGGACTTTGGATTTTGTTTCAACTCGCCCGATCTCATTTGATGTTTAAATACTAACATTTTTATTCAAGTAAAAACTTCATTAAGAACTTCGCCCGGTCTCACCCAATCCTAATGATTTATTAGAATTCATGGACAAATTTTTTTTTGATCTCACTAGGTGTCATTAGTCATTCATCGACCTATATAAGAAATGTCAACCATAGATCATATAATTATCAATTTGGCCATCCATGGATTTTTTTTAATTTTTAATTTTTACAAAATTGAACATGGGTCGATTCTGACAAACAACTTACCAAAATTAGTACAAACTACAATCATCAGACGGTGTGTATTCGACCAATGGAATATTAGAATCTTTAATCGAACGAATATGAATGCGAACACAAAAACTTATATGGATCACCAACTTACCATCTTATGAAAAGGAGGGAAAATTGTGATCTCCATGGGCGGGAACAACGAAGTATTGGCGTATTATTGCCCCCTAAAATTTCAATAATTTTTCTTTCCCCTCGAAACCCTAACCACATCTTATCATATTCCTACCTTTTGGTTGCGCCTTTTCTCTTTCCAAGCTCCATCCCTCCGAGAAAACCCATGGACAGAACTTCACCACTTCCATCGTACACTGATTTTGAAGGTATGAAGATCTGTTTTTCATTATTAATTATGTGAATTATTATTTGATTGAATTCAGGTGAATCGGTTCAAAATCAATAAAATCTAGGTCTCTTTATTATTCTCATATTGTTCATGGCTGATTATAGATTTGATTATTGACATTTTCAGATTATCGCTGTGAACACATAAATCATGATGAGGTCTACGTGTCCACAACCAATGTTCGCACATATCGAAATTCATAGAAGAGAAGTAACATGAGTAAAGCAAAGTGATTATTCCGATTCATCGACTCTGAGTCCTTGGACTCGTCCTTGTCTAATCGAACGTTTATTGCAAATAAGGTTCGTATAGCAAAATAGATAGCAAACCGCAGGTCATACGAAGCTAATCATGGGTAAAACTGAACACATGCGGAATGTAAAATACTGAAAGTAAAGTGCTGAATGTAAAGTGCTGAATGTAAATTGAGACAAGCATATACGTGGTTCAGCACTGAGGCCTACATCCACGGGGTAAAGGGGTGCTTTATTATATGTATATCAGATACAAAAATAGTCTTAACGACTTTAAGGGTGATCAATGAGGCAGCAGGATTAGGGTAACTACTCACTCCTCCTAATTATCTCTCCTCCTCTTTCGAACTGACTTACCCCTCTCTCTTAGTGAGGAGGGGTATTTATAGGGGTTTTGGTGTGGGGTCCATTGAAGGAGCCATTGTAACCTTATCGTCTTGTGTTTTGTGCCAACACGCAGACCACTTCGGGTCCTACGATGCCCCCCCTCGTCTCTTCGTTATTGCCGAAGAGGCTTGGTCTTCTCTTCCGTTAGTTGGCTGACGCGTGTGCTGGCACAAGTGTTTAATGCGGGTGGTTGGGTCTTCTGCACGCGCCAGACCACGGTCTTCTACCCCTGTCACATCCGTGTAAGTCGGTTGGGTCCTGACCGTTGATCTAAGTTATCTCTCGAGATGTGATAAAGCAGATCTGAGGGTGTATTGGGTCCTTTGCAGTGGTGCTTAATTTCGGTGCTCCTTGATTTGTAGCCATTGAATCTTCGAGATGAGGGCCCCTTCCTGCTGGTACGCATCTCTTGGTTATATCCAGGTGGTATCATCTTTTGATGTCCCACGTCGCATGCTCTCCACGTGGTTACCCGAGGACACGTGGCGAGTGGTGAAAATATGTACTTATAATTTTCCACTTTTCTTCTGTCTTAAGACGTCAGTTGAAGTGAGAGGAAAACCGTCACATATTCCCCACTCGCCCAATAACTTCCCCTTGATTTTAGGGCGCGTTTCCCACTATGCAATAACTTCTTCTTGGGAGAAGGGACGGTTTCGAATTTCTGGGAGGTTTATAAGGGGGGAGAGAATGTGAAATAAATTTCATTCTTTGTTGGTCCTTCATTCTTTTCTCCTGAGGTTTCTTTTTTATTCTTTCATTTTGTTTGGACGCCATTAACTGCTGAGGCTACTGTTTCCTGCTGCAGCTGTCTTGAATTTGACCCGTCCTCCATTCCTTGTGTTCGTTTGATGCTGTTGCTTGTTCTTTGTTGGTTGCATTTTTTCGTCGTTTGAATTCCTGGTATAGGTAAGAGGTTATCCCATGTTCATGTTTATTAATTGTTCATCTTCTGCTGCTGTTTCGTTACCCTTGTGATGAAGAACCCATATACAAAGTATATATACTTGCCCCTGTTCTTTGTCACAAGGGTTACGGGTTCGTGGTTGGAGGGATCCTCCCTGTACCGTAAGTTGGCTAGGGATTCCGTTCTTCTCTTTGATATTTTTTTAGAAAGTTCAGCTTTTTGATCTTTATTTGTGATTCTGCGGAATCCGCAACTTGTTTGTATGTCCGTAGATATGGATGATCATCCACGAGTTCCTTACCAGACTCCGCCGCCTAGTCCTCCTAGATCTCCTCCGCGTAGAGACCCGGATATATCTCCGCCGGAAGTCTCTAGGGATTTCAGGCGAATCTTCGCTCTCAAAGAGTCTCATCCTCTTCTGGTCATAGGCATTCTTCAAGGAGGGGAGATCCTTCGCGGGATCCCCCCGACTCTAGGTACGCTGCTACCCGTGCTTCTTCTCGCCCGTGTGATGAACCAAGAATCACGCAGGATATTCCATGTAACGAAGCTTTGGACATTCCTCCTCTTCGTTCATGGTTTCTCCATTGTCTCAGCAGAATCCTCTACCTCCTCCTCCGGCGATCCCTTCCATAGGAAAAGGTGTCAGGGGTGCTGCCTCGAAGGATGAACCGTCTAAGAATATTTTTTCAAAACGGAAGGCCCCAGATACGAGTCCTCCAAAGGACTCTACGCAAGACCCATCTGACGAGGAAGACACTGTGCTGGTTATACGGAGCGTCTCGGTTGGTAAGAAGAAGGTTACTTTTAAACATATCGATCTGGAGATGTTCAAGGAGAAGCACGAACTTCAAGCCTTTGAGGTTCGTTTTTATGCCCCTGATGATGACATTACTTACGATCTCATCTCGGGTTATCAATTCGATGAGTTTCATCTGTTGACTACCGTGGGGGCCTTCGAGGCAGGTTTTATGCTGCCTTTGTACATGTCAGGTGATTCTTTCTATTATGACGTGTTGGCTGGTCGTGAGGGTTCCTCCACGAATACCAACAGTCGTTATGTGTCTGATTGATCGGGAACTATCTTCGTGCTTTGAAGGAGTGCTATCTTCGGAGCAAGGGAGAAATGATGATGACCTATTATACCCCCGATCCTACTGAGAGGGAATGGTATACTCCCCAGAATTTTAATAATTCCTTCGAGGATTATATTAACAGTAGGAACCGCAAGCCGTGGAGTGTAGGTCTTCGTAATATTACTGCTTCCCGTGGCGAGGTTCGTCTTTTAAGTGAGGTGAGCGATGCAAAGTTGAAGTATGTTCCTGGTACTGAAGGGTCTGCTAACAAGAAGCTTTTCCCTCCTCATGAGAGGATTAAGCGAGATCATTATTATGAGTGGCATGCTACCGTTATCGAGATTATCGGTCCGTGGGCTTGGGGTTGGATTCCCGGTCCCCACGGATGGCGTCCTACTGTTAATAGTATTCCTCGTGAGGTTCCCCCTACTCGTTATGGAAATTTCTGTCCTTGGCGTCTGAACTTTGAAGGTATGAATTTTCCTTATGCCTTTGATGTCGTTGATGGTGATGAAGAAGAAGGTTCTGGTGCTGTTCTTCCTTCGACGAGTGCTGCGGCTGTGAAGGTGCGGATCCCTTATTTTGCCCCCTTTTCCTCTTTTCCCTAAAAATTTTGGGTAAAGGAGGAAAATGTTGACTTGGTTCCCTTGTTGTTCTGTAGGTGACGAAGAAAAGAAAGATTGGTCCCAAGCGTTCTTCCACTATCGTTGTTGATGCGGTAGAAGTTCAAGAGGTTACTAGTCCTGCTAATGAAGACTTTGAGGAAGACGAGGATATATCGGATGGGGAGGAACGTACTAAAACATCTCCCCCTGTTCATGAAGACGTTGGTGATGGTACGAAGAGTTCCCCTGGTGGTAATGATGCTAAGGATATTACCGCTGCTGGTGATGGTGGTGGAAACCTGGTTGGACATGAATTCTCTTTTGGCCGAGTCCATTCTGCGGGGCAGACATTTGATATGAATGCTTCCATGGGTTTTGCTGACGAATTTTCTCTGCTTTCCCCAAACGATGATTGGAACGTGCTGGACACTTCTTGTAAGGGGAAAGATTCGGAGAATACTTCCGCGTATGTTGATGCTGCTAAGACCCTAGTAGGTGAAGGGAAGGGAGTTGTTAAGGCAACAGCCGGGGAGGTTCCCATTGTTGGGGAATCTTCTACTCGGTCCCCTTCAGATGATTTTCCACAATCTTTGATGTTGGAGGGTGATGACGCTGTCCTTGCTTGGTTGAAGAAGAAAAATTTGATGTTCGTCCCGAACCCTGCTCCCGTAGTTACTGGGGAGAAATATTCCGACGCCTATACCCGTAGGATGATGCAGTTATCTGCTGAAGATCGAGTTGCGGGGGTGTGGGATAGGAATCTGAGGTCACTAGAGGCTACCTTAGTGGTTGACCCTCCATCCACAGTTGTTGATATGATGGCCATAGCTTATGGTTATCCTCACCAGTGGATGTTAGAGGTATGTTGTGTTTTCTACTTTCTTTTCCGTGGGAACTCTGCGGTGTTCTGACATGGTGTTCTTTTCTGGAACGTAGGTGATGAGGAGCGAGTACTGTGATCATAACCTATACCAGTTTTTCAAGGCCAAGTCTCTTAAGTTAGAGGGTAAGCTTCGTCACAGAGAAGAGGAGCTAGCTGCGGCTGAGGCGGTTATCTCTGCCAGAGATAAAGAGATAATCGAGCTGAAGAATCATCTTAAGGTGAAAGATCAGCTGGGAAACGAAGAGTAAAGGCTTCGTCTGGAGCTTGCTATGGTGCGTAGTGAACTGGAGGCTGTTCGGAAAAATACTTTATCTTTCACAGGTTTGTCCTTTGTTCATGTTTATTATTGTTCTCTTCTAGCAATTCATGTTATGTCTGAGTATCCCCACCCTATCTTCAGTGGGTGGAGTCCTCGAGTTGATATGGCTTCGAAATGAGAGAGAACGGCAGAAGGCCCGTATATCCGAGCTAGTGGGTCAACTTAAGAGTGAGGCCGAGAGGTGGGATGCCAAGGCCTATGTATGGAGTTTAAGGCATACTCATATGGTTGATATGCAAAATAAATATAACTCGGATCGTCGTCTCTTTAATGGTACTTTAACGTGGACGCGTGATAATCTTCATGAAACCCGCGAAATTGCTTCGTCCTTGTCGGCTAAGATGAATCTTCTGGAGGAAGATCTACGGCAGGCTCGTTCCTCCCAGGATTCCGATGTACGAGGGTACATACAACATCTTGCCAAAGAAAGATACGATGCTCGGGCCGAAGCCTCTGCCCTTGGCAAGGCCTTAGCCGCGTCCCGGGCCGACGTAGCTCGTCAGGCTTAGTCTGAGAGAAATCTCGAAGTTAATATGTACAGGCTTAACAAAGGAATGGAGGAGCTAAATAACGAGGTCAATCATCTTCGTCATTTGGACTCAATGAAGCAGGTAGAGTTAGACGCTAGTCAATTTGCTCTTTTCACTCTTCAAATGGATTATAAGAAAATATCCGATGAGTATGACTTTCTGGACGAGGCTCGAGATGCGGTTGTTAACGAGTATGAAATAGCTTTGGCTAGAGTCGAAGGTATATATTTGCTTTGCCGGGTGTGATTTTGTGCTTCGCGGTCCTAACTCTTCGTTTTCTTTTTCAGAGCTCCAGGGACAGCTTCTCGTTGCAAATGAAAAACTTAACAAGGCTCAATCTGAGCTAGGGAGTGCCCGGTCTACCTTGGTTCAACAGGAGGGCCATACCTCGTATTTCAAGGGCTTGGCTACGTCTAACGAACATGCATCTCACTTGGCCTCTTTAGAAGTGAACCGTTTGTCTACCCTGTTATCCCAGGCTGAAATGCGAAACACCTCTATTACATACAAGGCTCGTTGTCAACATGCAGAAGAGACGAACAAGGTTTTGGCCAAGATAGAGCATGATCTCAAGACTGAGTACGGCATTATTAAAGACTATCCTTGCCGTCCTAAGCCTCCATCCCCATCCGTTTCTTCAGGTGGGAGCGTACCTTCGTCGCCCAGAGAAAGTCCTGCTGGTGGAACCGAATCATCCAAGTAGATTCTTCTGCTAGTTATAAAAAGTTGATCCTTGTTGATTATAGTTTGTGCTGCGTCTGTCGAACTCCTTATTTTGTTTTTTTGATTTTTTTTTTGCTTATTTTGTCGAACTTGTAAACAACTTTCATGGAATGGATCATCATTATTTGTTAGCTATGTTTTCCCATGGTCTCCCCTTAGTTTCGTAAACATCTTGAGACATGTCACCCCGCTGGCTAATCCTTGACCAAAGGATTCCCAGATGGTGGGGGTCAGTACAACGTTCTAAGATATAGGGTGTTTTTATTTACATGTCCCCATTCCATCGACCCGCTGACTTGATGTTTGAGTGCGATGCCGAAGGTATGTACCTTCGTGAACATCTTGAGACCGGTCACCCCGCTGGCTAATCCTTAGCAAGAGGATTCCCAGACGGTGGGGGTCGGTGCAGCGTTCTAGGATATGGGTTGTTATTTAAATGTCCCCATTCCGTCGACCTGCTGACTTAGTATTTCAGTGCGATACCGAAGGCATGAACCTTCGTGAACATCTTGAGACCTGTCACCCCGCTGGCTAACCCTTAGCAAGAGGATTCCCAGACGGTGGGGGTCGGTGTAGCATTCTAGGATATTGGGTTGTTATTTACATGTCCCCATTCCGTCGACCTGCTGACTTAGAATAGTTGTAGATCTCTTTCTGCTGGATGTTTTCCCCATTTTCTTATACTTATAGATGCTGGTAGGGGAGTCCTGAGAGATCTTTTTAATATAGGTGTGCCATTTCGGGTAGCATGCTTGTAAGTTTATTTACAAGTCTTGGTTCTGTTAATATGCCTCCCCCTGTATTTCCTTAGACCGGCCGTTATCCATAGATTTACACAAGAAAGTTCGTTTCATTGATTTGTTGAGGTCTGTTATTCCTCGTCCAAAGATATAAACATTTTTGATGAGAAGCATCTTCTTCTTCTTCTAGTGTTCTTTACGTAGTTGCAAAGCTACGTTGTTATCTAAGGATGGTATGGCTTGAGGTATTTGGCGTTCCATGGATGTCGGAGGACTTCCCCTTTTAGGTTGCGCAAGTAATAGGATCCATTTCCCGCGATATCTTGTATGATAAAAGGTCCTCCCCATGTTGGTGCCAATTTTCCCCACTTCTTTTCTCGTTGGTATGGGGGTATGGTTCTCAGTACATACTGTCCTTCTACAAAATTTCTAAGTTTGACCTTTTTATTGTATTCCCGTGCTAATATTCTTTGATAGTTTTCCATTTTTTTCAACGCTGTTTCCCTTCTTTCCTCGAGGTCATCAAGTCTTTCTAGCATCATGTCTGTTATGAGGTTTTTTTCCCATGCTTCGGTATTTGTGGTTGGCATGATGATCTCCGTGGGGATGACAGCTTCAGCTCCGTATGTGAGCAAGAAAGGAGATTCTCATGTGGCTGATTTTCGAGTTGTTCGGTATGCCCATAGGATGTTATGTAGTTGCTCACACCATCGTCCTTTGTGCTCGTCTAATTGCTTCTTAAGAATAAGAGCGAGGGTCTTATTTGTGGCCTCTGCTTGGTCATTGTTTGTGGGTTTATCGGTGTTGACTTGTTCTTTCGGATTTTGAAGGTGTCAAATAGTAAGTCGATGTTTTTTTCCTGTAGTTGTTTACCATTGTCAGGAACAATTTCTGCTGGGATTCCAAACCTGCAGATTATGTTATGGAAAATGAATGTGAAGACATCCGAGTCGCGGATTCTTGTCAAAGCTTTAACTTTTACCCATTTGTTGAAATAGTCTGTGGCCACTAAAAAAAATATTCTTTTTCCTGATCCTTCGGTCAGGGGTCCCACGATGTCTATGCCCCATTTTGAGAATGGCCAAGGACTATCTACTGAGTTTAGCATCGTTGCCGGTGGGTGGATTCTTCTAGTGAACCGCTGTCATTCTTCGCATGTTCTTGACATCCTTGCGGCGTCTTGTATCATCGTTGGCTAATAATACCCTTGGGTTTTTGCTTTGTCGGCTAGGGATCTCATCCCGCTGTGATTTCCCGCATCTCCTCGATGGATATCTTTTAGCACCAGGTGACCTTCCGCTCGGGATAGGCAGCGCAGCAGAGGTCCGAGGAAATATTTTTTGTATAAAATCTCTCCCATTAAGTCGTACCTCCCTACCTTCGATTGTATCTTCCTGGCCTGCTTTAGGTCTGGGGGCAGTGTTCCTTCCTTGAGGAAGCGGTTGATATTAAACCTCCAGTCTTCTTCGTTGCTGAAGTATTCATCTTCATCCGATCTTGTCATGATGTCATCCTCTTGAAAGTCACCCGTGATGTATTCTCCCGTATCATCATCTGCTTTGTTCCTTCCCATGTCGGACCTTTGGCTCGCATTGCAGATCTCTTGGGACGGGATTGAAGGTTCGTAAGCCCTTGTGACTTTAATTGCCTCTACATCTTCATTTTTCAACATAGATGATATATATGCCAAAGCATCTGCGTGCCTGAGCTCCTTTCTGCTTAAGTGTCGGAATATAATATTTGGTATTTGATGTGCCAGTGTCTGGACTAAAGTCATGTATGCCAACAGGGTTTCATCATACACATTATATTCCAGCTCTATTTGCCGGATGACCAGTTGTGAATCTCTGGTTAAACATACATTTGTTATACCCATTTATATTTTTAGTCATAGAGCATGCACAACGGCTTCGTACTCGACGATGTTGTTGGTGTGCTTTTTGAACTCTAGTCTGAAAGCATGTATGATTCGATCTCCCGTGGAGGTAGTGATTACGATTCCAATGACGGCTCCTTCCTTGTTCCTCGAACCATTGACAAAGACTTCCCATTGCCTCAGATTTGCCGGCTCGAGGACGTCGACGGGATCTTTGCTTCTGTTACCCCCTGGTGACTCCGCTATATTGGGCTCGTCAATGACGATTTATTCATCATCATCTAGTGGGAGGTCAGCCAGGAAATCTGCTAAAACTTGAGACTTCTGGGCATGCTGGAGCTCATGTATAATGTTGTATTGGTCGAGATGAGTGTTCCACTTTGCTATCCTCCCAGTCTTTCCTGTACTTTTGAGGATTTCCTCTAGCGGGGCTTTGCTTGGGACTCGTATGTAATGGGTCAGGAAGTAGGTCCTTAGCTTCTGGGTGGCCCATACTAATGCCAAGATGAGTTGTTCGATCTTCGTGTAATTTCTTTCTGCCGCGTTGAGAGTTTTGCTGACGTAATAGATGGGATGTTCTATCTTTGTATTGGGTTTAACCAACACTGCGCTGACTGCATACTTCGTTGCAGCTATTACAGGGCCAAGACTTCATCGGGATCGGGTTTTTGCAAAATAGGGATTTCAGCAAGGTAGTCCTTGATCTCTGTGAAGGCTTTCTCGCATTATGCTGTCCATTCAAACTTGCTCCTTTTTTTAAGAATGTTAAAAAAAGGCTTGGATCTGTCTGAGGATCTAGATATAAACCTCCCTAGCGCTGCTAGGGAGCCATTTAGTCTTTGGACTTCTTTCAGGTTCCTCAGGGATGGCATTCCTGCGATGGCCTGAATTTTGGCAGGGTCTACTTCGATGCCCCTTTTTGTTACCAGGTACCCGAGGAATTTTCCTGATGTGACACCGAAGGTACATTTCTCCGGGTTTACCTTCATGTTATGTCTTCTCATTGCCTGAAAGATATCTTTCAGATCTTGGTGGTGATCTTTCCGCAGCTTGATTTTTACCAGCATGTCGTCCACATAGACTTCCAATGTGTTTCCAATCCATGGTTTAAAAATAGCGTCAACCATTCTTTGGTACGTAGCCCCTACGTTTCGTAGTCCGAAGGGCATACTTACGTAGCAGTAGAGGCCATGCGGAGTGTAGAACGATGTATGTTGTTGATCTTCTTCTGACAAGAATACCTGGTTGTACCCGGAGTACACATCCATGAACGACATCTCTTCATACCCTTCAACTGCTTTGACCAGTTGGTCGATACTTGGTAAAGGGTAGCTGTCCTTGGGGCACGCTTTGTTAAGGTTGGTGAAATCGATGCATATTCTCACCCCGCAGTTCTTTTTAGGTACAATGACCATATTTGAAATCCAAGTTGGATATTTGATCTCTTTGATAAATCCGTCTTCTAGTAGCTTACAAAGCTTCATTTCGACAGATTTGTGATATTTTGGGGCCACTTTTCTTACCTTTTGTCTGAAAGGTGTTGTGCCATATTTTATGCGAAGCTCATGATGTATAGTCTTAGGGTCGATCCCTGGCATGTCTCCTAGTTCCCATGCGAAGACATCTGCATACTCCGTGAGTAATCCTTTTAAGGATGCCTAGCGCTCCTCATCCATCAACGTCCCGATTTTGACCATCCTTGGTTCTTTTTCAGTTCCTATGTTTATTTCTTTCACAGCTTCCACCGGTGTAAATGTGGGCTTTGATTCCCCTGGGAGAGGAATCTCGTTTGATTACTATTTGGTAGGCTTCTCGCCCTCCTTTGGGGCTGAGGTACTTTCCTCTGTGTTCCCAATCGTATGTACTTTCGAGAGGCTTTTTCCATATATCTCTTCTAGGTAAGCGTCGATGGATTTTTCTTTCGCGACTTCCTTGTTTTGGGATCTTCGGTTTTTCCGCTGCTCATTTTGTTCATTGTTGAGCTCGTTCTGCAGAGTTTGGCACTCTCGTGCCATGACCTGATCTCCTTTTATCTCCATTACCCCTTGGGGGGTTGGAAACCTGAGGTACTGGTGGTATGTAGCAGCCACTCCCTTGAGTTTATGCACCCATCTTCGGCCGATTATGGCATTGTAGGGCGAAGGTGCGTCCACCACGCTGAATCGAGTATCGACCTTCATTGGACCTGCATCAACTTGTAAGATAATATCTCATATGGGCTTTGTGGCCGCCCCATTGAATCTGTAGATTGTGTAGTATGAAGATAATTGTTCCTCATTAAGTCTCATTCGTTTGAATGTATTGGAGAATAAGACATTAACGGAGCTTCCCCCATCGATGAGGATTTTTTTGATATTGCATCCTGCAATTGGTAGCGTGAGTACCAGATGATCTTCCATATCTCCTTCTATATCGTCCACGTCGAAGATCATGGGTGCGTCCATCCAGGGTTCGTGCTCGTCTACTTCTTCCTAATCGATTTTGTATAGCTCACAATAGTCTTCGAACTGTTTCCTCAGCCTTTTTCCTATCTGAGCCGTTAGGGATGGCCCCGTGGACTCAGAACGTGAAATGGTGTTGAGGGTGCGGTTGCCTTCGGGCAAGTGGACCTACCTGCTTTGTTTGGCTTTATCTTCATCGCCAGTCTTTTGCACGTATTGTTTGAGGTCTTTAGCATCTACCAACTTTTGAATCATCATCTTTAGATTCTTGCATTTCTCTATCCAGTGCCCGTTGAAATAATGATATTCGTAGTATTCTTTGGAAGCTCCTTATTTGGGGGACTGTTTTCCCTTAGACCATGGCCAATTGAGGTTCTCACGGCCCTTGATTTCTTTCAAGATGCACAAGTAACTTGCATTCAATTTTGTGTAAGTTTGGTCTTCGAATTTGCGAACGTCCCCTTGTCTGTCATCCCTGCGCTCTCTTCGGTCTTCGTTGGGTCGTTCACTTAAATTGCTCCTCTTTGGTTCGTTAGTTTGTTCCGCGGAGTTTGTGCATGGTGAACGATGGGTTTGAGCTCTGGGATTTTCTCGTTGTATTTCTTCTAACCTGGAATGCTTTTCTATGATCACTCGGATGTCCCCTTCAGTAGTAGGGATAATGCCGTGGATCTCGTCAAATAGGGGACTCATCCTGTCAAGCCCCCACTTGTAGCAGTTAACGCTGACCACGAGGTCCACATTTCCGATGGCTTGGCAGATTTGGTGCCACCTGTCTGTGTACTCTCTGATCGTTTCCTTGTACTTGACAGCCAGTGAGAAGAGCTTGTCCATTCCGGTGTTCACAACTTTGTTGTACATATAGGTTGTCAAGAACCTCTCGGTAAGTTGACCGTACGTGTTGATGGAGTTTGGTGGCAAGTTGTCGAACCAGGAGAGTGAAGATCCCTTCAAACTTGAAGGGAAGTATCTTCACAATACGGTCTCGTCGTAATTCCATCGTGCCATAATTCGGTTATAATAACGAAGATGGGCAGCGGGATCGCTGGATCCATCGTAGCATTCAAATGCCGGAATTGGGCATTTTTTGGGAATGAGAGCCGCGGCTAGGTGTTGTGTTATGGGGGTGGTGCTTGCTTCTATCATCACTTGCTACAATTTTCCCCCCTTGCCTGGCTTTCAGTTATTTGATCTCCGCCATCATCTTGATGCGGAGATCTTCCATTGCGTGCTGATGTCCTTCCTGAGCAGAGGGTTGCTCCGTTGGCGGGGCCTCCCTGTCGAAGTAGTCCGAGTTATGAGGGTTGTAATCTGGGTCGGGTCTTCGTATCCTTATCGTATCTTTATGGTTCGATGGGTCTGGGTTGTTGGCCAGTACCATCCTTCGATCCTGATTCGGTCTTGGTGCCATTGAGCTAGCCTTGTCACGTTGGACTCCCATATCCCTGCTAAGGGTGGTTCTATCTCTGAGTTGCTGATTTTCCTGGGCTAATAGAGCTACCGCGTCTGCGTATGCCTTTTGAGTTCTTCTTAATTCTTCTAGCTCTACCCTTATCTGGGCAGATTGATTTGTCTCCTGATTAGGAGTTCCCTCATGTATTTGACCCTCCACTACTATCGTTTGTTCTTCGTCGATAATTTGAATAAATGGTTCAGGTGGATCCGCCTATGAGTCCTGCTGCTCCATTGGTAGCTGAACGTGTGGGCTCGTTATTAGAAGCGGTTGGTTGAATGGGAGGGGCACATTTTGTTCGTTGGTGAGAGGCATCCCGTAGAGAGGTTGACGAATTCCTGACTCTGCCATCCCTTCACGCGGTTCGTGCGGTCGGGTGGCAGCAGTCAGTTTAGAGGCTCCTCCCTTGGATGCCCCGGTTTTGAAGCTACGGCTTTGGCAGTCGCGGCCTTTAGAGCTTCCGCTGCAATAGCGCTGGCATCCAAAGGCCTCGAGCTTTCTGCTCCATTCTCTGTTTTGTCTGTGGCTTTAAGTTTTTCGCCCTTCTGCTTGCTTCTAGTCATTACTGGTGTTTCCCTCGGTGCTTCTTTTGATGAGGCTCTTGTCTTTCCCGTATCTTTGTTTTTCTCCATCTTTGATATTTTTCTGAAAAGGTTGCCACGTAAGAAGGAAAATAGTGGTTCAAAGGAAAACCGTTAGTAGGGACGTGGAAAGCGTATCATGGGGGTTTGAAAGGATTATCTGGCTATTATTCCCCTTTTCAGGGGTATCACATCCCTTTATTCCCTCGGTTTATTTTACTAAGTCTGACCATGAGTAGTTGTAGTTCACAAAAGAAATGCGGATATGAAAAAAGGTGTGCCCCCATAGCAACTTATTTGTTAAAACGTTTTTTCGAAGATGTAGATCTACTGAAATATGCGCGGATCTGTCCACGTGTTCTATTTTTCAAAAGACAAAAGATTGAAAATGATTTAGAAGATGTAGATCTACTGAAAAATGCGCGGATCTGTCCACATGTTCGATTTTTTCAAAAGACAAAAGCTTGAAAATGGTTTCGAAGATGTAGATCTATAAAAATACGCGTGGATCTGTCTACATGCTCTATTTTTAAGAAGACAAAAGCTTGAAAATGGTTTCGAAGATGTAGATATACTGAAATACGCGTGGATCTGTCCATAAGAACGCTATCTGAAATGCTCAAAGCATCGCTATTTTCAGAGAACGATGCTCGGAGCGGTTTGAGCGTTTAAATCACAGGATAAGATAAATATTTTACCGGGACAGAGTCCCTGTTTCTAGCGCCAAATTGTGAACACATAAATCACGATGAGGTCTACGTGTCCACAAACAATGTTCACACATATCTAAATTCATAGAAGAGAAGTAACATGAGTAAATCGAAGTGATTATTCCGATTCATCGACTCTGAGTCCTTGGACTCGTCCTTGTCTAATCGAACGTTTATTGCTAATAAGGTTCGTATAGCAAAATAGATAGCAAACCGCAGGTCGTACGAAGCTAATCATGGGTAAAACTGAACACATGCGGAATGTAAATTACTGAAAGTAAAGTGCTGAATGTAAAGTGTTGAATGTAAATTGAGACAAGCATATACGTGGTTCAGCACTGAGGCCTACATCCACGGGGTAAAGGGGTGTTTTATTATATGTAGATCAGATACAAAAATAGTCTTAATGACTTTAAGGGTGATCAATGAGGCAGCAGGATTAGGGTAACTACTCACTCCTCCTAATTCTCTCTCCTCCTCTTTCGAACTGACTTACCCCTCTCTCTTAGTGAGGAGGGGTATTTATAGGGGTTTTGGCGTAGGGTCCATTGAAGGAGCCGTTGTAACCTTATCGTCTTGTGTTTTGTGCCGACACGCAGACCGCTTCGGGTCCTACGATGCCCCCCTCGTCTCTTCGTTATTTCCGAAGAGGCTTGGTCTTCTCTTCCGTTGGTTGGTTGACGCGTGTGTTGTCACAAGTATTTAATGCGTGTGGTTGTATCTTCTGCACGCGCCAGACCACGGTCTTTTGCTCCTGTCACATCTGTGTAAGTCGGTTGGGTCCTCACCGTTGATCTAAGTTATCTCTCGAGATGGGATAAAGCAGATCTGAGGGTGTATTGGGTCCTTTGCAGTGGTGCTTAATTTCGGTGCTCCTTGATTTGTAGCCATTGAATTTTCGAGATGAGGGCCCCTTCTTGCTGGTACACGTCTCTTGGTTATATCCAGGTGGTATCATCTTTTGATGTCCCACGTCGGATGCTCTCCACGTGTTTACCCGAGGACACGTGGCGAGTGGTGAAAATATGTACTTACAATGGGTATGATTTGATTTAAAATTTGTTGAGTTGTTGAAAAGTTTCTTCCCTGTTTAATGTTTCAAGAGATGAATCATTCATTCTTATTCACAAACTTGCTGAGTACACATGAGTGTGGTGGCATGATGGTGTGCAGTGTTGAAGTTCTAAGTTCTTGTAGTTAAAAGTATAAGTTGGTGGTTGGTTGAACTCCTGTAAAATTGTTGTGTGCAATTAGTGAATCGTTGTATTTTTGGATATGGTGTGCAGTTAGGGAGTATTGGAGCTATGACTGGACCAAAAGCAGGATTGGCAGGATAGGTTTAAAAACATGAGGAGAGGGAAACAAGAAGAAGACAGTAAGGATGATAGCTCTCCCAAGTCGAGTTATCCAGGGTTTAGCGAAATCCCTACACATATTGAACCCAGAATGAAGGTACATCAAACTTTCAATGGCTCATAATTAAGACTAGCTGGATTGTGTGAAGTGTTGTGATTGTTAAGAGTAATTGTTCTTTAGAGATTTGTAACTTCGAGTTGGAGAGGGTACTTCAATAAAGAGGGTGAATTGGAGAAGATACTTCAATAACATGTTTTGGAATCTTAATTATTGGAATGATGTGAGTACATTATCAGGGTATGGTCCAAGTAGCAATGTGTCAATAGTGTCCAACTGAAAAATTAGATTCGGCTGACTTGCAGTTTATGTCGATAGCTTAGAAACTTAGGATCGAACTGTTACCATTGAATTTGAAATCTTAGAAACAGGTACGCCAGTTTATTCTTGCAATGCCTTCTCCAATGATCTGTGGCAATACTTGGCAGGTTCCATAATTTTCTCCAAGTCCATCGCCATTATTCGAAAATATACAATCTTTCGATCACAAGGTTCGGGAGCCTCTATTGCATGTTTGGAACTGATGGCAAAAACCTATTTCCATTTGTGTCATAAGCATGTTTATATTTGTTAGTGGTTTCAAAGATTTATAACTGCACAAGGTCAAAATCGTTCTCTTTCATAATATGTATATGCAGGATACATCTCTACCACCACTAATTTAGAATGCATAGAGATAACTTAGTGATGGTATGTGTGTGAAAAATGCAGCAGTTATATGCCAGAATAAGAAACATAAGAATCTAACATGTGATAGAGATTCAACGTAGAATAAAACATAAAGGGGACTAGGGTGTTCTTGGATTATAGACTGATATAATTGTACGTCTGATTTGTTGTTAATGACCCATGTACAATCTACAACTGTCTCGGGCTCGTACTAATTGCACGTAAATATAATTTTTGATGAAATTAATCTGATGTATTTTGGAGTGAGTCATTTTGTTTTCTTAGATGCTTGTTTTGTTCTTCCATTTTTTATGAAATCTAAGCCGGTCAATTGCATATTTAGGAGAATGCAGAGGTCATGCGCACATCAATATGCATCTGCAACAAGCTATGGTAACTGAGGTTCTCCCCAGCCAGGTGTACTTCCTGTTGTGGTTGTCAAGTGGCCAAAACCAATTCCTAAGCATTGCAGCAACATTATTTGACAACCTTCAGATGCAACCATCATATGCAAGTACAATTTGTGTACCTAGTTTCCATTGTTACTGGAATATCTTGTTGATATTCTGTTTTGTTTACCAATCATTATAGAGGCATTCACCAGTCTTAACACTATGAAACTGTCTAATTATTACTTAGTGCTTAGTTATCAATATTTTATATCATTTTCTCAATGTGGTGTTGGGTCTTCTCTAATGGCTGTGATCGTTGACAGCCACATTGTAAGGTGTTGGATCAAATCATAGCATACCCCATCAGTATGAATTGTATAGAAAAATTTAAAGCTGCAAACTGCTATGTCTAGTAGGGTTATTTTATCTATCCCATATTAGTTTTGTATTTGGGGTCTCCGGAGTGTCCATCGTTCCACCAAAAGTGCCATGAACCAGTAAATCTTAGAGGTCCTAGAGTTCTTGACCTGGTTCCATTACTTGGCTGGACGCATATTTATACTCCTGACTTTAGTCGTGATTCAACAAAAGCCAAACACGGCTAATGGCCATGGAGAGTCTTTTTTCTCAGTCACAAGATGTGTCTAATGAGCCCAACCATTCAAACACATAAACAAATAGAAGTAGCCTAATCAGATTCATTTCCGTCACGAGTTAATAGGCGTGTCTAAAGTCAACCTATAAACTAGACACGTACATAATTGCATAATGTGGCCATATTCTCACCTATGGCTACAGGTAATGGGTTTAGACTTAAACCCATGACCAAGAGGTGCTTATGGATACAGTTGATTGGTCTAGGTTTAAAACCATGACCAAATGGTGCACTATGGCTACAGGGTAATACAAAATGTGGCTATAGTTGTACCTATGACCAATAGCCACGCAAATAACCCGAAACGTGGCTAGGATGTAAACCAAAAAACATGGCCTATGTGAAGGTTTGTACTAGTGTCAAAACGCCATCAACCGGTCCTTCAGGAGTTTTATCTCTTGGCCACCAGTGTGATAACCATCAGGCATAGCAAGACGCATGTGACTCATTAAATTCGTGCATATTTGCTTCTAACATGTCAAATATCTCCTTCTCCTCTGTCGAGAGTTCTTCAGGAAAATTACCAGTAATTGGAAGGTGCAACAAAGCAACTACATCTTCCAGAGTAATGGTGAATTCTCCCCATCTGCATATAAATGTGTGAGTAGGGACACACCAACGGGCGATCAGGGCTATCATACCTGGAATATCATGATTGATGATCAAATCTCAAGCAACTTGAATGGCTCGTGTCACCTGAGCACTATACAATATGGCCCTCACATGGATATGGCCTAACATGTGCCTTGCCCACCCAGAGAAGTGCATCAGAGGTCTCCGAAAAAGCTTCAACTCTACCTGAGAAGATGCGAAATACTTCCCGTGCAAATAAAACCGAATTACAGCTCGGGGAGACACCAACTTGTTCTGGGAAGTTCACCTAGGATTTATCGAGAAATTTTTTGATGGGGGTGTTTTTGGATGGGGGCATGAGGGACAAATAAGATGTTGACATGTGTCTCTTATATTAATTGTTTTCACAAATCATGTTACCAAAAATACCAAACATCAAAATATAAACAATTAAGATACGCAAGATTTTCACTAAAAATACATTTTTTTAATATTTTTGGAAACAAAATTTGTTGAAAGCAATTAATTGGAAATACATGTGTCCACATCTTATTTATCCCCCATGCCCCCATCCAAAAACGCCCCCATCAAAAAATTTCTCGGATTTATCAGTAACCGAAACGAAGATCCTAGAGGACGCTTTTCAGGCCTATACAAATATACGAAGAATTTGTCCTCAGCAGTTGGAATGTTCTTAGTCTTGGAACTTTCCTTCTTCCCCTGGGAAACCTCAGTATCGTCATTTCTGAAAGAACCATCATCTCCTGAAGAGGTATCTGTGGAAACATCTTCTCTCGAAGAAACATCATCTTCAGAAGCACTATGGGAGTCAACCATTTTGCAAACTTGCTGCAACATCCATACATGAATTCATCAACACAATGGGACTAAAGCAAATTCGACAATTGATGTCTGCAAAAATGGTATTCCTCAATTCTCACCTCTTTACGATTTCACGAACTTAGTGATAACAACGTAAAAACTCTAAAACTTGCTCTTTCTTTCAAACCTGCAAATTGAGCATAAAACATATTATTTAAAAGTCTACACTGACTTTCCAAGAAACCATGAGTAATTCACATAACCCTCTATGTGAGCACTCGTTGATTTTATGTATATACATACGCTATAAAATCACTGAATTCGCGAATACACTGTGAATTCACCAAACTCATAAATTGGGTGTTTTTGAAAACCCAAATTTTGTCTAATAAAGCGTGAATAAGTCATGCACTTTTTTAAAATAATAATAATAAAAAATTCGTGAGTTAATAACTCACGTAAATATTTTTTAAAAAAAACTTTTGCTCAACCGAGAATTCGTCTATGGAACCAGGGACTTTCCTATATTTGTAGAGTTCTCTATATTTCAAATTAAACTTTGAGAATTATCAAATAAAATTTCAATATGAACTCCAGGTCTTTTCAAAATTCCTTTAACTCTAAGGATTATTATTTACTACTTTTACGAACAAATTACGTTTATAAAAGTATTTGCAAAGTTCATACTTTCAAAAAACGAACTTGGGTTTTCATGAAACCTAATAAACAAAACTTTTGCTACTGCAACTAGACCATGTCTACATATCTCTTTCATATTAGGGATTTTTGCTCGTTTCTCCAAATAACGAACAAACGTGCATACACATACGTTTTAAAAAAAAAAATCCTACACATACATATGTAACCATGGGATTTTGGGTTTTGCGAATAATCATCAATCATAGAGCCTACATCGAAAAATAAATAAATCGCACGGACTTACCTGTCGGCGTCGGCCGGAACTTGGTCGGTCGGGCGGTGACAACGCTGAACTCCGGCGAGATTTTTCTCCTGGTGTTGCTGAAGTCGTGAAATGGGGAAGCTTGGTCGACCAAAAAATAAAATAAAATTTTAGGGCTATTCCCTTTTATATCAAATTTATTTCCAAAACCTAATAAGCATGGGTTTCCTTTTTTGGGCTCAGGCTCGCAAATCCTAAATCGACCATAAGTAAGCTTTTAAACACCCAAATCAGCAGTTCCTCATATCTCCACGCTCATGAGATGACACTCTACCTTATTATCAGAGTTCTCATCCACACATTTACTCGTACATGATCCCATTGGAGTAAATTGAGTATTCTGAAACTAAATTTGTAGACCGAGTTCAACCAGACCTCGTCGACTGAAAATCACCATTTAATGCATATTGCAGAACATGACTGCTCCCCACTATGCAGGGGACTTAATATATATGGTGGATTTTCAACAAAGGGCAAACCCGTAAAATCATGATACTGCATGTTCCTGATACGATTTCAGGCGTGTGACGATTCATATTTTACGAAGCCATGATGAATATGTTTTCGAAAAGCCTCTACCAACCGAGCATTCGATCCCTGACATTTCATTGTGACCTCTATGTAGAATAATAGAATTGGGAGGTCCTCCTACATAATTGTTTGTTGAGAGGGCTAAATGCCTTCAGGATGTCGGTGATACTCATTGTTCCCTGACTACATGAGAGCGACCCCCTCTACATAGAAGAACGATTGGGCAGTTCTCCGTCAGATTGAGAGCAACAACGCCTTCAGGACAGTGACACTCACTGATCCTGCCTATGTAGAATGACGTGTATAGACTCGGGTGTTCTTAGTAGTGTCTGAGAGCACCCTCAGGATTTGTTGTCTTCTAACTATGCACATAGATTAATTCTTCCGTGACATTCACCACTGAATTCCCAGAATAATCTATTATTGCTCATATTCCATGGTCGAATCCATGGCCTGATCCCATGGAATGGAAATAACAATTTGCTCCTATTCCATGGTCGAATCCACGGTCTGATCCCATAGAATGGCAATAACAATCTTCTCCTATTCCATGGTCGAATCCACGGCTGATCCCATGGAATGGCAATAACAATTTGGTCTGATTCTATGATCGAATTCACGGCTTGATCTCATAGAATAGCAATGAAACAAATATATTATCTCATTATTCCGAATTCATGACCGAATCTACTAGTCTCATGAAATGGTGATGGATAAATCTCAATTACTCCGATTCTATGGTCGAATCCACGATCCCATGGGATGGTAATGCTCGTTTTATTATTTTGAATTCGTAGTCGAATCCGCGTCCGATCCTACTAATTAATAATGGAATATCTATTCACTTTTATTACTCAGTTTCATGAATTAATCTCCACTGGATCTCGTGAATTGATAAAAAAATACTCAATAATTGGGCATCTGGACCATCACTGAGTAAGCCCCACAAAATTGATGCAAGTGCACTTCGACAATGATGCACGACTGAGCACCCGGATGCGCGAATGAGCATCCAAAAACGTGAAATAATGGAGAGTTCTCCACAAAATAAGAGAGAGAAAATAATAAAAAGTAAAATAATGGGAAGCGCCCATGGCCGGGCCCACTGGCCGGTCCCATGTTTCCCCATTATTTTCTTTATTTCCTCACAATCTTCATAAACTCATGGAGAGTTCTCCATCTTGGCAAAAAACTTCCCAATTTGTGCAAAAACTCAAGAGTTCTCTATGACTTGGGGGATTCACCAAATAAATTATATAATAAGGAGAAGTGTGCGGGACCGGGCAACCTAGCCGGACGGCCATGCCCAAGACGTGGCCGGTCCCACACCTCACAATCCTTAGCTTTTTATAATTATTATTCCAAAATTTCATGGACTTTCCATAACTTCAAGGATTCATGAAAAATAATAATAAAATAGGGAAAGGTGTGCGAGACCGGGCAACTTGGCCGGCCGGCCATGCCCTATCCATGGTCGGTCCCTCACCTTGCAATCCCTAATTTCTCATTATTATTATTTCCCTCAACTCGTGAAACTCCTGGGTTTGAACAAAATTCGTGACTTCTCCATATTTTCTCAAATATGGCTCTAATCACGCAAAACCAAAAAGCCAACATGGTCAAACGGCCGGCTAGCCCCTCACGGAAATTTTGGATTATTAAAATATTTTACTTTAATATTGATGAATTGAGCATACATGCTCATTCCACCGAAAATTCGAGAATTCTCAGCCAACATGAAACTCTTCTGAAAATTCACAACATCGCTCAAATGCTCATCAGGAAATACTGAAACTCTCAGTATGGAGACACGGACATCATGGTAACACGTTCATGCCTCCATGACCGACCAGGTTGCTTCTAGGGCTTTCACGAAGCCGGTTCACACGTTTTCATAATTCCGACCTAAGTTGCTCAATCGCTCATACTGGGCCCAAAACTCTCTTTTACTGTCCCTCTTGAATTCTTCCTGAGTTTTACTTTCGAGCTGTTTTCATCTCCCAAACGAGCTCAAAACCTAAATATTCCCGTGTTGGGAGATGGGAAATGCTTTTACGTATCGAATAGAGGGGCGTCCATCGAAATCCGAGTCTGTATGAGAATTCCACATCGATTCTAGTAAAGGACGCTACTCAGGGATTCAACCAAACTGGAGAATCCTCCAAATGACCAACACTTGGTCACGTGATCACCAGGAGCCGGTCCCATGATCTCTTGGTCGGTCCCATCTCAAATAACTATGTTTTACACCTAATGCAGAACCCAACAATATTTTCAGTAAATGGTGAACTCCCCATTTAATCATCACTTTTCACCAACTCTCAAACTGGGAACCCTGGTGCATGCTCACTCGAGCGTTGAGCATCACATGGACATTCCTCATCCCATGTGGTCGGTTCCTCGATCACTCATAATCAATTTTTCAGCAATTCTTCAATTGATGGAGGATTGTCCGAAATTAGGGTTTCGAATGAACGCTTTGTGAAACCATCATTCTGAGCAATTTCGAACACTAATAAATTTATGTTGATTCATCAATCAACATCTAAAATTAATTAAACAATATTCGGTAATCTACCAATATTTTAATTAATATTTTACTGGGTCACATCACCAGTAGATAATTCGCTGAATCGAGCAATACTTGCTCAATTGCCTGAATATTAGCCGATATTCGACAATTCTCCAGTATTTGGTGAATTGAGCAATACTTGCTCGGTTTCCCATCAAAATCCCATAATTCGGTGAATTGAGCAATACTTGCTCAGTTTCCCATCAAAATCCCATAATTCAGAGAATTGAACAATACTTGCTCAGTTACTCATTGAATTCTTATAATTTGCGGTAATACTTTCTCAACCACTCAACTAGTCAGTAACTTTTCATACTGACATCTCTCCATAGAACTACATGTTCGACCCATGAATCACTGAGCATTCACCATTCATGCTTGATTCACCAAACTTAGACTCAGTGTCTAATCCGTCAATAATTGACTAACCTAAACATGTCTGCCCCGTAGACTCCACGATTCGTGAAACATCAATCACATCACAAATGAGGGGATATCACTTAAGGTTTTGGTCTGGCGGTCTACGGCACGTGGATTCATCCCACGATGAGAAACGTGCATAAGTCGTGTCAACGGTTGAAGGAGTTAGAAAAGTAGTAGGTGCATGATCAGTCAAGTCTCCACACGATGTGGAACTGAATTTACCACGATCTCCCACTTTCCCACTCTTCCACTCAAGAAACCATCACACTTACAAGGGTCAGTGGTGTTGTAGTAGCAGGAATTCCTACACTACACCTCTATTAAAATTCTACAGAAATCTATGAGAACCTAGTTGAAGATTTGAAGAATTAAACGACACTTTATTATTAGATCTCAGAAATGTTTACAGAAAATATTCAAACTCATAAATACAACTTTCTTTCTAGAGTTTCTCTCTCCTCAAGACTTTCTCAACTCTCAAAAGTACATCCTCCTTTTCTGGACTTACTTGAACCCTTTATATAGGAAATTACATAGTGGACGACAGCTAAGTTTTCCCCTTCTTTCGGATCTTTTCTGCGATCTCATCGCGGTAGTGACAATGTTAACTATCGCCAACTTTTGTAGTCATCGTGAAACAACACGCTTTTATCAATATTCTTCAATCGTCAGCTATTATGATGTTTTCTCATGACACTCGCCAAATGTCATTGTAGAATCTCATGATGTTCTCGTAGAGATGTCGTTAATATTGTAGGGATGTTTGATCTTCTCGTGAAAGCGTCGTTCTCATCGCAAGAATATCGTTGTGGCAATATTCTGGTCCTACATCTTGCCTCTTCTCATGTCTTTTCTGCGAAGAAGAAAAGATCATGAGAACCCCAAATTCTTCTTAACTATCGCAGCAATGTCTGAACTTTTTTTCCTCGACAAGATTCCGTTAATTTAGCTTTCCTTGTTAACACGTGTTGTAAACCTATCCTTTTATATTGACACGTCTCACTTAAATGGATCCCCTATTTGCCTATAAAAGGGAGAGTTAAATTCCATAACTGGTTTTCTTCTCTAAATTCTCTTTCTTCTTCGCTTAGTCTCTTTGTTTTCTGTCTGCAATTTTTCTTCTTCATATTCTCCTGCTGCTGTTTTAATGGAATCATCAAGGTATGTTCTTGATCATGATATTTTCTTGAGTTGAGTTTTATTTATATTCTTCAATCTTCCCTTCATAATCCCCATATTATGTTTTCTCTTCAGTGGAACTACTCCTATTACCCAATCCTCGATTCAAAACCCTAATCCTCGCAAGAGGCCAACTTAAAAGAGGAAGAAAAGTTCTGCGAGTAATAAGGTAGTAAGAAACACATTATATTCTTTAATAACAATATTGTTGCCTCTGTTTCTTATCTAGATTATTATTTGCATAATGACGAGAGCAACGCTACTCCTCCCAAAAGATCTCGCCAGTTAAATAAAGCTTTTGGAAGTAATTTCAGTATTCCCCCATTAGCATCTGCGAGAGCTACCCCTACACCTGTGCAATCGGATCCTCCTTCCTATGTTTGCGAGAAGATTGCTGTCAATACCTCTGCCTCTACTGGACCTATACCAAATCAAATTCCTGAAGTTGCTATAACTGAAACTCCCTCTAGCCCTTTACTTCTTCCAACTGTTACTTTCCCAAAAACTCCTCCTTCTGATGATACAACCATTGCTAATGACTTAAGTCATCAACTTGTCCTTACTACTACCTTACCTTCCACATCTCTTCCCTCATCAAGTGAAACCATCGCAGGAATTGATGTTGCTTTTAAAGTTTTATCCAACATTTTAAATAATGCTAAAGATTCTTCTAGTGATCCTCTCCAAAACGGAGTTTGCGAGACTCTGCTCAAATATTTTGGCTCTGAGAACTCTGTTTCGCGAGCTTCTCTGGAAAATAAAAATGCGGCTTCAAGAAAAAGTCTTCAAAATAAAGCTTCTGAATGTGAAGTTTTGAACCACAAGCTCAATAACTCTTTGCTGGATCGCGAGAATCTCGTCAGAAAAATTGACGAGTTGAAAGGTATACTTCTTTTTTCCTCTGCCCTTTTATCTTTTTATCTCATTTTCATATTCTTCGTACTTAAATCTTCCTTTAAATTCTTGGTTCATATATTAGTCTCCAATCGGACTCGTTTCATGGAAAAACTTAAATCTGAAACCATCGCTGAAGAAGTTCGCATTGAAATAGACTATTGGATGGACCAGCATAATAGATTAGATAATATTTATACATATTCAATTGATCAAATAGATAATCTTACTAATGAGAATAATCAATTATTGCAAAGTCAAAGTTTTCTAAACAACGAGGTTACTCGTCTCTCATATCTGTTAACCAAGACTAATTTGGCGAAGGAATCTTTGTCAGATGAGAATAGAACTTTATCTCAGGAGAAACATAAATTTTCAAGTTTGATGGCGATTTCCTCGCAGAAAGTAAGCAATCTCCAAAGGATGTGTGATGACCAAAAGCAATCTCTCTGCTCTCTTACGAATAAGCTTAATGAAGTAACTGAATCATCTACCGCTGAAATAGACAAACTTATCAAGGGTATGCTAACTCTTAGTTTGAATGCTAGCAAGCTTCGAGATGAATATTCCCAACTAGAGAAATCTCATTCCCTTTTGTCAAAAGAAAATTCATACTTGCGCACCAAAGAGGAGAACATGAAATCTCGTCTGAAAGGCATGGTTGGCGACAAATTAGATGATGCTATGAACCAATGGGAGAACTGTCTCTTTTCCTTAATCCAAAACTTAACCTCTCAAAAAGAAGGTAGTCAATTATGACTGCCTCACTTGTTAGTCTTTCTCGTCAAATTTTATGGTATATTTCTCGCGATATCCTTATTTGAATAACCTTTTATCATTTTGCTACTTGCAGAATCTGAAAGAAATATTCACTCTACGGTCACTGATCTCACTAAGGAGTTAGATAATGTTCGCAAAGAAAACAAGACTCTTCTTTTCAACTTATTAGAAACCTGTGATAAAGCAGAAAGAAGACTTGATTATCTTGAGCATTTCAAGAACATAGAAATCAGAAATCGTGATAAAGGTTTCCTCCGTCAGGTTCATCTTCCTGCTCAAGTCCTTGTGAATGAAATTCTGATTTCCAACTCTCTTCCTCCTGTATCTGTTCTTCCTTTGAAAATTGACGATGATGAAATCCCTCTCCCCATGGATAAGGATTTAGAATATACACCTTCTGAAGGAGATACTGAAGAAGGAGATGAAGAAGATAATCCAGAAGAAGATGATCAAGAAAAAGAGAAAAGCCCTCCCAAAGAAGGAGAAGGTCGTAATGAGAAGAATGTTGGCGATGATGCTCGCAATGAGAGGAATGTTGGCGATGATAGTAATCCTAACAACAATCCTAAATCTGGCGAGACCACCGCTGAAACTTGAATATCATTTTTAATTTCTTTTTTCTTCTTTCTCGCAAGTAATGTAATTTTTTTGAAACTCTGAAGTATGACTTTTAATCTTATTCCCTTCGAATATTCTCAAGAAAGTTAATGAAATCCTGTGTATTCATTCCCTAACTAGCCCCTTATTAATTTTCTTGAGATCTTGAATGCTGGAAAAACTTGCCTTCATATATATTTTATTGCGATAAACAAATCTTTCCTGCATGCTTAAAAAAATAATTAGTGTTTGAGATTATTCTGTTGGTCTTATTTTGCCTTCCTAATTAAAGGTCGTATTTCGCCAATTTTCTCTTTGCGACAAAATCACAGGACGTCTTTACATTTGCATGTATCAACCCATTGATCTTGCCTTATCTTTACTTCTTAATTATATTGCGACAATATGACAAGTCTAAATTCTCTCGCGAGATCAAAGCCTCGTGACATTGCCGTCTTGCGATGAAATTGCAGGACGTCTTTACACTTTCATGTAAAAACCCATTGATCTCATCTTAACATTTTCTCTTTTGGCTTTTTGCCTTTGTATAATTTATGTCACGCGACAATATGACAGGCCTAAATGATATTGCGATCTTAGAGCCCCATGACATTGCCATCTTAAGACACTTATCAGCTCCCTAATGGAGGGTGCCGCCCTTATCTTCCCCCTGGTTGCCCCTTCAAGGAGGGCACATCGGCCATACAAGACTAGCTCCTCCCATCCAGATTTACCAACAACCAGTTGTTTTCGCAGCCTCTTGTCCTTTATGCCTATAAGGCTTATAGTTACAAGACTGCACCCTAAGTGGGGTTTTCTTCCGGCCAAGTGCATCATAGCCAAGACTTACCAAAGATGGCCAGGGTAGGTTCGTCCGTCCTGGCTCCCTTGGCTAAACCGTGTACCTCGGCGCATTGTTCATACTTTTCACTTCTTGGAAGAGATTCTTAGTCGTCCAAACAGGGTATAACCTTATAAAGCTGGAAATCCAAGATCTCTCTCCCGGATAGGTTTTCTTTAACCCCAACATCTGTATGACTCAGGTTCCAGTAGTGGTATAACCTTATCCCTGAATCATATAAAGACATACCCCCCTTATAACGTGCTTGTAGGTCTTACATTTGCTTCTTACAAAATTGTATTCGGGAACTAGGGTGCACGCCATAAAGGTTTGTCCCATTCTTTAAATCTCTGCGAAATTTTATTCGCGTTTCTCGCGATAATGCTCGCAAAACTTGTAATAAAGAAAGAAGAATTTATCATATGTTTCATTATTCAATACTCCAATATCTCTTACCTTACATAAATTGTCACTGATAATATCTTTTCAGAAATAGTCTATTCCATAGTCTATCCAGCCTCTGACCAACATCTCTTCCTTCAGGATCCATTAATTTGTATGCCCCATTTCCAATTATATCTTTAATTAGGTAAGGTTTGTCCCACTTTCTCGCCGATTTTCCACCATTCTCTTGCTGATATCTTGGTGTCTCTCGCAGAACTAAATCGCCAGGTTGGAATTCCCGTTTTTTAACACGTTTGTTGTACTCACGAGCTAGTCTTCGCTGGTAATTTTCCATATGTTGTAGAGTCTTCTCTCTCTTTTCTTCCAATTCATCTAATTTATGTAAAATCATTCCAGCACTTAAATTCTTTTCCCATGCTTCTCTTTTTGTTGTAGGAATAGAAACTTCTGTTGGCAATACAGCTTCAACCCTATATGTTAAACAAATGGGTGACATTCCAGTAGCCTCTCTTCTAGTTGTATTGTAAGCCCATATTGCATTATGTACTTGCTCACACCATGCTTTTTGGTATCCTTCTAACTTATTTTTTAGAATATATGCGATTGTTTTATTAGTTGCCTTAGATTGACCATTTGCTTGTGGGTATAAAGGAGTAGATTTTCCACATTTTATCTTAAATGCATTGAGTAGTAACTCTATGTTTTGTCCTTCAAATTGCTTTCCATTATCAGACATCAACTGTGCGGGTATTCCAAATCTGCAGATTATATTTTCGAATATGAACGTGAAGATGTCTTTATCGCGGATATGTTGTACTGCTTTCACTTCTCCCCATTTTGTGAAATAATCTGTTGCCACAATGAGATATCTCCTTTGTCCAGAACCAGGCACAAATGGTCCCACAATATCTAATCCCCATTTTCCAAAAGGCCATACACTTGTTGAGGATGATAGTGGTGCTCCTGGTGCATGTATCTTTTTTCCAAATCGTTGACACTCTTCAAAACGCCTTGAGTGTTGCTTCGCATCTTCATGCATATATGGCCAGTAATATCCTTGCATCTTTTTTCTATATGCCAAAGATCTACCTCCACTGTGATTACTAGCATCTCCACTGTGCAGCATTTTTAACACCTTGTCTCCTTCTTCCCTCGTCAAACATCTTAGCGATGGTCCATTAAAAGATCTGTAGTATAATACTCCATATCTTAACTCATAATTGGTTGCCCTGCTTTTTAGTTTATGTGCTTCCAGTCTATTTCTTGGGGTTTCTCCTCTCGCCAAATAAGCATGAAGTTCATCTCGCCAATCTATGCTTTTTTCTTTTGTTCCTTCCTCGCCAGTTTCTACGATCATCACATCTTTCTCTTCTTCTTCTTTATTTATTGAGGGTAATAAAAGGGTTTGAATTTTTATGCATCTCGCAATTGGGTTTGTCATCATGCTGGATATGAAAGCAAAAGCATCTGCAAGTCTGTTATCTTTCCTTGATATGTGCCTCCATCTTATCTTTGGAATTCTCGCAGATAATTCGTCCACGAGTCTCTTGTATTTCTTTAAAGAAGGTTCATTTGTTGTATACTCTCCAGTTATTTGGCGAATAACCAATTGAGAATCGCTGGTGATTATAGCATTTTCCAACTTCATTTCTATCGCAAATTTCAAAGCATGAATCACAGCCTCATATTCTGTCTCATTATTAGTGAGTGTAAATTCCAACCTGAATGAAAAAGCTGTTTTTTCTCCTTCTGGAGAAATAAAAACAACTCCAATCCCATTTCCTTCTCCATTAGATGATCCATCCACTAATATCTCCCATCTATTAGGTTCTGTCAGTAATTCTTTTGGATCTCCATGTTCTTCTTCTACATCCATCATCTCTTCCACAGCTTCGTCATTTTCCAAAGGAAATTCGGCTAAGAAATTCGCGATGACCTGGAATTTTGGCGAAGATAGAATTTCATACTTGATATCGAAATGTCCCACTTGTGCATTCCATCTTTCAACTCTGCCTGATCTTTTTGAATTTTTCATTACTGACTCAATTGGTACTTTTGTTAACACCTTGATCTTATGTGCTTGAAAATAGATGCGAAGCTTGAAAGTTGCGTGCACCAATGCTAGGATTAATTTCTCAATCTTTGAATAATTTTTCTCTGTTGAATTGAATGTTTTACTAATGTAATAAATTGGTTTCTCTATTCCAGCATCTACTCGCAGCAATACCACACTTAGCGCATATGTAGTTGTCGCGAGATAGATTAATAACTCTTCTCCTGGTTCAACTTTATGTAGAATAGTTATATTCACTAAATGCTCTTTTTTCCCTGAAAAGCCTTCTCACATTCATCTGTCCACCTGAACTTTGTCCCCTTTTTGAGTATATCGAAAAAATGTTTGCATTTATCGGAAGATCGCGAGATGAATCTTCCTAGTGAGGCTAAAAATCCATTTAATTTTTGTACATCTTTTACTATAGATGGTGTTGGCATATCGCGGATCGCTTGCACCTTTTTTGGATCTACTTGTATTCCTTCTTTTGATATAATGTACCCCAAAAACTTTCCTGAAGTTACTCCAATAGAACACTTGTCGGGATTCACTTTTATATTGAATTTCCGCATTTGTTCAAAAATCTCTTTCAAATCTTGTACATGATTCTTAGCTTCCTTGCTTTTGATTAGCATATCATCAACATACACTTCCAATGTTTTGTGGATCCATTTCGCAAATACCTTCTCCACCATTCTTTGGTATGTTGCACCGGCATTTCGTAAACCAAAGGGTATTTTTGTATAAAAATATAATCCTCTTGGAGCAAAAAATGCAGTATGTTCTTGGTTTTCTTCAGCGAGAGGTATTTTATTATATCCTTTGTATCCATCTAATGAAGATATTCTTGCATTTCCCGCAGCTGATTCAACCATCTGTGGGATATCTGGTAGTGGAAAACTATGTTTAGGACAAGATTTGTTTAAGTCAGTAAAATCTATGCAAATTCTTATTCCCTTGTTCTTCTTTGGGACCACCACCATATTTGCAATCCATTCTAGATATTTTGCTTGTCTTATAATTCCTGCGTCAAGCATCTTTTGTAATTCTTCTTCTATTTGAGAATGGTATGTGGTTGCGATTTTTATTATTCTTTGCTTGAATGACCTTATGTTTTTGTTGATTTCTAATCTATGACACGCTACTGATGGATCTATCCCTGGCATTTCATCCATGCTCCACGCAAAAATATCTTTGTATTCTCGCAAAAGATTTATAGTTCTTTCTTCCTCATCTGTCTCCATTTTAGTCCCAATTTTTAGCATTTTTGGTTCTTCTTCACTCCCAATATTTACTTCCTTTGTTGGTTCAGCTATAGTGTAACTGGCTTCGGGTTCTCCCATTAGGGTTGGCGTTTTTATAACTCTCGCAAGTTCGTCTCCTTCTCGCGAAAGTTCACTGGGTATTCCTTTTCCTTCTTTTTCTCTTATCATGTAAACTTTAAATTCTTCTTCTTTCTTCGTCTCTCTTGCTACTTTTCGGCGAGCTTTTCGCTGTTTAGGACGCTCTTTACAATTTCTCACTTCGATTTGATATCATATCTTCGCAAGATCTGTATCTCCTCTAATTTCTCCAATTCCACTAGGCATAGGGAATTTAATGCATTGATGTAAAGTTAACGCTACAGCTTTGATCGCATGTATCCATGGTCTTCCCAATATCATGTTGTATGGTGATTCCATATCTACCACACATAGTGTTATCTGTGTTTCAATTTCTCCAAGTGGTAATCGTACCATTATTTCACCTCTTGGTTTTGTCATAGATTTTCCAAAACCATGAATATGATATGCTGAATAAGACATTTCTTCATCCTTATATCCCATTTTCTTGAGAGCATGATAAAATATTATATACACAGAACTTCCTGTATCCACGAGAGTTCTATTCATTGCCCATTCTTCTGCAGATTTTGTTGTTTTCCCTTTTCTTATCGGTATAGCGGAAACCGTGATCACCAAAGGAAACGTATGGCTTAGATTTTCTTCTGAAATTTATGTTGTTGTAAACGTAATTTCCTGCTTTTCCCAATTCTTCAATATTGGCGTTTTCTCCACCGTCATAATTTTTCTCCCTTGAAAGTCTCGTTTATGTATCTTCCCCTTAATATTTTCATGATATTTATCAATCATTTCTCTTGACACCATGTCCTGCTTCAATTTCCTGCAATTTTCTTTAATTCTAATCATTCTTCCTTCAAATATCTTACCAACTCCTTTTATGATTTCTTTGATTTTGAGTAATCCTTATCTCCTTTTCACTCTTCTGTAATTTTGCTAATTCATCCCTGTTTCGGGCGCCAAAATGTAATAGCAGGATTTCCCACACTACACCCCTATTAAGATTCTACAGAAATCTATGAGAAACTAGTTGAAGATTTGAAGAATTAAACGACACTTTATTATTAGATCTCAGAAATGTTTACAGAAAATATTCAAACTCAGAAATACAACTTTCTTTCTAGAGTTTCTCTCTCCTCAAGACTTTCTCAACTCTCAAAAATACATCCTCCTTTTCTGGACTTACTTGAACCCTTTATATAGGAAATTACATAGTGGACGACAGCTAAGTTTTCCCCTTCTTTCGGATCTTTTCTGCGATCTCATCGCGGTAGTGACAATGTTAATTATCGCCAACTTTTGTAGTCATGGTGAAACAACAAGCTTTTATCAATAATCTTCAATCGTCAGCTATTATGATGTTTTCTCATGACACTCGCCAAATGTCATTGAAGAATCTCACGATGCTCTCGTAGAGATGTCGTTAATATTGTAGGGATGTTTGATCTTCTCGTGAAAGCGTCGTTCTCATCGCAAGAATATCTTTGTGGCGATATTCTGGTCCTATAGGTGTTACTACTCTAACAGTATAAATAAATCTCTGAATCCATGATTGAAGGACAAGATTTTCTCAACATTCAAACACTCGAATACACGTCCAACACTGAATTTCTCGAGTAACTACTCTCAATAATTCATCAATCAGTCAGAACTTATTCGAATTCAACAGTTCACCAATACTGCAGAAACCTTCAACACACCCACAATCCTCGATCATCACTGATCCCACACAATTCTGAGCTTCCCTCCTATAGATCGACTCATCTCCCTCTTTGTGACAGAATTGATTCTGGAACAGCCATTGTCTTGGTTTAGGCCAGAGTTATACAGATTAATTTCCCGAATCTAAGCACCCCCTTTGCAGCGGTGCATCTGTGTGAGGATTAACATCTTGCCCGGCTGAGGAGTCTCGACAGCACGCTCGACTCTCCACTTTCCCGAAAAATCGGCGGCGCGTTTTTCCCCATCCACAATATGCTGCAGAAAGCCTTTTGGACATATAACTACAATGATAATAAGACAAATAAACGATAAAAGAACTTATTTGTAGGATTTATCAAATAATTGTACATAAATATCTTATAAATTCAAAGCTTAAAGTAGCACATTTAAAATAATTACATACAGGAACACACTAACTTGGAGGAAGTTGATCTAGCATTTTGCCGCAGAATGTTACAAACTTGTAAGAACTTGGGAAAAAGTTTAGTTGTTGAATAGTTACCGATTGAACTCAAAATAAACTAAAATTTCAAATATTCATTATGTATACCTTGACCATGATGGGATTTGGTACAAAATGAGTCATCACCAAAGAGCAGACGAAGTGACGCTCCCAATCCAATTGGAAAGTTACCGACACCTATTGAAAGAGGTCAACATTATGAATTTTCTAACTTTACCATTGGCATCTGTTCATATTGATGTGTTTCCCAAATCATGCTACCTGTGGTTTACAGTTCATTGATTAGATCCTAAGAACTATGAAGCATGGATACTGACACGGGGATACGGATACGGGGATTCGTCAATTTTCCAAAAATGGGGATACGGGATACGTTGGGATACATATATTAATTAAAAAATATTTAATTTATTAAAAGTGAAAAGAATCACATAAAGTAAGAAAATTCTAAAATACTATCTGAAATATATAAAAAAATAGATTAAAAAAATAGATAAAAACTATCTAAAGTCTCGCTCACCCATCACTCATCAAAATTGTCTTCATCAAAGAGCACCGCTTCTAGTTCTGGCTCGTCAAGTGAAAGATTAGCAATTTCAAGTTCTCCCACACCGTCTAGTGGATCAAATGCGTCTCCACTGATATCCCACATTCTACTTTCTCCTTTTGTGTAATTTTCACTTTTTCGTGAAAGGAGTCGAAGATTAATGTGAACAAACACTAAATCCTCAGCACGTTCGGGTTTAAGTGAAAGAAATGCCTTGACTGAATCTCATCTACAAGTCTCCTTCTTTAGTTGAAGTTGCAGTCTTGCAGATTTTGGACTTCTCTATGAATAATGAATAAGAATGTTAGGGTTAGACATTTATATACTGCTTCTATAGAATAATTTTTGATAAATACGAATATATTACATATCTGAAAATATTTAACATATTCTGTATATAAATATTTGGCAATATATATATCTTATACTATAAGAAGTGTCCCCTCTAGAGTATCCGAGAAGTATCCCAAAAGTATCCCCTACCCTTTTCGTAATTAATAAAAAGGGACACTTTAAATGGGGTGTCCGATACGTATCCCCAAGTATCCGACACGGATACGGTGTCCGACACGGATACGTCACCGGTTTTGAGGTGTCCGTGCTTCATAGCCTAAGAACAATCACTAATTTAAAGTTCAGCAGATTGTAATCGCATATATTTAGTTACTGGGATGATGCAAACCTAGCTGCCAAAAGAAATTGATCGAAAAAGCCATATGAAGTTGTTCATGTGTCGCATATCCTGTCCTCTGAAAGCCAAATCCAATAGGAATAAAAAGGGATATTGGAATTAATAATCCACCTAAGAATTTAACGGTTAATAATCTACATAATCGTGAATGTTCAACTACAGGTTATTCTCAAACAATTTATTAATATACAAACTAAGATGACCAAAATGCATCAACAGTACCTGCATGGATGGAAGTTGTATTGATATTCAATTGATTAATATTCATATTCTCTTGAGTCTTGACAACATAATTAAAACTGCAATGAGGTAGACGGTGTAGTTTTTACATTGTGCCCGCGCCCAATAACTGATTAGCAAAACTTGATAAATTGCTAGGATACTGTAAAGCCAGGATTAATTACATATTATATCCACTACACCATTCCCACAATGAATCAAGACCGATAAGTGTTTTAAATTCCCGAGAGAGTGATATTCATGATCCAATGAACAGAAAACATATCATTTCCAGTAATACTTATTTGCTTGGAGTTAAGTAAAAACTAATGACGATGCTACTTACTGTTTATTGAGAGAATCCAAAGGCTGGTACTCCTTGGTCCTGCGAATGTTTTGCAGCCTTTCTAAACTTGTATATGCTTAATATGGCTGAGAAAATAAAGAAAAAAAGGATTAGGGTTTGGTTGAATCAAATAAGAATATGGCAAAAAAACAAAGATGGTGATTGTACTGATAACCATATAAACCCTAACATACAAAACGTAAAATAGAAGGTTTCAAATAGTCTAATCAAGAGAAAAGATGTGACATGGTGGAAACTATTTTTTTCTGCAGGTTTTGAGAATTAGCTTACCGTAACTGATATTCCCTGTATAATGGAAATCAAGAAAAAGAACCGGCCGAGAGGGAGAATGGAAAGAGGAAAACAAAACTTGAGAGGAGAATAGAGAGCGTTTTGTTTTCTTTCGTCTGCGGGTTTTGAAAATTAGGTTACCATAACTGATATTCCATGTACAATGATGGAAGCCTAGCAGAGAAGGAGAATAGAAAAAGGAAATGGCGATCATAAAATTTTATAATCACGTTTTTCTTCTCCATCCATTACTGATATTCCCTGTACAACGTGTATTAGGAACATGCACATAAAAAAAAACCAAGAAAAAAATCAATAGTGAAGTACAGAAAAACGAGAGTAGAGGAAAAAGAAGGAAAAAATATCAACTGAAATAAAACTGAAAGTCAGGTACATATCAACTCAGTTAGGTTTAAACTCAGTTATCTCAATTAACAACCGTGACGAAGCCTAAAAGATCAACTACTAACAGATCTTTTCTCTATCTCATGGATTCAGAGAAATAAAGAGACCGAAAAGACCTAGGGTTTACCAATACATAAATGGATTTGGCTATTCATCTCTTCTTCACAAACCACACCTACAAAATAAAACAAAACAAACAATAATTAGGGCAAAGTTTATATAGAACAATCAGAACACATGATCAATCGGGAAAAAAAATCAAAACATATTGAAGAACAAAGAAAAACAAAAAGGCGGAGAAAAAGAATAGAGACAGAATAAATTTTGTTTTCTTCGAAGTATTGATTTTTTTTTGTGAGAAAAATTAAGGATGACATGGCATGAAAAGAGAGAATTTTTTTGGAAAAAGAGAGAATTTCTCTGCAAATTAGGGATAACGTGGCATGAAAAGAGAGAACGTCTCTGGGGGAGGGTAAGGGTCACCGTGCGACGTGGGAGCTTATATGACTTAGGATTTTAAAGGAGTTAGATGTCTCCTCCTCTCTTTCCTCTCTGCTATGAAAATCGGTGATTTCTGAGTCAAATCAGTGATCATTTTTTCTTATGCCTTAAAATTCCTTACCAATGTTTCTGTAGATTTAATGTTATACATACTTATGTTAATCTGTTCCATCATTTCTGTCATCAAACAATTTTAAAATTCATGTTTTAAGATTCTTTTCAAGTTTTTATACAAGTGATTTAGCTTTTAAATAGTTTCATGGTTTTCTTTCAACTCATGTTTAACTAATCATTTCGTTTCCCCTACTTTGCGTTTGGAGATTGGTTATCTCTAATGACTTTTGCCTCGGTGTATACTGTGATCATAGCGTTTGCTGAGTTAGTGTTCAAGCTTTTGCTTAATGGTTTCATAGGCACAGTGTTGAAAGTTTCTAATCTCTGGTTTAACTCACTGATTTCTAGTTACAGTTCATCCCGCTCTCAGAACAATTCAAAAAATTTGAAGTGCTGGAAAGTCAAATTGAAACGGTTTCTTTGGTACCTGATTGCTATAATTATGGGTCTAGCCAGCTGCATTGCTTATCATTTCAATAATATTTCCGTAGATATTTGTTTCCGATTTAAAAGCCAAGAAATATTATTGCATTCAACTCCCCCTATCCACCTTTATTACATATACCCTCAAAACCCTAATCATCACAAAGCAATAATACCTTTTTATGAAATCTTTACTAATCAACCTAACCCTACTTCTTTAGCTTCTGGAAATATGCAATCCAGCAATACTATTGCCGCTATGGATAAAGGTAATTCTAGTCAAGTTGGTGAACTAGTTAACAAGTTCAAGAAAGCTACACTGGAACTTGGTGATACCAATGAAGTTGTTGTAGTTCAACAAAACATTACCACCAATGAAGAACAAGATTCGAGCTGGGAAGCTAGTGCGATAGGGAAAGTCATCATAGAAGGAAAAATGAACTATGATACAGTAATGAAGTATATCGGTTTCACTTGGCCTTTTTTTAAAGCCAGAGGACTTAAGAGTTTTTGAGGTGGAACCCAACTTAATGATTTTTAAGTTCAGCAATTGGGTGTTTTTAAATAAGGTGATTGATGAAAGGCCATGGAATGTTAACAATTTTCTTCTGGTAGTTCATGACTACATTCCTGAGATGATCTACATAGAAAAACATTGGAACTTTCAACACTTTTAGATTCAACTTAAATATCTCCTTCCTGAACATATGAATGTTTCCTCAGTTACTAAAATTGGAGAAATTTTAGGTGAAGTGGTAGCAATTTAGCCAAAAGATGATGTGCCAATAGGAAGTGATCCTGTCAAAGTTTGTGTGAATGTAGATCTCTTTATGCCGTTGAGAAGAGGAGTCAAGTGCATTGCTAATGCCGGAACAACCAAATGGCAAAAATTCTTTTGTGAGCGTCAACCAAAAAATATTTGTACTGAGTGTTATATCATTAATCACTCAACTGGTGCTTGCAAGGACGCAGTTACTTATCTTTTAAAAAGCACATGAAAAACCTTATTTTGTGGGAAACATCAGTAATATTCGTAAGTCTATCAAAGTCATTAATAGAGATGCTGCTCCTGCTGTCAAGAAGAATCAAAAGAATGTTGCTAAAGCTATTGTTTTTGTCCCCCCTAAAGATGGAGAAAAAATTGACTTGGAATATCTACTCATCAAGGATAGTCATGCCAATGAAGAAGAGAGTAGGCTAGGTAAAAGACATAGGATTGAGAATGTCATCACTGGAGTTTCTGAGAATGTTGAATCCTCATCCACTAATGCCAATAATGATACCAACATAGCAAGCCAGACTACTCACAGGGTCACAGTGAAAGATAACCATTCAGCTCACTCAAGCAAAAGGCAACATGTATCTCTTTTTTTCTTAATTGTCAAACTTTTATCTTTTAAATTTCATAAATTTTCCGTGGTTTTTAATAAGACTAGGACTGCATTTATTCATTACTTTCATCCCTTTCTTTTTTCCTGCATTACTAGAAACAGTTCTTATACAAAAAAATTTAAAACTTTATTTCTTTCCCAAGTTGCTTCAAACAATTTTAACATGAGAATAATTTCCTGGAACGTTCAAGGACTTAAAACTCAGTCCACTAGGGATCATCTTAGAGATCTTATTAGAACACAGAACCCAGATCTTATTTTTCTTTGTGAAACCAAAGTAACTGAAGATAAGATGAAAACATTACTAGCCCCTCTTAGATATCCAAATGCTAGATACTTACAACCACTTGGGATTTCTGGTGGTTTAGTACTTCTATGGAAAAATGGATTCAGCTGTGATATTGTTAGCTGTGAAAATAACATGATTCATGTAGTTATTCAAAATGAACCAAGTCAACAAGATTGGTTAGTTTCTTTCATGTATGGTTTTTGTAATTATACACAAAAGAAAGAACAGTGGGATTTCATTAAAGACATTGGGGTTAATATTTCTCATCCTTGGATTCTTCTAGGAGATCTGAATTTTCATCTGTTTGATAATGGTTCTTCTTCTTCTACTTCTTATTCGGGTGATGGTTTAATCAATTCTATTATTCATGAAGTTGGTTTAGAAGACTTGGGATTCATTGGCAGAGAACATAATTGGTCCAGTAATAATAAAGGCACTGGTAAAAGAAGATCAATAATTGATATGGCTTTAGTTAATTCATATTGGAGTAATCAGTTTCAAGACTCAAAATTACTTCACTTGAGCCAGAATGGAAGTGATCATTGTCCCACAATGCTAGTCACTGATTACTTTCATCCTAAACTATGGAAGTTGTAGGACCAGAATATCGCCACAACGATATTCTTGTGATGAGAATGACATTTTTACGAGAAGATCAAATGTTCCTACAATATTAACGACATTTTTACGAGAACATCGTGAGATTCTTCAATAACATTTGGCGAGTGTCATGAGAGAACATCATAATAGCTGACGATTGAAGAAGCATGCTAAAAGTGTGTTTATTTCACGATGATTACAAAAGTTGGAGATAATTAACATTGTAGCTACCGCGATGAGATCGCAGAATAGATCCGAAAGAAGGGGAAGACTTAGCTGTCGTCCACTATGTAATTTTCTATATAAAGGGTTCCAATAGATCCAGAAGAGGATGATGTATTTTTTAGAGTTGAGAAAGTCTTGAGGAGAGAGAAACTCTAGAAAGAAAGTTGTATTTCTGAGTTTAAATATTTTTTGTAAACATTTCTGAGATCTAAATAACAAAGTGTCGTTTAATTCTTCAAATCTCCAACTAGTTTCTCATAGATTTCTATAGAATCTTAACATGGGTGTAGTGTGGGAATTCCTGCTATTACATTTTGGCGCCCGAAATAGGGATTGAATTAGCAAAATCGTAGAAAAAGTGAAAAAGAAGATAGGAATTACTCAAGATCAAAGAAATCATAAAACGAGTTGGCAAGACATTTGAAGGAAGAATGATTAGAATTAAAGAGAATTACATGAAATTGGAGCATGATGTGGTGTCAAGAGCAATGATTGATAAATTTCATGAAAACATTAAGGGGAAGATACATAAACGGGATTTTGAAGGGAGAAAAATTATGACGGTGGAGAAAACGTCATTATTGAAGGATTGGGAAAAACAGGAAATTACATTTACAGCAACAGAAATTCCAGAACAAAATCTAGGCCATACATCTCCTTTGGTGATTACGGCATCCACTATACCAATAAGAAAGGGAATATCAACAAAATCTGTAGAAGAATAGGCTATGAATAGAACTCTAGTGGATACAGGAAGTTCTGTGGATATAATATTTTATCATGTTTTTAAGAAAATGGGGTATAAGGATGAAGAAATGTCTTATTCATCGTATCATATTCATGGTTTCGAAAAATCTTTAACAAAACCAAGAGGTGAAATAATGGTATGATTACCACTTGGAGAAATTGAAGCGCAAGTAACACTATGTGTGGTAGACATGGAATCACCATACAACATGATATTGGGAAGACCATGGATACATGCGATCAAAGCTGTAGCGTCAACCTTACATCAATGCATTAAATTCCCAATGCCTAATGGAATTGGAGAAATTAGAGGAGATACAGATCTTGCGAAGATATGTTATCAAATTGAAGTGAGAAAATGTGAAGAACGTCCAAAGTAGCGAAAGGCTCGCAGAAAAATAGCGAGAGAGACAAAGAAAGAAGAAGAGTTTAAAGTCTACATGATAAGAGCAAAAGAAGGAAAAGGAATACCCAGTGAACTTTCGCGAGAAGGAGATGAACTTGCGAGAGTTATAAAAAAGCCAACCCTAATGGGAGAACCAGAAGCCAGTTATACTGCAGTTGAACCAACAAAGGAAGTAAATATTGGGAGTGAAGAAGAACCTAAAATGCTGAAAATTGGGACTAGAATGGAGACAGATGAGGAAGAAAGAACTATAAATCTTTTGCGAGATTACAAAGATATTTTCGCGTGGAGCATGGATGAAATTCCAGGGATAGATCCATCAGTAGCATGTCATAAATTAGAAATCAACAAAAACATAAGGCCATTCAAGCAAAGAATAAGAAAAATCGCAACAACATACCATTCTCAAATATAAGAATAATTACAGAAGATGCTCGACGCATGAATTATAAGGCAAGCAAAATATCCAGAGTGGATTGCAAATATGGTGGTGGTCCCAAAGAAGAACAAGGGAATAAGAATTTGCATAGATTTTACTGATTTAAACAAAGTGTGTACTAAAGATAGTTTTCCACCACCAGATATCCCACAGATGGTTGAATCAGCAGCAGGAAATGAGAGAATATCTTCATTAGATGGATACAAAGGATATAATCAAATTCCTCTCGCTGAAGAAGACCAAGAGCATAACGCGTTTTTTGCTCCAAGAGGATTATATTGTTATACAAAGATGCCCTTTGGTTTACGAAATGCTGGTGCAACATATCAAAGGATGGTGGAGAAGGTGTTTGCAAAGTGGATCCACAAAACATTGGAAGTATATGTAGATGACATTCTAATCAAAAGTAAGGAATCTAAGAATCATGTGCAAGATTTGAAAGAGATTTTCGAGCAAATGCAGCAATTTAATATCAAGGTGAATCCTGAAAAGTGTACTTTTGGAGTATCTTCTGGAAAGTTTCTGGGGTATATTGTATCAAAAGAAGGAATACAAGATGATCCAGAAAAAGTGTAAGCAATCCGCGATATGCCAACACCTGCGCCGGTAAAAGATGTTCAAAAATTGAATGGACTTTTAGCCTCGCTAGGAAGATTCATCTCGCGATCTTCTGACAAATGCAAACATTTTTTCGACGTACTCAAAAAGGGGACAAAATTTAAGTGGACAGATGAATGTGAAAAGGCTTTTCAGGGAATAAAAGAACATTTAGTGAATATAACTATTTTACAGAAAGTTGAACCGGGAGAAGAATTGTTAATCTATATCGCGACAACCACGTACGCGCTAAGTGCGGTATTGCTGCGAGTAGATGCTGGAATAGAGAAACCAATTTATTATATTAGTAAAACATTCAATTCAATAGAGAAAAATTTTTCAAAGATTGAGAAATTAATTCTAGCATTGGTGCATGCAACCTTCAAGCTCCGTATCAATTTTCAAGCACATAAGATCAAAGTGTTAACAAAAGTTCCAATTGAGTCAGTAATGAAAAATTCAAAAAGATCAGGCAGAGTTGAAAGATGGAATGCACAAGTAGGACATTTCGATATCAAATATGAAATTCTATCTTCGCCAAAATCACAGGTCATCGCATATTTCTTAGCTGAGTTTCCTTTGGAAGATGATGAAGCTGTGGAAGAAATGATGGATGTAGAAGAAGAACATGGAGATCCAAAAGAATTATTTACAGAACCTAATAGATGGGAGATATTAGTGGATGGATCATCTAATGGAGAAGGAAACGGGATTGGGGTTGTTTTTATTTCGCCAGAAGGAGAAAAACAACTTTTTCATTCAGATTGGAATTTACATCCACTAATAATGAGACAGAATATGAGGCTGCGATCCATGCTCTAAAGTTTGCGATAGAGATGAAATTGGAGATTGCTAGAGTTACCAGCGATTCTCAGCTGGTTATTCGCTAAATAACTGGAGAATATACAACAAATGAACCTTCTTTAAGGAAATACAAAAGACTCGTGGAAGAATTGTCTGCGAGAATTCCAAAAATAAAATGGAGGCACATATCAAGGAAAGATAATAGACTTGCAGATGCTTTTGCTTTCATATCCAGCATGATGACAAACCCAGTTGCGAGATGCATAAAAATTCAAACACTTTTATTGCCATCAATAAATAAAGAAGAAGAAGAGATGGATGTGATGATCGCAGAAACTGTCTCTTTTCCTTAATCCAAAACTTAACCTCTCAAAAAGAAGGTAGTCAATTATGACTGCCTCACTTGTTAGTCTTTCTCGTCAAATGTTATGGAACATTTCTCGCGTTATCCTTATTTGAATAACCTTTTATCATTTTGCTACTTGCAGAATCTGAAAGAAATATTCACTCTACTGTCACTGATCTTACTAAGGAGTTAGATAATGTTCGCAAACAAAACAAGACTCTTCTTTTCAACTTATTAGAAACCTGTGATAAAGCAGAAAGAAGACTTGATTATCTTGAGCATTTCAAGAACATAGAAATCAGAAATCGTGATAAAGGTTTCCTCCGTCAGGTTCATCTTCCTGCTCAAGTCCTTGTGAACGAAATTATGATTTCCAACTCTCTTCCTCCTGTATCTGTTCTTCCTTTGAAAATTGACGATGATGAAATCCCTCTCCCCATCGATAAGGATTTAGAATATACACCTTCTGAAGGAGATACTGAAGAAGGAGCTGAAGAAGATAATCCAGAAGAAGATGATCAAGAAAAAGAGAAAAGCCCTCCCAAAGAAGGAGAAGGTCGTAATGAGAAGAATGTTGGCGATGATGCTCGCAATGATAGGAATGTTGGCGATGATAGTAATCCTAACAACAATCCTAAATCTGGCGAGACCACCGCTGAAACTTGAATATCATTTTTAATTTCTTTTTTCTTCTTTCTCGCAAGTAATGTAACTTTTTTGAAACTCTGAAGTATGACTTTTAATCTTATTCCCTTAGAAGATTCTCAAGAAAGTTAATGAAATCCTGTGTATTCATTCCCTAACTTGCCCCTTATTAATTTTCTTGAGATCTTGAATGCTGGAAAAACTTGCCTTCATATATATTTTATTGCGATAAACAAATCTTTCCTGCATGCTTAAAAAAATAATTAGTGTTTGAGATTATTCTCTTGGTCTTATTTTGCCTTCCTAATTAAAGGTCGTATTTCGCCAATTTTCTCTTTGCGACAAAATCACAGGACATATTTACATTTGCATGTATCAACCCATTGATCTTGCCTTATCTTTACTTCTTAATTATATTGCGACAATATGACAAGTCTAAATTCTCTCGCGAGATCAAAGCCTCGTGGCATTACCGTCTTGCGATGAAATTGCATGACGTCTTTACACTTTCATGTAAAAACCCATTGATCTCATCTTAACATTTTCTCTTTTGGCTTTTTGCCTTTGTATAATTTACGTCACGCGACAATATGACAGGCCAAAATGATATTGCGATCTTAGAGCCCCATGACATTGCCGTCTTAAGACACTTATCAGCTCCCTAATGGAGGGTGCCGCCCTTATCTTCCCCCTGGTTGCCCCTTCAAGGAGGGCACATCGTCCATACAAGACTAGCTCCTCCCATCCAGATTTACCAACAACCAGTTGTTTTCGCAGCCTCTTGTCCTTTATGCCTATATGGCTTATAGTTACAAGACTGCACCCTAAGTGGGGTTTTCTTCCGGCCAAGTGCATCATAGCCAAGACTTACCAAAGATGGCCAGGGTAGGTTCGTCTGTCCTGGCTCCCTTGGCTAAACCGTGTACCTCGGCGCATTGTTCATACTTTTCACTTCTTGGAAGAGATTCTTAGTCGTCCAAACAGGGTATAACCTTATAAAGCTGGAAATCCAAGATCTCTCTCCCGGATAGGTTTTCTTTAACCCCAACATCTGTATGACTCAGGTTCCAGTAGCGGTATAACCTTATCTCTGAATCATATAAAGAGATACCCCCTTATAACGCGCTTGTAGGTCTTACATTTGCCTCTTACGAAATTGTATTCGTGAACTAGGGTGCACGCCATAAAGGTTTGTCCCATTCTTTAAATCTCTGCGAAATTTTATTCGCGTTTCTCGCGATAATGCTCGCAAAACTTGTAATAGAGAAAGAAGAATTTATCATATGTTTCATTATTCAATACTCCAATATCTCTTACCTTACAGAATTTGTCACTGATAATATCTTTTCAGAAATAGTCTATTCCATGGTCTATCCAGCCTCTGACCAACATCTCTTCCTTCAGGATCCATTAATTTGTATGCCCCATTTTCAATTATCTCTTTAATTAGGTAAGGTCTGTCCCACTTTCTCGCCGATTTTCCACCATTCTCTTGCTGATATCTTGGTGTCTCTCGCAGAACTAAATCGCCAGGTTGGAATTCCCGTTTTTTAACACGTTTGTTGTACTCGCGAGCTAGTCTTCGCTGGTAATTTTCCATATGTTGTAGAGTCTTCTCTCTCTTTTCTTCCAATTCATCTAATTTATGTAAAATCATTCCAGCACTTAAATTCTTTTCCCATGCTTCTCTTTTTGTTGTAGGAATAGAAACTTCTGTTGGCAATGACTTCAACCCTATATGTTAAACAAATGGGTGACATTCCAGTAGCCTCTCTTCTAGTTGTATTGTAAGCCCATATTGCATTATGTACTTGCTCACACCATGCTTTTTGGTATCCTTCTAACTTCTTTTTAGAATATCTGCGATTGTTTTATTAGTTTCCTTAGCTTGACCATTTGCTTGTGGGTATAAAGGAGTAGATTTTCCATATTTTATCTTAAATGCATTGAGTAGTAACTCTATGTTTTGTCCTTCAAATTGCTTTCCATTATCAGACATCAACTGTGCGGGTATTCCAAATCTGCAGATTATATTTTCGAATATGAACGTGAAGATGTCTTTATCGCGGATATGGTGTACTGCTTTCACTTCTCCCCATTTTGTGAAATAATCTGCTGCCACAATGAGATATCTCCTTTGTCCAGAACCAGGCACAAATGGTCCCACAATATCTAATCCCCATTTTCCAAAAGGCCATACACTTGTTTAGGATGATAGTGGTGCTCCTGGTGCATGTATCTTTTTTCCAAATCGTTGACACTCTTCAAAACGCCTTGAGTGTTGCTTCGCATCTTCATGCATATATGGCCAGTAATATCCTTGCATCTTTGTTCTATATGCCAAAGATCTACCTCCACTGTGATTACCAGCATCTCCACTGTGCAGCATTTTTAACACCTTGTCTCCTTCTTCCCTCCTCAAACATCTTAGCGATGGTCCATTAAAAGATCTGAGGTATAATACTCCATCTCTTAACTCATAATTGGTTGCCCTTCTTTTTAGTTTATGTGCTTCCAGTCTATTTCTTGGGGTTTCTCCTCTCGCCAAATAAGCATGAAGTTCAGCTCGCCAATCTATGCTTTTCTCTTTTGTTCCTTCCTCGCCAGTTTCTACGATCATCACATCTTTCTCTTCTTCTTCTTTATTTATTGAGGGTAATAAAAGGGTTTGAATTTTTATGCATCTCGCAATTGGGTTTGTCATCATGCTGGATATGAAAGCAAAAGCATCTGCAAGTCTATTATCTTTCCTTGATATGTTCCTCCATCTTATCTTTGGAATTCTCGCAGATAATTCGTCCACGAGTCTCTTGTATTTCTTTAAAGAAGGTTCATTTGTTGTATACTCTCCAGTTATTTGGCGAATAACCAATTGAGAATCGCTGGTGATTATAGCATTTTCCAACTTCATTTCTATCGCAAATTTCAAAGCATGAATCACAGCAGCCTCATATTCTGTCTCATTATTAGTGAGTGTAAATTCCAACCTGAATGAAAAAGCTGTTTTTTCTCCTTCTGGAGAAATAAAAACAACTCCAATCCCATTTCCTTCTCCATTAGATGATCCATCCACTAATATCTCCCATCTATTAGGTTCTGTCAATAATTCTTTTGGATCTCCATGTTCTTCTTCTACATCCATCATCTCTTCCACAACTTCGTCATTTTCCAAAGGAAATTCGGCTAAGAAATTCGCGATGACCTGGGATTTTGGCGAAGATAGAATTTCATACTTGATATCGAAATGTCCCACTTGTGCATTCCATCTTTCAACTCTGCCTGATCTTTTTGAATTTTTCATTACTGACTCAATTGGTACTTTTGTTAACACCTTGATCTTATGTGCTTGAAAATAGATGCGAAGCTTGAAAGTTGCGTGCACCAATGCTAGGATTAATTTCTCAATCTTTGAATAATTTTTCTCTATTGAATTGAATGTTTTACTAATGTAATAAATTGGTTTCTCTATTCCAGCATCTACTCGCAGCAATACCGCACTTAGCGCATATGTGGTTGTCGCGAGATAGATTAATAACTCTTCTCCTGGTTCAACTTTATGTAGAATAGTTATATTCACTAAATGCAGTATGTTCTTGGTTTTTTTCAGCGAGAGGTATTTTATTATATCCTTTGTATCCATCTAATGAAGATATTATTGCATTTCCCGCAGCTGATTCAACCATCTGTGGGATATCTGGTAGTGGAAAACTATGTTTAGGACAAGATTTGTTTAAGTCAGTAAAATCTATGCAAATTCTTATTCCCTTGTTCTTCTTTGGGACCACCACCATATTTGCAATCCATTCTGGATATTTTGCTTGTCTTATAATTCTTGCGTCAAGCATCTTTTGTAATTCTTCTTCTATTTGAGAATGGTATGTGGTTGCGATTTTTATTATTCTTTGCTTGAATGACCTTATGTTTTTGTTGATTTCTAATCTATGACACGCTACTGATGGATCTATCCCTGGCATTTCATCCATGCTCCACGCGAAAATATCTTTGTATTCTCGCAAAAGATTTATAGTTCTTTCTTCCTCATCTGTCTCCATTTTAGTCCCAATTTTTAGCATTTTTGGTTCTTCTTCACTCCCAATATTTACTTCCTTTGTTGGTTCAGCTATAGTGTAACTGGCTTCGGGTTCTCCCATTAGGGTTGGCGTTTTTATAACTCTCGCAAGTTCGTCTCCTTCTCGCGAAAGTTCACTGGGTATTCCTTTTCCTTCTTTTGCTCTTATCATGTAAACTTTAAATTCTTCTTCTTTCTTCGTCTCTCTTGCTACTTTTCGGCGAGCTTTTCGCTGTTTAGGACGCTCTTTACAATTTCTCACTTTGATTTGATATCATATCTTCGCAAGATCTGTATCTCCTCTAATTTCTCCAATTCCACTAGGCATAGGGAATTTAATGCATTGATGTAAAGTTGACGCTACAGCTTTGATCGCATGTATCCATGGTCTTCCCAATATCATGTTGTATGGTGATTCCATATCTACCACACATAGTGTTATCTGTGTTTCAATTTCTCCAAGTGGTAATCGTACCATTATTTCACCTCTTGGTTTTGTCATAGATTTTCCAAAACCATGAATATGATATGCTGAATAAGACATTTCTTCATCCTTATATCCCATTTTCTTGAGAGCATGATAAAATATTATATACACAGAACTTCCTGTATCCACGAGAGTTCTATTCATTGCCCATTCTTCTGCAGATTTTGTTGTTTTCCCTTTTCTTATCGGTATAGCAGAAACCGTGATCACCAAAGGAAACGTATGGCTTAGATTTTCTTCTGAAATTTATGTTGTTGTAAACGTAATTTCCTGCTTTTCCCAATTCTTCAATATTGGCGTTTTCTCCACCGTCATAATTTTTCTCCCTTGAAAGTCTCGTTTATGTATCTTCCCCTTAATATTTTCATGATATTTATCAATCATTTCTCTTGACACCATGTCCTGCTTCAATTTCCTGCAATTCTCTTTAATTCTAATCATTCTTCCTTCAAATATCTTACCAACTCCTTTTATGATTTCTTTGATTTTGAGTAATCCTTATCTCCTTTTTCACTTTTCTGTAATTTTGCTAATTCATCCCTGTTTCGGGCGCCAAAATGTAGTAGCAAGATTTCCCACGCTACACCCCTATTAAGATTCTACAGAAATCTATGAGAAACTAGTTGAAGATTTGAAGAATTAAACGACACTTTATTATTAGATCTCAGAAATGTTTTTACAGAAAATATTCAAATTCAGAAATACAACTTTCTTTCTAGAGTTTCTCTCTCCTCAAGAATTTCTCAACTCTCAAAAATACATCCTCCTTTTCTGGACTTACTTGAACCCTTTATATAGGAAATTACATAGTGGACGACAGCTAAGTTTTCCCCTTCTTTCGGATCTTTTCTGCGATCTCATCGCGGTAGTGACAATGTTAATTATCGCCAACTTTTGTAGTCATGGTGAAACAACACGCTTTTATCAATATTCTTCAATCGTCAGCTATTATGATGTTTTCTCATGACACTCGCCAAATATCATTGAAGAATCTCACGATGCTCTCGTAGAGATGTCGTTAATATTGTAGGGATGTTTGATCTTCTCGTGAAAGCGTCGTTCTCATCGCAAGAATATCTTTGTGGCGATATTCTGGTCCTACAGGTGTTACTACTCTAACAGTATAAATAAGTCTCTGAATCCATGATTGAAGGACAAGATTTTCTCAACATTCAAACACTCGAATACACGTCCAACACTGAATTTCTCGAGTAACTACTCTCAAGAATTCATCAATCAGTCAGAACTTATTCGAACTCAACAGTTCACCAATACTGCAGAAACCTTCAACACACCCACAATCCTCGATCATCACTGATCCCACACAATTCTGAGCTTCCCTCCTATAGATCGACTCATCTCCCTCTTTGTGACAGAATTGATTCTGGAACGGCCATTGTCTTGGTTTAGGCCAGAGTTATACAGATTAATTTCCCGAATCTAAGCACCCCCTTTGCAGCGGTGCATTTGTGTGAGGATTAACATCTTGCCCGGCTGAGGAGTCTCGACAGCACGCTCGACTCTCCACTTTCCCGAAAAAACCGGCGGCGCGTTTTTCCCCATCCACAATATGCTGCAGAAAGCCTTTTGGACATATAACTACAATGATAATAAGACAAATAAACGATAAAAGAACTTATTTGTAGGATTTATCAAATAATTGTACATAAATATCTTATAAATTCAAAGCTTAAAGTAGCACATTTGAAATAATTACATACAGGAACACACTAACTTGGAGGAAGTTGATCTAGCATTTTGCCGCAGAATGTTACAAACTTGTAAGAACTTGGGAAAAAGTTTAGTTGTTGAATAGTTACCGATTGAACTCTAAATAAACTAAAATTTCAAATATTCATTATGTATACCTTGACCATGATGGGATTTGGTACAAAATGAGTCATCACCAAAGAGCAGACGAAGTGACGCTCCCAATCCAATTGGAAAGTTACCGACACCTATTGAAAGAGGTCAACATTATGAATTTTCTAACTTTACCATTGGCATCTATTCATATTGATGTGTTTCCCAAATCATGCTACCTGTGGTTTACAGTTCATTGATTAGATCCTAAGAACTATGAAGCATGGATACTGACACGGGGATACGGATACGGGGATTCGTCAATTTTCCAAAAATGAGGATACGGGATACGTTGGGATACATATATTAATTAAAAAATATTTAATTTATTAAAAGTGAAAAGAATCACATAAAGTAAGAAAATTCTAAAATACTATCTGAAATATAAAAAAAAAAATAGATAAAAACTATCTAAACTCTCGCTCACCCATCACTCATCAAAATTGTCTTCATCAAAGAGCACCGCTTCTAGTTCTAGCTCGTCAAGTGAAAGATTAGCAATTTCAAGTTCTCCCACACCGTCTAGTGGATCAAATGCATCTCCACTGATATCCCACATTCTACTTTCTCCTTTTGTGTAATTTTCACTTTTTTCGTGAAAGGAGTCGAAGATTACTGTGAACAAACACTAAATCCTCAACACGTTCGGGTTTAAGTGAAAGAAATACCTTGACTGAATCTCATCTACAAGTCTCCTTCTTTGGTTGAAGTTGCAGTCTTGCAGATTTTGGACTTCTCTATGAATAATGAATAAGAATGTTAGGGTTAGACATTTATATACTGCTTCTATAGAATAATTTTTGATAAATACGAATATATTACATATCTAAAAATATTTAACATATTTTGTATATAAATATTTGGCAATATATATATCTTATACTATAAGAAGTGTCCCCTCTAGAGTATCTGAGAAGTATCCCAAAAGTATCCCCTACCCTTTTCGTAATTAATAAAAAGGGACACTTTAAATGGGGTGTCCGATACGTATCCCCAAGTGTCCCCAAGTATCCGACACTGATACGGTGTCCGACACGGATACGTCACCGGTTTTGAGGTGTCTGTGTTTCATAACCTAAGAAGCATCACTAATTTAAAGTTCAGCAGATTGTAATCGCATATATTTAGTTACTGGGATGATGCAAACCTAGCTGCCAAAAGAAATTGATCGAAAAAGCCATATGAAGTTGTTCATGTGTCGCATATCCTGTCCTCTGAAAGCCAAATCCAATAGGAATAAAAAGGGATATTGGAATTAATAATCCACCTAAGAATTTAACGGTTAATAATCTACATAATCCTGAATGTTCAACTACAGGTTATTCTCAAACAATTTATTAATATACAAACTAAGATGACCAAAATGCAGCAACAGTACCTGCATGGATGGAAGTTGTATTGATATTCAATTGATTAATATTCATATTCTCTTGAGTCTTGACAACATAATTAAAACTGCAATGAGGTAGACGGTGTAGTTTTTACATTGTGCCCGCGCCCAATAACTGATTAGCAAAACTTGATAAATTGCTAGGATACTGTAAAGCCAGGATTAATTACATATTATATCCACTACACCATTCCCACAATGAATCAAGACCGATAAGTGTTTTAAATTCCCGAGAGAGTGATATTCATGATCCAATGAACAGAAAACATATCATTTCCAGTAATACTTATTTGCTTGGAGTTAAGTAAAAACTAATGACGATGCTACTTACTGTTTATTGAGAGAATCCAAAGGCTGGTACTCCTTGGTCCTGCGAATGTTTTGCAGCCTTTCTAAACTTGTATATGCTTAATATGGCTGAGAAAAAAAAGAAAAAAAAAGGATTAGGGTTTGGTTGAATCAAATAGGAATATGGCAAAAAAACAAAGATGGTGATTGTACTGATAACCATATAAACCCTAACATACAAAACGTAAAATAGAAGGTTTCAAATAGTCTAATCAAGAGAAAAGATGTGACATGGTGGAAACTATTTTTTTCTGCAGGTTTTGAGAATTAGCTTACCGTAACTGATATTCCCTGTATAATGGAAATCAAGAAAAAGAACCGGCCGAGAGGGAGAATGGAAAGAGGAAAACAAAACTTGAGAGGAGAATAGAGAGCGTTTTGTTTTCTTTCGTCTGCGGGTTTTGAAAATTAGGTTACCGTAACTGATATTCCTTGTACAATGATGGAACCCTAGCAGAGAAGGAGAATAGAAAAAGGAAATGACGATCATAAAATTTTATAATCACGTTTTTCTTCTCCATCCATAACTGATATTCCCTGTACAACGTGTATTAGGAACATGCACATAAAAAAAAAAACGAAGAAAAAAAATCAATAGTGAAGTACAGAAAAACGAGAGTAGAGGAAAAAGAAGGAAAAAATATCAACTGAAATAAAACTGAAAGTCAGGTACATATCAACTCAGTTAGGGTTAAACTCAGTTATCTCAATTAACAACCGTGAAGAAGCCTAAAAGATCAACTACTAACAGATCTTTTCTCTATCTCATTGATTCAGAGAAATAAAGAGACAGAAAAGACCTAGGGTTTACCAATACATAAATGGATTTGGCTATTCATCTCTTCTTCACAAACCACACCTACAAAATAAAACAAAACAAACAATAATTAGAACAAAGTTTATATTGAACAATCAGAACACATGATCAATCGGGAAAAAAAACCAAAACATATTGAAGAACAAAGAAAAACAAAAAGGCGGAGAAAAAGAATAGAGACAGAATAAATTTTGTTTTCTTCGAAGTATTGATTTTTTTTTGTGAGAAAAATTAAGGATGACAAGGCATGAAAAGAGAGAATTTTTCTGGAAAAAGAGAGAATTTCTCTGCAAATTAGGGATGACGTGGCATGAAAAGAGAGAACGTCTCTGGGGGAGGGTAAGGGTCACCGTGCGACGTGGGAGCTTATATGACTTAGGATTTTAAAGGAGTTAGATGTCTCCTCCTCTCTTTCCTCTCTGCTATGAAAATCGGTGATTTCTGAGTCAAATCAGTGATCATTTTTTCTTATGCCTTAAAATTCCTTACCAATGTTTCTGTAGATTTAATGTTATACATACTTATGTTAATCTGTTCCATCCAGCAAACAATTTTAAAATTCATGTTTTAAGATTCTTTTCAAGTTTTTATACAAGTGATTTAGCTTTTAAATAGTTTCATGGTTTTCTTTCAACTCATGTTTAACTAATCATTTCGTTTCCCCTACTTTGCGTTTGGAGATTGGTTATCTCTAATGACTTTTGCCTCGGTGTATACTGTGATCATAGCGTTTGCTGAGTTAGTGTTCAAGCTTTTGCTTAATGGTTTCATAGGCACAGTGTTGAAAGTTTCTAATCTCTGGTTCAACTCACTGATTCCTAGTTACAGTTCATCCCGCTCTCAGAACAATTCAAAAAATTTGAAGTGCTGGAAAGTCAAATTGAAACGGTTTCTTTGGTACCTGATTGCTATAATTATGGGTCTAGCCAGCTGCATTGCTTATCGTTTCAATAATATTTCCGTAGATATTTGTTTCCTATTTAAAAGCCAAGAAATATTATTGCATTCAACTCCCCCATCCACCTTTACCACATATACCCTCAAAACCCTAATCATCACAAAGCAATAATACCTTTTTATGAAATCTTTACTAATCAACCTAACCCTACTTCTTTAGCTTCTGGAAATATGCAATCCAGCAATACTATTGCCGCTATGGATAAAGGTAATTCTAGTCAAGTTGGTGAACTAGTTAACAAGTTCAAGAAAGCTACACTGGAACTTGGTGATACCAATGAAGTTGTTGTAGTTCAACAAAACATTACCACCAATGAAGAACAAGATTCGAGCTGGGAAGCTAGTGCGATAGGGAAAGTCATCATAGAAGGAAAAATGAACTATGATACAGTAATGAAGTATATCGGTTTCACTTGGTCTTTTTTTAAAGCCAGAGGACTTAAGAGTTTTTGAGGTGGAACCCAACTTAATGATTTTTAAGTTCAGCAATTGGGTGTTTTTAAATAAGGTGATTGATGAAAGGCCATGGAATGTTAACAATTTTCTTCTGGTAGTTCATGACTACATTCCTGAGATGATCTATATAGAAAAACATTGGAACTTTCAACACTTTTAGATTCAACTTAAATATCTCCTTCCTGAACATATGAATGTTTCCTCAGTTACTAAAATTGGAGAAATTTTAGGTGAAGTGGTAGCAATTTAGCCAAAAGATGATGTGCCAATAGGAAGTGATCCTGTCAAAGTTTGTGTGAATGTAGATCTCTCTATGCCGTTGAGAAGAGGAGTCAAGTGCATTGCTAATGCCGGAACAACCAAATGGCAAAAATTCTTTTATGAGCGTCAACCAAAAAATATTTGTACTGAGTGTTATATCATTAATCACTCAACTGGTGCTTGCAAGGACGCAGTTACTTATCTTTAAAAAGCACATGAAAAACCTTATTTTGTGGGAAACATCAGTAATATTCATAAGTCAATCAAAGTCATTAATAGAGATGCTGCTCCTGCTGTCAAGAAGAATCAAAAGAATGTTGCTAAAGCTATTGTTTTTGTCCCCCCTAAAGATGGAGAAAAAATTGACTTGGAATATCTACTCATCAAGGATAGTCATGCCAATGAAGAAGAGAGTAGGCTAGGTAAAAGACATAGGATTTAGAATGTCATCACTGGAGTTTCTGAGAATGTTGAATCCTCATCCACTAATGCCAATAATGATACCAATATAGCAAGCCAGACTACTCATAAGGTCACAGTGAAAGATAACCATTCAGCTCACTCAAGCAAAGGGGAACATGTATCTCTTTTTTTCTTAATTGTCAAACTTTTATCTTTTAAATTTCATAAATTTTCCGTGGTTTTTAATAAGACTAGGACTGCATTTATTCATTACTTTCATCCCTTTCTTTTTTCCTGCATTACTAGAAACAGTTCTTATACAAAAAAAATTTAAACTTTATTTCTTTCCCAAGTTGCTTCAAACAATTTTAACATGAGAATAATTTCGTGGAACGTTCAAGGACTTAAAACTCAGTCCACTAGGGATCATCTTAGAGATCTTATTAGAACACAGAACCCAGATCTTATTTTTCTTTGTGAAACCAAAGTAACTGAAGATAAGATGAAAACATTACTAGCCACTCTTAGATATCCAAATGCTAGATACTTACAACCACTTGGGCTTTCTGGTGGTTTAGTACTTCTATGGAAAAATGGATTCATCTGTGATATTGTTAGATGTGAAAATAACATTATTCATGTAGTTATTCAAAATGAACCAAGTCAACAAGATTGGTTAGTTTCTTTCATGTATGGTTTTTGTAATTATACACAAAAGAAAGAACAGTGGGATTTCATTAAAGACATTGGGGTTAATATTTCTCATCCTTGGATTCTTCAAGGAGATCTGAATTTTCATCTATTTGATAATGGTTCTTCTTCTTCTACTTCTTATTCGGGTGATGGTTTAATCAATTCTATTATTCAAGAAGTTGGTTTAGAAGAATTGGGATTCATTGGCAGAGAACATATTTGGTCCAGTAATAATAAAGGCACTGGTAAAAGAAGATCAATAATTGATATGGCTTTAGTTAATTCATATTGGAGTAATCAGTTTCAAAACTCAAAATTACTTCACTTGAGCCAGAATGGAAGTGATCATTATCCCACAATGCTATTCACTGATTACTTTCATCCTAAACTATGGAAGTTTTAGGACCAGAATATCGCCACAACGATATTCTTGTGATGAGAATGACATTTTTACGAGAAGATCAAATGTTCCTACAATATTAACGACATCTTTACGAGAACATCGTGAGATTCTTCAATGACATTTGGCGAGTGTCATGAGAGAACATCATAATAGCTGACGATTGAAGAAGCATGCTAAAAGTGTGTTTATTTCACGATGATTACAAAAGTTGGCGATAATTAACATTGTAGCTACCGCGATGAGATCGCAGGATAGATCCGAAAGAAGGGGAAAACTTAGTTGTCGTTCACTATGTAATTTTCTATATAAAGGGTTCCAATAGATCCAGAAGAGGATGATGTATTTTTTAGAGTTGAGAAAGTCTTGAGGAGAGAGAAACTCTAGAAAGAAAGTTGTATTTCTGAGTTTAAATAGTTTTTGTAAACGTTTCTGACATCTAAATAACAAAGTGTCGTTTAATTCTTCAAATCTCCAACTAGTTTCTCATAGATTTCTATAGAATCTTAACATGGGTGTAGTGTGGGAATTCCTGCTATTACATTTTGGCGCCCGAAATAGGGATTGAATTAGCAAAATCATAGAAAAAGTGAAAAAGAAGATAGGAATTACTCAAGATCAAAGAAATCATAAAATGAGTTGGCAAGACATTTGAAGGAAGAATGATTAGAATTAAAGAGAATTACATGAAATTGGAGCATGATGTGGTGTCAAGAGCAATGATTGATAAATTTCATGAAAACATTAAGGGGAAGATACATAAACGGGATTTTGAAGGGAGAAAAATTATGATGGTGGAGAAAACGTCATTATTGAAGGATTGGGAAAAACAGGAAATTACATTTACAGCAACAGAAATTCCAGAACAAAATCTAGGCCATACATCTCCTTTGGTGATTACGGCATCCACTATACCAATAAGAAAGGGAAAATCAACAAAATCTGTAGAAGAATGGGCTATGAATAGAACTCTAGTGGATACAGGAAGTTCTGTGGATATAATATTTTATCATGTTTTTAAGAAAATGGGGTATAAGGATGAAGAAATGTCTTATTCATCGTATCATATTCATGGTTTCGAAATTTTTTTAACAAAACCAAGAGGTGAAATAATGGTATGATTACCACTTGGAGAAATTGAAGCGCAAGTAACACTATGTGTGGTAGACATGGAATCACCATACAACATGATATTGGGAAGACCATGGATACATGCGATCAAAGCTGTAGCTTCAACCTTACATCAATGCATTAAATTCTCAATGCCTAATGGAATTGGAGAAATTAGAGGAGATACAGATCTTGCGAAGATATGTTATCAAATTGAAGTGAGAAAATGTGAAGAACGTCCAAAGTAGCGAAAGGCTCGCAGAAAAATAGCGAGAGAGACAAAGAAAGAAGAAGAGTTTAAAGTCTACATGATAAGAGCAAAAGAAGGAAAAGGAATACCCAGTGAACTTTCGCGAGAAGGAGATGAACTTGCGAGAGTTATAAAAACGCCAACCCTAATGGGAGAACCAGAAGCCAGTTATACTGCAGCTGAACCAACAAAGGAAGTAAATATTGGGAGTGAAGAAGAACCTAAAATGCTGAAAATTGGGACTAGAATGGAGACAGATGTGGAAGAAAGAACTATAAATATTTTGCGAGATTACAAAGATATTTTCGCGTGGAGCATGGATGAAATTCCAGGGATAGATCCATCAGTAGCATATCATAAATTAGAAATCAACAAAAACATAAGGCCATTCAAGCAAAGAATAAGAAAAATCGCAACAACATACCATTCTCAAATATAAGAAGAATTACAGAAGATGCGCGACGCATGAATTATAAGGCAAGCAAAATATCCAGAGTGGATTGCAAATATGGTGGTGGTCCCAAAGAAGAACAAGGGAATAAGAATTTGCATAGATTTTACTGATTTAAACAAAGTGTGTACTAAAGATAGTTTTCCACTACCAGATATCCCACAGATGGTTGAATCAGCAGCAGGAAATGAGAGAATATCTTCATTAGATGGATACAAAGGATATAATCAAATTCCTCTCGCTGAAGAAGACCAAGAGCATAACGCGTTTTTTGCTCCAAGAGGATTATATTGTTATACAAAGATGCCCTTTGGTTTACGAAATGCTGGTGCAACATATCAAAGGATGGTGGAGAAGGTGTTTGCAAATTGGATCCACAAAACATTGGAAGTATATGTAGATGACATGCTAATCAAAAGTAAGGAATCTAAGAATCATGTGCAAGATTTGAAAGATATTTTCGAGCAAATGCAGCAATTTAATATCAAGGTGAATCCTGAAAAGTGTACTTTTGGAGTATCTTCTGGAAAGTTTCTGGGGTATATTGTATCAAAAGAAGGAATACAAGATGATCCTGAAAAAGTGCAAGCAATCTGCGATATGCCAACACCTGCGACGGTAAAAGATGTTCAAAAATTGAATGGACTTTTAGCCTCGCTAGGAAGATTTATCTCGCGATCTTCTGACAAATGCAAACATTTTTTCGACGTACTCAAAAAGGGGACAAAATTTAAGTGGACAGATGAATGTGAAAAGGCTTTTCAGGGAATAAAAGAACATTTAGTGAATATAACTATTTTACAGAAAGCTGAACCGGGAGAAGAATTATTAATCTATCTCGCGACAACCACGTACGCGCTAAGTGCGGTATTGCTGCGAGTAGATGCTGGAATAGAGAAACCAATTTATTATATTAGTAAAACATTCAATTCAATAGAGAAAAATTGTTCAAAGATTGAGAAATTAATTATAGCATTGGTGCATGCAACCTTCAAGCTCCGTATCAATTTTCAAGCACATAAGATCAAAGTGTTAACAAAAGTGCCAATTGAGTCAGTAATGAAAAATTCAAAAAGATCAGGCAGAGTTGAAAGATGGAATGCACAAGTAGGACATTTCGATATCAAGTATGAAATTCTATCTTCGCTAAAATCACAGGTCATCGCATATTTCTTAGCCGAGTTTCCTTTGGAATATGATGAAGTTGTGGAAGAAATGATGGATGTAGAAGAAGAACATGGAGATCCAAAAGAATTATTTACAGAACCTAATAGATGGGAGATATTAGTGGATGGATCATCTAATGGAGAAGGAAACGGGATTGGGGTTGTTTTTATTTCGCCATAAGGTGAAAAAACAGCTTTTTCATTCAGGTTGGAATTTACATCCACTAATAATGAGACAGAATATGAGGCTGTGATCCATGCTCTAAAGTTTGCGATAGAGATGAAATTGGAGAATGCTAGAGTTACCAACGATTCTCAGCTGGTTATTCACTAATTAACTGGAGAATATACAACAAATGAACCTTCTTTAAGGAAATACAAAAGACTCGTGGAAGAATTATCTGCGAGAATTCCAAAAATAAAATGGAGGCACATATCAAGGAAAGATAATAGACTTGCAGATGCTTTTGCTTTCATATCCAGCATGATGACAAACCCAGTTGCGAGATGCATAAAAATTCAAACACTTTTATTGCCATCAATAAATAAAGAAGTAGAAGAGATGGATGTGAAGATCGCAGAAACTAGCGAGGAAGAAGAGACAAATGTGATGATCGTAGAAACTGGTGAGGAAGAAACAAAATACAAAAGCATAGATTGGCGAGCGAATCTTCATGCTTATTTGGCGAGAGGAGAAACCCCATGAAATAGACTAGAGGCACATAAATTGAAAAGTAGGGCAACCAATTATGAGCTAAGAGATGGAGTACTATACCGCAGATCTTTTAATGGACCATCACTAAGATGTTTGACGAGGGAAGAGGGAGAAAAAGTGCTAAAAATGCTACACTATGGTGATGCTGGTAATCACAGTGGAGGTAGATCTTTGGCATATAGAACAAAAATGAAAGGATATTACTGGCCGTATATGCATGAAGATGCGAAGCAACACTCAAGACGTTGTGAAGATTGTCAGCGATTTGGAAAAAAGATACATGCACCAGGAGCACCATTATCATCGTCAACAAGTGTGTGGCCTTTTGGAAAGTGGGGATTAGATATTGTGGGACCATTTGTGCCTGGATCTGGATAAAGAAGATATCTCATTGTGGCAACAGATTATTTCACAAAGTGGGGAGAAGTAAAAACAGTACAACATATCCGCGATAAAGATATTTTCACATTCATATTTGAAAATATAATCTGCAGATTTGGAATTCCGGCACAGTTGATGTCTGATAATGGAAAGCAATTTGAAGGACAAAACATTGAATTGATATTCAATGCATTTAAGATAAAATATGGAAAGTCTACTCCTTTATACCCACAAGCAAATGGTCAGACTGAGGCAGCTAATAAAACAATCGCAGATATCCTGAAAAAGAAGCTAGAAGGATACCACAAAGCATGGTGTGAACAAGTGCATACTGCAATATGGGCATTTAATACAACTAGAAGAGAAGCTACTGGAATGTCACCCTTTTGTTTAACATATGGGGTTGAAGTTGTATTACCAACAGAAGTTGCTATTCCTACAACAAAAAGAGAAGCATGGGAAAAGAATTTAAGTGCTGGAATGATTTTACATAAGTTAGATGAACTGGAAGAAAAAAGTGAAAAGACTCTACAACATATGGAAAATTATCAGCGAAGATTAGCTAGCGAGTACAACAAACGTGTTAAAAAACGAGAATTCCAACCTGGCGATTAAGTTCTGCGAGAGACACCAAAATATCAGCGAGAGAATGGTGGAAAATTGGCGAGAAAGTGGGACGGAACTTACCTCATTAAAGCGATAATTGGAAATGGGGCATACAAATTAATGGATCCTAAAGGAAGAGATGTTGGCCAGAGACTTGATACACCATGGAATAGATTATTTCTGAAAATGTATTATCAGTGACAAAATTCTGCAAGGGAAAAGACACTGGAGTATTTTATAATGAAACAGATAATAAATTCTTCTTTCTCTGTTACAAATTATGCGAGCATTATCGCGAGAAACGCGAATAAAATTTCGCAGAGATTTAAGGAATGGGACAAACCTTTATGGCGTGCACCCTAGTTCACGAATACAATTTCGTAAGAGGCAAATGTAAGACCTACAAGCATGTTATAAGGGGGGTATCTCTTTATATGATTCAGGGATAAGGTTACACCACTGCTGGAACCTGAGTCATACAGATGTTGGGGTTAAAGAAAACCTATCCGGGAGAGAGATCTTGGATTTCCAACTTTATAAGGTTATACCCTGGTTGGACAACTGAGAATCTCTTCCAAGGAGTGCAGAGTATGACCAAGGCGTCGAGGTACACGGTTGAGCCAAAGGTGCCCGAGACGGACGAACCTACCCTAGCCATCTTTGGTAAGTCTTGGATATGATGCACTCGGCCTGAAGAAAACCCCACTTAGGGTGCAGTCTTGTAACTATAAGCCATATAGGCATAAAGGATAGGAGGCTGCGAAAAAAACTGGTTGTCGGTAAATCTGGATGGGTGGAGCTAGTCTTGTATGGCCGATGTGCCCTCCTTGAAGGGGCAACCAGGGGGAAGATAAGGGCGGCACCCTCCATTAGGGAGCTGATAAGTGTCTTAAGACGACAATGTCATGGGGCTTTATGATCGCAAGAACATTTATGCCTGTCATACTGTCGCGTGACGTAAATTATACAAAGGCAAAAAGTCAAAAGAGAAAAAGTTAAGATGAGATCAATGGGTTTTTACATGAAAGTGTAAAGACGTCCTGCGACTTCATTGCAAGACGGAAATGTCACATGGCTTAATTCTCGCGAGAGAACTTAGACTTGTCATATTGTCGAAATACAATTAAGAAATAAAGATAAGGCAAGATCAATTGGTTGATACATGCAAATGTAAAGACGTCCTGCGATTTTGTCGCAAAGAGGAAAATTGGCGAAATAAGACCTTTAATTAGGAAGGAAAAATAAAACCAATAGAATAATCTCAAATACTAATTATTATGTTTTAAGCGTGCAGGAAAGATCTGTTCATCGCAAGAAAACATATATGAAGGCAAATTTCTTCAGCATTCTTCAGGATTATTGTCAGAATTCATCATTTCATAAAAATATAGGTACACTTTGCGCGGAAATAGTTCAAGTTCTCAAGAAAATTAATAAGGGGCAAATAAGGGAATGAATATATAAGATTTCATTAATTTTCTTAAGAATATTCGAAGGGAACAAGATTAAAATTTATACTTCAAAGTTTAAAAAAAGTTACATTACATGCGAGAAAGAAGAAAAAAAAGAAATTAAAAACGATATTCAAGTTTCAGTGGTGGTCTCACCAGACTTAGGATTGTTGTTAGGGTTATTATCATCTCCAACATTCCTCTCATCGCGAGCATCATCACCAACATTTTTCTCATTACGATTTTCTCCTTCTTTGGGAGAGCTTTTTTCTTTTTCTTGATCATCTTCTTCAACATCTCCTTCAGTAGATGCATATTCTAAATCCTTATCCATGGGGAGAGGGATTTCATCATCATCAAGTTTCAAAGGAGGAACAAATACAGGAGGAAGAGAGTTGGAAATCATAATTTCGTTCACAAGGACTTGAGCACTAAGATGAACCTGACGAAGGAAACCTTTGTCACGATTTCTGATTTCTATATTCTTAAAATACTCAAGATAATCAAGTCTTCTTTCAGCCTTGTCACGAGCTTCTATGCAGTCGGAAAGGAGAGTTTTGTTCTCTCTGCGAACTTTATCCAACGTACCAGTAAGAGTAGTAATGGTGGATTGAAGATTTCTTTCAGATTCTGCGAGAAACAAAATGATTAAAAAGTTATTCAGGAAGAGACTCGCGAGAAATATAGCATAAAATTTGACGAGAAAAATTAACAAGTGAGGCAGTCATAATTGACTACCTTCTTTTTGAGAGGTTAAGTTTTGGATTAATGAAAAGAGACAGTTCTCCCATTGGTTCATAGCATCATCGAATTTGTCGCCAACCATGCCTTTCAGACGAGATTTCATGTTCTCCTCATTGGTGCGTAAATATGAATTTTCTTTTGATAATAGGGAATGAGATTTCTCTAATTGGGAGTATTCATCTCGAAGCTTGCTGGCATTCAAACTAAGAGTTAGCCTACCCTTGATAAGTTTGTCTATTTCAGCGACAGATGATTCAGTTACTTCATTGAGTTTATTCGTAAGAGAGCAGAGAGATTGCTTTTGGTTATCACATATCCTTTGAAGATTGTTCACTTTCTGCGAGGAGATCGACATCAAACTTGAAAGTTTATGTTTCTCCTGAGATAAAGTTTTATTTTCATCTGACAAAGATTCAATCGCCAAATTAGTCTTGATTAACAAATATGAAAGGCGAGTAACCTCGTTGTTTAGTAAACTTTAAATTTGTGATAATTGATTATTCTCATTAGTGAGACTATCTATTTGATCAATTGAATATGTATAGAGATTATCTAATCTATTATGCTGCTCCATCCAAGAATCTCTTTCAACGCGATCTTCTTCATCGATGGATTCAGATTTAAGTTTTTCCATGAAACGAGTCTGATTGGAGACTAATATATGAACCAAGAATTTAAAAGGAAGATTTGAGTATGAAGAATATGAAAATGAAATAAAAAGAGAAAAGGGAAGAGGAAAAAAGAAGTGTACCTTTCAACTCGTCATTTTTTCTGCGAAGATTCTAGCGATCCAGTAAAAATTTATTAAGCTTGTGGTTCAAAACTTCACATTCAGAAGTCTTATCTTGAAGACTTTTTATTAAAGCTGCATTTTCATTTTCCAGAGATGCTCGCGAAACAAAGTTGTCAGAACCAATATATTTGAGCAGAGTCTCGCAAACTTCGTATTGAAGAGAATCAGTAGAAGAATCTTTAGCATTATTTAAAATGTTAGATAAAACCTTAAAGGCAATATCAACTCCCGCGAGAGTTTCATTTGATGGAGGGAAAGATTCAGAAGATGAGGTAGTAACAAGGGAAAGTTGATGACTTGGGTCATTAGCGATGGTTGCATCATCAGAAGGAGGAGTTTTTGGGAAAGTAACAATTGGAGGACGTAAAGGGCTAGAGGGAGTTTCAGTCATAGCAGCTTAAGGAGTTTGATTTGGTAAAAGTCCAGTAGAGGCAGAAGTATTGACAGCGAGCTTCTCGCAGACAGATGAAGGAGGATCCGATTACACAGGTGTAGGGATAGCTCTCGCAGATGCTAATATGGGAATGCTGATATTGCTTCCAAGACTCTTAAAATGGCGAGATCTTTTAGGAGGATTGGCGGTGCTCTCATCATTATGCGAATAATAATTTATATAAGAAACAGAGGCAACAATATTGTTGTTAAGAAATAGAATGTGTTTCTTACTACCTTATTACTCGCAGAACTTTTCTTCCTCTTTTCAGCTAGCTTTTTGCGAGAATTTGGGGTTTGAGTTATTACCGATTGAGTGTTGGGGATAGTTCCACTGAAGAGAAAACATAACAATAATTATGAAAAATAAAGAAGATTGAAGAGCATAAGTAAAAATTAGTTCAAACAGATGACATGATTGAAACATATACCTTGATGACTCCATTAGAACAGTAGCAGGAGAATATGAAGAAGGAGAAAAGTTGCAGACAAAGAAAGCAGAAGAAGAAAAGAAGAAGAAGATTAATTCTATAACTAAACTTCACCTTTTATAGGCAAAAGAAAAATGACCTGATAGGTAGGAACGTGTCGATAAAAAGAAGAATTGCAACACGTGTAAGCGGTAAAGCTAAATTTACGAAATCTTGTCGAGCAGAAAACATGGAAAGAAAATAAGTTGCGAGTGATATGAAGAGTTAAAAATTCTTATATCTTTTCCACTTTGCGAAGAAAACATGAGAAGAGGCAAGATGTAGGACCAGAATATCGCCACAACGATATTCTTGTGATGAGAATGACACTTGTACGAGAAGATCAAATGTTCCTACAATATTAACAACATCTTTACGAGAACATCGTGAGATTCTTCAATGACATTTGGCGAGTGTCATGAGAGAACATCATAATAGCTGACGATTGAAGAAGCATGCTAAAAGTGTGTTTATTTCACGATGATTACAAAAGTCGGCGATAATTAACATTGTAACTACCGCGATGAGATCGCAGAATAGATCCGAAAGAAGGGGAAAACTTAGCTGTCGTCCACTATGTAATTTTCTATATAAAGGGTTCCAATAGATCCAGAAGAGGATGATGTATTTTTTAGAGTTGAGAAAGTCTTGAGGAGAGAGAAACTCTACAAAGAAAGTTGTATTTCTGAGTTTCAATATTTTCTGTAAACATTTCTGAGATCTAAATAACAAAGTGTCGTTTAATTCTTCAAATCTTCAACTAGTTTCTCATAGATTTCTATAGAATCTTAACAGGGGTGTAGTGTGGGAATTCCTGCTACTACAGAAGCCATTAAAAAATTTCTTCACTTGGTTACAAGATAGAACTTGTAAATATGAAATAACAAGAGCTTGGAATAAATCTGTTAAAGGCTCAGAAGCACACAAATTCATTAAGAGACTCTAGTATACCAGAATTGCTCTTTCAAAATGGAACAAAAAAACACTTTGGTGATATCAACAAAAATGTGGATAACTTTCAAAAATAGTTAGATGAAGTTCAAGCTCAACCATTCTCTAGAGAAAATTCTCTTAAAGCTGAGGTAATATCCAAGGAATTAGATAAATGGCATCAGATTCGGAATGATTTTTACAAAAAAAAAATCAAGGTATAACTTTGTCAAAGAAATGGACTACAACACTATGTATTTCCATACTTTAACAAAGAGGAAAAAATCAAGAAACGATATTGATTATTTAAAAGATTCAGAGGGTAATTGGGTTCATTCTATAGAAGACATATATTCACTTCTTTTAAATTATTTCAAGAATATCAGCACCACTTGCACTCCTATCATTGTAGAGCAACATTACTCTCATATTCCAAATCTAATCACAGGTGAAGAGAAGACCTTACTTCTATCAATCCCAACTGATGAAGAGATTTTTAAAACTCTCAAAACCATGGAAAATTGGTCTGCCCCTGGACCTGAAGGATTTCAAGAAGGTTTCTACAAATATCAATGGAGTATTGTGGGAGATGATGTTTGTAATGTGGTTAAAAAATTCTTCTCTTCAAGACAGATGACAAGACAGCTAAACAAGACTTTCATTTTTCTTATTCCTAAAAAGAGAAAACCATGCACTTCCTCTGATTTCATACCCATAGGCCTGTGCAACACATCTTATAAGATCATTTCTAAAATCTTGGTAAATAGAATGAAACCTTTCATGGATAGGATAATTTCTCCATATCAAGCTGCTTACGTGTCTGGAAGGCTTATAAATGAAAATACCATCAATGCTCATGAACTTATTCATTCCATGAAGAGGAAACAAGGTGAAGGAGGTTGGTTAGCTTTGAATTTAGACATTTCAAAGGCATTTGACAGATTAGAATGGCCTTTTTTAATGAAAAATCTTACAAGTTTTGGATTCTATGAAGATTGGTGTCAGCTAATATATCAATGCGTAAGCTCTACTTCTCTAGATGTACTTCTAAATGGGTCTCCATGTGTTGATTTCCGGCCAACAAGAGGCATAAGACAAGGAGATCCCTTATCTTCCTATCTATTCATTCTTGATATGGAGTGGTTTTCCAGAACTATGGTTGATGCACATCATAACAAAAGTATTAATGGAATTTCAGCTGCTAGAGGAGCCCCACCAATTAATCATCTACTTTTTGCAGATGATTGCCTTATTTTTACCCATGCTAATTTAACCAGTGTGAATAATCTCCTTCAAGTTTTGCAGGATTTTAGTTTTCAATCTTGTCAAGTCATAAATTTTGACAAACCAGCTGTCCATTTTAGCAATAATATGGATCCTAGTACTTGTAACACCTTAAGTCAAATATTAGGTGTTAAACCTATGGATAAGAATGAGAAATACTTGGGCTCTCCTCTCATCATTGGCAATTATAAAGTTAAAGCTTTTGAAGATATTCAGTTAGCTTTTGAAAGAAGATTAGGCACTTGGCAAGGTACCACAATGCATCAAGCTGGCAGAACTACCATGGTTAAAGTTGTTCTTAATTCCATTCCTACTTATCAAATGAGTACTTTTAAAATGCCTAAAAATCTTTTAAAAAAGTTAGATACAATACAAAGAAGGTTTTGGTGGGTCTATAATTCCAATAGAGGCACTAATTTAATTGCTTGGCAAAATATGTGCATATCCAAAGATCTTGGAGGTTTGGCATTCAGAGATTTGGAGAAGTTAAATCATCCCTTACTTCAAGAATGAAGAATTCTTGCATATTGGCTCAGAAAAGAACAATACTTCATGGGTGTTGAAAGGGATTGAGAAAGGTTTGTTCATTCTTCAACAACATTACAGTTTTGAAGTCAACAATGGAAAATCTACTAGAATATGGATGAACAGATGGATTATAGGCTTACAAGAGAAAGCGAAACCAATTGATCCTTCTCATCTTCAATATGTGTTTGTGAGTGAACTAATCAGTGCTGAAACTAATTCTTGGAATCTCTCTCTCCTTAACATTATGTTTGTACCTGAAGTGGTTGAGAAAATCAAAATAATGCAGTTATCTCCAGATGAATAAGATGTTCTCAGATGGTTGCCCTCAAGAGATGGAAATTTCACAATCAAAAGCACCTACAACAAGCTCAATGAAAATAGAACTCAAAATCAGATAGCTACTAGTATTGTGCCTAAAGAAGTATGGAAAAATTTATGGAAGATGAATCTACCTCATAGAGTCAAACTTTTCATCTGGAAATGTCTCAAGGAAGTTGTCCCTACTAGAGAAAGACTTTCTCAGCACAATCACAGTATTGAAAACTACTGCAATATCTGCAATCACCATAATGAGTCTTTATTTCATCTTCTTATGTCATGCACTCATGCCAAAGCTGTCTGGAATTCTCTTAATATCAATATTTCTCAAGTTATGGAAAACTGCACCAATGTCAGAGATTGGATTATCTCTTGGTTTTCTCAAGTTAACAACACAAACATAGAAGAACTGAAGAGTTGGAGGATCACTCTTATGGTAGCTTGCTGGATTATCTGGAAAGATAGATGTGACAACATCTTTCAAGATAAAATTATAAACCCTGCTAATATTATTTCTAGAATTAACTATCATCTAGCTAGTATTAGTAGCATGAGTAGAACTGCAGTCACAAGTAGGAATGATGCTTTAGTTACTACCACTTCTCTTATTCATCAGTTTTCTGAATTTTCACCATGCACAGTTTATATTGATGCCTCCTTCGATCATGCTACTAACAATTGTGGCACTGGAATGGTGCTCTTCTCTATTACAGGTGAAACAAAAGGATTCAGAGGCTCCTATGCAGATAGAGTGACTAATGCTGAAGCTGGAGAATGTATGGCTATATTAGAAGCACTTAGCTGGATCAAAGCCACAGGAAGGAATAACATCAAAGTGATAGCTGATGATGAGAATGTAGTTAACACTCTCTTGTCGAATAGTTATTTTGTTAGATGGGAAAACATGAAGCTTATTAGAGAAAAAAAGCTTCTCAAAAATTCCTTTACTAGTTGTCAATTTGTTCATGTTAAGAGAGATAGCAATAATCTGGCAGATGCCATTGTTAAAAAAGTGAGAAGAGAGAAACTTACTATTGACGTCTCTCAAAATGTTTTAAGTTGTTTACAAACTTTCCTAGGCAGGCATATTGAGCCTGCCATTATCTAATAAAATGCTCTCAGTTATCTAAAAAAAAAAAATTACACCAGTCTGACGGTTCTAAATGTGCCTTTTCGATCCATCGACGGTTTCTATTCTTTTTTTCTTTTTTTTTGAAGCATGAAGATGTTATTAAAATTAAGCGACAATTACACGAGGGTAAGTAATACCCAAGGAGTCATCCATTACAATTTGATTGATGCATGATGGGATTGTGTGATCCCAAAATAAAGTTGTATGGTTCTCTAATTGGCTTTTGTCCGCTGCCAGATTGGCTAGTCCGGCTGCTGCTTGATTGCGTTCCCTGTAGTTATGGTTGATGGTGCAGTGAGGGATCTGACCCATGATTTATTTGGTTTCAGCGATCATTCCTGATATGTACCATGGTGGATCAACATCTGAGGTTAGGAATCGAAGTAGGTTTTCCGAATCGCTTTGACGGCTTCTATTCTTATCAAAACGGAAGATCTATCTTACAAAAACAAATGGTATTATAAACCATCTGACGGTTCTAAATGTGGCATTTTAATCCATCAACGGCTTTCGTCCTTCTCAAAATGGAAGATCTATCTTACAAAAACACAAGGCTACTAATAGGGGGCACAAAATTGCTTGGGGGTGTACCAATATTGGCATAGGACAAAACATCCTCAAGCCTTGCATTGGTACACCCCCAAGAAATTTAATGCCTCCTATTAGCAATGTTGCAAAAATGGAGGATCGGTTCTTAATGTTCCTTTCCGACCTATCGACGACTTCTATTATTCTCAAAACAAAAAATATAAATTGTGGCTGAGAATGCATGATTGCTAAAGGGGTGACTGGAATTAGCAGGGATACCATTTCATATATATGAGACAAAAGAGTTGCATATGATCGTGACCGTCGGATCACTCAAATGGTACCCCATGCTAAACCCGGTAACCCACTTAATTGGACGTTCGAGATCCGTACGACTTTTCTTCCATTAATATCATATTCGATTTTCTTTACTGGTTCTCCTCCCATTTTCCGAAAGTTACAGAATTAACAAAACCAAACGTTAATGAAACGCAATCAAGATAGTTCATTCGTGAGTTATCCAAAAGTGAGCAAGTGAAGATTTTTACTATACTTTGTACATGGGCCTAGAGGTGTCAATGGATGAATATTCGTCGGATATTTGGAAATTCGTATCTGATAGGTTAAGCGCTATCGGATATTCGATATCCGATAATATCATATAGGATATCAAAATCAGATATCGATTCAGATATGTTAAGCTATCGGATATTTATCCGATAATATCCGATAATGATAAAAAAAATGTTGAAAACCCTGTAAAACATGTTCATAATTAAAATTGAAGTTCATAAACCAACCAGTACGCATACAGGTATGCATACTATGGTTCCCGGACTTGGAATATCTTGCACAAATCAACATAAAAGTACGCATATTGTGCTATATCCAATCATGATTATTTGTTATATACTCCCATTTCAATCATTGAAATATTCTTGGAAGACGACAATAGCTGTCTCACACAAACTATTAGCTTAAAAGTAATTTTCAAGTGATTGAATGATCAATACGAAATATTCTGGGTCTACATCAAATGACTGTCTCACACAAATCATGTAAGATGTTACAACAATATTTTTACATGATCATCTATGACTTTCATCAAGAATATAATGAAAAGACGAGGGTACCCAAATACACCATAATCTTTAAATTATCCACCTATAAGTCCTCTTACCGAAAGTGATTTTCTATGGACAAAGTTGAGACAATACGACATATCGATATTCACACTTTGCGTGATCGTCTATGAGTACGAGATCGAGATAATACAACAATCAAAGTGTGATTACTTGATAATATGTTTGGACTTAACCAAACTCCATAAGATCACTATCAAGTAATACGGAGTTAACATTTGTGTATTTTACTTTTAATTATAATTGCGGAAATATAAAAGTAAAAGACACAACAAGATTTTGTTAACGAGGAAACCAAAAATGCAGAAAAACCCCAGGACCAAGTCCAAAATTGAATACTCTCAGAATTAAGCCGCTATACAAAATCTAAACCAACTTCGTATAGTTGAGATCAAGCAACTAAACCTAGTTCACTTAGTTTCTTCAGTATCTATGCGCTTCCGACATTTGATAAGTGCACGCACTGGAACAATTCCTTTGGATCGTATTCAAAACGGTAAATGAACAATGAATCTGTTTGGTAATAACTCTCCTGATTCTCTCAGATGAAGATATGTCAAGTCATATGCAAAGGCTCTTCCATTTAAACTAATAAACTCTTTTGCCTGGTTAGATCAATCTATCCAACAACTACCGGACTAGCAAAGTTTAGATTTACAATCAATCAATATAGAATCCAATAAGAAACTATAAAGAGATGCCGATCTTACGCAACTAATCAATCGAATAAATCTGATTCTAGTTGGATCCCAACCGATCAAGGTTTTTGCTACACAAAGTATGAGAAACCAATAAGAAATCTTCGTTGTCTTCAAATATTCTTTAATCTTAAATTAAACCTGTACAACACCACTTGAATCATTTGTGATCAATCAGGCACATAACAGAGTCTATTAACGATGGATTATCACAAGATGTCTTTAGATCTACAAACAGTTCTAAAGCTCCCGTCAACACTCCGATCTAGTATGAGTGAATCTTATATCAAAAGACAAGATTCTGAAGAATAAACAAACTAGGTGCAATCAAAGTTCAACAACTGTTAGTTAATCAAATCAATCAAAAACTAATAAATTGCAATTATATAGTTTCCCATCAACGGTACTCGTAGAGCTTCTTGATCCCACAAAAGTCTTTAAACGAGCGGTCGTAAGACATTTTCCCTAATTAGGGTACTTTCGTCTCCAGATAGACGGCTCCACCAGAAACAACAAAAAGATGAAGTTTTTGTGGCTCTTAGGATAGTGTAGGACCAGAATATCGCCACAACAATATTGTTGCGATAAGAATGACGCTTTTACGAGAAGATAAAATGTTCCTACAATATCAACGACATCTTTGCGAGAGCATCGTGAGATTCTTCAATAACATTTGGCGAGTGTCATGAGAGAACATCATAAAAGATGGCGATTGAAGAAGCATGATAAAAGCGTGTTTGTTTCACGATGATTACAAAAGTTGGCGATAACTAACATTGTAGCTACCGCGATGAGATCGCATAATAGATCCAAAAGAAGGGGAAAATTTAACTGTCATCCACTATGTAATTTCCTATATAAAGGGTTCAAATAGTTCCAGAAGAGGATGATGTATTTTTTAGAGTTGAGAAAGTCTTGAGGAGAGAGAAACTCTAGAAAGAAAGTTGTATTTCAGAGTTTGAATATCTTCTGTAAACATTTCTGAGATCTAAATAACAAAGTGTCGTTTAATTATTCAAATTTCCAACTAGTTTCTCATAGATTTCAGTAGAATCTTAATAGGGATGTAGTGTGGGAATTCCTGCTACTATATTTTGGCGCCCGAAACAGGGAATGAATTAGCAAAATCATAGAAAAAGTGAAAAAGAGGATAGGAATTATTCAAGATCAAGGAAATCCTAAAGCAAGTTGGTGAAATATTTAGAGGAAGAATGATTAGAATTAAAGAGAATTGTTGGAAATTGGAGTATGATATGGTGTCAAGAGTAATGATTGATAAATTTCATGAAAACATTAAGGGGAAGATACATAAACGAGATTTTAAAGGGAGAAAAATTATGACGGTGGAGAAAACGCCATTATTGAAGGATTGGGAAAAGCAGGAAATTACATTTACAGCAACAGAAAATTCAGAAGAAAATCTAGGCCATACATCCCCTTTGGTGATTACGGTATCCACTATACCAATAAGAAAGGGAAAATCAACAAAATTTGTAGAAGAATGGGCTATGAATAGAACTCTAGTGGATACATGAAGTTATGTGGATATAATATTTATGCTTTTAAGAAAATGGGGTATAAGGATGAAGAAATGTCTTATTCAGCATATCATATTCATGGTTTTGGAAAATCTTTAACAAAACCAAGAGGTGAAATAATGGTACGATTACCACTTGGAGAAATTGAAACGCAAGTAACACTATGCGTCAACCTTACATCAATGCATTAAATTCCCTATGCCTAGTGGAATTGGAGAAATTAGAGGAGATACAGATCTTGCGAAGATATGCTATCAAATTGAAGTGAGAAATTGTGAAGAACGTCCAAAGCAACGAAAGGCTCACAAAAAAGTAGCGAGATAGACAAAGAAAGAAGAAGAGTTTAAAGTATACATGATAAGAGCAAAAGAAGGAAAAGGAATACCCAGTGAACTTTCGCGAGACGGAGACGAACTTGCGAGAGTTATAAAAATGCCAACCCCAATGGGAGAGCCAGAATCCAGTTACACTGCAGCTGAACCAACAAAGGAAGTAAATATTGGAAGTGAAGAAGAACCTAAAATGCTGAAAATTGGGACTAGAATGGAGACAGATAAGGAAGAAAGAACTATAAATCTTTTGCGAGAATACAAAGATATTTTTGCGTGGAGCATGGATGAAATTCCTGGGATAGATCCATCAGTAGCATGTCATAAATTAAAAATCAACAAAAACATAAGGCCATTCAAGCAAAGAATAAGAAAAATCGCAACAACATACCATTCTCAAATAGAAGAAGAATTACAGAAGATGCTCGACGCAGGAATTATAAGGCAAGCAAAATATCCGGAGTGGATTGCAAATATGGTGGTGGTCCCAAAGAAGAACAAGGGAATAAGAATTTGTATAGATTTTACTGATTTAAACAAAGCTTGTCCTAAAGATAGTTTTCCACTACCAGATATCCCACAGATGGTTGAATCAGCAGCAGGAAACGAGAGGATAACTTCATTAGATGGATACAAAGGATATAATCAAATTACTCTCGCTGAAGAAGACCAAGAGCATACCGCGTTTTTTGCTCCAAGAGGATTATATTTTTATACAAAGATGCCATTTGGTTTACGAAATGCTGGTGCAACATATCAAAGAATGGTGGAGAAGGTGTTTGCAAAATGGATCCACAAAACATTGGAAGTATATGTAGATGACATGCTAATCAAAAGTAAGGAAGCTAAGAATCATGTGCAAGATTTGAAAGATATTTTCGAGCAAATGCGGCAATTTAATATCAAGGTGAATCCTGAAAAGTGTACTTTTGGAGTGTCTTCTGGAAAGTTTCTGGGGTATATTGTATCAAAAGAAGGAATACAAGTTGATCCTGAAAAAGTGCAAGCAATCCGCGATATGCCAACACCTGTGACGGTAAAAGATGTTCAAAAATTGAATGGACTATTAGCCTCGCTAGGAAGATTCATCTCGCGATCTTCTGACAAATGCAAATATTTTTTCTACGTACTCAAAAAGGGGACAAAATTTAAGTGGACAGATGAATGTGAAAAGGCTTTTCAGGAAATAAAATAACATTTAGTGAATATAACTATTTTACAGAAAGTTGAACCGGGAGAAGAGTTATTAATCTATCTTGCGACAACCACGTACGCGCTAAGTGCGGTATTATTGCGAGTAGATGCTGGAATAGAGAAACTAATTTATTATATTAGTAAAACGTTCAATTCAGCAGAGAAAAATTATTCAAAGATTGAGAAATTAATTCTAGCACTGGTACATGCAACCTTCAAGCTCCGTATCTATTTTCAAGCACATAAGATCAAAGTGTTAACAAAAGTGCCAATTGAGTCAGTAATGAAGAATTCAAAAAGATCAGGCAGAGTTGAAAGATGGAATGCACAAGTGGGACATTTCGATATCAAGTATGAAATTCTATCTTCGCCAAAATCACAGGTCATCGCAGATTTCTTAGCCGAGTTTCATTTGGAAGATGATGAAGTTGTGGAAGAAATGATGGATGTAGAAGAAGAACATGGAGATCCAAAAGAATTATTAACAGAACCTAATAGATTGGAGATATTAGTGGATGAATCATCTAATGGAGAAGGAAACAGGATTGGGGTTGTTTTTATTTCGCCAGAAGGAGAAAAAACAGCTTTTTAATTCAGGTTGGAATTTACATCCACTAATAATGAGACAAAATATGAGGTTGTGATCGATGCTCTAAAGTTTGCGATAGAGTTGAAATTGGAGAATGCTAGAATTACCAGCGATTCTCAGCTGGTTATTCGCCAAATAACTGGAGAATATACAACAAATGAACGTTCTTTAAGGAAATATAAAAGACTCGTGGAAGAATTATCTGCGAGAATTCCAAAAATAAGATGGAGGCACATATCAAGGAAAGATAATAGACTTGCAGATGCCTTTGCTTTCATATCCATCATGATGACAAACCCAGTTGTGAGATGCATAAAAATTCAAACACCATCAATAAATAAAGAAGAAGAAGAAATGGATGTGAAAATCGCAGAAAATGGCGAGAAAGAAGAGACAGATGTGATGATCGTAGAAACTGGCGAGGAAGAAAAAAAAGATAAAAGCATAGATTGGCGAGCGGATCTTCATGCTTATTTGGAGAGAGGAGAAAACCCAAGAAATAGACTAGAGGCACATAAAGTGAAAAGTAGGGCAACCAATTATGAGCTAACAGATGGAGTACTATACCGCAGATCCTTTAATGGACTATCGCTAAAATGTTTGACGAGGGAAGAGGGAGAAACGGTGTTAAAAATGCTACACAGTGGTGATGCTGGTAATCATAGTGGAGGTAGATCTTTGGCATATAGAACAATATGCAGGGATATTACTGTCCGTATATGCATGAATATGCGAAGCAACACTCAAGACGTTGTGAAGATTGTCAGCGATTCGGAAAAAAGATACATGCACCAGGAGCACCATTATCATCATCAACAAGTGTGTGGCCTTTTGGAAAGTGGGGATTAGATATTGTGGGACCATTTGTGCCTGGTTCTGGACAAAGGAGATATCTCATTGTGGCAACAGATTATTTCACAAAATGTGGAGAAGTAAAAGCAGTACAACATATCCGCGATAAAAATATTTACACATTCATATTTGAAAATATAATCTGCAGATTTGGAATTCCGGCACAGTTGATGTCTGATAATGGAAATCAATTTGAAGGACAAAACATAGAACTGCTACTCAATGCATTTAAGATAAAATGTGGAAAGTCTACTCCTTTATACCCACAAGCAAATGGTCAGGCTGAGGCAACTAATAAAACAATCGCAGATATCCTGAAAAAGAAGCTAGAAGGATACCACAAAGCATGGTGCGAACAAGTGCATAATGCAATATGGGCATATAATACAACTAGAAGAGAAGCTACTGGAATGTCACCCTTTTGTTTAACATATGGGGTTAAAGCTGTATTACCAACAGAAGTTGCTATTCCTACAACAAAAAGAGAAGCATGGGAAAATAATTTAAGTGCTGGAATGATTTTACATAAGTTAGATGAACTGGAAGAAAAGAGAGAAAAAACTCTACAACATATGGAAAATTATCAGCGAAGATTGGCTCGAGAGTACAACAAACGTGTTAAAAAACGAGAATTCCAACCTGGCGATCTAGTTCTGCGAGAGACACCAAAATATCAGCGAGAGAATGGTGGAAAGTTGGCGAGAAAGTGGGACGGACCTTACCTCATTAAAAAGATAATTGGAAATGGGGCATACAAATTAATGGATCCTGAAGGGAGATATGTTGGCCAGAGGCTTGATAGACCATGGAATAGACTATTTCTGAAAAGGTATTATCAGTGATAAAATTCTACAAGGTAAGAGACACTAGAGTATTGAATAATAAAACAAATAATAAATTATTCTTTCTCTGTTACAAGTTATGCAAGTAAAAACGCGAATAAAATTACGCATAGATGTAAAGAATGGGACAAACCTTTATGGCGTGCACCCTAGTTCGCGAATAAAATTTCGTAAGAGGCAAATGTAAGACCTACAAGCACGTTATAAGGGGGGTATCTATTTATATGATTCATGGATAAGGTTACACCACTGTTGGAACCTGAGTCATACAGATGTTGGGGTTAAATAAAACCTATCCGGGAGAGGGATCTTGGATTTCCAACCCTATAAGGTTATACCCTGGTTGGACGACCGAGAATCTCTTCTAAGGAGTGCAGAGTATGACCAAGGCGCCGAGGTACACGGTTGAGCCAAAGGTGCCCGGGACGGACGAACCTACCCTGGCCATCTTTGGTAAGTCTTGGCAATGATGCACTCGGCCTGAAGAAAACCCAATTTAGGGTGCAGTCTTGTAACTATAAGCCATATAGGCATAAAGGACAAGAGGCTACGAAAAAAACTGGTTGTTGGTAAATTTGGATGGGAGGAGCTAGTCTTGTATGGACGATGTGCCCTCCTTGAAGGGGCAACCAGGGGGAAGATAAGGGCGGAACCCTCCATTAGGGAGCTGATAAGTGTCTTAAGACGACAATGTCATGGGGCTTTATGATCGCAAGAATATTTTGGCCTGTCATATTGTCGCGTGATGTAAATTATGCAAAGGAAAAAAGCCAAAAGAGAAAAAGTTAAGATGACATCAATGGGTTTTTACATGAAAATGTAAAGACGTCCTGCGATTTCATCGCAAGACGGCAATGTCACATGGCTTAATTCTCGCAAGAGAACTTAGACTTGTCATATTGTCGCAATACAATTAAGAAATAAAGATAAGGCAAGATCAATGGGTTGATACATGCAAATGTAAAAACGTCCTGCGATTATGTCGCAAAGAGGAAAATTGGCGAAATAAGACCTTTAATTAGGAAGGCAAAATAAGACCAATAGAATAATCTCAAACACTAATTATTCTTTTTTAAGCGTGCAGGAAAGATCTGTTTATCGCAAGAAAATATATATAAAGGCAAATTTCTTCAGCATTCTTCAAGTTATTGAGCGGAAATAATTCTAGTTCTCAAGAAAATTAATAAGGGGCAAGGGAATGAATATACAAGATTTCATTAACTTTCTTGAGAATATTCGAAGGGAATAAGACTAAAAGTTATACTTCAAAGTTTCAAAAGAGTTACATTACTCGCGAGAAAGAAGAAGAAAAAGAAATTAAAAATGATATTCAAGTTTCAGCGGTGGTCTCGCCAGCATTAGGATTGTTGTTAGGGTTGTCATCATCGCCAACATTCCTCTCATCGTGAACATCATCACCAGCATTTTTCTCATTACGATTTTCTCCTTCTTTGGGAGAGCTTTTTTCTTTTTCTTGATCATCTTCTTCAACGTTTTCTTCAACATCTCCTTCAGTATATGCATATTCTAAATCCTTATCCATGGGGAGAGGGATTTCATCATCATCAAATTTCAAAGGAGGAACAGATACATAAGGAAGAGAGTTGGAAATCATAATTTTGTTCACAAGGACTTGAGCACTAAGATGAACCTGACGGAGGAAACCTTTGTCACGATTTCTGATTTCTATATTATTGAAATACTCAAGATAATCAAGTCTTCTTTCAGCCTTGTCATGAGCTTCTATGCAGTTGGAAAGGAGAGTTTTGTTCTCTTTGTGAACTTTATCCAACGTACCAGTAAGAGTAGTAATGGTGGATTGAAGATTTCTTTCAGATTCTGCGAGTAACAAAATGATTAAAATGTTATTCAGGAAGAGACTCGCGAGAAATATAACATAAAATTTGACGAGAAAAATTAACAAGTGAGGCAGTCATAATTGACTACCTTCTTTTTGAGAGGTTAAGTTTTGGATTAATGAAAAGAGACAGTTCTCCCATTGGTTCATAGCATCATCGAATTTGTCGCCAACCATGCCTTTCAGACGAGATTTCATGTTCTCCTCTTTGGTGCGTAAATATGAATTTTCTTTTGACAATAGGGAATGAGATTTCTCTAGTTGGGAGTATTCATCTCGAATCTTGCTAGCATTCAAACTAAGAGTTAGCCTACCCTTGATAAGTTTGTCTATTTTGTGAGATGATTGATTACTTCATTGAGTTTATTCGTAAGAGAGCAGAGAGATTGCTTTTGGTTATCACATATCCTTTGAAGGTTTTTCACTTTCTGCGAGGAGATCGCCATCAAACTTGAAAGTTTATGTTTCTCCTGGTATAAAGTTTTATTTTCATCTGACAAAGATTCTATCGCCAAATTAGTCTTGATTAACAAATATGAAAGGCGAGTAACCTCGCTGTTCAGTAAACTTTGTCTTTGTGATAATTGATTATTCTCATTAGTGAGATTATTTATTTGATCAATTTAATATGTATATAGATTATCTAATCTATTATGATGGTCCATCCAAGAATCTCTTTCAACGCGAACTTCTTCAGCGATGGATTCAGATTTAAGTTTTTTCATGAAACGAGTCCGATTGGAGACTAATATATGAACCAAGAATTTAAAAGGAAGATTTGAGTATGAAGAATATGAAAATGAAATAAAAAGAGAAAAGGGCAGAGGCAAAAATAAGTGTACCTTTCAACTCGTCATTTTTTCTGCGAAGATTCTCGCGATCCAGTAAAGAGTTATCAAGCTTGTGGTTCAAAACTTCACATTCAGAAGTCTTATCTTGAAGACTTTTTCTTAAAGCTGCATTTTCACTTTCCAGAGATGCTCGCGAAACAGTGTTGTCAGAGCCAAAGTATTTGAGCAGAGTCTCGCAAACTTCGTATTGAATAGAATCAGTAGAAGAATCTTTAGCATTATTTAAAATGTTAGATAAAACCTTAAAAGCAATTTCGACTCCCGCGAGAGTTTCGTTTGATAGAGGGAAAGATGCATAAGGTGAGGTAGTAACAAGGGCAAGTTGATGACTTGGGTCATTAGCGATGGTTGCATCATCAGAAGGAGGAGTTTTTGGGAAAGTAACAATTGGGGGACGTAGAGGGCTAGAGGGAGTTTCAGTCATAGCAACTTCAGGTGTTTGATTTGGTGAAAGTCCAATAGAGGCAGAAGTATTGGCAGCGAGCTTCTCGCAGACAGAGGAAGGAGGATCCCATTGCACAGGTGTAGGGATAGCTTTCGCAGATGCTAATGTGGGAATGCTGAAATTGCTTCCAAAAGTATTAAAATGGCGAGATCTTTTTGGAGGATTGGCGGTGCTCTCGTCATTCTGCGAATAATAATTTAGATAAGAAACAGAGGCAACAATATTGTTATTAAGAAATAGAATGTGTTTCTTACTACCTTATTACTCGCAGAAGTTTTCTTCCTATTCTCATCTAGCTTTTTGCGAGAATTAGGGGTTTGAATTATTACCGATTGACTATTGGGGATAGTTCCACTGAAGAGAAAATATAACAAGAATTATGAAAAATAAAGAATATTGAAGAGCATAAGTAAGAATTAGTTCAAACAGATGACAGGATTGAAACACATACCTTGATGACTTCATTAGAACAGTAGCAGGAGAAGGAGAAAAGGAGAAAAGTTGTAGACAAAAAAAAAGCAGAAGAACAAAAGTATAAGAAGATTATTTCTATAACTAAACTCTACCTTTTATAGGCAAAAGGAAAATAACCTGATAGGTAGGATCGTGTCGGTACAAAGAAGAACTGCAACACGTGTAAGCGGTAAAGCTAAATTTACGGAATCCTGTCGAGCATAAAACATGGAAATAAAAGAAATTGCGAGTGCTACGAAAAGTTAAAAATTCTCATATCTTCTCCACTTTGCGAAGAAGACATGAGATGAGGCAAGATGTAGGACCAGAATATCGCCACAACAATATTGTTGCGATAAGAATGACGCTTTTACGAGAAGATAAAATGTTCCTACCATATCAACGACATCTTTGCGAGAGCATCGTGAGATTCTTCATTGACATTTGTCGAGTGTCATGAGAGAACATCATAAAAGCTGACGATTGAAGAAGCATGATAACAGCGTGTTTGTTTCACGATGATTACAAAAGTTGGCGATAACTAACATTGTAACTACCGCGATGAGATCGCAGAATATATCAGAAAGAAGGGGAAAATTTAGCTGTCATCCACTATGTAATTTCCTATATAAAGGGTTCAAATAGTTCCAGAAGAGGATGATGTATTTTTTAGAGTTGAGAAAGTCTTGAGGAGAGAGAAACTCTAGAAAGAAAGTTGTATTTCTGAGTTTGAATATCTTTTGTAAACATTTCTGAGATCTAAATAACAAAGTGTCGTTTAATTCTTCAAATTTCCAACTAGTTTCTCATAGATTTCAGTAGAATCTTAATAGGGGTGTAGTGTGGGAATTCCTGCTACTACAGATAGTTTACTAGAAAGACGAACTTGTGTATTTATATACCAAGGAGGTTTGAACACCAAGGAGTTTCCAAAACCGAATATTCTCAAGATATGCAATAAATGCCCAAATCGGTTTTCATAATTCCTGAAAATGCTTTGTCCAATATTTTCCGAAATCTATCAATAGAAAATCTCCAATTAGTAAATGCACATTACTAATTTTTATTCTCTAGAGATATGCATTTAATTGCTGGTAATTAAAGCATATAAAACTAATAACCTTAATTAAAAGACTCTTAATTTATTTCGGACTGGGATCTCCTTGAGTAATTAAGGAATATCTTTGAACAATAAAAGATAAGAGTTGTTGTTCGTGTTCAAAGTATATTGACATCTTTTGTAAATCCTCTTTCATATTTACAATCTTGGAATCGATTATACCACACTTCCAAACAAGTTTAGAATTGGTTCATCTGTATTCCAAGATAACTATATGATTGATCAAATATAAAATCACGATCATGGGTTCAATCGGTTCTACCAATCACTAGGATCAGTTCTACCTCAATATGGATTACTTGTGATCGAACACACAAGTTACCATGATCGGTTACGTCAATTACCAAGACCAGTTACCATATACTCATGGTATTTCTTGTGATCGTTCGCACCAGTTACCAGGATCGGTTACACCAATTACCAGAACTGGTTACACCAATTACAAGGATCGATTACACAATTCTTTTATGTTAGTTCACACCAATTACTAGGATCGGTCACACCAACTACAAATATCAATCATACTATCTCAGGTGATTACTTAGTATCGATTACACTAATTGATAAAAACCAGTCATACCAAATCATAAGTCATACACTATGATTAGTTATACCAAGATATATAACAAGTTATGATCGGTCTACTAACTCACACATATTGGTAATCTAAAGATATGCAATGAATAACAATACCAATAAGCCTAGTGATTTTCCTTTCGATTTATAAAATAATTTCATGAATGTACTTCCTTTAAACAAATGTAAACATTGTTTCCTAGGATGAAATCTTCACCTTTACCCATACACATAATCACACTAGCATTCATATGATTATGTCGATGTCATATATACGAAGTTCAAAAGATAAGCGTTATACTTCGTATCTTAATTTTATAACACTATGATCACGTGATTATGTCTTACTACTAGAGTATAATCATTCACAGCTTCACAGTTATGTTTTCAATATAGCACGACTTGAAACATACATTAGGAATGAAACAGTTCAAGTCAATATTACTAACCTCAAGAGGAAGGATGATGTCGTCGTTGTAGCTTATTACTTCTTTACATTCTTCAGGTCTTCGAGTAATACTTGTATGTCTCATAATCCTAGACTTCCTTGTCTAACCTATACGAAGTTGTCTCTAGTACATAATCAAGCGACTCTTAGATGAGTTTTGATTCACTAAAATATGACAACCAAAATTGACATACCAACGCTTGGTGGGTTCAACCGAGCTATGCTCTAACATATAAGATGAACTTGGTTAAAGCGAAAGTTTACCAACACATATTTCGAGAAATATGTAAGCGAGTTAAACTCAGCTTGAAATGTCAAATGTGTATAATCGAAGTCTATATATCTATATGACTTTTGTATCAAATATGAGATAGAGTATATAGACTTTTAAGTGATAGATGAGTTTAAGTCTCCACATACCTTTTGTTGATGAAGTTACACAAGCTCTCCATAGTAGTTATTCATCTTCAATCGATGAACGCTGTGAAGTCTAATGCTCAACTACACTTTCTATCCTAATCCGAGACTTAGCCATAAGTAGACTAGAAATCAAGGCTCATAGTTTTGGTAACTAAACTTGCCAACAAGCTTGAGATAGCAACGCTTGCGAGTTCGACCAAGCAGTGCTTTGATAATCTCCCCCTTCGTCAATTTTAGTGATAAAACTATCAATACATATGGATTAAAAAATAAATAAACTTTGTAGATTCTCATCCAAATGTTTGATTTCCTTGGTTCTTCAACATTACTTGAAATCTTTGTCACTTCCAAGTACTCCAGTGATTCTGAACGTGTTCAACTCAGCATCATAGTTGTTGAAGATCCGTATCTATAACAATGAGAAAACAATAGCTCTCAATCATTATTATACAATGTCATGGTATTACTACACAACATCAAAGTCCAATTATATCACAACTTTAACAACAATACTATGGTGATATGTATCACTCCCCCTTAGTCAATACTTCATCTCACATGGAAACCAATCCCCCTTACATAATGATCTGTAAACCATATGTATTTTTAGTGTGAACTACACATTAATTCTCCCCCTTTTGTCAATATAAATTGGCAAAGGTACGAAAACTAGTGGGATCATAATGAAATTCTCATAAAGATACTTTATGACTAAAAGAGAACATATAAACTTTGTTTCGATGATTTCACATAGTCGAAACTTAGTGTATTCATCAAGGAGTTTATAAAGATACAAGAAAACTCTTATAATGTTCCACAACTGCACTCCCCACAAAGATTTGGCAATTAAGCACAAGTTCAATTAAGAACTCTCCCCCATAAAATGTTATTCCCGAAAGAACAACAAGAGCGACCTCACTTTTACAAGAAAAGAAGGATTTCTTTGGACATTAAAAAATTACATGAGAAATGAATTTATATCCAGAAAACTCAATTAAATTAACCACAAGAGAAACTGTGATTAAGTTAATCGGAAATGATTAACATAAGAGAATTTATGGAGCCACACAGTACTTTCACATTGAAGTGGATCAGAGAAAGATCAATACTGCAGAATATTCAAAGATTCATTCTATTTTTCATCAATATTTGAATAAAGACGTATAATAGACTTAATCTTTGCAATCAAAAGTTCATCCTATCTTCCATCAATATTTGCATAATGACATAATAGGCTTAACTTTTGACATATATGGGACAATCATAGTTCACGGACGCAAACACACATATCCCACAAATTTTTTGTAATATATAAAAAAAATAAAGATTAATACTGCAAAATAATCTTCCAAATAAACTTTAGAATATAAATAAATAAATCTAAAAACATTGCAAGATGAAAATCGTTGGCAATAGATATGTGTACTGACAATAATTGTTATTCCAAACCCTTGTTATCCTTCTTAAAACACGAGAATAAATTCTCATAAGAAGTTTCCTAGACAAAATAAAGTGTAACTCCTAAGAAAAACAAAACTGAAGGTCTTCAGACATAATCAACAACCAGACATCGAACGCTGGCAAGTTCATCAGTTGCTTTCTTCAGTTCGATTTTCAGAAATTCAAGATTATTTGTTGCAATTTCAAGCTGTTCACGAACAACCCCAAAATCTCAAAGAAGATTTACCACCAATTGAGACGATATCTGAACTGACAGATCTTTTTCATGATCCACTGCATGGAAGCAGGTTATGGAGAGAGGATTTTTGTGAAACTCAATAACTTTGACGCCTTCAATATTGTCTTCCTTTTTGCATCCATCCATTGTGTACTCCATGATCTCACAGGAGAATTTTTGACGTTACTGAACGAGTATATATCATAGGAAGAATTCATGATATATATATATATATATGAGATGTTCATAGGGAAACCTTAGGGTTACTCGTTTACGTTCGGTAATGGGCCAGATGCATGTATACTCATGGTGATTAACCAGATTCAAAACCAAGAGAATCATGGAGATCGAAATAGTTTTGATAAAATCAAAGCCAAATTCTAAACACATTGACAGAAGATCTTAGCTCAAAGAAAGAATATATAAGATAATTGTTGAAATACAACAATTCAACTGTCATAAGGAATAAAAACGAGGTTTTTGAAAGTGAGCAACAGAGAGAACTTTCTCAAGAGTTACTGATCAAATATATTAAAAATGTAATAATTAACCGGAGCATGGCTCAACAGTAAGATAATCATTTTATTTTTAAATGATAAACAGATACAACAGAGACTACATTGTCAAGAAGAAGAACTTCTCAAGAATTATGAGCATCCTCACACGGTCTCAAAGAGGAGATTCATTAGTCAGTAATCAAGATGTAGTTTTACAAGTATGTAGCTCATCAAGGGTATTAACATCTTCCCTTTTTCTTTCTTGAAAGACATCAAGAAAATCACAAGATTTTTCAAGAGAATTAATAAGTTGAGAACAAGTATTACCTGATCCAGTAGTTTTTCTCGCCTTCTTAATTTTATGTTTGAGTCTATTGATACCAGTCTTGAGCTCCGAGACACGGTTATTGATGTGAATGTATTCGGGAGCATATGCTTTAGATACATGACTTTCTGCAACAAGAGACAAGGAGTTTGAAATTTTTTTCTTCCTTCGATGAGTTTTTCTCTTCATAGAGTAATTTAAAGAGTCAGTCGTCCATATAACATTCTTCCCTTTACAATTGTAAACAAGTTTCGTCGTATTTACAATCAAGAGTTGGCTCATCACAACACTTTTCTTGATTGCAAACTAGACCTTTTACTCCAACGTAATGAGAAGCAGGTTTGATTACTTCTTTAGACATCTATACAATAATGTTATGAGGTTTTGTGGAATCCATTAAATCATATATTTGTGTACGTGACTGTTAGATGTACGTGGTTTAAATTGACTGTTCAATTCACCCGCATATGGCAGTTGAGTGAGGCTCTGATTTTCAAATAAAAGATGAAATTTGAAAAGTCACGACTCTTCACAAACCCATAGTCATCGAAATTCCGGATACTGATATGGTCTCTTGTGGAAAAACTTACATTAGATTGTCTAATGAGTAGATAATGAGAGATCTTAAATCTGCTAAGTATTATTTTGATGAAGTTCTGATAGAGCACTGCTCATTCAAACTCTCAAGCGTTGCTATCTCAAGCTTGTTTGTCAAGTTTAGTGATCAAAACTATAAGTTTTGATTTATAGTCTACTTATAGCTATGTCTCGGACTAGGATAGATTGTGTAATGGAGCCTTAGACTTCATGGCGTTCATCGATTGAAGATGAAGAACTACTAAGGATATTTTGTGAAACTTCATCAACAAAAGGTATGTGGAGACTGAAACTCATCTATCACTCAGAAAGCCTATTTACACTTTATCTCCTATATTAAGACAAAAGTCATATAGATATATAGTATTCGATTATACACATTTGATATTTCAAGTTGAGTTTAACTCGCTTACATATTTCTCAAAATATATGTTGGTAAGCTTTCTCTTTAACCAAGTTCATTTTATATTCCTGACGAAAGTCAAAAGATTATCATATGAAAATCGTCTTGTAACATCTCATTTGATGTAGACTCGGAATGTTTTGTATTGATTATGTCAATCACTTGAAAATAAATTTGATGCTAATAGTTTGTGAAAACAATTATTTTCATCCTCTAAGAATGTTTCAATGATTGAAATAGAGTTTAGAATACTTAACCATAATTGGATTATAGACAGAGTATGCGTACTTGCATATATGTTGATCCAAGACCGGTATAGTATGCATACCCGTATGCGTACTGGCGAGGTCAGGTAAAGTCTGGGATCTTGGTATGCGTACCCATGCGCATACTGGCGAACTCAGTTGATGTCCGGGAACTATTGTATGTGAACCTGTATGCGTACTGAATTCAACTGATGTTTTGGATGTGTGATAATATGCGTTCCCGTTCGTGTACTGGAAGATACAATCCAAGTGTGGCTACTTAAGTATGCGTACCCATTTGCATACTTGAGTGGGTTAAGTTCTAGAATCGGTTGTTCCATGAGCTAATATATTTATATAATAAGGAATGCAATCTTTTGCAAACCGTGGCTATAATGTTCATGAATTGATTCGAGTGAATCAAACCGATTTTGCTTCAATTGTGTCTTGTATACTTTTATGAGAATATAAACAATTGAACAACTCTATAACTAGTTTCATCAGAGTCATTTGAACTAGTTGTGGTTAAGATGAATAAGGTTGATATGAAAGTGTTCATATGGCTAACTTCGGTTAACTATTGTTGAGCCAACCTAGTGTACACGTTTAGGTACGGTTATCCATATCTAAATGAGGTACATTTTATTTGTGTGTAATGTAGTTGCAGAATAACCTACAACTACACCCTCAATAGAATTTGTAAAACTTAAGAAGTTCTTGATGATGAATGACAATTTTCTTATTAATTCTCTCAATTGATTACAAAGAAGTATCTAAATAGAACTAGAATAGTTACCACTTTCTCTATTCTCTTTCCTAAGATATTTTCTAACACTCATTAAAAGAACCTCTCGAATTTTACATTTGAACTCCTATTTATAGTAAAATTTGTACAACTGTATATGTGCTGCGAAGTATCGCAACATATCTTCGCAAGATTATTTTATGCTCGCAAATCTTTCATACTTCCCCGCGCTTCCTCTATCATCGCATTGTTTTGTAGCTCTTTCCTCTTATATTTATTACGATGTTCGTAAGCTAATGTCTTGTGATATTCGGTACCTACATCTTGCCTCTTCTCATGCCAATTCTACGAAGAAGGAATGTCATGAGAACCTCTATTCTCGTAAATTTAATATAGTTATCACCACCTATTACATTCGCAACACGTATTTTTCTTTTTCATTAAGTTTTTGACACGTTTCTTCGTAACCGTTCTTTTCAACCGTCCACGTCTAATCGCATTAATGAGTTTCTATCTTCATCGAACTCTCTCTTCTTTATAAATATTATCTTTTGTTCTTCTTTTTATTCTCTTATCCTATTCATCTTCCTCATCACTTCTGCCTCTGCAATTTATTCCCCTTTTCTGCTACTACGATTTCTTATCTCTTTCACCTCTTTTCCTTCCTATTTTCTATCCTACATCCAATGGCTCCAAAGAAGAAAACTATTGAACAAATTAATGCAGAGCTTGCTGATAGGGATCTCATTCTTTCTGAAATTGATGGTCATGACAATAAGTCTTCTCTCTGTATGGAGCTCTTTACTGATCTTACTTGGAATGATCAGAAAGTTTTAATCTCACGAGGTCAAATCCTCGCAGGTCTTCCTCTTCCTCTTTATGATGTCAATCTTTCTTTATTCTATGAAATTATTTCCCACCCCAATTTTTCATGTGTCATTTATCAATTGACTGGTGATTGCATTCGCATTCTGGTTGAATTCGCAGCTCGTGTTGCTACTGGAAAATCTTTGTATTCAGTTGATCTTAGGAAACCTGGATTTCGAGATATGGAGATTATCGCTGCGGACTATACAGTTGAGAGTTTCTTCAAAAATTACACCTTAATTCCTGTGAAGAAGGAAGATAAACGTTGGGGTGTTCGTCTTCATCGTAAATCTAATATCGCAGCAGATGATCTTCTCATGCACGATATTGATTATGCCTCGGGAAATAATAAAACACCTCGTCGTTCTAATGATGAAGATTGGTATAACTACCCTCTAACATTATCGGTTTCTTATATTTCTGGGATAGTAGATCTTCCTTGCGAACCTTCGTGATCGTAACTATCAACCTTGGGTCTTTTCTTGGCTTAGCAAAGATAAAAATGTATGTATCTCCATCTCCTTATCTTCTTGTTATTCTTCAACTTATTTTCAAATGAGATAAGAAACATTCTTATATGCTTTTTAAACAATATATTGTTGCCTCTGTTTCTTATCCTTATTTGAATTTGTAGGTTTTTCCTGATCTTCCTGAGGTTGCTGCGAGCGAAAACAAGAACTCTACTTCTTCCAAAAGGTTAACTGCGAGACAAAAAACACTTCGCTCTGCGAAGGATACCCGAACTTCTGGTAGTCAAGATGATGCTCTTCGCAAAGGAAAAAGGAAACTTGAGGATGTTGTTTTTGAGAGGAAGAAGAAGAAATTCTCGACCAATGCTTACTCCAATGTGATCTCTTCTAGCAAGAACGTTGATGAAGAACAAAATGATGAAAGTGACAAATTTCCTGAGAAGGATCTTGGTTCTAATTCTGATACCATTTCTGATAAGGGATATGATGATGAAAATGATGAAGAAGGCGAAGATTATAGTAATGCAGAAACTTTTGAATCTGCAATGATTCAAGTATCTGAAGCTTTTCTCCACTCTTCTCGTGAGTTTGGAAATTCTCCTACTGCGAATGCTCATAAGCTTATTGCGAAGGCTTGTAAAGTTCCTACTGTACTCAATAACAACTCTCTTAATAGAATTTCAAGATTCGTCTCTCCTGCTACATTATATGCTTTAGGGAGTATGGTAAGTTTCTTTTCTATTCCTTGTTTGTTTCTCTTATTTCATTAATTCCTAACTCTTTTTATTTGTTCAGGTTGGAAGAGTCAGCTGCGCAGCTGCTTCTGATTGGGAAAGACGTCATTCCATTGCTGAGAATAAGACTTTAAGCCGTTGTAAGAAGTTAGAGGTTGAAAATTCAAAACTTCGTCAGAAAGTAGAGGATTTAAGTATTGATAATGCAGAATTAACATCTCATCACGGAGATAATCCACAATCTGCGAGCATCGCAACTGAAAGTTCTTCTCTTCTTGAGGAGAATAATCAACTAAAGCTTGAAAACTCTTCTCTTCGTAATGATAAGAAGCAATTAGAAGGTAAATTCTTCATAATGGTAAGTATTTTGATTACTTTTCCTTCGTAACTTGCTAACCTATTTCTTAATTTCTTCCCTTATTGCAGAAAATTATGCGAAGATGAATGATAATCTGGAAACTATTCTTGCCGGTCGTAACTAGAAGATTTCTGATTTAAGGTCTCAACTTTTAATTTCCCAGAACAACCATAACTTATATGTCAAGCGTTTCCGAGCTAAGATGACTCACAAGATTTGTGAAGACAATCAAATTCCTCTCAAGAAGTACCAGACGCTTCTTTCTGAAGAAATTCCTGAGGATACCCCATATCTGGAAATCTCTGATAGTGAAGTTGAAGATGATCTCTCTGAAGAAGAAAAAGAAGATCATTTTGATGGGAATAGCTTTACTCTTTTTTGTATATCTGCTCTAGTTCTTTTCATACAATACTTTCTTCTTTCCTGCACTTTTGATCAACCAACAATTTCTTTTTGAAGTTTAACTAGTATTAATGTCTTAATTTTGCGATGATGAATTGATCTTTCTTTGATTGAGTGTTTCCCTTATTCGCATAACTTGATCATGTGGATAGAAATAATATATCTTAAAGACTTAGCTTAGTATTTTCTTTCCCCTTATTATTGCTCTTCAGATGATCAAATATTGTTGGAAGTATTAGAATATCTGCCTTAATTTAATTTGCGAAGCTTCAACTTGTTGCAATTGTGAATAAGAAATTCTCCCTTTGAAATATAAGAAATATGAGGTATGAAATATCCTTAAGAAGTATGAGAAGTATAAAATATCTTTGAAGAAGTATTAGAAGTATTCAATCCGTGAAGAATTATCCAATGTATGAAGAAGTATAAGAATTATTCAATCCGTGAAGAATTATTCAATGTATGAAGAAGTATAACAAGTATTTTACCTTCCAAAATTTAATAAACATGAAATATCCGTTGAAGAAGTATAATAAATATGAGACGTTCTTGAAGAATTATAAGAAGTATTCAAATTGTGGAGAAATATTCAATATATGAAGAAGTATAAGAAGTATGTAATTCTCGTAAAATTTAATGAATACGAACTATCTGTTTTTGATTGCGAATAAAATCGCATCTTTTGTTATGTCTTCATGATATATATATTCTTGTAAAAATTCTTCAGTGATACTGATGGAATAAGTTTCATTAATTGTTGTGGTCTTATCATGCCTTCCTAAGTAAAGGTCTTATTTTGCCACCTCTTTTGTGATAATATTTTTGTATTTGCGATAATATGACAAGTCTGAACATTCTTGTGAATATACAACCTCGTGACATTATCGTCTTGCGATGAAATCTCAGGACGTTTTTACACTTTCATGTAATAACCCATTGATCTCATCTTAACTTCTTTGCTATGTTCTGCGAGTTCTTTTTTTTTTTTTTTTTTTTTAGTATGCTCTCAGAAATTTAGTTGTTGCACAATTATGACAAGCCTTTATGTTTTTGCAGACAAAAAGCCTCGTGACATCTGCGTCTTATAGCACGTATCAGCTCCCTAATGGAGGGTGCTGCCCTTTATCTTCCCCTCGGTTGCCCCTTCAAGGAAGCGTACATCGACCGTACAAGGTTAGCTCTTCCCATCTGGTTTTGCAAACAACTAGCTTTTGATCGCAACCTCTTATCCTTTTTGCCTATAGGGCTTATAGTTACGAGGTTGCACCCTATGGGGTATCTTTGGGCCAAGTGCATCATTTACCAAGACTTGTCAAGAATGGCAGATGTGCTTCAAACCCATCCGGCATTCTTGACTCAACCGTGTACCTCGGCGCCTTGATCGTTTTCTGCACTTCTTGAGAAAGACAGTATGCCTTATTCGCCCAACCTATATCCTGGTACTTCGCAAAATTAGGTTGAGAATCCAAGGTGTCTAACACGGATAGGTACCCTGCTTTTGGGTTGTACCCCGTAATGTCCATGTACTCAGGTTCCTTGGTGGTGTTTCGGTTTCCCTGAGCCATGCTTATAGGTACCCCCTTAAATGACGTACTTTAGGACTTTGCCTCTTACGAAATGTTGCTTTGCGAACTAGGGTGTACGCCACAAAGGTTTGCCTGTGTAAAATTTCTGCGGCTCTCTTTCTTTTTTGAAAGCTAATCACAGTTTGCGAAATATGTTTTGCATCTTTCTTCAATGAAAGCTAATCGCAAAAAAAAAATTTGTATTCGTAAAAATACTTCACAAATATTTCACGTTGCGAAATACCTCATTTCATTTTCTTGTTTTTTCAAAATGCATTTTATTATACACTATGAAGAAATGTACTAATTACCTTCGTAAATCATATCTATTTTTTACCTTCGTAAATTTTTTGTATGCTCAGTTATTGTAACTTCATTCCTTCATGACTTAATCTTCAGCCATTAAATTTTCACTTCTCTTTGCAGCCTTTGTTCTTTTTCTCCAATTTTCCTTCTCAACAGTTTTTCCTTCGCAAACTTCTACTTCAGTATCGTAACATTTCTTCCCTTCTGCCCAATCACCCTTGATAACTCCAATACCTTTAGGATGAGGAAATTTTATGCATTGATGAAAAGTTGAAGCTACGCCTAAAATCTCTTGAATCCAAGGTCTCCCTATCAAAGCGTTATACGGTGATTCAACATCAACAACGTAAAATAAGATTTCAGTTCGCATCCCCCCTAATGGAATTCGCATGCTTATTTCTCCTTTAGGTTTATTGGCAGTTCCATTAAAGCCATAAATCCTATAAGTAGAAGGTATTAGATCTGCGTCCTTTCCCCCCATGATTTTGTAAGCGGGATAGAAGAGAATATTGACAGAGCTTCCTGTATCAATTAAGATTATATTAAGACCAAATGATTCTCCATCTGTATCATCCTCACTTTCTTCCATATTCAGACAAATTTCTAATCTCACTACCAATGGATTATCATGTATTTCGCAACCTTCTGGAATTTCTGTAGCTTCAAAAGAGATTTCACGCTTCTGCCAATCTTCGAGTCGTGAAATTTTTGCGATGTTCATTATTTCTCTTCCTTCACCATCTCTCGCATATACCCTACTTAACACATTATCATGAAAATCTTCTATAGTTTTATATGAGTGAACTATAGAATTGCAGAAAACATTTCTTGCTTTTGGTCCCACTTCAACGTGTAAGATTTATTTTCCCTTTTCATGTGTCGTATTTACCATGCGAGTTTCCATTGGTACTTGCGGTAATTGTTGCGATTGTGCTTGCTTGAGTAAAAAGTGATCTAGTTTGCCCTGATCAATCATTTGCAAGATAATCCTTTTGATATTATTACAACTATTTGTAGAGTGCCCATGAAAATGATGGTACAAGCAAAATTCATGACTTCTTGGACCAATTGGTGGTTCCTTTCCCATATTCCATGGAGTTGGTATATTCTCCATCAAGATAATTGCCTGCCATATCTTTTCTACACTTGTATTCAAAGGTGGCATCTTTATTTCTTCTCTTATCATTCTTTGACCTCCTTGACCATTGTTATAATTTTGTCTATGATTCCCTTGTCCAAAATAGTTCTGCCTTTGTCCCCCATAATTTTCTTGCTGCTGATCTAGTCTTGGGATCTGGTTATTTCCTCCTCGACTGTAGAAATTCCTTTCTCTATCATACTCTTCTTGATCTTTACTTCCCATTGCTACCATTTTTGGCTGGCTATTGTTGGTTTTCTTTTCTTCTGATATCTGCGAAGATGTTTGCGAAGTACCTGCTACGACATTGATTATTTTAGGAAGTAAGTTTGCTCATGTATCCTGATTGTTGGTGTAGTAGCAGGATTTCCCACACTACACCCCTATTAAGATCCTATAGAAATCTAAGTGAAACTAGTTGAAGATTGAAGAATTAAACGACACTTTTATTATTTAGATCTCAGAAATGTTTACAGAAAATATTCAAACTCAGAATTACAACTTTCTTTTCTGGAGTTTCTCTCTCCTCAATATTTTCTCAACTCTAAAAAATACATCATCCTTTCTGGACTTACTTGAACCCTTTATATAGGAAATTACATAGTGGGTGACAGCTAAGTTTTCCCTTCTTTCGGATCTATTTAGCGATCTCATCATGGTATTTGCAATGTTAATGTTCGCCCACTTTTTTAATCCTCATGAAATAACACTCTCATAACATGTCTCTTCAATCGTCAGCTATTATGAAGCTTCCCTGTGACGCTCGCCAAATGTTGCTGAAGAATCCTTACGAAACTCTCGTGAACAATGTCATTTATACTTATAGGAATATTTGACCTTCTCGTGAAAGCGTTGTTCTTACCACGAGAATATCGTTGTGGCGATATTCTGGTACTACAGTTGGTGTTTACTACTGGATATGACTCCATATTGTTTTGCTTTTCTTCTAATGTAATGTACTCCTCTTGCAATTCTCGCAATTCTGTCATCATAATCGAATTCTTTCTTCTGAAGATTTGAACATATAATTGTTCAGTTGCGAACATCGCATTTATGAAATACAAAATCAGGTATCTCTCATCCACACGTCCTGCCATATCACTGCACATAGTTTTCCATCTTCTTACCAAATGCTTCAAACTTTCACCAATTCTTTGTTTTAAACCAAACACATCTTCAATGCCAAGTCGTGAGGAATGATTCGTGATATATGCTCCTAAGAAAGTTACTTGTAAATGATTAAATGATGTAATAGTGTTCTTGGGAAGCCCTTCGAACCATTTTAGAGCTTCTCCTGTTAAACTTGATGCGAAGTACTTGCATAATACAGCATCATGATTCTCCCATTGTAGCATGCATCTTACATATGCTTTAATGTGCTGAATAGCACATGAATTCCCGTCAAATATGCTAGTTAACGTAGGAAGATTGCACTTTGGTGGAATCCCTTCCAACTGTACCTCTCTAGAAAAAGGAGTCCTCGCAGCTTCTTTTATTGCTTCATCTAATTTCCTTATATCTCCTCATTCTCTACTGCTTATCATTCCTCTCATTTCCACTAATTCTCGAAAGATTCGTGCATTTGCTTCAGAATTCTCCTCTATTGGCCTCTTCAACGCAACTTCTCTTTTTCTACGTTCTTGCATCTCCTCTTTTGCGATTCTTCGCATTCTATCATACTCTTCATTAATGTTTTCATTTGCATGATTTTGCAAATATCTCCTTTCCAAATTGTCACAATTGTTTTGTTGCAGAGCATTTTGAAATTCTTGTTCTTCCATTTCTGTTCTCCCCATCCTTCTCATATGAATATCTGGAATTTCTTCTTCTTCATTTCTCCTTCTTCTGTGATTTATTTATTCCTGGTTTGCCTGAACTCTGATTCGAAGATTTGGTTCGCTCCTTGTTATTTCTTCTCGTTGATTCCCAATCTTCCTCTGAATTCTATCACACCCAAGATTTTGATTGTTGCGAGCTTGTTCACGTCTTCTTACTCCATCTTCGTAATTATTTTGGTGCATAGCTTGTTGTCTCTCAATTTCTTCCACAAGTTGCCGCTCTTCCTCTTGATTTTCTTCACCATTCTGATTATTTTCCCTTGGAAGTGGCTCTGTTCGTAAATTCTCCATATTTTGTTCGTGATTTGGCACTAGAATGAAACGATTCTCTCGATTTCTTTCAAATTGATTCTGTGCTTGTTCTTGCATCTCATTTTCACTATTGATTGTTGGCGAATTTTGTTCTTATCTTCTTGGTCTAGCATTTGATCTTACAACACTTTGAGATTTCCTCCTTAGTAACATCTCATTTTCCCTTCTCAATTCTTGATTCTGTCTTGTTAGATTGGCACGTTCTTCAGCTTCAAACCTTCGTTCTTCTTGAATTTCTTGTCTCAATGTTTCTAACATCTCCCTTTCTCTTTCACGAGTTGTTCCTCCCATCAATCTCCCATTTTCTCTAATTTGTAGTTCTCTGTATGTTTCTACTGGTGTATCAGTTCTCCAAGTGTGTATACTCACTCGATCATGATCTTCTGTTTGTTGAATTTGATTTCTTTGATTATTCCTTCTCCTACTAGGTTCTCCTGTTACATTTGCTTCTCCACCTGCAAGCCTTACACTCCTTCTTACTGCAGTCAATGGTTCTGATGTAGTTCTTCTTCTAGCCATTTCAGATTTTCAAAACTCCCTAGAATTTTTGCTAGAACAATCTTCAAGTCCCTGTTTCTAGCGCCAATTATGTAGTTGCAGAATAACCTACAACTACACCCTCAATAGAATTTGTAAAACTTAAGAAGTTCTTGATGATGAATGACAATTTTTTTATTAATTGTCTCAATTGATTACAAAGAAGTATCTAAATAGAACTAGAATAGTTACCACTTTCTCTATTCTCTTTCCTAAGATATTTTCTAACACTCATTAAAAGAACCTCTCGAATTTTACATTTGAACTCCTATTTATAGTAAAATTTGTACAACTGTATATGTGTTGCGAAGTATCGCAACATATCTTCGCAAGATTATTTTATGCTCGCAAATCTTTCATACTTCCCCGTGCTTCCTCTATCATCGCATTGTTTTGTAGCTCTTTCCTCTTATATATATTACGATGTTCGTAAGCTAATGTCTTGTGATATTCGGTACCTACATGTAACAAGCTAAAACCATCTAACGATGGAGAGATATTGCTTTGGTTTCAAGAAAACTTAGCTTGGCTCTTAGATCAGGTTTCATCTAACGGTGAATATTGATTGCTTTGTTCCAAAGCTATCAAACCCTGATTTGAAGACTATATAAGGGAGAACTCTAGCAACTTTGAAACCTAATCCCCATACCTTCTGTATGATACTAGTTGCGACTAGGGTCGATTATTTTTTAACCTTAGGTTTATTCCAAAACCTGTAGGTTAACGACTTAAAGACTTCATTGTGATTGTGAAGCCAGACCTGTTAGAGCATTGCTCGGTCGAACTCGCATGCGTTGCTATCCCAAGAATGTTTATCAATATTAGTGATCAAACCTATATGTCTTGATTTCTAGTTTACATATGACTAAGTCTCGGTCTAGGATAGTGAAGTATAGTTGAGCTCCAGACTCCAAAAGTCTATCAATCTTCTACTCTTGAGACAACAGTCATATAAGTATGATAGTTTTCATACATACACATTTTCTATTTCGAGCCGAGTATACTCGCCTATCTTTTTCTCAAAATATGCATTAGTAAGCTTTCGCTTTAACCACCTTTCATCTTTACCCGTGACGAAAGTCATGATGACGTTTCAATCTTAAAAATAGCTTTGATGACGATAGTCGATTCTTTATGTCTAACAACTATTAACATTATATAAGAATGTTTCAATGATTGAAATGTATAGTTGAAATTACGTAACCACCTATGGATATAAGCATATATAGTGTGTTCGCACATTAGTGTATAAGTCCATGTACTGGAAACCAAGTGCGGGCATATGTGTGCATGCGGTATTGGTGAAGGAGACAGGTTGGGTACGCGTATTGGCGGAAGTTCTTGAACCGAGAATTTTTGCTAAGTTTGTAGTTTGAAAACTAGTAAACCAATCATCTTAGGTACGCGTACCCGTACGTGTACCCATAGAAGTTTTCAACCAAAAAATTCTGCTGAGTTTGTGAACTCAAATCCGGTAGCTAAGGTACGCATACCCGTATGCATACCCAAGCTGGTTATATTTCTCAAAGCAGTTAGCTCATGAACGTAAAACAATAAATCAATAAGGAATGCAATTAGTCTTTGCAAACCGTGGATAAATTGTTCATGAATTGATTCGAGTAAACCAAACCGATTTTGTTTCAATTGTGACTATGTATAAAGATCTAAGCAATTGAACAACTTTTGAACTGGTTCTTATGAGTTATTTGAATTAGTTATGAAGAAGGTGAATATGGTTGATATGAAAGTGCTCATATGGCTAACCATGGGTTAACTATTTGTGAACCAACTAAGTGTACAGTTTAGGTACGGTTACTCAAACCTAAATGAATGCATTACATTTGTGTGTGTGACAAGCTAAATTTCGATCTAACGGTTGAAAGACATTATCTTGGATAAATCAGGTTTTTCATCTAACGGTGAATATTGAATGCTTTGTTACCAATGTAACTTAGATTGCAAAACCTGATTTGAAAACTATATAAAGGAGACATCTAGCAATTGGGAACACTAATCCCACACCTATTGTGTGATACTAGTTGGTTTGCCAGAGTCGATTCTCCTTTAACCGTAGGTTTCTTCTCGAGACCCTCTCAGTTAACGACTTAAAAACTTCATTGGGATTGTGAAGCCAGACGAAACTACTTCTCTTATAGTTGATCGATCAGATCTTTCCATTTTCTATCGTACGAGTTTAATTGAATAATTGGCTTGAGATTATATCTCCTATAGGGCAAGATAAAAATAAATCACAATCATCTTCGTCTCATCGTTTTTGATTCCACAATATCTAGTTTCGCTACCATGTGATTTAGATTATTGTGAACTGATCAATAATTCTAAGTTATTCTTCGGTAATATAGGTACGGGTTATTGATTGGTTCATGTTCACCTTGATTTTATCAAAAGACATAACAAAACTCAGAGGTTTATCCGTGGGAGACAGATTTATCTATTATCATAGATTTTTTTTTGTGATACTGATTTTTTTTATTGAAGTCTTCTACTTTGGGTCGTAACAACTCTTGTTTGTGGGTGAAATCAGCTAAGGGAATCAAGTGTGTAGTATCCTACTGGGATCAGAGACATAAGGAGCGCAACTGTACCTTGAATCAGTGTGATATTGATTAGGGTTCAACTACAGTCCAGACCGAAGTTAGTTTGTAGTAGGCTAGCGTCTGTAGTGGTTTAATACAGTATGGTGTTCAATCTGGACTAGGTCCCGGGGTTTTTCTGCATTTGCGGTTTCCTCGTTAACAAATTTTTTGGTGTCTGTGTTATTTCTATTCCGCATTATATTTTATTATATAATTAAAATATCACAGGTTGTGCGTTGTATCGATCAATTGTGAAATTCAACCTTTGGTTGTTGATTAGAAATTGATTGATCCTTGGATATTGGTCTTTGGTTCCATCCAAGTTTATATCTCTCTTGTATTTGATAAAGACTCGCAGATTTCTATTTGCTTGAATATAGATCAAATCGAGAGATTGAGGTATTAACTCCTTGATATAATTTTCATTAAGATTGAGTCTGACTGTCTAGTTGATTCTCTTTAAAGTATATTAGAGTTAGTCCATACATATTGCTAATCGAAATATTGGGTGAGGTTGTTGTAGGACCAGAATATCGCCACAACGATATTCCTGCGATAATTAACAACACTTCTGTGAGGACATCGCGAGTACTTCAACAACATCTGACGAGTGTCGCAGAACTGCTTAATAAATGACATAATGAAGAAACATGTAGAGAGTACATGATGATCTGCGATGGTTATAAATCTAGAGAGAAGGAAATATGTGATTGTCGCGATGTGATCGCAATGTAAATCCGAGATAAAATGAAGACTTAGTTGTCATCCATTAGGTAGCTTCCCTATAAATAGAGACCCCATATGTCCAGAAAAGGATGATGTATTTTTGAGAGTTGAAAGAGTCTTGAGGAGAGAGAAACTTTAAGAGAATAGTTGTAATCTTGATTTCTTCCATTTCTGTAAACATTTCTGAGAATTGAATAGTAAAGAATCATTTAAATCTTCAAATTTCTAGTTGATTTCCAGTGAATTTTTATAGAATCTTTACAAGGGTGTAGTATGGGAATTCCTGCAACTACATTTTGGCGCCCGAAACAGGGAGAATCAAACTGAGAAATCTGTAGTTACAATTTGATGTTTTGAAGAAATTGTTAAGGCTGAAGAAATGGTTAGGAGAAGAAGAAATACATCAGAACCACCAACAGCCGTGAGGAGGAGTAAAAGACTTGTAGGTGGAGAAACAAATGAATTGGGAGAATCTTCAAGGATAAGAACAAGAAGAAAGAGAACAAGGAATGATGGAGGAAATCAGATTCAACAGCCGAATCAACAAACACCAATACAAGATAGAAATATGGATTATGATAGAGTGAGTACGCATACTTGGAGATCGTATTCGATGGAAGAAGAAGAAAATCGACAATTAAGAAATGAAAACAGAGAAGAAAGAAATCAAGGAGTGGTTGAAGGATTAGTTCATGGAGAGGGAGAAAATAAAACAACAGATGATTTAAGACAAAGAATACAGGAAGAAAGAAGGCTAGAGGCGGAAGAACGTGCAAATTTGACAAGACAAAATCAAGAGTTGAGAATGGAGAATTTGAGGTTACAAAGCATAAGATCAAGAAGTACTGCAAGATCAAGTTCAAGATCATTCAGAGAAGAACCAAGATGAAACTCCCTTATGAGAAATGCTAGAGAAAACATACAAGAAGAAACGCAAAGTCCAAATGGGGAACAACGTTAGGAAGAAGAGAGGGTAATTGATGATCGTTATGATCCACGCGGTGAAACTTTGAATGGAAGACGAAGTAATAGAAATCAAAGGGATGAGAATAATAAAGATGATGAAGAAAATCGAGAAGAAGTTAGAAGAATATTACATGGGCGATAGAATGTCAGAAATCAAAGAATCATTGAGAACGAAATTGAGAGACATTGTAGTTGCAGGAATTCCCACAACACACCCCTTATAATATCTTGATAATTATCTCTTGATCTAAACTAATTTGATATTTAAAATTCTAAAAATTGTAAATAGACACACGGATTTTTACATGGTTCGATCAATTTGATCTACATCCATGATTCTCTACTATGATTGTTAAAGTTTACATTTGATTTTACATTTGATAATCTCCATTAATGGAATTCTAAATCTAGTTTTGGGGAAGAAGATGATAAAGAAAAATACATTTTCTCTCTCTAAAAGTCTTTCTGAAAAATATCTCTCTCTCCTAAAACTTTCTCTCTCCTCAAGACTCTCTCAACTCTAAAAAATACATCATCCCTTTCTGGACTTACTTGAACCCTTTATATAGGAAATTACATAGTGGGTGACAGCTAAGTTTTCCCCTTCTTTCGGATCTATTTTGCGATCTCATCGCGGTAATTACAATGTTAATATTCGCCAACTTTTGTAATCCTCGTGAAACAATATTCTTCTAATATGCCTCTTCAATCGTCAACTTCATCATTCTTTGAATTATTTTGTGACGCTCGTGAAATGTTGTTGAAGATTTTTTAGTAACGCTCGCAGAAGTGTCATTAATCTCTCGTGAATATAATTGTGGCGATATTCTGATCCTACATCTTGCCTCTTTTTTCTTGAATATTGCTTGAAAAGTAATTTTTAAGAAAAAATCTGTTGTTGTAGCAGTCTTTGATTTTTGTTGATGAAGGAATGAGCGAAAGAATATTGGACTTGAAAAGTATATACTTGCCTCTATTCTTTTGCGAAGTTCCATATCTTTGTTAAGTAAATAAGAAGTATTAACTCTTGAAGTGCTCGTGAAGTATGAAGTATCCCTGAAGAAATATAAGAAGTACTCAATCTTCAAAAAATAAGAAGTATCCGTTCTTTAATGAAAGTCATAGTATTGCCTCTGTTCTCGTGAAATTATTACTTCATTTTTGGTGAAAATCCTAGTCCATTTTGGAAATGATTCTTGCGAGAAGATAAAGAACATAAAATGTTTTCTTGGTAATCCACAGTTGCCTCTGTTCTTTATCTACAAAGGAAGGATCTCTGAGAAAATGTTAAATGAACGAATTGCCTCTGCCTCATTTGACAAAATGATCATATTCTGCGAAATAATCACTTCTCCTACAAAATTCTGGAATGGTCTGCAATATGATGAACTAGTCTGAAAATTTATGAATGTTTCTGCGAATTTCTGAATGTTTCTGCGAGGCTCTAAATGTTTCCGCGAGATTCTGAAATAATGCTTTGAATAGTGATGCGATGAATAGTGACGATGAATAGTGACGATGAATAGTGGCGAGATTGTGAATAATGCTACGAGATTGTAGCCATCCCTCTTGAGAGACTCTGAATAATATTTCTGAGAAACTCTAAATAGTATTTCTGAGAGATTTTGAATAGTACTTGCTTTCTGTTTTGCGATGAACAAATCTTTCCTGCATTCTTACAAGAAAATAATTAATGTTTGAGATTATTCTATTGGTCTTATTTTGCCTTCCTAGTTAAAGGTCTTATTTTGCCAATTTTTCTCTTTGCGACAAAATTGCAGGACGTCTTTACATTTGCATGTATTGACCTATTAATCTTACCTTATCATTTCTCTTGAGGCTTTTTGGCCTGTTATGCGACAATATTACAAGTCTAAGTTCTCTCGCGAGATCAAAGTCTCATGACATTGCCGTCTTGCGATGAAATCGCAGGACGTCTTTACACTTTCATGTAAAAACCCATTGATCTCATCTTAACTTTTTCTCATTTGGCTTTTTGCCTCTGTATAATTTACGCGACAATATGACAGGCCTAAATGATCTTGCGATCTTAGAGCCCCATGACATTGCCGTCTTAAGACACTTATCAGCTCCCTAATGGAGGGTGCCTCCCTTATCTTCCCCCTGGTTGCCCCTTCAAGGAGGGCACATCGGCCATACAAGACTAGCTCCTCCCATCCAGATTTACCAACAACCAGTTGTTTTCGTAGCCTCTTGTCCTTTATGCCTATATGGCTTATAGTTACAAGACTACACCCTAGGTGGGGTTTTCTTCAGGCCAAGTGCATTGTAGCCAAGACTTACCAAAGATGGCAGGGTAGGTTCGTCCGTCCCGGGCACCCTTGGATAAACCGTGTACCTCGGCGCCTTGGTCATACTTTGCACTTCTTGGAAGAGATCCTCGGTCGTCCAACCAGGGTATAACCTTATAAAGCTGGAAATCCAAGATCTCTCTCCCGGATAGGTTTTCTTTAACCCCAACATCTGCATGACTCAGGTTCCAGTAGCGGTATAACCTTATCGCTGAATCATATAAAGAGATACACCCCTTATAACGTGCTTGTAGGTCTTACATTTGCCTCTTACGAAATTGTATTCGCGAACTAGGTTGCACGCCATAAAGGTTTGTCCCATTCTTTAAGTCTCTGCGAAATTTTATTCGCGTTTCTCGCGATATTTTCGCGTTTCTTCAATCTTTCATTTCTGTCAATTCTTTACATAATCTTGAATAATCTCGCGATTACACTCGCAGCTTTGATAAAAATTTCTTTTGCTCATTTCTGTGAGTTGAAATATTCTTTTAAAATCTTTTGAAATCTTAGAAATATTCTTTGAAATCTTGCAATTTTATCGCATTTGTTAAACCAAAAATTTCTTTCTGTAAAAGAAATATTCTAGAGAAATCTTGCGATTGTATCGCGTATTTTTGAAATTTGAAATCTTAGAAATTTCGTTTTCTGTAACTTTAGAAATCTTCGAAATTTTTTGCGATAATTCCATTTTCTATAATCTTTTGAAATCTTTGTAATCTTACGAGGGTATCGCTGTTTTGGAAATCAAATCAAATTTTTTTGAAATCTTAGAAATCTTTGCGATATTTTCATTTATTGTAATCTTTGAAATCTTTGAAAATTTTTGTGATCTTTAAAATTTTTGCGATGATCTCATTTTTTATAATTTTTTGATTTTTTTTTTTTTTTTTGAAATCTTGCGATTATACCACTTTTGGTAAATTGAATCAAAGATTTTTGAAATCTTTTGAAATATTATAAATCTTTAATAATTTTCAACTACATTTTTAGAAATCTTAGAAATGTTCTTTGAAATCTGGCGATAATATAAATCAAAAAATTTCATTTTCTGTAAATAAAATATTCAAGGAAGTGGTACTTAGCTTTTTGGCGATTTTCTGTTGCTGCCGTTTCTCGCGAAGTATTTGATTTGCTCGTGAAATAAGAAGAAATGAGAAATGAACTCTTGTCCTGCTTCTTGTATACTGTCACATCATACCAACTGTTCTAATCCTCTCCTGCGAAATTAATAAGTGTTATTCTTGTCAACTTTTTTCTTTACGAGGAGACTTTGCGAAATAAACACCAACTCTCTTCTCCTGTTTGAGAAATTTTTGTGTGAATCTGACTTTTTTCTCTAGCTAATTAGGGCTGGCGATCTTCACTAACTTCGCAAAAATTAAAGGACGACAAAATATATAAAGCACCTCCTAAGTATTAACAATATACCATCACCCTGTCAATATTAAAGTGACACCCTAAGTATTAATAATATACCATCACCCTCTCGTCAAAATATATAAAACACCTCCTGATTTGCTTGGTCTTCTCATATAATTTCAATGCTGACGAGAACATCGCCAAACTCTTTACGTAATCGCCATCACTAATAGATTTGTGATAAAGAATCTTCTCTCCTCCCAATTCTTAATTGATGGCGATGTGAACATGTGAATATAATAGTACAAAATGTATGGAACTTAGAGAAAAGAATACTATGATATGGGACTAAAATAGCCACTAATTGCTTGTTTCGTCTTCTTATATTTCTTCTGATCGTATGAAACTCTACTACTTGCTTGCGATAGTCACTTGCGATAACATTCGTGAATTGATTTCGCCAGTACTTCCACTTCTCTCTCCATTAATAATTCAAGATTGCTTTCCTCTTTTCATCATCACTTAGCTGCTGGAAATGATAATTTCGAACTCCTCTCTTCTTTACTATGTTCTCATCCCATAGGCAATGTTAGAAAATGAAAATTACTCTCCTTTTCTTTTCTGAATTTTTCGCCACTCATTTTGCAGGGTGAACATTCTTGGCGGGATAATCGTCAACTCTTTTCTTTGCGAGAAGACCTGCTATTCATTTCTTCTTTACACCTTAATTGGATAACTTTATTGCTTGCTTGTGGTGGATATTCACATTGCTCCATGAACCATCTGTGCTGGCATCGATTTGTGTTAATACGGTAAGATTCACAATTTTTTTTTTTAATTTTTTTTTGTCATGTTGTTGATTGAAAATGATCTCTTCACACTATAAAAATACGGTCCCCTTCATATGCGACACTTTTGCATGCAAACTTCTTTGTCTCTTTTTCCGCTGCTGGTCCTACTGGTTGCCTTCTTTGTCCTTCTTCACTCTTTAGCATTGCTACTCGCGTATTTGAAGTTGCATGACGTCCTTGATAATAATAATTTTACTTTGGTTGATTCATCTGAAGTGATGGTCTCCAAGTTGCACTGGCGATGTTCTCCAAAAACCAACAGTAAAACTCAATTAAAAATTTCATGGGAAAGTGTCAGTTGACATATAATTATGTATGACATGGGCTATCGCCAAAAGTCTATACTCAATTAAATTTTTTAATTTTTAATAATAATTTTATGAAAGGGTTATCGCAAAAAGAATAAACATATACTCCGTAATTACGTATACATGAAAGAAATAATAAAGTGGATCCTATCTAGTAAGGCTTGTTGGGGAATATACCTACCCTACCTAGCATCAATTTCAATACTAGCATGAAATTATTTGAAAATGTTTCAAAACTAAACTAACCAAATTCATACTAATAAGAACAATTAACTAAGTTACGGTGTTATGATCATGGCATAGGCACGTTCCACTTAGTTTTTTAGTGTCACTAGTGGATTTGTCTACTTAGTAAGGACAGTTCTATGATAATTATTTAGGGATGAGAATTATTCCTGATGGGATGTTGATGGTCTACAATTTATTACTCATAAATTCCTTATCTTTGGTCATCTGGCGAAACTGCTTCATTGATTGATTGTCTTCTATTTACATTTCCCTGCTATCATGCAGTACAATAAAAAAATGTACTGGGCCCCCTATTGCTGCAGCCTTCTCTTTTAAATTTTTTTACCATTGGTTAACTGTTTCCTCCATCGTTGGCTTAGCATTCCTTATCTTCCTATTCCCATGGGTCCTCCACGGAAATCATTTATAGTTTCTTCAAAATTGATCCTCTCGCCATACTATGTTGATTTCTTCTAAAGACATCACTATTTCTTCTAAAATAATAACGAGCACCTCGCAGTAATTTTCCTCTTGTAAGTTTACTGTTGCTAAGTTCTGCTGCAATATCATCGCAGACAATAATAAAAAGTCTACCCGCAAAGACAATATTAGTGAGCACCTCGCAGGAATCTCCCTTGAATCTTATTCTTTATTTTGCTGCTAACTCCTTTATATGGTTTAGTTTCATTTTATAAAAGCCGCAGGTTTCTTATATTTTCACCTTTCTTCGTTCTCATTAATTTTCCTTTGCCACCAACTCATTTTTGCTTGAATATGCCCCTAGGACTCCTGCGAATTGTCCTGCCAATAATTTGTGTGTCTTGTTCTTCACTGTAACAATAATCAAGTCAATAAATTAAATATATCAGCGGAAGTGTAATGATTGTATTATCGCAAGGATTTTAATTTTCATGAAATGGATTTTGAAAACAACATTTGTAAATCTATACTTCGCAGAAACGATCAAAATTATATTTTCATGAAACAATCAAAATCGTGATTAAAATCGATGTATTTGTAATGATCTATTCTTTCATTTTTGACTTCAATCACAAAAATCATGTTCATATTAGTTGTCAAAATTATGATTAAATTCAAAGTTTATGGACGTAAATTTATGATCAAAACTCTTTTGAACTCAAAATATCAACTAAACATCAATTTTTGTGAAAAAAAAAGTGTGATCGTTTAAAAATTCAAAATCTCCCGGATCCAGATTATTAAATATGATTAAAGAGATAAGAAAGAAATTGTCCTGTTTAAACAATTAATTGATGCCGATTCATTTTATTTGATTCCTATAAAGATTTCTTCGAATCTGCTCCTGCTTCCCAATTTTTTCTGCTTCTCTTTCTCTATAAACATTTCTCTTAAATTGTGTTGGCTGTTCTTCATCGTTCTTTTCCCAGAATTTTTCATATTTTTCCCTGTATCTCATAGATTCAATCGAATTCATCATCAATAATTGCTAATTTCTCTTTGTCTTCCTCCCCTTAGTCGGCGCCAAAATGTAGTTGCAGGAATTCCCACAACACACCCCTTATAATATCTTGATAATTATCTCTTGATCTAAACTAATTTGATATTTAAAATTCTAAAAATTGTAAATAGACACACGGATTTTTACATGGTTCGATCAATTTGATCTATATCCATGATTCTCTACTATGATTGTTAAAGTTTACATTTGATTTTACATTTGATAATCTCCATTAATGGAATTCTAAATCTAGTTTTGGGGAAGAAGATGATAAAGAAAAATATATTTTCTCTCTCTAAAAGTCTTTCTGAAAAATATCTCTCTCTCCTAAAACTTTCTCTCTCAACTCTAAAAAATACATCATCCCTTTCTGGACTTACTTGAACCCTTTATATAGGAAATTACATAGTGGGTGACAGCTAATTTTTCCCCTTCTTTCGGATCTATTTTGCGATCTCATCGCGGTAATTACAATGTTAATATTCACCAACTTTTGTAATCCTCGTGAAACAATATTCTTCTAATATGCCTCTTCAATCGTCAACTTCGTCATTCTTTGAATTATTTTGTGACGCTCGTGAAATGTTGTTGAAGATTTTTTAGTAACGCTCGCAGAAGTGTCATTAATCTCTCGTGAATATAATTGTGGCGATATTATGATCCTACAGACATCATGCTGAACATGCACGCTTAGCCTGCGAGAGAGAAAGGTTAAGAGAAGGGGTGGAAGAACAGGAGTTTCAAGAGGCAATAAGGCAAAATAATTATGATAATCGAGAAAGAAGATGCACACAAAATCGCAATAATGATAATATTCAAGAAGTGTACGACAGAATACAAAGAATAATAGAAAGACAGCGAAGAGAAATGGTGAGAAATGAAGAAACTTGCGGAGAGGAAATCAGAAGACATAATCAATTGCGAATTTTAGAAGGAGGTGAAGATGAAAATCGCAGAAGAAGGCAGAATGACGATGTAAATGAAGATTCACAAACTCTCGCAAGACAAGAAAGACATGAACGCAGGAGAACGGAAGATGCGTTAAAAAGGCCAATAGAACAAAATCCAGTTGTGAATGAGCAAATTTTAAGGGAATTGGCAGAAATAAGGGGAATGATAAATAACTGAAGAGAAGGAGGAAGAAGACAACTTGATGAATCTATTAAGGAAGCAACGAGAACTCCCTTCACACAAGAAGTGCAACTAAGAGGAATTCCCCCAAAATGCAATTTACCAGCATTAAACAGTATTTTTGATGTGACTACGTGTGTCGTTCAACATGTCAAGGCCTAAGTTAGGTGTATGCTACAATGGGAAAACCATGATGCTGTGTTATGCAAGTATTTTGCGTCCAGCTTAACTGGCGAGGAACTAAAATGGTTTGAGGGGCTACCAAAAAATACTATCACTTCTTTTGATCACTTACAAGCTACATTTCTGGGTGCATACATAAGCAACAATTCTTCGCGACCGGGTATTGAAGATGTATTTGGGTTAAAGCAGAGGGTTGGCAAGAGTCTGAAACATCTAACCATAAGATGGAAGACAATGTGCAGCGAGATGGCAGGAAGAGTAGATGAGAGATATCTTATTTTATCCTTCATCAATGCAATGTTTGCGACCAATCTGCTGTATATACAAATTTTCATAATCAAGAATACCATTACAATGACTGAACTAAGAGAATTAAAAGAAGAATACATTGCTTTAGAAGAAAATCAAAATGAAATGGAATCATACCCAGTTATAAACACCATCTCAGTAGCGGCAAATGGAAGTTTACTTCCTAAAATGATTAACAATGTGGCGAGCACCTCGCAGAGTCAACCAGAAAAAGTGGTGATTAATGACCAGCAGAAGCTAGTAGCTATGGGAAGTCGCGATCAAGAAGAGTATGAAAGAGATAAGAATTATTACAATCGCGGAGGAAATAATAAAATCCAAAGGCTTGATCAACCCAAGAGACTTATGGTGGACAGAGACAAAATAATTTTAGAAGTCATGGTAATCTGAAAATAATATGGGAGGAGATTAAGATGCCACCTTTAAATGCTAGTATAGAAAAAATTTGGGAAGCTATCATTTTGATGGAAAACATACCATCGCCATGGAACATGGGAAAATAACCACATCCAAATAATTGTAATCAGGAGTTCTGTCCTTACCATCATTTTCATGGTCATTCGATAAATGATTGCAGGAATGTAAAAAAAAATAATTCTAAGAATGATCGATCAAGGAAAGTTGAATCATTTTCTAAGAGGACAACAACAATCACAGCAATTACCACCACCGCCAGATAATCGTAGAGTTAATACTGTAAAAGGAGCAGAAACCTTTGTCATAGAGGTTGGAGCTAAGGTGAAGAATTTTTTTTGCAATTCCATCATACATTCTTTCAAAACTATTGAGGATTTTCACGATAACGTTCACAGCAGAGTCTTCGCGAGAGACACCGATGGAAGAGAAATAATGAATATAGCGAGAGTCTCGCCATTAGAAGAATGGCAGAAACAAACTCTTTCTTTCACTGCACAAGAAGTACCAGAACCTGGCGAGTTGCACGATAATCCATTGGTAGTAAGGTTGGAAATAAACCCAAGGAAAACAGAAGAAGAAGATGAAGAATGTGATAATGAAGTAGCAGATTCTTGGGATATTGATAGAGTCCTAATTGACACGGGAAGCTCTGTGGATATCTTATTCTATCATACCTATAGAACCATGGGTGGAAAAGATGAAGATTTAATACCATCAACATATAAGATCTATGGTTTTAATGGTACTGGCAACAAACCCAAAGGGGAGATTACAATGAGAATTCCGTTAAAGGGGATATCTTCTAAGATCTTATTCTGTGTTGTAGATATTGCATCACCTTATAATGCCCTAATTGGACGGCCTTGGCTACATGGGATATTAGGTGTTGCATCCACCTTCCACCGGTGCATTAAATTTCCTCATCCTAATGGTGTTGGAGTCATTAAAGGAGATTGGGGAGAAAGCAAGAAATGTTACGAGATTGATATAAAATCTTGTGAGGAAAGAGCTGAGAAGAATAGAAATTGGAAGTACAACATTAAGCAGCGACAGAGATGTGACAGATTGATGATTGATTCAATAGAGAAGCAAGAAGAATTAGATGGTGAGCGTCTCGCAAATGAAAATAAAATAACAAAACGCAACAAAAGAGCAGATACAGAGACTAGTAAGTAGAAAGGTAAAATGATGAGAAGAATTGTTTCAAGAACACGTTTCAAAAAATATTTGATTTAGATGAAACTGAGGCGAGAGGAAGTACATGGTTAGCATCTCACAGAAAAGGAGAAAATAACAAAACATGAAAGAAAATAAGTAAGTATGGGAAGAAAGGTAAAAAGATGAATTTTAAGAAAAATTGTGAATGCATTATTGGGAGAAGTTGTTTTCAAAGAGTATTCTGTTTGAATGGAAAAGATGAAATTGAAAAGTTGTACAAGATAAGAAAAGATCAAAAGAAAAGAAATTTTAACAGAGTTATGATGCTCGCAAGAAATTTTAAGAAACGCGAATAAAATTTCGCAGAGATTTAAAGAATGGGACAAACCTTTATGGTGTACACCTTAGTTCGCGAATACAATTTCGCAAGAGGAAAATGTAAGACATACAAGTGCGTCATAAAGGGGGTATCTATTTACATGGTTCAGGGATAAGGTTATACCGCTGCTGGAACCTGAATCATGAAGATGTTGGGGTTAAAGAAAACCTATCCGGGAGAGAGATCTTGGATTTCCAACTTTATAAGGTTATACCCTGGTTGGACGACGGAGGATCTCTCCTAAGGAGTGCAGAGTATGACCAAGGCGCCAAGGTACACGGTTGAGCCAAGGGTGCCCGGGACGGACGAACCTACCCTGGCCATTCTTGGTAAGTCTTGGCTATGATGCACTCGGCCTGAAGAAAACCCCACTTAGGGTGCAGTCTTGTAACTATAAGCCATATATGCATAAAGGACAAGAGGCTGCGAAAACAACTGGTTGTTGGTAAATCTAGATGGGAGGAACAAGTCTTATATGTCCGATGTGCCCTCCTTGAAGGGGCAACCAGGGGGAAGATAAGGGCGGCACCCTCCATTAGGGAGCTGATAAGTGTCTTAGGATGACAATGTCATGGGGTTGTATGATCGCAAGAACATTTAGGCATGTCATATTTTCGCGTGACGTAAATTATACAGAGGAAACAAGCCATAAGAGATATGTTTAGATGAGATCAATGGGTTTTTACATGAAAATGTAAAGACGTCCTGTGATTTCATTGCAAGACGACAATGTCATGGGACTTTATTCTCGCAAGGGGATTTAGACCTGTCATATTATCACAGAAATTGAAAGAAAAATAGATAAGGCAAGATCAATGGGTTTTTACATGCAAATGTAGAGACGTCCTGCGATTTTGTATGGCAGATGAAGATTCATTTGATGAGTTTAATCACAAAGTGTCTGAAATTGTTAATGCATCTTTTACATTAGGTAAGACTATTCCTGAAAAGGACATTGTGATGAAAGTTCTCAGATCGCTGCAATCTAGATACGATTCTAAGTAGCATGCCATAGTTGAGATAAATAACCTTGATACACTTTACAGAAACTATCTGATAGGAAAGTTAAAAATTCTTGATCTTGACACAGGCAGAACGTTCGCGCTTAATGTTGTGACCAAAATAGGTGTATCCTCTCATGTGTCTTGGGATGATGAATGTTGCTCCAATAATGTTGATTTTGATAAATCACGGATAATCAGAAAGGTCAAGGATCTGATAAAGAGGAAGAATAGATGTGATGAATATCCATCTTCAGTTAATGCTTTAGATGATTCAACAGAAGACGAAACTACTCTGAATGTCCCAGATGAGTCTAACAGGTGGAAGGAACTTACTTCCCTTACTTCAGATTCTCTCTCCTATTTAACTTCTGATTCAGAATTTGAGTATGACACAGAGTTTCTTGATTTCTTAAATAAAGAGATCCTTCAAGAGAACCTTTTCCTAAAGGCCTCCTTGAAGGAAGTTAAATCATCACTCCTTGTGAAAAGAATTGAGATAGAGCGTCTTAATGATAATTTCATCAGAACCATGTATCTAAAGGAAAAAGAGATTAACACTCTCAAGTATGACCTGCAAAGGTTATCCGGAAGCTCTGACAAAATTGCAGCAATGTTATTTGGTCAGAGATCCCTTGGAAACACTAATGGTTTAGGGTTTAAAAGTAAAACTACAAGCTCAAAGCTGTATGTTCCAACTAATCAAGGAACAACGAATGTTGGTTGTTGTGTTAAACATAAAGAGTCACATAAAGATGAAAAATCCTCATTAATTTGTTCTTTTTGTGAACATTCGAAGCATGATCAGAATACTTGTTGGAGATTCAGAAGGAGCAATAAGAGAATCACCAATCTTTAAGAGAAGGTGCATAAAATGAATCTGGGTCCGGATAACCAAGCTCTTTTAAAAAATCCAAATCTAGAAGAGGTAAGAAATCTGTTTACACAACAAACAGTGATAAGCCACGAAAAAAAAGGGCGTGAGCATATGGCTCACTCGGTCACCAACTAATGCTGGTGACGTCCGCATCCTCATTTTTAGCTTGGGAAAAATGAGGTTTGCACTAAAAATGGCTCAAGTTCTTGTTTTCTTTTTATAAATTTTTTTTTTTTTATGTTTGTCAAGAAAATATTCTCCTAAGAAGATGGAAGGCGGATAACAAATCCTGAAATACTCATTCAAAGTCATTCTAGGGTTTTGAGTTCATAAATTCATATATATATATATATATATTTCTGTGTCCTTCCCTTTTCATTCCTTATCGTAAGATATAGTCTCATGGCTCCTGTAACTAGAGGTATCACAAAACGATATGCAGTTGAAGCAATTAATGTTTATCTTTGTGAAGGAATCTCTTTCTCAGGAGTAAAGAAAGTGAAGTCGATAATCAATAGAGAAGGTTCTTCCTCTAACTGTCTGTTTGTCATTATGATTTTAATTTTAAAGGCATGGTGAAAGATTTCATTAACAAGAGAAATGATTTAAAATCTCGAATCGTTTCCTCTTTGGAAAAGATAACTCACTATGAACAAATGTTGTATCTAACCAAGAACACCTTGTGTGAACTAAAAAGAGAACTTAGTGAGTTAACTGACATTTCTGAAGACCTAGAGGAATTGAATGATCCTATAATCAATAGTCTCTTCAATAATAAGAAGGAATTCTCAGTAGATGCTCTGAGAAAGCTCTATAATGTCTAGGAAGTCTTCTTATGAGAATTTTATTCTTGTGTTTTAGGAAGAATAACTAGAGTTTGGAATAGGCATTATTGTGATTACACATAGCTATGTCCAATATTTTTCATCTTTGTTTTTAGATTTTTTTACTTGAAACTCTAAAATTGTTTGGAAGATGATTTTTGCAGTATTAATCTTTATGATTTTATATATTGCAATATGTTATGGGATATGTGTGTATGCGTCCGTGAATTATTATTGTCCCATATGATGTTAAAAGTTATCTCTTTTATATGTCGATATGCAAGTATTGATACAAGATCGATGAACTTTTGACAAACAATTTTTTTACCTATTATGTCGTTATGCAAATAATTGATGGAAGATGGGATGAATTTTTGTTTCCAAGGATTATGTCTATTGTATGTCATTGTGCAAATAGTGATTGAAAATAAAATAAATCATTGTTTATGCCGTAGTATTGATCTTTCCCTGATCCATATTTTATGTGTATACTGCAATGCTCCATAAGTTTTTCTTGTGTTGAGCATAAAACGATTGATTTAATCATTCTTTTATGGTTAACATAGTCGTAGCTCCGTAAGTTCTCTTATGTCGAGCATGTTCAATTAAATTGATCACTTTTGTGTTTAATTTGATTGAGTATTCTGATTAAATTAATCATGGGATTTCTTGTGGTTAGTTTAATTGAGAATTTTGGATATAGAAAATCATTTCTTATGGTTTTTGGTGTCCAATAAAATCCTTATTTTCTTAAAAGTAAGGTCGCTCTTGTTGTTCTCTCGGGAATGATATCAAATGGGGGAGAGTTCTTTTGAACTTGCGCTTAATTTCCATATCTTTGTGGGGAGTGTGGTTATGGAATTTTTAGGGGTTATCTTGTATCTTTATAAACTCCTTGATGAATGCATTTAGCTTCGGCTTTATGATTGCATCTAAACAAAGTTGATATGTCATTTTCTTTGGTCTTGAAGCATCTCCGTGAAAATTTCATTAAGATCCCATTTTCGTGCCTTTGCCAATTTTATTGACAAAAAGGGGGAGAATTAATATGTAGTTCACACTACAAATACATATGGTTCTCGGATCATTATGTAAGGGGGAGTGGTTTTCGTGTTGAGACGAAAGTATTGACTAAGGGGAAGTGATACTGTAGGAGCGGAATATCACAACAAATGATAACTTACGAAATTGTGGAGAAAAAATACATCTTGCGAGCAAAGAACATTTTGCGAGCAAAGGAAATCACGAGGAAAGCAAAAGAAGTTCGCAAAGTGAAGTATCACAACAAATGATAACTTACGAAATTATGGAGAAAAAATACATCTTGCGAGCAAAGAACATTTTGCGAGCAAAGGAAATCACGAGAAAAGCAAAAGAAGTTCGCAAAGTGAAGTTGCGAAGGTTCGCAGGATAATTCTCAAGTCCGAAGTTGAGAGACAGTTTAATTGTCAACATTTTGTAAGATCATATAAATAGCCATTTAGGCATGAGAAGAAGGAGAGGTCTTTTTTAGAGAGAGAGATAATTTGAGGAGGAGAGAGAAAATTTTAGGAGAGATTTATTTTCTTTATCATCTTCTTCCCCAAAAATTTCTAGAGCTCCAAATATTCTTTAATGGAGTTTTAATTGTACAATCATGTAATTACATACAATCACTAGTGAAGAACCGTGGATGTAGATCACATTGATCGAACCACGTAAAAAAATTTGTGTTTCTTTTATAATTTTAGTACTTTAATTCTTAGTTTCATATCAAATTAATTAGATTTAGAAATCATTTTAATGGATTCTTATGAGGGTGTAGTTGTGAGATAATCCGCAACTACATAATTGGCGCTAGAAACAGGGAGAGAGTAATGGATTTATCCTTCCTGTAACTTGTTGGATCAAGAATTTCTATGAAGATTAGTTAATTTCCATACTTTTTATTTAGATCTACAAATTTTAGGTTCAAAATGGAAAATTATATGGAAGAAACCACACTTTCAGGGGATAACATCATCAACAATTCAAAAACATGAAGAGAATGAGAGAAAAGATTAATTGTTGTGGTGTAATTCAAAGGAAAAATGAAAGTTTTTAGTTGAGGAATTCTGTGCTCAGAAGAAGAAGATGATCGCAAAAATTGTTGGTTCAAGAAATTTCTACAAAGGATCGCAGAAATCTGATAACAACAGGAGCAGATAGCAATTTATGAAGAAATAAAAGAATGACGAGATTAAAGAAAAACGCTGCAATTTTAGTCACCAACTGAGATTTGCAAAGATGGTTCTGAGAATGAATGAACAAAAGAAAAGACGCAAGTTCGAGTCATGCGAACAAAATTTTCTTTTTGATGAATTTTTATATAAAGAATAAGAATAGGCAAAATCCAAAATCTAGTTCAAAACCATCAGAAACGGAAGGAAGTAGAGATGGTTTAGTGGTGAAGATAGTAACTTTGACATCGCAAATTCGATTCCTATTCAACTCATTTTTTTTGCGAATGTATGGACTACTGCAATCAACTCCTATATGAACTTTTTCTTTTGTTCGCCGCCTTGCTCAAGTTGCTGGGAGTCTACGCAGAAAGTTCATAATCTCGAAAGTTTAGTTACAGAAATTAAAATATTGCAGAAAGGTTCATTATCCCGCAAGATGGTTTGTTTGTTCGCAATAAAGATAAAGATAAACATTGAGTTTCATATGAGTCGAAATGATCACCATCTGAAAGGATAAGTTGGATTTATAAAACTATAAGGGGAAAATAGAGAAGCTTAGACACCAAACCGTATCAACAATAAATTTTGAAGAAGAAAACGATGGGAGAAGAAAATGTATCAGACAAAGGTATATCAACTCCTTTCCCAGAAATGACGAAGGGGTGCAGACTTCATCAGTTGATAATAGCAGCTAGTAAAGATGACATTTACCGTGCGGACATTTTCAGCAAGAAGGCATACTTCGCAGAAATCCAACTAGTTCGCAAAAGAGAAGAATGCATACTTCCTAAATCATCACCAGTGTAAAGAAAGCTCAACCAACAGTAAAGAGTAGCAGGCACGCACACAAAAACCAACCAACAAGGCTTACACTTGCAGAGCTAACAAAAGAGATGATGCGTGAGAGGCAACAAATTTTGCCAAAATTACTTCACAACAGCATAAAAAAGATCTGCGAATAATCAACACAGGTTGCGAAAAATACAAGATTTGTGAATGATCAACACAAGGGCATGAGAAATTATCGTAACTAGAGAAAATAATCCATCTTAAACCACGAGCAACTATCAGCAAGCGGTTATATACGAACATGAACCGGCAAGACAGCTATTGGATGAAAGAACACAGTCCCGGCGAAGGAAGAAAAAAGAAGAGTTACGGAAGAAGATTATTTTGACGAAGGAGATAGCAAAGATCAACTTCTAAGCTACCAGTGAAATGAGCATTAACAGTTCACTTCGTTCACAAGCAACAGTCAATTCGTGAATATAGCGCGTAACAAGCAATATGAATTAGAGGAAGGCCTAGTTCGTCTAGAACAAGAGAAGCAAAAGGCTTGCTTTCTCAGAACATCACCAGCACGTGACAAAGATAACATCACATGTGATTAACTTACCAAATATTCAAAAAAGGAATTGATCGCAAACTCCTACCAGCAAAGTCACCACATGCGAACAACAAATGTAGCAAAAAGGGAAGTATTCTTACTCTATCTTTGCAAATTACTAAAACTATTATTGAAAACATTATGAATATCATCTATAATTTGCTGTTGTTCAGTTTCTTTATGATTTATTAACCATTTATATTATAAGTTGTAGGAACATGCAAATGGGGGGAGAAAAGTTAGGTTATGAGACGGAGGCATTTGCAATCTACGATGTTACGAGATATGTTAAACCACCAATTTTCACACTTTGTGTTGGTAATGCATGGGGAGAAGCTGCACTGCTTTTAGCTGCAGGTGCCAAAGGAAACTGTTTTGCTCTTCCTTCATCAACAATTATGATGAAACAGCCAATTGCAAGGTTTCAAGGCCAGGAATCAGATATCGAGCTTGCAAGAAAGGAAGTAAATAATGTTAACACAAAATTGAGATGAAAACTGTGCCGTAACTAAATAACTCAAAGCATTCTCAACTGTCAAGGATGCATTTTATATGAAGGAATAAAATCCAAATATGGACGATATTATGTACCATGCAAGGAGAGAACGAACTAATGGTGGACTAAGATGAAGAAGATCATAATAATGTATTTTCATGAATGACACAAGGGAACACATGGAGTTTATGGATGAGTAACAACAAAGCAAGGAAATGAATGAATACAATTCCAAAGCAATGAGTAAAGAGGCATCGTCTTCACGAAGTTGGAGCAAACGCCAAAGAAGTAAAGAAACCAGCGTGAAGTTAACGTCAATCCAGTTCGCAACAACTAAGTCCCAAGCAATCAACTCAATTTATATCAACTCAATCCAGTTCATGTCAGTTTGATAAGAAAATGAATATAACTTGTGAAGATAGCAACTCAGGAGAATAAGTGGAAAGGACGAAGGGAAAAAGTATACAAAGGACGATGACATCAGAATAAGTTCTGTAAATTCAACTACATTTACAAAAATAGGAGCTTGTACAGATGGTCGCAAGAGGAGCTGATAAGATGATGGACGCAAGTTCGAGTCTCCCCATTCGCAAAATTTTTTGCACTTCGCAAATGTTTGCCATGCGAATATTCGCAACACCAACACTTCTACTCTTTGCACTTCGCAAATATTTACCTTGCGAACCTTCGCAGCATGAATTTATATCGTAAATATTTCCTTCGCAGATGTTAACTTCGTACAAATGTTTACTTCGCAGATATTCGTCTACTTCGTGTAAATCATTACTTCGCAGATGTTCGTTTACTTCGTGCAAAATATTACTTCGCAAGATTTTTGGATATTTCGCAAGAACAAAATGGGAGATTATTTCACAGACATATTTCGCAAGAAATGGCTAGAACAGTTGGTATGACACAACATTATACAAGAGGCAAATCAAGAGATAACAACAAGCCGTAAAAGGTAAGTACCATTTCCTTGAATATTTTATTTACAGAAGACAAAAGATTTTTGATTTTATTTACCAAAAGCGATATACTCGCAAGATTTCTACAATTTCTAAGATTTCAAAATATTTCAAAGATTTTTTAGATTGGTGAAAAGCGATACAATTGCAAGATTCAAAAATGAATTTATCGCAAAAATTTAAAGATCTCAAATTTTTTCAAAGAATTCAAAGTTACAAAAAACAGAGAAAATTAAATTTATATAATTCTATAGAACAATTTTAATTTAAAGACGCGATATGAATACTTCTCATACTTCTTATACTAAAGATTTTATGAAAACATTCAACATTTTATGTATATGAAAAATTTACGATGAATTTTTACGAATAAAAAGAATTTGGATTCTACTTGTAAAAGGCGAAAAAATACCGCCAAAAATCAATTGCGATTAGCTTTCATTAAAGAAAGACGCAAAAATTTATTTGCGAACAAAAGACCGCAATCTGTGATCAGCCTCCAAAAAAAGAAAGAGAGCCGCAGAAAATTTTACACAGGCAAACCTTTGTGGCGTACACCCTAGTTCGCGAAGCAACATTTCGTAAGAGGCAAAGTCCTAAAGTGCGTCATTTAAGGGGGTACCTATAACCATGGCTAAGGGTAACCGGAACACCACCAAGGGCCCTTAGTACATGGCACACTTTACGGGGTACAACCCAATAATGGGGTACCTATCCGGGTTAGACACCTTGGATTCTCACCTAATCTTGCGACATTACGCAATATTATGCTATGTAACATGATTTAGGTCGGGAGACTAAGGCATACTGTCTTTCCCAAGAAGTGCAGAAAACGATCAAGGCGCCGAGGTACACGGTTGAGTCAATAGTGCCGGGTGGGCTTGAAGCACATCTGCCATTTTTGACAAGTCTTGGCAAATGATGCACTTGGCCCAAAGATACCCCATAGGGTGCAACCTCGTAACTATAAGCCCTATAGGCAAAAAGGATAAGAGGTTGCGATCAAAAGCTGGTTGTTTGCAGAACCGGATGGGAAGAGCTAACCTTGTATGGTCGATGTACGCTTCCTTGAAGGGGCAACCAAGGGGAAGATAAAGGGTAGCACCCTCCATTAGGGAGCTGATACGTGCTATAAGACGCAAATGTCACGAGGCTTTTTGTTCGAAAGAACATAAAGGCTTGTCATATTTGTGCAACAACTGAACTTCTGCGAGCCTTCTGTATAAAAAAAAAAAAAAAACAAAACAAAAGAGAAAAAAAAGAACTCGCAGAACATAATAAAAAAGTTAAGGCAAGATCAATGGGTTTTTGCATGAAAGTGTAAGAATGTCCTGCGATTTTGTCGCTACAAAAGATGGCAAAATAAGACCTTTAACTAGGAAGGCAAAATAAGACCACAACAGAGTACGCAAATAAATTTGCGAAAATGATTATATGTAAGCAAACAAGCTTACGAACATATATACTAAAATGGAATTGAAATTATGCATCTTTAATATTTTAAGTTATATGCATCTTTAATATTTTGAGTTATATCATGCGAGACTAATAGTGCAGGAATGGATGCAACTCAAAGTTACATCAATTTTACTGCGGCAAAATGAGCTAAGTAATAGAAACTTGAAATATACATTGCAATAGATAAGTATTCGCATCATACAAGCATCATACTCGCATTATACAAGCATCATACTCGCATCATTCAAGCATCATATTCGCATCATAAAAGCATTGCATAAGCATTTCATGGCATAAGCATCGCATACACATTTCATAACATAATCATTACGTAAATATTATATTCGCACAAGTATTTTACAAAATTTTACAAGAAAATACCGGGAAACTTCGCAGAAACATTCATAATTCGCAGGACTATTCATAATTCGTAACACTATATTCGCAACACTATTCGTAACACTATATTCACAGCACTATTCAGAAGTTCAGAAATTCGCAGAAAAACTCAGAAATTCGCAGAAATATTCAGAAGTTAGCAGGGTTATGACTTGAGGCAGAGGCAAGATAAGAATAGAGACGCAATTTGATCATTCAACATTTTATCAAGGATTCTCCTTCATAGATAAAGAACAGAGGCAACTATGGATACCCAAGAAAATATTTTATGTTCTTTATCTTCTCAGCAAGAATCCTCACCAAAAATGGAATAATAATTTCACATGAACAGAGGCAATATTTATCACTCTCATCAAGGATATTTCATACTTCTTATATATTTTGAGGATTAAATACTTCCTATACTTCTTAAGGATACTTCATACTTCTTATATATTTCGAGGATTGAGTACTTCTTATACTTCTTCGAGGATATTTTATATTTCTTATACTTCATACTTCTTCAAGATGCTTCGCACACTTCATACTTCGCAAGATGATACTTCTAATTACTTCTTCAAGATTCAGAACTTCGCAAAAGAATAAAGGCAAGTATATACTTTTTGAGTTTGATATTCTCTCGTTCATTCCTTCATCAACAAAGATCAAAGACTACTGCAACGGATTTTTTCTTGAAGATCGCTCTTCAAGCAATATTCAAGAAAAAAGAGGCAAGATGTAGGAGCGGAATATCACAACAAATGATAACTTACGAAATTGTGGAGAAAAAATACATCTTGCGAGCAAAGAACATTTTGCGAGCAAAGGAAATCACGAGGAAAGCAAAAGAAGTTCGCAAAGTGAAGTTGCGAAGGTTCGCAGGGTAATTCTCAAGTCCGAAGTTGAGAGACAGTTTAATTGTCAACATTTTGTAAGATCATATAAATAGCCATTTAGGCATGAGAAGAAGGAGAGGTCTTTTTTAGAGAGAGAGATAATTTGAGGAGGAGAGAGAAAATTTTAGGAGAGATTTATTTTCTTTATCATCTTCTTCCCCAAAAATTTCTAGAGCTCCAAATATTCTTTAATGGAGTTTTAATTGTACAATCATGTAATTACATACAATCACTAGTGAAGAACCGTGGATGTAGATCACATTGATCGAACCACGTAAATTTTTTTGTGTTTCTTTTATAATTTTAGTACTTTAATTCTTAGTTTCATATCAAATTAATTAGATTTAGGAATCATTTTAATGGATTCTTATGAGGGTGTAGTTGTGAGATAATCCGCAACTACAGATACATATCACCAAAGTATTTTTGTCAAAGTTGTGATATAAGAAGTTTGATATTGTGTAATAATACTATGACACCGTATAACAATGATCGAGAGCTTTTTGTTTTCTCATTGTTATGGCTACGGGACTTCAACAACTATGATGCTGAACTGAACATCTATGGAATCATGGGAGTACTTGTAAAGGACGAAGTTTTTGAGTAATGTTGAAGCACCAAGGAGATCAAGCATGTGGACGAGAAGCTACAAAGTGTTATCTATTTTGTAATCTATATGTATTGATAGTTTTGTCACTAAAATTGACAAAGGGGGAGATTGTTAGAGCATTGCTCGGTCGAACTCGCATGTGTTGCTATCTCAAGCATGTTTGTCAATATTAGTGATCAAAACTACACCTATGGATTTCTAGTTTACTTATGACTAAGTCTCGGGCTAGGATAGTTAAGTATAGTTGAGTTCCAGGCTCCATGGCGATTATCTTATGAAGACGAAGAACTACTCAAGGAACCAGTGGAACTTCATCCAACCAAAAAGGTATGTGGAGACTTGAACTCATCTAGCACTCAAAAGTCTATCTATCTCATACTCTTGAGACAATAGTCGTATAACCAAATTTGCTTACAATGATTTTTAGTTGCTAAAAGTCTTAAGCTACCAAGACAAGTTCAGTTGCTAAAAGTCTTTCGCAACTGAAACTGTAAAATGATAAACAGGTTCTGTAGTCGAACAATGACTGCTTTTGCTAATGTTCTAAACATATCAATGTTCTTCATGTTCTTGGATGCCACATCAGCAGAACTCTTCCTGTAACTTTGATTTTCTCGATTTCTAGCTCTCTATTTTCTCCCAGACTCTTCGTGTCCCTTATATATGCTCCCAACAATATTTTTATACTCAACATCACCTTCGAATCATGGCCATAACTACTCGGTGATATTATTTCCCTTTTCAGAGAAACACGGGAATAATCTTCTATCTTTATCTCCTGCACGCATCTATTTACTGACTACATGCTCCAATATGTTGACTTCACGCTTCAGTTAGAGTATAACTCGTGCATAACAATTATCTCTACGTAACTACCACAATCAAACCCAACCGAGTCCCGTGTATCTCTGCAACTCTGTTTTCTTCAAATATGATTATCGAGCCCAACTGGATTGAATCTAACCACTATAGCATCCATGTTTAGCTCATACATGTCAGCCCAAACGATTTCATTCATTGAATTTCTCTCAAACAACTTCAAATATCGAACCTAATTCTGTCTGAGTATGAACCAGTTTCCCGCCAAAACTGTTTTTCTTCAAATCCATGATTCTAGCCAATTCTAGTCGAAACAGAAAACTTTACCAGCCCTGTCTATCTCATTAGAACAAACCCACTTAATTTAAGCACTTTAGTCTCATTATATCTCACCCAAATCACGAACCCTAATTATGTTTCATATTTTCCTTCCAAATTTCAGAATTCAAAAGGTTGAAGATGAGATCCCTTTATCCAATTATGGCTCCCCTTTAGCAATTAGGGGTACAATTAGCAATTCATGGGGTACGAATAACAATTTTTGGGCTACAAGTAGCAATTTTGGGCTGTCAATAGTAAAATTTCAAGGGTGTTTTTATCAACTCTTCTGGGTGTTTTTAATACATTTCGGGGTGCCTTCAGTAATTTTTCGAGCTGATTTCACCAAAAATGTTTCTTTTTCAAAAATACCCACACAAATAAAATACCATAATAAGTACAAAAATGAGCACTAAGAATATATATAATTGAGACAAATTAGACTCATAAATGCGTCTATCAATTTACATCACTACCTTTTTCACCTAAATCATACCACTAGTAAAATCCACATCAACATCAGACCTCCCTGTTACATTTATAGCACCACCATTCCCACCTAAATCATTCACAGCACTACTAAAATCCACAACTACATCTAACACAACTGCATTCACACCTTTCCTAACTTTTATTGTACTACCACCTTTACTAACTTTTCTTATACTACCACCAACCATTTCCACACCTTTACTACAACCAACCAAATTAGCACCATCCCCTGTAATTACACTTACATTAACATTCACATTTACTTCTCCCACCTGATTTGTGACGGACCGGAAAATTATACCTTTGGCGCGTTGCCCCGCAGGCCATAACTTCCCCGATGCGCCACTCTGATGAAGTTACGATCCGGGCTTTTAAGGTAGGAAAATGCACGTTCAATTTCCCTTGCAAGCATGCTGGTGGAGCATGACGCGTCTAAGTTATCTTCCACACCGTTCCAACTTACCCTTGTTCCGCAAAGGGTTTATTAAGAAAACCAAAAACTTTCTTATAACGGAAAAAACGACCTTTAGAGGCCCTAAACGATGGAATTTGGCTAAATTCCGGTGACCATGTGGATCTATCATGTCTTTATCTTTGGGTCGTTTCCCATCAAAATGGGCTCCTCTGAAGTTAAATTATGACACTCGGGTTTTTAGCTTATGTCGAACGCCTTGATAGGAAGTATAAACATCCCAGGAATGGAGTGCAACTAGCCTCATCAAGTATGGCCACAATCATCTCTTGCGGCAAGCTACCGAGCTAGATGATATGATAGGCCAGAATATCGCAATCATCTCACAATTAGATGATATGAGCGACAACGTGCTGGACCGGCAATGCTTCAACTCATTGCGGCTGCCTACGCACCCTTCCCTACTCTAAAGGGATCAAGCACAGACCATAGTTCATCCTCGAAGGGACAGAAACTTAAGGCAACTCGTTTGCAAAGCCATGGATAAGCAACAATGGTAATGGCCTGGTCCATCAAGATGCATAATGATTATGCATCATCGGGTCCGCGGCATGGCATAGTAATGCCTTTGCATCACATGCCCCAATGGAAAGGCTACACAACTATAAATAAGCCTTAGGCATCATTTATACTCTTTCGGCTAAGCAATGAAGCTTAGTTGGTGCATAGTCCACATATGCACGTTCAACCAACTACCCCTCCATATATATGTCTTAATGGAATTTATACAAGTATGGAAAGGGGACCAAAACTCATTCACCAAGTCACACTTTTACTATTAATCCACAATGATTGCGTTCCGTCGCAATGATTTCGCACAATGATTGCGTTCCGTCACAATAATTGCGTACGATGATTACACATATTGATTGTGCAACATTCGTTCAGCCAACCCTCTCTGGCCTAATGCACAATGATTGTGCGGTACTGGCTGAAGACCAATAACTTTCGTAATGCGTAATGATTACGCTGTAAGCTCAAGGCCACCTACCTAACTGGCATAATGTATCATGATGATGCAACATCGTCCCTTGGCCAAATTCAAAACATAATGCGCAATTTTGGCGTGATATTGGCCTTAAGCCAATCCACCTTTTTCACGCTGCGGAAGCTTTGGATGAAGCTTCATCTCAGGCCATGGCGCATCTTTCAGCATGCGCCATGCTAAAAACACGGGGTGTTATACTATTCACCCCTTTAAATAATTTCGTCCTCGAAATTCAAAATAAAAACTATTGTGGACAATATCTCCGGTTTGGATTCCTGAGCAAAAGTCCCATACCAGATGCTCAGAAATCACGGGTTCCTTCAAGTTTGTCATGGAACATCATTTAGGACCTTCTGAGTATATGTCCCATACCATAGGCCCAGAAATCCAAAAAGAGTCCACAACGGTACCAAGAATATCAATTGGCCAGTGTGAAGAGGATGTCTCAACAAGGTATCCTAGATGGCGTCCCATACCACCACCCAAGAATCCCCAAGGTTCACAAGGTTGAAAATGTCATCGAAATGACATGCTAAATCTCAACGCAGTGCCGTGTGGAACAGATTCAAATTGCCCACCATCCCTGACGGTCATCCAAGAAGCCACTCGTAAGTGGGATGCTAGCCGGTCCTGACAACACACACCATTGGATAGTTTCCAATGTGTGGGGATGATTAGTTCCATTATCTACCCACCGTCTCATACAGTCTTCCGGATATCCACTCGTAAGTGGGGTGCCACTTAGGCCAGGAAAACTCACAGCACATGAACAAGCTCAACTCAATTCACAAAAGTAACAGGCATTGCAGTTACAAACTATTTCCTCGCAAAAGTTGGCCTACTCTCCAACTTTATTTCCTGAAGAATGAAACAATGCTCGTTTGACGAGTCCACTCCGCACAAGTCCCTAGAGTTTTCTAGGAACTTGCTCTGATACCAACTATGACGGAACGGAAAATTACGCCTTTGGCCCGTTGCCCCGCAGGTCGCATCTACCTCGATGCGCCACTCTGATGAAGATACGATCCAGACCTTTAAGTTAGGCAAATGCAAGTTCAATTGCCCTTGCAAGCATGCTGGTGGAGCATGACGCGGTTAAGTTAGCTTCCATACCGTTCCAACATACACTTGTTTCGCAAAGGGTTTATTAAGAAAACCAAAAACTTTCTTAAAACGAAAAAAAAAACGAACTTTTGAGGCCCTGAATGATGGAATTTGGCTAAATTCTGGTGACCATGTGGATCAAAAGATCAACATGTCTTGATGTTTGGGTCGTTTCCCATCAAAATGGGCTCCCCTTGAGTTAAATTACGACACTCGGGTTTTTAGCTTATGTCGAACGCCTTGATAGGAAGTATAAGCATCCAAGGAATGGAGTGCAACTAGCCTCATCAAGTATGGCCACAATCGTCTCTTGTGTCGAGCTAGATTATATGACAGGCCATAATATCGCAATCATCTTACAATTAGATGATATGTGCGACAACGTGCTGCACCGGAAATGCTGCAACTCATTGCGGCTGCCTACGTATCCTTCCATACTCTAAAGGGATCAAGCACAGAATGTAGTTCATCCTTGAAGGGTCAGAAACTTAAGTCAACTCGTTTGCAAAGACGTGGCTAAGCAATAATGGTAATGTCCTGGTCCGTATAGGCCATTCAGTCAAGATGGATAATGATTATGCATCATCGGGTCTGCGGCATGGAATAGTAATGCCTTTGCAACACATGCCCCAATGGTAAGGCTACGCAACTATAAATGAGCCTTAGGCATCATTTATACTCTTTCGGCTAAGCTATGAAGCTTACTTGGCGCATAGTCCGCATATACACCTTCAACCAACTACCCCTCCATATATATGTCTTAATGGAATTTCTACAAGTACAAAAAGAGTACCAAAAATCATTCGCCATCTCACACTTTTACTATTCATCTACAGTGATTGCGTTCCGTCGCAATGATTTCGCATAATGATTGTGTTCCGTCGCAATAATTGCGTACGATGACTGCACATAGTGATTGTGCAACATTCGTTCAGCCATCCATCTCTGGCCTAATGCACAAAGATTGTGCGGTACTGGCTCAAGACCAATAACTTTCATAATGCGAATGATTACGTTGTAAGCTCAAGACCACCTACCCAACTGGCCTAATGCATCATCATGATGCAACATTGGACCTTGGCCAAATGCCAAACATAATGCGCCATTTTGGCGCGATATTGGCCTTAAGCCAATCCACCATTTTCACGCTGCGGAAGCCTTGGATGAACCTTCATCTCAGGCCATGGAGCATCTTTCAGCATGTGCCATGCTAAAAACACGGGGTGTTACACTATTCACTCCTTTAAAGAATTTCGTCCTCGAAATTCAAAATATAAACTATTGTGGACAATTTCTTCGGTTTGAATTCCTGAGCAAAAGTCCCATACCAGATGCTCAGAAATCATGGGTTTCTTCAGTCATGGAACATCACTTAGCACCTTCTGAGTACACGTCCTATACCGTATGCCCAAGAATCCAAAAAGATTCCATAACGTTACCAAGAATCTCAATTGGCAAGTGCCAAGAGGATATCTCAACAAGGTATCCTAGATGGCGTCCCATACCACCACCCAAGAAACCCTAAGGTTCACAAGGTTGAAAATGTCATCAAAATAACATGCTAAATCTCAACGCATTTCTGCGTGGAACAGATTCCAATTTCCCACCATCCTTGATGGTCATCCAGGATGCTACTCGTAAGTGGGATGCTAGCCGGGCCTGACAACGCACACCATTGGCCAGTTTCCAATGTGTGGGGATGATCAGTCTGATTGTCTACCCACCGTCCCAGACGGTCTTCCGGATATCCACTCATAAGTGGGGTGCCATTTAGGCCAGGAAAACTCACAGCACATTAACAAGCTTAATACGATTCGCAAAAGTAACTGGCATTGCAGTTACAAACTCTTTCCGCACAAAAGTTGGCCTACTCTCCAAATTTATTTCCTTTGGAAGGAAATAATGCTCGTTTGACGAGTCCACTCCGCACAAGTCCCTAGAGTTTTCTCGAAACTTGCCCTGATACCAACTGTGACGGACCGGAAAATTACGCCTTTGGAACGTTGCCCAGCAGGACGTAACTTCCCCGATGCGCCAATCTGATGAAGCTACGATCCGGGCCTTTAAGGTAGGCAAATTCACGTTCAATTTCCCTTGCAAGCATGCTGGTGGAGCATGACGAGGTTAAGTTATCTTCCACACCGTTCCAACTTGCCCTTGTTTCGCAAAGGGTTTATTAAGATAACCAAAAACTTTCTTAAAACGGAAAAAACGAACTTTTGAGGCCCTAAAAGATGGAATTTGGATAAATTCCGGTGACCATGTGGATCCACAGATCAACATGTCTTGATATTTGGGCCGTTTCCCATCAAAATGGTCTCCTCTTGAGTTAAATTACGACACTCGAGTTTTAGCTTTTGTCGAACGCCTTGATAGGAAGTATTAGCATCCAAGGAATGGAGTGTAACTATCCTCATCAAGTATGGCCACAATCATCTCTTGCGTCGAGCTATCGAGCTAAATGATGTGAGAGTCCAGAATGTCGCAATCATTTCATAATTAGATGATATGAGCGACAACGTGCTGGACCAGCAATGCTGCAACTCATTTCGGCTACCTACGTACCCTTCCATACTCTAAAGGGATCAAGCACAGACCGTAATTTATCCTCGAAGGGACATAAACTTAAGCCAACTCGTTCGCAAAGCCATGGATAAGCAATAATGGTAATGGCCTAGTCCGTATTGGCCATTCCGTCAAGACGCATAATGATTATGCATCATCGGGTCCGCGACATGGAATAGTAATGCCTTTGCATCACATGCCCCAATAGAAAGGCTACGCAACTATAAATGAGCCTTAGGCATCATTTATACTCTTCCGGCTAAGCTATGAAGCTTACTTGGCGCATAGTCCGCATATGCACCTTCAACCAACTACCCCTCCCTATATATGTCTTAATGGAATTTCTACAAGTATGGAAAGGGGACCAAAAATCATTCACCAAGTTAGACTTTTACTATTCATCCGCAATGATTGCGTTCCATCGTAATGGTTTTGCACAATGATTGCGTTCCGTCTCAATGATTACGTACGATGATTGCACATAGTGATTGTGCAACATTCGTTCAGCCAGCCCTCTCTGGCCTAATCCACAATGATTGTGCGGTACCGGCTCAAGACCAATAACTTTCGTAATGCGCAATGATTACGATGTAAGCTCAAGGCCACCTACCCAACTGGCCTAATGCATCATCATGATGCAACATTGGCCCTTAGCCAAATGCCAAACATAATGCGCCATTTTGGCCCAATATTTTCCTTAAGCCAATCCACCTTTTTCATGCTGCGGAAGATTTGGATGAACCTTCATCTCAGGCCATGTCACATCTTTCAGCATGCACCATGATAAAAACACGGGGTGTTATACTATTCACCCCTTTAAAGAATTTCGTCCTCGAAATTCAAAATAAAAACTATTGTGGTCAATATCTTCGGTTTGGATTCCTGAGCAAAAATCCCATACCAGATGCTCAGAAATCACGGGTTTCTTCAAGTTTGTCATGGAACATCATTTAGGACCTTCTGAGCACACGTCCCATACAGTATGCCCAGGAATCTAAAAAGAGTCCACAACGTTACCAAGAATCTCAATTAGCCAGTGCCAAGTGGATATCTCAACAAGGTATCCTAGATGGCGTCCCACACCACCACCAAAGAATCCCTAAGGTTCACAAGGTTGAAAATATCATCGAAATGACATGCTAAATATCAACGCAGTGCTGTGTGGAACAGATTCCAATTGCCCACCATCCCTGATGGTCATCCTGGATGCCACTCGTAAGTGGGATGCTATCCTGGCCTGACAACGCACACCATTGGCGATGATCAGTCCCATTGTCAACCCACCATCCCAGACGGTCTTCCGGATGTCCACTCGTAAGTGGGGTGCCACTTAGGCCAAGCAAACTCATAACACATGAACAAGTTCAACTCTATTCGCAAAAGTAACTGGCATTGCGGTTACAAACTCTTTCCGCGCAAAAGTTGGCCTACTCTCCAACTTTATTTCCTTTGGAAGGAAATAATGCTCGTTTGACGAGTCCACTCCGCACAAGTCCCTAGAGTTTTCTCGAAACTTGCCATGATACCAACTGTGACGGACCGGAAAATTACGCCTTTGGAACGTTGCCCCGCAGGTCGTAACTTCCCCGATGCGCCACTCTGATGAAGCTTCGATCCAGGCCTTTAAGGTAGAAAAATTCACGTTCAATTGCCCTTGAAAGCATGCTGGTGGAGCATGATGTAGGATCAGAATATCGCCACAACGATATTCTTGCGATGAGAATGATGCTTTTACGAGAAGATCAAACATTCCTACAATACTAACGACATCTTTACGAGAGCATCGTGAGATTCTTCAATGACATTTGGCGAGTGTCATAAGAGAACATCATAATAACTGACGATTGAAGAAGCATGATAAAAGCGTGTTTGTTTCACGATGATTACAAAAATTGGAGATAATTAACATTGTAACTACCGTGATGAGATCGCACAATAGATCCGAAAGAAGGGGAAAACTTAGCTGTCGTTCACTATGTAATTTCCTATATAAAGGGTTCAAGTAAGCCCAGAGAAGGATGATGTATTTTTGAGAGTTGAGAAAGTCTTGAGGAGAGAGAAACTCTAGAAATAAAGTTGTATTTCTTAGTTTGAATATCTTTTGTAAATATTTCTGAGATCTAAATAACAAAGTGTCGTTTAATTCTTCAAATCTCCAACTAGTTTCTCATAGATTTCTGTAGAATCTTAATAGGGGTGTAGTGTGGGAATTCTTGCTACTACATTTTGGCGCCCGAAACAGGGAGAATCAAGCTACAAAGTCATTAATTACAATTTAAAGATTTGAAGGAATTAAAAAAATGGCTGGAAGAAGGAGAAGAAATACGTCAGAACCACCAACAACCGTAATGAGGAGTAAAAGACTTGCAGGTGGAGAAACAAGTGAATTAGGAGAATCTTCAAGGATGAGAACAAGAAGAAACAGAACAAGGAATGAAGGGGAAAATCCAATTCAACAACCAAATCAACCAACACCAATACAAAATAGAGGTATGGATTATGATAGGGTGAGTGTGCATACATGGAGATTGGATTCGATGGAAGGAGAAGAAAATCGACAATTAAGAGGAGAAAGCAGAGAAGGAAGAAATCAAGAGGTAGTAGAAGGGTTGATTCATCAAGATGAAGATGAAACAACGGAAGAATTAAGATAAATAACGCAAGAAGAAAGAAGATTAGAGGCGGAAGAACGTGCAAATTTAACAAGACAAAATCACGAGTTGAGAATGGAGAATTTGAGATTACAAAGTAGAAGATCAAGAAGTACTACTAGATCAAGTTCAAGGTCATTTAGAGAAATACCAAGGCGAAATTCCCTTATAAGAAATATTAGGGAAAATGTACAAGAAGAAACGCAAGATCCAAATAGAGAGCAACATCAGGGAGAAGAGAGAGTAATTGATGACCGTTATGATCCACGTGGAGAAACTTTAAACGGAAGACGAAATAGTGAAAATCAAATAAATGAAAATAATAAAGATGGTGAAGAAAATCGATAAGAGGGTAGAAGAATATTACGTGGGCGAGAGAATGTCAGAAATCAGAGAATTATTGAGAACAAAATTGAGAGACATTATGCTGACGCCTGTCCTGCGAGAGAGAAAGGTTGAGGGCAGAGATGGACGAACAGGAGTTTCAGGAGGAAATAAGGCAAAATAATCATGATAATCGAGAAAGAAGACGTACACAAAATCGCGAAAAAGATAATGTTCAAGAAGAGTACGACAAAATACAAAGAATAATAGAAAGACATCGAAGAGAAATGACGAGAAATGAAGAAATTGGCGGAGAAGGAATTAAAAGACATAATCAATTGCGAATTTTGGAAGGGAATGAAGATGAAAATCGCAGAAGAATGCGAAATGATGATGAGGATGAAGATGAAGATTCACAAACACTCGCAAGACAAGAAAGACAAGAATGCATGAGAAGGGAAAGTGCGCTAAAAAGGCCAATAGAACAAAGCCCAGCTGAAAATGAACAAATTCTAAGAGAATTAGCAGAAATGAGGGGAATGATAAATAATAGAAGAGAGGGAGGAAGAAGGAAATTTGATGAAGCTATTGAGGAAGCAGCCAGAACTCCCTTCACACAGGAAGTACAACTAAGAGGAATTCCTCCAAAATGCAACTTACCAGCATTAAACCGTATTTTTGATGGGACTACTTGTGTTGTTCAACATGTTAAAGCTTATTTTAGGTGTATGCTACAGTGGGAAAATCATGATGCTGTGTTATGCAAGTATTTTGCGTCCAACTTAACTGGCGAGGCGCTAAAATGGTTTGAAGGATTGCCGAAAAATACTATTACTTCTTTTGATCACCTACAAGCTACATTTTTAGGTGCATACATAAGAAACAATTCTTCACGACCAGGTATTGAAGATGTGTTTGGATTAAAGCAGAGAATTGGCAAGAGTCTAAAACACCTAACCATAAGATGGAAGGCAATGTGCAGTGAGATGGCAGGAACAGTAGATGAGAGATATCTTATCCTATCCTTCATTAATACCATGTTTGCGACCAATCTGCTCTACATACAAATTTTCAGAATCAAAAACACCATCACAATGACTGAACTAAGAGAATTACAAGAAGAATACATTGCTTTGGAAGAAAAACAAAATGAAATGTAGTCATACCCAATCGCAAACACCAGCTCAGTATCGGAAAACGGAAGTCTACTTCCTAAAATGATTAATACTGTGGCGAGCACCTCGCAGGTTCAACCAGAGAAGGTGGCGATTAATGACCAGCAAAATCTAGTAGCTATGGGAAGTCGCGATCAAGAAGAATACGAAAGAGAGAAGAATTTTTACAATTGTGGAGGAAATAATAAAATCCAAAGGCTTGATCAACCCTAGGAGACTTACGATGGACAGAGGCAAAATAATTTCAGAAATCAGGGTAATATGAGAACAATACGGGAGGAGATTAAGATGCCGCCTTTGAATGCTAGTGTGGAGAAAATCTGGGAAGCTATCATTTTGATGGAAGATATACCATCGCCATGGAACATGGGGAAGGAACCACATCCTAATAATCGTAATCAAGAGTTCTGTCCTTATCATCATTTCCATGGCCATTCATAAATGACTGCAGAAATGTAAAGAGGATAATTCTAAGAATGATTGATCAAGGAAAGCTAAATCATTTTTTAAGAGGGCATCAACAATCGCAACAATTACCACCACCTCTAGACAATCGCAGAGTGAATGATGTAAAAGGAGCAGAAACTTTTGTCATCGAAGTTGGAGCCAAAGCAAAGAATTTGTGTTGCAATTCTATTGTACATTCTTTCAGAACCATCGAAGATTTTCACGATAATGTCCTAAGTAGAGTTTTCGCGAGAGATATGGATGGAAAAGAAATAATGAATATAGCGAGTGTCTCTCCATTAGAAGGATGGCAGAAACAGATTCTTTCTTTTACAGCACAAGAGGTGCCAGAGACTGACGAGTTTCATGATAACCCATTGGTGGTAAGGTTGGAAATAAAACCAAGACAAACAGAAGAAGAAGAGGATAAAAAAAACAACAAGGAATTAGAAGAATCCTGGGCTATTGATAGAGTCTTAATCGACACTGGAAGTTCTGTAGATATCTTATTCTATCATACCTATAGAACCATGGGTGGAAAAGATGAAGATTTAATACCATCAACTTATAAGATTTATGGTTTTAATGGTACTGCCAATAAACCTAAAGGGGAGATCACAATGAGAATTCCATTAAAGGGGATGTCTTCCAAAATCTTATTTTGTGTTGTTGATATTGAATCACCATATAATGCCTTGATTGGACGGCTTTGGTTACATGGGATATTAGGTGTTGCATCTACCTTCCACCAGTGCATTAAATTCCCTCATCCAAATGGTGTTGGAGTAATTAAAGGAGATTCGGGAGAAAGTAAGAAATGTTATGAGATTGATATAAAATCATGTGAGGAAAGAGCAGGGAAGAATAACAATTGGAAGTGCATAATTAAGCAGCAACAGAGATGTGACAGATTGATGATTGATTCGATAGAGAAGCAAGAAGAAATGGATGGCGAGCGTCTCGCGAATGAAAATTAAATAACAAAACGCAACAAAAGGACAGATGCAGAAAACAATAAGTAGAAGGATAAAATGATGAAAAAGATGAAATTACGATTAGAAGAAGTACATAACGAGCAGCTCGCAGAAAGGGAAAAGCCAACAAAACATGAAAGAAAGGAAGGATCAAAAAATAGTAAGTAGAATGGTAAAATAGCTTTCAAAAAATATTATGTTTGAATGGAGAAAATAAAATTAAAATTTTTTAAAAAAGAAGATCAAAAAGAAAAGAAATTTTAATGGAGACATGGAGCTCGCAAGAATATCTCGTAAGAATTTTTAAGAAACGCGAATAAAATTTCGCAGAGATTTAAAGAATGGGACAAACCTTTATGGCGTGCATCCTAGTTCGCGAATACAATTTCGTAAGAGGCAAATGTAAGACCTACAAGCACGTTATAAGGAGGGGTATCTCTTTATATGTGTAGTACCAGAATATCGCCACAACGATATTCTCGTGGTAAGAACAACGCTTTCACGAGAAGGTCAAATATTCCTATAAGTATAAATGACATTGTTCACGAGAGTGTCGTAAGGATTCTTCAGCAACATTTGGCGAGCGTCACAGGGAAGCTTCATAATAGCTGACGATTGAAGAGACATGTTATGAGAGTGTTGTTTCACGAGGATTAAAAAAGTTGGCGAACATTAACATTGCAAATACCACGATGAGATCGCTAAATAGATCCGAAAGAAGGGGAAAACTTAGCTGTCACCCACTATGTAATTTCCTATATAAAGGGTTCAAGTAAGTCCAGAAAGGAGGATGTATTTTTTAGAGTTGAGAAAATCTTGAGGAGAGAGAAACTCCAGAAAAGAAAGTTGTAATTCTGAGTTTGAATATTTTCTATAAACATTTCTGAGATCTAAATAATAAAAGTGTCATTTAATTCTTCAATCTTCAACTAGTTTTCTCTTAGATTTCTATAGGATCTTAATAGGGGTGTAGTGTGGGAAATCCTGCTACTACATTTTGGCGCCGACTAAGGGGATTCAAGATCCAAAATCTCTAATTACAATTTGAAGATTTGGAGAAATTGAAGAAATGGTTGGAAGAAGGAGAAGAAATACATCAGAACCACCAACAATAGTGAGTAGAAGTAAAAGACTTGCAGGTGAAGAAACAAGTATATTAGGAGAATCTTCAAGGATGAGAACTAGGAGGAATAAAACAAGGAATGAAAGGGAAAATTCAATTCAACAGCCAAACCAATCAACATCGGTACAAAATGGAAGAGTGGATTATGATAGAGTAAGCGTGCATACATGGAGATCAGATTCAATGGGAGAAGAAACAAATCGACAATTAAGAGAAGAAAATGAAGTAGGAAGAAATCAGGAGGTAGAAGAAGGGTCGATTCATCAAGATGAAGATGAAACAGCAGAGGAATTAGGGAAAAGAATACAGGAAGAAAGAAGGTTAGAGGCGGTGGAACGTGCCAATTTAACAAGACAAAATCATGAGTTGAGAATGGAGAATTTAAGGTTACAAAGAAGAAGATCAAGAAGTACAACTAGATCAAGTTCAAGATCACTTAGAGAAATACCAAGGCGAAATTCCCTCATAAGAAATGATGGAGAAAATGTACAAGAAGAAACGCAAAATCCAAATAGAAGGCAATACCAGGGAGAAGAGAGAGTAAATAATGATTATAACGATCCACATGGGGAAACTTTAAATGGAAGACGAAATATTGAAAATCCAAGAAATGAAGGTAATCAAGATGGTGAAGAAAATCACGAAGAAGGTAGAAGAATATTACATGGACGTGAGCACGTCAGAAATCAAAGAATTATTGAGAATGAAATAGAGAGACATTATTCTGAACATGCACGCCTAGCTTGCGAGAGAGAAAGGCTGAGGTCAGAAATGGAAGAACAAAAGTTTCAAGAGGCACTAAGGCAAAACAATCATGATAATCGAGAAAGAAGACGTACACAAAATCGTGAAAATGGCAATATTCGGGAAGAGAATGACAGAATACAGAGAAGGATAGAAAGACAACAAAGAGAATTGGTGAGAAATGAAGAAGTTGGTGGAGAAGAAATTAGGAGACAAAATTAACTGCGAATTTTAGATGGAAATGAAGAGGAAAATCGCCGGAGAAGAGAAAGTGCTCTAAAAAGGCCAATAGAACAAAGCCCAACTGCAAATGAGCAAATTTTGAGGGAATTAGCAGAAATGAGAGGAATTATAAATAATAGAAGAGAAGGTGGAAGAAGGCAACTTGATGAAGCAATCGAAGAAGCAGCTAGAACTCCCTTTACACAGGAAGTACAACTAAGAGGAATTCCTCCAAAATGCAATTTACCAGCACTAAACAGTATTTTCGACGGGACTACTTGTGTTATTAAACATGTTAAAGCTTATGTTAGGTGTATGCTGCAGTGGGAGAATCATGATGCTGTTTTATGCAAGTACTTTGCATCCAGTTTGACTGGCGAGGCGCTAAAATGGTTTGAGGGATTGCCGAAAAATACCATTACTTCTTTTGATCACTTAAAAGCTACATTTTTGGGTGCATACATAAGCAACAACTCTTCACGACCAGGTATCGAAGATGTGTTTGGATTAAAACAGAGAATTGGCGAGAGTCTAAAACATCTAACCATAAGATGGAAGACAATGTGTAGTGAGATGGCGGGAAGAGTAGATGAGAGATATCCTTCATTAATGCAATGTTTGCGACCAATTTGCTCTACATACAAATTTTCAAAATCAAAAACACCATCACAATGACTGAACTAAGAGAACTACAAGAAGAGTACATTGCTTTGGAAGAAAAACAAAACGAAATGGAGTCATACCCAATTGCAAACACCAGTTCTGTAGTGGCTAACGGAAGTTTGCTTCCCAAAATAATTAATAACGTGGCGAGCACCTCGCATGTTCAAGCAGAGAAAGTGGCGAATAATGACAAACAAAAGCTAGTGGCTATGGGAAGTCGTGATCAAGAAGAATTTCAAAGAGAGAAGAATTATTACAATCGTGGAGGAAATAGTCAAATCCAAAGGCTTGACCAACCCCAAGAAACTTATGGTGGACAAAAGCAAAATAATTTCAGAAATCAGGGGAGCATGAGAACCATATGGGAGGAGATTAAGATGCCACCCTTGAATGCTAGTGTAGAAAAAATCTGGGAAGCTATCATTTTAATGGAAAATATACCCTCGCCATGGAACATGGGGAAGGAACCACATCCTAACACTCGTAATCAAGAATTCTGTCCTTATCATCATTTTCATGGGCATTTGATAAATAATTGCAGAAATGTAAAAAGAATAATCTTAAGAATGATCGATCAGGGGAAGCTAAATCATTTTCTAAAAGGGCATCAACAATCGCAACAATTGCCACCACCACCAGACGATCGCAGAATGACTAATGTAAAAGGAGCAGAAACTTTTGTTATAGAGGTTGGAACTAAAGCAAAAAATTATTCTATTGTGCATTCTTTCAGAACCATCGAAGATTTACACGATAATGTCTTAAGTAGAGTCTTCGCCAGAGATATGGATGGAAAAGAAATAATGAATATAGCGAGAATCTCGCCATTAGAAGAGTGGCAGAAACAAGTCCTTTCTTTTACAGCACAAGAAGTACCAGAGCCTGGCGAGCTGCATGATAACCCATTGGTGGTAAGGTTGGAAATAAAACCAGAACAAGCAAAAGAAGAAGAAGAAAGTAAAGAAAACAATAACGAAATGGAAGAGTCTTGGGCCATTGATAGAATCCTAATTGATACTGGTAGTTCCGTAGATATCATGTTCTACCATACCTACAGAACCATGGGTGGGAAAGATGAAGATTTGATACCATCAACATACAAAATCTATGGTTTTAATGGAACTGCCAACAAGCCTAAAGGGGAGATCACAATGAGAATTCCGTTAAGAGGAATGACTTCCAAGATTTTATTCTGTGTTGTCGATATTGAATCACCATATAACGCCTTGATTGGTCGACCTTGGTTACACAAGATATTGGGTATTGCATCTACCTTTCATCAGTGCATTAAATTCCCTCATCCAAATGGTGTTGGAATAGTTAAAGGAGATTGGGGAGAAAGTAAGAAATTTTATGAGATAGATATCAAGTCTTGTGAGGAAAGAGCAAGGAAGAACAACAATTGGAAATACAGAATTAAGCAACAACAGAGAAGTGACAAATTAATGGTTGATTCAATAGAAAAGCATGAAGAAGTAACTAACGAGTACCTCGCAGATATCAAGCAAATAATAAAACGCAGCAAAGGTACAGGTATAAAACGCATAAAAGGAGGAAATGACAAGAAACCTGCGGGAAAACACTAAGTAAAAGAACAGATGATAAGGAAGATGAGAAGAATGAAGTGATAGAAAGATGAAATATGACGAGCAGATCGCTAGAAGTGGAAAGGTAAAGTTGTTTTTTCTGTTTGAGTAAAGAAAATGAAATTTAAAAGTTGAAAAAAGAAAAAGAAAAGAAATTATTGAGATTTGAAGCTCGCAAGAAATTTTAAGAAACGCGAATAAAATTTCGCAGAAATTTAAAGAATGGGACAAACCTTTATGGCGTGCACCCTAGTTCGCGAATACAATTTTGCAAGAGGCAAATATAAGACCTACAAGTACGTCATAAAGGGGGTATCTCTTTACATGATTCAGCGATAAGGTTATACCGCTGCTGGAACCTGAGTCATGCAGATGTTGGGGTTAAACCTATCCGGGAGAGAGATCTTGGATTTTCAGCTTTATAAGGTTATACCCTGGTTGGACGACTGAGAATCTCTTCCAAGAAGTGCAGAGTATGACCAAGGCGCCGAGGTACACGGTTTAGCCAAGGGTGCCCGGGACGGACGAACCTACCCTGGCCATCTTTGGTAAGTCTTGGCTATGATGCACTTGGCCTGAAGAAAACCCCACCTAGGGTGTAGTCTTGTAACTATAAGCCATATAGGCATAAAGGACAAGAGGCTACGAAAACAACTGGTTGTTGGTAAATCTGGATGGGAGGATCTAGTCTTGTATGGCCGATGTGCCCTCCTTGAAGGGGCAACCGGGGGGAAGATAAAGGCGGCACCCTCCATTAGGGAGCTGATAAGTGTCTTAAGACGGCAATGTCATGGGGCTCTAAGATCGCAAGATCATTTAGGCCTGTCATATTGTCGCGTAAATTATATAGAGGCAAAAAGCCAAATGAGAAAAAGTTAAGATGAGATCAATGGGTTTTTACATGAAAGTGTAAAGACGTCCTGCGATTTCATCGCAAGACGGCAATGTCATGAGACTTTGATCTCGCAAGAGAACTTAGACTTGTCATATTGTCGCATAACATGCCAAAAAGCCTCGAGAGAAAAGATAAGGCAAGATCAATGGGTCAATACATGCAAATGTAAAGACGTCCTGCGATTTTGTCGCAGAAAGAAAAATTGGCGAAATAAGACCTTTAACTAGGAAGGCAAAATAAGACCAATAGAATAATCTCAAACATTAATTATTTTCTTGTAAGAATGCAGGAAAGATTTGTTCATCGCAAGAGAGATAGCAAGTACTATTCAGAATCTCTTAGAAATATTATTCAGAGTTTCTCAGAAGTATTATTCAGAATTTATCAAGAGGAATGTCTACAATCTCGTAGCATTATTCACAATCTCGCCACAATTCATCGCCACAATTCATCACCACTATTCATGACAACACTATTCAAAGCATTATTTCGGAATCTCGTAGAAACATTTAGAGCCTCGCAGAAACGTTCAGAAATTCGCAGAAACATTTATAAATTTTCAGACTAATTCAGCATATTGCAGACTATTCCTGAATTTCGCAGGAGAAATGATTATTTCGCAGAATATGATCATTTTATCAAATGAGGCAGAGGAAATTCGTTCATTTGGCATTTTCTCAGGGATTCTTCCTTCATAAATAAAGAACAGAGGCAACTGTGGATTACCAAGAAAACATTTTATGTTCTTAATCTTCTCGCAAGAATCATTTCCAAAATGGACTAGGATTTTCACCAAAAATCCAGTAATAATTTCACGAGAACAGAGGCAATACTTATGATTTTCATTAAAGGACGGATACTTCTTATATTTTGAAGAATGAGTACTTCTTATATTTCTTCAGGGATACTTCATACTTCACGAGCACTTCAAGAGTTAATACTTCTTATTTACTTAACAAAGATATGGAACTTCGCAAAAGAATAGAGGCAAGTATATACTTTTCAAGTCCAATATTCTTTCGCTCATTCCTTCATCAACAAAAATCAAAGACTGCTACAACAACAGATTTTTTCTTAAAAATTACTTTTCAAGCAATATTCAAGAAAAAAGAGGCAAGATATAGGATCAGAATATCGCCACAATTATATTCACGAGAGATTAATGACACTTCTGCAGCGTTCTTTGAAAAATCTTCAACAACATTTCACGAGCGTCACAAAATAATTCAAAGAATGACGAAGTTGACGATTGAAGAGGCATATTAGAAGAGCGTTGTTTCACGAGGATTAGAAAAGTTGGCGAATATTAACATTGTAATTACCGCGATGAGATCGCAAAATGGATCCGAAAGAAGGGGAAAACTTAGCTGTCACCCACTATGTAATTTGCTATATAAAGGGTTCAAGTAAGTCCAGAAAGGGGGGAATGTATTTTTTAGAGTTGAGAGAGTCTTGAGGAGAGAGAAAGTTTTAGGAGAGAGATATATTTTTCAGAGAGACTTTTAGAGAGAGAAAATGTATTTTTCTTTATCATCTTCTTCCCCAAAACTAGATTTAGAACTCCATTAATGGAGATTATCAAATGTAAACTTTAACCATCATAGTAGAGAATCATGGATGTAGATCAAATTGATCGAACCATGTAAAAATCCGTGTGTCTATTTACAATTTTTAGAATTTTAAATATCAAATTAGTTTAGATTAAGAGATTATTATCAAGATATTACAAGGGGTGTGTTGTGAGAAATCCTGCAACTACAAATTCCTTAAAAATCAAATTAATAAAAAGTGTCTTTAATCTTCAAATTATGTCATAGATGTTGGTAAATTCTTGAATAGGGTGTAGTGTGGGAATTCCTGCAACTACATGCTCTGTACGCTAGAGATCTTCCCCCACTATGATTGCCAGCTTCTCCTCCATGTAACATTTTCAATATTTTTTCTCCTTCTTCACGAGTTAAGCACCTGAGAGGTGGTCCACTGAAAGATTTTCTGTATAAAATTCCTTCTCGTAGCTCATAGTTTGTTGCACGACTCTTTAATTTATGTCCTTCTAGTCTGTTCCTGGATACTTCTCCTGTTGCGAGATATGCATGAATTTATTTTCTCCAATCTGCGATGTTATTTGGTAATTCTCTTTCTACTTCCATCGCAACTGCCTCCTCAATTTCTTCTTCTTTGTTCAACGATGGGTGTTGAATCGTCTGAATTTTGATATTTCTTGTATTAGGATTTGTCATCATACTTGGAATGAATGCAAAAGCATCTGCGAGTCGATTGTATTTCCTTGTTATATGCCTCCACTTTAATTTTGGTATCTTCGCAGATAATTCAGCAACAAGTTTCTTGTATTTCTTCAAGGAAGACTCATTTGTGGTATATTCCCCTTTAATTTGACAAATTACCAGCTGCGAATCACTTGTTATCCTTATACTTTCAAGCTTCTTTTCTATTGCGATCTTCAATGTGTGCACTACAGCTTCGTACTCTGTTTCATTGTTCGTGGATGCAAATTCTAGTCTGAATGAGAATGTTGTTCTTTCTCCTTCTGGTGAGATCAACACAACTCCAATTCCATTCCCCTCACTGTTGGATGATCCGTCTACTAAAATTTCCCATCTATTTGGTTCTGTTAACAAGTCTTTTGGATTCCCAAACTCTTCTTCAATATCCATCATTTCTTCTACTGCTTCATCTTCTTCCAAAGGAAATTTTACCAAGAAATATGCGACGACTTGTGACTTTTGCCATGATAATACTTCGTATTTTATCTTGAAATGGTTTACTTGTGCATTCCACATTTCTATTCTCCCTGACCTTTTGGTGTTCTTCATAACTGATTCAATTGGCACCTTGGTTACCACTTTTATCACATGTGCTTGGAAGTATATTCGTAACTTGAATGATGCATAAACCAGGGCTAAGATTAACTTCTCCATTTTATAGTAATTTTCTCTCATTGCGTTAAAAGTTTTACTGATGTAGTAAATGGGCCTTTCTATTCATGCGTCTGTTCGCAACAGAATTGCACTTAGAGCATATGGAGTTGTTGCGAGGTATACCAATAATTCTTCGTTTTTCTCTGGTTTCTGTAGTATGGATATATTTGCGAGATATTCTTTGATTCCTTGAAAATCTTTTTCACATTCATCAGTCCACTTGAATTTTGCTCCCTTCTTAAGTATGTTGAAAAAATGTTTGCACTTATCTGACATTCGCGAAATAAATCTTCCGAGTGAAGCCAAGAGTCCATTTAGCTTTTGTACTTCCTTTACTGTTGCAGGTGTTGGCATGTCACAAACTGCTTGTACTTTTTCTGGATCAACTTGTATTCCATCCTTTGATAATATATATCCCAAGAATTTTCCAGACGCAACTCCAATTATACATTTCTCAGGATTTAATTTGATGTTGAACTTTCTCATTTGTTCAAATCTTGCACATGATCTTTGGCTTCTTTGCTTTTTATCAACATATCATCTACATATACTTCCAAAGTTTTATGTATCCACTTTGCGAACACTTTTTCAACCATTCGTTGATATGTAGCACCCGCATTTCGCAAACCAAATGGCATCTTCACATAATAATACAAACCTCTTGGAGCAAAAAAGGCAGTATGTTCTTGATCTTCTTTTGCGAGTGATATTTGATTATACCCTTTGTATCCATCAAGTGAAGTGACTCTATCATGTCCTGCAGCTGATTCCACCATTTGTGGTATGTTTGGTAATGGAAAGCTATCTTTGGGGCAGGCTTTGTTTAGATCAGTGAAATCAATACAAATTCTTATCCCATTATTCTTTTTTGGAACAATGACCATATTCCCAATCCATTCTGGGTATTTTTCTTCCCTTATGATTCCTGCATCCAGCATCTTTTGTAATTCTTCTTCTATCTGTGCATGATAACTTTGTGATATCTTCCTTATTCTTTGTTTGAATGGTCTTACGTTTTTATCGATGTTCAATCTATGACACGCCACTGATGGATCAATTCCTGGTATCTCATCTACACTTCCTGCGAATATATCTTTATATTCTCGTAAGAGATCAATAGTTCTCTTTTCTTCTTCTTCATCCATCTTAGTTCCAATTCGCAAGAATAAAGGCTCCTCTTTACTTCCAATATTTACTTCTTTATTTGGTTCATCTGCAACATAGCTTGGACTTTGCTCCCCCATAGGTGTTGGTTCTTTGATTATTTTTGCTGGTTCCCCTTATTTTTCTGGAATCTCACTTGGTATTCCTCTCCCTTCCTTTGCTCTTATTGTATACACTCTGAATTCTTCTTCCTTTTTTACCTCCTTCGCAAGTTTTCTACGAAACTGTTTCTTTCTTGCTCTCCCCCCACACTGTTTTACTTCAATCTGACAACAAAATTTTGCACTATCAAGATCTCCTTTTATTTCCTGTATTCCATTTGGTGTAGGAAATTTGATTTTCTGATGTAATGTTGAAGCAACAGCTTTGATCGCATGAATCTGCGACCTTCCTATCAGCATATTATATGGAGATTCCATATCTATTACACATAAGACTATATGTGTTTCGATTTCTCCTAGCAATATTCGCAGTGTTATTTCCCCTATAGATTTTGTTGTAGATTTCCTAATCCATGAATGAGACATTTTGAATTTGTGATTTCTTCATCTTTAATTCCCATCCCTTTAAGTGCATGATAGAATATGATATTAACAGAACTCCCTAGATCAACCAAGATTCGGTTTAATTTCCATTTTTCTATACTGATATATTTCTTTCTCAGTTCATCCGAAAACGAGAAACTCTGGTCTAACTCAGGTCATTATTGGCTCGTCTTCTGAACTTGCTTTAACGGGCTATCCGAACTTCGCAACTACGAAAGTGTCTTCCGGTACAACTCACAATGGGAGACAGAAGCATAGCATTTCTCGTTTTAGCAGAGACCTCAATAAGAACATATATCACGAGTTCATTCTACAATGTGAACTATTTATCGTTTTAGCAGAGACCTCAATAAGAACAACTCACAATATGGACAACCATTATGAGTTCATTCCACATTAAAAACATCTATCACGAGTTCATTCACAGTGTGTAAGAATTACTTTACTTATTTCCGATAAGAGTAGTATGGTCATTTTCATAGTGTGCATAATATTTATTGCACTCTTTTCTTCCAATAAAGGTAATATGGTCATTTTCGCATTCGGTAACATTTACTTTACTTATTTCTGATAAGGGTAGTATGGTCATTTTTCACAGTCTCCATAATATGTATTGCATTTATTTCTAATAAGGGTAATATGGTCATTTTCACAGTCTGTAACATTTACTTTACTTATTTCCGATAAGGGTAGTATGGTCATTTTCACACTCTCCAAAATATTTATGGCTCTTATTTCCAATAAGGAAATTTGGTCATTTTCACAGTCTGAAACATTTTATTTTACGTATTTCCGATAAGGGTAGTATGGTCATTTTCACAATCTGCATAATATTTGTTGCACTTATTAACAACAAGGGTAATATGGTCATTTTCACAGTCTGTAACATTTACTTTACTTATTTCTGATAAGGGTAGTATGGTCATTTTCACGGTCTCTATAATATTTATGGCACTTATTTCCAATAAGGGCAATATGATCATTTTTAAAGTCTGTATCATTTACTTTACTTATTTCCGATAAGTGTAGTATGGTCATTTTCAGAATCTGCCTAATATTTATTGCATTTTTTTCCTATAAAGGTAATATGGTCATTTTCGTAATCAGTAACATTTACTTGACTTATTTCTGATAAGGGTAGTATAGTCATTTTCACTGTCTCCATAATATTTATGGCACTTATTTCCAATAATAGCAATATGGTCATTTTCACAGTCTATAACATTTACTTTACTTATTTCTGTAAGGGTAGTATGGTTATTTTCACTGTCTGCATAATATTTATTGCACTTTTTTTTCCTATAAAGGGAATATGGTCATTTTCGCAATCAGTAACATCTACTTTGCTTATTTCTGATAAGGGTAGTATGGTCATTTTCACTGTCTCAATTCTGATATATTCGTCTTTAGTTCATCTGAACGAAACTCATGTCTAGTTCCAGTTATTCGAACCTGTGATGTTCAATTCTGATATATTTCGTCTTCAGTTCATCCAAAAGAGAGACTCAAGTCTAACTCTGGTAATCTTTGAACTGTGATGTTCAATTCTGATATATTTCGTCCTCGGTTCATCCGAAAACGAGAAACTCATGTCTAACCCAAGTAATATTTGAACCTGTGATGTTCAATTATGATATATTTCGTCTCCAGTTCATCCGAAAGAGAAACTCAGGTCTAACTCTAGTAATCTTTGAACATGTGATGTTCAATTCTGATATATTTCGTCTCCAATTCATCCGAACGAGAAACTCAGGTCTAACTATGGTAATCTTTGAACCTGTGATGTTCAATTCTGATATATTTCTTCCTCAGTTCATCCGAAAACGAGAAACTCTGGTCTAACTCAGGTCATTATTGGCTCGTCTTCTGAACTTGCTTTAACGGGCTATCCGAACTTCGCAACTACGAAAGTGTCTTCCGGTATAACTCACAATGGGAGACGAAAGCATAGCATTTCTCGTTTTAGCAGAGACCTCAATAAGAACAACTCACAATATGAACAACCATTATGAGTTCATTCCACATTAAAATCATCTATCACGAGTTCATTCACAGTGTGTAAGAATTACTTTACTTATTTCCGATAAGTATAGTATGGTCATTTTCACAGTGTGCATAATATTTATTGCACTTTTTTCTTCCAATAAAGGTAATATGGTCATTTTCGCATTCGGTAACATTTACTTTACTTATTTCTGATAAGGGTAGTATGGTCATTTTCACAGTCTCCATAATATGTATTGCATTTATTTCCAATAAGGGTAATATGGTCATTTTCACAGTCTGTAACATTTACTTTATTTATTTCCGATAAGGGTAGTATGGTCATTTTCACACTCTCCAAAATATTTATGGCTCTTATTTCCAATAAGGGCAATTTGGTCATTTTCACAGTCTGAAACATTTTACTTTACGTATTTCCGATAAGGGTAATATGGTCATTTTCATAATCAGCATAATATTTGTTGCACTTATTAACAACAAGGGTAATATGGTCATTTTCACAATCTGTAACATTTACTTTACTTATTTCTGATAAGGGTAGTATGGTCATTTTCACTGTCTCCATAATATTTATGGCAGTTATTTCCAATAAGCGCAATATGATCATTTTCAATGTCTGTATCATTTACTTTACTTATTTCCGATAAGGGTAGTATGGTCATTTTCACTGTCTCCAAAATATTTATGGCACTTACTTCTAATAAGGGCAATTTGGTCATTTTCGCAATCGGTAACATTTACTTTACGTATTTCCGATAAGGGTAATATGGTTATTTTCACTGTCTCCATAATATTTATGGCACTTATTAACAACAAGGGTAATATGGTCATTTTCACAGTCTGTAACATTTACTTTACTTATTTCTGATAAGGGTAGTATGGTCATTTTCACAGTCTGCATAATAATTATTGCAATTTTTTCTTCCAATAAAGGTAATATGGTCATTTTCACATTCGATAACATTTACTTTACTTATTTCTGATAAGGGTAGTATGGTCATTTTACACGGTCTCCATAATATGTATTGCACTTATTTCCAATAAGGGTAATATGGTCATTTTCACAGTCTGTAACATTTACTTTACTTATTTCCGATAAGGGTAGTATGGTCATTTTCACTGTCTCCAAAATATTTATGGCTCTTATTTTCAATAAGGGCAATTTGGTCATTTTCACAGTCTGAAACATTTACTTTACGTATTTCCTATAAGGGTAGTATGGTCATTTTCACAATCTGCATAATATTTGTTGCACTTATTAACAACAAGGGTAATATGGTCATTTTCACAATCTGTAACATTTACTTTACTTATTTCTGATAAGGGTAGTATGGTCATTTTCCTTTGTCTCTATAATATTTATGGCACTTATTTCCAATAAGGGCAATATGATCATTTTCAAAGTCTCAGTATCATTTACTTTACTTATTTAGATAAGTGTAGTATGGTCATTTTCACAATCTGCCTAATATTTATTGCATTTTTTTTCCTATAAAGGTAATATGGTCATTTTCGTAATCGGTAACATTTACTTGACTTATTTCTGATAAGGGTAGTATAGTCATTTTCACTGTCTCCATAATATTTATGGCACTTATTTCCAATAATGGCAATATGGTCATTTTCACAGTCAATAACATTTACTTTACTTATTTCTGTAAGGGTAGTATGGTCATTTTCACTGTCTGCATAATATTTATTGCACTTTTTTTTCCTATAAAGGGAATATGGTCATTTTCGCAATCAGTAACATCTACTTTGCTTATTTCTGATAAGGGTAGTATGGTCATTTTCACTGTCTCAATTCTGATATATTCGTCTTTAGTTCGTCTGAACGAAACTCAGGTCTAATTCCAGTTATTCGAACCTGTGATGTTCAATTCTGATATATTTCGTCCTCAGTTCATCCGAAAAAGAGAAACTCATGTCTAACCCAAGTAATATTTGAACTTGTGATGTTCAATTATGATATATTTCGTCTCCAGTTCATCCGAAAGAGAAACTCAGGTCTAACTCTAGTAATCTTTGAACATGTGATGTTCAATTATGATATATTTCGTCTCCAGTTCATCCGAACGAGAAACTCAGGTCTAACTATGGTAATCTTTGAACCTGTGATGTTCAATTCTGATATATTTCTTCCTCAGTTCATCCGAAAACGAGAAACTCTGGTCTAACTCATGTCATTATTGGCTCGTCTTCTGAACTTGCTTTAACGGGCTATCCGAACTTCGCAACTACGAAAGTGTCTTCCGGTACAACTCACAATGGGAGACAGAAGCATAGCATTTCTCGTTTTAGCAGAGACCTCAATAAGAACATATATCACGAGTTCATTCTACAATGTGAACTATTTATCGTTTTAGCAGAGACCTCAATAAGAACAACTCACAATATGAACAACCATTATGAGTTCATTCCACATTAAAAACATCTATCACGAGTTCATTCACAGTGTGTAAGAATTACTTTACTTATTTCCGATAAGTGTAGTATGGTCATTTTCACAGTGTGCATAATATTTATTGCACTTTTTTCTTCCAATAAAGGTAATATGGTCATTTTCGCATTCGGTAACATTTACTTTACTTATTTCTGATAAGGGTAGTATGGTCATTTTTCACAGTCTCCATAATATGTATTGCATTTATTTCTAATAAGTGAAATATGGTCATTTTCACAGTCTGTAACATTTACTTTACTTATTTCCGATAAGGGTAGTATGGTCATTTTCACACTCTCCAAAATATTTATGGCTCTTATTTCCAATAAGGAAATTTGGTCATTTTCACAGTCTGAAACATTTTATTTTACGTATTTCCGATAAGGGTAGTATGGTCATTTTCACAATCTGCATAATATTTGTTGCACTTATTAACAACAAGGATAATATGGTCATTTTCACAGTCTGTAACATTTACTTTACTTATTTCTGATAAGGGTAGTATGGTCATTTTCACGGTCTCTATAATATTTATGACACTTATTTCCAATAAGGGCAATATGATCATTTTCAAAGTCTGTATCATTTACTTTACTTATTTCCGATAAGTGTAGTATGGTCATTTTCACAATCTGCCTAATATTTATTGCATTTTTTCCTATAAAGGTAATATGGTCATTTTCGTAATCGGTAACATTTACTTGACTTATTTCTGATAAGGGTAGTATAGTCATTTTCACTGTCTCCATAATATTTATGGCACTTATTTCCAATAATGGCAATATGGTCATTTTCACAGTCTATAACATTTACTTTACTTATTTCTGTAAGGGTAGTATGGTCATTTTCACTGTCTGCATAATATTTATTGCACTTTTTTTTTCCTATAAAGGGAATATGGTCGTTTTCGCAATCGGTAACATTTACTTTGCTTATTTCTGATAAGGGTAGTATGGTCATTTTCACGATCTCAATTCTGATATATTCGTCTTTAGTTCATCTGAACGAAACTCAGGTCTAATTCCAGTTATTCGAACCGGTGATGTTCAATTCTGATATATTTCGTCTTCAGTTCATCCAAAAGAGAGATTCAGCTCTAACTCTGGTAATCTTTGAACTGTGATGTTCAATTCTGATATATTTCGTCCTCAGTTCATCCGAAAACCAGAAACTCATGTCTAACCCAAGTAATATTTGAACCTGTGATGTTCAATTATGATATATTTCGTCTCCAGTTCATCCGAAAGAAAAACTCTGGTCTAACTCTAGTAATCTTTGAACATGTGATGTTTAATTCTGATATATTTCGTCTCCAGTTCATCTGAACGAGAAACTCAGGTCTAACTATGGTAATCTTTGAACCTGTGATGTTCAATTCTGATATATTTCCTCCTCAGTTCATCCGAAAACGAGAAACTCTGGTCTAACTCAGGTCATTATTGGCTCATCTTCTGAACTTGCTTTAACGGGCTATCTGAACTTCGCAACTACGAAAGTGTCTTCCGGTACAACTCACAATGGGAGACAGAAGCATAGCATTTCTCGTTTTAGCAGAGACCTCAATAAGAACATATATCACGAGTTCATTCTACAATGTGAATTATTTATCGTTTTAGCAGAGACCTCAATAAGAACAACTCACAATATGAACAGCCATTATGAGTTCATTCCACATTAAAAACATCTATCACGTGTTCATTCACAGTGTGTAAGAATTACTTTACTTATTTCCGATAAGAGTAGTATGGTCATTTTCACAGTGTGCATAATATTTATTGATCTTTTTTCTTCCAATAAAGGTAATATGGTCATTTTCGCATTCGGTAGAATTTACTATACTTATTTCTGATAAGGGTAGTATGGTCATTTTTCACAGTCTCCATAATATGTATTGCATTTATTTCCAATAAGGGTAATATGGTCATTTTCACAGTCTGTAACATTTACTTTACTTATTTCCGATAAGGGTAGTATGGTCATTTTCACACTCTCCAAAATATTTATGGCTCTTATTTCCAATAAGGGCAATTTGGTCATTTTCACAGTCTGAAACATTTCACTTTACGTATTTCCGGTAAGGGTAGTATGGTCATTTTCACAATCAGCATAATATTTGTTGCACTTATTAACAACAAGGGTAATATGGTCATTTTCACTGTCTGTAAAATTTACTTTACTTATTTCCGATAAGGGTAGTATTGTCATTTTCAATGTCTCCATAATATTTATGGCACTTATTTCCAATAAGGGCAATATGGTCATTTTCAATGTCTGTATCATTTACTTTACTTATTTTCGATAAGGGTAGTATGGTCATTTTCACTGTCTCCAAAATATTTATGGCACTTACTTCTAATAAGGGCAATTTGGTCATTTTCGCAATCGGTAACATTTACTTTACTTATTTCCGATAAGGGTAATATGGTTATTTTCACTGTCTCCATAATATTTATGGCACTTATTAACAACAAGGGTAATATGGTCATTTTCACAGTCTGTAACATTTACTTTACTTATTTCTGATAAGGGTAGTATGGTTATTTTCACAGTCTGCATAATAATTATTGCAATTTTTTCTTCCAATAAAGGTAGTATGGTCATTTTCACTGTCTGCATAATATTTATTGCACTTTTTTTCCTATAAAGGGAATATGGTCATTTTCGCAATCAGTAACATCTACTTTGCTTATTTCTGATAAGGGTAGTATGGTCATTTTCACTGTCTCAATTCTGATATATTCGTCTTAAGTTCGTCTGAACGAAACTCAGGTCTAATTCCAGTTATTGAACTCGTGATGTTCAATTTCGATATATTTCGTCTTCAGTTCATCCAAAAGAGAGACTCAAGTCTAACTCTGGTAATCTTTGAACTGTGATGTTCAATTCTGATATATTTCGTCCTCAGTTCATCCGAAAACGAGAAACTCATGTCTAACCCAAGTAATATTTGAACCTGTGATGTTCAATTATGATATATTTCGTCTCCAGTTCATCCGAAAGAGAAACTCAGGTCTAACTCTAGTAATTTTTGAACATGTGATGTTCAATTCTGATATATTTCGTCTCCAGTTCATCCGAACGAGAAACTCAGGTCTAACTATGGTAATCTTTGAACCTGTGATGTTCAATTCTGATATATTTCTTCCTTAGTTCATCCGAAAACGAGAAACTCTGGTCTAACTCGGGTCATTATTGGCTCGTCTTCTGAACTTGCTTTAACGGGCTATACGAACTTCGCAACTACGAAAGTGTCTTCCGGTTCAACTCACAATGGGAGACAGAAGTATAGCATTTTTCGTTTTAGCAAAGACCTCAATAAGAACATATATCACGAGTTCATTCTACAATGTGAACTATTTATCGTTTTAGCAGAGACCTCAATAAGAACAACTCACAATATGAACAACCATTATGAGTTCATTCCACATTAAAAACATCTATCACGAGTTCATTCACAGTGTGTAAGAATTACTTTACTTATTTCCGATAAGAGTAGTATGGTCATTTTCACAGTGTGCATAATATTTATTGCACTTTTTTCTTCCAATAAAGGTAATATGGTCATTTTCGCATTCGGTGACATTTACTTTACTTATTTCTGATAAGGGTAGTATGGTCATGTTTCATAGTCTCCATAATATGTATTGCATTTATTTCCAATAAGGGTGATATGGTCATTTTCACAGTCTGTAACATTTACTTTACTTATTTCCGATAAGGGTAGTATGGTCATTTTCACACTCTCCAAAATATTTATGGCTCTTATTTCCAATAAGGGAAATTTGGTCATTTTCACAGTCTGAAACATTTTACTTTACGTATTTCCGATAAGGGTAGTATGGTCATTTTCACAATCAGCATAATATTTGTTGCACTTATTAACAACAAGGGTAATATGGTCATTTTCACAGTCTGTAACATTTACTTTACTTATTTCTGATAAGGGTAGTATGGTCATTTTCTTTGTCTCCATAATATTTATGGCAGTTATTTCCAATAAGGGCAATATGGTAATTTTCAATGTCTGTATCATTTACTTTACTTATTTTCGATAAGGGTAGTATGGTCATTTTCACTGTCTCCAAAATATTTATGGCACTTACTTCTAATAAGGGCAATTTGGTCATTTTCATAATCGGAAACATTTACTTTACGTATTTCCGATAAGGGTAATATGGTTATTTTCACTGTCTCCATAATATTTATGGCACTTATTAACAATAAGGGTAATATGGTCATTTTCACAGTCTGTAACATTTACTTTACTTATTTCTGATAAGGGTAGTATGGTCATTTTCACAGTCTGCATAATAATTATTGCAATTTTTTCTTCCAATAAAGGTAATATGGTCATTTTCGCAATCGATAACATTTACTTTACTTATTTCTGATAAGGGTAGTATGGTCATTTTCACTGTCTCCATAATATGTATTGCACTTATTTCCAATAAGGGTAATATGGTCATTTTCACGATCTGTAACATTTACTTTACTTATTTCCGATAAGGGTAGTATGGTCATTTTCACTCTGTCTCCAAAATATTTATGGCTCTTATTTTCAATAAGGGCAATTTGGTCATTTTCACAGTCTGAAACATTTACTTTACGTCTTTCCGATAAGGGTAGTATGGTCATTTTCACAATCTGCATAATATTTGTTGCACTTATTAACAACAAGGGTAATATGGTCATTTTCACAATCTGTAACATTTACTTTACTTATTTCTGATAAGGGTAGTATGGTCATTTTCACTGTCTCTATAATATTTATGGCACTTATTTCCAATAAGGGCAATATGATCATTTTCAAAGTCTGTATCATTTACTTTACTTATTTCCGATAAGTGTAGTATGGTCATTTTCACAATCTGCCTAATATTTATTGCATTTTTTTTCCTATAAAGGTAATATGGTCATTTTCGTAATCGGTAACATTTACTTGACTTATTTCTGATAAGGGTGTATAGTCATTTTCTTGTCTCCATAATATTTATGGCACTTATTTCCAATAATGGCAATATGGTCATTTTCTGATCAATAACATTTACTTTACTTATTTACGTAAGGGTAGTATGGTCATTTTCACTTTATCCGCATAATATTTATTGCACTTTTTTCCTATAAAGGGAATATGGTCATTTTCGCAATCGGTAACATCTACTTTGCTTATTTTCGATAAGGGTAGTATGGTCATTTTCACATGTCTCAATTTCGATATATTCGTCTTTAGTTAAATCAACGAAACTCGTGTCTAATTCGATTATTCGAACTCGTGATGTTCAATTCGATATATTTCGTCTTGATTCATCAAAAGAGAGATTCAAGTCTAACTCTGGTAATCTTTGAACTGTGATGTTCAATTCTGATATATTTCGTCCTCAGTTCATCCGAAAAAGATAAACTCATGTCTAACCCAAGTAATATTTGAACCTGTGATGTTCAATTATGATATATTTCGTCTCCAGTTCATCCGAAAGAGAAACTCAGGTCTAACTCTAGTAATTTTTGAACATGTGATGTTCAATTCTGATATATTTCGTCTCCAGTTCATCCGAACGAGAAACTCAGGTCTAACTATGGTAATCTTTGAACCTGTGATGTTCAATTCTGATATATTTCTTCCTCAGTTCATCCGAAAACGAGAAACTCTGGTCTAACTCGGGTCATTATTGGCTCGTCTTCTGAACTTGCTTTAACGGGCTATACGAACTTCGCAACTACGAAAGTGTCTTCCGGTACAATTCACAATGGGAGACAGAAGTATAGCATTTTTCGTTTTAGCAGAGACCTCAATAAGAACATATATCACGAGTTCATTCTACAATGTGAACTATTTATCGTTTTAGCAGAGACCTCAATAAGAACAACTCACAATATGAACAACCATTATGAGTTCATTCCACATTAAAAACATCTATCACGAGTTCATTCACAGTGTGTAAGAATTACTTTACTTATTTCCGATAAGAGTAGTATGGTCATTTTCACAGTGTGCATAATATTTATTGCACTTTTTTCTTCCAATAAAGGTAATATGGTCATTTTCGCATTCGATAACATTTACTTTACTTATTTCTGATAAGGGTAGTATGGTCATGTTTCACAGTCTCCATAATATGTATTGCATTTATTTCCAATAAGGGTAATATGGTCATTTTCACAGTCTGTAACATTTACTTTACTTATTTCCGATAAGGGTAGTATGGTCATTTTCACACTCTCCAAAATATTTATGGCTCTTATTTCCAATAAGGAAATTTGGTCATTTTCACAGTCTGAAACATTTTATTTTACGCATTTCCGATAAGGGTAGTATGGTCATTTTCACAATCTGCATAATATTTGTTACACTTATTAACAACAAGGGTAATATGGTCATTTTCACAATCTGTAACATTTACTTTACTTATTTCTGATAAGGGTAGTATGGTCATTTTCAATGTCTCTATAATATTTATGGCACTTATTTCCAATAAGGGCAATATGATCATTTTCAAAGTCTGTATCATTTACTTTACTTATTTCCGATAAGTGTAGTATGGTCATTTTCACAATCTGCCTAATATTTATTGCATTTTTTTCCTATAAAGGTAATATGGTCATTTTCGTAATCGGTAACATTTACTTGACTTATTTCTGATAAGGGCAGTATAGTCATTTTCACTGTCTCCATAATATTTATGGCACTTATTTCCAATAATGGCAATATGGTCATTTTCACAGTCTATAACATTTACTTTACTTATTTCTATAAGGGTAGTATGGTCATTTTCACTGTCTGCATAATATTTATTGCACTTTTTTTTCCTATAAAGGGAATATGATCGTTTTCGCAATCGGTAACATTTACTTTGCTTATTTCTGATAAGGGTAGTATGGTCATTTTCACTATCTCAATTCTGATATATTCGCCTTTAGTTCATCTGAACGAAACTCAGGTCTAATTCCAGTTATTCGAACCGGTGATGTTCAATTTTGATATATTTCGTCTTCAGTTCATCCAAAAGAGAGACTCAGGTCTAACTCTGGTAATCTTTGAACTGTGATGTTCAATTCTGATATATTTCGTCCTCAGTTCATCCGAAAACGAGAAACTCATGTCTAACCCAAGTAATATTTGAACCTGTGATGTTCAATTATGATATATTTCGTCTCCATTCAACCGAAAGAAAAACTCGGTCTAACTCTAGTAATCTTTGAACATGTGATGTTCAATTCTGATATATTTCGTCTCCAGTTCATCTGAACGAGAAACTCAGGTCTAACTATGGTAATCTTTGAACCTGTGATGTTCAATTCTGATATATTTCCTCCTTAGTTCATCCGACAACGAGAAACTCTGGTCTAACTCAGGTCATTATTGGCTCGTCTTCTGAACTTGCTTTAACGGGCTATCTGAACTTCGCAACTACGAAAGTGTCTTCCGGTACAACTCACAATGGGAGACAGAAGCATAGCATTTCTCGTTTTAGCAGAGACCTCAATAAGAACATATATCACGAGTTCATTCTACAATGTGAACTATTTATCGTTTTAGCAGGGACCTCAATAAGAACAACTCACAATATGAACAGCCATTATGAGTTCATTCCACATTAAAAACATCTATCACGAGTTCATTCACAGTGTGTAAGAATTACTTTACTTATTTCCGATAAGAGTAGTATGGTCATTTTCACAGTGTGCATAATATTTATTGCACTTTTTTCTTCCAATAAAGGTAATATGGTCATTTTCGCATTCGGTGACATTTACTTTACTTATTTCTGATAAGGGTAGTATGGTCATGTTTCATAGTCTCCATAATGTGTATTGCATTTATTTCCAATAAGGGTGATATGGTCATTTTCACAGTCTGTAACATTTACTTTACTTATTTCCGATAAGGGTAGTATGGTCATTTTCACACTCTCCAAAATATTTATGGCTCTTATTTCCAATAAGGGAAATTTGGTCATTTTCACAGTCTGAAACATTTTACTTTACGTATTTCCGATAAGGGTAGTATGGTCATTTTCACAATAAGCATAATATTTGTTGCACTTATTAACAACAAGGGTAATATGGTCATTTTCACTGTCTGTAACATTTACTTTACTTATTTCTGATAAGGGTAGTATGGTCATTTTCAATGTCTCCATAATATTTATGGCAGTTATTTCCAATAAGGGCAATATGGTAATTTTCAATGTCTGTATCATTTACTTTACTTATTTTCGATAAGGGTAGTATGGTCATTTTCACTGTCTCCAAAATATTTATGGCACTTACTTCTAATAAGGGCAATTTGGTCATTTTCGCAATCGGAAACATTTACTTTACGTATTTCCGATAAGGGTAATATGGTTATTTTCACTGTCTCCATAATATTTATGGCACTTATTAACAATAAGGGTAATATGGTCATTTTCACAGTCTGTAACATTTACTTTACTTATTTCTGATAAGGGTAGTATGGTCATTTTCACAGTCTGCATAATAATTATTGCAATTTTTTCTTCCAATAAAGGTAATATGGTCATTTTCACATTCGATAACATTTACTTTACTTATTTCTGATAAGGGTAGTATGGTCATTTTACACGGTCTCCATAATATGTATTGCACTTATTTCCAATAAGGGTAATATGGTCATTTTCACAGTCTGTAACATTTACTTTACTTATTTCCGATAAGGGTAGTATGGTCATTTTCACTGTCTCCAAAATATTTATGGCTCTTATTTTCAATAAGGGCAATTTGGTCATTTTCACAGTCTGAAACATTTACTTTACGTCTTTCCGATAAGGGTAGTATGGTCATTTTCACAATCTGCATAATATTTGTTGCACTTATTAACAACAAGGGTAATATGGTCATTTTCACAATCTGTAACATTTACTTTACTTATTTTCGATAAGGGTAGTATGGTCATTTTCACTGTCTCTATAATATTTATGGCACTTATTTCCAATAAGGGCAATATGATCATTTTCAAAGTCTGTATCATTTACTTTACTTATTTCCGATAAGTGTAGTATGGTCATTTTCACAATCTGCCTAATATTTATTGCATTTTTTTTCCTATAAAGGTAATATGGTCATTTTCGTAATCGGTAACATTTACTTGACTTATTTCTGATAAGGGTGTATAGTCATTTTCACTGTCTCCATAATATTTATGGCACTTATTTCCAATAATGGCAATATGGTCATTTTCACAGTCAATAACATTTACTTTACTTATTTCTGTAAGGGTAGTATGGTCATTTTCACTGTCTGCATAATATTTATTGCACTTTTTTTCCTATAAAGGGAATATGGTCATTTTCGCAATCAGTAACATCTACTTTGCTTATTTCTGATAAGGGTAGTATGGTCATTTTCACTGTCTCAATTCTGATATATTCGTCTTTAGTTCGTCTGAACGAAACTCAGGTCTAATTCCAGTTATTCGAACCTGTGATGTTCAATTCTGATATATTTCGTCTTCAGTTCATCCAAAAGAGAGATTCAAGTCTAACTCTGGTAATCTTTGAACTGTGATGTTCAATTCTGATATATTTCGTCCTCAGTTCATCCGAAAAAGATAAACTCATGTCTAACCCAAGTAATATTTGAACCTGTGATGTTCAATTATGATATATTTCGTCTCCAGTTCATCCGAAAGAGAAACTCAGGTCTAACTCTAGTAATTTTTGAACATGTGATGTTCAATTCGATATATTTTCGTCTCAGTTCATCCGAACGAGAAACTCGAGTCTAACTATGGTAATCTTTGAACTGTGATGTTCAATTCTGATATATTTCTTCCTCAGTTCATCCGAAAACGAGAAACTCTGGTCTAACTCGGGTCATTATTGGCTCGTCTTCTGAACTTGCTTTAACGGGCTATACGAACTTCGCAACTACGAAAGTGTCTTCCGGTACAATTCACAATGGGAGACAGAAGTATAGCATTTTTCGTTTTAGCAGAGACCTCAATAAGAACATATATCACGAGTTCATTCTACAATGTGAACTATTTATCGTTTTAGCAGAGACCTCAATAAGAACAACTCACAATATGAACAACCATTATGAGTTCATTCCACATTAAAAACATCTATCACGAGTTCATTCACAGTGTGTAAGAATTACTTTACTTATTTCCGATAAGAGTAGTATGGTCATTTTCACAGTGTGCATAATATTTATTGCACTTTTTTCTTCCAATAAAGGTAATATGGTCATTTTCGCATTCGATAACATTTACTTTACTTATTTCTGATAAGGGTAGTATGGTCATGTTTCTGATCTCCATAATATGTATTGCATTTATTTCCAATAAGGGTAATATGGTCATTTTCACAGTCTGTAACATTTACTTTACTTATTTCCGATAAGGGTAGTATGGTCATTTTCACACTCTCCAAAATATTTATGGCTCTTATTTCCAATAAGGAAATTTGGTCATTTTCACAGTCTGAAACATTTTATTTTACGCATTTCCGATAAGGGTAGTATGGTCATTTTCACAATCTGCATAATATTTGTTACACTTATTAACAACAAGGGTAATATGGTCATTTTCACAGTCTGTAACATTTACTTTACTTATTTCTGATAAGGGTAGTATGGTCATTTTCAATGTCTCTATAATATTTATGGCACTTATTTCCAATAAGGGCAATATGATCATTTTCAAAGTCTGTATCATTTACTTTACTTATTTCCGATAAGTGTAGTATGGTCATTTTCACAATCTGCCTAATATTTATTGCATTTTTTTCCTATAAAGGTAATATGGTCATTTTCGTAATCGGTAACATTTACTTGACTTATTTCTGATAAGGGCAGTATAGTCATTTTCCTTTGTCTCCATAATATTTATGGCACTTATTTCCAATAATGGCAATATGGTCATTTTCACAGTCTATAACATTTACTTTACTTATTTCTATAAGGGTAGTATGGTCATTTTCACTGTCTGCATAATATTTATTGCACTTTTTTTTCCTATAAAGGGAATATGATCGTTTTCGCAATCGGTAACATTTACTTTGCTTATTTCTGATAAGGGTAGTATGGTCATTTTCACTATCTCAATTCTGATATATTCGCCTTTAGTTCATCTGAACGAAACTCAGGTCTAATTCCAGTTATTCGAACCGGTGATGTTCAATTTTGATATATTTCGTCTTCAGTTCATCCAAAAGAGAGACTCAGGTCTAACTCTGGTAATCTTTGAACTGTGATGTTCAATTCTGATATATTTCGTCCTCAGTTCATCCGAAAACGAGAAACTCATGTCTAACCCAAGTAATATTTGAACCTGTGATGTTCAATTATGATATATTTCGTCTCCAGTTCAACCGAAAGAGAAACTCTGGTCTAACTCTAGTAATCTTTGAACATGTGATGTTCAATTCTGATATATTTCGTCTCCAGTTCATCTGAACGAGAAACTCAGGTCTAACTATGGTAATCTTTGAACCTGTGATGTTCAATTCTGATATATTTCCTCCTTAGTTCATCCGACAACGAGAAACTCTGGTCTAACTCAGGTCATTATTGGCTCGTCTTCTGAACTTGCTTTAACGGGCTATCTGAACTTCGCAACTACGAAAGTGTCTTCCGGTACAACTCACAATGGGAGACAGAAGCATAGCATTTCTCGTTTTAGCAGAGACCTCAATAAGAACATATATCACGAGTTCATTCTACAATGTGAACTATTTATCGTTTTAGCAGGGACCTCAATAAGAACAACTCACAATATGAACAGCCATTATGAGTTCATTCCACATTAAAAACATCTATCACGTGTTCATTCACAGTGTGTAAGAATTACTTTACTTATTTCCGATAAGAGTAGTATGGTCATTTTCACAGTGTGCATAATATTTATTGATCTTTTTTCTTCCAATAAAGGTAATATGGTCATTTTCGCATTCGGTAACATTTACTTTACTTATTTCTGATAAGGGTAGTATGGTCATTTTTCACAGTCTCCATAATATGTATTGCATTTATTTCCAATAAGGGTAATATGGTCATTTTCACGGTCTGTAACATTTACTTTACTTATTTCCGATAAGGGTAGTATGGTCATTTTCACACTCTCCAAAATATTTATGGCTCTTATTTCCAATAAGGGCAATTTGGTCATTTTCACAGTCTGAAACATTTTACTTTACGTATTTCCGATAAGGGTAGTATGGTCATTTTCAGAATCAGCATAATATTTGTTGCACTTATTAACAACAAGGGTAATATGATCATTTTCACAGTCTGTAACATTTACTTTACTTATTTCTGATAAGGGTAGTATGGTCATTTTCACTGTCTCCATAATATTTATGGCAGTTATTTCCAATAAGGGCAATATGATCATTTTCAATGTCTGTATCATTTACTTTACTTATTTTCGATAAGGGTAGTATGGTCATTTTCACTGTCTCCAAAATATTTATGGCACTTACTTCTAATAAGGGCAATTTGGTCATTTTCGCTATCGGTAACATTTAATTTACGTATTTCTGATAAGGGTAATATGGTTATTTTCGTTGTCTCCATAATATTTATGGCACTTATTAACAACAAGGGTAATATGGTCATTTTCACAGTCTGTAACATTTACTTTACTTATTTCTGATAAGGGTAGTATGGTCATTTTCACAGTCTGCATAATAATTATTGCAATTTTTTCTTCCAATAAAGGTAATATGCTCATTTTCACATTCGACAACATTTACTTTACTTATTTCTGATAAGGGTAGTATGGTCATTTTCACTGTCTCCATAATATGTATTGCACTTATTTCCAATAAGGGTAATATGGTCATTTTCACTGTCTGTAACATTTACTTTACTTATTTCCGATAAGGGTAGTATGGTCATTTTCCTTTGTCTCCAAAATATTTATGGCTCTTATTTTCAATAAGGGCAATTTGGTCATTTTCACAGTCTGAAACATTTACTTTACGTATTTCCGATAAGGGTAGTATGGTCATTTTCACAATCTGCATAATATTTGTTGCACTTATTAAGAACAAGGGTAATATGGTCATTTTCACAATCAGTAACATTTACTTTACTTATTTCTGATAAGGGTAGTATGGTCATTTTCACTGTCTCTATAATATTTATGGCACTTATTTCCAATAAGGGCAATATGATCATTTTCAAAGTCTGTAACATTTACTTTACTTATTTCCGATAAGTGTAGTATGGTCATTTTCACAATCTGCCTAATATTTATTGCATTTTTTTTTCCTATAAAGGTAATATGGTCATTTTCGTAATCGGCAACATTTACTTGACTTATTTCTGATAAGGGTAGTATAGTCATTTTCACTGTCTCCATAATATTTATGGCACTTATTTCCAATAATGGCAATATGGTCATTTTCACAGTCTATAACATTTACTTTACTTATTTTTGTAAGGGTAGTATGGTCATTTTCACTGTCTGCATAATATTTATTGCACTTTTTTTTTCCTATAAAGGGAATATGGTCATTTTCGCAATCGGTAACATCTACTTTGCTTATTTCTGATAAGGGTAGTATGGTCATTTTCACTGTCTCAATTCTGATATATTCGTCTTTAGTTCATCCGAACGAAACTCAGGTCTAATTCCAGTTATTCGAACTCGTGATGTTCAATTCGATATATTTCGTCTTGATTCATCCAAAAGAGAGACTCAAGTCTAATTCGGTAATCTTTGTTGTGATGTTCAATTCGATATATTTAGTCCTCGGTTCATCCGAAAACGAAACTCATGTCTAACCCAAGTAATATTTGAACCCGTGATGTTCAATTATGCTATATTTCGTCTCATTCATCCGAAAGAGAAACTCAGGTCTAACTCTAGTAATTTTTGAACATGTGATGTTCAATTCTGATATATTTCGTCTCCAGTTCATCCAAACGAGAAACTCAGGTCTAACTATGGTAATCTTTGAACCTGTGATGTTCAATTCTGATATATTTCTTCCTCAGTTCATCCGAAAACGAGAAACTCTGGTCTAACTCAGGTCATTATTGGCTCGTCTTCTGAACTTGCTTTAATGGGCTATCCGAACTTCGCAACTACGAAAGTGTCTTCCGGTACAACTCAAAATGGGAGACAGAAGCATAGCATTTCTCGTTTTAGCGAGAGACCTCAATAAGAACATATATCACGAGTTCATTCTACAATGTGAACTATTTATCGTTTTAGCAGAGACCTCAATAAGAACAACTCACAATATGAACAACCATTATGAGTTCATTCCACATTAAAAACATCTATCACGAGTTCATTCACAATGTGTAAGAATTACTTTACTTATTTCCGATAAGAGTAGTATGGTCATTTTCACAGTGTGCATAATATTTATTGCACTTTTTTCTTCCAATAAAGGTAATATGGTCATTTTCGCATTCGGTAACATTTACTTTACTTATTTCTGATAAGGGTAGTATGGTCATGTTTCACAGTCTCCATAATATGTATTGCATTTATTTCCAATAAGGGTAATATGGTCATTTTCACAGTCTGTAACATTTACTTTACTTATTTCCGATAAGGGTAGTATGGTCATTTTCACACTCTCTAAAATATTTATGGCTCTTGTTTCCAATAAGGGAAATTTGGTCATTTTCACAGTCTGAAACATTTTACTTTACGTATTTCCGATAAGGGTAGTATGGTCATTTTCACAATCAGCATAATATTTGTTGCACTTATTAACAACAAGGGTAATATGGTCATTTTCACAGTCTGTAACATTTACTTTACTTATTTCTGATAAGGGTAGTATGGTCATTTTCACTGTCTCCATAATATTTATGGCAGTTATTTCCAATAAGGGCAATATGGTCATTTTCAAAGTCTGTATCATTTACTTTACTTATTTCCGATAAGGGTAGTATGGTCATTTTCACTGTCTCCAAAATATTTATGGCACTTACTTCTAATAAGGGCAATTTGGTCATTTTCGCAATCGGTAACATTTACTTTACGTATTTCCGATAAGGGTAATATGGTCATTTTCACTGTCTCCATAATATTTATGACACTTATTAACAACAAGGGTAATATGGTCATTTTCACAGTCTGTAACTGTAGGGGCAGAATATTGTCACAACAATATTCCTGCGAAATAAACAACTGTTCTGCGACACATCAACAATAAACGACTGTTCTGCGACACATCAGTGATATTCTGCGACACATCCAAAGATGACTTAAACAATGACGTAATGACTGAAAACGACAGAAACACGAAGAAAATGTGACATGTTTGTGGTATATCAATAAAACCTGCGAAAGATAAAGCGGTGCGATTGCGATTTATCGCAAGAACTCAGATCCGAAATTGAAGGGAATTTTAGCTGTAAATGAGCTGTCATGAGCTGTAATCCACTATGTAAATACCTATATAAAGGAGGTGAATAGTTCCAGAGAGGGGGGATGAATTTTTTGGAGTGTTAGGAAAGTTTTTAGGAGAGAGAAAAATCTTTGTTAAGTGTTCTGTGTTCTTGATTTCTGTAATTCCATAAGATCATATTAAAGAAAAAGTGTTCTTAATCTTCAAATTATGTCATAAATATTGATAGATTCTTGAATAGGGTGTAGTGTGGGAATTCCTGCAACTACATTTTGGCACTAGAAACAGGGAGAATCAAGCTTGAGAAATTTCAAATTGCAGTTTGAAGATTTGAAGAAATTGTTAGAATTGAAGAGAAATGGCTAGAAGGAGGAGAAATACATCAAAACCACCAACAACAGTGAGAAGAAGTAAAAGAATTGCAGGGGAAGGAACAGGTGAATTGGAAGGATCTTTAAGGAATAGATCAGGAAGAAGTAGAATGAGAAATGAAGCAGAAAATTCGAACCAACCACCAAATCAACAAACACGGGCACAAGATAGAAACATGGATCATGATAGAGTAAGTGTGCATACTTGGAGGTCGGATTCGATAGAAGAGGCGGAAAGTCAAGAAGAGGAAAGAAATCAAGAAATGGAGGGAGGATTAATTCATGAAGGACGTGAAGTGGAAGATGATTTGAGACAAAGGATACAGGAAGAAAGAAGATTAGAGGCAGAAGAACGTGCTAATCTTACAAGGCAAAATCATGAATTAAGAATGGAAAATTTGAGGCTGCAAAACAGAAGATCAAGAAGTAGCATGAGATCAAATTCAAGATCATATAGAGAAGAAGCAAGGCAAAATCTTCCTATACAAAATATTGGGGAAAATTTGATAAATGATCGTTATGTTCCACGCGGTTAAACTTTAGACATTAGACATAATCAGAGTGAGGGAGAAAATCAAGAAGAGAGAAGGAGAATGTTACGTGATGAAGAAATTCGAAGAAATCGCAGGATTATCGAAGATGATATTGAGAGACATTATATTGAGCAAGTACGCTTAGCAAGAGAAAGAGAGAGATTGCGAGCAGAAGTAGAAGAGCAAGAAATTCAAGCAGCGTTGCGTCAGAATAATCATGACAATCGAGAAAGACGACGTGCGCAAAATCGTAATAATGATAATCTCAATGAGGAATATGAGAGAGTTCGCAGAGACATAGAAAGTCAACGAAGAGAAACAGTAAGGGATGAGGAAATTCATGGAGAAGAGAATGAAAGACAAATTAACTTGCAAGAAGAAGAAAGTCGCAGAAGAAGGCAAAACCAAGATGTTGAAGAAGAAGCGAGAAACGTCGCAAGACAAGAAAGGCATGAACGCAGACGAAGAGAAGCTGTGTTGAAAAGATCAATTGAGCAAAATTCTGATAGGAATGAACAAATCTTGCGAGAATTGGCAGAAATGAGAGGAATGATAAATAACAGAAGAGAAGGAGGAAGAAGACAACTTGATGAGGCAATCGAAGAGGCTGCGAAAACTCCATTTACTCAAGAGGTACAATTAGGAGGGATACCTCCAAAATGTAATTTACCGGTGTTGACCAATATATTTGATGGAACTATGTGTGCTGTCCAACATATCAAAGCTTATATTCGATGTATGCTACAATGGGAGAACCATGATGTCGTTGTGTGCAAATATTTTGCGTCAAGTTTAACTGGCGAAGCATTGAAGTGGTTCGAAAGTCTTCCCAAGAATACAATAACAGCATTTATGCACTTGCAAACCACTTTCTTAGGAGCCTACATCAGCAATAATTCTGCGCGACCTGGAATTGAAAATGTGTTTGGATTGAAACAAAGAGTTGGTGAGAGTTTGAAGCACTTAACCATAAGGTGGAGGACAATGTGTAGTGAAATGGCAGGAAGAGTAGATGAAAGATATTTCATTTTGTCCTTCATAAATGCTATGTTTGCGACAAATCTATTATACATCCAGGTCTTCAGAGTCAAAAACACAATCACTATGACAGAGTTGCGAGAATTGCAAGAGGAATATATTGCTTTAGAGGAAAAACAAAATGAAATGGAATCTTATCCAACTCTGGTAGGCACAAGTTTAGCCGCAGCAAATGGAAGTTTGTTACCAAGGATGATTAATACAGTAGCAAGTACTTCCCAAAATCCACGAGAGAAAATGGAGACTGATAATCAACTTAAGATAGTAGCAATGGGGAGTAGAGATCAAGAGGAATTAGAAAAAGAGAGAAATTTTTATAATCGCAATAACAATAATAAGGTCCCACGGTTTGATCAACCGCATGAAACTTATGGTGGACAGAGGCAGAATTATTCAAGAGAGCAAAGAGGTCAGAGGAATATGTGGGAAGATATCAAATTGCCGCCTTTAAATACTGGCATAGATAAGATTTGGGAAGCGATTATTTTAATGGAGAACATACCCTCACCCTGGAACATGGGGAAGGAACCACATCCCAATAATCACAATCAAGAATTTTGTCCTTATCATCATTTTCATGGTCATTCTGTGAATAATTGTAGGAATGTGAAAATAATCATTTTGCGAATGATCGAACAAGGAAAATTAAATCATTTCTTAGCAAGATATTTACAACCGCAGCAATTGCCGCAAGCACCAGAAATTCGCAGAGTTAATGTTGCGAAAGAAGCAGAAACATTTGTCATTGAAGTAGGAGCTACAACAAAAAATCTATTTTGCAATTCAATTGTACATTCACAAAAAACAATAGAGGATTTTCATGACAATGTGCTAAGTAGGGTATTTGCAAGGGATATAGAGGGAAGAGAGGTGATGAATATTGCGAAGATTTCTCCGTTGGAAGAATGGCAGAAACAAGTTATTTCTTTTACTGCAGAAGAGATACCAGAGCCAGGAAAGATGCATGACAACCCATTGGTAGTAAAATTAGAGATAAATCCAAAATACAGAGAGGAAGAAGATGATGATGAATCAGCAAATGATTCCTGGGCAATAGATAAAGTTTTAATTGACACTGGTAGCTCGGTGGACATTTTGTATTATCATACTTATCGCACAATGGGTGGAAGAGATGATGAGCTAATCCCTTCAACTTACAAGATCTATGGTTTTAATGGCACCGCAAACAAGCCAAAAGGAGAAATTACTATGGAAATTCCATTGAACAAGATATCTTCAAAAATCAAGTTTTGTGTAGTGGATATAGAATCTCCTTACAATGCCTTAATTGGAAGGCCATGGCTCCATGGGATCTTGGGCATAGCATCAACATATCATCAATGCATAAAATTTCCACATCCTCATGGTATTGGGATAATTAAAGGTGATTGGTTTGGAGGCAAAAAGTGTTATGAAGTTGACATTAATACTTGCGAAGAAAGGAATGCTCGAAATCGTAATTGGAAACATAACAGGAAGCAAAATCAGAGAGTTGAGAAATTGATGGTGGACAATATAGAATTGCGGGGAAAGGGTATACTTCAAGAATAGTTTGTCTCAAAACATTCAATGGCGATTAATCATACAAAAATGGGGAAAAGTTGAAATATTCATTTTTCGCAGGAGCACGAAAAGATGAAGTTGCGAATAATCATTTGTCACAGAAGAAAAGAAGTACAGCAATATCATTTTGCGAACAATTGAAAAACAAGATGATTTCGAATATTAAAAGAAAAATTCTGCTCAAAAATGAGAAATTTTTCTATTAAAAAGAAAGAGATGGTGATTTCTAATCATATAAGAATTTTTAATGCAAATGCATAAGACAGGCGCAAGTCGCCTAAAAACATATAAGAACGGGACGAACTTTTATGGCGTACACCTTAGTTCGCGGATTCTATTCTGTAAGAGGCAATGTCCTTAAAGTGCGTCATAAGGGGGGTATCTTCTTTACTTTCAATTATCATAAGAACGGGACGAACTTTTATGGCGTACACCTTAGTTCGCGGATTCTATTCCGTAAGAGGCAGTGTCCTTAAAGTGCGTCATAAGGGGGGTATCTCTTTGCATGGCTATGGGAAAGGCTATACCGCTGCTGGAACCTAGTCATGGAGATTGGGATTATAGAAAATCCATCTAGGAGAGATAACTTGGATTCCCAACTATATAAGGTTATACCCTGGTTGGGCGCCCGAGAGTTTCTCCTAAGGAATGCAACGTATGATCAAGGCGCCGAGGTACACGGTTGAGCTGTGGGTGCCCGGGATGGATGAACCTACCCTGGCCATCCATGGCAAGTCCTGGCTTACGATGTGTTCGGCCCGAAGAAAACCCCACTTAGGGTGCAGTCTTGTAACTATAAGCCATATAAGGCATAAAGGACAAGGCTGCGAAAACAACTGGTTGTTGGCAGAACCGGATGGGAAAGTGCTAGTCTTGTATGGCCGATGTATAATCCTTGAAGGGGCAACCGGGGGGAGAGATAAGGGCGATACCCTCCATTAGGGAGTTGTGTATCAAAAAGACGGCAATGTCATGGGGATTTATATTCGCAAGAATATTTAGGCCCGTCATATTGTCACGTGACAGAGACAGCAATGTCATGGGACTTTATATTCGCAAGAATATTTAGGCCCGTCATATTGTCGCATGACTGGCCAAAAAGCCTAAAGAGAAATGTTAAGATGAGGTCAATGGGTTTTTGCGATAAGACCAAAAGATGAGATAAATGAAATCAATAATAAGAGGAAATAAATCGCAAAGACGGCAATATCATAAGTCTTAAAAAGCAAAGAGAGATTAATCTCACAAAATGGCTTAGATTTATCATATTGTTGCAGAAATTAAAATAATGATAAGGAAAGATCAAGGGATTATTACATGAAAGGTAAGAATGTCCTGTGATCTTGTCGCATAAAGGTGGCATAATAAGACCTTTAATTAGGAAGGCGAAATAAGACCACAAGAGAAATTATTTCTGCGAAACATATAATAAAATGTTCGCAGAAATGTTTGCGATGATTCATTTATCATATTGCAGATTAATAACAAGAGTCAAGTATGGAAACGATGTATAAGAATGATAAATATTGTTATTCATCATTATATGATAAATTCATATAAATAACAGATAGATAGAAGCAAATAAGGAATTTATATATATTGAAGAACATCAGGAGTTACAAATATCTTGCGGAAAGAATGATATAATTTGCCAAAGATAACTATCGCAAGAAAGGAAGAGAAAAATACAGGCGAAGATCAAAAAGAAGAAGCAAAACTATTGAGATTTATCTTCACCATTATCTTCATCTTTGTCTTCATTATCTTCATCATCAGTTTCTTCATCATCTTCGCTTTCATTCTCATCTACATCAGTTTCTATATCAGCCTCACTGTCAGAAATAACTGGTACTTCAGATCTGGCTGGGATATTCTCCAGGAGGCAGGGATATAGGCTGTGAGAGAGGTTATTATCTTTGCAGACTTTCTCAATAGCATTGTTGCGAACAATGAGAATGTTACTACGCAAGTTGGAGTTAGATATCTTTATTTTTTCTCGCAGTCTAGTGATTTTATCATTGTGGGAAGCAAGGTTATTCGCAAGACCACTTTTTTCTTCTTCAAGTTCTGCGATCTTTCTAGCATGTTTTTCTTCAGATTCTACGATAACATAATAACAAGTTAGAAATTTATCAAGAATTTACAAAAAAATATAAAGATGTTAGAGGAGCAATAAATAACCTTCTCTTTCATGAATCATTTCTTGTATCAAGGTTGCATGTTCGGTGTGAAGACTGACATCTATTGCTAAGTTTTTCCTAGCATTATCGAGAATTGTCGCAGCCCATGCGAATTCATCATCATTTTGAATGAGAAGATGGGAACGGATATGTTTTTCTCTTTTAAGAAGTTCAATATTTTCATCTTTAAGTCTATCTCTCTCAAGTTCAGTGTCAATAAGGGCATTGCGGAACTTTGATAGAGCTTCAGCGCCTTGAAGAGTAATGCGTTCTTTCTCCTTCTCAAGCTCCTTCTTTTGGGCTTTCAAGGTTTTGATTCTTTTTCCAAATTCATCTCTACAAGTCTTAAAACTATTGGATATACTCAAAGTAGATCTATAATCCATTCTTATAAGGGAAATGTGAAATCTAAGTTCATCGATAGATAGAGCATTAATTTTTTCATCGGAATAATTATTTAAAGCGTCATTAAGACGCTGAAGAAGAATGGATTCATCTATGGGTTCATCAAAAGAATTAAGAATAAGAGCTTCATCAGTAAGGTTATAGGCATCTGCAAAATGGTTGTTTAAATAAGCTAAAATAGCAAGAAAGAAGAAAGTAAAAATAAAATAAAATAAATCATATCAATAATTTGTTTGCAGAATTTCTCCTTGTCAGCTAGTTTTTGTTGAAGAACTTCAACATCTACTTCAAGCGATTTATTCTTGTTAAGGAGCTTAACATTCCCAGATACTTCCAATTGTTTACATTTTTCGCGAAGAATGGATATTTCATCTTCGTATTGCTTAATCTTTTCGCGAAGTTTCGCAGACTCAGATTGTGAATCAGTAAGCCTTCTTTGCGATAATGATAATCTATTTTCTAATTCCGAAGCAACGGAAAAAGAAGCTCTAGCAGTCTGTGGCAGATAAGAGAAAATAAGTAAGGATAAAAAGAAGATCTTCGAAATTCATGACAAGTGTAAAGGAGCATACCAATGAAGCTAGTGCATGAACAAAATCTGGATTGATAAATCTCGAGACTCCTTTAAGATTTTTATTATTGGTTAAGATGGAAGCATCGCAGATTTTTGAGAGATAATTGCAAGCGTGACCAATATCGTCATCACCAATACCTTGCATGGGATTTCTAAAGATATTTGACAATTGATCCATATGAGTCTCAGGTTGAGAAAGACCCATCGCAGATCTAACTCTTGCGGAGGAAAAACATAATGAAGAGGTGCCCATGGTAGCATCATTATTAATTCTTCCGCTCTCTTCAACCTCATTATCTTTTTCAGCGACAGAAGAAATGTCTTTAAGTGGTTGAGTTTTTCTTCTCTTTTTTGGAGGACTCTCAGCAGTTTGATTCTCATTGCGATGAGGAGAAGTGCCAGAACTCTCATTTGGAGTTATTACTTTTTTGCCTTTATCCTTGGTTTCAACTACTGCGATAAATGGTATTTCCTAGAAAACAACCACACATGAAGATAAGAAACAGGGGCAACAATATATTGTTAAAAGTTATAAGAGAATGTTTCTTACTTCATCTGTGAAGGTTTTCAAAAAATTTAGGAGATTGGGATTCCCAGTACTGATGTAGCTAGCCTTCATTTTTCCAATCTGATAACAAATAATTCAATAATTAGTAAGAATAGTATATTTATCTGAATTTACGGATAATGATTAACTTCACGAGATATACCTCAGAATTCTTTTCAGGCCAATTAAAAATCCAAGGGCGATAAGCCGCAAGATAGGCAGGATTCGCAGGGAGGTTAAGAGTACCAGAAATATATGGACCTTCAAGGAGGAGAGGAAATCTACACCATTTATCATCCTTAGAGAAGCGTGGAAGATTGTTTTTTATGGAATGATAGTCTATGTCTTGCATAAGAATTTTATCTTTCGCAACCTTTCTATCCTTATTCAAACGAATAGCCCAGCACGTGCTTTCTTTCTTCATAGGGATCACTTGATAATTCGCAAAGAAGTTCTCCACGGTATATTTCGCTGGAATAATTGGAATTTACTTATGATCAGGATGTTTCACATCATCAGGATAAAGGGATCCTTTACCAGCTCCACGGGAAGCATATTCAAGAATGAGGCGAATACAATCTCACTTAGTTGGCAGATTGCTCGCGAAAGTTTAGCATGAGAAATAATCTCATAAAAAAGAGGGAGATCTGGGTTATAAAGAGGAATGGGAAGGCCAGCTTCTAATTGACCTAGCGAAACAAGGATCTTCTCGTTAGAAGAAGGAAATTTTGAAACAAGATCAATGGAGAGATCAGATTCTGAAGATTGATAAGGGATTTCAGAAAGTGTGAAACCTAAGGATTGAAGCTTCTGCTGGTGCTTTTTGAAAGTGGATTGACCTAATTTTTTAGCAGGAGCCATTTCTTAATATGGAAACGATGGTTAAGGCGAAGAAGAATAAAGAAGAAAAACTGAAAGAATAATTGAGATCCGGAATTTGCGGAAGAAGACGATGAATAGTGAAGTTGCAGAGAAGAAAAGCGAAAGTAAAAAGAAGAAGAGGGATTAGCATAGACGATATTTATAAGAGAGGAAAATTTTCGAGATTATCAATGTGCATTCAATGAAGAAAGGACGTGAATGGTCAGAACTCAACGGTTTGAAGAATACGTGTCAAGGAATAAATGGAGAACAGAAAAACATGTGTAGGATATTTAGCGATGGATATAGAGACGTGTCAAAATAAAGGAAAGACAAGATGTATTTGATATTCTCGAAAAACATGAGTTGCGGCAAATCAAGAAATTTAAATTTTCATGATCTTTGTCTTCTTCGCAGAAAAGATATGAGAAGAGGCAAGATGTAGGGGCAGAATATTGTCACAACAATATTCCTGCGAAATAAAAAACTGTTATGCGACACATCAACAATAAAAGACTGTTCTGCGACACATCAGTGATATTCTGCGACACATCCAAAGATGACTTAAAAAATGACGTAATGACTGAAAACGACAGAAACACGAAGAAAATGTGACATGTTTGCGGTATATCAATAAAACCTGCGAAAGATAAAGGCGGTGCCAGTTGCGATTTATCGCAAGAACTCAGATCCGAAATTGAAGGGAATTTTAGCTGTAAATGAGCTGTCATGAGCTGTAATCCACTATGTAAATACCTATATAAAGGAGGTGAATAGTTCCAGAGAGGGGGGATGATTTTTTTGGAGTGTTAGGAAAGTTTTTAGGAGAGAGAAAAATCTTTGTTAAGTGTTCTGTGTTCTTGATTTCTGTAATTCCATAAGATCATATTAAAGAATAAGTGTTCTTAATCTTCAAATTATGTCATAAATATTGATAGATTCTTGAATAGGGTGTAGTGTGGGAATTCCTGCAACTACAGTAACATTTACTTTACTATTTCTGATAAGGGTAGTATGGTCATTTTCACAGTCTGCATAATATTTATTGTAATTTTTTCTTCCAATAAAGGTAATATGGTCATTTTCACATTTGGTAACATTTACTTTACTTATTTCTGATAAGGGTAGTATGGTCATTTTACACGGTCTCCATAATATGTATTGCACTTATTTCCAATAAGGGTAATATGGTCATTTTCACAGTCTGTAACATTTACTTTACTTATTTCCGATAAGGGTAGTATGGTCATTTTCATTGTCTCCAAAATATTTATGGCTCTTATTTTCAATAAGGGCAATTTGGTCATTTTCACAGTCTGAAACATTTACTTTACGTATTTTCGATAAGGGTAGTATGGTCATTTTCATAATCTACATAATATTTGTTGCACTTATTAACAACAAGGGTAATATGGTCATTTTCACAATCTGTAACATTTACTTTACTTAATTCTGATAAGGGTAGTATGGTTATTTTCACTGTCTCTATAATATTTATGGCACTTATTTCCAATAAGGGCAATATGATCATTTTCAAAGTCTGTATCATTTACTTTACTTATTTCCGATAAGTGTAGTATGGTCATTTTCACAATCTGCCTAATATTTATTGCATTTTTTTTTCCTATAAAGGTAATATGGTCATTTTCGTAATCGGTAACATTTACTTGACTTATTTCTGATAAGGGTAGTATAGTCATTTTCACTGTCTCCATAATATTTATGGCACTTATTTCCAATAATGGCAATATGGTCATTTTCACAGTCTATAACATTTACTTTACTTATTTCTGTAAGGGTAGTATGGTCATTTTCACTGTCTGCATAATATTTATTGCACTTTTTTTTCCTATAAAGGGAATATGGTCGTTTTCGCAATCGGTAACATTTACATTGCTTATTTCTGATAAGGGTAGTATGGTCATTTTCACTGTCTCAATTCTGATATATTCGTCTTTAGTTCATCTGAACGAAACTCAGGTCTAATTCCAGTTATTCGAACCGGTGATGTTCAATTCTGATATATTTCGTCTTCAGTTCATCCAAAAGAGAGACTCAGGTCTAACTCTGGTAGTCTTTGAACTGTGATGTTCAATTCTGATATATTTCGTCCTCAGTTCATTCGAAAACGAGAAACTCATGTCTAACCCAAGTAATATTTGAACCTGTGATGTTCAATTATGATATATTTCTTCTCCAGTTCATCCGAAAGAGAAACTCAGGTCTAACTCTAGTAATCTTTGAACATGTGATGTTCAATTCTGATATATTTCGTCTCCAGTTCATCCGAACGAGAAACTCAGGTCTAACTATGGTAATCTTTGAACCTGTGATGTTCAATTCTGATATATTTCTTCCTCAGTTCATCCGAAAACGAGAAACTCTGGTCTAACTCAGGTCATTATTGGCTCGTCTTCTGAACTTGCTTTAACGGGCTATCTGAACTTCGCAACTACGAAAGTTGTAGGACCAGAATATCGCCATAGCAACATTCTTGCAATATTAACAACACTTCTACAAATAATCTCACGAGCGCTACAACAACATTTGGCGAGTGTCATAAAAATACCAAAAGAATGACAGAAAGGTTGACGAAGGAAGAAGATATGAAAGGAATAAATTTGTACCACGATGGTTACAATTCTTGCGAGAGTGAGCATAATAATTACTGCGAGGAGATCGCAGAGTGAATCCGAAAGAAGGGGAATATTTAGCTGTCGCCCACTATGTAATTTCCTATATAAAGGGTTCGAATAGGTCCAGATGAGGATGATGTATTTTTTAGAGTTGAGAAAGTCTTGAGGAGAGAGAAACTCTAGAAAGAAAATTGTATTTCTGAGTTTGAATATTTTCTGTAAACATTCCTGAGATCTAAATAACAAAGTGTCGTTTAATTCTTCAGATTTCCAACTAGTTTCTCATAGATTTCTGTAGAATCTTAATAAGGGTGTAGTGTAGGAATTCCTGCTACTACATTTTGGAGCCCGAAACTGAGAATGAATTAGCAAAATCATAGAAAATGTGAAAAAGAGGATAGGAATTATTCAAGATCAAGGAAATCTTAAAGCGGGTTGGTGAAATATTCAGAGGAAGAATGATTAGAATTAAAGAGAATTGCAGGAAATTGGAGTGTGATATGGTGTCAAGAACAATGATTGATAAATTTCATGAAAACATTAATGGAAAGATACATAAGCGAGATTTTGAAGGGAGAAAAATTATGACGGTGGAGAAAACGCCATTATTGAAGGATTGGGAAAAACAGGAAATTACATTTACAACAACAGAAATTTCAGAAGAAAATCTAGGCCAAACATCTCCTTTGATGATTACGCTATCCACTTTACCAATAAGAAAGGGAAAATCAACAAAATCTGAAGAAGAATGGGCTATGAATAGAACTCTAGTGGATACAGGAAGTTCTGTGGATATAATATTTTATCATGCTTTTAAGAAAATGGGGTATAAGGATGAAGAAATGTCTTATTCAGCATATCATATTCATGGTTTTGGAAAATCTTTAACAAAACCAAGAGGTGAAATAATGGTACGATTACCACTTGGAGAAATGGAAACACAAGTAACACTATGTGTGGTAGACATGGAGTCACCATACAACATGATATTGGGAAGACCATGGATACATGCGATCAAAGATGTAGTGTCAACCTTACATCAATGCATTAAATTCCCTATGCCTAGTGGAATTGGAGAAATTAGAGGAGATACAGATCTTGCGAAGATATGCTATCAAATTGAAGTGAGAAATTGTGAAGAACGTCTAAAGCAACGAAAGGCTCGCAGAAAAATAGCGAGAAAGACAAAGAAAGAAGAAGAGTTTAAAGTCTACATGATAAGAGCAAAAGAAGGGAAAGGAATACCCAGTGAACTTTCGCGAGAAGGAGATGAACTTGCGAGAGTTATAAAAATGCCATCCCCAATGGGAGAGCCAGAAGCCAGTTACACTGCAGCTGAACCAACAAAGGAAGTAAATATTGGGAGTGAAGAAGAACCTAAAATGCTGAAAATTGGGACTAGAATGGAGACAGATGAGGAAGAAAAAACTATAAATCTTTTGCGAGAATACAAAGATATTTTCGCGTGGAGCATGGATGAAATACCAGGGATAGATCCATCAGTAGCATGTCATAAATTAAAAATCAACAAAAACATAAGGCCATTCAAACAAAGAATAAGAAAAATCGCAACAACATACCATTCTCAAATAGAAGAAGAATTACAGAAGATGCTCGACGCAGGAATTATAAGGCAAGCAAAATATCCAGAGTGGATTGCAAATATGGTGGTGGTCCCAAAGAAGAACAAGGGAATAAGAATTTGTATAGATTTTACTGATTTAAACAAAGCTTGTCCTAAAGATAGTTTTCCACTACCAGATATCCCACAAATGGTGGAATCAGCAGCAGGAAAGGAGAGGATATCTTCATTAGATGGATACAAAGGATATAATTAAATTCCTCTCGCTGAAGAAGACCAAGAGCATACCGCGTTTTTTTCTCCAAGAGGATTATATTGTTATACAAAGATGCCCTTTGGTTTATGAAATGCTGGTGCAACATATCAAAGAATGGTGGAGAAAGTGTTTGCAAAATGGATTCACAAAACATTGGAAGTATATGTAGATGACATGCTAATCAAAAGTAAGGAAGCTAAGAATCATGTGCAAGATTTGAAAGAGATTTTCGAGCAAATGCGGCAATTTAATATCAAGGTGAATCCTGAAAAGTGTACTTTTGGAGTGTCTTCTGGAAAGTTTCTGGGGTATATTGTATCAAAAGAAGGGATACAAGTTGATCCTAAAAAAGTGCAAGCAATCCGCGATATGCCAACACCTGCGATGGTAAAAGATATTCAAAAACTGAATGGACTATTAGCCTCGCTAGGAAGATTCATCTCGCGATCTTCTGACAAATGCAAACATTTTTTCGACCTACTCAAAAAGGGGACAAAATTTAAGTGGACGGATGAGTGTGAAAAGTCTTTTCAGGGAATAAAAGAACATTTAGTGAATATAACTATTTTACAGAAAGCTGAACCGGGAGATGAGTTATTAATCTATCTCGCGACAACCATGTACGCGCTGAGTGCGGTATTGTTGCGAGTAGAGGCTGGAATAGAGAAACCAATTTATTATATTAGTAAAACATTCAATTCAACAGAAAAAAATTATTCAAAGATTGAGAAATTAATTCTAGCACTGGTACATGCAACCTTCAAGCTCTGAATCTATTTCCAAGCACATAAGATCAAAGTGTTAACAAAAGTGCCAATTGAGTCAGTAATGAAGAATTCAAAAAGATCAGGCAGAGTTGAAAGATGGAATGCACAAGTGGGACATTTCGATATCAAGTATGAAATTCTATCTTTGCCAAAATCACAAGTCATCGCAAATTTCTTAGCCGAATTTACTTTGGAAGATGATGAAGTTGTGGAAGAAATGATGGATGTAGAAGAAGAACATGGAGATCCAAAAGAACTATTAACAGAACCTAATAGATGGGAGATATTAGTGGATGGATCATCTAATGGAGAAGGAAACGGGATTGGGGTTGTTTTTATTTCGCCAGAAGGGGAAAAAACAGCTTTTTCATTCAGATTGGAATTTACATCCACTAATAATGAGACAGAATATGAGGTTGTGATCCATGCTCTAAAGTTTGCGATAAAGATGAAATTGGAGAATGTTAGAATTACCAGCGATTCTCAGCTGATTATTCGCCAAATAACTGGAGAATATACAACAAATGAACCTTCTTTAAAGAAATACAAAAGACTCGTGGAAGAATTATCTGCGAGAATTCCAAAAATAAAATGGAGGCACATATCAAGGAAAGATAATAGACTTGCAGATGCTTTTGCTTTCATATCCAGCATGATGACAAACCCAGTTGCGAGGTGCATAAAAATTCAAACACTTTTATTGCCATCAATAAATAAAGAAGAAGAAGAGATGTATGTGAAGATCGCAGAAACTGGCAATGTAGTTGCAGGAATTCCCACACTACACCCTATTCAAGAATTTATCAATATTTATGACATAATTTGAAGATTAAAAACACTTTTTATTAATTTGATCTTAAGGAATTACAGAAATCAAGAACACAGAATACTTGATAAAAGATTTTCTCTCTCTTAAAACTTTCCTTGCACTCAAAAATTCATCTCCCTCTCTGGAACTATTCATCCCCTTTATATAGGTATTTACATAGTGGATTACAGCTCATGACAGCTCATTTATAGCTAAGATCCCCTTCAATTTCGGATCTGAGTAACTACGATAAATCGCAGTTAGCACCGCCTTTATCTTTCACAGGTTTTATTGATATATCGCAGACATGTCACACTTTCTTCGTGTTTCCGTCGTTTTCAATCATTACGTCACTGTTGAAGTCATCTTTGGATGTCTCGCAGGATATCATTGATTATCGCAGAACAGTCGTTTATTACCGATGTATCACAAGATCTTGTTGTTTATTTCACCAGAATATTGTTGTGACAATATTCTGATCCTACATCTTGCCTCTTCTCATATCTTTTCTGCGAAGAAGATAAAGATCATGAGAATTTAAGTTTTTCAATTTGCCGCAACTCCTTATCTTTTACCCGAAAAAGTTCCCTACTTTACGCTTTTACTACCGACACGCGTCAATTTTTACCAATTAACCCGATTACCCATCCTTCATCTATAAATAATGTCCCACTCTAGAAAATTTCTTTCTTCTTTCACTTTCTCTTTTTCTTCAACTTTTCCTTTTTCTTGTCTGCAACTTTTTCTCTCATGGTATCCTTCCTGCTGCTGCTCTAATGGAGACTCAAAGGTATGTTCTTATCTTGAATCTTACTTTGTTCATGTTATGTTATCTTTATCGCCCCATTTTCTTCATATTCCCCATATTTTAGCATCTTTTTTCAGTAACACCACTTCTCAGGTTAAAGTTACTATCAAAAACCCTAACCCTAAGGGTTCTCATAAAAGGCGTGTTGGGAAGACGAAAAGATCTGAGGATGATAAGGTAGTAAGAAACATCTATTCCTTTGAAATAACAATATTGTTGCCTCTGTTTCTTATCTACATTATTATTCGCAGAATGAAGGGAATATTCCTAAACCTCTTAAGCGTTCTCGTCAAGTTAAAGATCTTTCAGATGAAGTGGATATTCTTGAATTTTTACCTGCAAAACCTGTTCCGTCGCAAGATAAATCTTCTTCTTCTCCTTGCGCGAATTTCAATACCCATATTACTTCTTCATCAACCCCTACTAAAGTTATTGATACTAATATTCCTATCTCTGATAATCCCAACATTTTAAAAACTGCGATGGATGAATCTATGATAGTTGGAAATAAATCTGTGATGAATGAAACTGAGGTGAATGAAACTATAGTAAATGAAACGACAGTTAATGAGGCTGCGGGGAATGAAGTCATAGATAATGAAACTATGGTAAACGAAGCTTCAATTAAGGAAGATGCGGTGGATGATGTTGCGGTGAATGAAGCGCTAAGAATGCGACCAATCAAATTCCTTCTTCCATTCTTACTATCGCCAAAACTTCTTCCTCTACTTCTCTTCCTTCTTCCCAAGAAATAGCAACATGGGTTGAAGCTGCTTTTCAAATATTATCTGAAGTTTTAAACGATGCTATGAAATCTTCTTCAAATCCTGCGAGACAGGATGTTTATATGATTCTAAGCAAACATCTTGGGTCTTGCGGTTCTTCATCTTCGTTAACTGCCTTAGAAGATGAGGTTGAAACTTTGAAGAAGAATCTTCAAGCAAAAACTTTGGAGTGTGAACTTCTAAATCATAAGCTTCACAATTCTGAATTAGACTGTGAAAATCTTCGCAGCAGAAATAATGATCTAAAAGGTATAATCTTCTTGCTTTTTCTTTTGCCTCAGGAAATATTTGCTTTTTTATGTACTCAATTTTCCTTTATTTATTTGTTGATGCATATTTAGCTTCAAAACATAACCAATTAATGAAGATACTTGAGTGGGAAACAATCACTGATGAGGCCCGTATTGGGAAAGAATCTTGGAAGAATCAATTTGATAAATTGAATGTTCTTCACACATACTCAATTGACGAGATAAATAATCTTAAGAATGAGAACAACCAGCTAATTAATGAAAGAGATCAACTAATTCATGAACGAGATCGTCTAAATAATGATGCCACCCAACTTTTATATTCGCTAAGCCAAATTAACTTGAGGGTGGAATCTTTATCAGATGAAAACAAAATTTTATCCCAAGAGAAACGTAGTTTTGTGGATACAACAAAGATTTATTCGCAGCAATTAGACAATATACAAAAGTTGTGTAAGGACCAAGAGCAATCCCTTCGTGTACTGAAAGATGAACTTAAAAAGATAACTAAATCATCTGCTGCTGAACAAGAGAAGCTTATAAAGGGTAGGTTAGCTCTAAGTGTAAAACTCAACAATCTCAAAGATGATTATACTCGACTGAAGGTTGAAAATGTTTATCTTCGCAACTGTGAAAAAAGTATAAAATCTCGTTTAAAAGGTAAGGTTGGAGATAATTTTGATGATGCCATGAACCGATGGAAGAGTTGGTTCTTTAATATAATTCACACTTTATCTTCGCAAAAGGAAGGTAGTCATTTTGACTGCCTAATCTATTAATTACTTCATTGTATTTTCTCATTTTATTTTTCGCGAAAATTCTATCTAATATGCAATTTTCCTCTCGCAGAATCTGAGAAGCATCTTCAAGCTTCAATTTCTGATCTGTCTATGAGGTTAGCCAAACTTCGCAAGAAGAATACCGCGCTTTCCAATTCTCACAACAGAGCATTGAGAAGATTTGACTATCTTGAGTATTTCAAAGATATAGAGATTAGAAATCGGGAAAAGAATTGCCTCCGCAAGGCTCATTTAGGCGCTGAGGTTTTCATAAATAATGTTATATTCTCTCATTCTTTACCTCCTATGAAGATCAAACCCTTGGAGATAGATGACGACGAAGTTCCTCATCCCATAGATGAAGACCTAAATTATTCAAGCAATGAAGAAGATTTTTCTGAAAATGAACAAAGTCCACCTGAGAACGAAGGAAATCCTCTTAATGAAGCAAAAGAACAAAATCCTCCTCATGAAGAACAAAATCCTCCTCATGAAGAACAAAATCCTCCTCATGAAGAACAAAATCCTCCTCATGAAACAATCGCTGGTGATGGAAAAACTCAAACTGAAAAAGATGATGCTGGTGAAGATAATAGTGGTGAACAAGAATGATGAAATTAGAGAAGAATATTCTTATCATGTATTTCTGCGAAATATTTCTTGTTCTTATCCCTGTTCTGCGAATAATTGTATTTCTGAATCTTTCTTCTTCCTGCTCTTTTTGCGAAACATTGAAGTTTTTGTAACTCAATCACTTATCCTGATTTATATACTTTTATTAATTCTAATCCAATCTTCATAAACTCTTGTAACTTGATTATCTTCCTTCTTTTTTATTATTTTGATTCTTTTCAAGGAAGATAATGAAATATTGTTTTATATTCCCCATATTTGCCCATCATAATCTTCATTGTGAAGTATTTTATTTGTCATCCTTGTAATAAATCCCATACTTTCCTCTTTTTATCAATCTGTAATATGATAAATGAATTATCGCAAATATTTCTGCGAAGAATTTGTTATATGATTCGCAGATATAACTTCTCTTGTGGTCTTATTTTGCCTTCCTAGTTAAAGGTCTTATTATGCCACTTTTATGCGACAAGATCGCAGGACATTCTTACTTTTATATGTAATAATCCATTGATCTTGCCTTATCCTTTAATTTTAATTTCTGCGACAATATGATAAATCTAAGCCATCTTGTGAGATTAATCTCTCTTTGATTTTTAAGACTTATGACATTGCCGTCTTTGCGATGAAATCGCAGGACATCTTTGCGATTTATATCCTCTTATTATCTGATTTCATTTATCTCATCTTTTGATCTTATCGCAAAAACCCATTGATCTCATCTTAACATTTTTCTTTAGGATTTTTGGCCAGTCATGCAGCAATATGATGGGCCTAAATACTCTTGCGAATATAAAGTCCCATGACATTGCTGTCTCTATCACGCGACAATATGATGGGCCTAAATACTCTTGCGAATATAAAGCCCCATGACATTGCCGTCGTTTTTGATACACAGCTCCCTAATAGAGGGTATCGCCCTTATCTATCCCCCCGGTTTCCCCTTCAAGGATTATACATCGGCCATACAAGACTAGCACTTTCCCATCCGGTTCTGCCAACAACCAGTTGTTTTCGCAGCCTTGTTCTTTATGCCTTATATGGCTTATAGTTACAAGACTGCACCCTAAGTGGGGTTTTCTTCGGGCCGAACACATCGTAAGCCAAGACTTGCCATGGATGTCCAGGGTAGGTTCATCCATCCCGTGCACCCACAGCTCAACCGTGTACCTCGGCGCCTTGATCATACGCTGCATTCCTTAGGATAAACTCTCGGACGCCCAACCAGGGTATAACCTTATATAATTGGGAATCCAAGTTATCTCTCCCGGATGGATTTTCTATAATCCCAAATCTCCATGACTAGGTTCCAACAGCGGTATATCCTTTCCCATAGCCATGCAAAGAGATACCCCCCTTATGATGCACTTTAAGGACATTACCTCTTACGGAATAGAATCCGCGAACTAAGGTGTACGCCATAAAAGTTCATCCCGTTCTTATATATTTTTAGGCGATTTGCGGCCGTCTTATGCATTTTCATTAATTTTTTTAATTATCTCGCAAATTATTGCGGAAAATAACTTTTATATTCAGCCAACTTTGTTCTTACAGAACATCTCTTTTATTCTCTTGCAATTTCTTTCGTTTAATCCATTCCTTCTAGTCTTTCAAACCTTTATTGAAAATATTTTCTTAGATATTGTCTATTCCATGGTCTGCCAAGTCTTTGACCCATGTCTCTTCCTTCTGGATCCATTAATTTATATGCTCCAGTTCCAACTATTTCTTTGATTATATATGGCCCATCCCATTTTTTCGCTAATTTTCCTCCATTTTCTCGCTGATATTCTGGTGTTTCTCGCAGAACTAAATCTCCAACTTGGAATTCACGCTTCTTTACTCGTTTATTATATTCACGAGCTAATCTGCGATGGTAGTTTTCCATATGTTGTAGTGCCTTTTCTCTCTTCTCTTCTACCTCATCAAGTTTGTCTAGAATCATACCAGCAATAAGATTCTTTTCCCAAGCTTCTCTTTTTGTTGTAGGAATAGGAACTTCTGTTGGTAATATTGCCTCAACCACATATGTTAAACAAAAGGGTGATACCACAGTTGCTTCTCTTCGTGTTGTATTATAAGCCCAAACTGCATTATGGACTTGTTGACACCACGTTCTATGATTCCCTTCTAACTTCTTTTTGAGAATATCTGCAATTGTTTTGTTAGTTGCTTCAGCTTGACCATTGGCCTGTGGATATAAAGGAGTTGATTTTCCACACTTTATCTTGAATGCATTAAGTAACATCTCTATAATTTGTCCTTCAAATTGTTTTCCATTATCTGACACCAATTGCGCTGGAATTCCGAATCTGCAAATTATATTTTCAAATATAAATGTGAAAATGTCCTTATCACGAATATGCTGTACTGCCTTAACTTTCGCCCATTTTGTGAAGTAATCTATTGCGACAATTAAGTATCTCTTTTGCCCTGTTCCTGGTACAAATGGTCCCACAATATCTAAACCCCACTTTCCAAATGGCCAAATATTTTTTGAAGATGTTAATGTTTCACCTGGTGCATGTATTCTTTTTGCAAATCGCTGACATTCCTCGCAACTTCTTGATAAATTCTTTGCATCTTCATGCATATATGGCCAATAATAACCTTGCATTTTAGTTCTGTATGCTAAAGATCCATGCATTGTGATTACCAAAGATCCCCACTATGTAACATTTTTAATATTTGCTTTCCTTCTTCTTGTGTCAAACATCTGAGGGAAGGCCCATTTAAAGATTTTCGATATAATACCCCATCTCTTAACTCATAATTTGTTGCTCTACTTTTTAATTTATGTGCTTCCAATCTATTCCTTGGTATCTCCCCCCTTGCTAGGTATGCGTGAATTTCCGCACGCCAATCTGCGATAATTCGACTTGATTCTTCGCCATTATTTTCTACTACCATTGCTTCAGCTTCCTCTTCTTCTTCTTTATTAATTGACGGTGCTATGAGTGTTTGTATTTTTATATTTCTCGCAGTCGAATCTACCATCATACTTGATATAAACGCAAAAGCATCTACAAGCCTATTATCTCTTCTTGAAATATGCCTCCATTTGAGTTTTGGAATTTTCGCAGATAATTCTTCAACAAGTTTCTTATATTTTTTCAAAGATTTATCATTAGTTGCATATTCCCCTTCAATTTGGCGAATAATCAATTGTGAATCACTTGTAACTCTTGCATTCTCCACCTTCATATCTACCGCAAATCTTAAAGCATGTACTACAGCCTTGTATTCTGTCTCATTATTGGTAGATTTGAATTCCAGTCGAAATGCAAATGCCATTTTCGCACCTTCTGGCGAAATAAAAACGACTCCCACCCCATTTCCTTCTCCATTGGATGATCCATCTACTAATATCTCCCACCTATTTAGTTCTGTTAAAAGATCTCTAGGATCCCCATATTCTTCTTCTATCTCTATCATGTCTTCTACAGCTTCATCATCCTCCAAAGGAAATTCTGCGAGAAAATCTGCGATAATTTGAGATTTTGGCGAAGATAAAATTGCATATTGGATCTAAAAATGCCCCACTTGTGCATTCCATCTTTCGACTCTTTGATCTTTTGAATTTTTCATTATTGACTCGATTGGTACTTTTGTTAGTACTTTAATTTTATGCGCTTGGAAATATATGCGAAGCTTAGAAGTCTGCATAAACTAATGCCAAAATTAGCTTTTCAATCTTGAATAATTTTTCTCATGAGCATTGAATGTTTTGCTGATGTAGTAAATGGGTTTTTCAACTCATGCGTCATTTCGCAAAAGTACTGCGCTTGAAGCATGTGGAGTTGTCGCAAGATATATCAGCAATTCTTCTCCTGGTTCAACCTTCTGTAGTATGGATATATTCATCAAATATTCCTTAACTCCTTGAAAAGCTTTCTCACACTCGTCTGTCCATTTAAATTTTGTTCCCTTCTTTAGTGTGTTGAAGAAATGCTTGCATTTATCTGATGACCGCGAAATAAATCTTCCTAGTGAGGCTAAAAGTCCATTCAATTTTTGCACATCTTTTCTTGTTCTTTGGAGTTGGCATATCTCGAACTGCTTGCACCTTTTCAGTGTCAACTTGTATTCCTTCTTTTGATACAATATATCCCAATAATTTCCCAGATGATACTCCGAAAGTACATTTCTCAGGATTTACTTTGATATTAAAATGTCGCATCTGATCAAAAATTTCCCTTAGGTCCTGCACATGATTTTTAGCTTCTTTGATTTTTACCAACATATCATCCACATATACCTCTAAAGTTTTATGTATCCATTTTGCGAACACTTTTTCCACCATTCTTTGGTATGTTGCTCCTGCATTTCGTAACCCAAAAGGCATCTTTGTGTAGCAATATAGTCCTCTGGGAGCAAAGAATGCAGTGTGTTCTTGATCTTCTTCTGCCAGCGGGATTTTATTATAGCCCTTATATCCATCTAACGAAGATATTCGATCATTTCCTGCGGCAGATTCCACCATCTACGGGATATCTGGTAAGGGAAAACTATCTTTGGGACATGCTTTATTTAAATCAGTAAAATCGATGCAAATTCTTATCCCCTTGTTTTTCTTGGGAACTACTACCATATTGGCGATCCATTCTGGATATTTCGCTTGCCTTATAATTCCTGCATCAAGCATCTTTTGCAATTCTTCTTCTATCTTTGCATGATAAGTAGTTGCAATCTTTCTTATTCTTTGTTTGATTGGTCTCATATTTTTGTTAATCTCCAATCTATGGCACACAACAAATGGATCTATTCCAGGCATCTCATCCATATTCCATGCAAAAATATCTCTGTATTCTCGCAGAAGGTTTACAGTTTGCTCTTCTTCCTCCACGTCCATCTTAGTTCCAATTTTCAACATCTTTGGGTCTTCTTCACTTCCAACATTTACTTCTTTTGTTGGTTCTGCTGCAGTATAACTAGCTTCACATTCTCCCATTGGTGTTGGTGCCTTTATTATCTTCGCTGGTTCATCATTTTCTTGTGATACATCGTCAAATATTTCTTTTCCTTCTTCTAATTTTATCATGTAAATCTTGAATTCTTCTTCTTTCTTTTCTTCTCTCCTCACTTTTTCTGCATTTGTTTTGCAACTTGAATTTCATTTTCACAATTCCTTACTTCATTTTGGAAACATAATGCTGCATAATCTTCATCTCCTCTAATTTCGCCAATTCCACTAGGCATAGGGAACTTTAAACACTGATGTAGAGTTGATGATACAGCCTTGATTGTGTGTATCCATGGTCTTCCCAACAGCATGTTATAAGGTGATTTCACATCCACCACGCACAAAGTGACCTGCGTCTCTATTTTCCCCAGCGGAATTCGCACTACAATTTCACCTTTAGGTTTTGTTAGAGATTTTCCAAATCCATGAATATGATATGTTGGACTAAGCATCTCTTCATCTTTGTATCCCATTTTCTTGAATGTGTGGTAAAACATTATATCCACAGAACTTCCTGCGTCCACCAGAGTCATATTCACAACCCACTCTTCTGTAGATCTTATTGATTTCTCTTTTCTTGTTGGTACAACAGACACTGTGATCACCAATGGAGATGTATGACTTAAATTCTCTTTCGGAATTTCTGCTGCCGTGAATGTGATCTTCTGCTTTTCCCAATCTTTTAACGGTGATGCCTCATCTACTGTCATAATTTTCTTTCCTTCAAAATCTTGCTTGTGTATCCTTCCTCTAATATCTTCATGGAACTTATCTATCATCATATTTGTTATTACATCACACTCCAATTTCTTTTGATTATATTTGACCTCAATCATCTTTTCTTCCATCCAATTTCTTGATATTCTTCTAATTCTTGAATAATTTCTTTCTTTTACCTAACCTTTACTATGATTTTCAACTCTTCACTCCCTGTTTCTGGGCGCCAAAATGTAGTTGCAGGAATTCCCACACTACACCCTATTCAAGAATTTATCAATATTTATGACATAATTTGAAGATTAAAGACACTTTTTATTAATTTGATCTTAAGGAATTACAGAAATCAAGAACACAGAATACTTGATAAAAGATTTTCTCTCTCTTAAAACTTTTTTTGCACTCAAAAATTCATCTCCCTCTCTAGAACTATTCATCCCCTTTTTATAGGTATTTACATAGTGGATTACAGCTCATGACAGCTCATTTACAGCTAAGATCCCCTTCAATTTCGGATCTGAGTAACTGCGATAAATCGCAGTTAGCACCGCCTTTATCTTTCGCAGGTTTTATTGATATATCGCGAGACATGTCACACTTTCTTCGTGTTTCCGTCGTTTTCAATCATTAAATCCTTTGTTTAAGTCATCTTTGGATGTCTTGCGGGATATCATTGATTATCGCAGAACAGTCGTTTATTACCGATGTATCACAGTACTGTTGTTTATTTCGCAGGAATATTGTTGTGACAATATTCTGATCCTACATGCAAGGAAAAAGAGACATATGTGATGATCGTAGACACTGGCGAGGAAGAAATAAAAGACAAAAGCATATATTGGCGAGCGGATCTTCATGCTTATTTAGCGAGAGGAGAAACCCCAATTATGAGTTAAGAGATGGAGTACTATACTGCAGATCTTTTAATGGACCATCGTTAAGATGTTTGACGAGGGAAGAGGGAGAAAAGGTGTTAAAAATGTTACACAGTGGTGATGCTGGTAATCACAGTGGAGGTAGATCTTTAGCATATAAAACAAAAATGCAAGGATATTACTGGCCGTATATGCATGAAGATGCGAAGCAACACTCAAGACGTTGTGAAGATTGGTAGCGATTTGGAAAAAAAGATACATGCACCAGGAACACCATTATCATCGTCAACAAGTGTGTGGCCTTTTGGAAAATGGGGTGTAGTTGCAGGAATTCCCACACTACACCCTATTCAAGAATTTACCAACATCTATGACATAATTTGAAGATTAAAGACACTTTTTATTAATTTGATCTTAAGGAATTACAGAAATCAAGAACACAGAACACTTGATAAAGATTTATCTCTCCTAAAAAACTTTCCTAACACTCAAAAATTCATTACCCTCTTTGGAACTATTCATCTCCTTTATATAGGTATTTACATAGTGGATTACAGCTCATGACAGCTCATTTATAGCTAAGATTCCCTTCAATTTCGGATCTGAGTTCTTGCGATAAATCGCAGTTAGCACCGCCTTTAACTTTCGCAGGTTTTATTGATATATCGCAGACATGTCACACTTTCTTTGTTTTTCTGTCGTTTTCAGTCATTACGTCATTGTTTAAGTCATCTTTGGATGTGTCGCAGAATATTACTGATGTATCGCAGAGTAGTTCATTTATTATCGATATATCGCAGAACAGTCGTTTATTTCTCAGGAATATTGTTGTGAGAATATTCTGATCCTACATCTTGCCTATTCTCATATCTTTTCTACGAAGAAGATAAAGATCATGAGAATTTAAATTTCTTGATCTGCCGCAACTCCTTGTCTTTTCATACTTCCTTTATTCTGACACGTCTCTATATCCATCGCTAAATATTCTACACATGTTTTTTCCTCCATTTATTCCTTGACACGTATTCTTCCAACCGTTGAGTTTTGACCATTCACGTCCTTTCTTCATTGAATGCATTGATATTCTCGAAAATTTTCTTCTCTTATAAATATCGTCTTTGCTAATCCCTCCTCTTCTTTTTTACTTTCGCTTTTCTTCTCCGCAACTTCACTATTCATCGTCTTCTTCCGCAAATTCCGGATCTCAATTATTCTTTCAGTTTTCTTCTTTTCTCTTCTTTGTTTTTAATCTTCGTTCCCATACTAAGAAATGGCTCCTGCTAAAAAATTAGGTCAATCCACTTTGAAAAAACACCAGCAGAAGCTTCAATCCTTAGGTTTCACACTTTCTGAGATCCCTGATCAATCTTCAAACTCTGATCTCTCCATTGATCTTGTTTCAAGATTTCCTTCTTCTAACGAGAAGATACTTGTTTCGCTAGGTCAATTAGAAGCTGTCCTTCCTATTCCTCTTTATAACCCAGATCTCCCTCTTTTTTATGAGATTATTTCTCATGTTAAACTTTCGCGAGCAATCTGCCAACTAAGTGGAGATTGTATTCGCCTCATTCTTGAATATGCTTCCCGTGGAGCTGGTAAAGGATCCCTTTATCCTGATGATGCGAAACATCCCGATTATGAAAAAATCCCAATTATTCCAGCGAAATATACTGTGGAGAACTTCTTTGCGAATTATCAAGTGATTCCAATGAAGAAAGAAAGTACGTGTTGGGCTGTTCGTTTGAATAGGGATAAAAAAGTTGCGAAGGATAAAATTCTTATGCAAGATATAGACTATCATTCCACAAGAAACAATCTTCCACGCTTCTCCAAGGATGATAAATGGTGTAGATTTCCTCTCCTCCTTGAAGGTCCATATATTTCTGGTACTCTTAACCTTCCTGCGAATCCTGCATATCTTGCGGCTTATCATCCTTGGATTTTTAATTGGCCTGAAAAGAATTCTGAGGTATATCTCGCGAAGTTAATCATTATTCGCAAACTTAGATAAATATACTTTTCTTACTAGTTATTGAATTATTTTTTATCAGATTGGAAAAATGAAGGCTAGCTACGCCAGTACTGGGAATCCTAATCTCCTAATTTTTTGAAAACCTTCACAGATGAAGTAACAAACATTCTCTTATAACTTTTAATAATATATTTTTGCCCCTGTTTCTTATCTTCATGTGTGGTTGTTTTCTAGGAAATACCATTATTCGAAGTGGTTGAATCCAAGGATAAAGGCAAAAAAGTAATAACTCCAAATGAGAGTTCTGGCACTTCTCCTCATCGCAATGAGAATCAAACTGCTGAGAGTCCCCCAAAAAAGAGAAGAAAAACTCAGCCACTTAAAGAAATTTCTTCTGTCGCTGAAAAAGATAATGAGGTTGAAGAGAGTGGAAGAATTAATAATGATGCTACTGTGGGCACCTCTTCAATACGTTTTTCCTCCGCAAGAGTTAGATCTGCGATGGGTCTTTCTCAACCTGAGACTCCCATGGATCAATTGTCAAATATCTTTAGAAATCCCATGCAAGGTATTGGTGATGACGATACTGCTCACGCTTGCAATTATGTCTCAAAAATCTGCGATGCTTCCATCTTAACTAATAATAAAGATCTTAAAGGAGTCTCGAGATTTATCAACCCAGATTTTCTTCATGCACTAGCTTCATTGGTATGCCCCTTTTCTTTTATTTTTCTTGTAGTAAAATTTACACTTGTCATGAATATCGAAGATCTTTTACTTACCCTTACTTATTTTCTCTTATATGCCATAGACTGCTAGAGCTTCTTTTTCTGTTGCTTCGGAATTAGAAAATAGATTATCATTATCGTTAAAAAGGCTTACTGATTCACAATCTGAATCTGCGAAACTTCGCGAAAAGAATAAGCAATATGAAGATGAAATATCCATTCTTCGCGAAAAATGTAAGCAATTGGAAGCATATGGGAATACTGAGCTCCTTAACAAGAATAAATCGCTTGAAGTAGATGTTGAAGTTCTTCAACAAAAACTAGTTGACAAGGAGAAGTTCTGCAAACAAATTATTGGTATGATTTATTTATTTATTTTTTATTTTCTTCTTTCTTGCTATTTTAGCTTATTTGAACAACCATTTTGCAGATGCCTATAATCTTACTGATGAAGCTCTTATTCTCAATTCTTTTGATGAACCCATAGATGAATCCATTCTTCTTCAACGTCTTAATGACGCTTTAAATAATTATTCCGATGAAAAAATTAATGCTCTGTCTATCGATGAGCTTAAATATCACATTTCCCTTATAAGAATGGATTATAGATCTACTTTGAGTATATCCAATAGTTTTAAGACTTGTAGAGATGAATTTGGAAAAAGAATCAAAACCTTGAAAGCCCAAAAGAAGGAACTTGAGAAGGATAAAGAACGCATTACTCTTCAAGGTGCTGAAGCTCTATCAAAGTTCCGCAATGCCCTTATTGACACTGAACTTGAGAGAGATAGACTTAAGGATGAAAACATTGAACTTCTTAAAAGAGAAAAACAAATCCGTTCCCATCTTCTCATTCAAAATGATGATGAATTCGCATGGGCTGCGACAATTCTCGATAATGCTAGGAAAAATTTAGCAATAGATGTCAGTCTTCATACCGAACAGGCAACCTTGATACAAGAAATGATTCATGAAAGAGAAGGTTATTTATTGCTCCTCTAACATCTTTATATTTTTTGTAAATTTTTGATAAATTTCTAACTTGTTATTGTATCATCGCAGAATCTGAAGAAAAACATTCTTCAAAGATCCCGCAATGATAAAATCTCTAGACTGCGAAAGAAGATAAAGATATCCAACTCCAATTTGCGTAGTAACCTTCTCACCGTTCGCAATAATGCTATTGAGAAAGTCTGCCAAGATAATGATCTTCCCCTTAGTTTATATCCTTGCCTTTTGGAAAATATCCCACCCAGTTCTGAAGTACCAATTATTTCGACGATGTTGAGGCTGATATAAATGAGGATGAAAGCGAAGATGAAGAAGAAACTGATGATGAAGATAATGAAGACGAAGATGAAGATAATGGCGAAGATAAATCCCAATAGTTTTGCTTCTTCTTTTTGATCTTCTCCTGTATTTTTCCCTTTCTTTCTTGCGATGATTATCTGCGACAAATTGTATCATTCTTTCTGCAAGATACTTGTAATTCCTGATGTTCTTCAATATATATAAATTCCTTTTTTGCCTCTATCCGTCTGTTATTTATATGAATTTATCATATAATGATTAATAACAATATTTATTGTTCTTATACATCGTTCCCATACTTGCCTCTTGTTATTAATCCGCAATATGATAAATGAATCATCGTAAATTTTTCTGCGAACTATATGTTTTGCAGACATAATTTTCTTGTGGTCTTATTTTGCCTTCCTAGTTAAAGGTCTTATTATGCCACTTTTATGCGACAAGATCGCAGGACATTCTTACCTTTATACGTAATAATCCATTGATCTTGCCTAATCATTTAATTTTAATTTCTGCAACAATATGATAAATCTAAGCCATCTTGTGAGATTAATCTCTCTTTGCTTTTTAAGACTTATGATATTGTCGTCTTTGCGATGAAATCGCAGGACGTCTTTGCGATTTATATCCTCTTATTATTGATTTCATTTATCTCATTATTTGATCTTATCGCAAAAACCCATTGATCTCATCTTAACATTTCTTATTAGGCTTTTTGTCCAGTCATGCGGCAATATGACGGGCCTAAATATTCTTGCGAATATAAAGTCCCATGACATTGCTGTCTCTATCACGCGACAATATGACGGGCCTAAATATTCTTGCGAATATAAAGTCCCATGACATTGCCGTCTTTTTTGATACACAGCTCCCTAATGGAGGGTATCACCCTTATCTCTCCCCCCGGTTGCCCCTTCAAGGATTATACATCGCCATACAAGACTAGCACTTTCTCATCCGGTTCTGCCAACAACCAGTTGTTTTCGCAGCCTTGTCCTTTATGCCTTATATGGCTTATAGTTACAAGACTGCACCCTAAGTGGGGTTTTCTTCGGGCCGAACACATAGTAAGCCAAGACTTTCCATGGATGTCCAGGGTAGGTTCATCCATCCCGGGCACCCACAGCTCAACCGTGTACCTCGACGCCTTGATCATACATTGCATTCCTTAGGAGAAACTCTCGGGCGCCCAACCAGGGTATAACCTTATATAATTGGGAATTCAAGTTATCTCTCCCGGATGGATTTTCAATAATCCCAAATCTCCATGACTAGGTTCCAGCAGCGGTATAGCCTTTCCCATATCCATGCAAAGAGATACCCCCCTTATGACGCACTTTAAGGACATTGCCTCTTACGGAATAGAATCCGCGAACTAAGGTGTACGCCATAAAAATTCGTCCCGTTCTTATATATTTTTAGGCGATTTGCACCCTTATTATGCATTTGCATTAAAAATTCTTATATGATTAGAAATCACCAACTTTTTCTTTTTAATTGAAAATTTTCTCATTTTTGAGCAGAGTTTTTCTTATATGATTCGAAATCATCTTGTTTTTCGATTGTTCGCAACATGATATTGTTGCACTTCTTTTGTTCTGTGACGAATGATTATTCGCAACCTCTTGTTACTTTATTTATTTTCTTGCGAGAAACGATTCATCGCAACATCTTATACTTATTATGCTCCAACTGCGAAGAATAAAGATTCTAACTTTCCCCCATCTTCGTATGATCAATCGTTATTGAATATTTTGGAACAAACTATTCTTGAAGTATACCCTTTCCCCGCAACTCTATATTGTCCACCATCAATTTCTCAGCTCTCTGATTTTGCCTCCTGTTATGTTGCCAATTACGATTTTGGGCGCTTCTTTCTTCGCAAGTATTAATGTCAACTTCATAACAATTTTTGCCTTCAAACCAATCACCTTTAATTATCCCAATACCATGAGGATGTGGAAACTTTATGCATTGATGATATGTTGATGCTATGCCCAAGATCCCATGGAGCCATGGCCTTCCAATTAAAGCATTGTAAGGAGATTCTATATCCACTACGCAAAACTTAATTTTTGAAGATATCTTGTTCAATGGAATTTCCATAGTAATTTCTCCTTTTGGCTTGTTTGCGGTGCCATTAAAACCATAGATTTTGTAAGTTGAAGGGATTAGCTCATCATCTCTTCCACCCATTGTGCGATAAGTATGATAAAACAAAATATCCACCGAGCTTCCAGTGTCAATTAAAACTTTATCTATTGCCCAAGAATCACTTGCTGCATCATCATTATCTTCTTCTTCTCTGTATTTTGGATTTATCTCTAATTTCACCACCAATGGGTTGTCATGCATCTTCCCAGGCTCTGGTATCTCTTCTACAGTAAAAGAGATAACTTGTTTCTGCCATTCTTCTAACGGAGAAATCTTCGCAATATTCATCACCTCTCTTCCCTCTATATCCCTTGCAAATACTCTGCTTAGCACATTGTCATGGAAATCCTCTATCGTTTTTTGTGAATGTACAATTGAATTGCAGAATAGATTTTTTGTTGTAGCTCCTACTTCAATGACAAATGTTTCTGCTTCTTTTGCAACATTAACTCTGCGAATTTCTGGTGCTTGCGGCAATTGTTGCGGTTGTAAATATCTTGCTAAAAAATGATTTAATTTTCCTTGTTCGATCATTCGCAAAATGATTCTTTTCACATTTATACAATTATTCACAGAATGACCATGAAAATGATGATAAGGACAAAATTCTTGATTGTGGTTGTTGGGATGTGGTTCCTTCCCCATGTTCCAGGGTGAGGGTATATTCTCCATTAAAATAATCGCTTCCCAAATCTTGTCTATACCAGTATTAAAGGTGGTAATTTGATATCTTCCCACATATTCCTCTAACCTCTTTGCTCTCTTGAATAATTCTGCCTCTGTCCACCATAAGTTTCCCGCGGTTGATCAAACCGTGGGACCTTATTATTGTTATTGCGATTATAAAAATTTCTCTCCTTTTCTAATTCCTCTTGGTCTCTACTCCCCATTGCTACTATCTTAAGTTGATTATCAGTCTCCATTTTCTCTCGCAGATTTTGGGAAGTACTTGCTACTGTATTAATCATTCTTGGTAACAAACTTCCATTTTCTACGGCTGAACTTTTGCCTGCAAGAATTGGATAAGACTCCATCTCATTTTGTTTTTCCTCCAAAGCGATATATTCCTCTTGCAATTCTCGCAACTCTGTCATAGTGATTGTGTTTTTAACTCTGAAGACCTGGATGTATAATAAATTTGTCGCAAACATAGCATTTATGAAGAACAAAATGAGATATCTTTCATCTACTCTTCCTGCCATTTCACTACACATTGTCCTCCATCTTATGGTTAAGTGCTTCAAACTCTCACCAACCCTCTGTTTCAATCCAAACACATCTTCAATTCCAGGTCGCGCAGAATTATTGCTGATGTAGGCTCCTAAGAAAGTGGTTTGCAAGTGAATGAATGAAGTTATTGTATTCTTGGGAAGACTTTCGAACCACTTCAATGCTTCGCCAGTTAAACTTGACGCAAAATATTTGCACAAAACGACATCATGGTTTTCCCATTGTAGCATACATCGAATATAAGCTTTGATATGTTGGACAGCACACGTAGTTCCATCAAATATACTGGTCAACACCGGTAAATTGCATTTTGGAGGTATCCCTCCTAATTGTACCTCTTGAGTAAATGGAGTTTTCGCAGCCTCTTCGATTGCCTCATCAAGTTGCCTTCTTCCTCCTTCTCTTCTGTTATTTATCATTCCTCTCATTTCTGCCAATTCTCGCAAGATTTGTTCATTCCTATTAGAATTTTGCTCCATTGGTCTTTTCAACGCAGCTTCTCTTCGTCTGCGTTCATGCCTTTCTTGTCTTGCGATATTTCTCGCTTCTTCTCCAACATCTTGATTTTGCCTTCTTCTGCGACTTTCTTCTTCTTGCAAGTTAATTCGTCTTTCATTCTCTTCTCCATGAATTTCCTCATCCCTTACTGTTTCTCTTCGTTTCCTTTCTATGTCTCTGCGAATTCTCTCATATTCCTCATTGAGGTTATCATTATTACGATTTTGCGCACGTCGTCTTTCTCGATTGTCATGATTATTCTGATGCAACGCTGCTTGAATTTCTTGCTCTTCTACTTCTGCTCGCAATCTCTCTCTTTCTTCTGCTAAGCGTACTTGCTCAATATAATGCCTCTCAATATCATCTTCGATAATCCTGCGATTTCTTCGAATCTCTTCATCACGTAACATTTTCCTTCTCTCTTCTTGATTTTCTCCCTCATCCTGATTTCATCTAATGTCTAAAGTTTCCACGCGTGGAATATAACGATCATTTATCAAATTCTCCCCAACATTTTGTATAGGGAGATTCTGCCTTGTTTCTTCTCTATATGATCTTGAATTTGATCTCATGCTGCTTCTCGATCTTCTGTTTTGCAACCTCAAATTTTCCATTCTTAATTCATGATTTTGTCTTGTAAGATTGGCACGCTCTTCTGCCTCTAATCTTCTTTCTTCCTATATCCTTTGTCTTAAAGCATCTTCCATTTCATGTTCTTCATGAATTAATCCTCCATCCATTTCTTGATTTCTTTCCTCCTCTTGATTTTCTGCCTCTTCTATCGAATCCGACCTCCAAGTATGCACACTTACTCTATCATAATCCATATTTCTATCTTGTGCTCGTGTTTGTTGATTTGGTGGTTGGATTAAATTTTCTGCTTCATTTCTCCTTCTACTTCTTCCTGATCTGTTCCTTAAAGATCCTTCCAATTCACCTGTTCCTTCCCCTGCAATTCTTTTACTTCTTCTCACTGTTGTTGGTGGTTCTGACGTATTTCCTCTCCTTCTAGCCATTTCTCTTCAATTCTAATAATTTCTTCAAATCTTCAAACTGTAATTTGAAATTTCTCAAGTTGATTCTCCCTGTTTCTGGGCGCCAAAATGTAGTTGCAGGAATTCCCACACTACACCCTATTCAAGAATTTACCAACATCTATGACATAATTTGAAGATTAAAGACACTTTTTATTAATTTGATCTTAAGGAATTACAGAAATCAAGAACACAGAACACTTGATAAAGATTTTCTCTCTCCTAAAAAACTTTCCTAACACTCAAAAATTCATTACCCTCTTTGGAACTATTCATCTCCTTTATATAGGTATTTACATAGTGGATTACAGCTCATTTACAGCTAAGATTCCCTTCAATTTCGGATTTGAGTTCTTGCGATAAATCGCAGACAGCACCGCGTTTAAATTTCGCAGGTTTTATTGATATATCGCAGACATGTCACACTTTCTTCGTTTTTCTGTCGTTTTCAGTCATTATGTCATTGTTTAAGTCATCTTTGGATGTGTCGCAGAATATTACTGATGTATCACAGAGTAGTTCGTTTATTATTGATATATCGCAGAACAGTCGTTTATTTCTCAGGAATATTGTTGTGAGAATATTCTGATCCTACATGGGGATTAGATATTGTGGGACCATTTGTGCCTGGCTCTGGACAAAGAAGATATCTCATTGTGGCAACAGATTATTTCACAAAATGGGGATAAGTAAAAGCAGTACAACATATTCGCGATAAAGATATTTTCACATTCATATTTGAAAATATAATTTGCATATTTGGAATTCCAGCACAGTTGGTGTCTGATAATGGGAAGCAATTTGAAGGACAAAACATAGAATTGCTACTCAATGCATTTAAAATAAAATGTGGAAAGTCTACTCCTTTATACCCACAAGCAAATGGTCAGGCTGAGGCAACTAATAAAACAATCACAGATATCCTGAAAAACAAGTTAGAAGGATACCACAAAGCATGGTTTGAGCAAGCGCATAATGCAATATGGGCATACAATACAACTAGAAGAGAAGCTACTGGAATGTCACCCTTTTGTTTAACATATGGGGTTGAAGCTGTGTTACCAACAGAAGTTGCTATTCCTACAACAAAAAGAGAAGCATGGGAAAAGAATTTAAGTGCTGGAATGATTTTACATAAGTTAGATGAACTGGAAGAAAAGAGAGAAAAGACTCTACAACATATGGAAAATTATCAGCGAAGATTGGCTCGCGAGTACAACAAGCGTGTTAAAAAACGAGAATTCCAACCTGGCGATCTAGTTCTGCGAGAGACACCAAAATATCAGCGAGAGAATGGTGGAAAATTGGAAAGAAAGTGGGACGGACCTTACCTAATTAAAGAGATAATTGGAAATGGGGCATATAAATTAATGGATCCTGAAGGAAAAGATGTTGGCCAGAGGCTTGATAGACCATGGAATAGACTATTTCTGAAAAGGTATTATCAGTGACAAAATTCTACAAGGTAAAAGACGCTAGAGTATTGAATAATGAAACAGACAATAAATTCTTCTTTCTCTGTTACAAATTATGCGAGCATTATCGCGAGAAACGCGAATAAAATTTCGCAGAGATTTAAAGAATGAGACAAACCTTTATGGCATGCACCCTAGTTCGCGAATACAATTTCGTAAGAGGCAAATGTAAGACCTACGAGCACGTTATAAGTGGGGTATCGCTTTATATGATTCAGGGATAAGGTTACACCGCTGCTGGAACCTGAGTCATACAGTAGCAACATTTGGCGAGGAGATCGCAGAGTGAATCCGAAAGAAGGGGAAAATTTAGTTGTCGCCCACTATGTAATTTCCTATATAAAGGGTTCGAATAGGTCCAGATGAGGATGATGTATTTTTTAGAGTTGAGAAAGTCTTGAGGAGAGAGAAACTCTAGAAAGAAAATTGTATTTCTGAGTTTGAATATTTTCTGTAAACTTTCCTGAGATCTAAATAACAAAGTGTCGTTTAATTCTTCAGATTTCCAACTAGTTTCTCATAGATTTCTGTAGAATCTTAATAGGGGTGTAGTGAAGGAATTCCTGCTACTACAAAAGTGTTTTCTGGTACAACTCACAATGGGAGACTTTAGGACCAGAATATCACCACAACGATATTCTTGCGATGAGAACAACGCTTTCACGAGAAGGTCGAATGTTCCTACAATATTAACGACATCTTTCACGAGAGCGTCGTGAGATTCTCCAACGACATTTGGCGAGTGTCATATGAAAGCATCATAATAGCTGACGATTGAATAAGCATGGTAAAAGCGTGTTGTTTCACGAGGACTACGAAAGTTGGCGATAATTAACATTGTAACTATCGCTATGAGATCGCAGAATAGATCCGAAAGAAGGGGAAAACTTAGCTGTCGCCCACTATGTAATATCTTATATAAAGGGTTCAGGTAAGTCCAGAAGAGGATGATGTATTTTGTAGAATTAAGAAAGTCTTGAGGAGAGAGAAACTCTAGAAAGAAAGTTGTATTTCTGAGTTTGAATATTTTCTGTAAACATTTCTGAGATCTAAATAATAAAGTGTCGTTTAATTCTTAAAATCTTCAACTAGTTTCTCATAGATTTCTGTAGAATCTTAATAGGGGTATAGTGTGGGAATTCCTGCTACTACATTTTGGCGCTAGAAACAGGTAGAATCAAGCTACAAAATCTCTAATTACAATTTGAAGATTTGAAGGAATTGAAGAAATGGCTGGAAGAAGAAGAAGAAATACATCAGGACCACCAACAACTGTGAGAAGGAGTAAAAGACTTGCAGGTGGAGAAACAAGTGAATTAGGAGAATCTTCAAGGGTGAGAACAAGAAGAAATAGAACAAGGAATGAATGGGAAAATCCAATTCAATAGCCAAATCAACCAACACCAATACAAAATGGAGGTGTGGATTATGATAGGGTGAGTGTGCATACATGGAGATCGGATTCGATGGAAAGAGAAGAAAATCGACAATTAAGAGGTGAAAGCAGATAAGGAAGGAATCAAGAGGTAGTAGAAGGGTTGATTCATTGAGATGAAGATGAAACAGCAAAAGAATTAAGACAAAGAACACAGGAAGAAAGAAGGTTAGAGGCGGAAGAACGTGCAAATTTAACAAGACAAAATCATGAGTTGAGAATGGAGAATTTGAGATTACAAAGTAGAAGATCAAGTTCAAGATCATTTAGAGAAATACCAAGGCGAAATTCCCTCATAAGAAATGATAGAGAAAATATACAAGAAGAAACGCAAAATCCAAATAGAGAGCAACGTCGGGGAGAAGAGAGAGTAATTAATGATCGTTATGATCCTCATGGAGGAACTTTGAATGGAAGACGAAATAATGAAAATCAAAGAAATGAAGGTAATCAAGATAGTGAAGAAAATCACGAAGAGGGTAGAAGAATATTACATGGACGAGAGAACGTCAGAAATCAAAGAATTATTGAGAAAAAAATTGAGAGACATTATGCTGAACAGGCACGCCTAGCTTGCGAGAGAGAAAGGTTGAGGGAAGAAATGGAAGAACATGAATTTCAAGAGGCAATAAGGCAAATAATCGAGAAAGAAGACGTACACAAAATCGCGAAAATGGCAATGTTCAAGAAGAGTATGACAGAATACAAAGAAGGATAGAAAGACAACGAAGAGAAATGGCGAGAAATGAAGAAATTGGCGGAGAAGAAATTAGAAGACATAATCAATTGCGAATTTTGGAAGGAAATGAAGAGGAAAATCGCAGAAGAAGGCGAAATGACGATGAGGATGAAGATTCACAAGCTCTCGCAAGACAAGAAAGGCAAGAACCCAGGAGAGGGGAAAGTGCGCTAAAAAGGCCAATAGAGCAAAGCCCAGCTGCAAATGAGAAAATTTTGAGAGAATTAGCAGAAATGAGAGGAATGATAAATAATAGAAGAGAGGGAGGAAGAAGACAACTTGATGAACCTATTGAGGAAGCAGCTAGAACTCCCTTCACACAAGAAGTACAACTAAGAGGAATTCCTCCAAAATGCAATTTACCAGCATTAAACAGTATTTTTGATGGGACTACTTGTGCTATTCAACATGTTAAAGATTATGGTAGGTGTATGCTGCAGTGGGAGAATCATGATGCTATTTTATGCAAGTACTTTGCATCTAGCTTGAATGGCGAGGCGCTAAAATGGTTTGAGGGATTGCCGAAAAATACTATTACTTCTTTTGATCACTTACAAGCTACATTTTTAGGTGCATACATAAGCAACAATTCTTCACGACCAGGTATCTAAGATATGTTTGGGTTAAAGCAGGGAATTGGCGAGAGTCTAAAACATCTTACCATAAGATGGAAGACAATGTGCAGTGAAATGGCAGGAAGAGTAGATGAGAGATATCTTATTTTATCCTTCATTAATGCAATGTTTGCGACCAATCTTCTCTATATACAAATTTTTAGAATAAAAAACACCATCACGATGACTGAACTAAGAGAATTACAAGAAGAATACATTGCTTTGGAAGAAAAACAAAACGAAATGGAGTCATACCCAATTGCAAACACCAGCTCTGTAGTGGCGAACGGAAGATTACTTCCTAAAATGATTAATAATGTGGCGAGCACCTCGCAAGTTCAACCAGAGAAGGTGGCGATTAATGACAAACAAAAGCTAGTGGCTATGGGAAGTCGTGATCAAGAAGAGTATGAAAGAGAGAAGAATTATTACAATCGTGGAGGAAATAATAAAATCCAAAGGCTGGATCAACCCCAAGAGACTTATGGTGGACACATGCAAAATAATTTAAGAAATCAGGGAAATATGAGAACAGTATGGGAGGAGATTAAGATGCCACCTTTGAATGCTAGTGTAGAAAAAATATGGGAAGCAATCATTTTGATGGAAGATATACCATCACCATGGAACATGGGCAAGGAACCACATCCTAACACTCGCAATCAAGAGTTATGTCCTTATCATCATTTCCATGGCCATTCGATAAATGACTGCAGAAATGTGAAGAGAATAATCCTAAGAATGATTGATCAGGGGAAGCTAAATCATTTTCTAAGAGAGCCTCAACAATCGCAACAATTACCACCACCACCAGACAATCGCAGAGTGAATAATGTAAAGGGAGCATAAAATTTTGTCATAAAGGTTGGAGCCAAAGCAAAGAATTTGTTCTGCAATTCTATTGTGCATTCTTTCAAAACCATCGAAGATTTCCACGATAATGTCCTAAGTAGAGTCTTCGCCAGAGATATGGATGGAAAAGAAATAATGAATATAGCGAGAATCTCGCCATTAGAAGAGTGGCAGAAATAGGTTCTTTCTTTTATAGCACAAGAGGTACCAGAGCCTGGAGAGTTTCATGATAACCCATTGGTGGTAAGGTTGGAAATAAAACCAAGACAAACGGAAGAAGAAGAAGATGAAGAAAAAAATAATGAGGTAGAAGAATCTTGGGCCATTGATAGAGTCCTAATTGACACTAGCAGTTCTGTAGACATCTTATTCTATCATACCTATAGAACCATGGGTGGGAGAGATGAAGATTTAGTACCATCAACATACAAGATCTATGGTTTTAATGGTACTGCCAACAAGCCTAAAGGGGAGATCACAATGAGAATTCCTCTAAAGGGGATGTCTTCCAAATTCTTATTCTGTGTTGTTGATATTGAATCACCATATAATGCCTTGATTGGACGGCCTTGGTTACAAGAGATATTAGGCATTGCATCTACCTTCCACCAGTGCATTAAATTCCCTCATCCAAATGGTGTTGGAGTAATTAAAGGAGAATGGGGAGAAAGTAAGAAATGTTATGAGATAGATATCAAATCTTGTGAGGAAAGAGTGGGGAAGAATAACAATTGGAAGTACAGAATTGAACAACAACAGAGATGTGACAGATTGATGGTTGATTCAATAGAAAAGCATGAAGAAGTGGATAACGAGTCTCTCGCGAATATTAAGCAAATAATAAAACGCAGCAAAAGCACAGATGCAAAGAGCACAAAAGGAGGGAATGGCGAGTAACTCGCGGGAAAACAATAAGTAGAAGGACAGATGATGAGAAAGAGGAGAAAGATGAAATTACGATAAGAAGAAGTATATGACAAGCAGCTCGCAGAAAGGGAAAAACTAACAAAACATGAAAGAAAGGAAGAATTAAAAAATAGTACGTAGAAAGGTAAAATTGTTTTCGAAAAATATTCTGTTTGAATGGAGAAGATGAAATTGAAAAGTTGTAAAAAAGAAGATCAAAAAGAAAATAAATTTTAACAGAGATTTGAATCTCGCAAGAAATTTTAAGAAACGCGAATAAAATTTCGCAGAGATTTAAAGAATGGGACAAACCTTTATGGCGTGCACCCTAGTTCGCGAATACAATTTCGTAAGAGGCAAATGTAAGACCTACAAGCACGTTATAAGGGGGGTATCTCTTTATATGATTCAGGAATAAGATTATACCGGTACTGGAACCTGAGTCATACAGATTGTAGTTGCAGAATAACCTATAACTACACCCTCAGTAAAATTAGTAAAACTTGAGAAGTTCTAGATGTTGAATGACAACTTTCTTATTAATCCTCTCAATTGATTACAAAGAAGTATCTAAATGGAACTAGAATAGTTACAACTTTCTCTATTCTCTTTCCTAAGATAATTTCTAATACTCACTAAAAGAACCTCCTGAATTTTACATTTGAACTCCTGTTTATAATGAACTTTGTACAGCTGTATATGTGTTGCGAAGTATCGCAACACATCTTCGTACGATTATTCTATCTTCACAAATCTTCATACTTCCCTGTGCTTCCTCTATCTTCGTATTGTTTTGTAACTCTTTCCTCTTATATTTGTCATGATGTTCGTAAGCTAATGCCTTGTGATATTCGGTATCTACATCTTGCCTCTTCTCATGTCAATTCTACGAAGAAGGAATGTCATGAGAACCTCTATTCTCGTAAATTTAATATAGTTATCACCACCTGTTAAATTCGCAACATGTCTTTTTTCTTTTCCATTACCTTTTTGACACGTTTCTTCGTAACCGTTCTTTTCAACCGTTCACGTTTAATCGCATTGATGAGTTTCTATCTTCATTGAATTCTCTCTTCTTTATAAATATTATCCTTTGTTTTTTCTTTTTATTCTCTTATCCTATTCGTCTTCCTCATCACTCCTGCCTCTGCAATTTATTCCCTTTTTCTGCTACTACGATTTCTTATCTCTTTCACCTATTTTCCTTTCTATTTTCTATCTTACATCCAATGGCTCCAAAGAAGAAAAATATTGAACAAATTAATGCAGAGCTTGCTGATAGGGACCTCATTCTTTCTGAAATTAATGGTTATGACAATAAGTCTTCTCTCTGTGTGAAGCTCTTCACCAATTTTATTTGGAATGATCAGAGAGTTTTAATCTCACGAGGTCAAATCCTCGCAGGTCTTCCTCTTCCTCTTTATGATGTCAATCTCCCTTTATTCTATGAAATTATTTCCCACCCCAATTTTTCATGTGCCATTTATCAATTGACTGGTGATTGCATTCGCATTCTGGTTGAATTTGCAACTCGTGCTGCTGCTGGAAGATCTTTGTATCCAGTTAATCTTAGGAAACCTGGATTTCAAGATATGGAGATTATCGCTGAAGAGTATACAGTTGAGGGTTTCTTTAAAAATTACACATTAATTCCTGCGAGGAAAGAAGATAAACGTTGGGGTGTTCGTCTTCATCGTAAAGCTAATATCGTAACAGATGACCTTCTTATGCACGACATTGATTATGCCTCGGGAAATAATAAAACACCTCGTCGTTCTAATGATGAAGATTGGTATAACTACCCTTTAGCATTATCGGGCTCTTATATTTCTGGGATAGTAGATCTTCCTGCGAACCTTCGTGATCCCAATTATCAACCTTGGGTTTATAAAAATGTATGTACCTCCATCTCCTTATCTTCTTGTTACTCTTCTATTTATTTTCAAATGAGGTAAGAAACACTCTTATATGCTTTTTAAACAATATATTGTTGCCTCTGTTTCTTATCCTTATTTGAATTTGAAGGTTCTTTCTGATCTTCCTGAGGTTTTTGCGAGTAAGAATAAGAGTTCCACTTCTTCCAAAAGGTTAACTGCGAGACAAAAAACACTTCGCTCTGCGAAGGATACCCAAACTTCTGGTAGTCAAGATGATGATGCTCTTCGTAAAGGAAAAAGAAAACTTGAGGATGTTGTTTATGAGAGGAAGAAGAAGAAGAAACTCTCAACCAATTCTTATTCCAATGTGATCTCTTCTAATGAGAATGTTGACGAAGATCAAGGTGATGAAGATGATAAATTTCCTGAGAAGGATTTTAATTCTAATTCTGATACCCTTTCTGATAAAGGAGATGATGATGATGATGATGATGCTGATGAAGGTGAAGAGGAAGATTATAATAACACAGAAACTTTTGCTTCATCAATGGTTCGTGTATCTGAGGCCTTTCTCAATTATTCTCGTGGGTTAGGAAACTCTCCTACTGCGAATGCTCGTAAGCTTATTGCGAAGGCTTGCAAAGTTCCTACTGTACTCAATAACAACTCTCTTGATGGAATTTCAAGATTCGTCTCCCCTGCTACATTATATGCTTTAGGGAGTATGGTAAGTTTCTTTTCTATTCCTTGTTTGTTTCCCTTATTCCATTAATTTCTGACCCTTTTTACTTGTTCAGGTTGGAAGAGTTAGCTGCGCAGCTGCTTCAGATTGGGAAAGACGTCATTCCATTGCTGAGAAGAAAACTTTAAACCGTTGTAAGAAGTTGGAGATTGAAAATTCAAAACTTCGTCAGAAAATAGAGGATTTAAGTATTGATATCGCCGAACTAACATCCCGTCACGAAGATAATCCACAATCTGCGATCATCGCAGCTGATAGTTCTTCTCTTCTTGAGGAGAATAATCATCTAAATCTTGAAAACTCTTCTCTTCATAATGATAAAAAGCAATTAGAAGGTAAATTATTCGTAATGGTGAGTATTTTAATTACCTTTCTTTCGTAATTTTCTAACCAATTCCTTAACTTCTCTCCTTGCTATAGAAAATTATACGAAGATGAATGATGATCTGGAAATTATTCATGCCAGTCGTAAGAAGAAGATTTCTGATTTAAGATCTCAACTTCTAATTACCCAGCACAACCATAGTTTATATGTCAAGCGTTTTCGAGCTAAGATGACTCGCAAGATTTGTGAAGACAATCAAATTCCTCTCAAGAAGTACCATACGCTCCTTTCTGAAGAAATTCCTGAAGATACCCCATATCTAGAAATCTCTGATAGTGAAGTTGAAGATGATCTCTCTGAAGAAGAAAAAGAAGATCATTTTGATGGGAATAAATCCCCCGAAGAATAGCTTCATTCTTTTTTTGTATATCTGTTCTAGTTATTTTCATATTGTCTGTTTGAGTACAACATTTTCTTCTTTCTTGCACTTTTGATCAACCAACAATTTCTTTTTGAAGTTTAACTCGTATTAATGTCTTAATTTTGTGATGATGAATTGATTTTTCTTTGATCGCGTGTTTCCCTTATTCGCATAACTTGATCATGTGGAGAGAAATAATATATCTTAAAGACTTAGCTTAGTATTCCCTTTCCTCCTATTATTGTTCTTCATATGATCAAATATCGCTGGAAGTATTAGAATATCTGCCTAAATTTTAATTTGCGAAGCTTCAACTTGTTGCAATTAAGAAATCCTCCCTAAAAAATACGAGGTATGAAATATCCTAAGAAATACGAAGTATGAAATATCCTTAAGAAGTATAAGAAGTATAAAATATCTTTGAAGAAGTATTTAATCTGTGAAGAATTCTTCAATGTATGAATGAGTATAAGAAGTATTTAATCCTCGCAAAATCTGATAAATGTGAAATATCCATTGAAGAAGTATAATAAATATGAGATGTTCTTGAAGAATTATAAGAAGTATTCAAGTTGTGGAGAAATTTTTAATATATGAAGAAGTATAAGAAGTATGTAATTCTCGTAAAATTTAATGAGTATGAACTATCTGTTTTTGATTGCGATCAAAATCGCATCTTTTGTTATATCTTCGTGAAAATTCTTCAATGGGGCTGTCTTTTTTGTTAGGACTTCATGATATATATTCTTGTAAAAATTCTTCAATGATATTGACGTAGCTGTCTTCTTTGTCAGAACTTCATGATATATGTTTTTGTAAAAATTCTTCAATGATATTGATGGAATAATTTTCAATAATTGTTGTGGTCTTATCATGCCTTCCTAAGTAAAGGTCTTATTTTGCCACAGCTTTTTTGATAATATTTTTGTGTTTGTGATAATATGATAAGTTTGAACATTCTTGCGAATATACAATCTCGTGACATTGTCGTCTTGCGATGAAATCGCAGGACGTTTTTACACTTTCATGTAATAACCCATTGATCTCATCTTAACCTGTTTGTTATGTTCTGCGAGTTCTCTTTGTATGTTTTGTTTCTCTCTTAGAATGCTCGCATAAATTCAATTGTTGCACAAATATGACAAGCCTTTATGTTTTTGCAAACAAGAAGCCTCGTGACATTTGTGTCTTATAGCACGTATCAGCTCCCTAATGGAGGGTGCTTCCCTTTATCTTCCCCTTGGTTGCCCCTTCAAGGAAGCGTACATCGACCATACAAGGTTAGCTCTTCCCACCCGGTTCTGCAAACAACCAGCTTTTGATCGCAACCTCTTATCCTTTTTGCCTATAGGTCTTATAGTTACGAGGTTGCACCCTATGGGGTATCTTTGGGCCAAGTGCATCATTTGCCAAGACTTGTCAAAAATGGCAGATGTGCTTCAAGCCCACCCGGCACTCTTGACTCAACCGTGTACCTCGTCGCCTTGATCATTTTCTGCACTTCTTGGGAAAGACAGTATGCCTTAGTCGCCCAACCTAAATCATGTTACACCGCATAATATTGCGTAATGTCGCGAGATTAGGTGAGAATCCAAGGTGTCTAACCCGGATAGGTACCCCGTTATTGGGTTGTACCCCGTAAATTTCAGTAGGTACCCCCTTAAATGACGTACTTTAGGACTTTGCCTCTTATGAAATGTTGCTTCGCGAACTAGGTTGTACGCCACAAAGGTTTGCCTTGTAATATTTCTGCGGCTTTCTTTCTTTTTTGAAAGATGATCACAGATTGTGGTCTTTTATTCGCAAATTGAGGTCTTTTCTTCGCAAGTTAATGTGTGCGTCTTTCTTTAATGAAAGTTAATCGCAATAAAAATTTTGAAATTCGTAACTTTTGCATATTTCCTCATTCCTTTTTTGAACGGATATCTTGTTATACTTCACGAGCAAACATATTGATTACCTTCTTGTTTCCTTACCTTCTTTCTTCTTTCTTCGCAAATCACAATCCTTTGTTATCATCATAAATTTCCTGTATGATTAACGTTGTAATTTTATTCTTTCATGTTTTAATCTTCTGCCATTAAATTTTCACTTCTTTTCACAGCTCTTGCTCTTTTTCTCCAATTTTCCTTTTCAGTAATTTTTGCTTCGCAAACTTCTACCTCTGTATCGTAACATTTCTTTCCTTCATCCCAATCACCCTTGATAACTCCAACACCCTTCATATGAGGAAACTTTATGCACTGATGTAGAGTGGAAGCTACGCCCAGAATTCCATGAAGCTAAGGTCTTCCTATCAAAGCATTATACGGTGATTCAACATCAACAATGCAAAACAGAATTTCAGTTCGCATTCCACTTAATGGAATTCGCATGCTTATTTCTCCTTTAGGCTTATTAGCAGTTCCATTAAAACCATAAATCCTGTAGGTAGAAGGTATTAAATCCGCGTCTTTTCCCCCCATAGTTTTGTAAGCAGAATAGAACAGGATATTGACAGAACTTCCCGTATCAATCAAAATTCTATTAAGACCAATTGATTCTTCCTCCATATCATCTTCGCTTTCTTCCATATTCATGTAAATTTCTAATTTTACTACCAATGGATTATCATGTGCTTCACAACCTTCTGGAATTTCAGTGGCTTCAAAAGAAATTTCACGTTTCTGCCAATCTTCAAGTCGTGAAATTTTTGCGATGTTCATTACTTCCTTTCCTTCACCATCCCTCGCATATACCATGATTAACACATTATCATGAAAATCTTCTATGGTTTTATATGAGTGAACAATAGAATTACAGAAGACATTCCTTGCTTTTGATCCCACTTCTATATGTAGGGTTTCTCCTCCCTTTTCTTGTACTGTGTTCTCCCTGCGAGTTATGACTGGAGCCTGTGGTAATTGTTGCGACTGTCCTTGCTTAAGTAAAAAGTGATCCAGTTTCCCTTGATCAATCATTCACAAGATTATCCTCTTGATATTATTGCAATTATTTGTAGAATGTCCATGAAAATGATGATATGAACAAAATTCATGACTTCTTGGACCCATTGGTGGTTCCTTTCCCATGTTCCATGGAGTTGGTATATGCTCTATCAGGATAATTGCCTGCCATATCTTTTCTACACTTGCATTCAAAGGTGGCAACTTTATCTCTTCCCTTATCATTCTTTGACCTCCTTGACCATTGTTATAATTTTGTTTCTGGTTTCCTTGTCCAAAATAATTTTTCCTTTGTCCCCCATAATTTTCTTGCTGTTGATCTAATCTTGGGATCTGGTTATTTCCTCCTCGATTATAGAAATTCCTCTCTCTATCATACTCTTCTTGATCTTTGCTACCCATTGCTACTATTTTTGGCTGGCTATTATTGATTTTCTTCTCTTCTGAAATTTGCGAAGAAGTTTGCGAGGATGTTTGTGAAGTACCTGCTCCTGCATCTTGATTATTAGTGTTTGCTACTGGATATGACTCCATATTGTTTTGCTTTTCCTCTAGTGTAATGTACTCTTCTTGTAATTCTCGTAACTCTGTCATCATTATGGAATTCTTTCTTCTGAAGATTTGAACATACAGTTGTTCAGTTGCGAACATCGCATTTATGAAAGACAGAATCAAATACCTCTCATCCACGCGCCCTGCCATATCACTGCACATAGTTTTCCATATTCTTACTAAATGCTTCAAACTTTCACCAATTCTTTGTTTTAAACCAAACACATCTTCAATACCAAGCCGTGAGGAATGATTTGTGATATATGCTCCAAGGAAAGTTGATTGTAAATGATTAAATGACGTAATAGTGTTCTTAGGAAGTCCTTCAAACCACTTTAGAGCTTCCCCTGTTAAACTTGATGCGAAGTACTTACATAGTACAACATCATGATTCTCCCATTGTAACATGCATCTTATGTATGCTTTAATGTGCTGAATAGCACATGAAGTCCCGTCAAAGATACTGGTAAGTGTAGGCAGATTGCATTTTGGTGGAATCCCTCCCAATTGTACTTCTCTAGCAAATGGAGTCCTCGTGGCTTCTTGTATTGCTTCATCTAATTGCCTTCTATATCCTCCTCTTCTATTGTTTATCATTCCTCTCATTTCCGCTAATTCTCGAAAAATCCGTGCATTTGCTTCAGAATTCTCATTCATTGGCCTCTTCAACGCAGCCTCTCTTCTTATATGTTCTTGCGTCTCTTCTCTTGCGATCCTTCGCATTCTATCATATTCTTCATTAATGTTTTCATTTGCACAATTTTGCAAATATCTTCTTTCTAAATTATCATAACTGTTTTGTTGCAGAGCATCTTGAAATTCTTGTGCTTCCCTTTTTATTCTTCACATCCTTCTCATACGAATATCGGGAATTTCTTCTTCTTCATTTCTCCTCCTTCTGTGATTTATTTCTTCCTGATTTGCTTGTATTCTGGTTCGAAAGTTTGGTTCATTCCTTGTCATTTCTGTTTGTTGATTTCCAATTCTTCTCTTAATTCTTCCATACTCAATATTTTGATTGTTACGAGCCTCTTCACGTCTTCTTACTCCATTCTCGTAATTATTTTGATGTACTGCTTGTTGTCTCTCAGTTTCTTCCATAAGTTGCTGCCCCTCCTCTCGATTTTCTTCACCATTCTGATTGTTTTCTCTAGGATTTGGCCTAGTTCGTAAATTCTCCATGTTTTGTTCGTGGTTTGGTATTAAAATGAAGCGATTCTCTTGATTTCTTTCAACTTGATTCTGTGCTTGTCCCTGCATAGTACTTTCATCATTGATTGTTGGTGAATTTTGTCCTTCTCTCTCTGATCTAGCATTTGATCTTGCAACACTTTGAGATTTCCTCCTTTGTAACATCTCATTCTCCATCCTTAATTCTTGATTCTGTCTTGTTAGATTAGCACGTTCTTCAGCTTCAAACCTTCGTTCTTCTTGAATTCCTTGTCTCAATGTTTCTAACATCTCCCTTTCTCTTTCAAGAATTGTTCCTCCCATCAACCTCCCATTTTCTCTAATTTGTGGTTCTCTATATTCTTCTGCTGGAGTATCAGTTCTCCAAGTGTGTATACTCACTCGATCATGATCTATTGTTTGTTGAGCTTGATTTCTTCGATTACTCCCTCTCCTACTAGATTTTCCTGTTATATTTGCTTCTCCTCCTGCGAGTCTCACACTTCTTCTTACTGCAGTTAATGGTTCTGATATATTTCTTCTTCTTGCCATTTTTCTGATACAGGAATCCTTCACATCCCTGTTTCTAGCGCCAATTATGTAGTTGCAGAATAACCTACAACTACACCTCGGTAGAATTAGTAAAACTTGAGAAGTTCTTGATGTTGAATGACAACTTTCTTATTAATCCTCTCAATTGATTACAAAGAAGTATCTAAATGGAACTAGAATAGTTACAACTTTCTCTATTCTCTTTCCTAAGATAATTTCTAATACTCACTAAAAGAACCTCCTGAATTTTACATTTGAACTCCTATTTATAATGAACTTTGTACATTTTGTATATGTGTTGCGAAGTATCGCAACACATCTTCGTACGATTATTCTATCTTCGCAAATCTTCATACTTCCCTGTGCTTCCTCTATCTTCGTATTGTTTTGTAACTCTTTCCTCTTATATTTGTCATGATGTTCGTAGGCTAATGCCTTGTGAATGCCTTGTGATATTTGGTATCTACACAGATGTTGGGGTTAAAGAAAACCTATCCGGGAGAGAGATCTTGGATTTCCAGCTTTATAAGGTTATACCCTGGTTGGACGACTGAGAATCTCTTCCAAGAAGTGTAAAGTATGACCAAGGCGCCGAGGTACACGGTTTAGCCAAGGGTGCCCGGGACGGATGAACCTACCCTGGCCATCTTTGGTAAGTCTTGGCTATGATGCACTTGGCCTGAAGAAAACCCCACTTAGGGTGCAGGCTTGTAACTATAAGCCATATAGGCATAAAGAACAAGAGGCTGCGAAAACAACTGGTTATTGGTAAATCTGGATGGGAGGATCTAGTCTTGTATGGCCGATGTGCCCTCCTTGAAGGGGCAACCAGGGGGAGATAAGGGCGGCACCCTCCATTAGGGATCTGATAAGTGTCTTAAGACGGGAATGTCATGGGGCTCTAAGATCGCAAGATCATTTAGGCCTGTCATATTATCGCGTGACGTAAATTATACAAAGGAAAAAAGCCAAAAGAGAAAAAGTTAAGATGAGATCAATGGGTTTTTAGATAAAAATGTAATGACGTCCTGCAATCTAATCGCAAAGACAGCAATGTCACGGGACTTTAAATTTGCAAGAATGTTAAGACCTGTCATATTGTTGCATGACAAGTATCCTGTAGAGGCTATAATACTATGATAAGGCAAGATCAATGGGTCAATACATGAAAGTGTAAAGACGTCCTACGATTTTGTCGCAGAAAGAAAAGTGTGGCAAAATAATACCTTTAAGTAGGAAGGCATAATAAGACCATAAGATCGCAGAAAGAACATCATGAGATTTTAATGTTTGTGATATCATCGCAATAATCATGAGATTCGCCAACATTTTCATTTCTTTTTTGATTGTCATTAACTTTCTCATATTGCAGATGCATAATAGAGGCAAGTATGGGAATGCATAGAATGATAAAATTATTATTCATCAATATATGAGAAACTTACATGGATATTATTTAGAGACGCAGATAATTAGCAGATATAAACTATATTTATCAAATTATATTGCAAAAAAGGATTGTTTTCTAATTCATACAGATGGGGGGGCAAAGAAATTTATACATTAAATTGAAGCAAGTTGCAACAAATTGAAGAAATTCGCAACAATATTACATCAAGTAAAAAGAGAAAAGCTAGTCAGATACATTGTTTCAATTATCAACATTGTTATCTCCATCTTCATCAGATTCCTCTTCCTCGTCAGATTTTTCCTCTTCATTATCTTCGTCGGATTTCTTCTCATCGCCAGAATTTGTTTCTTCGTCATTATCCTCCTCCTCACCATCGTCAGATTCTTCATCAGTATCAGAGATATCAAGATCTGGAATCTCTGATGGTATTTCCGTTACAAGATCAAGATACAAAGAATGAGAAATTCCATGATCGTCACAAACCTGCTTAGTGGAATTATTGCGAGTAATGACAAGAGATCTATTAAAGTTTGCAGAAGTAATTCCAAACTGAGCTTTCAATCGTGAATATTTCTCGTTGCGAGCAGCAAGATTGTTCGCGAGTTGATGGTTATTATCTTCAAGTTCTCTCATCCTTACACGACATCTTTTTTCAGATTCTGCGAGAATAAAGCATGGTTAGATTAGAAATTTTACAAGGAAGAATAATAAAAACAAGAAATCAACAGAGTAGAGTGATTAACAACCTTCTTTCTCAGAAATCAAGTCCCTAATTAAGGCTGATTGATCAGCATGAAGACTAACGTTTACACCTAAATTATTTCTAGCATTTTCAAGAACCATTGTAGCCCAAGAAAACTCATCATCACTAGTAATAAGAAGGCGAGAACGAACTTGAGTTTCCCTCGCAAGAAGGTCTTTATTCTCACAGATAAGCTTATCTCTTTCCATCTGAACGTAAAGAAAAGTTTTATGGAAATTTGCTAGAGCCTCAGCACCATTCCTAATTGCTTGATCTTTCTCGTCAATAAGATCACTATTTTTACTTCTTAATTCATTGATCACTTCTTTTGATTCATGATAAAGACGCTTAAATTTATTAGATAAGCCTAAATTGTGTCTATGTTCAATTCTTAGAAGATTAAGCTTGGATTTAAGTTCATCTACAGAGAGGGATCTAATTTGTTCATCAGAGAAATTACTTAAAAAGCTATTAAGACGAGCAAGAAGGGTATTATCATCTACAGGTTCAGGAAAAGATTGAAGGAATGTAGCCTCGTCAGTAAGACCATAAACATATGCAAAAATGATTGCTTGAATAAGCTATGATAGGGAAAAAACAGAATTAAAAGAAAGAAAAAATAAATCATACCATAGAGTTGTTCGTTGGCTTTATTAAGATCAGAGATCTTGTAGTAGCAGGAATTCCCACACTACACCCCTATTAAGATTCTATAGAGATCTATGAGAAACTAGTTGAAGATTTGAAGAATTAAACGACACTTTATTATTTAGATCTCAGAAATGTTTACAGAAAATATTCAAACTCATAAATACAACTTTATTTCAAAAGTTTCTCTCTCCTCAAGACTTTCTCAATTCTAAAAAATACATCCCCCTTTTCTGGACTTACCTGAACCCTTTATATAGGAGATTACATAGTGGGCGACAGCTAAGTTTTCCCCTTCTTTCGGATCTATTCTACGATCTCATCGCGATAGTTATAATGTTAATTATCGCCAACTTTCGTAGTCCTCATGAAACAACACGCTTTTACCATGCTTCTTCAATCGTCAGCTATTACGATGCTTTCTCATGACACTCGCCAAATGTCGTTGGAGAATCTCACGACGCTCTCGTGAAAGATGTCGTTAATATTGTAGGAACATTCGACCTTCTCGTGAAAGCGTTGTTCTCATCGCAAGAATATCGTTGTGGCGATATTCTGGTCCTACATCTTGCCTCTTCTCATGTCTTTTCTGCGAAGAAGAGAAGATCGTGAGAATAAATTGCTGCAATCACCTATCCTTTCACCTTCATCTTTGTTCTGACACGTCTCTAAGCTTTTCACCAGATGTCTCCACGTAATTTTGTCATCCATATATTTTTCGACACGTCAACTTAAACCGCTATAATCTGACCATTCACGTCTTTTCATTGTATTAATTACATTTAATTTCTCGAGAAACTTCTTCTCCTATAAATACCTCTTTCATTCTCCTCTTTTTCTCTTTTTACATTCTCTTTCTTTCTTCTTCTCTGCAGATTTTACTGTTCTTCCGCAATTGCGCATCTATTATTTTCGCCATCTCTTCCTTCTTTTTCAATCTTCTTTCATTCCCATACTCTAAAAATGGTTGCTGTTGGTGCTAAAAACTTGTCTGCCTTCAATTTGATGCAAGAAAAACTCAAAAACAAAGGATTTAACATATCTTTAATCTCAGGTCAAAGTCTTAAATCTGATCTTTCTCTTGAACTATTTTCCAATTTTCAATGTTCTCGCCAAAAAATCATAGTTTCGTTAGGCCAACTTGAAGCTGGTCTTCCACTTCCTCTCTACGATCCTGAACTTCCACTATTTTACCAAATAATTTCTGACGAAATATTTTCGCGAGCGGTATATCAACTTGGTGGAGATTGTATTAGATTATTAATTGAATATGCCTCTCGTGGCGCTGTCAAAGGATCACGATATTCTGAAGAACACCAAAGTCTTAAATATAAACATATTCCAATTATCCCTACAAATTATACTGTAGATAATTTCTTTCGAAATTACCAGTTACTCCCTATGAAGAGGGATAGCACCTGTTGGGGTGTCCGCTTGCATAAAAGGAAGCTCGCTGTTAAGGATGCTCTCATGCTAGATATCGATTTTCATACCAATACAAATCATGGCCCTCTCCATTCTAGTCATGATAAGTGGTTTATCTTTCCCCTATGTCTTGAAGGTCCTTATATATCTGGTTCTCTCCAACTTCCTGCGAATCTCTCTCAGTATGAACCATGGGTTTTCAACTGGCCGACTAAATCTGTAGATGTATATTCTCCTTAACCTCTTGCATTGTTATTATTCATTATCTTCTTTATATATCTATATTTTCGCTAACTTCTTTGTTGTCTCGCAGATTAACAAAATGAAAACCAACTATCAAAATTATAGGAAACCCAACACTCTTTTAGCTCTCAGATCCTTCACAGATGAAGTAAGAAATATTCCTTTTCTAGTCTTAACAATATATTGTTGCCCCTATTTCTTATCTTTATCTGTGCTTATAGGTGATTGAAGAATTAGCACCCTTAGAGCCAAAAACCAAGGTGAAATCTTCAACTGATCGCAAAGGGAAATCTACTGCTTCTAGAAAAAGGAAATCCTTCTGCCTCTCGTGATGAAGAATCTAGCGAGCCTCCTTTGAAGAGGAAGAAAATTCAGCATTCTTCTTCTCAACATATTCAAGAGGATTTGAACGTTGGTAATAAATTTGATGATGAATTTGGCGACAAATTTGATGATATTAACGAAGTTACCTCTATGAAAAATTCTTCTTCCTCTGATTCTTCCATGGCCCAACTGTCCATGTTTTTTGGCGATCCCTTTCGTGGAACTACAAATGAGTACGGAGATGAAACTCTTAATGAGATAACTCAAGCGCTCGTCAAAGTCTGTGATGCTCCAGTTTTAACTGATAATAACTCTCTTCGCGGAGTTTCAGGATCGCTAACTCCGAGCTTCTTAAATGCACTTGTTATCCTGGTACGTTTTCTCTTAATCGTTTTATTGTCGTTTTTATTTTTTGCCAAATTTCTCTCGCCAAATTTCTTGTACTTATAAAGCTCTATCGCAGGTTGGGAGAGCTTCTTTTGCCGCTGCTTCTGATTTGGATAATAAACGTGCTTCATTTAAGAAGAAAGCTATTAATCTTCGCCAAGATAAGGAAAAATTGGAAGTTGAAATGGCTGAGCTTCGCGAGAAAAACAAGCAGCTGGAAACTGAAGCTTCAGTTGATAAGCAGAAGATTTCTGATCTTATTAAAGCCAACAAACAACTTTATGGTATGATTTATTTTTTCTTTCTTTTAATTCTGTTTTTTCCCTATCATAGCTTATTCAAGCAATCATTTTTGCAGATGTTTATGGTCTAACTGATGAGGCTACATTCCTTCAATCTTTTCCTGAACCTGTAGACGATAATACCCTCATTGCTCGTCTTAATAGCTCTTTAAGAAATTTTTCTGATGAACAAATTAGATCCCTCTCTGTAGATGAACTTAAATCCAAGCTTAATCTTCTAACAATTGAACATAGACATAATTTAGGCTTATCTAATAAATTTAAGCATCTTTATCATGAATCAAAAGAGGTAATCAATGAATTAAGAAGTAAAAATAGTGATCTTATTGACGAGAAAGATCAAGCAATTAGGAATGGTGCCGAGGCTCTAGCAAATTTCCACAAAACTCTACTTAACGTTCAGATAGAAAGAGATAGGCTCATCTGCGAGAAAAAAGACCTTCTTGCAAGGGAAACTCAAGTTCGTTCTCGCCTTCTTATTACTAGCGATGACGAGTTTTCTTGGGCTGCGATGGTTCTTGATAATGCTAGGAATAATTTAGGTGTAAATGTTAGTCTTCATGCTGATCAATCAACCTTAATTAGGGAATTGATTTCTAAGAAAGAAGGTTGTTAATCACTCTACTCTGTTGATTTCTTGTTTTTATTATTCTTCCTTATAAAATTTCTAATCTGACTGTGCTTTACTCTCGCAGAATCTGAAGAAAGATGTCGTGTAAGGATGAGAGAACTAGAGGATAATAACCATCAACTCGCGAACAATCTTGCTGCTCGCAACAAGAAATACTCACGATTGAAAGCTCAATTTGGGATTACTTCTGCAAATTTTAATAGATCCCTCCTCATTACTCGCAATAATTCTACCAAGCAGGTTTGTGACGATCATGGAATCTCTCATTCTTTGTATCCTGATCTTGCAACGAAAATACCATCAGAGGTTCCAGATCTTCATATCTCTGATACTGATGAAGAATTTGATGATGGTGAGGAGGAGGATAATGACGAAGAAACAAATTCTGGCGATGAGAAGGAACCCGATGAAGATAATGACGAGGAGAAGTCTGACGAGGAAGAGAAATGTGACGAGGATGAAGATAACAATATTGATAAATGAAACAATGTATCTAAGTAGCTTTTCCTCTTTTTCCTTTGTGTAATACTGTAGCGAGTTTCTTCAATTTGTTGTAACTTGCTTCAACTTAATGTATAATATTTCTTTGCCCCTTCATCTGTATGAATTAGAAAACAATCCTTTTCTGCAATATAGTTTGATCAATATAATTTATATCTGCTAATTATCTGTGTCTCTAAATAATGTCCTTGTAAATTTCTCATATGATGATGAATAACAATTTAAACATTCTATGCATTCCCATACTTGCCTCTATTATTCATCTGCAATATGAGAAATTTAATGACAATTAAAAAATAAATGAAAATGTTGGCGAATCTCATGATTATTGCGATGATATCGCAAGCATTGAAATCTCGTGTTGTTATTTCTGCGATCTTATGGTCTTATTATGCCTTCCTACTTAAAGGTCTTACTTTGCCACACTTTTCTTTCTGCGACAAAATCGCAGGACGTCTTTACACTTTCATGTATTGACCCATTGATCTTGCCTTATCATATTATTATAGCCTCTACAGGATACTTGTCATGCAACAATATGACAGGTCTTAACATTCTTACGAATTTAAAGTCCCGTGACATTGTTGTCTTTGCGATGAGGTCGCAGAACGTCTTCACATTTTCATGTAAAAACCCATTGATCTCATCTTAACTTTTTCTCTTTTGGCTTTTTGCCTTTGTATAATTTACGTCATGCGACAATATGACAGGCCTAAATGATCTTGCGATCTTAAATCCCCATGACATTGCCGTCTTAAGACACTTATCAGCTCCCTAATGGAGGGTGCCTCCCTTATCTTCCCCCTGGTTTCCCCTTCAAGGAGGGCACATCGGCCATACAAGACAAGCTCCTCCCATCCAGATTTACCAACAACCAGTTGTTTTCGCAGCTTCTTATCCTTTATGCCTATATGGCTTATAGTTACAAGACTGCACCCTAAGTGGGGTTTTCTTCAGGCCAAGTGCATCATAGCCAAGACTTACAAAAGATGGACAGGGTAGGTTCGTCCGTCCCGGGCACCCTTGGATAAACCATGTACCTCGGCGCCTTGATCATACTATGCACTTCTTGGAAGAGATTCTTAGTCGTCCAACCAGGGTATAACCTTATAAAGTTGGAAATTCAAGATCTCTCTCCCGGATAGGTTTTGTTTAACCCCAACAACTGTATGACTCAGGTTCCAGTAGCGGTATAACCTTATCCCTGAATCATATAAAGAGATACCCCCCTTATAACGTGCTTGTAGGTCTTACATTTGCCTCTTACGAAATTGTATTCGCAAACTAGGGTGCACGCCATAAAGGTTTGTCCCATTCTTTAAATCTCTACGAAATTTTATTCGCGTTTCTTAAGATTTCTTGCGAGCTTCAAATCTCTGTTAAAATTTCTTTTCTTTTTGATCTTCTTTTTTACAACTTTTTAATTTCATCTTCTCCATTTAAACAAAATATTTTTCGAAAACAATTTTACCTTTCTACTTACTATTTTTTGATTCTTCCTTTCATTCATGTTTTGTTGGTTTTTTCCTTTCTGTGAGCTGCTCGTCATATACTTCTTCTTATCGTAATTTCATCTTTCTCCTCTTTCTCATCATCTGTTCTTCTACTTATTGTTTTCCCGCGAGTTACTCGCCATTTCCTCCTTTTATGCTCTTTGCATCTGTGCTTTTGCTGCGTTTTATTATTTGCTTAATATTCGCGAGAGTCTCGCTATCCACTTCTTCATGCTTTTCTATTGAATCAACCATCAATCTGTCACATCTCTGTTGCTATTCAATTATGTACTTCCAATTGTTATTCTTCCCCGCTCTTTCCTCACAAGATTTGATATCAATCTCATAACATTTCTTACTTTCTCCCCAATCTCCTTTAATTACTCCAACACTATTTGGATGAGGGAATTTAATGCACTGGTGGAAGGTAGATGCAACACCCAATATCCCATGTAACCAAGGTCGTCCAATCAAGGCATTGTATGGTTATTCAATATCAACAACACAGAATAAGATTTTGGAGGACATCCCCTTCAGGGGAATTCTCATTATGATCTCCCCTTTAGTTTTGTTGGCAGTACCATTAAAACCATAAATATTATATGTTGAAGGTACTAGATCTTCATCTTTTCCACCCATGGTTCTATAGGTATGATAAAATAAGATATCTACAGAACTGCCAATGTCAATTAGGATTCTATCAATGGCCCAAGATTCTTCTACCTCATTGCTATTTTCTTCATCTTCTTCATCTTCTGTTTGTCTTGGTTTTATTTCCAACCTTACCACCAATGGGTTATCATGCAACTTGCCAGGCTCTGGTACCTCTTGTGCTGTAAAAGAAAGAACTTGTTTCTGCCACTCTTCTAATGGCGAGACTCTCGCTATATTCATTATTTCTTTTCCATCCATATCTCTGGCGAAGACTCTACTTAGGACATTATCGTGGAAATCTTCGATGGTTTTGAAAGAATGCACAATGGAATTGCAGAAGAAATTCTTTTCTTTGGCTCCAACCTCTATGACAAAAGTTTCTGCTCCCTTTACATTATTCACTCTGCGATTGTCTGGTGGTGGTGGTAATTGTTGCGATTGTTGACGTTCTCTTAGAAAATGATTTAGCTTCCCCTGATCAATCATTCTTAGGATTATTCTCTTCACATTTCTGCAGTCATTTATCGAATGGCCATGGAAATAATGATAAGGACAGAACTCTTGATTGCGAGTGTTAGGATGTGGTTCCTTCCCCGTGTTCCATGGTGATGTTATATCTTCCATCAAAATGATTGCTTCCCAGATTTTTTCTACACTAGCATTCAAAGGCGACATCTTAATCTCCTCCCATACTGTTCTCATATTTCCCTGATTTCTAAAATTATTTTGCCTCTGTCCACCATAAGTCTCTTGGGGTTGATCCAGCCTTTGGATTTTATTATTTCCTCCACGATTGTAATAATTCTTCTCTCTTTACTACTCTTCTTGATCACGACTTCCCATAGGCACTAGCTTTTGTTTGTCATTAATCGCCACCTTTTCTGGTTGAACTTGCGAGGTGCTCGCCACATTATTAATCATTTTAGGAAGTAAACTTCCGTTCGCCACTACAGAGCTAGTGTTTGCGATTGGGTATGACTCCATTTCGTTTTGTTTTTCTTCCAAAGCAATGTATTCTTCTAGTAATTCTCTTAGTTCAGTCATCGTGATGGTGTTTTTGATTCTAAAAATTTGTATATAGAGCAGATTGGTCACAAACATTGCATTAATGAAGGATAAAATAAGATATCTCTCATCTACTCTTCCTGCCATTTCACTGCACATTGTCTTCCATCTTATGGTAAGATGTTTTAGACTCTCTCCAATTCTCTGCTTTAACCCAAACACATCTTCGATACCTGGTCGTGAAGAATTGTTGCTTATGTATACACCTAAAAATGTAGCTTGTAAGTGATCAAAAGAAGTAATAGTATTTTTCGGTAATCCCTCAAACCATTTTAGCGCCTCGCTAGTCAAGCTAGATGCAAAGTACTTGCATAAAACAACATCATGATTCTCCCACTGCAGCATACACCTAACATAAGCTTTAACATGTTGAATAGCACAAGTAGTTCCATCAAAAATACTGTTTAATGCTGGTAAATTGCATTTTGGAGGAATTCCTCTTAGTTGTACTTCCTGTGTGAAGGGAGTTCTAGCTGCTTCCTCAATAGCTTCATCAAGTTGTCTTCTTCCTCCCTCTCTTCTATGGTTTATCATTCCACTCATCTCTGCTAATTCTCTCAAAATTTGCTCATTTGCAGCTGGGCTTTGCTCTATTGGCCTTTTTAGCGCACTTTCCCTTCTCCTGCGTTCTTGTCTTTCTTGTCTTATGAGAGCTTGTGAATCTTCATCCTCATCGTCATTTCGCCTTCTTCTGCGATTTCCTCTTCATTTCCTTCCAAAATTCGCAATTGATTATGTCTTCTAATTTCTTCTCCGCCAATTTCTTCATTTCTCGCCATTTCTCTTCGTTGTCTTTCTATCCTTCTTTGTATTCTGTCATACTCTTCTTGAACATTGCTATTTTCGCGATTTTGTGTACGTCTTCTTTCTCGATTATCATGATTATTTTGCCTTATTGCCTCTTGAAATTCCTGTTCTTCCATTTCTGCCCTCAACCTTTCTCTCTCGAAAGCTAGGCGTGCCTGTTCAGCATAATGTCTCTCAATTTTGTTCTCAATAATTCTTTGATTTGTGACGTTTTCTCATCCATGTAATATTCTTCTACCATCTTCGTGATTTTTTTCACCATCTTGATTACCTTCATTTCTTTGATTTTCATTATTTCGTCTTCCGTTCAAAGTTTCTCCATGAGGATCATAATGATCATTAATTACTCTCCCTTCTCCCTGACGTTGCTATCTATTTGGATTTTGCGTTTCTTCTTGTATATTTTCTCTATCATTTCTTATGAGGGAATTTCGCCTTGGTATTTCTCTAAATGATATTGAACTTGATCTAGTAGTACTTCTTGATCTTCTACTTTGTAATCTCAAATTCTCCATTCTCAACTCATGATTTTGTCTTGTTAAATTTGCACGTTCTTCCGCCTCTAACCTTCTTTCTTCTTGTGTTCTTTGTCTTAATTCTTCTGCTATTTCATCTTCATCTTGATGAATCAACCCTTCTATTACCTCTTGATTCCTTCCTTCTCTGCTTTCACCTCTTAATCGTCGATTTTCTTCTCTTTCCATCGAATCTGATTTCCATGTATGCACACTCACCCTATCATAATCCACACCTCCATTTTGTATTGGTGTTGGTTGATTCGGCTGTTGAATTGGATTTTCCCCTTCATTCCTTGTTCCATTTCTTCTTTTTCTCACCCTTGAAGATTCTCCTAATTCACTTGTTTCTCCACCTGCAAGTATTTTACTCCTTCTCACAGTTGTTGGTGGTTCTGATGTATTTCTTCTTCTTCCAGCCATTTCTTTAATTCCTTCAAATCTTCAAATTGTAATTAGAGATTTTGTAGCTATATTCTCCCTGTTTCTGGCGCCAAAATGTAGTAGCAGGAATTCCCACACTACACCCCTATTAAGATTCTACAGAAATCTATGAGAAACTAGTTGAAGATTTGAAGAATTAAACGACACTTTATTATTTAGATCTCAGAAATGTTTACAAAAAATATTCAAACTCAGAAATACAACTTTCTTTCTAGAGTTTCTCTCTCCTCAAGACTTTCTCAATTCTAAAAAATACATCCCCCTTTTCTGGACTTACCTGAACCCTTTCTATAGGAGATTACATAGTGGGCGACATCTAAGTTTTCCCCTTCTTTCGGATCTATTCTGCGATCTCATCGCGATAGTTACAATGTTAATTATCGCCAACTTGCGTATTCCTCGTGAAACTACACGCTTTTACCATGCTTCTTCAATCGTCAGCTATTACAATGCTTTCTCATGACACTCGCCAAATGTCGTTGGAGAATCTCACGACGCTCTCGTGAAAGATGTCGTTAATATTGTAGGAACATTCGACCTTCTCGTGAAAGCGTTGTTCTCATCGCAAGAATATCGTTGTGGCGATATTCTGGTCCTACAGATCTTCTGCTTATCAACTGAAGCTTCAGTCTCCAGCTGCTTGTTTTTCTCGCGAATCTCAGCAATTTCAACCTCCAATTTTTCCTTATCTTGGTGAAGATTAATAGCTTTCTTCTCATATGAAGCACGTTTATTATCCAAATCAGAAGCAACGACAAAAGAAGCTCTCCCAACCTGCGATAGAGCTTTATAAGTACAAGAAATTTGGCGAGAGAAATTTGGCGAAAAATAAAAATGACAATAAAACGATTAAGAGAAAACATACCAGGATACCAAGTGCATTTAAGAAACTCGGAGTTAGCGATCCTGAAACTCCGCGAAGGGAGTTATTATCAGTTAAAACTGGATCGTCACAGACTTTGACGAGCGCTTGAGCTATATCATTAAGAGTATCATCTCCGTACTCATTTGTAGTTCCACGAGAGGGATCGCCAAAAAGCATGGACAGTTGGGCCATGGAAGAGTCAGAAGAAGAAGAATTTTTCATGGAGGGAACTTCGTTAATATCATCAAATTTGTCGCCAAATTCATCATCAGATTTATTACCAACGTTCAAATCCTCTTAAATATGTTGAGAAAAAGAATGCTAAATTTCTTCCTCTTCAAAGGAGGCTCGCTAGATTCTTCATCACGAGAGGCAGAAGTGTAGTTGCAGGATTTCCTACAACACACCCCTTATCAAATCTTGATAACAATTCCTAGATCTACATATAAAAATGGTGATAAAAATACATAAATTATAAATAAACACCAAGATTTTTACGTGGTTCGATCAACGTGATCTACATCCACGGATCTTCACTATAATAATTTGTAACTATATTAATTTACATTTACAATCTCCATTAATGGAGTTCTTAGAAGAATTCTAGATCTAGTTTTGGGGAAGAAGATGATAAAGAAATTATATTTTCTCTCTCTAAAAACCCTCTCTGCAAAATAACTCTCTCTCTCCTCCTAAAATTATCTCTCTCCTTTCTCTTCTTTATATAGGTATTTACATTGTGGATGACAGCTCATTGACAGCTCACATTCCCCCTAATTTCGGATCTGAACTCTTGCGGTAATATCGCAGCAGCATCATTGTCATTTCTCGCAGGTTTCTATAATATCTCGCAGGATTTCTCTTGCTACATTTCTTGCGAGCTTTCTCTATAAAATCTTCACGTCTTTCTTCATATTTTATCCTTTGTTGCGTCGTTTTGGTAATCAATCTGCGACACTTGCCGTGTGTGGCAGAAATCTTTGTAAGAGCGTTGTTGTTGCGAGATTCTGCTCCTACATTTTGCCTCTTTTTTCTTGAATATTGCTTGAAGAGCAATCTTTAAGAAAAAATTCGTTGTTGTAGTAGTCTTTGATTTTTGTTGACGAAGGAACTAGCGAAAGAATACCAAACTTAAAAAGTATATACTTGCCTCTATTCTTTTGCGAAGTTCTGAAGCTTTGAGAGATAATTAGAAGTATCATCTTTTGAAGTACACGAAGTATGAAGAATGAAGTATGCGAAGTATCCTTGAAGAAGTATAAGAAGTACTCAATCCTCAAAATATAAGAAGTATCCGCTCTTGAATGAAAAATATTGCCTCTATTCATGCGTAATTATTTCTTCATTTTTGGTGAGAATTCTTGCCCATTTTGGAAATGATTCTTGCCGAGAAGATAAAGAACATAAAATATTTTCTTGGTAATCCCTAACTGCCTCTGTTCTTTATCTATGAAGGAGAATCCTTGAGAAAATGTTGAATGATTAAATTGCTTCTTTATTCTTATCTTGCCTCTGCCTCAAGTGATAATCATTTTAATAAAATAATCATATTCTGCAAAATAATCACAATCCCTGCGAAATTCTTGGTGAATCTGCGAATTTATGAATGAGTCTGCGTGATTATGAATAACCTTGCTAATTTCTGAATATTTCTGCGGTTTTCTGAACATTTCTGCGAATCATGAATAGTGCTCAAATAGTACTGCGAATAGTGTCGCGAATTATGAATAGTATCGCAAATAGTTCTGTGAATAGTGCCACAAATAGTGCTGTGAATAGTGTTGCGAATAATGGATCAAAATATGAATAGTCCTGCGAATTTTCAAGGTATTATTCTTATTTCACCGCAGTAAAAGTGATGTAGCGTTTGTGCCTCATTTTTCTGGCTCATTGTATCTCATTGTTATTTTCTCCACTTTTTCTTCTGCAATATAATTATCTTCGCAAGTTTATTTGCGTTCTCTCTAGTGGTCTTATTTTCTTTGTGTACTTCTCTCTTTCTTTTTTGCGATTATTTTCTGCGACAAATTGTAATTTCCATTCTATGAATTCCCATACCTGCCTCTTGTTATTGATCTGTAATGAAATAAGACTAATATAAAGTCAATAGCAATCTGTTATACGCTTGTAGGTATAACCTCTCTTGTGGTCTTATTTTGCCTTCCTAGTTAAAGGTCTTATTATGCCACTTGTCGCATTATGCCACTTGTCTGCGACAAGATCGCAGGACATTCTTACTTTCACATGTAATAATCCATTGATCTTGCCTTATCATTTATTTTGATCTCTGCGACAATATGATAAATCTAAGCCATTTTGTGAGATTAATCTCTCTTTGCTTTTTAAGACTTATGACATTGCCGTCTTTGCGATGAAATCGCAGGACGTCTTTACGATTTATATCCTCTTATTATTGATTTCATTTATCTCATTATTTGATCTTATCACAAAAACCCATTGATCTCATCTTATCATTTAGTTTTAGGCTTTTCGGCCTGTTATGCGGCAATATGACGGGCCTAAATATTCTTGCGAATATAAAGTCCCATGACATTGCTGTCTCTGTCACGCGACAATATTACGGGCCTAAATATTCTTGCGAATATAAAGTCCCATGACATTGCCGTCTTTTTTGATACACAGCTCCCTAATGGAGGGTATCGCCCTTATCTCTCCCCCCGGTTGCCCCTTCAAGGATTATACATCGGCCATACAAGACTAGCACTTTCCCATCCGGTTCTGCCAACAACCAGTTGTTTTCGCAGCCTTGTCCTTTATGCCTTATATGGCTTATAGTTACAAGACTGCACCCTAAGTGGGGTTTTCTTCGGGCCGAACACATCGTAAGCCAAGACTTGCCGTGGATGTCCAGGGTAGGTTCATTCATCCCGGGCACCCACAGCTCAACCGTGTACCTCAGCGCCTTGATCATACATTGCATTCCTTAGGAGAAACTCTCGGGCGCCCAACCAGGGTATAACCTTATATAGTTGGGAATCCAAGTTATCTCTCCCGGATGGATTTTCTATAATCCCAAATCTCCATGACTAGGTTCCAGCAGCGGTATAGCCTTTCCCAAAGTCATGCAAAGAGATACCCCCCCTTATGACGCACTTTAAGGACATTGCCTCTTACGGAATAGAATCCGCGAACTAGGGTGTACGCCATAAAGGTTCGTCCCATTCTTATATGTTTTTAGGCGATTTGCGCCCGTCTTATGCATTTGCATTTCTCTCTTGCGAAATTTTATTCGCGTCTTTTGCGATAATTTCGCATTTCTTTATTCTTTCATTTCTTGCGATAATTCCGCCATCTTATGCAATTGCATTTCTCTCTTGCGAAATTTTATTCGCGTTTCTTGCGATAATTTCGCATTTCTTTATTCATTCTTTGTTTCATTCTCATAATATCATTTTTGAAGTAAATTCTCTGTAAAATATTTTGAAATCTTAGAAATCTTTGCGATAATTTAACTTTTTGTAGTCTTTGAAATTTGTAACTTTTTGCGATAATTCACAGACATTTTTATGATCTTTTGAAATCAAAATCTTTGAAATGTTTTGAAATTTTAAGAATTTTAGAAATCTTGTGATTATATCGCATTTTGGAAATTAAATAGAAAATCTTTTGTTTGTTGTAAGTAAAATATTCTAAGAAAAGGTACTTAGCTCTTATGTGAATTGTCTGAACATCTCGCAGCAAAAATAATTGTGAAGAGTGAGACTTGAACCCTTGATCTACTTCCTGCATTTTCTCACACCATACCAACTGTGCTAACCTTCTCTTGCGAAATAATGAAAGATCTTACGAAGTAATCAAAGTCTAACTGTTCTAGATACAATTCTCGCAAAACAAAAATAAACATGCGTGAGATGAGAATTGATCCTGCGACCTATTGCTTACATTCATGCCTCTCAACCAACTGTGCTAGCTCTCTTGCTTGCGAAATAATCAAAGGCTAACTTGCGAAATAACCAAAATAAACTTACGTGAAGTAAGAATTGATCCCGCGACCTATTGCTTGCGACATATCACGCTGAACCATCTGTGCTAACCCTTCTCTACGAAATTTCTCTGCGAGATTATGATTTACTATCTTCTGCGTGAAATACACTTGCGAAATTATCAAATATTGCGTGAAAAAATATGTATGTGTTGGGACTTGAACTTGCGACCATAAACTCATTAATTTCGCAGATTACCAACTGTACTAGCTCTTGTTTGCGAGATAATGAAACAATGCTGCAAAATTATCTATTTTTTCACCCTTTGCAAAAAGAAGAAAATTATGCTCGCAGGAAAATTCGAACCTGTGACCACAAACTCACATACTGTTCTCTGGACCAACTGTTCAAGAATCTCTTTGCGACATTTAACGAAGAACTTTTTTACTTATTCTTTTATTCTCTGCTGAAAATGAGAAGAAAATGAAAAATATGTGTTTTTGCGAGATTTGAACCCTTGACCTCTTTGTTATTCTCGCAGACTTGAACCATCTGTGCAAACTTGTGCTTGTGATTAAAATTGCAGCGTCTACCTCTTATCTTCTTTTCGTCCTCCCTTAATTTCTTTCACAATTTGCCTCTTGTTTTCTCTCCTGATCAATAAATCTTCCACTGAAACCTTTGTTTTCTTTCTTAAATTCACCACAACAACTAATTTTTTTTTTCTCTTAGTCTTCTCATGTCTTTAAATTGTTGATGATGATTACTCTCTGAAAATGTAATTTCTTCCATGAAATTTCCATTTTAACCCTATTTATTTTTTTATTTTATTTTTTTAGATCTAAAAATATACATGAACAGTAGTTAATCTTTCTTGGAATTTTCTTGAAAAATCATCCTTTTTACATAGTTTTGCATCTTCGTCATTTTCTTTTATGCTCTTTCACTGTGTTGTCGGTGTTTGCTTGAAGACACAATCTTTCCGTTATATAATTTCCTCTCAAAAAATTTAGATCTCACGAATTCTAACTCCTCATAGACAATTTCTTTGAATCTTCTTCAATCTATCAAATAGTAGTCCCTGTTTCTAGCGCCAAAATGTAGTTGCAGGATTTCCTACAACACACCCCTTATCAAATCTTGATAACAATTCCTAGATCTACATATAAAAATGGTGATAAAAATACATAAATGATAAATAAACACCAAGATTTTTACGTGGTTCGATCAACGTGATCTACATCCACGGATCTTCACTATAATAATTTGTAACTATATTAATTTACATTTACAATCTCCATTAATGGAGTTCTTAGAAGAATTCTAGATCTAGTTTTGGGGAATAAGATGATAAAGAAATTATATTTTCTCTCTCTAAAAACCCTCTATGAAAAATAACTCTCTCTCTCCTCCTAAAATTATCTCTCTCCTTTTTCTCTCCTGCTCTCTTCTTTATATAGGTATTTACATTGTGGATGACAGCTTATAGACAGCTCACATTCCCCCTAATTTCGGATCTGAACTCTTGCGGTAATATCGCAGCAACATCATTGTCATTTCTCGCAGGTTTCTATAATATCTCGCAGGATTTCTCTTGCTATATTTCTTGCGAGCTTTCTCTATAAAATCTTCACGTCTTTCTTCATATTTTATCCTTTGTTGCGTCGTTTTGGTAATCAATCTGCGACACTTGCCGTGTGTGGCAGAAATCTTTGTAAGAGCGTTGTTGTTGCGAGATTCTGCTCCTACAAGAAGGATTTCCTTTAATAGAAGCAGTAGATTTCCCTTTGCGATCAGTTAAAGATTTCACCTTGGGTTTTGGCTCTAAGGGTGCTAATTCTTCAATCACCTATAAGCACAGATAAAGATAAGAAATAGGGGCAACAATATATTTTTAAGACTAGAAAAGGAATATTTCTTACTTCATCTGTGAAGGATCTGAGAGCTAAAAGAGTGCTGGGTTTCCTGAAATTTTGATAGTTGATTTTCATTTTGTCAATCTGCGAGACAACAAAGAAGTTAGCGAAAATATAGATATATGTAGTACCAGAATATCGCTACAACACTATTCCCACGATAAAAACAACATTCCTGCGAGCGTCACTGACGATTCTTCAACAACGTTCCACGAGCGTTACAGAATAACTAAAAGAAACTGACGATGGAGGAAGAAAAAGAAGAATAAGATTGATCCTGCGATAGTCATCATTCTTGCGAGAGAGACATATTGTAATGATCACGATATGGTCGCAGGATTGATCCGAAATAGGAGGAAAACTTAGCTGTCATCCATTATGTAAATCCCTATATAAAGGGCTCGATAGATCCAGAAGATGATGATGTATTTTTTAGAGTTGAAAGTGTTTTGAAGAGAGAGAAACTCCAGAAAGAAAGTTGTATTTCTGAGTTTTAATAATTCTTGTAAATCTTCCTGAAAGTGAATTAATAAAAGTGTTGTTGTTCATCCATAATTATGATCTAACTTTCATAGATTCTTGACAAGGGTGTAGTGTGGGAAATCCTGCAACTACATTTTGGCGCCCGAAACAGGGATTGATAAACAAAAATTGAAGAAAAGTGAAGAAAAAGGTAAAAAGTGCTCAAAATTAAAAGAAGTCGGTGGAGATAATGGAAGAAAGAATGATTAGAATCAATAAGGATTATCGAAAATTGGAGTGTGATATGGTGACAAGAGCAATGGTTGATAAATTTCATGAGAATATCAAGGGGAGGATACATAAACTGGATTTTGAAGGAAGAAAGATTATGATGATGGAAAAAATATCACCGTTGAAAGATTGGGAAAAACAAGAAATCACGTTTGCATCAGCAGAAATACCAGAAGAAAATCTAAATCATACATCTCCATTGGTAGTCACAGTAACCACTATACCAATAAAAAAAGAGAAATTAACGAAATCTGAAGAAAAATGGGCTATGAATAGAACTTTGGTAGATGCCGGAAGTTCTGTGGATATAATGTTCTATCAAACTTTTAAGAAGATGGGATATAAGGATGAAGAAATGATTAGTTCAGCATATCATATTCATGGTTTTGGAAAATTGTTAACAAAACCTAAAGGCGAGATAGTGGTACGAATTCCGTTAGGAGAAATTGAAACACAAGTATCATTATGTGTAGTAGATGTGGAATCACCGTACAATATGATATTGGGAAGACCATGGATACATGCAATCAAGGATGTAGCATCAACGTTTTATCAGTGCATTAAGTTTCCTATGCCCAGTGGAATTGGAGAAATCAGGGGAGATACGGATTTTGCAAAATTATGTTACCAAACTGAAGTGAAAAGTTGTGAAAATCGTCCAAAGCTGCGAAAGGCTCGCAGAAAACTGGCGAGAGAATTAAAGAAGGAAGAAGAATTTAAAGTTTACATGATAAGAGCAAAAGAGGGAAAAGGAGTACCTAGTGAAATTTCGCGAAAAGGAGATGAATTCGCGAGGGTTATGAAGACACCAACACCAATGGGAGAACTTGAATCCAGTTACACTGCTGCTGAACCAACAAAAGAAGTAAATATTGGAAGTAAAGAAGAACCTAAAATGCTAAAAATTGGGACTAGAATGGAAGCAGATGAGGAAGAAAAAACTATAAATCTTTTGCGAGAATATACAGATATCTTCGCGTGGAGTATGTATGAGATGCCAGGGATAGATCCGTCAATAGCATGTCATAAATTAGAAATCAACAAAAATATAAGACCATTCAAGCAAAGAATAAGGAAGATCGCAACAATATATCATTCTCAAATAGAAGAAGAATTACAGAAGATGCTCGACGCAGGAATTATAAGGCAAGCAAAATATCCAGAATGGATTGCAAACATGGTGGTAGTCCCAAAGAAGAACAAAGGGACAAGAATTTGTATAGATTTTACTTATTTAAACAAGGCGTGTCCAAAAGATAGTTTCCCATTGCCAGATATCCCACAAATGGTTGAATCAGCAGCAGGAAATGCAAGAATATCATCATTGGATGGGTATAAAGGATATAATCAAATCCCTCTCGCTGAAGAAGATTAAGAACATACTGCATTTTTTGCTCCAAGAGGATTATATTGTTATACAAAGATTCCCTTTGGCTTACGAAATGCTGGTGCAACGTATCAAAGAATGGTGGAGAAGGTATTTACAAAGTGGATCCACAAAACATTAGAAGTGTATGTAGATGATATGCTGATCAAAAGCAAAAAAGCTGAGAATCATGTGCAAGATTTGAAAGAGATTTTTGATCAAATGCGGCAATTCAATATTAAAGTGAATCCTGATAAGTGTACCTTTGGAGTAACTTCAGGGAAATTTTTGGGGTATATTATATCAAAAGAAGGAATAAAAGTTGATCCAGAAAAGGTACAAGCAATTCGCGATATGCCAACTCCTGCGATGGTGAAGGATGTGCAGAAATTAAATGGACTCTTAGCATCGCTAGGAAGATTCATTTCGCGATCTTCAGATAAGTGCAAGCATTTTTTCGATATACTCAAAAAGGAAGCAAAATTCAAGTGGACAGATGAATGCGAAAAAGCTTTCCAAGGAATCAAAGAATATTTCGCGAGCGTAACTATATTACGGAAGGCTGAACCGGGAGAAGAATTATTGATTTATCTCGCAACAACTTCATATGCGTTAAGTGCCGTGTTGCTGCGAGTAGATGCAGGGGTAGAAAAACCAATTTATTATATTAGAAAAACATTCAATTCTGCAGAAAGAAATTATTCCAAGATTGAGAAACTAATTCTAGCGTTGGTACACGCAACCTTCAAACTTCGCATTTATTTTCAAGCACATAAGATCAAAGTGTTAACAAAAGGGCCAATTGAGTCAGTAATGAAAAATTCAAAGAGATCAGGCAGAGTTGAGAGATGGAATGCACAGGTAGTACACTTTGATATACAATATGAAATTTTATCTTCGCCAAAATCCCACGTCATCGCAGAATTTTTAGCTGAATTTCCTTTAGAAGATGATGAAGCTGTGGAGGAGAAGAGGAATGCGGAGATCCAAAAGATCTATTAACAGAATCGAACAGATGGAAAATATTAGTAGACGGATCATCCAATGGAGAAGGAAATGGAATTGGAGTCGTTTTCATATCACCGGAAGGAGAAAAAACAACTTTTTCATTTAGATTAGAATTTGCGTCCACTAATAATGAGACAGAATATGAAGCTGTAATCCATGCTTTAAAATTCGCGATAAAAATGAATTTGGAAAATGCCAGAATTACCAGCGATTCACAATTGGTAATTCGTCAGATAAAATGAGAGTATACAACAAATGAACCATCTCTCAGGAAATACAAAAAAACTTGTTGAAGAATTATCTGCGAATATTCCAAAAATAAAATGGAGACACATTTCAAGGAAAGATAATAGGCTTGCAGATGGTTTTGCTTTCATATCTAGTATGATGACAAATCCATTGGCGAGGTGCATAAAAATTCAAACACTGTCATTTCCATCGATAAATAAAGAAGAAGAAGAGATAGATGTAATGATGATAGAAGCTGGCGAGGAAGATCCCACGAGCAATACCACAGATTGGCGAGAAGATCTTCATGCATACTTGGCGAGAGGAGAAATTACAAGAAACAGATTAGAAGCACACAAGTTGAAAAGTAGGGCAACCAACTATGAGCTAAGAGATGGAGTACTATATCGCAGATCTTTTAATGGACCATCGCTAAGATGTTTGACGAGAGAAGAAGGACAAAAAATATTGAAGATGTTACATAATGGTGACGCTGGTAATCACAGTGGAGGAAAATCTTTAGCATATAGAACAAAAATGCAGGGTTATTACTGGCCGTACATGCATGAGGATGCAAAACAGCTCTCAAGACATTGCGAAGATTGCCAGCGATACGGAAAAAGGATACATGCACCAGGAGCGCCATTATCATCTTCAACAAGTGTATGGCCTTTTGGAAAATGGGGGCTAGACATTGTGGGACCATTTGTACCTGGTTCTGGGCAAAGAAGATATCTGATTGTCGCAACAGATTATTTCACAAAGTGGGGAGAAGTAAAAGCAGTACAACATATTCGCGATAAAGATATCTTTACATTCATCTTTGAAAATATAATCTGCATATTTGGGATTCCAGCACAATTGGTATCTGATAATGGAAAACAATTTGAGGGACAAAATATAGAGTTGTTACTCAATGCATTTAAGATAAAATGCGGAAAATCTACTCCTTTATATCCACAAGCAAATGGTCAGGCTGAGGCAACTAATAAAACAATTGCAGACATCTTAAAAAAGAAGTTAGAAGGGCATCACAGAGCATGGTGTAAACAAGTGCACAATGCAGTATGGGCCTACAATACAACTAGACGAGAAGCTACTGGGATGTCACCTTTTTGTTTGACATATGGAGTTGAAGCTGTGCTACCAACAGAAGTCGCTATTCCTACTACAAAAAGAGAAGCTTGGGAAAGAAATCTAAGTGCTGGAATGATCTTAAATCAATTGGATGAATTGGAAGAAAAGAGAGAAAAAACTTTACAACATATGGAAAATTACCATCGCATATTAGCTCGTGAATATAACAAGCGTGTTAAGAAGCGTGAGTTCCAACCTGACGATTTAGTGCTGCGAGAAACACCAAGTTATCAACGAGAAAATGGTGGAAAGTTGGCGAGAACATGGGATGGACCATATATTATCAAAGAGATCATTGGAAATGGGGCATACAAACTGATGGATCCTGAAGGAAGAGATGTTGGTCAAAGACTTGATAGACCACGTAATAGATTATTTTTGAAGAAGTATTATCAATGACATCTTTTACAAGATAACTGCTATTGGTATGTTATATGATAAAGCAGGTAATAAAATTCTTCTATCTCTGCTTACAACAAAGCAAAACAAAAGCAGCGAGCAATATCGCAAGAATAGCGAATACAAATTTCGCAGAGACATAAGAATGGGACGAACCTTTATGGCGTGCACCTTAGTTCGCGAATAAAATTTCGTAAGAGGCAAATTTAATACCTTAAAGCGTGTCATAAAGGGGGTATCTCTTGACATGACTCAGCGATAAGGTTATACCGCTGCCGGAACCTGAGTCATGCAGATGTTGGGGTTAAAGAAAACCTATCCGAGAGAGAGAACTTGGATTTCCAACTATATATGGTTATACCCTGGTTGGATGACAGAGAATCTCTTCCAAGAAGTGCAAAGTATGACCAAGGCGCCGAGGTACACGGTTGAGCCAAGGGTGCCCGGAGCGTACGAAACTCTCTTTCCATTCTTGGTAAGTCTTATCTACAATTCACTTGGCCTGAAGAAAACCCCACTTAGGGTGCAGTCTTGTAACTATAAGCCGTATAGGCATAAAGGACAAGAGGCTGCGAAAACAACTGGTTGTTGGTAAAACTGGATGGGAAGAGCTAGTCTTGTATGGCCGATGTGCCCTCCTTGAAGGGGCAACCAGGGGGAAGATAAGGGCTGCACCCTCCATTAGGGAGCTGATAAGTGTCTAAAGACGGCAATGCCATGGGGCTTTTTGATCGCAATAACATTTAGACCTGTCATATTGTCGCATAACGTAAATAATGCAAGGGCAAAAAGCCACGAGAGAAATGTTAAGATGAGATCAATGGGTTTTTGCATGAAAGTGTGAAAACGTCCTGCGATTTCATCGCAAGACGGCAATGTCATAAGGGTAAATTCTTGCGAGAGAGTTTATGCTTGTCATATTGTCGCAAAGAAATCCTACGATTTTGATGCAGACAGAAAAAGTTTGGCAAAATAAGACCTTTAATTAGGAAGGCAAAATAAGACCAAAAGAATAATCTTACCAATTAACAATTCTACTTTAAGATTGCAGGAAACATTCATTCATTACAGGATTTTATATAAGAAGGCAAATTCTTATTATCACTGATTCCTTCATAATTCCTCAGAACATCGCAGCAATATCCATCATATCGCATATATATTCATACTTTCGCAATAGAAGACACAGAAAATGATTCACCATTTCAAGAAAGATAATAAAGGGCAGATAAGGGAATGGAGAAGACATTTCATTATCTTCCTTGAAAAATTTCCAAGGAGACTAAGTTGAAAGTTAAATTATAGAAGGTTTCAAAAATTACATCACTCGCGAAAGAAGAAGGAAAAGAAAACAAAAGTTAAATTCAAGCCTCGCTAGAATTATTAGTCTTGCTCGCCAGATTTATTATTCTTATCAGACTCATCAACATTGTCGCCCTTCTCACCGCGAGATTCTTCTTCTTTTTCTTCTTCATCAGCAGTTACTTCTTTGAGATGACTTTTTTCTTCTTCTTCACCATCTTCTTGAGTGGTATTTTCTTCTTCATTAGTAAATTCTAACTCTTCATCCATGGGAAGAGGAATTTCATCATCGTCAACCTCTATAGGAGGGACAGAAACAGGGGAAAGAGAACGGGAAAGCAGAATATTGTTCACAAGAACTTCAGCCCTAAGATGGATTTGGCGAAGAAGAGCTCTTTCACGATTCCTAATTTCTATATTCTTAAAGTACTCAAGATAATCAAGTCTTCTTTCTACTTTGTCGCGAGAACTAAGGCAATCAAGAGAAAGGGACTTATTTTCTTTGCGAACTTTATCCAATGTAGCGGTTAGATCAGAGATGGTAGAATGAAGATTTCTTTCGGATTTTGCGAGCAACAAAATAAAAATTAGTCAGATAAGAATTTCACAAGGAACATAATACAAGAATTTATGAGAAGATCAACAAAAGAGGCAGTCAACTGACTACCTTCTTTTTGCGAGGTTAAGTTTTGAATTAAAGCAAACAAACAGTTCTCCCACTGATTCATGGCATCGTCAAATTTATCACCAACCATACCCTTCAGACGAAGTTTCATGTATTCTTCTTTGTTGCGAAGATATGAATTCTCCTTTGTTAATAAAGAATGAGATTTTTTCAATTGAGAATATTGATCTTGAAGTTCGCTGGCTCTTAAACTAAGAGTTAATCTACCCTTGATAAGTTTATCCCTCTCGGCAGCAGAGGATTCAGTTAACTCCTTGAGTTCTTTCTTAAGAGAATGTAGAGATTTCTCTTGATTATTACATGTGCTTTGAAGGTTACTTAATTGCTGCGAGGAAATCGCCATCGAGCTTGAAAATCTATGTTTTTCTTGGGACAAAGTTTTATTCTCATCTGATAAAGATTCCATCGCCAAATTAGCCTTAAAAAACAAATATGATAAGCGATCAAGCTCGCCACTTAAAAAATTCTTCCTTTGCAATAATTGATTATTCTCTTTAGTAAGATTATTTATGCGATCAATTGAATAAGTGTGAAGATTATCTAGTCTAGTGTGTTGATCTATCCAAGAATCTCTTTCAACGCGAACTTCTTCAGCGATAAATTCAGATTTGAGTCTTTCTATGAAATGAGCCCGATTTGAAACTAGAATGTGAATCAAGAATTTAAGAAGGAAGTTTGAGTACAAAAAGTATATAAATAAATAATAAAAAAAAAAAGCAAAAGAGCAGAGGCAGGAAAAATATACCTTTCAGCTCATCATTTCTCCTGCGAAGGTTCTCGCAATCTAGAGAAGAGTTGTGGAGCATGTGATTCAAGGAGTCACATTCAGCAGTTTTAACTTGAAGGCTTTTCATTTCATTCTCCAAAGATGCTCGCGAATCATTACAATCAGATCCAAAGTACTTAAGCAAAGTCTCGCAAGCTTCTTGTTGAAGAGGATCAGTAGAAGACTTTCTAGCATTATCTAAAATATTAGACAAGACTTTAAAAGCAACATCAACACCTGCGAAAGTTTCGCTTGATGAAGAAGAGGGTTTAGAAGGTGAAATAGAAATGAGAGCATGTTGGCGATCATTTGTGATGGTTGAGTTATCAGGAGGAGTATGAGGAAAGACAACAATAGAAGGCCGTAAAGGACTATGGGGAGTCTTAGTTACAACAGCTTTAGAAACTTGATTTGTCAAAATATCAGGAAGGGTAGAAGTATGGATAGCGATGTGCTCGCGAATAGGAGAAGAAAGGTTTGGTTGCGATGGTGTGGGAGTAGCCTTCACAGATGTTAACGTAGGGATGATGAGATTTTCCCCGAGCGTCTTAAAATGACGAGATCTTTTGGGAGGTTTAGTAGGATTCACGTCATTCTGGGAATAATAACTCAGATAAGAAACAGAGGCAACAATATTGTTATTAAAAAGTAAAGGGTGTTTCTTACTACCTTATCATTCGCATAACTTTTCTTCTTCTTTTCCGCTGGCCTCTTGCGAGGATTAGGGTTGTGAGTTGTGGATTGTGTGTTAAGAACATTACCTCTAAAAAGAAGACATAACAAGAAAGTAAGAAAGATTAAAGAATAAAAGTAAGAATTGATTTCACTAAACAACACAGATCAAGAAACAAACCTTGAAGACTCCATTAGAACAGTAGCAGAAGAATATGAAGAAGAGGCAAAGTTGCAGACAGAAGACGAAGAAGATGAAGAAACAAAAAAGTAAAATTTGTTTTGAGATTAACTCTACCTTTTATAGGCAAAGAGTGGTGGACCTAAGGAGTAGGAACATGTCAGTAACTGAAGGAATTTACGACACGTGTAAGAAAGGAAGGATTAACGGAATTTTGTTGAGGAGAAAGTATAAAAAAAAGTTACGAGGAATAATAAAGAATATTGGTTCTCATGATCTTCCCTTCTTCGCAGAAAAGACATGAGAAGAGGCAAGATGTAGTACCAGAATATCGTTACAACACTATTCCCGCGATAAAAACAACATTCCTTCGAGCGTCACTGACGATTCTTCAACAACGTTCCACGAGCGTTACAGAATAACTAAAAGAAACTGGCGATGAAGGAAGAAAAATAAGAATAAGATTGATCCTGCGATAGTCATCATTCTTGCGAGAGAGACGTATTGTAATGATCACGATATGGTCGCAGAATTGATCCGAAATAGGAGGAAAACTTAGCTGTCATCCATTATGTAAATCCTTATATAAAGGGCTCGATAGATCCAGAAGATGATGATGTATTTTTTAGAGTTGAAAGTGTTTTGAAGAGAGAGAAACTCCAGAAAGAAAGTTGTATTTCTGAGTTTTAATAATTCTTGTAAATCTTCCTGAAAGTGAATTAATAAAAGTGTTGTTGTTCATCCATAATTATGATCTAACTTTCATAGATTCTTGACAAGGGTGTAGTGTGGGAAATCCTGCAACTACAATATATAAAGAAGATAATGAATAATAACAATGCAAGAGGTTAAGGTGAATATACATCTACAGATTTAGTAGGCCAGTTGAAAACCCATGGTTCATACTGAGAGAGATTCGCAGGAAGTTGGAGAGAACCAGATATATAAGGACCTTCAAGACATAGGGGAAAGATAAACCACTTATCATCACTAGAATGGCGAGGGCCATGATTTGTATTAGTATGAAAATCGATATCTAGCATGAGAGCGTCCTTAACAACGAGCTTCTTTTTATGCAAGCGGACACCCCAATAGGTGCTATCACTCTTCATAGGGAGTAACTGGTAATTTTGAAAGAAGTTATCTACAGTATAATTTGAAGGGATAATTGGAATATGTTTATATTTAAGACTTTGGTGTTCTTCAGAATATCGTGATCCTTTGCCAGCGCCACGAGAGGCATATTCAAGTAATAATCTAATACAATCTCCACCAAGTTGATATACCGCTCGCGAAAATCTCTCGTCAGAAATTATTTGGTAAAATAGTGGAAGTTTAGGATCGTAGCGAGGAAGTGGAAGACCAGCTTCAAGTTGGCCTAACGAAACTATGATTTTTTGGCGAGAACATTGAAAATTGGAAAATAGTTCAAGAGAAAGGTCAGATTTAAGACTTTGACCTGAGATTAAAGATAAGTTAAATCCTTTGTTTTTGAGTTTTTCTTGCATCAAATTGAAGGCAGTCAAGTTTTTAGCACCAACAACAACCATTTTTAGAGTATGGGAATGAAAGAAGATTGAAAAAGAAGGAAGAAATTGCGAAAATAACAGATGCGCAATTTTCGGAAGAACAGTAAAATTTGCAGAGAAGAAGAAAGAAAGAGAATGTAAAAAGAGAAAAAGAGGAGAATGAAAGAGGTATTTATAGGAGAGGAAGTTTCTCGAGAAAGTAAATGTAATTAATACAATGAAAGGACGTGAATGGTCAGATTATAGCGGTTTAAGTTGACGTGTCGAAAAATATATGGATGACAAAATTACGTGGAGACAGCTGGTGAAAAGCTTAGAGACGTGTCAAAACAAAGATGGAGGTGAAAGGATAGGTGATTGCAGAAATTTATTCTCACGATCTTCTCTTCTTCGCAGAGAAAAGACATGAGAAGAGGCAAGATGTAGGACCAGAATATCGCCATAACGATATTCTTGCGATGAGAACAACGCTTTCACGAGAAGGTCGAATGTTCCTACAATATTAACGACATCTTTCACGAGAGCGTCGTGAGATTCTCCAACGACATTTGGCGAGTGTCATGAGAAAGCATCATAATAGCTGACGATTGAAGAAGCATGGTAAAACCGTGTTGTTTCACGAGGACTACGAAAGTTGGCGATAATTAACATTGTAACTATCGCGATGAGATCGTAGAATAGATCCGAAAGAAGGGGAAAACTTAGCGGTCGCCCACTATGTAATCTCCTATATAAAGGGTTCAGGTAAGTCCAGAAGAGGATGATGTATTTTTTAGAATTGAGAAAGTCTTGAGGAGAGAGAAACTCTAGAAAGAAAGTTGTATTTCTGAGTTTGAATATTTTCTGTAAACATTTCTGAGATCTAAATAATAAAGTGTCGTTTAATTCTTCAAATCTTCAACTAGTTTCTCATAGAGTTCTGTAGAATCCTAATAGGGGTGTAGTGTGGGAATTCCTGCTACTACAGAGACAGAAGCATAGTATTTCTCGTTTTAGCAGAGACCTCAATAAGAACATCTATCACGAGTTCATTCTACAATGTGAACTATTTATCGTTTTAGCAGAGACCTCAATAAGAACAACTCACAATATGAACAACCATTATGAGTTCATTCCACATTAAGAACATCTATCACGAGTTCATTCACAGTCTGTAAGAATTACTTTATTTATTTCCGATAAGAGTAGTATGGTCATTTTCACAGTGTGCATAATATTTATTGCACTATTTTCTTCCAATAAAGGTAATATGGTCATTTTCGCATTCGATAACATTTACTGTACTTATTTCCGATAAGGGTAGTATGGTCATTTTTCACAGTCTCCATAATATGTATTGCACTTATTTCCAATAAGGGTAATATGGTCATTTTCGCATTCGGTAACATTTACTTTACTTATTTTCGATAAGGGTAGTATGGTCATTTTCACTGTCTCCAAAATATTTATGGGTCTTATTTTCAATAAGGGCAATTTGGTCATTTTCACAGTCTGAAACATTTTACTTTACATATTTTCGATAAGGGTAGTATGGTCATTTTCATAATCTGCATAATATTTGTTGCACTTATTAACAACAAGGGTAATATGGTCATTTTCACAGTCTGTAACATTTACTTTACTTATTTCAGATTAGGATAGTATGGTCATTTTCACTGTCTCCATAATATTTATGGCACTTATTTCCAATAAGGGCAATATGGTCATTTTCAAAGTCTGCATCATTTATTTTACTTATTTCCGATAAGTGTAGTATGGTCATTTTCACAATCTGCCTAATATTTATTGCATTGTTTATCTCCTATAAAGGTAATATGGTCATTTTCGCAATCGGTAACATTTACTTGACTTATTTCTGATAAGGGTAGTATAGTCATTTTCACTGTTTCCATAATATTTATGGCACTTATTTCCAATAAGGGCAATATGGTCATTTTCACAGTCTGTAACATTTACTTTACTTATTTCCGTAAGGGTAGTATGGTCATTTTCACTATCTGCATAATATTTATTGCACTCTTTTTTCCTATAAAGGTAATATGGTCATTTTCGCAATCGGGAACATTTACTTTACTTATTTCTGATAAGGGTAGTATGGTCATTTTCACTATCTCAACTCTGATATATTCGTCTTTAGTTCATCTGAACGAAACTCAGGTCTAATTCTAGTTATTCGAACCTGTGATGTTTAATTCTGATGTATTTCGTCTTCAGTTCATCCGAAAGAGAGACTCAGGTCTAACTCTGGTAATCTTTGAACTGTGATGTTCAATTCTGATATATTTCGTCCTCAGTTCATCCGGAAACGAGAAACTCATGTCTATCTCAGGTCATTATTGAACCTGTGATGTTCAATTATGATATATTTCGTCTGCAGTTCATCCGAACGAGAAACTCAGGTCTAACTCTAGTAATCTTTGAACCTGTGATGTTCAGTTCTGATATATTTCGTCTGCAGTTCATCCGAACGAGAAACTCAGGTCTAACTATGGTAATCTTTGAACCTGTGATGTTAAATCATGATATATTTCTTCCTCAGTTCATCCGAAAACGAGAAACTCAGGTCATTATTGGCTCGGCTTCTGAACTTGCAACTACGAACGTGTCTTCCGGTACAACTCACAATGGGAGACAGAAGCATAGCATTTCTCGTTTTAGCAGTGACCTCAATAAGAACATCTATCACGAGTTCATTCTACAATGTGAACTATTTATCGTTTTAGCAGAGACCTCAATAAGAACAACTCACAATATGAACAACCATTATGAGTTCATTCCACATTAAGAACATCTATCACGAGTTCATTCACAGTCTGTAAGAATTACTTTACTTATTTCTGATAAGAGTAGTATGGTCATTTTCACAGTCTGCATAATATTTATTGCACTTTTTTCTTCCAATAAAGGTATTCTGGTCATTTTCGCATTCGGTAACATTTACTTTACTTATTTCTGATAAGGGTAGTATGGTTATTTTTCACGGTCTCAATAATATGTATTGCACTTATTTCCAATAAGGGTAATATGGTCATTTTCACAGTCTGTAATATTTACTTTACTTATTTCCGATAAGGGTAGTATGGTCATTTTCACTGTCTCCAAAATATTTATGGCTGTTATTTCCAATAACGACAATTTGGTCATTTTCACAGTCTGAAACATTTACTTTACGTATTTCTGATAAGGGTAGTATGGTCATTTTCACAATCTGCATAATATTTGTTGCACTTATTAACAACACGGGTAATATGGTTATTTTCACGGTCTGTAACATTTACTTTACTTATTTCCGATAAGGGTAGTATGGTCATTTTCACTGTCTCCATAATATTTATGGCACTTATTTCCAATAAGGGCAATATGGTCATTTTTAAAGTCTGTATCATTTACTTTACTTATTTCCGATAAGTGTAGTATGGTCATTTTCACAATCTGCCTAATATTTATTGCATTATTTTTCCTATTAAGGTAATATGGTCATTTTCGCAATTGGTAACATTAACTTAACTTATTTCTGATAAGGGTAGTATGGTCATTTTCACTGTCTCCATAATATTTATGACACTTATTTCCAATAAGGGCAATATAGTCATTTTCACAGTCTGTAACATTTACTTTACTTATTTCCGTAAGGGTAGTATGGTCATTTTCATTGTCTGCATAATATTTATTGCACTTTTTTTCCCTAGAAAGGTAATATGGTCATTTTCGCAATCGGTAACATTTACTTTACTTATTTCTGATAAGGGTAGTATGGTCATTTTCACTGTCTCAATTTTGATATATTCGTCTTTAGTACAACTCTGAACGAAACTCAGGTCTAATTCCAGTTATTCGAACCTGTGATGTTCAATTCTAATATATTTCGTATTCAGTTCATCCGAAAGAGAGACTCAGGTCTAACTCTGGTAATCTTTGAACTGTGATGTTCAATTCTGATATATTTTGTCCTCAGTTCATCCGAAAACGAGAAACTCATGTCTAACCCAAGTAATATTTGAACCTGTGATATTCAATTCTGATATATTTCGTCTCCAGTTCATCCGAAAGAGAAACTCAGGTCTAACTCTAGTAATATTTGAACCTGTGATGTTCAATTCTGATATATTTGGTCTCCAGTTCATCCGAAAGAGATACTCAGGTCTAACTCTAGTAATCTTTGAACCTGTGATGTTCAATTCTGATATATTTCGTCTGCAGTTCATCCGAACGAGAAACTCAGGTCTAACTATGGTAATCTTTGAACCCGAAAACGAGAAACTCAGGTCTAACTCAGGTCATTATTGGCTCGGCTTCTGAACTTGCTTTAGCAGGCCATCTGAACTTCGCAACTACGAACGTGTCTTCCGGTACAACTCACAATGGGAGACAGAAGCATAGCATTTCTCGTTTTAGCAGTGACCTCAATAAGAACATCTATCACGAGTTCATTCTACAATGTGAACTATTTATCGTTTTAGCAGAGACCTCAATAAGAACAACTCACAATATGAACAACCATTATGAGTTCATTCCACATTAAGAACATCTATCACGAGTTCATTCACAGTCTGTAAGAATTACTTTACTTATTTCCGATAAGAGTAGTATGGTCATTTTCACAATGTGCATAATATTTATTGCACTTTTTTCTTCCAATAAAGGTAATATGGTCATTTTCGCATTCAGTAACATTTACTTTACTTATTTCTGATAAGGGTAGTATGGTCATTTTTCACAGTCTCCATAATATGTATTCTACTTATTTCCAATAAGGGTAATATGGTCGTCTGTAACATTTACTGTACTTATTTCCGATAAGGGTAGTATGGTCATTTTCACTGTCTCCAAAATATTTATGCCACTTATTTCCAATAAGGGCAATTTGGTCATTTCCGCAATCGGTAACATTTACTTTACGTATACCCGATAAGGGTAGTATGGTCATTTTCACTGTCTCCATAATATTTATGGCACTTATTAACAACAAGGGTAATATGGTCATTTTCACAGTCTGTAACATTTACTTTACTTATTTCCGATAAGGGTAGTATTGTAGTTGCAGGAATTCCCACACTACACCCTTGTTAAGATTCTACAGAAATCTATTGGAAATCAATTAAACTTCAAAGATTTAAGCAACACTTTACTATTCAAATCTCAGAAATGTTTACAGAAATGGAAGAAGTCAAGATTACAAACATTCTCTTGAAGTTTCTCTCTCCTCTAAACTCTTTCAACTCTCAAAAATACATCATCCTCTTCTGGACTTATTCGAACCCTTTATATAGGAAATTACATAGTGGATGACAGCTAAGTTTTCCCCTTCTTTCGGATCCATTCTGCGATCTCCTCGCAGTAATCATTATGTTCATTCTCGCAAGAATTGTAACCATCGCGGTATAAATTTACTCTTCTCATATTCTCTTCAATCGTCAGCCTTTCTGTCATTCTTTTAATGTTTTTATGACACTCGCCAAGTGTTATTGTAGCGCTCGCGGGATTATTTGTAGAAGCGTTGTTAATATCGCAAGAATATTGCTATGGCGATATTCTGGTCCTACATCTTGCCTCTTCTCATGTCTTTTCTGCGAAGAAGAGAAGATCATGAGAACAAATTGCTGCTAGTTCCTATGGATCCTGCGTTCCACGCTTGTTTAGGCGACGGAGACAAGGAAAACACACACATATTGCTATTCCCAAGTGTTAATAATTTTTTTTTTTTGATATATATATATATAACTTTATTCTTCTTGGTCTCATTGGTCTGGTCTCTTTATTATTTAGTAACTCAATCACTCTATTCCATCCGGCATTGGTAACAATTCGATGTGTTGGGCCCCCCCAAATCACTTAAGAAACATATAATTTTTCAAATAAAATAAATAAAAACAGAACGTAGTGTGATGATTCCATTGTAACACTTGAACTATGTCTTTTTATGAATAGACTCTGTTATTGGGTTCCTTAACTCCTACAACCAAGACGTTTCCATCCACTTAGACTGGTTAGTGTCATCCTAAATCGGCACAAATTTCTAGGCTCTTAAGTTTTAATTTTTCTATTTTTTTTAATTTTTTTTTTAATTAAAAACTAACCAAAAGTTTTTCCCTCTCCCCCAAACTTAAACCTAACATTGTCCTCAATGTTTCAAATTAAAGTGCAGTACCAAAAGTATAAGTAACAAGAGGAATAAAGAGGTAAGTCAGAAAGATAGTACCTGGATGAAGCGCAACAATCCTTCAATGGGAGCAAGAAAGAAAGAAAATAAAACAAAAATAAAAACAATATACAACAACAGTTGGGTCCTCCAGAGGGGCCTTAATATCACCATGTATGGGTTGCCTCCCATTAGCTCTAAGTTTATCGTCTTCAGCCAGACATAACAAAGAATTAATCACCTCGAATCATATAGTAATAACCGAAACAATTGAGGATCATATGCATCAAAAAGTATTATCGCGGACAAAAGGAAACTGCAACAAACCAAGAAAGTGAATAAACATAGCACACCCTTGTCTAGTTTCCTATTTAAAACAACTACATCTAGTTGTGGTTCACGTTCAGGTTCAATAAAGTGGTCTAAATTAAATATTTTCATGGGATGCACCTCCTCATAAGTAAGATCCGAAATATCAGGTTGTAAAGTCTGCAAAAACTCAAATATTAATTTAGAAGCACATAATAGTAACCTGAACATATGTGGATCCTCAAAGTCAATTAGATTTGACTTACATAGTTGCTGACCATATTGAAAGTGATGGTCATTCTTAAGGAAATGTGTCGACAATTTTAATTTCCTAAAATAATTAGGTTTAGTTCTAAAAACTATATAATGACACATTTCAAATTGAGATACTCCCACATTTGGTAAATAAAATCTTGGTGGGACAACAAAGTCAATTATGGTATTATAGGCTGCATTAACCACATCAACCAGAGGATGGGTTTTTATCAACTGAGTTTCTTTTTGGACATAACTAGGTTCAGGAAAATGTGCATGAAGATAGTCTCTTAAGATGGTATAGGCACATACGTCAAGTCTCAAGCTAAGGACCTTTGTAAGAGTCAAGGGTAAACCACTGGGGGAATGATATTCACCCCCAAACTTAAACTTAGAATTGTCAATATCCTTAGATAAACTAGTCACAATTTCCTTAATTTCTAAATTATCAGATTTAGGAATATGATCTTTTATTTCTTTTAAGTTGTAATCATGTGGTTCTACATTTCTATAATCCTCAGAAGGGACTATTGTTTCCGAATCACTAGACTATAAAACACTAGTCTCATGATAAACTCTTTCCTCTAAGCCATCATCAGCTTCATAATCACAATGATATACTACACCATCTAAAACTATGGTATCTCTAGTCAAATCCACTTCCTTTTGAACAGGTGAATAATCAACAATATTATGAGGATTTAAACTAGAATCACCATGATCATTGAAAGGCTCAATTAGTGTAACAATTTCCTCGTCATCATGACTACATTTTTCATAATCTTCATCAGTACTATCCTCATCATCATCACAATATGAATATGGTTGAACCTTATCTACTTTGCAATTAAGTTCATTTAGAGCAATACTTAAAGCTGCAATTCTTTCCTTCGTATTTAAGTCATGCCTGAGTGACTCTTCATAAAATTGTTCCCTTAGTATGTCATTCTTATTTAAATTTTCAGTCAACTGCTTGAGTGAATTTTCTTATGAAAGACTAGGATCATAAGAATTATTTTGTTGTAACTGCTTCATTAAATTCTCCAAAGATGGAGAACTTACATTTTGATCATTACAATATTGCTCACTTACTCATTCAAATGACTGGTAGACGTGCGGATAGTAATTGGGATCACCATGGTAAGAACCATAGCCTTCTGAAGGTCGGTGGTGGTCCTAATTACTATTCACACTTTGGTCATAGTACGGATATTGTCCATTTTGATACTCAGTCGAATAATCATAATATTGGTCTTTATAATACCAACTCGATATTTTCTGTGCACATGCAAATGCAGGGTCGACTAAAATTGGTAGGCTCAGGTTACCTCAAGCAGAATATACCTATAGTCAAAGACTGGTCAACGGTACTGGGCTGAGGCTTGTGGTGTTTCAGATGATAACGCCCAGAGGGTTCACCGTACTAAACCACGAGTTTTCCTAAAATCGGTGCCGGAAGATGCATTGTTGTGTGTGCACGTGTATTTTTTTTAATATACTATTTACAAAGAGAAAAATAAAATAAATTATGTACAAATAAATAAAGAATACTACCTTATTTACAAAAATAAAATCTTGAGTATGCTACTTACCTTTTTGGTAGGCAAATCCAAAATAAATGGAAAGTATTACCTGCACAACAAAAACAAGAATAATACCCAAGTAAAATCAAAGAAAATAAAATATTTACAAAAATAAATCTAAAACCTAACCTAAATACAGTCCGCGTCGGCGGCGCCAAAAACTGATGTAGTTTTACAAGTGGTGACCCGGGTTCGTTCCCCGGCAGCGGCGCCAAAAACTGATGTAGTTTTACAAGTGGTAAGTATAGGTTGTCGTTCACTCGGACTTTAATGAAGATTTGGTTTTTGATTATTAGAAGAGAATACTAAGACAAATTAATTAAAATTTCTTTTTGTTTACCAAGGAGAGAAAATTCTAGGGTTTTGGATTCCACTACTCCCAATATTTGTAAACTCAATAACAATTTCTTTGACAAAATACTCCTATTTTACTCAAAACAATTTTCGAACCCAATCTCATGCTTTGGAAAATATAACGTTACAAGCTCTTTTTTTTATGACTCTTGTCTTTATTCTAAGGCCTAATCCTCCTTCGCTTATAAAATAACGGTAGAAACTACCCAAAACAGTTTTTACGAAGCATATAAAGAAGAGAGAATTTTTAGACAAATTAAAACACAATTTTGGAGTATTTATGCCAAAGAAAATAATTACTAAAATTCACTCATTAAAAATAGCTTCTTCCAAAACCCTAGAGAATAGATTTAGCTACTCATAGAATCAAAAGTGAAGAAAATTTCATTAATCATTGTATTCAAAAAAATAGAAATAAGCTTACAATGATTTCTGCAGAAAATGATAAAAGTCTGTTGTTGTTGGTAAACGATAAAGGTCACTGCTGTTGAACTGCGATACTGTTAACTGTCGTTGATAAACGATAGAATATTGCGACTGTCTTCCACGCACCTTTGTTCTTCGTGTTCTTGAGCATGCAGCAGCAACAACAACTTCCTGAAACGTCTTGTTCTCTGATTTTAAACCTCTCTATTCTTCTCCAAAGTTTTCGTCCCCCCCTTTTGAGTATCGGCCACCTTATATATGCACAACAGGTACGATAATAACTCATGAATCTCTTTCTTTTCTTTCATGGAATTTTCCCTTCAAGTCACGGGAATATCTCCCTCTATCTTCTATGGAAATCGAAATATCTTCTAAAGATCTTTTTGTTGCGTCCCTGAACAGTCATTGCTTCTCTAAATATGTTAATCAATCAATAAGATCGAATATCAGGGCACAATCTTCCCATATTCCTCACGTATATACCATACTCACGAAATTTTCTTTCCTTTCCTGTTACATTGAGAAAAACAAGGAAACTCTCTTCTTTGACGCAACCAACCCTGTTACCACTTCTGGTTCATCGAAAAAAAGTTATTACGAGTCCAATATAAGACCACTGTCCGACTAAATCTCTCTAAAACTTGTCCCAAACTTCCCGTGAAGAGTTCATGCCACTGTTTAATCATGAAACTTGATATCTAGGCAATTTCAATTCAATCTAACACCCTTACCAGCCCTGTTTATCTCATTGGAGTAAACCCAATTGATCTTAGCTGTTGAATCCCACTATAACACGTTCAGAAATCAAACCCTAATTTTTGCCGTGAAGAACATATTTTCCCGCCAAAACAGTGAACTTTGATTCTTGTTCTGCTGATTATTTAGCAAATTTTGATCAAAACAAATACCATTACCAGACCTGTTTAGACCTTAGGAACAAACCCATTCAATTTCAGCACTTTAATCTCAGTAGAACACCATCAAATCTTCAACCCTAATTCTGGTCCTCTTTTCCCGCCAAAATTCGAATTTCAAATGAAGAAGATGACTCTCCCCTTATCCAACAGTGGCGTCCCTTTAGCAATTTTGGGGTATAAGGAGTAATTTGGGCTGTGAATAGCGATTCTTGGGGTAGAAGGACTAATTTGGGCTGTATATAGTGAAAACTCCTGTGTGCCTTTATCAACTCCTCCGGGCGCCTTTAGCGACTCTTCTGGGACATTTCTGGGGGTGCCTTTAACACTTTTCCGGGTGCTTTTAGTAGTTTCTCGATCAACCATCTCTTACCTCTCATATTCACATCTTTTCTTCAATTTCATCACTAAGGTTGCCATGCTTTTCAGACATAATTTGCATCACTAAAGCCGACATGCCTTTCAGAGGTGAAGAAATAAAAGTAAATAATGAGAGATAATTTGCCTCCATCAGCAGTTGCACATGAAGTGACACTTTAGCCCTTCTAAGCGACGTTTCTTCTTCTTTTGCTCCAAAGTAACTGAAACTCAAAATCAAACATAAAATACATAATTTACAAGAAAACATAGTAAAGAAAGCATAAATAATAGATAAATATCAAGGTGTTTTAGACACCTATCAGAAACCCAACACTCTCTTATCTCTTAGATCCTTCACAGATGAAGTAAGAAATATTCCTTTATTAGTTTTAACAATATATTGTTGCCCCTATTTCTTATCTTTATCTGTGCTCGTAGGAAATTGAAGAATTAGAACCACTTCCTGCGAAGACCAAAGAGAAGTCTACAACTGATTGCAAGGGAAAATCCACTGCTCCTCCTAAAGGAAAACCTACTGCCCCTCGCAATGAGGAATCTGGCGATCCTCCTTCAAAGAAAAGGAAAACTCAACACTCTTCTTCTTCAGCTTCTCAACTAATCTCAGAAAATTTAAGTGTTGATGTTGAAAAGGATGATGATAATGATTTTAATGATAACAATGGCTTTCCCTCCATAAAGGATTCTTCTTCTTCTGAGTCTTCAATGACTCAGTTGTCTATGCTTTTTGGCGATCCTTCTCGTGGAATTGCAAATGAGTATGGAGATGAAACTCTTAATGAGATATCCCAAGCACTTGTTAAAGTCTGCGATGCTCCAATTTTAGTTGATAATAATTCTCTTCGCGGGGTCTCAAGATCGCTAACTCCAAGTTTCTTAAATGCACTTGGTATCCTGGTATGTTTTTTCTTAATTATTTTATTTTCATATTTATTTCTTCGCCAAATCTCTTTAATTTATAAAGCTCTATCGCAGGTTGGAAGAGCTTCTTTTGCTGTCGCTTCCGATTTGGATAATAGACGTGCTATATATGAGAAGAAAATTGTTAATCTTCTCCAAGATAATGAAAAGCTTGAAGTTGAAGTTGTTGAGCTTCGCAAGAAAAACACGCAGCTAGATACTAAAGCTTCAGTTGATAAGCAGAAGATCTCTGATCTTAATAAAGTTAATGAACAACTTTATGGTATAATTTATTTCTTTTTTCTTTCAATTATGCTTTCCCCATCGCAGCTTATTCAAGCAATCACTTTTGCAGATGTTTATGGCCTTACTGACGAGACTGCATGTAGGGACAGAATATCGCAAGATATTGGGTTACGAACATAGTAACAAATACAAGATAAAAAAGTCGCAAGATAATGCGATAATAGAAGAAACACGGGAGAAGTGTGAAAGGTTTGCGAATATAGAATAAATTTACGATCAAAGGTTGCGATGCTTCGCAGGTTATATACAGTTGCACAGATTTCACTATAAATAATATTTCAAATGCTAGATTGGGGGGATACTTTAAGTGAGTGTTAGAAAAAGACTTAGGAGAGAGAACATAGAAAGTTGTAACTGTTCTAAGTTCCATTAACATATTTTTTTGTAATCAGTTGAGAATATTAATGAGTAAATTGTCATTTTTCATCAAGACCTTCTTAAAGTTTTATGAATTCTACTGAGGGTATAGTTGTAGGATTTTCTGCAACTACATAATTGGCGCTAGAAGGAGGGGACCTGAAGATTGTTATAGCATAAATTTGAAGGAGTTTTGGAAATTTGAAAATCAAATGGAGTCAGTAGATGAAGATTGCAAAAAAGAAGAATGTAATATGATCACAAAGACAATGATTGATGAATTTCATAACAACATGAAGGGGAGGATACACAAACGAGATTGTAGAGGAAGAAAGATCATGGAAGTGGAGAAAATAACAACTTTGAAAGAATGGGAAAAGGAGAAAATCACATTTTCAGTAGCAGAAATTCCAAATGAAGACTTGAACCACATTTCACCATTAGTAGTCACAATTCCGATCATGCGAGAAGAAAAGAAAACTATAAAATCTATAGAAAAATGGAAATTAAACCGAGTTTTGATTGATACAGGGAGTTCTGTTGATATTATATTTTATCATGCACTTAAAGGGATGGGGATTAAAGATGAAGAGATCACAAATTCAGAATGTATTATCCATGGATTGGGAAAATCTACAACAAAATCCAAAGGGGAAATAATGTTACGAGTACCGCTGGGAGAAATCGAAACACACATAGTTTTATGTGTGGTAGATATGGAATCTCCATATAAGATGCTGATGGGAAGACCATGGATTCATGCGATTAAAGCTGTTGCTTCGACATTACATCAATCAATTAAGTTTCCTACACCAAGCGGGATACAAGAAATAAAAGAGGATCTTGATAGTGCAAAATTTTGTTATCAGATTAAAGTAAAAGCAGTACAACATATTCGCGATAAGGATGTTTTTACATTCATATTTGAGAATATCATTTGTAGATATGGAGTTACAACATAATTAGTATCCGACAATGGGAAACAATTTGAAGGGCAGAGTATAGAGATGTTACTCAGGGATTTTAGGATAAAATGTGGAAAATCAACTCCATTATATCCACAACCTAATGGACATGCAGAGGCAACAAATAAAACAATCGTAGATACAATCAAAAAGAAATTAGAAGGACATCTCAGAGGGTGGTGCGAGCAAGTGCCTAATGAAGTCTGGGCATACAATACAACTAGAAGGGAGGCAACTGGAATGTCTCCTTATTGTTTAACATATGGAGTAGAAGCAGTATTACCAACAAAGGTTGTAATTCCGACAACAAAGAAAGAAGCTTGGGAAAGAAATTTAATTGCAGGGGTGATATTAAGTGAACTGTATGATTTGGAAGAAAAAAGGGAAAAGGTGTTGCGACATATGAAAATTTATCAGGAAAGATTAGCTCGAGAGTATAACAAGAGAGTTATTGAACGTGAGTATCAACCAGGTGATTTGGTCATGCGAGAAACACCTCCTACCAGAAAGAAAATGGAGGAAAACTAGCACCAAAATGGGATGGACCATATGTCATTAAAGAGGTTGTGGGAAGTGGAGCTTATCGGCTGATGGATCCAGAAGGGAAAGACATGGGTTTAAGACTTGGTCGACCCTGGAATAGATTGTATTTAAAAAGGTATTACCCATAAAACTCATGATCATTTTGCGAATATCGTTTGCTCGCCCAAAAACTACCAAAATTACAAATTTTAAAATTCTTATTGCGATCAACTTTCATTAAAGAAAGACGCAAAAATGTATTTGCTATCATCTTTCATAAAAGAAAGCCGCAAACTGTGACCAACTTTCAAAAAAGAAAGAAAGCCGCAGAAATTTTACACAGGCAAACCTTTGTGACGTACACCCTAGTTCGCGAAGCAACATTTCGCAAGAGGAAAAGTCCTAAAGTACGTCATTTAAGGGGGTACATATAAGCATGGCTCAGGGGAAACAGAACACCACCACGGAACCTGAGTACATGGACATTACGAGGTACATAACCCAAAAATGGGGTACCTATCTGGGTAAGACACCTTGGATTCTCAACCTAATCTTGCGATGTAATCTTGCGATGTAACATGATTTATGTTGGGCGACTAAGGCATACTGTCTTTCCAAAGAAGTGCAGAAAACGATCAAGGCGCCTAGGTACACGATTGAGTCAAGAGTGCCGGATGGGTTTGAATCACATCTTCCATTCTTGACAAGTCTTGGAAAATGATGCACTTGGCCCAAAGATACCCCATAGGGTGCAACCTCATAACTATAATCCCTATAGGCAAAAAGGATAAGAGGCTGCGATCATAAGCTGGTTGTTTCTAGAACCGGATGGGAAGAGATAACCTTGTATGGTCGATGTACGCTTCCTTGAAGGGGCAACCAAGGGGAAGATAAAGGGCAGCACCCTCCATTAGGGAGCTGATAAGTGCTATAAGACGCAAATATCATGAGGCTTTTTGTTCGCAAGAACATAAAGGCTTGTCATATTTGTGCAACAATCGTATTTCTGCGAGTAAAAAAAAAAACAAAAAAAAAGAATATATATGTACTCGCAGAATTAAATACAAAGAAGTTAAGATGAGATCAATGGGTTATTACATGAAAGTGTGATAACGTCCTGCGATTTCATCGCAAGACGATAATGTAACAAGGCTGTATATTCGCAAGTATATTAATACTTGTCATATTATCGCAAACACAAAAATATTATTAAGATAAAGTCAAGGGGTTGAGGCATGCGAATGCACCAACGTCCTGCGACTTTATCGCAAAAGAGGTGGCAAAGTAAGACCTTTATTTAGGAAGGCATGAGAAGACCACAGAAACTAATGAAGTCAATTCCATCAATATCATTGGAGATTCTTTATATTCTCAACAAGAATATGCATCAAGAATTCCTACCAAAAGAGGCAATTTTATTCGCAATCAAGGACGGATATTTCATACTCATTAAATTTTTCAAGGATTGAATACTTCTCATATTTCTTCAAGGATTGAATACTTCTTATACTTCTTCAAGGATGTTTCATAATTCTTCAAGGAGGTTTCATACTTCTTATACTTCAAGGGGGAGATTTCTTATTTACTTCGCAACAACCTGAAACTTTGCAACTTAAACTGAGGCAGATATTCTTATACTTACAACAACAATTGATCACCTGAAGAGCAATAATAAGGGGAAAGGGAATACTAAGCTAAGTCTTCAAGATATGTTATTTCTCTTCATATGATCAATTTATTCAATTTATGCAAATCAAGAAAGTATTCAATTAGAGAAAGCTCAAATCATTATCGCAAAATATAAAATATACTTCTTAAGGAACATAAACAGTAAGCAGAATTGTTTGTAAAAAGAAGACCAACAGTAACCAAGAGAAAGAGTTCAAAAGAAAGAAAAACAAGAGGATTAACGATAACTTAGGAAAGAAGTTTATCATGCTTAGTGCTCTTCATCAACACTTTGTGATGGATCTTTAAGATGAGTAGGATTATCAGCAGCGTTCAATTTTTGCGAAACATTACCCTTTGTAGAGCCTTCAACATGAGCTTCTCCTTGATGGATAAATTCTTTTTCAACATCAAGTCCTTCATCATCACTCTCGTAATCAAAGTCACTATCAAGATCACGAGCAACTTCATCATCAGATATTTCCAGAGGTTCAACTTTCACTGGAAACAAGGATCTTGATAAGAAAATGTTGTTTACGAAGACTTGAGCTTTCAGATGACTTTCACGAAGTAGAGCCTTATGGTGGTTAGTATCTTCAATATCTTTGGCATAAGCAAGATGGTTGAATCTCCGATTGGCACGATCACGAGAATTGATCAAACGAGTAGAAAGCAAAGCGTTCTTCTTGCGAAGCTCAGAACAGGTGGTCTCCAATCCATCTTTAACATTGCGAAGATTGTTCTCAGATTCTACGAGTGGAACAAAATTCAAAGAATCAATTCTGCGAATATAACAAAATTTAAAGGTATATCAAAGGCAGTCAAATTTTGATGACTACCTTCTCTTTGTGAAGTAAGAAATTGAGCTAAAGATAGACAACAATTCTTCATCTGACCCATAGATTTATCAAAACCATCACCAACTAATCCTTCAAGTCTGGATTGAAGCTTTTGATTTTTGGAAAGAAGAAATTTATTATCCTTCGCAAGTTTTGTATTAAGGTTTTCTAGTTGGGAATAATCTTCTTTAAGTTTATTCCTCTTAGTGCTCAAGATTATATTCTTATTAAGAAGGGATTTCTTCTCGGCAGCAAAAGAACTTCTCTCTGCATCTGAAGACTTCTTTAATTCCTCAAGTTCACCTTTTAACAAATAAAGGAGATTTTCTTGATCACAACATTTACTCTGAAGAATATTCAATTGTTGCGAAGAAACAGCCATTATATTCAAATACGAACATCTTTCTTCTGATAAGGTTTCATTCTCTTCTAATAGGGTTTCTATTCTTAAATCATCTTTAGTTAAAGAAGAAGTGAGCTGAGATATTTCATCGTTCAAAAAATTTTGATCGTAAATTAGTTGGGTATTCTCTTGGAAAGGGCATCTAAATTATCAAGAGCACATGAATGAAGACTAGATAAGTGGGAAAATTGGTTCAAAAGACTTTCATGCTTGTCTTGAGATTCTTCTTCGTCTGATTCATGATGAAGTACCAACATTCTACATTTCTGGATTGATTCTATAAAGGGGAATGTGTTTTAATGGGTGTTTTAGGCATGCGAGAAATAGAAACAAACAAAAGGAGAAAATATAAAGATAATAGCAATACCTTTTAATGCATCATTCCTCTTACGAAGGATTGCACAATCTAGAGAATCATTTTGAAGCTGATGATTCGCTTTACGAAGATTCTCACACTCCGCTTTCAAAGACTCATGAGTTTGGCGAAGCAATTCAACTTATTTTTCCAGGGCTTGATGTAAAATTGAAACATCAGGATTGATGAAGTTGTTGAGCATTTCACAAAATTCAGACTGCGAGCGAACATTTGAAGACTTCGCAGTATTACTCAAAATATCAGATAACATCTGGAAAGCTGAGTAAATTCCATCTCGAACTTCTTGAGGAAGGGGAGAAGAATTCGAAGGAATAAAAGCAAGATATTGGAATAAAAGCAAGATATTAAAAAAAAAAAGTAACGGTTGTATTCTCACGATCATTACTTCTTCGCAAAAATGACATGAGAAGAGGCAAGATGTAGGGACAGAATATCGCAATATATTGGGTTACGAACATAGTAACAAATACAAGAGAAAAGTATCGCAAGATAATGCGATAATAGAAGAAACACGGGAGAAGTGTGAAGGGTTTGCGAATATAGAATAAATTTACGATCAAAGTTGCGATGCTTCGCAGGTTATATACAGTTGTACAGATTTCACTATAAAAAATAGTTCAAATGCTAGATTGGGGGGGTTCTTTAAGTGAGTGTTAGAAAAAGTCTTAGGAGAGAGAACAGAGAAAGTTGTAACTGTTCTAAGTTCCATTAATATATTTCTTTGTAATCAGGTTAGAATATTAATGTGTAAATTGTCATTTTTCATCAAGAACTTCTTAAAGTTTTATGAATTATACTGAGGGTGTAGTTGTAGGATTTGCATTCCTTCAATCTTTTCCTGAACTTGTAGATGATAGTACCCTCCTTGCTCGTTTTAATAGTTCTTTGAGTAATTTCACAGATGATCAAATTAGATCCCTTTCTGTAGATGAACTCAAATCCAAGGTTAATCTTTTCAAGATTGAGCATAGATTCAATTTAAGTTTGACTAATAAGTTTAAGCGTCTTTATCTTGATTCAAAAGAAATAATTAATGGATTAAGAAGTAGAAATAGTGATCTTATTGACGAGAAAGATCAAGCAATTAAAAAAGGCACCAAGACCCTAGCAGATTTCCATAAAACTCTTTTTAATGTTCAAATGGAAAGAGATAGACTCATCTGCGAGAATAAAGACCTTGCGAGGGAAAATCAAGTTCGCTCTCGCCTTCTTATTACTAGTGATGATGAATTTTCTTGGGCTGCGATGGTTCTTAACAATGCCAGAAATAGCTTAGGTGTAGATGTTAGTCTTCATACTGAACAAGCAGCTTTAATTAGAGACATGATTTCTGAAAGAAAAGGTTGCTAATTGTTCCACTATGTTGATTTCTTGTTTTTAGTGTTCTTCCCTGTAAAATTTCTAATCTGTTGTTACATTCTCGCATAATCTGAAGAGAGATGTCGTGTAAGAATAGGAGAACTTGAAGATGATAAACATCAACTCGCGGATAATCTTGCTGCTCACAACGAGAAATATTCACGATTGAAAGAACAATTTGGAATTACCATTGCAAATTTTAATAGATCTCTCATCATTACTCGCAATAATTCCACTAAACAGGTTTATGACGATCATGGGATTTCTCACTCTATATATCCTGATCTTGCAAAGGAAGTACCATCAGAAATTCCAGATCTTGTTATCTCTAACACCGATGAAGAGTCTGACGATAGTGAAGATGATGATAATGATGAAGGAAAAAATTCTGACAGTGGGGAAAAATCTGATAAGGATAATGAAGAAAAGAAATCTGACGAGGAAGAGAAATTTGACGAAGATGGAGATAACAATGTAGATGAGGAAGGGGAAAAATCTAGTAAAAAAGGAAACGATGGATCTAACTAGTTCTATTTCTTCTTCTTATTTTCTCTGTAAATTCTGTATACTTTTCTATTTTTTCTTGATGTAATATTCTTGCGAGCTTCTCCAATTTGTTGCAAGTTGCTTCAGCTTAATGTATAAATTTCCTTTGCTTCCATCTGTATGAATTAGAGAACAATCCTTTTCTGCAATATAATTAACCAATATAATTCTTATATGTTAATTATATGTGTCTCATAATAATGTCCATGTAATTTTCTCATATGATGATGAATAATAATTTCATCATTCTGTGCATTCCATACTTGCCTCTGTTATTCATCTGCAATATGAGAAAATTGGTTACATTTTGAATATTAGTTGTAAAAAGTATATGTTGTCTCAATACCTGCAATGATATTGTTGGCGAATTTCATAATTATTGCAATGCTATCGCAAACATTAAATCTTGTGATTTTATTATATCTTTTGCATAGATATTGCAGATCTTATAATTTTTGTGATACTATTTTTTGCGATCTTATGGTCTTATTATGCCCTCCTACTTAAAGGTCTTACTTTTCCACACTTCTCTTTTTGCGAAAAAATCGCAGGACGTCTTTACATTTTTATGTATTGACCCATTGATCTTGCCTTATCATTTTTTAGTATTATAGACTCTTCAGGATATTTGTCACGCGACAATATGACAGGCCTAAATATTCTTGCGAACATAAAGTCCCGTGACATTGCCGTCTTTGCGATGAAATCGCAGGACGTCTTTACACTTATGTAAAAACCCATTGATCTCATCTTAACTTTTTCTCTTATGGCTTTTTGCCTCTGTATAATTTACGTCATGCGACAATATGACAGGCCTAAATGATCTTGCGATCATATATCCCCATGACATTGCCGTCTTAAGACACTTATCAGCTCCCTAATGGAGGGTGCCACCCTTATCTCCCCCTGGTTGCCCCTTCAAGGAGGGCACATCGGCCATACAAGACTAGCTCCTCCCATCTAGATTTACCAACAACTAGTTGTTTTCGCAGCTTCTTGTCCTTTATGCCTATATGTATTATAGTTATAAGACTGCACCCTAAGTGGGGTTTTCTTCAGGACGAGTGCATCATAGCCAAGACTTACCAAAGATGGCCAGGGTAGGTTCGTCCATCCCGGGAACCTTTGGCTCAACCGTGTACCTCGGCGCCTTGGTCATACTCTGCACTCCTTAGAAGAGATTCTCGGTCGTCCAACCAGGGTATAACCTTATAAAGTTGGATATCCAAGATCTCTCTCCCGGATAGGTTTTCTTTAACCCCAACATCTGTATGACTTAGGTTCCAGCAGCGGTGTAACCTTATCCCTGAATCATATAAAGAGATACCCCCCTTATGACGTGCTTGCAGGTCTTACATTTGCCTCTTGCGAAATTTTATTCGCGAACTAGGGTGCACGCTATAAAGGTTTGTCCCATTCTTTAAATCTCTGCGAAATTTTATTCGCGTTTCTTAAAAGTTTCTTGCGAGCATCATAGCTTCTATTAGAATTTATTTTCTTTTCTAGTTCAACTTTTTAATTTCATCTTTTCCATTAAGGCAGAATACAATTTCTCTCAACAATTTCATCCTTTTATTTTTTTCTTTTTCACCTAAGTTTTGTTGTTTGCTCTTTTCCCGCGAGTCACTCGTCATTTCCTCCTCTTACTGCTACATCAAATATTTTTTGAAACGTTTTCTTGAAATCATTCTTCTCATCATTTCTTCTTTCTACTTACTGTTCTCTGTATCTGCTCTTTTGTTGCGCTTTGTTATTTGCTTTTCATTTGCGAGACACTCACCATCTGTTTCTTCTTGCTTCTCTATTGAATCAATCATCAATCTTTCACATCTCTGTTGCTTCTTAATTCTGCACTTCCAATTGTTATTCTTCCCAGCCCTTTCCTCGCAAGATTTTATATCAATTTCATAACATTTTTTACTTTCTCCCCAATCTCCTTTAATTACTCCAACACCATTAGGATGAGGAAATTTAATGCACTGATGGAAGGTAGATGCAACACCTAATATCCCATGTAGCCAAGGCTGTCCAATCAAGGCATTATAAGGTGATTCAATATCGATAACACAGAATAAGATCTTGGAGGACATCCCCTTTAACGGAATTCTCATTGTGATCTCACCTTTGGGTTTGTTGGCAGTACCATTAAAACCATAAATCTTATATGTTGATGGTATTAAATCTTCATCTTTTCCACCCATGGTTCTATAGGTATGATATAATAAGATATCCACAGAGCTTCCAGTGTCAATTAGGACTCTATCAATAGCCCATGATTCTTCTACTTCACTGTTATTTTCTTCATCTTCTTCTTGTGTTTGTCTTGGTTTTATTTCCAACCTTACCACCAATGGGTTATCATGCAACTCGCCAGGTTCTGGTACCTCTTGTGCTGTAAAAGAAAGAATTTGTTTCTGCCATTCTTCTAATGGCGAGACTCTTGCTATATTCATTATTTCTTTTCCATCCATATCTCTGGCAAAGACTCTACTTAGGACATTATCATGAAAATCCTCGATAATTCTGAAAGAATGTACAATATAATTGCAAAACAAATTCTTTGCTTTGGCTCCAACCTCTATGACAAAAGTTTATGCTCCTTTTATACTATTCACTCTGCGATTGTCTTGTGGTGGTGGTAATCGTTGCGATTGTTGATGCCCTCTTAGAAAATGATTTATCTTTCCTTGATCAATCATTCTTAGAATTATCCTCTTTACATTTCTGCAGTCATTTATCGAATGGCCATGGAAATGATGATAAGGACAGAACTCTTGATTACGATTATTAGGATGTGGTTCCTTCCCCATGTTCCATGGCGATGGTATATCTTCTACCAAAATGATAGCTTCCCAGATTTTCTCTACACTAGCATTCAAAGGTGGCATCTTAATCTCCTCCCATATTGTTTTCTGATTACCCTGATTTCTAAAATTACTTTTCCTCTGTCCACCATAAGTCTCTTGGGGTTGGTCAATCCTTTGGATTTTATTATTTCCTCCGCGATTGTAAAAATTCTTTTCTCTTTTATATTCTTCTTGATCGCGACTTCCCATAGCTACTAGCTTTTGTTGGTCATTAATCGCCATTTTATCTTGTTGAATCTGCGAGGTGCTCGCCACATTATTGATCATTTTAGGAAGTAAACTTCCATTTGCCGCTACTGAGCTGGTTTTTGCGATTGGGTATGACTCCATTTCGTTTTGTTTTTCTTCCAAAGCAATGTATTCTTCTTATAATTCTCTTAGTTCAGTCATTGTGATGGTGTTCATGATTCTGAAAATTTGTATGTAGAGCAAATTGATCGCAAACATTTCATTAATGAAGGATAAAATAAGATATCTCTCATCTACTCTTCCCGCCATCTCGCTGCACATTGTCTTCCATCTTATGGTTATATGTTTTAGACTCTCGCCAATTCTCTGCTTTAATCCAAACATATCTTCAATACCCGGTCGTGAAGAATTGTTGCTTATGTATGCACCTAAAAATATAGCTTGTAAGTGATCAAAAGAAGTAATAGTATTTTTCGGCAGTCCCTCAAACCATTTTAGCGCCTCGTCAGTTAAGCTGGACGCAAAATACTTGCATAACACAGCAGCATGATTCTCCCACTGTAGCATACACCTAACATAAGCCTTAACATGTTGAACAACACAAGTAGTTCCATCAAAAATATTGTTTAATGCTGGTAAATTGCATTTCGGGGGAATTCCTCTTAATTGCACTTCTTGTGTGAAAGGAGTTCTCGCTGCTTCCTCAATAGCTTCATCAAGTGGTCTTCTTCCTCCTTCTTTTCTGTTATTTATCATTCCCCTCATTTCTGCTAGTTCCCTTAAGATTTGCTCATTCGCAGCTAGATTTGGTTTTATTGGTCTTTTTAACGCAGCTTCCCTTCTCTTGTGTTCATGTCTTTCTTGCCTTGCGAGAGTTTGTAAATCTTCATCTACATCGTTATTCTGCCTCCTTCTGCGATTTTCATCTTCACCCCCTTCTAAAATTCGCGATTGATTATGTCTTCCAATTTCCTCTCTGCGAGTTTCGTTGTCTTTCTATTCTTCTTTGTATTCTGTCGTACTCTTCTTGAACATTATCATTATCGCGATTTTGTGTGCGTCTTCTTTCTCGATTATCATGATTATTTTGCCTTATTGCCTCCTGAAACTCCTGTTCTTCCACCTCTGCTCTCAACCTTTCTCTCTCGAAGGCTAGGCGTGCCTGTTTAGCATAATGTCTCTCAATTTCGTTCTTAATAATTCTTTGATTTCTGACATTCTCTCGCCCATGTAATATTCTTCTACCTTCTTCTCGATTTTCTTCACCATCTTGATTATTCTCATTTATTTTATTTTCATTATTTCGTCTTCCATTAAAAGTTTCTCCGTGTGGATCATAGCGATCATCAATTACTCTCTCTTCTCCCTGACGTTGCTCTCTATTTGGATTTTGCGTTTCTTCTTGTACGTTTTCTCTAACATTTCTTATAAGGGAATTTCACCTTGATTCTTCTATAAATGATCTTGAACTTGATCTAACAGTACTTCTTGATCTCCTACTTTGTAATCTCAAATTCTCAATTCTCAACTCGTGATTTTGTCTTGTTAAATTTGCACGTTCTTCCGCCTCTAACCTTCTTTCTTCCTGTGTTCTTTGTCTTAAATCATCTGCTGTTTCATTTCCTCCTTGATGAATCAACCCTTCTACTACTCCTTGATTTCTTCCTTCTCTGCTTTTATCTCTTAATTGTCGATTTTCTTCTTCTTCCATCGAATCCGATCTCCATGTATGCACACTCACCCTATCATAGTCCACACCTCTATTTTGTATTGATGTTGGTTGATATGGCTGTTGAATTGGATTTTCCCCTTCATTCCTTGTTCTATTTATTCTTGTTCTCATCTTTGAAGATTCTCCCCATTCACTGGTTTCTCCACCTGCAAGGTTTTTACTCCTCCTCACGGTTGTTGGTTGTTTTGATGTATTTCTTCTTCTTCTTCCTGTCATTTGATCCAATCCTAACAATTTCTTTAAATCTTCAAGCTGTAATTAGAGGTTTTTTATTTCGATCCTCCCTGTTTCGGGCGCCAAAATGTAGTTGCAGGAATTCCCACACTACACCCTTGTTAAGATTCTACATAAATCTATTGGAAATCAATTAAACTTCAAAGATTTAAACAACACTTTACTATTCAAATCTCAGAAATGTTTACAGAAATGGAAGAAGTCAAGATTACAAACATTCTCTTGAAGTTTCTCTCTCCTTTAAACTCTTTCAACTCTCAAAAATACATCATCCTCTTCTGGACCTATTCGAACCCTTTATATAGGAAATTACATAGTGGATGACATCTAAGTTTTCCCCTTCTTTCGGATCCATTCTGCGATCTCCTCGCAGTAATCATTATGTTCATTCTCGCAAGAATTGTAACCATCGCGGTATAAATTTACTCTTCTCATATTCTCTTCAATTGTCAGCCTTTCTGTCATTTTTTTAATATTTTTATGACACTCGCCAAGTGTTGTTGTAGCGCTCGCGGGATTATTTGTAGAAGCGTTGTTAATATCGCAAGAATAATGCTATGGCGATATTCTGGTCCTACAAGTATGGTCATTTTCACTGTCTCCAAAATATTTATGGCTCTTATTTCCAATAAGGGAAATTTGGTCATTTTCACAGTCTGAAACATTTTACTTTACGTATTTCCGATAAGGGTAGTATGGTCATTTTCACAATCTGCATAATATTTGTTGCACTTATTAACAACAAGGGTAATATGGTCATTTTCACTGTCTGTAACATTTACTTTACTTATTTCAGATTAGGATAGTATGTTCATTTTCACTGTCTCCATAATATTTATGGCACTTATTTCCAATAAGGGCAATATGGTCATTTTCAAAGTCTGTATCATTTACTTTACTTATTTCCGATAAGTGTAGTATGGTCATTTTCACAATCTGCCTAATATTTATTGCACTCTTTTTTCCTATAAAGGTAATATGGTCATTTTCGCAATCGGTAACATTTACTTTACTTATTTATGATGAGGCTAATATGGTCATTTTCACTGTCTCAATTCTGATATATTCGTCTTTAGTTCATCTGAACGAAACTCAGGTCTAATTCTAGTTATTCGAACCTGTGATGTTTAATTCTGATATATTTCGTCTTCAGTTCATCCGAAAGAGAGACTCAGGTCTAACTCTGGTAATCTTTGAACTGTGATGTTCAATTCTGCTATATTTCGTCCTCAGTTCATCCGAAAACGAGAAACTCATGTCTAACTCAGGTCATTATTGAACCTGTGATGTTCAATTATGATATATTTCGTCTCCAGTTCATCCGAAAGAGAAACTCAGGTCTAACTCTCGTAATCTTTGAACCTGTGATGTTCAATTCTGATATATTTCGTCTGCAGTTCATCCGAACGAGAAACTCAGGTCTAACTCGAGTAATCTTTGAACCTATGATGTTCAATTCTGATATATTTCACCTGCAGTCCATCCGAACGAGAAACTCAGGTCTAACTATGGTAATCTTTGAACCTGTGATGTTCAATTTTGATATATTTCTTCCTCAGTTCATCCGAAAACGAGAAACTCAGGTCTAACTCAGGTCATTATTGGCTCGGCTTCTGAACTTGCTTTAGCGGGCCATCTGAACTTCACAACTACGAACGTGTCTTCCGGTACAACTCACAATGGGAGACAGAAGCATAGCATTTCTCGTTTTAGCAGATACCTCAATAAGAACATCTATCACGAGTTCATTCTACAATGTGAACTATTTATCGTTTTAGCAGAGACCTCAATAAGAACAACTCACAATATGAACAACCATTATGAGTTCATTCCACATTAAGAACATCTATCACGAGTTCATTCACAGTCTGTAAGAATTACTTTACTTATTTTCGATAAGAGTAGTATGGTCATTTTCACAGTCTGCATAATATTTATTGCACCTTTTTCTTCCAATAAAGGTATTATGGTCATTTTCGCATTTGGTAACATTTACTTTACTTATTTATGATAAGGGTAGTATGGTCATTTTCACGGTCTCCATAATATGTATTGCACTTACTTCCAATAAGGGTAATATGGTCATTTTCACAGTCTGAAACATTTACTTTACGTATTTCCGATAAGGGTAGCATGGTTATTTTCACTGTCTCCATAATATTTATGGCACTTATTTCCAATAAGGGCAATATGGTCATTTTCGCAATCGGTAACATTTACTTGACTTATTTCTGATAAGGGTAGTATGGTCATTTTCACTGTCTCCATAATATTTATGGCACTTATTTCCATTAAGGGCAGTATGGTCATTTCTATAGTCTGTAATATTTACTTTGCATATTTCCGATAAGGGTAGTATGGTCATTTTCGCAGTCTATAATATTTACTTTACTTATTTCCGATATTTCTTTTTCTTATAAAGGTAATATGGTCATTTTCGCAATCGGTAACATTTACTTTACTTATTTCCGATAAGGGTATGATGAGTGCCAAATAGTGCATATTTCTATACCTTTTTATTGGCATTTAATTCATCTTTTGCGCTTTAAAATCATATATTATCCCAAAAATTCTGTATTTTCTCTATTTTCAAGAATAAATCTTTGCACTAATAATTTTGTGTTTTTCGGTACTAAATAAAGCTTGGAAGAATTAAGGACCCAAAATAAGTGGAGAATTAGTGACAACGGAAGAGAGAAGACAACAAAGACTCGCGCTAGAAGGCAGTGAAGAATGTCTTTTGCACCTCATCCACCTGTGAAGAATATCGTTTGCACGACTCAAAACTTGTAGTGGGCTTTGAGATTTTGTCTTTGAAGAGGATATGGGCCTAGAAGTGATAAAAACCAAGATCCAAAACCCAAACCCATATCCATTCTGAGCCGTTAGATTTGATGTGGCTTCTCAGCATCCAAGGCATATCCTCAGTGTGCATCAACATTCGCTACTCCCATCTCACACCCGAACACCTTTTGTCCATCCCCTTGTACGAGCAGCAAACAAACACACCTTTGCTCGTTCTCTTCTTCTTACAAGCTCTACAAAACCATCATTCCTTCTCTCCATCAATCACTTCCCGACCGTCTCTGATCTTAGCCATCTTCCCAGCCGCCATCAATCAACCTCCTAGTCTCCATCTATCTCTATCTTAGCTTCTTCTCCAAATGTTGGTACCGAATATCACAAGGCATTAGTTTACGAACATCAAGACAAATATAAGAGGAAAGAATTACAAAACAATACGAAGATAGAGGAAGCATAGAGAAATATGAAGATTTGCGAAGATAGAATAATCGTACGAAGATGTGTTGCGATACTTCGCAACACATATACAGCTGTACAAAATTCATTATAAATAGGAGTTCAAATGTAAAATTGGAGAGGTTCTTTTGGTGAGTGTAAGAAACTATTTTAGGAAAGAGAATAGAAAAAGTTGTAACTATTCTAATTCCATTTTGATAATTCTATGTAATCAACTAAGAGAATTAATAAAAAAGTGATCATTCACCATCAAGAACTTCTTGAGTTTTTACTAATTCTATTGAGGGTGTAGTTGTAGGTTATCCTGCAACTACATAATTGGCGCTAGAAATAGGGATTTGAAGAATTCCTGTACCAGAAAAATGACAAGAAGAAGAAACACATCAGAACCATTAACTGAAGTAAGAAGAAGTGTAAGACTCGCAGGAGGAGAAGCAAGTATAGCAGGAGAACCTAGTAGGAGAAGGAGTAATTGAAGAAGTCAAGCTCAACAAATAATAGATCATGATCGAGTGAGTATACACACTTGGAGAACTGAAGAAGAAAATAGAGAACCACAAATCAGAGAAAATGGGAGGAACAATTCTTGAAAGTGAAAGGGAAATGTTAGAAACATTGAGACAAGGAATTCAAGAAGAACGAATGATCGAAGCTGAAGAACGTGCCAATTTAACAAGACAAAATCAAGAATTGAGGATGGAAAATGAGATGTTACAAAGAAGGAAATCTCAAAGTGTTACAAGATCAAATGTTAGAACAGAAAGAGAAGGACAAAATTCACCAATAATCAATAATGAAAATAATGTGCAAGAACAAGCGCAGAATCAAGGTGAAAGAAATCGAGAGAATCGTTTCATTTTAATACCAAACCACGAACAAAACATGGAGAATTTACGAACAAGGCCAAATCCTAGAGAAAACAATCAGAATCAAGAGGAAGAACAGCAACTTATGGAAGAAACTGAGAGACAACAAGCACTACATCAAAACAATCACGAGAATGGAGTAAGAAGATATGAAGAGGTTCGTAACAAACAAAATGTTGAATATGAAAGAATTAAGAGAAGAATTGTAAATCAACAAACATAAATGGAGAGGAATGAACCAAGCTCTCGAATCAGAGTACAAGCAAATCAAGAAGAAATAAATCACAGAAGGAGGAGAAATGAAGAAGAAGAAATTCCCGATATTCGCATGAGAAGAATGAGAAGAATAGAAAGGGAAGAACAAGAATTCCAAGATGCTTTGCGACTGAACAATCATGATAATTTAGAAAGAAGATATTTGCAAAATTATGCAAATGAAAACATTAATGAAGAATATGATAGAGTGCGAAGGATCGCAAGGGAAGAAGCGCAAGAACATAGAAGAAGAGAAGCTGCATTAAAAAGACCAATGGATGAGAATTCTGAGGCAAATGCACGGATCTTTCGAGAATTAGCAAAAATGAGAGGGATGATAAACAATAGAAGAGGAGAAGATAGAAGGCAATTAGATGAAGCAATAGAAGAAGCTGCGAGGACTCCATTTGCTAGACAAGTACAATTGGGAGGAATTCCACCAAAATGCAACTTACCCACACTTACCAGTATCTTTGATGGGACTTCATGTGCTATTCAGCACATGAAAGCATACATAAGATGCATGTTACAATGGGAGAATCATGATGCTGTGTTATGCAAGTACTTCGCATTAAGTTTAACATGGGAAGCTTTAAAGTGGTTCGAAGGACTTCCTAAGAACACTATTATGTCATTCAGTCATTTACAAGCAACTTTCCTTGGAGCATATATCACAAATCACTCTTCACGGCTTGGTATTGAAGATGCATTTGGTTTAAAACAAAGAGTGGGTGAAAGTTTGAAGCATTTAGTAAGACGATGGAAGACTATGTGCAGTGATATGGCAGGGCGCGTGGATGAGAGATATTTGATTTTGTCCTTCATAAATGCGATGTTCGCAACTGAATAATTATACGTTCAAATCTTCAGAAGAAAGAATTCCATAATGATGGCAGAGTTACGAGAATTGCAAGAAGAATACATTACACTAGAGGAAAATCAAAACAGTATGGAGTCATATCCAGTATCAAACACCAGCAATCAAGATGGAAGAGAAAATTTACTTCCCAAAATAATCAATGTAGTAGCAGGTACTTCGCAAACATCCTCACAAACTTCTTCGCAAATTTCAAAAGAGAAGAAAATCAATGATAACCAGCCAAAAACGGTAGCAATGGGTAGTAGAGATCAAGAAGAGTATGATAGAGAGAGGAATTTCTATAATCGAATAGGAAATAACCAAATTCCAAGATTAGATCAACAACAAGAAAGTTATGGGGGACAAAGGCAAAATTATTTTGGACAAGGGAACCAGAGAAAAAATTATAACAACGGTCAAGGAGGTCAAAGAATGGCGAGGGAAGAGATAAAATTGCCACCTTTGAATACAAGTGTAGAAAAGATATGGCAGGCAATTATCTTGGTAGAGAATATACCAACTCCATGGAACATGGGAAAGGAACCACCAATGGGTCCAAGAAGTCATGAATTTTGTTCATATCATCATTTTCATGGACATTCTACAAATAATTGCCATAATATCAAGAGGATAATCTTGCGAATGATTGATCAAGGAAAACTAAATCAATTTTTACTTAAGCAGACACAGTCGCAACAATTACCACAAGCTTCAGCCATAACTCGCAGGGAGAACACATCACAAGAAAAGGGAGAAGAAACCCTACATATAGAAGTGGGATCAAAAGCAAGGAATGTTTTCTGTAATTCCATTATTCATTCATATAAAACCATAGAGGATTTTCATGATAATGTGTTAAGAAGGGTATATGCGAGGGATGGTGAAGGAAAGGAAGTAATGAACATCGCAAAAATTTCACGACTTGAAGATTGGCAGAAGCGTGAAATTTCTTTTGAAGCCACTGAAATTCCAGAAGGTTGTGAAACACATGATAGTCCATTGGTAGTAAGATTAGCAATCTATATGAATATGGAAGAAAACGAAGATGATATGGAGGAAGAATCAATTGGTCTTAATAGGATTTTGATTGATACGGGAAGTTCTGTCAATATTCTTTTCTATTCTGCTTACAAAACTATGGGGGGAAAAGATGCAGATTTAATACCTTCTACCTACAGAATTTATGGTTTCAATGGAACTGCTAACAAGCCCAAAGGAGAAGTGAGCATGCGAATTCCATTAAGTGGAATGCGAACTGAAATTCCGTTCTGCGTTGTTGACGTCGAATCACCGTATAATGCTTTGATAGGAAGACCATGGCTTCATGGAATTCTTGGCGTTGCTTCCACTCTACATCAGTGCATAAAGTTTCCTCATATGAAGGGTGTTGGAATTATCAAGGGTGATTGGGCTGAGGGAAAGAAGTGTTACGATACAGAAGTAGAAGTTTGCGAAGGAAAAATTACTGAGAAGGAAAATTGGAGAAAAAGAGCAAAGGCTGTGAAAAAAAGTGAAAATTTAATGGCGGAGGATTAAGGCAAAAGAAAATAAAATTACGATAATAATCATACAAGAAATTTACAATGATAATGAGGGGTTATGATTTGCGAAGAAAGAAGAAAGAAAGTAATAAAACAAGAAGGTAATCAGTATGTTTGCTCGTGGAAATGAGGTATGTTGCAAAACAAAAATTTTATTTCGTGATAAATTTTACGAATATTGTTTGCTCGCAGAAAATTGGGAAAAGTTACGAGTTTCAAAATTTATATTGCAATTAAACTTTCATTAATTTGCGAATAAAAGACCGCAATCTGTGATCAGACTCCAAAAAAGAAAGAGAGCCGCAGAAAATTTTATACAGGCAAACCTTTGTGGCGTACACCCTAGTTCGCGAAGCTATATTTCGTAAGAGGCAAAGTCCTAAAGTACGTCATTTAAGGGGGTACCTATAACATGGCTAAGGGTAACCGGGACACCACCAAGGGCCCTTAGTACATGGTAAAAATTTAGGGGTACAACCCAATAATGGGGTACCTATCCGGGTTAGACACCTTGGATTCTCACCTAATCTAATGACATTACGCAATATAAAATGCGATGTAAGAGGATTTAGGTTGGGCGACTAAGGCATACTGTCTTTCCCAAGAAGTGCAGAAAACGATCAAGGCGCCGAGGTACACGGTTGAGTCAAGAGTGCCGGGTGAGGTTGAACCACATCTGCCATTTTTGACAAGTCTTGGCAAATGATGTACTTGGCCCAAAGATACCCCATAGGGTGCAACCTCGTAAATATAAGCCCTATAGGCAAAAAAGGATAAGAGGTTGCGATCAAAAGCTGGTTGTTGGCAGAACCAGATGGGAAGAGCTAACCTTGTATGGTCGATGTACGCTTCCTTGAAGGGGCAACCAGGGGGAAGATAAAGGGCAGCACCCTCCATTAGGGAGATGATACGTGCTATAAGACGCAAATGTCACGAGGCTTCTTGTTTGCGAAAACATAAAGGCTTTTCATATTTGTGCGACAAATGAAGTTCTGCGAGCATTCTAAAAAAAAAAAAAAAAAAAAAGAGAGAGAGAGAAGGAAAACATACAAAAAGAACTCGCATAATGAAACAAATAAGTTAAGATGAGATCAATGGGTTATTACATGAAAGTGTAAAAACGTCCTGCGATTTCATCGCAAGACGATAACGTCACGAGGTTGTATGTTCGCAAGAATGTTCAGACTTGTCATATTATCGCAACAATTATTAAAAAAGAGGTGGCAAAATAAGACCTTTACTTAGGAAGGCATGATAAGACCACAACAATTAATGAAACTCATTACATCAAAATCATTGAAGAAATTATACAAGAATATACATTATGAAGTTTTGAAGAGAAGACAGCTTCGTCAATATCATTGAAGAATTTTTACAAGAAGTCCTATCAAAGAAGACAACCTCATTGAAGAATTTTCATGAAGAATTAACAAAAGATGCGATTTTGATAGCAATCAAATACTGATGAGTTCATATTCGTAACATTTTACGAGAATTACATACTTCTTATACTTCTCCATATATTGAATATTGTAAAGTTGAATCCTTCTTATAATTCTTCAAGAATATCTCATACTTATTATACTTCTTCAACGGATATTTCATTTGGTCAAGGTCAAGTAATCATTATACTTCTCCATATATTACTTCTTATATCTCTTCATTTGGTGGATTGAATACTTCTAATACTTCTTATATCTCTTCATTTGACGGATTGAGTACTTCTAATACTTTTTTAAAGGAATTATATATGAAGTATACTTCTTAAAGGATATTTCATATATTTTATTTCTTATACTTCAAAGGGAGAATTTCTTATTTACAATCGTAATAAGTTGAAACTTCGTAAGATAAGTAGAGGCAGATATTCTAATAATTCCAACAATGTTTAATCATTTGAAGAGAAATAATAGGGGAAAAAAAGATACTAAGCTTTATCTGCGAGTTATATATCATTTCTCTCCACATGATCAAGTTATGCGAATAAGGGAAACAATCAATCAAAGAAAGTATAATTCAAATTAAGCTTTGAAAAAGAAATTGTTGGATTGATTAAAAGTGCAATCAAGAAGAAAGTGTTGTACTGAAAAGAAATAGAACAGACATACAAAAAAGAGTGAAGTTATTTTTCAGGCGATTTATTCCCATCAAAATGATCTTCTTCTTCAGCTTCACTATTATCTTCAACTTCACTATCAGAGATTTCCAGATATGGAGTATCTTCAGGAATTTCTTCGGAAAGGAGTGTATGGTACTTCTTAAGCGGAATTTCATTATCTTCGCAAATCTTGCGAGTCATTTTAGCTCAAAAACGCTTGACATATAAACTATGGTTATGCTGGGAAATTAAAAGCTGAGATCTCAAATCAGAAATTTTCTTATTACGGTTAGCAAGGATAGTTTCCAGATTATCATTCATCTTCGTATAATTTTCTTCAACAAGGAGAGAAATTAAGGAATTGGTTAGCAAATTACGAAGGAAAAGTAATCAAAGTAATTACCATCACAAATAATTTACCTTCTAATTGCTTCTTATCATTACGAAGAGAAGAATTTTCAAGCTTCAATTGATTATTCTCCTCAAGAAGAGAAGAATTATCAATTGCGATGCTCGCAGATTGTGAATTATCTTCGTGACGGGATGTTAATTCTGCATTATCAATACTTAAATCCTCTACTTTTTGACGAAGATTTGAATTTACAATCTCTAACTTCCTATAACGATTCAAAGTTTTCTTCTCAGCAATAGAATGACGTCTTTCCCAATCAGAAGCAGCTGCACAACTAACTCTTCCGACCTAAACAAGAAAAAAGGGGTTAGAAATCAATAAAATAAAGGAAATAAACAAGGAATAGAGAAGAAACTTACCATGCTACCTAAAGCATATAATGAAGCAGGAGAGACGAATCTTGAAATGCCTTTGAGGGAGTTATTATCAATTACAGTAGGAACTTTACAAGCCTTCGCAATAAGTTTGCGAGCATTCGCTGTAGGAGAATCTCCTAATCCACGAGAAGAATGAAGGAAAGCCTCAGATATGCTAACCATTGCTGAGGCAAAAGTCTCTGGGATATTGAAATCTTCATTTTCACCTTTATCAACATCATTATCATCATCTCCTTCGTCAGAATGGGTATCGGAATTAGAACCAAAGTCCTTCTCAGGAAATTTATCATCTTCATCACCAAGATCTTCCTCAATATTCTCATTAGGAGAGATTACATTGGAATGAGGCTTGGTTGAGAGTTTCTTCTTCTTCTTCCTCTCGTAAACAACATTCCCTTTGCGAAGAGCATCATCTTGACTACCAGAAGCTTGAGTAACCTTCGCAGAACGAAGAGTTTGTTGTCTCGTAGTCAATTTTTTAGAAGAAGTAGAATTCTTATTTTCACTCGCAGCAATCTCAGGAAGAAGTGGAATCTGTAAATTCAAATAAGGATAAGAAACAGAGGCAACAATATATTGTTTAGAAAAATACGAGAGTGTTTCTTACCTCATTTGAAATTAAAGGGCAACAATAAGATAAGGAGATGGGAGTACATACATTTCTATAAACCCAAGGTTGATAATTGCGGTTACGAAGGTTCGTAGGAAGTTCTACTATCCCAGAAATATAAGAACCCGATAACATTAAAGGGTACTTATACCAATCTTCATCATTAGAACGATGAGGTGTCTTATTATTTCCTGAGGCATAATCAATATCATGCATGAGAAGATCATCTGCTGCGATATTAGCTTTACGATGAAGACGAACACCCCAACGATTACCTTCTTTCCTCGCAGGAATTAGTGTGTAATTTTTGAAGAAACCCTCAACTGTATAATTCGCAGCAACAATTTCCATATTTTCAAATCCAAGTTTCCTAAGATCAACTGAATACAAAGATTTCCCAAAAGCAGCACGATTTGCGAATTCAACTAAGAGGCGAATACAATCACCAGTCAATTGGTAAATGGCACAAGAAAAATTGGAGTGGGAAATAATTTCATAGAATAGAGGAAAGTTAACATCATAAAGAGGAAGAGGAAGACCTGCGAGGATTTGACCTCGTGAAATTAAAATTTTCTGATCATCCCAAACATAGTTGGTAAAAAGCTTCACACAGAGAGAAGATTTATTATCATAACCATCAATCTCAGAAAGAATGAGGTCTCTATCAGCAAGTTCTGCATTAATCTGTTCAATAGTTTTCTTCTTTGGTGCCATTGAATGTAAGATGGAAAATAGAAAGGGAAAAAGATAAAAAAGATTGCAGAGGCAGAAGTGATGAAGAAGACGAGTAAGATAAGAGAATAAAAAGAAAAAGCTAAGGATTATATTTATAAAGAAGAGAGAATTCGATAAAGATAGAAACTCATCAATGCGATTAAACGTGAACGGTTGAAAAGAACGGTTACGACGAAACGTGTCAAAAAGGTAATGGAAAAGAAAAAAGACGTGTTGCGAATTTAACAGGTAGTGATAACTATATTAAATTTACGAGAATAGAGGTTCTCATGACATTCCTTCTTCGTGGAATTGACATGAGAAGAGGCAAGATGTAGGTACCGAATATCACAAGGCATTAGTTTACGAACATCAAGACAAATATAAGAGGAAAGAATTACAAAACAATACGAAGATAGAGGAAGCATAGAGAAATATGAAGATTTGCGAAGATAGAATAATCGTACGAAGATGTGTTGCGATACTTCGCAACACATATACAGCTGTACAAAATTCATTATAAATAGGAGTTCAAATGTAAAATTGGAGAGGTTCTTTTGGTGAGTGTAAGAAATTATTTTAGGAAAGAGAATAGAAAAAGTTGTAACTATTCTAATTCCATTTTGATAATTCTATGTAATCAACTAAGAGAATTAATAAGAAAGTGATCATTCACCATCAAGAACTTCTTGAGTTTTTACTAATTCTATTGAGGGTGTAGTTGTAGGTTATTCTGCAACTACACCAAAATAGTAACCCTAGAAGCTAGGGTTGAGAGAGATGAATCTAGGGTTATCTTCAATGGAAAAAGCAAACATCAAATCAAGTTGCAGAGATGATTCAGAGTAGGGTTCTATCAGCAATCGCAATACGAGTGAGTGGGTATTTTCTAATTATCAAATTCATGAGATTGAGAATAAATTGGTGTATAAATAGGGATGGGAATTGTATTTAAAACACTTGCCCGGATTAGCCGGTAAACCAAGTAGTAGTTTATGTTTATTTTCAGTATTATCATCATGTTCTAATTTCATAACTAGGGTTTAGATGAAACCCTGACTCTTTGTTATGTTATTCATACTGTTTATGTTACTCTTGAATGTTTAAATTGTTTTAAGATAGAATTGAATCTTTGTACGTCAAAATTTTGCTTTCATAGTGTATGCCATGTATCCATTATAGTTAGAATCCCACTGTGTTGATTATGCTGCAACTCAAGCCCTGAGAAGACAGTTAGTGCTTTGGAAAGATATCTTAGATGTGATTGAACTATCCATTGGTGAAACACCTTAGGTAAGTGGTAGACTTGACACTTCTCCCTTATTTGTTACAAGGGCAAGAGTAGTGTAATTAGTTGAATACATAATGTGAGTTAGTGGTGGATTTGACAATCCTAGTATCCTCTTTATCATTGCTTTGCATTCTGTTTTACTATTTCTGTCACTACCATCATCTTGTCGTATCGACAACAAAACCCCCCTATTGTGTTACTCTTGCTTGAATCAGTATAGTAAGACCATAAGCTTCAACGTTACACCCACCTTGTCCCTGTGGATCGACCTGTGCTTGCCCTATGTAGGTATCGACACTGTGCACTTGCAGTTTAATATTGTAGGTATCTCAGGCTGCATTGTGAGATTTACCTTGAAATTGCTGAGGCTTTGGATGTGCTAGCCAGACCTGCAAAGTTGATTTGTCCCCATTGAAAGTTGTAATGTACTATCATTACCTGATGTTGCACTAGTTTCGATTATAATCTGCAGTTGTAGGACAGTCATCTGTGAAATATTTGTAGCACCAAGTGTGGTACTACCACTTTACTAACAGTTTACAGTTTGTCAGCACCTTGTATCAGTGCAAGCGTTCTTGCATAATAGACATTAACCTTTTTGCCTGCATGCATCATGTCAATTCAGGTTCAGTATGTAGTAACAGTTTCCTATTTGCTGTGTGTTTACATTTCTGGGTACTGAAACTCTTTCTGAGTAACCAGGTACTTCGGAAGCTGAAATACAAACCGAGAAAAAAAAAAAAGAAAGGAGAAGCACAATCTGTTCAACTCCTTTACACTTGGTGCTTATGCGGTTGACACAACAGCCTGCGTACGGAACTACTTGGTACCTACAATACTATTGGTAAAAACTAAAAGAGGAAAAGAAAAAGGAAAGGAGCAAACCCGAGTATCGTGCTTACACCTGGTCATGTACCTGAGGTATTTTTCTTGAACCTTGAATGTGAATCTTGTCACTGTCATAGCCAAATACCACGATTGCTTGATGAAACCAGTTGCTTTATGCAGCATTTTCCATCCTTGCAAACACATGGTATCGTAGTGCATGTTCCTGTAGTGTTTTGAGTAGCTTATTTTGTGAACTGAATTGTATTTTCACTGTGCTCTTTTCACTCTCTAAACTAGTATTTCATTCCCATAAGCATTGATTCCCAGATTTGTGCATTGCTACTTGTCCGATAGCCATAACATGTTGAGTGATGTTCTTAAAATGATTGCCATGAATGCTTGATAAACTAGCTACCTTACGGAGTATTATCCAACCCTGCGACGTAGAGCATATGTGTGCTTGATTCTGTGACACGTAAGATTCCTACTAGCTGAATTCTATTTCACTGCATTAAGTTTGTGTCTATTTGAACCTGTGAATCTCTGAATCTGTTTGTCATTCCTATAAGCTTCATCTCTGGACTGAGTTTTCTATTGTGGGCCTCTGAAACATGTTGAATGGAGTGTCCCTTAGGCTTTGGTTGGAATTCTGTGACCAAAAACTGATTATCTAGATAGTCTTCATCAAGATTACCTGCCTGAAACCCATTCTCAGTTGTTGACACACCCTTCCAAGTTGAAACAATGGGTGATACCATGAACTGTCCCCGTACTCTCCAGGAATACATGTATCCTAACAGAATAAGTCTGTAATCTTGTGTTGTCTTACCTCAGACCAATAACCTTTTTAAAATAAATGCAAGCATGATACAAATACTTCCTATATTTCGAGGGTTCGATTTTGAGAACCCCTACAATCATGTAAGGGAGTTTGAACAAATTTGCCGGACTATGTAACCTGACCATATGTCCGAAGACTCATTGAAATTGTGTTTGTTTACATTCAGGTTTGGGGTATTTGATGAGTGCCAAATAGTGCATATTTGTGTACCTTTTTATTGGCATTTAGTTCATCTGTTGCGCTTTAAAATCATATATTATCCCAAATTCTGTATTTTATCTATTTTCAAGAATAAATCTTTGCACTAATTAATTTTTTGTTTTTAGGTACTAAATAAAGCTTGGAAGAATTAAGGACCCAAAATAAGTGGAGAATTAGTGACAACGGAAGAGAGATAAAAAAGGCTCGCACTAGAAGGCATTAAAGAATGTCTTTAGCACCTCATCCGCGAGTGAAGAAGAATATCGTTTGCACAACTCAAAACTAGAAGTGGACTTTGAGATTTTGTCTTTGTTATGTTCTAATTTCATAACTAGGGTTTAGATGAAACCCTGACTCTTGGTTATGTTATTCATACTGTTTATGTTACTCTTGAATGTTTAAATTGTTTTAAGATAGAATTGAATCTTAGTACGTCAACATTTTGCTTTCACAGTGTATGCCATGTATCCATTGTAGTTAGAATCCCACTGTGTTGATTATGCTGCAACTCAAGCTTAACTAGACTGTTATTGATCCTTAGACTAATTGTGCCCTGAGAAGACAGTTAGTGCTTTGGAAAGATACCTTAGTTGTGATTGAACTATCCATTGGTGAAACACCTTAGGTAAGTGGTAGACTTGACACTTCTCTCTTATCTGTTACAAGGACAAGAGTAGTGTAATTAGTTAAATACATAATGTGAGTTAGTGGTGGATTTGATAATCCTAGTATCCTCTTTATCATTGCTTTGCATTATGATTTTACTATTTCAGTCACTACCATCATCTTGTCGTATCGACAACAAAACCCCCCCTATTGTGTTACTCTTGCTTGAATCAGTATAGTAAGACCATAAGCTTCAACGTTACACCCACCTTGTCCCTGTGGATCGACCTGTGCTTGCCCTGTGTTGCATATCGATATTGTTCACTTGCAGTTTAATATTGTAGGTATCTTTCTAGTTCTACCAGGGTAGTATGGTCATTTTCACTGTCTCAATTCTGATATATTCGTCTTTAGTTCATCTGAACGAAACTCAGGTCTAATTCTAGTAATATTTGAACCTGTGATGTTCAATTCTGATATATTTCATCTTCAGTTCATCCGAACGAGAAACTCAGGTCTAACTATGGTAATCTTTGAACCTGTAATGTTCAATTCTGATATATTTCGTATGCAGTTCATCTGAACGAGAAACTCAGGTCTAACTATGGTAATCTTTGAACATGTGATGTCAATTCTGATATATTTCTTCCTCAGTTCATCCGAAAACGAGAAACTTAGGTCTAACTCAGGTCATTATTGGCTCGGCTTTTGAACTTGCTTTAGCGGGCTATCTGAACTTCGCAACTACGAACGTGTCTTCCGGTACAACTCACAATGGGAGATAGAAGCATAGCATTTCTCGTTATAGCAGAGAAATCAATAAGAACATCTATCACGAGTTCCTTTTACAATGTGAACTAATTATCTTTTTAGCAGAGACCTCAATAAGAACAACTCACAATATGAACAACCATTATGAGTTCATTCCACATTAAGAACATCTATCACGAGTTCATTCACAGTATGTAAGGATTACTTTACTTATTTCCGATAAGGGTAGTATGGTCAACCCAAGTCCGCCCAACGTTCGGGTTGGAAATGGTTTTGGTGGGTTGACCCAATCCAAGTCCCACCCCTAATTGATAAGGGTCAACCTGCGGATCGAGTTTCACGGGTAAAACCCATAGAATATTTTCCAGAGTCCGACCCTCTCTAATCAAAATGTAAGTGCCAAGTGTGTGTTGCCGCTTTGCATGAGCCAATGAGAGAAAGTTACTTTAGCTAGGCCAAAGTAAGTAGCCCGTAGGATTGCCAAGTTGTATGATCGTGTTATAAAAATCTCTGGGAAAAGATATCTTAGCGCCTTCAGTAGTAATTGACGGTTGAGATATGAAAACTGTTGCTCTTCCCAGCCCAAACAAAACCAAAGAAAGAAGCAGTTCTTTCAGTTTCTCAATCAGTTTTTCCAAAATAGAGCCAAACAAAATTTTGATTTGTTGTTGTCGAGCAAAGTTCTAAGAGATAAGAAGGCTGTAGGGGCAGAATATTGTCACAACAATATTCCTGCGAAATAAACAACTGTTCTGCGATGCATCGATAATAAATGAATTACTCTGCGAAACATCAGTGATATTCTGCGACATATCCAAAGATGACTTAAACAATGACGTAATGACTGAAAATGACAGAAACACGAAGAAAGTGTGAAATGTTTGCGATATATCAATAAAACCTGCGAAAGATAAAGGCGGTGCCTGCTGCGATTTATCGCAAGAAATCAGATCCCAAGTTGAAGGGAATCTTAGCGGTAAATGAGCTGTCATGAGCTGTAATCCACTATGTAAATACCTATATAAAGGAGATGAGTAGTTCCAGAGAGGGGGATGAACTTTTGAGTGTTAGGAAAGTTTTTTTTAGGAGAGAGAAAATCTTTGTTAAGTGTTTTGTGTTCTTGATTTCTGTAATTCCATTAGATCATGTTAATGAAAAAGTGTTCTTAATCTTCAAATTATGTCATAAATATTGATAGATTCTTGAATAGGGTGTAGTGTGGGAATTCCTGCAACTACATTTTGGCGTCCAGAAACAGGGAGAATCAAGCTTGAGAAATTTCAAATTGCAGTTTGAAGATTTGAAGAAATTGTTAGAATTGAAGAGAAATGGCTAAAAGGAGGAGAAATACATCAGAACCACCAACAACAGTGAGAAGAAGTAAAATAATTGCAGGGGAAGGCACAAGTGAATTGGAAAGATCTTTAAGGAACAGATCAGGAAGAAGTAGAATTAGAAATGGAGCAGAAAATTCGAACCAACCACCAAATCAACAAACACGAGCACAAGATAGAAACACGGATCATGATAGAGTAAGTGTGCATACTTGGAGGTCAGATTCGATAGAAGAGGCGGAAAGTCAAGAAGAGGAAAGAAATCGAGAAATGGAGGGAGGATTAATTCATGAAGGACGGGAAGTGGAAGATGATTTGAGACAAAGGATACAGGAAGAAAGAAGATTAGAGGCAGAAGAACGTGCTAATCTTACAAGGCAAAATCATGAATTAAGAATGGAAAATTTGAGGTTGCAAAACAGAAGATCAAGAAGTAGCATGAGATCAAATTCAAGATCATATAGAGAAGAAGCAAGGCAAAATCTTCCTATACAAAATATTGGGGAAAATTTGATAAATGATCGTTATGTTCCACGCGGTGAAACTTTAGACATTAAACATAATCAGAGTGAGGGAGAAAATCAAGAAGAGAGAAGGAGAATGTTACGTGATGAAGAGATTAGAAGAAATCGCAGGATTATCGAAGATGATATTGAGAGACATTATATTGAGCAAGTACGCTTAGCAGGAGAAAGAGAGAGATTGCGAGCAGAAGTAGAAGAGCAAGAAATTCAAGCAGCGTTGCGTCAGAATAATCCTGACAATCGAGAAAGACGACGTGCGCAGAATCGTAATAATGATAATCTCAATGAGGAATATGAAAGAATTCGCAGAGACATAGAAAGGCAACGAAGAGAAACAGTAAGGGATGAAGAAATTCATGGAGAAGAGAATGAAAGACAAATTAACTTGCAAGAAGAAGAAAATCGCAGAAGAAGGCAAAACCAAGATGTTGAAGAAGAAGCGAGAAACGTCGCAAGACAAGAAAGGCATGAACGCAGACGAAGAGAAGCTACGTTGAAAAGACCAATTGAGCAAAATTCTGATAGGAATGAACAAATCTTGCGAGAATTGGTAGAAATGAGAGGAATGATAAATAACAGAAGAGAAGGAGGAAGAAGACAACTTGATGAGGCAATCGAAGAGGCTGCGAAAACTCCATTTACTCAAGAGGTACAATTAGGAGGGATACCTCCAAAATGTAATTTACCAGTATTGACTAGTATATTTGATGGAACTACGTGTGCTGTCCCACATATCAAAGCTTATATTCGATGTATGATACAATGGGAGAACCATGATGTCGTTTTGTGCAAATATTTTGCGTCAAGTTTAACTGGCGAAGCATTGAAGTGGTTCGAAAGTCTTCCCAAGAATACAATAACTTCATTTATGCACTTGCAAACCACTTTCTTAGGAGCCTACATCAGCAATAATTCTGCGCGACCTGGAATTAAAGATGTGTTTGGATTAAAACAGAGAGTTGGTGAGAGTTTGAAGAACTTAACCATAAGGTGGAGGACAATGTGTAGTGAAATGGCAGGAAGAGTAGATGAAAGATATCTCATTTTGTCCTTCATAAATGCTATGTTTGCGACAAATTTATTATACATCCAGGTCTTCAGAGTCAAAAACACAATCACTATGACAGAGTTGCGAGAATTGCAAGAGGAATATATTGCTTTAGAGGAAAAACAAAATGAAATGGAATCTTATCCAACTCTAGGCACAAGTTTAGCCGCAACAAATGGAAGTTTGTTACCAAGGATGATTAATACAGTAGCAAGTACTTCCCAAAATCCGCGAGAGAAAATTAAGACTGATAATCAACTTAAGATAGTAGCAATGGGGAGTAGAGATCAAGAGGAATTAGAAAAAGAGAGAAATTTTTATAATCGCAATAACAATAATAAGGTCCCACGGTTTGATCAACCGCAGGAAACTTATGGTGGACAGAGGCAGAATTATTCAAGAGAGCAAAGAGGTCAGAGGAATATGTGGGAAGATATCAAGTTGCCGCCTTTAAATACTAGTATAGATAAGATTTGGGAAGCGATTATTTTAATGGAGAACATACCCTCACCCTGGAACATGGGGAAGGAACCACATCCCAACAATCACAATCAAGAATTTTGTCCTTATCATCATTTTCATGGTCATTCTGTGAATAATTGTAGGAATGTGAAAAGAATCATTTTGCGAATGATCGAACAAGGAAAATTAAATCATTTTTTAGCAAGATATTTACAACCGCAGCAATTGCCGCAAGCACCGGAAATTCGCAGAGTTAATGTTGCGAAAGAAGCAGAAACATTTGTCATTGAAGTAGGAGCTACAACAAAAAATCTATTTTGCAATTCAATTGTACATTCACAAAAAACGATAGAGGATTTCCATGATAATGTGATAAGCAGAGTATTTGCAAGGGATATAGAGGGAAGAGAGGTGATGAATATTGCGAAGATTTCTCCATTAGAAGAATGGCAGAAACAAGTTATCTCTTTTACTGCAGAAGAGATACCAGAGCCTGGGAAGATGCATGACAATCCATTGGTGGTGAAATTAGAGATAAATCCAAAATATAGAGGAGAAGAAGATGATGATGATGATGATGCAACAAGTGATTCCTGGGCAATAGATAAAGTTCTTATTGACACTGGTAGCTCGGTGGACATTTTATTTTATCATACTTATCGCACAATGGGTGGAAGAGATGATGAGCTAATCCCTTCAACTTACAAGATCTATGGTTTTAATGGCACCGCAAACAAGCCAAAAGTAGAAATTACTATGGAAATTCCATTGAACAAGATATCTTCAAAACTCAAGTTTTGTGTAGTGGATATAGAATCTCCTTACAATGCCTTAATTGGAAGGCCATGGCTCCATGGGATCTTGGGCATAACATCAACATATCATCAATGCATAAAATTTCCACATCCTCATGGTATTGGGATAATTAAAGGTGATTGGTTTGGAGGCAAAAAGTGTTATGAAGTTGACATTAATACTTGCGAAGAAAGGAATGCTCGAAATCGTAATTGGAAACATAATAGGAAGCAAAATCAGAGAGCTGAGAAATTGATGGTGGACAATATAGAATTGCGGGGAAAGGATATACTTCAAGAATAGTTCGTCTCAAAACATTCAATGGCGATTAATCATACAAAAATGGGGAAAAGTTGAAATATTCATTTTTCGCAGGAGCACGAAAAGATGAAGTTGCGAATAATCATTCGTCACAGAAGAAAAGAAGTACATCAATATCATTTTGCGAACAATTGACAAACAAGATGATTTCGAATATTAAAAGAAAAATTCTGCTCAAAAATGAGAAATTTTTCTATTAAAAAGAAAGAGATGGTGATTTCTAATCATATAAGAATTTTTAATGCAAATGCATAAGACGGGCGCAAATCGCCTAAAAAAATATAAGAACGGGACGAACTTTTATGGCGTACACCTTAGTTCGCGGATTCTATTCCGTAAGAGGAAATGTCCTTAAAGTGCGTCATAAGGGGGGTATCTTCTTTACTTTCAATTATCATAAGAACGTGACGAACTTTTATGGCGTACACCTTAGTTCGCGGATTCTATTCCGTAAGAGGCAATGTCCTTAAAGTGCGTCATAAGGGGGGTATCTCTTTGCATGGCTATGGGAAAGGATATACCGCTGCTGGAACCTAGTCATGGAGATTGGGATTATAGAAAATCCATCCAGGAGAGATAACTTGGATTCCCAGCTATATAAGGTTATACCCTGGTTGGGCGCCCGAGAGTTTCTCCTAAGGAATAAAACGTATGATCAAGGCGCCGAGGTACACGGTTGAGCTGTGGGTGCCCGGGATGGATGAACCTACCCTGGCCATCCATGGCAAGTCTTGGCTTACGATGTGTTCGGCCCAAAGAAAATCCCACTTAGGGTGCAGTCTTGTAACTATAAGCCATATAAGGCATAAAGGACAAGGCTGCGAAAACAACTGGTTGTTGGCAGAACCGGATGGGAAAGTGCTAGTCTTGTATGGCCGATGTATAATCCTTGAAGGGGCAACCGGGGGAGATATAAGGGCGATACCCTCCATTAGGGAGCTGTGTATCAAAAAAGACGGTAATGTCATGGGGATTTATGTTCGCAAGAATGTTTAGGCCCGTCATATTATAGCGTGACAGAGACAGCAATGTCATGGGACTTTATATTCGCAAGAATATTTAGGCCCGTCATATTGCCGCATGACTGGCCAAAAAGCCTAAAGAGAAATGTTAAGATGAGGTCAATGGGTTTTTGCGATAAGATCAAAAGATGAGATAAATGAAATCAATAATAAGAGGAAATGAATCGCAAAGACATCCTGCGATTTCATCGCAAAGACGGCAATGTCATAAGTCTTAAAAAGCAAAGAGAGATTAATCTCACAAAATGGCTTAGATTTATCATATTGTCGCAGAAATTAAAATAATGACAAGGCAAGATCAATGGATTATTACATGTAATGTAAGAATGTCCTGTGATCTTGTCGCATAAAGGTGGCATAATAAGACCTTTAATTAGGAAGGCGAAATAAGACCACAAGAGAAATTATTTCTGCGAAACATATAATAAAATGTTCGCAGAAATATTTGCGATGATTCATTTATCATATTGCAGATTAATAACAAGAGGCAAGTATGGGAATGATGTATAAGAATGATAAATATTGTTATTCATCATTATATGATAAATTCATATAAGTAATGGATGGATAGAAGAAAAAAGGGAATTTATATATATTAAAGAACATCAGGAATTACAAGTATCTTGAAGAAAGAATGATACAATTTGTCGCAGATAATTATCGCAAGAAAGAAAGGGGAAAAATACAGGAGAAGATCAAAAAGAAGAAACAGAACTATTGGGATTTATCTTCACCATTATCTTCATCTTCGTCTTCATTATCTTCATCATCAGTTTCTTCTTCATCTTCGCTTTCATTCTCATCTATATCAGCCTCACTGTCAGAAATAACTGGTACTTCAGATCTGGCTGGGATATTTTCCAAGAGGCAGGGATATAGGCTAAGAGAGAGGTTATTATCATTGCAGACTTTCTCAATAGCATTATTGCGAACAACGAGAAGATTACTACACAAATTGGAGTTAGATATTTTTATCTTCTCTCGAAGTCCAGTGATCTTATCATTGCGGGAAGCAAGATTATTCGCAAGGCCACTTTTTTCTTCTTTAAGTTCTGCGATCCTTCTAGCATGTTTTTCTTCAGATTCTGCGATAACACAATAACAAGTTAGAAATTTATCAAGAATTTACAAAAAATATAAAGATGTTAGAGGAGCAATAAATAACCTTCTCTTTCATGAATCATTTCTTGTATCAAGGTTGCCTGTTCGGTGTGAAGACTGACATCTATTGCTAAGTTTTTCCTAGCATTATCAAGAATTGTCGCAGCCCATGCGAATTCATCATCATTTTGAATAAGAAGATGGGAACGGATCTGTTTTTCTCTTTTAAGAAGTTCAATATTTTCATCTTTAAGTCTATCTCTCTCAAGTTCAGTGTCAACAAGGGCATTGCGGAACTTTGATAGAGCTTCAGCGCCTTGAAGAGTAATGCGTTCTTTCTCCTTCTGAAGTTCCTTCTTTTGGGCTTTCAAGGTTTTGATTCTTTTTCCAAATTCATCTCTACAAGTCTTAAAACTATTGGATATACTCAAAGTAGATCTATAATCCATTCTTATAAGGGAAATGTGAAATCTAAGTTCATCGATAGATAGAGCATTAATTTTTTCATCGGAATAATTATTTAAAGCGTCATTAAGACGATGAAGAAGATTGGATTCATCTATGGGTTCATCAAAAGAATTAAGGATAAGAGCTTCATCAGTAAGGTTATAGGCATCTGCAAAATGGTTGTTTAAATAAGCTAAAATAGCAAGAAAGAAGAAAGTAAAAATAAAATAAAATAAATCATACCAATAATTTGTTTGCAGAACTTCTCTTTGTCAGCTAGTTTTTGTTGAAGAACTTCAACATCTACTTCAAGCGATTTATTCTTGTTAAGGAGCTCAGTATTCCCAGATACTTCCAATTGTTTACATTTTTCGCGAAGAATGGATATTTCATCTTCGTATTGCTTATTCTTTTTGCGAAATTTCGCAGACTCAGATTGTGAATCAGTAAGCCTTCTTTGCGATAATGATAATCTATTTTCTAATTCCTAAGCAACGGAAAAAGAAGATCTAGCAGTCTGTGGCAGATAAAAGAAAATAAGTAAGGGTAAAAAGAAGATCTTCGAAATTCATGACAAGTGTAAAGGGGCATACCAATGAAGCTAGTGCATGAAGAAAATCTGGATTGATAAATCTCGAGACTCCTTTAAGATCTTTATTATTGGTTAAGATGGAAGCATCGCAGATTTTTGAAAGATAATTGCAAGCGTGACCAATATCGTCATCACCAATACCTTGCATGGGATTTCTAAAGATATTTGACAATTGATCCATAGGAGTCTCAGGTTGAGAAAGACCCATTGCAGATCTAACTCTTGCGGAGGAAAAACGTAATGAAGAGGTGCCCATGGTAGCATCATTATTAATTCTTCCGCTCTCTTCAACCTCATTATCTTTTTCAGTGACAGAAGAAATTACTTTAGGTGGTTGAGTTTTTCTCCTCTTTTTTGGGGGACTCTCAGCAGTTTGATTCTCATTGCGATGAGGAGAAGTGCCAGAACTCTCATTTTGAGTTATTACTTTTTTGCCTTTATCCTTGGCTTCAACTACGGCGACAAATGGAATTTCCTAGAAAACAACCACATATGAAGATAAAAAACAGGGGCAACAATATATTGTTAAGAGTTATAAGAGAATGTTTCTTACTTCATCTGTGAAGGTTTTCAAAAAATTTAGGAGATTGGGATTCCCAGTACTGGTGTAGCTAGCCTTCATTTTTCCAATCTGATAAAAAATAATTCAATAACTAGTAAGAACAATATATTTATCTAAGTTTGCGAATAATGATTAACTTCGCGAGATATACCTCAGAATTCTTTTCAGGCCAATTAAAAATCCAAGGATAATAAGCCGCAAGATATGCGGGATTCGCAGGAAGGTTAAGAGTACCAGAAATATATGGACCTTCAAGGAAGAGAGGAAATTTACACCATTTATCATCTTTGGAGAAGCGTGGAATATTGTTTCTTATGGAATGATAGTCTATATCTTGCATAAGGATTTTATCTTTCGCAACTTTTTTATCCCTATTCAAACGAATAGCCCAACACGTGCTTTCTTTCTTCATTGGAATCACTTGATAATTCGCAAAGAAGTTCTCCACGGTATATTTCGCTGGAATAATTGGGATATCTTTAAAATCAGGATGTTTCGCATCATCAGGATAAAGGGATCCTTTACTAGCTCCACGGGAAGCATATTCAAGAATGATGCGAATACAATCTCCACTTAGTTGGCAAATTGCTCGCGAAAGTTTAGCATGAGAAATAATAATCTCATAAAAAAGAGGGAGATCTGGGTCATAAAGAGGAATAGGAAGGCCCGCTTCTAATTGACCTAGAGAAACAAGGATTTTCTCATTAGAAGAAGGAAATCTTTAAATAAGATCAATGGAGAGATCAGAGTCTGAAGATTGATCAGGGATCTCAGAGAGAGTGAAACCTAAGGATTGAAGCTTCTGCTGGTGTTTTTTCAAAGTGGATTGACCTAATTTTTTAGCAGGAGCCATTTCTTCGTATGGGAACGATGATTAAGACAAAGAAGAGAAAAGAAGAAAAATTGAAAGAATAATTGAGATCCGGAATTTACGGAAGGAGACGATGAATAGTGAAGTTGCAGAGAAGAAAAACGAAAGTAAAAAGAAGAAAAGGGATTAGCATAGACGATATTTATAAGAGAGGAAAATTTTCGAGATTATCAATGTGCATTCAATGAAGAAAGGACGTGAATGGTCAGAACTCAACGGTTGGAAGAATACGTGTCAAGGAATAAACGGAGAAAAGAAAAACATGTGTAGGATATTTAGCAATAGATACAGAGACGTGTCAAAATAAAGGAAATATGAAAAGACAAGATGTATTTGATATTCTCGAAAAACATGAGTTGCGGCAAATCAAGAAGTTTAAATTCTCATGATCTTTGTCTTCTTCGCAGAAAAGATATGAGAAGATGCAAGATGTAGGGGCAGAATATTGTCACAACAATATTCCTGCGAAATAAACAACTGTTCTGCGATGCATCGATAATAAACGAATTACTCTGCGACACATTAGTGATATTCTGCGACACATCCAAATATGACTTAAACAATGACGTAATGACTGAAAATGACAGAAACACGAAGAAAGTGTGAAATGTTTGCAGTATATCAATAAAACCTGCGAAAGATAAAGGCGGTGCCTGCTGCGATTTATCGCAAGAACTCAGATCCGAAGTTGAAGGGAATCTTAGATGTAAATGAGTTGTCATGAGCTGTAATCCACTACGTAAATACCTATATAAAGGAGATGAGTAGTTCCAGAGAGGGGGATGAACTTTTGAGTGTTAGGAAAGTTTTTTTTAGGAGAGAGAAAATCTTTGTTAAGTGTTTTGTGTTCTTGATTTCTGTAATTCCATAAGATCATGTTAATGAAAAAGTGTTCTTAATCTTCAAATTATGTCATAAATATTGATAGATTCTTGAATAGGGTGTAGTATGGGAATTCCTGCAACTACACAGGCTTTGCATAATCAAAATATGAAGGGAGAACATATGTTCACTGGTGGTAATCAAGATGATACGAAATTGCCTTGACCGAGCCAGCCCATGCATCACGTAATACTTAGTACTTACTGCAATTCAATGGTTTTTATTTATTGTGGAGAAATTGGGGTTATGGATATTGATATTAACTAATGGTTGTGTGGTATTGTGGAGATCTACTAGGGTGAAGTAGCAAAAGAGGTTGCTAGTAGGGGTTTTGCAAAAGAGATGTCTGGAGATAAAAGTGAAAGAAATGCAGTAGTTAGGGGTGAAGAGCAGTAGCAGCAGAGAGAACGTGCATTACTGCAAAATAGCCATCTTGTGGGTGTTAAGGATGGGTGGGTAGTGTATGCCTTGCATCCCACTCGAGGTCGATTTGTAGCCAATAAAGGTGTTGTTTTGGTGGGAGATCAACGGATTGTTTGCGGTGGTGCACGTCAGGGATTCTTCGCAACCCCTGTTCATGAAGAGGCTAGAGGTCAGATCCATATGAATGATTCTCTCCCTATCCCTGTTAATGCAGTCATCTTCCCCAATTTGTTCATGCTTGCACCGGAAAATCGGCAAATGGCTGCTGATGTTGTGGAGATAGCTAGAGCAGGTGTTGGAGAGGTAACGCATCCGCAAGATGTACCATTTGATGAGCCATTGGCAGCACCTGGTGCTAGAGCATTCGTCAGTCCTAGGGGAGAATAAATGGTGCATGCATCTCAGAAGGAGCCAGTTGCTGATACCTCCAATCCTGCAGAGAAAGATACAAGTGCATCTGGAGATACTGGAATTATCTGACCAGATAGGCTTCAAAACATTGCTCAGAGTGATGTGAGAGTGATGTTGAAACAAAAAGACACAAATTATAGATAAATTGGTGATTATCTCTTGATGTAATACTCCTAAGTAATTAGACATAGTGGTGTTGAATGGTTTTACATTTGTTTTTTTGGTTTTTATCTCAAAAAATACAAGAATGCTGACAGAATTAGTTTCTAAAGATTTTGTGCTTTGCTTTTCTAGGTATGCCAATAGGAAGAATTCATAAATTTTACAAGATGAATTTTGTAGAATTGGTACCAATTCCAGAAGGAAGAATTGGTAGAGTTAACTTGATAGGGATAAAAGTTTAGTTTAGGAAAGAAACTCCTGGTAGGGAAGATAATTTCTCTTCTATTAAAGAACCGAGGTTTTACAGACTAATTTTTACTTATTGTACACACTTAAAAACAAGTCGGAAACATGTTATAATCGATTGTGTACCCCGGGATTCTCCATTTCCATCAAACTCATGTACATAGGTTCACAAAATGTTACGTTTGATTCTCTTAGCTTTGAAAATAGGTGTTAAGAGTTAACTGTCATCTTCCCAACCTTTAAATATCTATACCCATTAGTCATGAAGATATAGTTGATGATTGTACACTGGATGAAACATTGATGATACTAGGTTTAAGGGTTTAATATACGAGTGTTTTTGGTTGGTGATTGTTAAAAGTATTAACATCGCACCAGTCTAATCTCAAATCATAGAGTTTCAGGAAAGAAAAACAACGCTGCTACCGAAACTCCTCTCGATTTGAGTCATATTATGCCAAGTACAAAATTCTGTTTTCACCTATAGATTGGTAATAGCCAAAGTGCAAAATTCCCTTTTCACCTATTTTTGGATTGGGAACTTGTACATTGCAATGCACTTCCATTATGAGGGAAGAACTATTTTTTTCTCACACTTGAGTAGAGACTGGACTTGATAGGTCAAACACTTGACTGGAGATTGGACTAGATATTTTTTAGACTCGCCCCAAAAAAATGCAGACCCATGCTTAGTTAATAGCAGTGTTACTGTCCAACCGTAGTTAAGACAGAGTATTGTTAAGACGTCTGTTATTCTGGTCCCATTTTTCCAAATCCACATTCAGAGTATTGTTAAGACGGACGGAGTATACTCCCAACCCCAACAAACTTTTTGCCAACTTAGTGTCTTCTAGGTCAACTCTTCCACCCAATTCACGGAGTATAATCCTGCACAAAATAATGAGGCCGAGTTAATCATCAGACTCACTATTGTATATAAGATATAAATGTTTTACTATCTTTCTACATGAACTTACCTCGACACTTTCATTGTTGGATAATTGAACTGCAAACCTCCTCCGATAAGCCTTAACAATATCTTAGTCTATGAAACGGTCCAGAGAAACTCCCTTTATCAAACACAGGATGAAGCATAATGCATACACTCCGCAATCACCGAAACTAAACCAATAAAAATAATAGTGTCATATTCATATTACCAACTGCACCGTCTAGGGCATAGAACGCGGATCTAACAAGATATCAAAGAACTCACCTCGAGCTTTGTTTAGGGACCACTTGATCAAAGTCTGCGTAGTTGCAATTCCATTCTCCATCCTCAAGGGTTGTCCCCAAAACATCGCAGATTCCGGTGACCTCGGATGGGTTCCCAGCTATCCTGGTGGATCTTTTTCGATTGTGATGCCCGTAAAGGGAATCGTAGATACGAATATTCCGTTTTCTCAAGAGGATTTCAATAGCTACGAAATGACTGCCGTTCACCAGCACCGGAGCGTAAACAACATCCACGTCGGACCATGGTTTACCATCCATGCCATATTCCCCCATGACGTGCAATCTTGTGTAATAGATGCATTCCCTTTCATTGGTCTTCAAATTCAGTTTTAGATTTCTAGCGCATCGCTGTTTTTCAGCACGAAGTTTAACAGAGCATGAGAAACCTCACATTGCAAGCCATCATAGACATGTATAAATGCACGTGTATTTATTGTCTAAATGTGATAAATTTCTTAGTTATTACCATATAAAACTTACAGCAAAATAACTGCCAACGGTGGTCCACCGAGTTTTCTTCGTGAATCCAGGGTATTTGCGCATCGAGTGCAATACACAATTAACAATCTGCAAGAGGTCTCATAATAGATAAGCTGAAGAGTAAAAAATAAAATATTATGAACATAAACTATAACATGAACTGGGTGACAATATATATGAAACGCAGACCCCATATAGGATTTAAATCAACCGAGTAATATATGAAACCATGAAAAATCAATCAACTGAGAATAGGTGGTTGGAATCCCGAAGCCCTGCACAATTCTCAGTTCTGAATGAGCCAGGGGTTCGGAATCCCAACCATCAAGTCTTATAGAATTACTTGAAAGCTGTAATTTTAAAAACAAGCCACATCAACCTAGCATGTTATAAAAAAACATCAAAACAAGTAAAAAAATAAAATATTATGAACATAAACTATATCATAAAACAATCTACTTACATCGTCCGATAACCAGTGGGTCCGTGGTTGTAATGCTCCTCCTAGTAACTTCACATATTCATACCACTCTATATCTCCATCCCCTTTAGACTCCTCTTCCGGAGAGTTCTTAGGACGTGGGTCATTTGCCTTCTTGTTTTCCTTTGGCTCCACATTTTCCCTGCGCATTTTGATGATCTTGAGACAATGACTTTTGAATTAAACACGGTGAATAAGAAATGGAGACTTGCCTTTGCCATATGTAGACATTCAATTTCCTTTTATTTTTCTTTGAGATACCTGGATCCTCGATCTTCTTGCCAACATAGTCATTTCTAAGCCATCCTTTGTACGTGAGGTGTGCTTACGGTGATGAGATCTGACGTCCTTCCTTTATGATTCTACTCCTTTTTAAGTTGGGTACGTCAAGGTATTTGTCTTCATTGTTACATTGCCACAGAATTTCTACATCCTCATCCACCGGAGATTTAGATGTTTCATCACCTTTACGATCCGCCTCACTTGACACTTTTAAAACTGCTTCAGTATCAATGACTGATTCATAATCACACTGCCACAGAATTTCAACATTTGCATCCACTGGAGATTTAGATGTTTCATCCCCTTTACTATCCTCCTCACTAGGTACATTAAAGATATCTTTTCCAGATCCCATGGGCAATGCACCTTCATCATTTAGATAGAGACCACCATCATCACCTTCTTCTTTTTTTTTTTTTTTTGTTTACCAATCTAGCTCCTTCCATCGGTGTGACATTCAATGTGGCGACAACCCTATCTCCCTCACACGATGTTGTAGGACCAGAATATCGCCATAATAACATTATCGCGATATTAACAACGCTTCTACAAATAATCCCGCGAGCACTACAACAACACTTGGCGAGTGTCATGAAAGTACCAAAAGAATGATAGAAAGGTTGACAATTGAAGAGAATATGAAAGGAGTAAATTTTTACTGCGATGGTTACAATTCTTGCGAGAATGAGCATAATAATTACTGCGAGGAGATCGCAGAGTGAATCCGAAAGAAGGGGAAAACTTAGATGTCATCCAATATGTAATTTCCTATATAAAGGGTTCGAATAGGTCCAGAAGATGATGATATATTTTCTAGAGTTGAGAAAGTCTTGAGGAGAGAGAAACTCTACAAAGAAAGTTGTATTTCTGAGTTTGAATATTTTCTGTAAACATTTCTGAGATCTAAATAATAAAGTGTCGTTTAATTCTTCAAATCTCCAACTAGTTTCTAATAGATTTCTGTAGAATCTTAACAAGGGTGTAGTGTAGGAAATCCTGCAACTACATTTTGGCTCCCGAAACAGGGAGAATCAAGCTACAAAATCTCTAATTACAATTTGAAGATTTGAAGAAATTGAAGAAATGGTTGGAAGAAGGAGAAGAAATACATCAGAACCACCAACAACAGTAAGGAGGAGTAAAAGACTTGCAGGTGGAGACACAAGTGAATTAGGAGAATCATCAAGGATGAGAACAAGAAGAAATAGAACAAGGAATGAAGGGGAAAATCCAATTCAACAACCAAATCAACCAACACTAATACAAAATAGAGGTGTGGATTATGATAGGGTGAGTGTGCATACATGGAGATCGGATTCGATGGAAGGAGAAGAAAATCGACAATTAAGAGGTGAAAGCAGAGAAGGAAGAAATCAAGAGGTAGTAGAAGGGCTATTTCATCAAGATGAAAATGAAATAGCTAAGGATTTAAGACAAAGAACACAGGAAGAAAGAAGGTTAGAGGCGGAAGAACATGCAAATTTAACAAGATAAAATCACGAGTTGAGAATGGAGAATATGAGATTACAAAGTAGGAGATCAAGAAGTACTACTTGATCAAGTTCAAGATCATTTAGAGAAATACCAAGGCGAAATTCCGTTATAAGAAATGTTAGAGAAAATGTACAAGAAGAAACGCAAAATCCAAATAGAGAACAACGTCAGGGAGAAGAGAGAGTAATTGATGATCGATATGATCCACGCGGAGAAACTTTGAATGGAAGACGAAATAATGAAAATCAAAGAAATGAAAATAATCAAGATGATGAAGAAAATCAAGGAGAAGGTAGAAGAATATTACATGGGTGAGAGAATGTCAGAAATCAAAGAGTTATTGAGAACGAAATTGAGAGACATTGTGCTGAACATGCACGCCTAGCCTGCGAGAGAGAAAGGTTGAGAGCAGAGATGGAAGAACAGGAGTTTCAGGAGGAAATAAGGAAAAATAACCATGATAATCGAGAAAGAAGACGGACACAAAATTGCAATAATGATAATGTTCATGAGGAGTATGATAGAATACAAAGAAGAATAGAAAGACAGCGAAGAGAGATGATGAGAAATGAAGAAACTCGTGGAGAAGAAATTTCAAGACATAATCAATTGCGAATTTTGAAAGGAGATGAAGATGAAAATCGCAGAAGAAGGCAGAATGACAATGTTGACGATGAAGATTTACAAACTCTCGCAAGGCAAGAAAGACATGAACGCAAGAGAAGGGAAGCTGCGTTAAAAAGACCAATAGAACAAAATCTAGCTGCGAATGAGCAAATCTTAAGGGAATTAGAAGAAATGAGGGGAATGATAAATAACAAAAAATAAGGAGGAAGAAGATAACTTGATGAAGCTATTGAGGAAGCAGCGAGAACTCCTTTCACACAAGAAGTGCAATTAAGAGGAATTCCCCCGAAATGAAATTTACCAGCATTAAACAGTATTTTTGATGGAACTACTTGTGTTGTTCAACATGTTAAGGCTTATGTTAGGTGTATGCTACACTGGGAGAATCATGATGTTGTGTTATGAAAGTATTTTGCATCCATCTTAACTGGCGAGGCGCTAAAATGGTTTGAGGGATTGCCGAAGAATACTATTACTTCTTTTGATCACCTACAAGCTACATTTTAGGTGCATACATAAGCAACAATTCTTCATGACTGGGTATTGAAGATGTGTTTGGGTTAAAGCAAAGAATTGGCGAGAGTCTAAAACATCTAACCATAAGATGGAAGATAATATGCAGCGAGATAACGGGAAGAGTAGATGAGAGATATCTTATTTTATCCTTCATTTATGCAATGTTTGCGACCAATTTGCTCTACATACAAATTTTCAGAATCAAGAACACCATCACAATGACTGAATTAAGAGAATTATAAGAATAATACATTGCTTTGGAAGAAAACCAAAACGAAATGGAGTCATATGGTAGGCTCGGAAAGATACCTACTATTGTGTATACTGCAAGTGCACAGTGTCGACAAGCAACACAGGGCAAGCACAGGTCGAACCACAGAGACTTGGAGAGTGTAGAAGTTGATTCTAAATCCTGATTCAGAGAGTAACCAAAAGGGGTTTGATTTTGTCGATACGACGTATGATTTTCAAGTGACTGAAATAATAAAAGTAAAAGATGCAAATAACAAGATATGTAAACAATGATAATATGGATACTAGGGTATTCAAATCCACCAATAACCTATGATATGCATTCAACTTGTAATATTATTCTTGTCCTTATAGTAGATTCAAATCTACCGTATAACTAAGGTGTTTCTCCAATGGATAATTTAATCACAACTAAAGTATTTCTCCAAAGCATTAATTGTCTAATTAAGCACAACTAATCTAAAGATCAATATTTGGTTAAGCATGAGTTGTAGTATAATCAACATAGAGATATTCTAACTACAATGGATACATGGCATACATTGTGAGAGCAAGATGTTGAAAAACTTGGATTAAATTATATCTTTAAACAATTCTAAACTTTCAAGAACAAGATACAAGATATGAATACATACCAATGAGATTAGGGCTTCATCTAAACCCTAGTAAATGAAATTAGAACATGAAGAACATTACAACAAAATTGAAATTTGATAAACTAACATGAACAAGCTATTCTTGGATGGTTTTTTCAACACAACAACCCTCTCTATTTATACACAAAATTCCCTCAAGCACTTGGATTCGAAATTTGGAAAGCATCCACTCAACAAAACATGTTTTCTTAATTGATGGATTGAATGGAATATATTTGGTTGTGGGAAACAAATTGGGAGTGATTGAGTGAGAGAATGGGGATGTTTTCTTTAATTGATGGATGAAATGGAATACAATGGGGGTAAGGTGGATGTTTTGGAAAGAATCCAATGGGGATGAGGTGGATGTTTTGGAAAGAATCCAATGGGGGTGAGGTGGAAATGGATTTGGGTCTTGGGTTTTGGATCATGGGTTTTGGATCATGGGTTGTTTAATCCCATGAATTTGTAAACAGGTTTCCATTGATGCGCGAGCGGGTTGCAACGCTTCCAACTTTCTGCTCTTTTGTCTTCTCAATTCTTCCAAGCTTTATTTAGTACTTAAAAACACAAAATTAATTAATACAAATATTTATTCTTGAAAATGGTAAAAATGCAGAATTTGGGATAATATATGACTTTGAAGCGCGAAATATGAGTTAAGTGCCAATGAAAAGGTGTATGAATGTGCAATATTTGGCACTCATCATCATACCCAATCGCAAACACTAGCTCAGTAGCGGAAAACATAAGTTTACTTCCTAAAATGATCAATAATGTGGCGAGCACCTCGCAGATTTAACCAGAGAAAGTGGCGAGTAATGAGCAACAAAAGCTAGTAGTTATGGGAAGTCGCGATCAAGAAGAGTATGAAAGAGAGAAGAACTTTTACAATCACGGAGGAAATAATAAAATCCAAAGGCTTGATCAACCCCAAGAGACTTATGGTGGACATAGGAAAAATAATTTTAGAAGTCAGGGTAATCAGAAAACAATATGGGAGGAGATTAAGATGCCACCTTTGAATGCTAGTGTAGAGAAAATCTGGGAAGCTATCATTTTGATGGAAGATATACCATCGCCATGGAACATGGGGAAGGAACCACACCCTAATAATCGTTATCAAGAGTTTTGTCCTTATCATCATTTTCATGGCCATTCGATAAATGACTGCAGAAATGTAAAAAGGATAATTCTAAGAATGATTGATCAAGGAAAGCTAAATCATTTTTAAGGGGGCATCAACAATCGCAACAATTACCACCACCACCAGACAATCGCAGAGTGAATAATGTAAAAGGGGCAGAAACTTTCGTCATAGAGATTGGAGCAAAAACAAAGAATTTGTTTTGCAATTCTATTATACATTCTTTCAGAACAATCGAGGATTTTCTCGATAATGTCTTAAGTAGGGTCTTCGCCATAGATATGGATGGAAAAGAAATAATGAATATAGCGAGAGTCTCGCCATTAGAAGAATGGCAGAAACAAATTATTTCTTTTACAGCACAAGAAGTACCAGAACCTGGCGAGTTGCATGATAACCCATTGTGGTAAGGTTGGAAATAAAACCTAGACAAACAAAAGAAAAGGATGAAGAAGATAACAATGAAGTAGAAGAATCTTGGGCTATTGATAGAGTCCTAATTGACACTGGAAGCTCCATGTATATCTTATTCTATCATGCCTATAGAACCATGGGTGGAAAGGATGAAGATTTAATACCATCAGCATATAAGATTTATGGTTTTAATGGTACAGCCAACAAACCCAAAGGGGAGATCACAATGAGAATTCCGTTAAAGGGGATGTCCTCCAAGATTTTATTCTGTGTTGTTGATATTGAATCACCCTATAATGACTTGATTGGAAGGCCTTGGCTACATGGAATATTGGGTGTTGCATCTACTTTCCATCAGTGCATCGAATTTCCTCATCCTAATGGTGTTGGAGTAATTAAAGGAGATTGGGGAGAAAGTAAGAAATATTATGAGATTGATATAAAATCTTGTGGGGAAAGAGATGTGAAGAATAATAATTGGAAGTGCATAATTAAGCAGCAACAGAGATGTGACAGATTGATGGTTGATTCAATAGAAAAGCAAGAAGAAACAGATTGCGACTGTCTCGCAAGTGAAAAGCAAATAACAAAGCGCAGCAAAATAGGAGATTAATAGAACAGTAAGTAGAAGAAAGTATGACGTTAGAAGGAAGAAATGACGAGAAGAATGATTTTAAGAAAATGTTACAAAAAAGATTTGAGTTAGCAGCAAGAGGAGGAAATGGAGAGAAACTCGTGGAAAAAAAAAAAGAATGAAGAAAGTGTATTCTTTCTAAATGGAAAAGGTGAAATTGAAAACAAAAGATAAGAAATTTTAATAGAAGTTATTATGCTCGCAAGAACCTTTTCAGAAACGCAAATAAAATTTCGCAGAGATTTAAAGAATGAGACAAACTTTTATGGCGTGCACCCTAGTTCGCGAATACAATTTCGCAAGAGGGAAATGTAAGACCTGGAAGCACGTCATAAAGGGGGTATCTCTTTATATGACTCAGGGATAAGGTTACACCGCTGTTGGAACCTGAATCATACAGATGTTGGGGTTAAAGAAAACCAATCCTGGAGAGGGATCTTGGATTTCCAACTTTATAAGGTTATACCCTGGTTGGACGACCAAGAATCTCTCCTAAGAAGTGCAGAGTATGACCAAGGCGCCGAGGTACATGGTTGAGCCAAAGGTGCCCGGGACGGACGAACCTACCATGTCCATCTTTGGTAAGTCTTGGCTATGATGCACTCGTCCTGAAGAAAACCCCACTTAGGGTGCAGTCTTGTAACTATAATCCATATGGGCATAAAGGACAAGAGGCTGTGAAAACAACTGGTTGTTGGTAAATCTGGATGGGAGGAGCTAGTCTTGTATGGCCGATGTGCCCTCCTTGAAAGGGCAACCAGGGGGAGATAAGGGCGGCACCCTCTATTAAGGAGCTGATAAGTGTCTTAAGATGGCAATGTCATGGGGCTTTATGATCGCAAGATCATTTAGGTCTGTCCTATTGTCGCGTGAAGAAAATTATACTAAGGCAGAAAGCCAAAAGAGAATAAGTTAAGATGAGATCAATGGGTTTTTACATGAAAATGTGAAGACGTCCTGCGATTTTATCGCAAGACGGCAATGTCACGGGACTTTATGTTCGCAAGAATATTTAGGCCTGTCATATTGTTGCGTGACAAATATCCTGAAGAGGCTATAATACTAAGAAATGATAAGGCAAGATCAATGGATCAATACATGAAAATGTAAAGACGTCATGCGATTTTGTCGCGGAAAGATAAATGTGGCAAAATAAGACCTTTAAGTAGGAAGGCATAATAAGACCATAAGATTGCAAAAAATAGTATCGCAAAAATAAAATCACGAGATTTAATGTTTGCGATAGCATCACAATAATTATGAGATTTGCTAATAATATCATTGTAGATATTGAGACAACATATATTTTCTACAATTAATATTTAAAATGTCACTAACTTTCTCATATTACAGATGAATAACAGAGGCAAGTATGGGAATGCACAGAATGATGAAGTTATTATTCATCGTCATATGAGAAAATTACTTGGACATTATTATGAGATACAAATAATTAATAGATAAAAATTATATTGATTAATTATATTGCAGAAAAGGATTGTTCTCTAATTCATACAGATGGAAGCAAAAGAAATTTATACATTAAGGTGAAGCAACTTGCAACAAATTGGAGAGGTTCGCAAGAATATTACATCAAGAGAAAGAAGAAAAGTATACATAATTTACAGAGAAAATAAGAAGAAGAGATAAAACTAGTTGGATCCATCGTTCCCTTCTTTACCAGATTTTCCACCTTCATCGTCAACATTCTTATCTCCATCTTCGTCAAATTTATCTTCCTCGTCAGATTTCTTCTCTTCATCAAATTTTTCCTCACTGTCAGAATTTTTTCCTTCATCATTATCACCATCTTCATCATCATCAGAATCTTCATCGATATCAGTGATAGCAAGATCTGGAATCTCTGATGGTACTTCCGTTGCAAGAACATGATATATAGAATGATAAACCCCATGATCGTCACAAACCTGTTTAGTGGAATTATTGCGAGTAAGGATGAGAGATCTATTAAAATTTGCAGTGGTAATTCCAAATAGTTCTTTCAATCGTGAATATTTCTCGTTGCGAGTAGCAAGATTGTTCGTGAGTTGATGATTATTATCTTCAAGTTCTCTTATTCTTACACGACATCTCTCTTCAGATTCTGCGAGAATGTAACAATAGATTAGAAATTTTACAAGGAAGAAAAATAGAAACAAGAAATTAACATAGTGGAACAGTTAGCAACCTTCTTTTCAGAAATCATATCCCTAATTAAAGCTGCTTGTTCAGTATGAAGACTAATATCTACTCCTAAGTTATTTCTGGCATTGTTAAGAACCATCGCAGCCCAAGAAAATTCATCATCGCTACTAATAAGAAGACGAGAGCGAACTTGAGTCTCCATCGCAAGAAGATTCTTGTTCTCGGAAATAAGCTTATCTCTCTCCATTTGAACGCTAAGAAGAGTTTTATGGAAATCAGCTAGGGTCTTAGCGCCATTTTTGATTGGAAGATATTTTTCTTCAATAAGATCGATATTCCTATTTCTTAATCTATTTATTTCCTCCTTTGAGTCAAGATAAAGACGTTTAAACTTGTTGGTTAAATTTAAATTGGATATATGCTCTATTTTCAAGAGGTTAAATTTGGATTTAAACTCCTCAAAAGAAAGGGATCTAATCTGATCATCTGAAAAGTTACTTAGAGAATTATTAAGACGAGCAAGAAGGGTGTTGTCATCTATAGGTTTAGGAAAAGATTGGAGGAATGTTGCCTCATCAGTAAGGCCATAAACATCTGCAAAATGGTTGATTGAATAAGTTGCGATGGGTAAGAAGAATTAAGAAAGAAAGAAAATAGATTATACCATATAATTTTTGATGAGCTTTATCAAGATCAGCGATCTTTTGTTTGTCAGCTGAGGCATCAGTCTCCAGCTGCTTATTTTTCTTCCGAAGCTCAGCAACTTCAAATTCAAGCTTTTCCTTATCTTGGCGAAGATTAACAACTTTCTTCTCATAATTAGCACGTCTGTCATCCAAATCAGAAGCGACAGCAAAAGAAGCTCTCCCAACCTGCGAAAGAGCTTTATAAGTTAAGGATATTTGGCGAAGAAATAAATATGAAAATAAAATAATTAAGAGAAAACATACCAGGATACCAAGTGCATTTAAGAAACTTGGAGTTAGCGATCTTGAGACTCCGCGAAGAGAATTGTTACCAACTAAAACTGGAGCATCACAGATATTAACAAGTGCTTGGGATATCTCATTAAGAGTTTCATCTCCATATTCATTTGCAATTCCACGAAAAGGATCGCCAAAAAGCATAGACAATTGAGTCATTGAAAACTTAGAAGGAGAAGAATCCTTTATGGAGGGAGCACCAATGTTATCATTAAAGTCATTATCATCATTTTTTTCAACATCAACAGTTAAATTTTCTGAGATTAGTGGAGAAGATGAAGAAGAAGGGTGTTGAGTTTTCCTTCTCTTTAAAGGAGGATCGCCAGATTCCTCATTGCGAGGGGCAGTAGGTTTTCCTTTAGAAGGAGCAGTGGATTTTCCCTGGGGAATAGTTGTAGACTGCTCTTTGATTTTCGCAGGAATTGGTTCTAATTCTTCAATTTCTTGCGAGCACAGATAAAGATAAGAAATAAGGGCAACAATATATTGTTAAGACTAGTAAAGGAATATTTCTTACTTCATCTGTGAAGGATCTAAGAGCTAAAAGAGTGCTGGGTTTCCTAAATTTCTGGTAGCTGAGCTTCATTCTGTCAATCTGCGAGACAACAGAGAAATTAGCGAGAATGTAAAAATATGAAGAAGATAGTGAATAATAAAAATGCAAGAAGTTAAGAGAATATACATCTGCAGATCTATCAGGCCAGTTGAAAACCCATGGCTCATACTAAGAAAGATTCATAGGAAGTGGGAGAGAACCAGATATATAAGGACCTTCAAGACATATTGGAAAAATAAACCACTTATCATCGCTAGAATGGCGAGGGCCATGATTGGTTTTTGTATGAAAATCGATATCCAGCATGAGAGCTTCCTCAATAGCGAGTTTTTCTTTCTTCAAGAGAACACCCCAACAGGTGCTATTTCTCTTCATATGGACTATCTTGTAATTTCTAAAAAAGTTCTCTACAATATAATCTGTAGGGTTAATTGGAATATGTTTATATTGAGGATTTTGATCATCTTCAGAATAGCGCGATCCTTTACCAGCGCCACGAGAGGCATATTCAAGTAACAATCTAATACAATCTCCACCTAATTGATATACTGCTCGCGAGAACCTCTCGTCAGATATTATTTGGTAGAATAATGGAAGTTCTGGATCATAGAGAGGAAGTGGAAGACTAGCTTCAAGTTGGCCTAGCGATACTATAATTTTTTGGCGAGAGCATTGATAATTGGAAAATAATTTGAGAGAAAGTTCAGATTTAGAACTTTGACCTGGAATTAAAGACAAATTAAACCCTTTGCTTTTGAGTTTTCCTTGCATCTCGCTGAAAGCAGTTAAATTTTTAGCGCCGACAGCAACCATTTTCAAGTATGGAAATGAAAGAAAGAGTTGAAAAAAGAACAGTAAATCACAGCGATGACAGATGCGCAATTTGCGGAAGAATAGTAAATTTGCAGAGAATTTACGTAGGGAAAGAAGACAAAAGTAAAAAGAGAAAAAGAAGAGAATGAGAAGAGAATGAGAAGAGTATTTATAGAATAAAAGAATTTCTCGAGAAGCTAAACGCAATAAATGCAAGGAAAAGAAGTGAACGGTCAGATTGCAGCGATTAGAAAGGACGTGTCAAAGATTTATTGGGAGAAGGAATGTATGAAAAACAGCTGGCGAGGAATATAGAAACGTGTCAGAACAGAGATTGAGGTGAAAAGATAGGTGATTGCAGCAATTTGTTCTCATGATCTTCTCTTCTTCGCAGAAAAGACATGAGAAGAGGCAAGATGTAGGACCAGAATATCGCCATAATAACATTCTCGCGATATTAACAACGCTTCTACAAACAATCCCGCGAGCACTACAACAACACTTGGCGAGTGTCATGAAAGTACCAAAAGAATGACAGAAAGGTTGACGATTGAAGAGAATATGAAAGGAGTAAATTTGTACTGCGATGGTTACAATTCTTGCGAGAATGAGCATAATAATTACTGCGAGGAGATCGCAGAGTGAATCCGAAAGAAGGGGAAAACTTAGCTGTCATCCAATATGTAATTTCCTATATAAAGGGTTCGAATAGGTCCAGAAGATGATGATGTATTTTCTAGAGTTGATAAAGTCTTGAGGAGAGATAAACTCTAGAAAGAAAGTTGTATTTCTGAGTTTGAATATTTTCTGTAAACATTTCTGAGATCTAAATAATAAAGTGTCGTTTAATTCTTCAAATCTCCAACTAGTTTCTAATAGATTTCTGTAGAATCTAAACAAGGGTGTAGTGTGGGAAATCCTTTGAATATTTTCTGTAAACATTTCTGAGATCTAAATAATAAAGTGTCGTTTAATTCTTCAAATCTCCAACTAGTTTCTAATAGATTTATGTAGAATCTTAACAAGGGTGTATTGTGGGAAATCCTGCAACTACAGATGTCTCTACCCACCCCCCCTTTCTCTCTCAGCTGTAGCCAAATACTCGCGTATAGAACTAGCTAATTGTAGTACAAGGAATTCCTACACTACACCCATACTAAGAATTTGTAATTATAAGTCTAATTTGTCGATTAAGAACAACACTTTATCATTATATCTTCAAAAAAATTTAGAGGAAATGTTTAAAACTCAGAAATATACAACTTTCTTTCTAGAGTTTCTCTCTCCTCAAAAACTCTCTCAACTCTAAAAAGTACATCCTCCCCTTCTGGACCTATTCGAACCCTTTATATAGGAAATTACATAGTGGATGACAGCTAAGTTTTCCCCTTCTTTCGGATCTATTCTGCGATCTCCTCGCAGTAATTATAATGTTCATTTTCGCAAGATTTGTAACCATCGCGGTATAAATTTACTTTTCTCATATTCTCTTCAATCGTCAGCCTTTCTGTCATTCTTTTGATTGTTTTTGTGACACTCGCGAAGTGTTGTTGTAGTGCTCGCGGGATTATTTGTAGAAGCGTTGTTAAAATTCAAGAATATTGTTGTGGCGATATTCAGGTCCTACATCTTGCCTCTTCTCATGTCTTTTCTACGAAGAAGAGAAGATCATGAGAATCCCAAACTCTTCTTAGCGCTCGCAATCTTTCCGATATTTTCTCATCGACAAGATTCCGTTAATTTAGCTTTTACCGCTAACACGTGTTGTAGACTCATCCTTTTACTGACACGTCTCTACTTAATAGGTCCCCCTTTTTTGCCTATAAAAGGTAGAGTCAAATTCCAAAATTAGTTTCCTTCTTTTATTTCTCTCTCTTCTTCATCTGGTTTATTTGTTTTCTGTCTGCAACTTTTCTTCTTCACATTCTCCTGCTACTGTTTTAATGGAATCATCAAGGTATGTTTTTTTATTATGATATTTACTTGAATCAATTTTTACTTATATTCTTCAATCTTCTCTGTTTGACTCTGTATAACCTTCATATTATGTTTTCTCTTCAGCGAAATTATCTCTAACACCCAGTCCACAGCCCAAAATTCTAATACTCGCAAAAGGCCAACTGAAAAAAGAAAGAAGAGTTCTGCGAGTGATAAGGTAGTAAGAAACACATTCTATTTCTTAATAACAATATTGTTGCCTCTGTTTCTTATCTAAGTTATTATTCGCAGAATGACGAGAACATCGCCAAACCTCCCAAAATATCTCGCCAATTTAAGACTCTTGGTGGAAATATCATCATTCCCACATTAGCATCTACAAGAACTATTCCTACACCTTTGCAATCGGACCCTCCTTCCTCTGTCTGTGAGAATCTCACTGTCAATACTTCTGTCTCTACTGGACTTTTGACAAATCAAACTCCTAAAATTGCTATGGCTGAAACTCCCTCTAGCCATTTACTTCCTCCAACTATTACTTTCCCAAAAACTCCTCCTTCTGATGATGCAACCATCGCAAATGAATCAAATCGTCAACTTGCCCTTATTACTACCGCACCTTCTGCATCTCTCTCTTCATCAAATGAAACTCTCGCAGGAGTTGATATTGCTTTTAAAGTTTTATCTAACATTTTAAATAATGCTAAGGATTCTTCTACTGACCCTCTCTAATATGAAGTTTGCAAGACTTTGCTCAAATATTTTGGTTCTGACAACACTGCTTCACGAGCATCTTTGGAAAATGATGTAGTAGCAGGAATTCCCACACTACACCCCTATTAGGATTCTACAAAAATCTATGAGAAACTAGTTGAATATTTGAAGAATTAAACGACACTTTATTATTTAGATCTCAGAAATGTTTATAGAAAATATTCAAACTCAGAATACAACTTTCTTTCTAGAGTTTCTCTCTCCTTAAGACTTTCTCAACTCTAAAAAATACATCATCCCTTTCTGGACTTTCTTGAACCCTTTATATAGGAAATTACACAGTGGGTGACAGCTAAGTTTTCCCCTTCTTTCGGATCTATTCTGCGATCTCATCGCGGTAGTTACAATATTAATTATCGCCAACTTTCGTAGTCCTCGTGAAACAACACACTTTTACCATGCTTCTTCAATCGTCAGCTATTATGATGCTTTCTCATGACACTCGCCAAATGTCGTTGGAGAATCCCACGACGCTCTCGTGAAAGATGTCGTTAATATTGTAGGAACATTCAACCTTCTCGTGAAAGCGTTGTTCTTATCGCAAGAATATTGTTGTGGCGATATTCTGATCCTACATCTTGCCTCTTCTCATGTCTTTTCTGCGAAGAAGAAAAGATCATTAGAACCCCAGATTCTTCTTAACTATCGCAGCAATGTCTGAACTTTTTTCCTCGACAAGATTCCGTTAATTTAGCTTTCCTTGTTAACACGTGTTGTAAACCTATCCTTTTGCATTGACACGCCTCACTTAATTGTCTCCCCTCTTTGCCTATAAAAGGGAGAGTCAAATTCCATAACTAGTTTTCTTCTCTTAATTCTCTTTCTTCTTTGCTTTTTCTCTTTGTTTTCTGTCTTCAATTTTCTTATTCATATTCTTCATATTCTCCTGCTGCTGTTTTAATGGATTCATCAAGGTATGTTCTTGATCATAATATTTTATTGAGTTGAGTTTTATTTACATTCTCCAATCTTCCCTTATTTGTTTCTTCATATTCCCCATATTATGTTTTCTCTTCAGTGGAACTACTCCTATTACCCAGTCCTCGATTCAAAACCCTAATCCTCGCAAGAGGCCGATTGAAAAGAGGAAGAAAAGTTCTGCGAGTAATAAGGTAGTAAGAAACACATTCTTATTCTTTAATAACAATATTGTTGCCTCTGTTTCTTATCTAGATTATTATTTGCAGAATGACGAGAGCAACGCTAATCCTCCCAAAAGATCTCGTCAGTTAAATAAGGCTTTTGGAAGTAATTTCAGCATTCCCCCACTAGCATCTGCGAGAATTACCCCCACACCTGTGCAATTGAATCCTCCTCCTTCTGCTCAAGAGAAGCTCGCTGTTAATACCTCTGCCTCTACTGGCCCTACACCAAATCAAACTCCTTCTGAAGCTTTTATAAATGAAACTCCCTCTAGCCCTTTACTTCCTCCAACTGTTACTTTCCCAAAAACACCTCCTTCTGATGATATAACCATCGCTAATGACTCAAGTCACCAACTTGTTCTTACTACTACTACCTTACCTTCCACATCTCTTCCCTCATCAAGTGAGACCATCGCAGGAATTGATGTTGCTTTTAAAATTTTATCCAACATTCTAAATAATCCTAAAGATTCTTCCACTGATTCTCTCCAAAACGAAGTTTGCGAGACTCTGCTCAAATATTTTGGCTCTGATAACTCTGTTTCGTGAGCTTCTCTGGAAAACGAAAATGCGGCTTTAAGAAAAAGTCTTCAAGATAAGACTTCTGAATGTGAAACTTTGAACCACAAGCTCAATAACTCTCTATTGGATCGCGAGAATCTCGCTAGAAAAATTGACGAGCTGAAAGGTACACTTATTTTTACCTCTGTCCTTTTATCTTTCTATCTCATTTTCAGATTCTTCGTACTTAAATTTTCCTTTAAATTCTTGGTTTATATATTAGTCTCCAATCGGACTCGTTTCATGGAAAAACTTAAATCTGAGACCATCGCTGAAGAAGTTCGTATTGAAAGAGATTCATGGATGGACCAGTATAATAGATTAGATAATCTTTATACGTATTCAATTGATCAAATAAATAATCTCACTAATGAGAATAATCTATTATCGCAAAGTCAAAGTTTTCTAAACAGCGAGGTTACTCGCCTCTCATACTCCTTAACCAAGACTAATTTGGCGATAGAATCTTTGTCAGATGAAAATAGAACTTTATCTCAAGAGAAACACAAATTTTCAAGTTTGTTGGTGATCTCCTCGCATAAAGTGAGCAATCTTCAAAGGATATGTGATGATCAAAATAAGTCTCTCTGCTCTCTTAAGAATAAACTCAATGAAGTAACTGAATCATCCGCCGCTGAAATAAACAAACTTATCAAGGGTAGGCTAACTCTTAGTTTGAATGCTATCAAGCTTCGAGATGAATATTCCCAACTAGAGAAGTCACATTTTCTATTGTCAAAAGAAAATTCATATTTACGCACCAAAGAGGAGAACATGAAATCTCGTCTGAAAGGCATGGTTGGCGACAAATTCGATGATGCTATGAACCAATGGGAGAACTGTCTCTTTTCATTAATCCAAAACTTAACCTCTCAAAAAGAAGGTAGTCAATTATGACTGCCTCATTTGTTGATTTTTCTCTTTCAAATTTTATGTTATGTTTCTTGTGAGATTTTGCCTGAATAATCTTTTAATCATTTTGTTACTCGCAGAATCTGAAAGAAGTCTTCATTCCACCATTGCTGATCTTACTGGTAAATTGGATAAAGTTCGCAAAGAGAACAAGACTCTCCTTTCCGATTGTATAGAAGCTCGTGACAAGGCTGAAAGAAGACTTGATTATCTTGAGTACTTTAAGAATATAGAAATCAGAAACCGTGATAAAGGTTTCCTTCGCAAGGTTCATCTTAGTGCTGAAGTTCTTGTGAATGACATTCTGATCTCTAATTCTCTTCCTCATGTATATGTTCCTCCTTTAAAAGTTGATGATGATGAAATCCCTCTTCCTATGGATAAGGATTTAGAATATGCACCTGCTGAAGGAGATGTTGAAGAAGATGTTGAAGAAGGTGATCAAGAAGATAATCAAGAAAAAGAAGAAAGTTCTCCTAAGGAAGGAGAAACTCGCAATGAGAGAGATGTTGGCGATGATGACAACTCTGACAAAAATCCTAAGTCTGGCGAGACCATCGCTGAAGCTTGAATATCATTTTTACTTTCTTTTTCTTCTTCTTTCTCGCAAGTAATGTAACTTTTTAAAACTTTGAAATACAACTTTTAATCTTGTTCACTTCGAATATTCCCAAGAAAGTTAATGAAATTTTATTTATCCATTCCCCTACTTGCCCCTTATTAATTTTCTTGAGAACTTGAATCATTTGCGTGAGATGTGCATCTATATTTCTGCTATATAATGAATTCTGACGATAATATGAAGAATTCTGAAGAAATCTGCCTTCTAATATATTCTCTGGCGATGAACAGACCTTTCCTGCATTCTTAAAAAAAATTAAAAAAATTAAAAATAATCAATGTTTCATATTATTCTATTGGTCTTATTTTGCCTTCCTAGTTAAAGGTCTTATTTCGCCAATTTTTCTCTTTGCGACAAAATCGCAGGACGTCTCTACATTTGCATGTATCAACCCATTGATCTTGCCTTATCTTTAATTCTTAATTATACAGCGACAATATGACAAGTCTAAGTTCTCTCGCGAAATCTAAGTCTTGTGACATTGCCGTCTTGCGATGAAATCGCAGGACGTCTTTACACTTTCATGTAAAAACCCATTGATCTTATCTTAACCTTTTTTATTTTGGATTTTTGCCTCTGTATAACTTACGTCACGCGATAATATGACATGCCTAAATGTTCTTGCGATCATAAAGCCCCATGACATTGCCGTCTTAAGACACTTATCAGCTCCCTAATGGAGGGTGCCGCCCTTATCTTCCCCCTGGTTGCCCCTTCAAGGAGGGAACATTGGCCATACAAGACTAGCTCCTCCCATCCAGATTTACCAATAACCAGTTGTTTTCGCAGCCTCTTGTCCTTTATGCCTATATGGCTTATAGTTATAAGACTGCACCCTAAGTGGGGTTTTCTTCAGGCCGAGTGCATCATAGCCAAGACTTACCAAAGATGGACAGGGTAGGTTCATCCGCCCCGGGCACCCTTAGTTCAACCGTGTACCTCGGCGCCTTGGTCATACTCTACACTCCTTAGAAGAGATTCTCGGTTGTCCAACCAGGGTATAACCTTATAAAGTTGGAAATCCAAGATCTCTCTCCCGGATAGGTTTTCTTTAACCCCAACATCTGTATGATTTAGGTTCCAGCAGCGGTGTAACCTTATCCCTGAATCATGTAAAGAGATACCCCCCTTATGACGTGCTTATAGGTCTTACATTTGCCTCTTGCGAAATTATATTCGAGAACTAGGGTGCACGCCATAAAGGTTTGTCCCATTCTTTAAATCTCTGCGAAATTTTATTCGCGTTTCTCGCGATCTTTTCGCGCTTCTTTACTCTTGCGTTTCTTGTAATTGAATTAAATATTCTTGCGATTGTAATAGGAAGTTTATTTCTTATTTCACCATATCACACCAATATCTTATAATCTCGCAGAAATTATTACTGATAATACCTTTTCAGGAATAACTTGTTCCATGGTCTATCAAGTCTTTGACCAACATCTCTCCCTTCAGGATCCACTAATTTGTATGCCCCAGTTCCAATTATTTCTTTAATTATAGGTACCGAATATCGCAAGACATTAGCTTACGAACATCGTAATAAAATAAGAGGAAAGAGTTACAAAACAATGCGATGATAGAGGAAGCACGGGGAAGTATGAAAGATTTGCGAGCATAAAATAATCTTGCGAAGATATGTTGCGATGCTTCGCAACATATATACAGTTGTGCAAATTTTACTATAAATAGGAGTTCAAATGTAAAATTCAAGAGGTTCTTTTAATGAGTGTTAGAAAATATCTTAGGAAAGAGAATAGAGAAAGTTGTAACTATTCTAGTTCCATTTAGATACTTCTTTGTAATCAATTGAGAGAATTAATAAGAAAATTGTCATTCATCATCAAGAACTTCTTAAGTTTTACAAATTCTACTGAGGGTGTAGTTGTAGGTTATTCTGCAACTACATAATTGGCGCTAGAAACAGGGACCTGAGGATTGTGATAGCTAAAATTTGAAGGAATTGTGGAAAATTTGAAGATCAAATGGAGTCAGTAGATGGAGATTGCAAAAAATAAGAATGTAATATGATCACAAAGACAATGATTGATGAATTTCATAATAACATGAAGGGAAAGATATACAAGCGAGATTGTAGAGGAAGAAAGATCATGGAGGTGGAGAAAATAACAACTTTGGAAGAATGGGAAAAACAGAAAATCACATTTTCAGTAGAAGAAATTCCAAATGAAGACTTGAACCACACTTCACCATTGGTGGTCACAATTCCGGTCATGCGAGAAGAGAAGAAAGCTGCAAAATCTATAGAAAAATGGAAATTAAACCGAATTTTGATCGATATAGGGAGTTATGTTAATATCATATTCTATTATGCACTTAAGGGGATGGGAATTAAAGATGAAGAAATCACAAATTCAAAATGTCTTATTCATGAATTGGGAAAATCTACAACAAAATCCAAAGGGGAAATAGCATTACGAGTATTGCTAGGAGAAATCGAAACACATATAGTCTTATGTGTGATAGATATGGAATCTCCATATAATATGTTGATAGGAAGGTCATGAATTCATGCGATCAAAGCTGTTACTTCAACATTACATCAGAAAATCAAATTTCCTACACCAAATGGAATACAGGAAATAAAAGGAGATCTTGATAGTGAAAAGTTTTGTTATCAGATTGAAGTAAAACAGTGTGGAGGGAGAGCAAGAAAGAAACAGTTTCGTAGAAAACTTGCGAAGGAAGCAAAAAAGGAAGAAGAATTTAGAGTGTATACAATAAGAGCAAAGGAAGGGAGAGGAATACCAAGTGAGATTCCAGAAAAAGAAGGGGAACCAGTGAAAATAATAAAAGAACCAACACCTATGGGGGAGCAAAGTCCCAGCTATGTCGCAGCTGAACCAACCAAAGACGTAAATATTGGAAGTAAAGAGGAGCCTTTATTCTTGCGAATTGGAACTAAGATGGATGAAGAAGAAGAGAAGAGAACTATTGATCTCTTGCGAGAATATAAAGATATATTCGCAGGAAGTGTAGATGAGATACCAGGAATTGATCCATCAGTGGAGTGTCATAGATTGAACATAGATAAAAACATAAGACCATTCAAACAAAGAATAAGGAAGATCTCACAAAATTATCATGCACAGATAAAAGAAGAATTACAAAAGATGTTGGATGCAGGAATCATAAGGGAAGCAAAATACCCAGAATGGATTGCGAATATGGTCATTGTTCCGAAAAAGAATAAAGGGATAAGAATTTGTATAGATTTCACTGATCTAAACAAAGCCTTTCCCAAAGACAGTTTTCCATTACCAGACATACCACAAATGGTGGAATCAGCTGCAGGACATGATAGAGTCACTTCACTTGATGGATATAAAGGGTATAATCAAATATCACTCGCAGAAGAAGATCAAGAACATACAGCCTTTTTTGCTCCAAGAGGTTTATATTGTTATGTGAAGATGCCATTTGGTTTGCGAAATGCGGGTGCTACATATCAACGAATGGTTGAAAAGGTGTTCGCAAAGTGGATACATAAAACTTTGGAAGTATATGTAGATGATATGTTGATAAAAAGCAAAGAAGCCAAAGATCATGTGCAAGATTTGAAGGAAATATTTGAACAAATGAGAAAGTTCAACATCAAATTAAATCCTGAAAAATGTATAATTGGAGTTGCGTCTGGGAAATTCTTGGGATATATAGTATCAAAGGAGGGAATACAAGTTGATCCAGAAAAATTACAATCAGTTCGTGACATGCCAACACCTGCAACGGTAAAGGAAGTACAAAAGCTAAACGGACTCTTGGCTTCACATGGAATTTTTTTTTCGCGAATGTCAGATAAGTGCAAACATTTTTTCAACATACTTAAGAAGGGAGCAAAATTCAAGTGGACTGATGAATGTGAAAAAGCTTTTCAAGGAATCAAAGAATATCTCACAAATACATCCATATTACAGAAACCAGAGAAAGACGAAGAATTATTGGTATACCTCGCAACAACTCCATATGCTCTAAGCGCAGTTCTGTTGCGAACAGACGAAGGAATAGAAAGGCCCATTTACTACATTAGTAAAACTTTTAACGCAGCAGAGAAAAATTATTCTAAAATGGAGAAGTTAATCTTAGCCCTGGTTTATGCATCATTCAAGTTACGAATATACTTCCAAGCACATGAGATAAAAGTGGTAACCAAAGTCCCAATTGAATCAATCATGAAGAACACAAAAAGGTCAGGTAGAATAGAAAGGTGGAATGCACAAGTAAACCATTACAAGATAAAATACGAAGTATTATCATCGCAAAAATCACAAGTCGTCGCAGATTTCTTAGCAGAATTTCCATTGGAAGAAGATGAAGCAGTAGAAGAAATGATGGATGTTGAAGAAGAATTTGGGAATCCAAAAGACCTGTTAACAGAACCAATTAGATGGGAAATTTTAGTATACGGATCATCCAACAGTGAGGGGAATAGAATAGGAGTTGTGTTAATTTCACCAGAATGAGAGAGAACAGCATTCTCATTCAGACTAGAATTTGCATCCACGAACAATGAAACAGAGTACGAAGCTGTAGTACATGCATTGAAGATCGCAATAGAAAAGAAGCTTGGAAATATAAGGATAACAAGTGATTCGCAGTTGGTAATTTGTCAAATTAAAGGGGATTATACCACAAATGAGTCTTCTTTGAAGAAATACAAGAAACTCGTTGATGAATTATCTGCGAAGATACCAAAATTAAAATGGAGACATATAACAAGGAAATACAATCGACTCGCAGATGCTTTTGCATTCATTCCAAGTATGATGACAAATCCTAATACAAGAAATATCAAAATCCAGACAATTCAACACCCATCAGTGAACAAAGAAAAAGAAATTGAGGAGGCAGTTGCGATGGAAGTAGAAAGGGAATTGCCAAACAACATCGCAGATTGGAGAGAGGAAATTCATGCATATCTCGCAATAGGAGAAATATCCAGGAACAGACTAGAAGCACATAAATTAAAGAGTCGTGCAACAAACTATGAGCTGCGAGAAGGAATTTTATACAGAAAATCTTTCAGTGGACCACCTCTCAGGTGTTTAACTCGTGAAGAAGGAGAAAAAATATTGAAAATGTTACATGGAGGAGAAGCTGGTAATCATAGTGGGGGAAGATCTCTAGCGTATAGAGCAAAGATACAAGGATATTACTGGCCTTATATGCATACAGACGCAAAATTGTTGGTACGAAGATGCAAGGAATGTCAACGACATGGTAAAAGAATTCATGCACCAGGGGCAACATTAACTTCTTCAACAAGTTGCTGGCCTTTTGGGAAATGGGGGTTGGATATTGTTGGACCATTTCTACCTGGATCCGGACAAAGACGATACTTGATAGTCGCAACAGATTATTTCACGAAGCTCACAGAAGTAAAAGCAGTACAGCATATTCGTGATAAAGATGTTTTTACGTTCATATTTGAGAACATCATTTGCAGGTACGGAGTTCCATCACAGTTAGTATCTGATAACGGAAAACAATTTGAAGGGCAGAATATAGAGATGTTACTCAGTGCTTTTAGGATAAAATGTGGGAAGTCAACACAGTTATATCCTCAAGCTAATGGGCAGGCAGAGGCAACAAATAAAACAATCGCAGATGCAATCAAAAAGAAATTAGAAGGACACCTCAAAGGGTGGTGCGAGCAAGTACCTAGTGCAGTTTGGGCATACAATACAACTAGAAGAGAGGCAACTGGAATGTCTCCTTATTGCTTAACATATGGAGTAGAAGTAGTATTACCAATAGAGGTTGTAATTCCGACAACAAAGAAAGAAGCTTGGGAAAGAAATTTAAGTGCAGGGGTGATATTAAGTGAACTGGATGATTTGGAAGAAAAAAGAGAAAAGGTGTTGCACCATATAAAAATTTATCAAGAACGATTAGCTCGAGAGTATAACAAGAGAGTCATTGAACGTGAATATCAGCCAGGTGATTTGGTCATGCGAGAAACACCTCCATATCAGAAAGAAAATGGAGGAAAATTAGCACCAAAATGGGATGGACCATATGTTATCAAAGAGGTTGTGGGAAGTGGAGTTTATCGGCTGATGGATCCAGAAGGGAGAGATATGGGTTTGAGACTTAGTAGACCTTGGAATAGACTGTATTTGAAAAGGTATTATCCATAAAACTCATGATAAATTTTACGAATATTGTTTGCTCGCAGGAAATTTGCAAAAGTTACGAATTTCAGAAATTTTATTGCAATTAACTTTCATTTAAAGAAAGACGCACACGTTAATTTGCGAATAAAAGACCGCAATCTGTGATCAACTTTCAAAAAAGAAAGAAAGCCGCAGAAATATTACACATGCAAACCTTTGTGGCGTACACCCTAGTTCGCGAAGCAACATTTCGTAAGAGGCAAAGTCCTAAAGTGCGTCATTTAAGGGGGTACCTATAACCATGGCTCAGGGACATCGGAACATCACCAAGGAACCTGAGTACATGGAACTTTACGGGGTACAACCCAATAACGGGGTACCTATCCGGGTTAGACACCTTAGATTCTCAACCTAATCTTGCGATGTAACATGATTTAGGTTGGGCGACTAAGGCATACTGTCTTTCTCAAGAAGTGCAGAAAACGATCAAGGCGCCGAGGTACACGGTTGAGTCAAGAGTGCCGGGTGGGCTTGAAGCACATCTGCCATTCTTGACAAGTCTTGGCAAATGATGCACTTGGCCCAAAGATACCCCATAGGGTGCAACCTCGTAACTATAAGCCCTATAGGCAAAAAGGATAAGAGGTTGCGATCAAAAGCTGGTTGTTTGCAGAACCGGATGGGAAGAGCTAACCTTGTATGGTCGATGTACGCTTCCATGAAGGGGCAACCAAGGGGAAGATAAAGGGCAGCACCCTCCATTAGGGAGTTGATACGTGCTATAAGACGCAAATGTCACGAGGCTTTTTGTTTGCAAAAACATAAAGGCTTGTCATATTTGTGCAACAACTGAATTTCTGCGAGCATTCTAAAAAACAAAAAAAAAAAAGAGAGAGAAAGAAAATATACAGAAAAAGAGAACTCGCAGAACATAACAAAGAAGTTAAGATGAGATCAATGGGTTATTACATGAAAGTGTAAAAAGGTCCTGAGATTTCATCGTAAGACGATAATGTCACGAGGTTGTATATTCGCAAGAATGTTCAGACTCGTCATATTATCGCAAATACAAAAATATTATCACAAAAGAGGTGGCAAAATAAGACCTTTACTTAGGAATGTATGATAAGACCACAACAATTAATGAAACTTATTCCATCAGTATCATTGAAGAATTTTTACAAGAATATATATCATGAAGACCTAATAAAGAAGGCAATTCCATCAATATCATTGAAGAATTTTTACAAGAATATATATCATGAAGTCCTAACAAAGAAGGCAATCCCATCAATATCATTGAAGAATTTTTACAAGAATATATATATCACGAAGCCATAACAAAAGATGCGATTTTATTCGCAATCAAAAACAGATAGTTCGTATTCATTAAATTTTACGAGAATTACATACTTCTTATACTTCTTCATATATTGAATATTTCTCCACAATTTGAATACTTCTTATAATTCTTCAAGAACGTCTCATATTTATTATACTTCTTCAACGGATATTTCATGTTTATTAAGTTTTGCGAAGGTTAAATACTTGTTATACTTCTTCATACATTGAATAATTCTTCACGGATTGAATAATTCTTATACTTCTTCATACATTGGATAATTATTCACGGATTGAATACTTCTTCAAAGATATTTTATACTTCTTAAGGATATTTCATACCTCGTATTTCTTATATTTCAAAGGGAGGATTTCTTATTCACAATCGCAACAAGCTGAAGCTTCGTAAGTTAAATTGGGGCAGATATTCTAATACTTCTAACAATGTTTAATCATCTGAAGAGCAATAATAGGGGGAAAGGAGATACTAAGCTAAGTCTTTAAGCTATATTATTTTTCTTCATATGATCAAATGATGCAAATAAGGAAAGCATTCAATTTAAGAAAGGTCAAATCATTTTCGCAAAATATCAAATGTACTTCTTAAAAGAACAAAAATAGTAGGCAGAATTGTTTGTAAAAAGAGAACCAACAGTAGCTAAGAGAAAGATTTCAAAGGAAAGGAAAACAAGAGAATCAATGATAATTTGAGAAAGAATATTATTATGCTTCATCAACACTTTGTGCCGGGTCTTTAAGATGAGCAGGGTCATTAGCAGCATTCGACTTTTGCGAAATATCATCCTTTGTAGAGTCTGCAACAGGAACATCTCCTTGAGGAATAGATTCTTTTTCATCATCAAGACCTTCATCACCGCTCTCATAATCAAAATCACTATCAGGATCACGAGCAACTTCATCGTCAGATATTTTCAGAGGAGTCATTTTCACAGGAGGCAAGGATCTTGATAGAAGAATGTTATTCACAAAGACTTGAGCTTTCAGATGACTTTCACGAAGTATAGCTTTATGATGGTTGGTATCTTCGATATCTTTGACATAAGCAAGATAGTTGAATCTCCGAATGGCACGATCACGAGAGTTGATTAAGCGAGTAGAAAGCAAAGCATTTTTCTTGCGAAGCTCAGAACAGGAGGTTTCTAATCCAGCCTTAGCATTACGAAGGTTGTTCTCAGATTCTGCGAGTAAAACAAAATTCAAAGAGTCAAATTTGCGAATATTGATAACCATTTAAAGGTACACCAGAGGCAGTCAAATTGTAATGACTACCTTCTCTTTGTGAAGTAAGAAATTGAGCCAAAGATAGACAACAATTCTTCATATGATCCATCGCATTATCAAAACCATCACCAACTAATCCTTTAAGTCTAGATTGAAGCTTTTGATCTTTAGAAAGAAGAAATATTTTATCCTTCGCAATTTTGGCATTAAGACTTTCTAGTTCAGAGTAATCTTCTTTAAGTTGATTCTTCTTAGTACTTAAGATTATATTCTTATTAAGAAGGGACTTCTTCTCAACGACAAAAGAACTTCTCTATGCATCTAAAGACTTCTTTAATTCCTCAAGTTCACCTTTTAACAAAGAAAAAATATTTTCTTGATCGCAACATTTGTTCTGAAGAGTGTTTAATAGTTGCGAAGAAACGGTCATTGTATTCAAATACGAGCATTTCTCTTCTGATAAGGTTTCGTTCTCTTCTAATAAGGTTTCTATTCTCAAGACGGCTTTAGTTAAAGAAGAAGTAAGTCGAGATATTTCATCATTCAAAAAATTTCGGTCGTAAATTAGTTGGGTATTCTCTTGAAAAAGGGCATCAAAATTATCAAGAGCACACGAATGAAGATTAGATAAGTGGGAGAATTGGTTCAAGAGGCTTGCATGCTTGGCTTGATATTCTGTTGCATCTGATTCATGGCGAAGTACCAATATTCTACATTTCTGGATGGATTCTATAAAGGGGAATGGGTTTTAACGGGTGTTTCAAACATATGAAGAATATAAGTAAACAAAAGGGGAAAATATGAAGATAATAATCATACCTTTTAATTCATCATTCCTTTTGCGAAGGATCGCACAGTCAAGAGAATCATTTTGAAGCTGATGATTCTCTTTACGGAGAGTCTCACATTCTGCTCTTGAAGACTTCAGAGATTGGCGAAGCAATTCAACTTCTTTTTCCAAGGATTGACGAGAAATAGAAATATCAGGATTGATGAAACTATTTAATGCTTCACAAAACTCATACTGCGAACGAATATTAGTAGACTTCGCAGTACTATTCAAAACCTCAGATAACATTCGGAAAGTTGAGTAAATTCCATCTCGAATTTCTTGAGGAAGAGGAGAAGAATTTGAAGGAATAAGAGCAAGTTGTAAATTTTTTGGAGCAACATCACTCAAAGGATTGGGAGTTAAGATAGGTTTTTCAAGAGAAGAGGTTGAAAAAGTATTTTGCGAGGGTTGATCCTGAAGAAGTGTTGATAAATTGACATTTGTGGGAGACTGAAAACTTGGTAATGGAGTAGAGGCAGGAGTTTGCGAAGAAGTGCTTTCACGAGGAGGAGAGGGAAATTCCTTATCAACCTCAGGAAGGAAGTCATCAATTGAAATTATTGGTGTGGGTTTAGTCACTCGAGATCTCTTGTTGGGGTTTGATTTTTCACCAACCTACGAATCAAAATGTAGATTAAAAACTGAGGCAACAATATATTGTTTAAAAAAGAAGACAGAGTATTTTAACTACCTTTTGATTCTCGGATTTTCTTCTTCGAAGATTAGGGCTTGAATTTCTGGTTGGAGGTTTCACCTGAGGAATAGTTTTGCTGAAACAAACCAAAATCAAACAATAAATTATACAGAAATCAAAGAGGAAAACAAGTGAAAGACACAGAAGATAGAAGAAAATTACCTTGGAGAACTCATGATGATATAAACAGGAAGAGAAAATGGTAACGGAGAGTGTGATAAGAAGATAAAATTGCAGAAGTAAAAAGAAAAAGTAAGAAAAAGATAAGGAAGAGAATATAAAAGAGTTTATATAAGGGAATAGCTAGAATAGGACGGTTACAAAAGACGTGTCCAAATTCTAAAAGAATAAGTAACGGTTATGTTCTCACGATCATTTCTTCTTCGCAGAATTGACATGAGAAGAGGCAAGATGTAGGTACCGAATATCGCAAGACATTAGCTTACGAACATCTTAATAAAATAAGAGGAAAGAGTTAAAAAACAATGCGATGAAAGAGGAAGCACGGGGAAGTATGAAAGATTTGCGAGCATAAAATAATCTTGCGAAGATATGTTGCGATGCTTCGCAACATATATACAGTTGTGCAAATTTTACTATAAATAGGAGTTCAAATGTAAAATTCAAGAGGTTCTTTTAATGAGTGTTAGAAAATATCTTAGGAAAGAGAATAGAGAAAGTTGTAACTATTCTAGTTCCATTTAGATACTTCTTTGTAATCAATTGAGAGAATTAATAAGAAAATTATCATTCATCATCAAGAACTTCTTAAGTTTTACAAATTCTACTGAGGGTGTAGTTGTAGGTTATTCTGCAACTACATTAATGATGTATGGCCCATCCCATTTCCTTGCCAGTTTTCCACCACTTTCTTGTTGATACTTTGGGGTTTCTCGCAACACAAAATCTCCTGGTTGGAATTTTCGTTCTTTGACACGTTTGTTGTACTCGCGAGCTAATCTTCGCTGATAATTCTCCATATGTTGCAAAGCTTTTTATCTTTTCTCTTCTAATTCGTCCAGCTTATGTTGAATCATACCAGCACTTAGATTTCTTTCCCAGGCCTCTCTTTTTGTTGTTGGAATTGTAACTTCTGTTGGTAACACAGCTTCAACTCCATATGTCAGACAAAAGGGAGACATTCCAGTAGCTTCTCGTCTAGTTATATTGTAGGCCCATATTGCATTATGCACTTGCTCGCACCAAGTCTTTGACCAACATCTCTCCCTTCAGGATCCACTAATTTGTATGCCCCAGTTCCAATTATTTCTTTAATGATGTATGGTCCATCCCATTTCCTTGCCAGTTTTCCACCACTTTGTTGTTGATACTTTGGGGTTTCTCGCAACACTAAATCTCCTGGTTGGAATTTTCGTTCTTTGATACGTTTGTTGTACTCGCGAGCTAATCTTCGCTGATAATTCTCCATATGTTGCAAAGCTTTTTCTCTTTTCTCTTCTAATTCGTCCAGCTTATGTAGAATCATACCAACACTTAGATTTCTTTCCCAGGCCTCTCTTTTTGTTGTTGGAATAGTAACTTCTATTGGTAACACAGCTTCAACTCCATATGTCAGACAAAATGGAGACATTCCAGTAGCTTCTCGTCTAGTTATATTGTAGGCCCATATTGTATTATGCACTTGCTTGCACCATGTCTTGTGGTATCCTTCTAACTTCTTCTTTAAAATATCTGCGATTGTTTTATTTGTTGCCTCAGCTTGTCCATTCCCTTGTGGATATAATGGTGTTGACTTTCCACACTTGATCTTAAATGCATTGAGTAACAACTCTATATTTTGCCCTTCAAACTGTTTCCTATTATCAGATACCAGCTGTGCAGGAATCCCAAATCTACAAATTATATTTTCAAATATAAATGTAAAAATATCTTTGTCGCGAATATGTTGCACTGCCTTCACTTCTCCCCATTTCGTGAAGTAATCTGTTGCGACAATCAGATATCTTCTTTGTATAGAACCATGCACAAATGGTCCCACTATATCTAATCCCCATTTTCCAAAAGGCCATACACTTTTTTGAGGATGATAATGGTGCTCATGGTGTAGTTGCAGAATAACCTACAACTACACCCTCAATAGAATTAGTAAAAACTCAAGAAGTTCTTGATGGTGAATGATAACTTTCTTATTAATTCTCTTAGTTGATTACATAGAATTATCAAAATGGAATTAGAATAGTTACAACTTTTTCTATTCTCTTTCCTAAGATAATTTCTTACACTCACTAAAAGAACCTCTCGAATTTTACATTTGAACTCCTATTTATAGTAAAACTTATGCAGCTGTATATGAATTGCGAAGTATCGCAATTCATCCTCATAAAATTATTTCATCCTCGCAAAACTTCATATTTCCCCGCGCTACTTCTATCATCGTATCATTTTATAACTCTCTCTTCCTTTATTTATTACGATACTCGTGAACTATTATCTTGCGATATTCAGTACCTACATCTTGCCTCTTCTCATGTCAATTCTACGAAGAAGAAATGATCGTGAGAACATAACCGTTACTTAGTCTTTTAGAATTTGGACACGTCTTTTGTAACCGTCCTTTTCTAGTCATTCCCTTATATAATTCCTTTATATTCTCTTCCTTTTCTTCTTCTTACTTTCTCCTTTTACTTCTGTAATTTTACCTTCTGTTTATACTCTCCATTATTGTTTTCTCTGCAATTTTTTATTCTACTATATCTTCATGAGTTCTCCAAGGTAATTTCCTTCTACCTTCGCACATTTCATTTGTTCTCTTCTTTAATTTCTGTATAATTTGTTATCTGATTTTGGTTTATTTCAGCAAAATAACTCCTCAGATGAAACCTCAACTAAAAAATTCAAGCCATAATCCACGAAGAAGAAAATCTGAGAATCAAAAGGTAGTTAAAATACTTTGCCTTCTTTCCTGAACAATATATTGTTGCCTCAGTTTTTAATCTACATTTTGATTCGCAGGTTGGCGAAAAACCAAACCCCGTTAAGAGATCTCGAGTAATTAAACCCACTCCATTAATTCCGATTGATGATTTCCTTCCTGAAGTTGATAAGGAATTTTACTCTCCTCCTCGTAAAAATGCTTCTTCACACACTCCTGCCTCTACTCCATTACCTACCTTTCAATCTCCCATCAATGTCAATTTATCAACACTTCTTCAAGATCAACCCTCGCAAAACATTTCTTCAACTTCTTCTCCTGAAAAACCTATCTTGTCCCCAAATCCTTTGAGTGCTATTTCTCCAAACAATTTGCAGCTTGATCTTATTCCTTCAAATTCTTCTCCTCTTCCTCAGGAAATTAGAGATGGAATTTGTTCAACTTTTCGAATGTTATCTGAGGTTTTGACCAATACTGCGAAGTCTACTAATGTTCGTTCGCAATATGAGTTTTGCGAAGTGCTAAATAGTTTCGTCAATCCAGACATTTCTTCTTCACATCAATCTTTGGAAAAAGAAATTGAATTGCTTCGCCAATCTTTGAAATCTTCTCAAGAAGAATGTGAGGATCTCCGTAAAGAAAACTATCGTCTTCAAAATGATTCTCTCGATTGCGCGATTCTTCGCAAAAGAAATGATGAATTGAAAGGTATGATTACTATCTTCATATTTTCCCTTTTATTTACTTATATTCTTCATATGCTTGAAACATCCATTAAAACCCATTCCCCTTTATAGAATCCATCCAGAAATGTAGAAGATTGGTACTTCACCATGAATCAGATGCAACAGAATATCGAACCAAGCATGAAAGCCTCTCAAACCAATTCTCCCATTTATCTAATCTTTACTCGTGTGCTCTTGACAACTCTGACGCTCTCTTTCAAGAGAATACTCAACTAATATATGATCGAAATTTTTTGAATGATGACATATCTCAACTTTTTTCTTCCTTAACTAAAGCTGATTTGAGAATAGAAACCTTATTAGAAGAGAATAAAACCTTATCAGAAGAGAAATGTTCGTATTTGAATACAATGATTGTTTCTTCGCAAGAATTAAAAACTCTTCAGAATAAATGTTGCGATCAAGAAAATCTTCTTTCTTTGTTGAAAGGTGAACTTGAAGAATTAAAGAAGTCTTCAGATGCTGAAAGAAATTCTTTTATTACTGAGAAGAATTCCCTTATTAATAAGAATATAGTCTTGAGTACTAAGAAGAATCAACTTGAAGAAGATTATTCGTCATTAAAAAGTCTTAATGCCAAACTTACGAAGGATAAAAAATTTCTTCTTTCTAAAGATCAAAAGCTTCAATCTTGACTTAAAGGATTAGTTGGTGATGGTTTTGATAATGCGATGAATCGGATGAAGAATTGTTGTCTATCTTTAGCTCAATCTCTTACTTCGCAAAGAGAAGGTAGTCATTAAAATTTGACTTCCTCTGGTATATCTTTAAATTTCGTTATACTCGCAAATTTTACTCTTTGAATTTTGTTTTATTCGCAGAATCTGAGAACAACCTTCGTAATGCGAAAGCTGGATTAGAAGCCTCATGTTCCGAGCTTCGTAAGAAAAATGCTTTGCTTTCTACCCGCTTAATCAACTCCCGTGACCGTGCTACTCGGAGATTCAACTATCTTGCTTATTCCAAAGATATCGAAGATACCAACCATCAAAAAGCTATACTTCGTGAAAGTCATCTGAAAGCTCAAGTCTTTACGAATAACATTCTCTTATCAAGAGCCTTGCCTCCTGTGAAAATTACTCCTCTGAAAATATCTGACGATGAAGTTGCTTGTGAGCCTGATAGTGATTTCGATTATGAGAGTGATGATGAAGATCTTGATAACGAGAAAGAATATATTCCTCAAGTAGATGTTCCTGTTGCACATTCTTCAAAGGATGATATCTCGCAAAAGTCGAAAGCTGCTAATGACCCTACTCATCTTAAAGATCCAGTACAGAGTGTTGATGAAGCATGATAATATTCTTTTTTGTTTCAATTTATCATTGACTCTCCTGTTCTCCTTTCTTTTGAATTCCTTCCGTTAGTTACTGTTGGTTTTCTTTCTGCGAACAATTCTGTCTTTTAAGAAATACATCTGATATTTTGCGAGGATGATTGAACCTTTCTTAAGAAGTATATCTGATATTTTGCGAAGATGATTTAACCTTTCTTTAATTAAACGTTTTCCTTATTTTGCCCCATTTGATCATATGAAGAGAAATAATATATAACTCACAGGTAAAGCCTAGTATCTCCTTTTCCCCCTATTATTTCTCTTTAAATGATTAAACATTGTTGGAAGTATTAGAATATCTGCCTCAATTTATCTTACGAAGTTTCAACTTGTTACGATTGTAAATAAGAAATCCTCCCTTTGAAGTATAAGAAATAAAATATATGAAATATCCTTAAGAAGTATACTACATATACAATACCTTTGAAGAATTATTAGAAGTACTCAATCCGTCAAATGAAGAGATATAAGAAGTATTAGAAGTACTCGATCCACCAAATGAAGAGATATAAGAAGTATTCAATCTGTGAATAATTACGTAACATATGAAGAAGTATAATGATTACTTAACCTTCACCAAATGAAATATCCGTTGAAGAAGTATAATAAATATGAGATATTCTTGAAGAATTATAAGAAGGATTCAACTTTTGGAGAAATATTCAATATATGGAGAAGTATAAGAAGTATGTAATTCTCGTAAAATTTTACGAATATTAACTTATTTGTATTTGATTGTTATCAAAATCGCATCTTTTGTTAAGTCTTCGTGAAAATTCTTCAATTGGGTTGTCTTCTTTGATAGAACTTCTTGTATAAAATCTTCAATAATATTGACGAAGTTGTCTTCTCTTCAAAACTTCATGATGTATATTCTTGTAAAATTTCTTCAATGATATCGACGAAGCTGTCTTCTTTTCAGATCTTCATAATGTATATTCTTGTATATTTTATTCAATGATTTTGATGTAATGAATTTCCTTATTCTTTGTTTGAATGGTCTTACATTTTTATCTATGTTCAATCTATGACACGCCACTGATGGATCAATTCCTGGTATCTCATCTACACTTCCTGCGAAGATATCTTTATATTCTCGCAAAAGATCAATAGTTCTTTTTTCTTCTTCTTCATCCATCTTAGTTCCAATTCGCAAGAATAAAGGCTCCTCTTTACTTCCAATATTTATTTCTTTAGTTGGTTCAGCTGCAACATAGCTTGCACTTTGCTCCCCCATAGGTGTTGATTCTTTGATTATTTTTGCTGGTTCCCCTTCTTTTTCTGGAATCTCATTTGGTATACCTCTCCCTTCCTTTGCTCCTATTGTATACACTCGGAATTCTTCTTCCTTTTTTGTTTCTTTCGCAAGTTTCCTCTGCTGTTTCTTTCTTGCTCTTCCTCCACATTGCGTTACTTCTATTTGATAACAAAATTTTGCACTATCAAGATCTCCTTTTATTTCTTGTATTCCATTTGGTGTAGGAAATTTGATTTTCTGATGTAATGTTGAAGCAACAGCTTTGATCGCGTGAATCCACGGCCTTTCTATCAGCATGTTATATGGAGATTCCATATCTATCACACACAAGATTACATGTATTTCGATTTCTCCTATTAATATTCGCAGCGCGATTTCCCCTTTAGATTTTGTTGTAGATTTTCCTAATCCATGAATAAGACATTTTGAATTTGTGATTTCTTCATCTTTAATTCCCATCCCCTTAAGTGCATGATAGAATATGATATTAACAGAACTCCCTGTATCAACCAAAATTCGGTTTAATTTCCATTTTTCTACAGCTTTCTTATCTTCTAGCATGATCGGAATTGTGATCACCAATGGTGAAGTATGGTTCAAGTCTTCATTTGGAATTTCTACTGCTGAAAATGTGATTTTCCGCTTTTCCCATTCTTCTAAAGTTGTTATCTTTTCTTCCTCCATGATCTTTCTTCCTCTACAATCTCGCTTGTATATTTTTCCCTTCATATTACTATGAAATTCATCAATCATTGTCTTTGTGATCATATTACATTCTTCTTTTTTGCAATCTCCATCTACTGACTTCATTTGATCTTCAAATTTTCCACAATTCCCTCAAAGTTAGGCTACCACAATTCTCAAGTCCCTGTTTCTAGCGCCAATTATGTAGTTGCAGAATAACCTACAACTACACCCTCAATAGAATTAGTAAAAACTCAAGAAGTTCTTGATGGTGAATGATAACTTTCTTATTAATTCTCTTAGTTGATTACATAGAATTATCAAAATGGAATTAGAATAGTTACAACTTTTTCTATTCTCTTTCCTAAGATAATTTCTTACACTCACTAAAAGAACCTCTCGAATTTTACATTTGAACTCCTATTTATAGTAAAACTTATGCAGCTGTATATGAATTGCGAAGTATCGCAATTCATCCTCGTAAAATTATTTCATCCTCGCAAAACTTCATATTTCCCCGCGCTACTTCTATCATCGTATCATTTTATAACTCTCTCTTCATTTATTTATTACGATACTCGTGAACTATTATCTTGCGATATTCAGTACCTACACATGGTGCATGTATCTTTTTGCCATATCGTTGATAATCTTCACAACGTCTTGAGTGTAGCTTCGCATCTTCATGCATATATGGCCAGTAATACCCTTGCATTTTGTTCTATATGCCAAAGATCTTCCCCCACTGTGATTTCCAGCATCACCACTATGCAGCATCCTCAATACCTTTTCTCCTTCTTCTCTCGTCAAACATCTTAGCGATGGTCCATTAAAAGATCTGCGATCTAATACTCCATCTCTTAGTTCATAATTGGTTTCCCTACTTTTTAATTTATGTGCCTCTAGTCTATTTCTTGGGATTTTTCCTCTTGCTAAGTAGGCATAAAGATCTGCTCGCCAATCTGTGTTATTACTTTGTTGCTCTTCCTCGCCAGCTTCTATCATCATCGCATTTGTTTCTTCTTCTTCTTTATTTATTGAAGGTAATATAAGTGTTTGAATTTTTATACATCTTGCCGCTGGGTTTGTCATCATACTAGATATGAAAGCAAAAGCGTCTGCGAGTATATTATCTTTCCTTGATATATGTCTCCACGTTATTTTTGGAATTCTCGCAGACAATTCTTCCACGAGTTTCTTATATTTCTTCATAGATGGTTCATTTGTTGTATATTCTACCTTAATCTGGCGAATAACCAACTGTTAATCGCTAGTAATTCTTGCATTTTCCAACTTCATTTCTATTGAAAACTTTAAAGCGCGAATTACAGCTTCATATTCTGTTTCATTATTAGTAGACGCGAACTCCAACCTAAATGATAAAGCTATCTTTTCTCCTTCTGGCGAAATAAAAACAACTACAATACTATTTCCTTCTCCATTTGATGATCCATTGTAGTAGCGGGATTTCCCACACTACACCCCTATTAAGATTCTATCAAAATCTAGGATAAACTAATTGGAGATTGAAGAATTAAACGACACTTTTATTATTTAGATCTCAGAAGTGTTTACAGAAAATATTCAAACTCAAAATTACAACTTTCTTTCTGGAGTTTCTCTCTCCTCAAGGCTTTCTCAACTCTAAAAAATACATCATCATCTTCTGGACTTACTTGAACCCTTTATATAGGAAATTACATAGTGGGTGACAGCTAAGTTTTCCCCTTCTTTCAGATATATTCTGCGATCTTATCGCGGTAATTACAACGTTAATATTCGCCAACTTCTGTAATCCTCGTGAAACAACACTCTTATGCTTCTTCAATCGTCAGCTATTATGATGCCCCCTCATGACTCTCGCCAAATGTCGTTGGAGAATCCTCACGACACTCTCGTGAACAATGTCATTAATACTATAGGAATATTTGACCTTCTCGTAAAAGTGTTGTTTTCATCGTGAGAATATCGTTGTGGCGATATTCTGGTCCTACATCTTTCCTCTTCTCATGTTTTCTCTGCGAAGATGAGAAGATCATGAGAACTTCAAATTCTTCTTAACTATCGCAGCAATGTTCTCTCCTCGACAAGGTTCCGTTAATTCAGGTTTCCATGTATACACGTGTTGCAAACCTATCTTTCTGTATTGACACGTCTCGCTTAACTGGCCTCCCTTTTTGCCTATAAAAGGGAGAGTCAAATTTCATAATTGATTTTCTTCTCTTAACTTTCTTTCTTCTCTGCTTAGCTTCTTCGTTTTCCGTCTGCAACTTTTCTTTTTCATACTTTCCTTCTAGTGTTTTAATGGAGTCACCAAGGTATATTCTTGATCATGATATTTTCTCAGATCAACTTCTATTTATGTTTTTTTATATTCCCTTACTTGATTCTTTATAACTCTCATGTTATATTTTCTCTTCAGGGGAACCATTCCTATTTCCCAATCCTCGATTCAAAAATCTAATCTTCGCAAGAAGCCAACTGGAAAAAGGAAAGAAAGTTCTGCGAGCAATAAGGTAGTAAGAAACACATTCTATTCCTTAATAACAATATTGTTGCCTCTGTTTCTTATCTAGATTATTGTTTGCATAATGACGAGGGCAATGTTAACCCTCCTAAAAGAACTCTCCAATTAAATAAGACCTTTGGAAGTAATTTCGTCATTCCCCCCTTAATATCTGCGAAAGCTCTTTACTTCCTCCAACTGTTACTTTCCCGAAAACTCCTCCTTCTGATGATACAACCATTGCTAATGACTCGAATCATCAACTTGTCCTCACTTCTTCTATTTCACCTTCCACATCTCTTCCTTCGTCAAATGATACCATCGCAGGAATTGATGTTGCTTTCAAAATTTTATCTAACATTCTAAGTAATGCTAAAGATTCTTCTACTGATTCTCTCCAAATCGGAGTTTTCGAAACTCTTCTCAAATATTCTGGCTCAGAAAATTCTGTTTCATGAGCTTCTCTAGAGAACGAAAATGCAGCTTTGAGAAAAAGTCTTCAAGATAAGACTTCTGAATGTGAAACTTTGAACCACAAGCTCAATAACTCTGTACTGGATCGCGAGAATCTCGCTAGAAAGATTGATGAGCTGAAAGGTATGCTTGTTTTTGCCTGTGCTTTTATCTTTTTATTCTATTTTCATATTCTTCATACTTAATCCTTCCTTTAAATTCTTGGTTTATATATTAGTCTCCAATCGAAATCGTTTCATCGAAAAACTTAAATCTGAGACCATAGCTGATGAAGTTCGTATTGAAAGAGATTCTTGGATGGACCAGCATAATAGATTAGATAATCTTTATACATATTCAGTTGATCAAATAAGAAATCTCACTAACGAGAATAATCAATTATTGCAAAGTCAAAGTTTTCTAAATGGCGAGGTTACTCGCCTCTCATATTCGTTATCCAAGACTAATTTGTCGATAGAATCTTTGTCAGACAAGAATAGAACTTTATCTCAGGAGAAATACAAATTATCAAGCTTGTTGGCGATCTCCTCGCAGAAAGTAAACAATCTTGAAAGGGTATGTGATGATCAAAAGCAGTCTCTCTGCTCTCTTAAAAATAAACTTAATGAAGCAACTGAATCATCTGCTGCTGAAATAGATAAACTTATCAAGGGTAGACTAACTCTCAGTTTGAATGCCAGCAAGCTTCCAGATGAATATTCCCAATTAGAGAAGTCCCATTCCTTATTATCAAAAGAAAATTCATACTTACGCACCAAAGAAGAGAATATGAAATCTCGTCTAAAAGGCATGGTTGGCGACAAATTTGATGATGTTATGAACCAATGGGAGAACTGCCTCTTTTCATTAATCCAAAACTTAACTTCACAAAAAGAAGGTAGTAAATTATGACTGCCACACTTGTTAATTTCCCTCGTCACAATTTATGTTATATTTTTCGCGATATCCCTATTTGAATAACCTTTTATTATTTTGTTGCTCGCAGAAGCTGAAAGAAGTCTTCATTCTACCGTCACTGATCTTACTAAAGAGCTAGATAGTGTTCGCAAAGAAAACAAGACCCTCCTTTTCAACCTTTTAGAGACTCGTGATAAAGAAGAAAGAAGACTTGATTATCTTAATTATTTCAAGGATTTAGAGATCAGGAATCGTGACAAAGGCTTCATTCATCAAGTTCACCTTAGTGCTGAAGTTATCGTGAACGAAATTCTGATCTCCAAATCTCTTCCTCCTGTATCTGTTCTTCCTTTGAAAGTTGATGATGATGAAGTCCCTCTTCCTATGGATAATGATTTAGAATATCCACCTTCTGAAGGAGATGTTGAAGAAGAAGCTGAAGAAGAAGATGATCAAGAAAAAGAAGAAAGCCCTCCAAAATAAGGAGAAGATCGTAACGAGAAGAACTCTGGCGATGATGTTCGTAATGAAAGAAATGTTGGCAATGATAATAATCCTGACAACAATTCTAAGTCTGGCGAGACTACCGCTTGAAGCTTGAATACCATTTTTAATTTCTTTTTTCTTCTTCTTTCTCGCAAATGATATAACCTTCTTTGAACTATAATATTATCAAGAAACTTAATGAAATCCTACGCATTTATTCCCTTGCTTGCCTTCTCATTAATTTTCTTGAGACCTGTTGAATTCAACTTGTTTCTTGCGATAAATAAATCTTTCCTGCATGCTTAACAAAGAAGAATTAGTGTTTGAGATTATTCTATTGGTCTTATTTTGCCTTCCTAATTAAAGGTCTTATTTCGCAAATTTTTCTTTTTGCGACAAAATCGCAGGAAGTCTTTACATTTGCATGTATTAACCCATTGATCTTGCCTTATCTATATTTCTTTATTGTATTGCGACAATATGACAAGACTAAGTTTTCTCGCGAAAACAAAGCCTCGTGACATTGCCGTCGTGCGATGAAATCGCAGGACGTCTTCACCTTTTCATGTAAAAACCCATTGACCTCATCTTAACTTTTTCTCTCATGGCTTTTTGCCTCTGTATAATTTACGCGACAATATGACAGGCCTAAATGATCTTGCGATCTTAGAGCCCCATGACATTGTCGTCTTAAGACACTTATCAGCTCCCTAATGGAGAGTGCCGCCCTTATCTCCCCCCTGGTTGCCCTTTCAAGGAGGGCACATCGGACATACAAGACTAACTCCTCCCATCCAGATTTACCAACAACCAGTTGTTTTCGCAGCCTCTTGTCCTTTATGCCTATATGGCTTATAGTTACAAGACTGTACCCTAAGTGGGGTTTTCTTCAGGACAAGTGCATTGTAGACAAGACTTACCAAAGATGGCCAGGGTAGGTTCGTCCGTCCCGGGTACCCTTGGTTAAACCGTGTACCTCGGCGCCTTGGTCATACGCTGCACTTCTTGGAAGAGATTCTCAGTCGTCCAACCAGGGTATAACCTTATAAAGCTGGAAATCCAAGATCTCTCTCCCGGATAGGTTTTCTTTAACCCTTACATCTGTATGACTCAGGTTCCAGTAGCGGTATAACCTTATTCCTGAATTATATAAAGAGATACCCCCCTTATAACGTGCTTGTAGATCTTACATTTGCCTCTTACGAAATTGTATTCGCGAACTAAGGTGCACGCCATAAAGGTTTGTCCCATTCTCTTAATATCTGTGAAATTTCATTCGCGTTTCTCGCGATAATGCTCGCGTAATCTAAAAAAAAAAAAATCATCATCCATTTCATTATTTAGTATTCCAATATCTCTTACCTTACAGTATTTGTCATTGATAATACCTTTTCAAAAATAGTCTATTCCATGATCTATCAAGTCGTTGGCCAGCATCTCTTCCTTCAGGATCCATCAATTTGTATGCCCCATTTCCAATTATTTCTTTAATCAGGTAAGGTCCGTCCCATTTTTTCGCCAATTTTCCACCATTCTCTCGCTGATATCTTGGTGTCTCTTGCAGAACTAAATCACCAGGTTGGAATTTTCGTTTTTTGACACGTTTGTTGTATTCGCGAGCTAACCTTCGCTGGTAGTTTTCCATATGTTGTAGAGTCTTCTCCCTTTTTTCTTCCAATTCATCTAGTTTATGTAAAATCATACCAGCACTTAAATTCTTTTCCCATGCTTCTCTTTTTGTTGTAGGAATAGCAACTTCTGTTGGTAATACAGCTTCAACCCCATATGTTAAACAAAAGGGTGACATTCCAGTAGCCTCTCTTCTAGTGGTGTTGTAGGCCCATATTTCATTATATACTTGCTCACATCATGCTTTGTGATATCCTTCTAATTTCTTTTTCAGAATATCTGCGATTGTTTTATTAGTTGCCTCAGCTTGACCATTTGCTTGTGGGTATAAAGGAGTAGACTTTCCGCATTTTATCTTAAATGCATTGAGTAGTAACTCTATGTTCTGTCCTTCAAATTTCTTTCCATTATCAGACATCAACTGTGCTGGTATTCCAAATCTGCAGATGATATTCTCGAATATGAATGTGAAGATATCTTTATCACGGATATGTTGCACTGCTTTTACTTCACCCCATTTTTTAAAATAATCTGTAGCCACAATGAGGTATCTCCTTTGTCCAGAACCAGGCACAAATGGTCCCACAATATCTAATCCCCATTTTCCAAAGGGCCATACACTTGTTGAGGATGATAGTGGTGCTCCTGGTGCATGTATCTTTTTCCAAATCGCTGACACTCTTCACAACGCCTTGAATGTTATTTCGCATCTTCATGCATGTAAGGCCAGTAATACCCTAGCATCTTCGTTCTATATGCCAAAGATCTACCTCCGCTGTTATTTGTGGGAGAAAACTACTTTTGCCGGTTTAGGTAATTTTGGGTGTGTGTGTGGATGAGAAGTGAGTTTAAACCTTCAACAAATGTGCTGCACGATGAGCACTTTGATTCGAGAGGTAATCTATACAATTCTGGCCTAAACTGAAGACACGACTGTTCCAGATTTGTTTCGGTCACAGGTGAAGGATGTGAGGTTGATCTTAGTGAGGGAAGCGAAGAAGGTGTTGAGAGTATGAAGGTGAAGGCTATTTGATGACTTGTTAACAGAAGGTCGAGCAGGCTAGCAAATGTTGCAGCAGGCTCTGGGTGTTGAATACGATTAACACTTGGTTTTCTGTGTTGTTCGAACTTCTGTCTTTGGAAATAGGGAGGAGAACCTATTTATACAAGTCGTTAAGCCTTCTTCACGTCTCTTGTGGGAAGTGGAGGAAGTGGAGTGAGGGAAGAGTGGAGTTGTGTGTGAGTGTCACATGACCAGAACTGCCTACTTTTCTCATCTTGACTTAACCTCCCATGTCTTCCTAACACGTTCTTGTGATGGCGCGTTGCACGCTGTAAACCGCCAGACCAATACCCCAGTTTGTAACCCCCAGTTGTGACGTGATTAATGTCTCGAGTGTGTGGATCGCGGGACCCACAGAAAATAGTGCAAGGTGAACCATGAACTTGGTATAACATCGCATGCATCCATCTTTAGGTAACCGTTTGGAGGCTGTATAGACAGGCCATGTCTTGGTCGGTTACCTTGTGAAGAAGAGTGATGGATGGTGGTCATAGTGATACCTTGTTTGCTAGTTGATTCGCACCCTAAGCCATTCGTCCAAGCTTGCAAAGATGTACGGACGAGATGACTCGTAGCCTTGCTTGCGACCGTTGGATGGGAGGCGCGCATGCTGCCTCTTTCGGCCCAAATGTTTGCATGCTTAGAGAGTTCCAATGGAGAAACCGATCAGCCCTGCATGGAGGCAGTACAATGGTGTTCACGCCCATGCCTGCTTGACTCGCAAAGATTTAATCTAAGCCACTCGACTCAGGCGGCAAAGACGAGTGGTCGAGATTAGAATTTATGGAGGGGCCGCGACATGTCACATTTGGGCGCGCGTACCGAGGAACTTGGTCACCGCCGGTCTTGGCCGATCAGCTAGACGTGAAGACGGGCCCACGGTGGTCATGCTAGCATGCTCGGTTCCTTCTAAGTCTTCATATTGGCCTTCCATCCAAGCCTGCGAAGATGGACGCTCGAGATGTTTCTGCGCCGCAAACCCTAATTAGGGCTTTGGACCGGCCATTTTGGGCGATCGGTTTTGGGTCGCGCGCGCCTCTTTTGGGGAGACCGACCATGTATGCAGCATCTTGGGTCGACGGTGAGCATGTACATGCTTGCTCTATGACCCTGGGCGTAATCTAAGCCATCCAACTATGCCGGCGAAGTCGGATGGTCGTGATCGTTTTGGATCTTCTCAACCTGCATAAGGCGTTAATCTGGCCTTGTTTGGGCAATCGTTTCTTTCACCACGGCTTGCCTATGAGGGAGTCGGTCATGTAGGTAGAAAGTGGGCCCGCCAATGGTGTGCCATCACTTCACTACTTGTTTTAGGGTATAATTTAAGCCGTCTGACTATGCTGGCGAAGTTGGATGCTCACGATTAAAAGGAACCCTAGCCGTGCGTCATGCTCGCTTTGAGCGCACGTTTTGGAAGGACCAACCATAGTTGGTCTTGACCGTTCGGTCATGTGTGAAGGTGGGTCCGAGGTGATCATGGTAGCATGCTCAGGACCCCCTGAATCTATATCTACACCCTCCATCTATACTTACGAAGTTGGACGGGTGAGATATATTTTTGGGTTTGTTTTCAGCAAGTGAGACTAACATGGGTAGTCTTGCATGCGTTCAACGGGGCTAGTATAACCTACCGTCAGGTAGCCTATGGGTGTTTGCACGTCGAACACAAGGCTTTAATTTAAAGCATTAATAGTAATGTTGTATACCTACAGAAAACCGGGATGGTTGCCACATGCTCCGTCGGGATGGTTGCCACATGCTCCGTTCTGGGTAGGTATGTTTAATTCTCAGGGATGGTTGCACATGCTCCAATGAATTAATATGGCGAGAAGTATTCATCGCCTGAAGGCTTTATCCTTTGCAGGACGTCAGCTTACAAAAATTGGCTTTTTATAATTTTACCCTTTAAATAGAAATCCACCATCAACATTAAGTCCCCTTCCTAGCATGCAATGGTTACACTATTGTAGGGTAGGCATGAGATGGTGACAAATATACGTAAAAGAAATAAAGGTAACTAACCTTGGAAGGCAGCCGCTAGTGATTGTCCATGTGAACGCATCGCTGCAGGCATGAAACCTTTGGTGGGCCGGTTTCCCTTCTTGGTTTTTTGGGAGCAAAAGGGAATCCTTCTCTGATTAGAATTCTTCAAATTTTGCCTATAAAAGGGAGAACCCTTTATGTTTTCCCTTCACGATTTTTTGTGTGTGTGAACGTTCAGCTCTCTGCTCGTGCTGCCGCCACCGTCGTTGCTGCCGGAGTCGCCGCCGGATTTGTTGCCGTCGGCACCGTTAATCAGGTACGTGCAAAAAAAAAAAAATTTTTTTTTTTTGCAAACCCTAATTATTTAGTTAGAGTTTCTTTTGCATTTTGAGAGGATTGTAGGTGCAGCAAAACATACCATAATTAATTCCTTTACCGCCTGTTAGGGTTGCGTAGTAAAAAAAATCATAAACATGTCGTTTGTTCCCTTTATCCTTGCATGTCAAAACCCAGGTTGTAGCTTGGTAGAACCGATGTCTTGAACTTGTAGACATGATAACCAACTATAGAAAAATATGTTGACATGTTGGCTTAGCTTTAGGGACGCGCATGCAAACTTTAGTGCCCGCCTGCGTGATTTTGAGGTACTCTTGCGCGTGCGTTTACTGAAATTGCTGTAGAATCTTCATACAAACTCGGATTTCGACGTTCCGCATACGTAACTTCAAGCCCAGAAAATTTCCAAGCTTTATTAAAGAAGCGTTTCGTATTTTGAGCGTGTTTAGGGGATAAAAACCGCGAAATAGTAAACTTCCAGGAGGTTTTCAGAATTTTTTCAGGTTGCGTGTCTTCTGATGTTTTGGCCACCCATTCTTGCTCTTTCATCCGATTGTAGTGAAATTTTGATATGTTGTAGGTAACTTCCGTATGAAGAGAATGGAACATAACATAACACTAGATTCCATACCCATTGCTCCCAGCTCATAATCGAACACAGGGTAGTGTAAATTTCCCTCAACTGAGTTTGTTTGGAAGACGCTTGAACCATCCCAATCCCATGTAATCTCCGTATTAGGTGCCTAACAATGAAGTTGGGAATCACGAGAATCTTTTATTTCTGAACGACTCCTTGGAAACATGCTAACACTTCCAATCTTATTGCAGTTGCTCAATGATGAACGCGGAGGATAATGTTGTGAAGGGATGTGTCGACTCTTTCATAGATGTGCCAAATATAAATGATGGAATGCTTACCAAGTCCTTTCCAATCGTCAGGAGGCACCCCAGACATAATATAATCCTTATTACCGGTTCAGAAAGTGAAGAGAGTCTACCATCGTCTTTAGCAGGCGTGATGAGGCTTTGTATCCAGAAGAAAGAATATCCACCTTCCCCTATTGACTTCAGAATTTGCCAGAATCCACTTGACTCATACGAAGGATGGATGTGGCGCATGTTGGGTAATGAAGAGATTAGAGGCAACTTAGCCAGGACGCGAATTCTTGATGCTGTTAAGGCGTCTGCAATTCTTCATGTCAAGAAGGATATCCCAGGTTTGGTCGCTTTTGCTGCTCGATGGCGTCCTTCTACGAACACAGCTTTATGCACGTGGGGTGAAATGACTATCACTCTTGAGAGCGTGTCTGCATTAATGAGCCTTCCTGTCGCTGGCAGTCTTAGTTGCAAGCTGTCTGAAAGCGAAGACACCATCTATCAGGCTATAATTCAGAAGGTGAACGAATACGATCAGTTAGAGAAGAAGCCGAAATGTTTCTACACTTGGTGGGTAGGTGAATGGTCTTCCATGCAAGGTAATGATGATCTTAGCACAGCTGCATTCTTGTCCTTGTGGTTGTCCAGAGATATCCTTGATGACGGCTCCGTCACGAAAACTATCAGAAAGAAAATCATCGTATTCGCCATTAAGCTGGGCAAAGGTATAACTCTCCCTTTGGCTTCGTTATTCCTAGGCTCACTGTACGGTCACCTGAATTCTTTAGTGGAGGAGATGTATATTTCCAACGGGTACATGAAGGTGGAAACATATGTGCACGTCTTCTTTCTTCAGGCATTTTTGTGGGAACACTTTAAGGATTACGCTCCCACTCCTACAACCTCAGTCCCCAGCTTGTATGGTGATTCAAGAATACTCCGTTGGCAGAATAGACGTCCAAAAGCTGGGGTGAGGCTTGTAGATTTGCTCGATAGTGTGAGTGCCATAGACTTTCGCCCTTGGGGGCCGGTTCGTCCTTCTGCCATCATCCCTGTCATTGAGCTGCTGCCTGAGGGGAGAGATATGAGCCCTGAAGAGGTCGTTTTCCTGCGGAGCTGTATACCAGGGTATGTTCCTTCTTTTTGTGATGACAGGCTAAGCATTATTCCATATAATATTGATAGAGCCGCTCGCCAAATGGGTTTTGATCAAGGTGTCCCATTTCGTCATCCCGCAATGCCTTCAGAAGAATTTAAGTCATCATGCCTCGATGTTGATGTTTTCTCGCCGGAGCTGAAACTTCCTTTTCCTTCCCCGGGGAGAAAGCCGGTAGCTACTTCTGGTTACGAAGATTTTTGGAGGGGGCAATTACTGCTCTTTAAATCATTTGCTAGCGAAGCGGTAGCTGACCTTCGTGGTAAACCTCTTGATGGCATCTTGGCTGGTCATAGGCGATTGAAACCCCTTCCAGGGAAGCTGTAGGTACCGAATATCACAAGGCATTAGTTTACGAACATCAAGACAAATATAAGAGGAAAGAATTACAAAACAATACGAAGATAGAGGAAGCATAGGGAAATATGAAGATTTGCGAAGATAGAATAATCGTACGAAGATGTGTTGCGATACTTCGCAACACATATACAGCTGTACAAAATTCATTATAAATAGGAGTTCAAATGTAAAATTGGAGAGGTTCTTTTAGTGAGTGTAAGAAATTATCTTAGGAAAGAGAATAGAAAAAGTTGTAACTATTCTAATTCCATTTTGATAATTCTATGTAATCAACTAAGAGAATTAATAAGAAAGTTATCATTCACCATCAAGAACTTCTTGAGTTTTTACTAATTCTATTGAGGGTGTAGTTGTAGGTTATTCCGCAACTACATAATTGGCGCTAGAAATAGGGGTTTGAAGAATTCCTGTACCAGAAAAATGACAAGAAGAAGAAACACATCAGAACCATTAACTGAAGTAAGAAGAAGTGTAAGACTCGCAGGAGGAGAAGCAAATATAACAGGAGAACCTAGTAGGAGAAGGAGTAATCGAAGAAGTCAAGCTCAACAAATAATAGATCATGATCGAGTGAGTATACACACTTGGAGAACTGAAGAAGAAGATAGAGAACCACAAATCAGAGAAAATGGAAGGTTGATGGGAGGAACAATTCTTGAAAGAGAAAGGGAAATGTTAGAAACGTTGAGATAAGGAATTCAAGAAGAACGAATGATCGAAGATGAAGAACGTGCCAATTTAACAAGACAAAATCAAGAATTGAGGATGGAAAATGAGATGTTACAAAGAAGGAAATCTCAAAGGGTTGCAAGATCAAATGTTAGAACAGAAAGAGAAGGACAAAATTCACCAATAATCAATAATGAAAATAATGTGCAAGAACAAGCGCAGAATCAAGGTGAAAGAAATCGGGATAATCGTTTCATTTTAATACCAAACCACGAACAAAACATGGAGAATTTACGAACAAGGCCAAATCCTAGAGAAAATAATCAAAATCGAGAGGAAGAACAGCAACTTATGGAAGAAACTGAGAGACAACAAGCACTACATCAAAACAATCACGAGAATAGAGTAAGAATATATGAAGAGGCTCGTAACAAACAAAATGTTGAGTATGAAAGAATTAAGAGAAAAATTATAAATCAACAAACAGAAATGGAGAGGAATGAACCAAACTCTCGAATCAGAGTACAAGCAAATCAAGAAGAAATAAATCACAGAAGGAGGAGAAATCAAGAAGAAGAAATTCCCGATATTCGCATGAGAAGAATGAGAAGAATAGAAAGGGAAGAACAAGAATTCCAAGATGCTCTGCGACTAAACAATTATGATAATTTAGAAAGAAGATATTTGCAAAATTATGCAAATGAAAAAATTAATGAAGAATATGATAGCATGCGAAGGATCGCAAGGGAGGAAGCGCAAGAACGCAGAAGAAGAGAAGCTGCATTAAAAAGACCAATGGATGAGAATTCTGAGGCAAATGCACGGATCTTTCGAGAATTAGCAGAAATGAGAGGGATGATAAACAATAGAAGAGGAGAAGATAGAAGGCAATTAGATGAATCAATAGAAGAAGCTGCGAGGACTCCATTTGCTAGAGAAGTACAATTGGGAGGAATTCCACCAAAATACAACTTACCCACACTTACCAGTATCTTTGATGGGACTTCATGTGATATTCAGCACATTAAAGCATACATAAGATGCATGTTACAATGGGAGAATCATGATGATGTGTTATGCAAGTACTTCGCATCGAGTTTAACAGGGGAAGCTTTAAAGTGGTTCGAAGGACTTCCTAAGAACATTATTATGTCATTCAGTCATTTGCAAGCAACTTTCCTTGGAGCATATATCACAAATCAGTCTTCACGGCTTGGTATTGAAGATGTATTTGGTTTAAAACAAAGAGTGGGTGAAAGTTTGAAGCATTTAGTAAGACGATGGAAGACTATGTGCAATGATATGGCAGGGCGCGTGGATGAGAGATATTTGATTTTGTCCTTCATAAATGCGATGTTCGCAACTGAACAATTATACGTTCAAATCTTGAAGAAAGAATTCCATAATGATGGCAGAGTTACGAGAATTGCAAGAAGAATACATTACACTAGAGGAAAAGCAAAACAAGATGGAGTCATATCCAGTAGCAAACACCAGCAATCAAGATGGAAGAGCAAATTTACTTCCCAAAATAATCAATGTAGTAGCAGGTACTTCGCAAACATCCTCACAAACTTCTTCGCAAATTTCAGAAGAGAAGAAAATCAATGATAACCAGCCAAAAATGGTAGTAATGGGTAGTAGAGATCAAGAAGAGTATGATAGAGAGAGGAGTTTCTATAATCGAATAGGAAATAACCAAATTCCAAGATTAGATCAACAACAAGAAAGTTATGGGGGACAAAGGCAAAATTATTTTGGACAAGGGAACCAGAGACAAAATTATAACAACGGTCAAGGAGGTCAAAGAATGGCGAGGGAAGAGATAAAATTGCCACCTTTGAATACAAATGTAGAAAAGATATGGCAGGCAATTATCTTGGTAGAGCATATACCAACTCCATGGAACATGGGAAAGGAACCACCAATGGGTCTAAGAAGTCATGAATTTTGTTCATATCATCATTTTCATGGACATTCTACAAATAATTGCCATAATATCAAGAGGATAATCTTGCGAATGATTGATCAAGGAAAACTAAATCAATTTTTACTTAAGCAGACACAGTCGCAACAATTACCACAAGCTCCAGCCATAACTCGCAGGGAGAACACAACACAATAAAAGGGATAAGAAACCCTACATATAGAAGTGGGATCAAAAGCAAGGAATGTTTTCTGTAATTCCATTGTTCATTCATATAAAACCATAGAAGATTTTCATGATAATGTGTTAAGCAGGGTATATGCGAGGGATGGTGAAGGAAAGGAAGTAATGAACATCGCAAAAATTTCACGACTTGAAGATTGGCAGAAGCGTGAAATTTCTTTTGAAGCCACTGAAATTCCAGAAGGTTGTGAAACACATGATAATCCATTGGTAGTAAGATTAGCAATCTATATGAATATGGAAGAAAACGAAGATGATATGGAGGAAGAATCAATTGGTCTTAATAGGATTTTGATTGATACGGGAAGTTCTGTCAATATTCTCTTCTATTCTGCTTACAAAACTATGGGGGGGAAAGATGCAGATTTAATACCTTCTACCTACAGAATTTATGGTTTCAATGGAACTGCTAATAAGCCCAAAGGAGAAGTGAGCATGCGAATTCCATTAAGTGGAATGCGAACTGAAATTCTGTTCTGCGTTGTTGACGTCGAATCACCATATAATGCTTTGATAGGAAGACCATGGCTTCATGGAATTCTAGGCGTTTCTTCCACTCTACATCAGTGCATAAAGTTTCCTCATATGAAGGGTGTTGGAATTATCAAGGGTGATTGGGCTGAGGGAAAGAAGCGTTACGATACAGAAGTAGAAGTTTGCGAAGGAAAAATTAATGAGAAGGAAAATTGGAGAAAAAGAGCAAAGTCTGTGAAAAGAAGTGAAAATTTAATGGCGGAGGATTAAGGCAAAAGAAAATAAAATTACGATAATAATCATACAAGAAATTTACGATGATAATGAGGGGTTATGATTTGCGAAGAAAGAAGAAAGAAAGTAATAAAACTAGAAGGTAATCAGTATATTTGCTCGTGGAAATGAGGTATGTTGCAAAACAAATTTTTTATTTCGTGATAAATTTTACGAATATTGTTTGCTCGCAGGAAATTGGGAAAAGTTACGAGTTTAAAAATTTATATTGTGATTAAACTTTCATTAATTTGCGAATAAAAGAACGCAATTTGTGATCAGCCTCCAAAAAAGAAAGAGAGCCGCAGAAAATTTTATACAGGCAAACCTTTGTGGCGTACACCCTAGTTCGCGAAGCTATATTTCGTAAGAGGCAAAGTCCTAAAGTACGTCATTTAAGGGGGGACCTATAAACGTGGCTAAGGGTAACCGAAACACCACCAAGGGCCCTTAGTACATGGTAAAAATTTAGGGGTACAACCCAATAATGGGGTACCTATCCGGGTTAGACACCTTGGATTATCACCTAATCTAGCGACATTACGCAATATAAAATGCGATGTAAGAGGATTTAGGTTGGGCGACTAAGGCATACTGTCTTTCCCAAGAAGTGCAGAAAACGATCAAGGTGCCGAGGTACACGGTTGAGTCAAGAGTGCCAGGTGAGGTTGAACCACATCTGCCATTTTTGACAAGTCTTGGCAAATGATGCACTTGGCCCAAAGATACCCCATAGGGTGCAACCTCGTAACTATAAGCCTTATAGGCAAAAAGGATAAGAGGTTGTGATCAAAAGCTGGTTGTTGGCAGAACCGGATGGGAAGAGCTAACCTTGTATGGTCGATGTACGCTTCCTTGAAGGGGCAACCAGGGGGAAGATAAAGGGAAGCACCCTCCATTAGGGAGCTGATACGTGCTATAAGACGCAAATGTCACAAGGCTTCTTGTTTGCGAAAACATAAAGGCTTGTCATATTTGTGCGACAAATGAAGTTCTGCGAGCATTCTAAAAAAAAAAAAAAAAAGAGAGAGAGAGAGAAGGAAAACATACAAAAAGAACTCGCAGAATGAAACAAAGAAGTTAAGATGAGATCAATGGGTTATTACATGAAAGTGTAAAAACGTCCTGCGATTTCATCGCAAGATGATAATGTCACGAGGTTGTATGTTCGCAAGAATATTCAGACTTGTCATATTATCGCAACAATTATTACAAAAGAGTTGGCAAAATAAGACCTTTACTTAGGAAGGCATGATAAGACCACAACAATTAATGAAATTCATTACATCAAAATCATTGAAGAAATTATACAAGAACAAACATTATGAAGATCTGAAAAGAAGACATCTTCGTCGATATCATTGAAGAAATTTTACAAGAATATACATCATGAAGATTTGAAGACAAGACAACTTCATCAATATCATTGAAGAATTTTTACAAGAAGATAACCCAATTGAAGAATTTTCACGAAGACTTAACAAAAAATGCGATTTTGATAGCAATCAAATACAGGTAAGTTAATATTCGTAAAATTTTACGAGAATTACATACTTCTTATACTTCTCCATATATTGAATATTTCTCCAAAAGTTGAATCCTTCTTATAATTCTTCAAGAATATCTCATATTATACTTCTTCAACGAATATTCATTTGGTAAAGGTTAAGTAATCATTATACTTCTTCATATGTTACGTAATTATTCACAGATTGAATATTTCTTATATCTCTTCATTTGGTGGAGTGAGTACTTCTAATACTTCGTATATCTCTTCATTTGACGAATTGAGTACTTCTAATAATTTTTCAAAGATATTGTATATGTAGTATACTTCTTAAGGATATTTCATATATTTTATTTCTTATACTTCAAAGGGAGGATTTCTTATTTACAATCGTAACAAGTTGAAACTTCGTAAGATAAATTGAGGCAGATATTCTAATACTTCCAACAATGTTTAATCATTTGAAGAGAAATAATAGGGGGAAAAGAAGATACTAAGCTTTATCTGTGAGTTATATATCATTTCTCTCCACATGATCAGGTTATGCGAATAAGGGAAACAATCAATCAAAGAAAGTTAAATTCAAATTAATCTTTGAAAAAGAAATTGTTGGATTGATTAAAGGTGCAATCAATAAGAAAGTGTTGTACTGAAAAGAAATAGAACAGACATACAAAAAAGAGGGAAATTACAGAATAGATATACAAAAAAAAGAGTGAAGTTATTTTTCAGGCGATTTATTCCCATCAAAATGATCTTCTTCTTCAACTTCACTATCATATTCAACTTCACTATCAGAGATTTCCAAATATGGAGTATCTTCAGGAATTTCTTCGGAAAGGAGCGTATGGTACTTCTTGAGCGGAATTTCATTATCTTCGCAAATCTTGCGATTCATCTTAGCTCGAAAACGCTTGACATATAAACTATGGTTATCTTTGGGAAATTAGAAGCTGAGATCTCAAATCAGAAATTTTCTTATTACGGTTAGCAAGGATAGTTTCCAAATTGTCATTCATCTTCGCATAATTTTCTGCAGCAAGGAGAGAAATTAAGGAGTTGATTAGCAAATTACGAAGGAGAAGTAATCAAAAATAATTACCATCACAGAGAATTTACCTTCTAATTGCTTCTTATCATTACGAAGAGAAGAATTTTCAAGCTTTAATCAATTATTCTCCTCAAGAAGAGAAGAATTATCAATTGCGATACTCGCAGATTGTGAATTATCTTCGTGACGGGATGTTAATTCTATCAATACTTAAATCCTCTACTTTTTGACGAAGATTTGAATTTACAATCTCTAACTTCTTACATCGATTCAAAGTTTTCTTCTCAGCAATAGAATGACGTCTTTCCCAATCAGAAGCAGCTGCACAACTAACTCTTCCGACCTAAACAAGAAAAAAGGGGTTAAAAATCAATAAAATAATGGAAATAAACAAGGAATAGAGAAGAAACTTACCATGCTACCTAAAGCATATAATGAAGCAGGAGAGACGAATCTTGAAATGCCTTTGAGGGAGTTATTATCAATTACAGTAGGAACTTTACAAGCCTTCGCAATAAGTTTGCGAGCATTCGCTGTAGGAGAATCTCCTAATCCATGAGAAGAATGAAGGAAAGCCTCAGATATGCTAACCATTGCTGAGGCAAAAGTCTCTGGGATACTGAAATCTTCATTTTCACCTTTATCAACATCATTATCACCATCTCCTTCGTCAGAAAGGGTATCGGAATTAGAACCAAAGTCCTTCTCAGGAAATTTATCATCTTCATCACCAAGATCTTCTTCAATATTCTCATTAGGAGAGATTACATTGGAATGAGGCTTGGTTGAGAGTTTCTTCTTCTTCTTCCTCTCGTAAACAACATCTTCAAGTTTCCTTTTCCCTTTGCGAAGAGCATCATCTTGACTACCAGAAGCTTGAGTAACCTTCGCAGAACGAAGAGTTTATTGTCTCGTAGTCAACCTTTTAGAAGAAGTAGAATTCTTATTTTCACTGCAAACAATCTCGGAAGAAGTGGAATCTGTAAATTCAAATAAGGATAAGAAACAGAGGCAACAATATATTGTTTAGAAAAATACGAGAGTGTTTCTTACCTCATTTGAAATTAAAGGGCAACAATAAGATAAGGAGATGGGAGTACATACATTTCTATAAACCCAAGGTTGATAATTGCGGTTACGAAGGTTCGTAGGAAGTTCTACTATCCCAGAAATATAAGAACCCGATAACATTAAAGGGTACTTATACCAATCTTCATCATTAGAACGACGAGGTGTCTTATTATTTCCTGAGGCATAATCAATATCATGCATGAGAAGATCATCTGCTGCGATATTAGCTTTACGATGAAGACGAACACCCCAACGATTACCTTCTTTCCTCGCAGGAATTAGTGTGTAATTTTTGAAGAAACCCTCAACTGTATAATTCGCAGCAACAATTTCCATACTTTCAAATCCAGGTTTCCTAAGATCAACTGAATACAAAGATTTCCCAAAAGCAGCACGATTTGCGAATTCAACTAAGAGGCGAATACAATCACCAGTCAATTGGTAAATGGCACAAGAAAAATTAGAGTGGGAAATAATTTCATAGAATAGAGGAAAGTTAACATCATAAAGAGGAAGAGGAAGACCTGCGAGGATTTGACCTCGTGAGATTAAAATTTTCTGATCATTCCAAACATAGTTGGTAAAAAGCTTCACACAGAGAGAAGATTTATTATCATAACCATCAATCTCAGAAAGAATGAGGTCTCTATCAGCAAGTTCTGCATTAATCTGTTCAATAGTTTTCTTCTTTGGTGCCATTGAATGTAAGACAGAAAATAGAAAGGGAAAAAGATAAAAAAAAGATTGCAGAGGCAGCAGTGATGAAGAAGACGAGTAAGATAAGAGAATAAAAAGAAAAAGCTAAGGATTATATTTATAAAGAAGAGAGAATTCGATAAAGATATAAACTCATCAATACGATTAAACGTGAACGGTTGAAAAGAACGGTTACGAAGAAACGTGTCAAAAAAGTAATGGAAAAGAAAAAAGACGTGTTGCGAATTTAACAGGTGGTGATAACTATATTAAATTTACGAGAATAGAGGTTCTCATGACATTCCTTCTTCGTAGAATTGACATGAGAAGAGGCAAGATGTAGGTACCGAATATCACAAGGCATTAGTTTACGAACATCAAGACAAATATAAGAGGAAAGAATTACAAAACAATACGAAGATAGAGGAAGCATAGAGAAATATGAAGATTTGCGAAGATAGAATAATCGTACGAAGATGTGTCGCGATACTTCGCAACACATATACAACTGTACAAAATTCATTATAAATAGGAGTTCAAATGTAAAATTGGAGAGGTTCTTTTAGTGAGTGTAAGAAATTATCTTAGTAAAGAGAATAGAAAAAGTTGTAACTATTCTAATTCCATTTTGATAATTCTATGTAATCAACTAAGAGAATTAATAAGAAAGTTATCATTCACCATCAAGAACTTCTTGAGTTTTTACTAATTCTATTGAGAGTGTAGTTGTAGGTTATTCCGCAACTACATAAGCGAGGCAGGGTTAACGCCACCGAATGCGATCTTAAGTCCAATAAAAAGAAGCAAGCATGTAGTCCAGTAATTCTCAACTCTTCCAATATGCAGGTATTCTGAATTCCTTACGCTTAATTTTCGGTTCCAACTTCCATGAGCAGCTTTTACTAATCCTTGTTGGTGATCAGGGTATTCCTGAAGAAAATGCCTTTGCCGCACTGGCCCGAGTTTACAATGAGGAGCGTGGAGGTAACGGGAAGTCTGGAAATCTTCACGCTGAGAAGCCTGGCAATAATGACCTTCATGTAGAACAGTATGGGAACACTGATCCTCATGCGGAGAAGTCTGGCAACATCGATCTTCATGTAGACGAGTCTGGTAACACTGATCCTATCATACACAACGATGAAGATGGTGCAAGCTTGATTGAAGAGAATGCCTTTCAGAACGGTAATTTTAATGAGCTTGTAGATGACGCCGTGTCAGAAATCCAGACTAGCACTTCGAGGAGTTTGGAAGGGACATCTTCTGCGATGGTTCCTTCTAAAGAGATGTTGTCGCCAGCAGTCGTTCCTGGTGGTATGTTCGACCTTCCCTTTGATAGTCCACGTCCTGATCATGTGTTGGTTGGAGGGTTCAGCGTGCCGGACCAGTTTGAGGAGTTGTACACCACAATATGGAAGAAATATGGCCACATTGCTACCACCACGAAGCTGAAGAGTCGTCTTGCTTTGGTAAATCGCGTTCAAGAGGCCTTACCCTCTATTCGGGAGATGAGTGTCGCAATCGGTCGTGATGTTTCTGAAGACGTGATGGAAGACTGGAAGTGCCACTTGGATGTGTTTGCGCAGTATGACTTCAATGCTCCTTGGTTCTTCAAATGGTTTCATGAGATTCAGAAGAAGCAAGGTACGGTGCTCTCCACTGAATGCGTCGTCCGTCAGAAACAAAAGGTTGGTAGGTTGGCCGAGGAGTTGTAATCTCAGCAAGCCATTCTCCGGAAGATGGAAGCCGCTCTTGCTCAGAAGGATGAGGTGTTGCTGAAAGATTTTCCCTGAAGTATTCATGCCGTCTACTTGTGTTTTCTCTTTAGATGCTTCTCGAGTGATTGTGAGGATTTCCTTTCACACAGTTTGGTTTTAGGTTTTGAATTGATAGGTGATTGAATCTTGGACTAGTTTATTTACGACATGATTTTATGAATATTTAACTTTCAGAAAAGATTATTCTAAAATAGGATCTGAATCTTATATTATGAGTGATCATACATGTCATGTGAAATTGAAAATGCAGTGTGAAAGGGAAAGGTGAGGGGTGGTGAGCATGTATGGTGCTTGTTCATTGAGTATCATGTTCATATATGTAGGACGCCAAGTCCCCAGTAGGATATATAATTATCTTACAATAACGTTTGATGTGACTTACTTGTCTTTCGAAATCCGTGTATGAGAATGAGCATTCCCGAATACCCTCTCCCCAAAGAGCGCGTGTTAATTTTTTGATGGGAAATATTGCTTCTCTGAATTTATCTTATCGTGGACAATGCGTTTCAATGTGTGGCACTCGCTGGTGGGGTGATGGAGAAATCGATGGTAATGACAATACCTCGGGTTGGCTGTCTCTTGATCGGTGGGTGGTGTAGTTGCGGATTATCTCACAACTACACCCTCATAAGAATCCATTAAAATGATTCCTAGATCTAATTAATTTGGTATGAAACTAAGAATTAAAGTACTAAAATTAAAAAAAGAGACACAAAGATTTTTACGTGGTTCGATCAATGTGATCTACATCCACGGTTCTTCACCAGTGATTGTATGTAATTACATGATTTTACAATTGAGACTCCATTAATGAATATTTGGAGCTCTAGTTTTTTTGGGAAGAAGATGATAAAGAAAATAAATCTCTCCATTCATTTTCTCTCTCCTCCTAAAATTATCCTCTCTCTCAAAATGTGTCTCTCCCTTTCCTCTCATGCCTAAATGGCTATTTATATTATTTTACACATTGGATAACAACTAATCTTTCCCTTAATTTCGGATCAAAGAATCATCATACGAACCTTGGCAAATTTACTTCACGAACTTCCTTTACTCGTAAAACGTTCTTCGTGATTTCTTTATCTTCGCAAAATATTCTATACTCGCAAAATATATTTTCTCTCCATAATTTCGTAAGTTATCATTTGTTGTGATATTCCGCTCCTATATCTTGCCTCTTTTTTCTTGAATATTGCTTGAAGAGCGATCTTTAAGAAAAATCCGTTGTTGTAGTAGTCTTTGATCTTTGTTGATGAAGGAACGAGCAAAAGAATACTAGTCTTGAAAAGTATATACTTGCCTCTATTCTTTTGCGAAGTTCTGAAGCTTTTAAGAAGTAATTAGAAGTATCATCTTGTGAAGTATGAAGTGTGTGAAGTACCCTTAAAGAAGTATGAAGTATAAGAAATATAAAATATCCTTGAAGAAGTATAAGAAGTACTCAATCCTCGAAATATATAAGAAGTATGAAGTATCCTTAAGAAGTATAAGAAGTATTTAATCTTCGAAATATATAAGAAGTATGAAATATCCTTGATGAGGGTGATAAATATTGCCTCTGTTCATGTGAAATTATTATTCCATTTTTGGTGAGGATTCTTCTTTGAGAAGATAAAGAACATAAAATATTTTCTTGGGTATCCATAGTTGCCTCTGTTCTTTATCTATGAAGGAAAATCCTTGATAAAATGTTGAATAATTAAATTGCGTCTCTATTCTTATGTTGCCTCTGCCTCAAGTGGTAACCCTACTAACTTCTGAATTTTTCTGCAAATTTCTGAATTTTTCTGCGAATTTCTGAACTTCTGAATAATACTGTGAATAGTGCTATGAATATACTGTTGCGAATATACTGTTACGAACATACTGTTGCGAATATACTGTTGCGAATTATGAATAGTCCTGCGAATTATGAATGTTTCTACGAAGTTTCGCGGTATTATCTTGTAAAATTTTGTAAAATACTTGTGCGAATATAATATTTATGTAATGATTATGTTATGAAAGGTGTATGTGATGCTTATGCCATAAAATGTTTATGCAATGCTTTTATGATGCAAATATGATGCTTGAATGATGCGAATATGATGCTTGTATGATGCAAATATGATGCTTGTATGATGCAAGTATGATACTTGTATGATGTTAATACTTATCTATTTATAATGCATAGCTAATGTTTGTGTTACTTAGCTCATTTTGCTGCAGTAAAATTGATATATCTTTGAATTGCCTCTATTTATATAATCATCTTCGCAAGTTCATTTGTGTATTTTCGCGAATGAAATCGCCTCTTCTGTTATGACTTCGTGATATATATTCGTGTAAGAATTCTTCAATGATCTTGATGGGATTGTCTTCTTTGTTAGGACTTCATGATATATCTTCTTGTAAAAATTCTTCAATGATCTTGATGGGATTGTCTTCTTTGTCAGAACTTCATGATATATCTTCTTGTAAAATTTCTTCAATGATATCGACGAAGATGTCTTCTTTTCAGATCTTCATAATGTATATTCTTGTATAATTTCTTCAATGATTTTGATGTAATGAATTTCATTAATTGTTGTGGTCTTATCATGCCTTCCTAAGTAAAGGTCTTATTTTGCCACCTCTTTTGTAATAATTTTTGCGATAATATGACAAGTCTGAACATTCTTGCGAACATACAACCTCGTGACATTATCGTCTTGCGATGAAATCGCAGGACGTTTTTACACTTTCATGTAATAATCCATTGATCTCATCTTAACTTCTTTGTTTCATTCTGCAAGTTCTTTTTGTATGTTTTCCCTTTTTGTATGTTTTTTTTTTTTTTTTTTTTTAGAATGCTCGCAGAACTTCATTTGTTGCACAAATATGACAAGACTTTATGTTTTTGAAAACAAGAAGCCTCGTGACATTTGCGTCTTATAGCACGTATCAGCTACCTAGTGGAGGGTGCTGCCCCCTATCTTCCCCCTGGTTGCCCCTTCAAGGAAGCGTACATCGACCATACAAGGTTAGCTCTTCCCATCCGGTTCTGCCAACAACCAGTTTTTGATCGCAACCTCTTATCCTTTTTGCCTATAGGGCTTATAGTTACGAGGTTGCACCCTATGGGGTATCTTTGGGCCAAGTGCATCATTTGCCAAGACTTGTCAAAAATGGCAGATGTGGTTCAACCTCACCCGACACTCTTGACTCAACCGTGTACCTCGGCGCCTTGATCGTTTTCTGCACTTCTTGGGAAAGACAGTATGCCTTAGTCGCCCAACCTAAATCCTCTTACACCGCATTTTATATTGCGTAATGTCGCTAGATTAGGTGAGAATCCAAGGTGTCTAACCCGGATAGGTACCCCCATTATTGGGTTGTACCCCTAAATTTTTACCATGTAATAAGGGACCTTGGTGGTGTTCCGGTTACCCTTAGCCACGTTTATAGGTACCCCCTTAAATGACGTACTTTAGGACTTTGCCTCTTACGAAATATAGCTTCGCGAACTAGGTTGTACGCCACAAAGGTTTGCCTGTATAAAATTTTCTGTGGCACTCTTTCTTTTTTGGAGGCTGATCACAGATTGCGGTCTTTTATTCGCAAATTGCGGTCTTTTCTTCGCAATTGATTTTTGGCGGTATTTTTTCGCCTTTTAAAAAGTCATCGTAAATTTTTCATGTACATAAAATGTTGAATGTTTTCATAAAATGTTTAGTATAAGAAGTATGAAAAGTATGGAATATCACAACTTTAAATCAAAATTATTCTATAGAAATATAGGAATTTAATTTTCTCTGTTTTTTTTTTGTAATTTTGAAGTCTTTGAAAAAAAAATTGAGATCTTTAAATTTTGCGATGAAGTCATTTTTGAATCTTGCGATTGTATCGCTTTTAACCAATCTAAAAAATCTTTGAAATGTTTTGAAATCTTAGAAATTGTAGAAATTTTACGAGTATATCCGTTTTAGTAAATAAATTCAAAAATCTTTTGTCTTCCGTAAATAAAGTATTAAAGGAAATGGTACTTACCTTTTTATGGCTTGTTGTTTTCTCTTGCGAAATATATGATTTGCTTCTTGGATCTTTAACCATCCGTTGGTATTGTTGCGAATTGATATTGCGAACTGATATTGTCAAGTTGTTGCGAACTAATATTGTTTTTGCGAATTGATGTTGTCAAGTTGTTGCGAACTAATATTGCTAAGTTGTTGCGAACTGATGTTGTTTTTGCAAGTTGATGTTGTCAATGGGTTGAATAGATGCTTTGAAATGCATGAATTTGTACGAAATATTTGTTTGTGTTGCGTGTGTTCGTAAGGTAAGCCTCTGCGAAGAAAGAAAGAAAATTTATTTATTTTTTGTAAAACTGGGAGCTCAAAAATTTATAGAAAGAATGAAAAGTAAAAGTAGAAATTCGCAGAAAAAGATGAAATAGGATTCGAATTTGCGTCTTCATATAACGCCTCCATCTTTTTCCCTGTACGTCTGCGTCTTTACAGTTTAGTTATTTTTCTGAGTATTTCACTGGATATTTCTTCTTCGTGTCCTGGTTTCTTCTTTGTATTGAGATAAAGTGGTATTTTTTCTTCTCTTTTGCTCGCTGGTTCATTACTTTCCCTACTGATTTTCCCTTCCTCTGCTAATCATTTCTTCTTCGCGAACATTCGTAAGAAATATTCTTTGCTAATCATTTCTGCTCAAGTTGCTGGAAGTCAAATATTCAAAAAGGAATTGATCGCAAGCTCCTACTTATGAAGTTGAGCTTTCCCAAGTCGATTGAGTTGATTTGAAGCACCTCACATTCAAAGTCTTTGAATACCACTCTTTAGCTGAGTATATTGAATTGTTGCGAACTGGGTCGAGTGATTTGAACGGATCTATTGTTACGAAGTGGATTGATTGGTGCGAACTTCGTACGCTGGTTAAATATTCCAACTGCTGGGATGTTCTTCTAAGGAGAATCCATGCTTAATGAAGTGAAATGAAACTGCAAGTTTCTCGTGCATGAACATTCATTGATGACATTCCTTGTTTGGACGTTGCTTTTCTTTTCCTCCTTTCTTTCTTTCAGCTAAAGACGTCCTGCCCACACTGGTTATGTTCGCAAATTATTTAATGTGCCCTTAACTTGCTGTTGTGAAGTAATAGATATGAAACTATTTTCTTTGCATACTCTTCTGCCTTTCATCCTTATGATGATGTGATGAGATTTTATTCTCATTGTTTTCTTGTTTACGATTCCTCTAAACCTATTTAATTATTGCATTGTGATAACTGATAACTGGACTTTGGTTGACGATAACTGGCTTGATTCATGAGAGAAATAACTAACTGATGATACACATTGCGAATATCATCTAAGTATTCGATCTTTGTTTAGGTGAGTCTTGCTGAAGTTTGGTTGTTCGAAATGTTATCGATAATTCCATCGTTTGCTACTCTCAGCCTTACTCTATCTCTTTTTAAATGCTTCTGCGAATTTCTTCATGCTGTTGAGTTGATTCCACTTTGAGTTGTAATGATATTTACATTGTTTGCGCCTGTAGAATTCCCTTTCTCATTCTTCTTCTTTATTTACGAGTTGAATCTCCCAGAATTGTGTGGCTATAATTATGGGAATACATTCTTATTATGCTCAACCTGAAGCTTAGATATCTCATTGGATTAAATTGCTGCAAATAGTGAACCAGGACTTGGCTTTGTAAAGTGAATTGGTGCGAACTGATGTAACTTCTTGCGAACTGATATCTCATTATAACTTCTTGCGAACTGATGTCTTCTACTTAATAAATATGACGTCTTCGGATTTTCTCCTAAATTCCTCTTACTCATGATTTGCCATTATTGATGTTGTTAAGAACCTGTGGCCTGCGTTAAATGTGGTTTTCTTCGATGTTACTTTACCATTTTTGATCATACTCCCTTGCAGGTTTACTTCGTGAGATGGTTATTTCGTTGTGTTGACTCGTTGGTTGATCCTGGTATGGTTATAAAAGACGTGTGGTTATATTTGCTTCTGGTACAGTTGAGTTAAGTTGACTAGATGGTGGACGTGTCATTCGTTGAAACAAGTCTGCAGCTTATTCTACTTCTCCTTTCCTTGATCTTCGCAGGTTGATTTTACTTCGAATGAACTATTATTCTTCTGTGGTTGACGAGGTGATCATCCTTAATATTTCTTTTATTCGCAAGGTTGTTCCTTATTATTTGAAATATTCTCCTACGAAGTAATCACTTCCTTAATCATCCTTAGCCATGCTTCGCAAGATTGTTCCTTCATGAACTTTTTGGCTGCGAAGTGAAGTTGCCTCACTCTTTTTCAATGTAGCTGTATTTTGTCTCACCTAAGAAACTCAGATAGTTGATGAACTCTTTTAGATGACAACTGGTCCCATTGTTTTCGCTAATTGTATTCTCCATGAGTGATAACCTCCTGCTGATGAAATGAGCTACTCCGGTGACTTTATTTTCGTTCGTCAATAGCTATCTTCTTTCATAAGCTATCTTTGTTTTACTGATTAGTCTCGAGCTTCATTTTTTCCAAAGTTGGCTGTTTTACGAAGAAAGTTTTGGTTCTGAATTTATGTCTTTGTTCACTGTCCTTCTAGTTGAGCAAACATTGCTTGTATCCGTACAAATTAGCTTTCTTCGCAAAATCTTCTTTCTTCCCAGGTTAATATTTCACCATTCTGTGTTGATTGCTTTGCCCTCAGTAACGGTATACATCTACTAATAGTTCTTTTACTGATTGCTTCCACAGGATCTAATCGGTATTTTAGCAATTCAACTCCTCTCTGGTATTATGGTACTGTCGCCGGTATTCACATAGGAGTTCTCAGCAGTCCACACATTCGCAAAAAATAAAAAATATTTGCGTAGAATGGGATTCGAACTTGTGATGTCAAAATCATTATCTTCACCTATAAACCATCTCTACTTGCTTCCATTTCTGAAGGTGTCGAACTGCACTTTTGATTTACCTTATTTTTGCTCTTTGTATACCAAAAATATATGAAAAAATTATGTTCGCAAGCGGACTCGAATTTGCGACTTCTTTGTTATTCATTTAGTCTTGAACTATCTTCGCGAATTTATGTTCGTGACAAAAATTACAGCGTTTTCCTCTTATCTCTCCTTCGTCCTTCCTTCAATTTCCTTTCTTCTTCTTTCTCCTAAACATCAAAACTTTTCATGAAATTTCCATTTTTCCCTTGAATTTCTCCACAACAACTAATTTTTTCCCTTATTCTTTTTATATCCTTGAATTGTTGATGATGTTTACTCCCTGAAAGTGTATCTTCTTCCATAGAATTTCCATTTTGAACCTAAAATTTGTAGATCTAAATAAAAAGTATGGAAATTAACTAATCTTCATAGAAATTCTTGATCCAACAAGTTACAGGAAGGATAAATCCATTACTCTCTCCCTGTTTCTAGCGCCAATTATGTAGTTGCGGATTATCTCACAACTACACCCTCATAAGAATCCATTAAAATGATTCCTAAACCTAATTAATTTGATATGAAACTAATAATTAAGGTACTAAAATTATAAAGAGACACAAAGATTTTTACGTGGTTCGATCAATGTGATCTACATCCACGGTGCTTCACTAGTGATTGTATGTGATTACATGATTTTACAATTGAGACTCCATTAATGAATATTTGGAGCTCTAGAATTTTGGGGAAGAAGATGATCAAGAAAATAAAATCTCTCCTAACATTTTCTCTCTCCTCCTAAAATTATTCCTCTCTCTAAAAATTATCCTCCCTTTCCTCTCATGCTTAAATGGCTATTTATATGATTTTACACATTGGATAACAACTACCTTTCCCTTAATTTCGGATCAAAGAATCATCATACGAACCTTCGCAAATTTACTTCACGAACTTCCTTTACTCGTAAAACGTTCTTCGTGATTTCTTTATCTTCGCAAAATATTCTATACTCGCAAAATGTATTTTCTCTCCATAATTTCGTAAGTTATCATTTGCTGTGATATTCCGCTCCTACATCTTGCCTCTTTTTTCTTGAATATTGCTTGAAGAGTGATCTTTAAGAAAAAATCCGTTGTTGTAGTAGTCTTTGATCTTTGTTGATGAAGGAACGAGCAAAAGAATACTAGTCTTGAAAAGTATATACTTGCCTCTATTCTTTTGCGAAGTTCTGAAGCTTTTAAGAAGTAATTAGAAGTATCATCTTGCGAAGTATGAAGTGTGTGAAGTACCCTTAAAGAAGTATGAAGTATAAGAAATATAAAATATCCTTGAAGAAGTATAAGAAGTACTCAATCCTCGAAATATATAAGTATGAAGTATCCTTAAGAAGTATAAGAAGTATTTAATCTTCGAAATATATAAGAAGTATGAAACATCCTTGATGAGGGTGATAAATATTGCCTCTGTTCATACGAAATTATTATTCCATTTTTGGAGAGGATTCTTGCTGAGAAGATAAAGAACATAAAATATTTTCTTGGGTATCCATAGTTGCCTCTGTTCTTTATCTATGAAGGAAAATCCTTGATAAAATGTTGAATAATTATATTGCGTCTCTATTCTTATGTTGCCTCTGCCTCAAGTGGTAATCCTACTAACTTCTGAATTTTTCTGCGAATTTCTGGGGTTTTCTGCGAATTTCTGAACTTTTGAATAGTGCTGTGAATAGTGCTGCGAATATACTGTTGCGAATATACTGTTACAAACATACTGTTGCGAACATACTGTTGCGAATATACTGTTGCGAATTATGAATGTTTCTGCGAAGTTTCGCGGTATTATCTTGTAAAATTTTGTAAAATACTTGTGCGAATATAATATTTATGTAATGATTATGTTATGAAAGGTGTATGTGATGCTTATGCCATAAAATGTTTATGCAATGCTTTTATGATGCAAATATGATGCTTGAATGATGTGAATATGATGCTTGTATGATGCAAATATGATGCTTGTATGATGCAAGTATGATACTTGTATGATGTTAATACTTATCTATTTATAATGCATAGCTAATGTTTGTGTTACTTAGCTCATTTTGCTGCAGTAAAATTGATATATCTTTGAATTGCCTCTATTCATATAATCATCTTCGCAAGTTCATTTGTGTATTTTCGCGAATGAAATCGCCTCTTCTGTTATGACTTCGTGATATATATTCGTGTAAGAATTCTTCAATGATCTTGATGGGATTGTCTTCTTTGTTAGGACTTCATGATATATCTTCTTGTAAAAATTCTTCAATGATCTTGATGGGATTGTCTTCTTTGTCAGAACTTCATGATATATCTTCTTGTAAAATTTCTTCAATGATATCGACGAAGATGTCTTCTTTTCAGATCTTCATAATGTATATTCTTGTATAATTTCTTCAATGATTTTGATGTAATGAATTTCATTAATTGTTGTGGTCTTATCATGCCTTCCTAAGTAAAGGTCTTATTTTGCCACCTCTTTTGTAATAATTTTTGCGATAATATGACAAGTCTGAACATTCTTGCGAACATACAACCTCGTGACATTATCGTCTTGCGATGAAATCGCAGGACGTTTTTACACTTTCATGTAATAATCCATTGATCTCATCTTAACTTCTTTGTTTCATTCTGCGAGTTCTTTTTGTATGTTTTCCCTTTTTGTATGTTTTTTTTTTTTTTTTTTTAGAATGCTCGCAGAACTTCATTTGTTGCACAAATATGACAAGACTTTATGTTTTTGAAAACAAGAAGCCTCGTGACATTTGCGTCTTATAGCACGTATCAGCTACCTAGTGGAGGGTGCTGCCCCCTATCTTCCCCCTGGTTGCCCCTTCAAGGAAGCGTACATCGACCATACAAGGTTAGCTCTTCCCATCCGGTTCTGCCAACAACCAGACTTTTGATCGCAACCTCTTATCCTTTTTGCCTATAGGGCTTATAGTTACGAGGTTGCACCCTATGGGGTATCTTTGGGCCAAGTGCATCATTTGCCAAGACTTGTCAAAAATGGCAGATGTGGTTCAACCTCACCCGACACTCTTGACTCAACCGTGTACCTCGGCGCCTTGATCGTTTTCTGCACTTCTTGGGAAAGACAGTATGCCTTAGTCGCCCAACCTAAATCCTCTTACACCGCATTTTATATTGCGTAATGTCGCTAGATTAGGTGAGAATCCAAGGTGTCTAACCCGGATAGGTACCCCCATTATTGGGTTGTACCCCTAAATTTTTACCATGTAATAAGGGACCTTGGTGGTGTTCCGGTTACCCTTAGCCACGTTTATAGGTACCCCCTTAAATGACGTACTTTAGGACTTTGCCTCTTACGAAATATAGCTTCGCGAACTAGGTTGTACGCCACAAAGGTTTGCCTGTATAAAATTTTCTGCGTCACTCTTTCTTTTTTGGAGGTTGATCACAGATTGCGGTCTTTTATTCGCAAATTGCGGTCTTTTCTTCGCAATTGATTTTTGGCGGTATTTTTTCGCCTTTTAAAAAGTCATCGTAAATTTTTCATGTACATAAAATGTTTAGTATAAGAAGTATGAAAAGTATGGAATATCACAACTTTAAATCAAAATTATTCTATAGAAATATAGGAATTTAATTTTCTCTGTTTTTTTTTTGTAATTTTGAAGTCTTTGAAAAAAAAATTGAGATCTTTAAATTTTGCGATGAAGTCATTTTTGAATCTTGCGATTGTATCGCTTTTAACCAATCTAAAAAATCTTTGAAATGTTTTGAAATCTTAGAAATTGTAGAAATTTTACGAGTATATCCGTTTTAGTAAATAAATTCAAAAATCTTTTATCTTCCGTAAATAAAGTATTAAAGGAAATGGTACTTACCTTTTTATGGCTTGTTGTTGTCTCTTGCGAAATATATGATTTGCTTCTTGGATCTTTAACCATCCGTTGGTATTGTTGCGAATTGATATTGCGAACTGATATTGTCAAGTTGTTGCGAACTAATATTGTTTTTGCGAATTGATGTTGTCAAGTTGTTGCGAACTAATATTGCCAAGTTGTTGCGAACTGATGTTGTTTTTGCAAGTTAATGTTGTCAATGGGTTGAATAGATTCTTTGAAATGCATGAATTTGTATGAAATATTTGTTTGTGTTGCGTGTGTTCGTAAGGTAAGCCTCTGCGAAGAAAGAAAGAAAATTTATTTATTTTTTGTAAAACTGGGAGCTCAAAAATTTATAGAAAGAATGAAAAGTAAAAGTAGAAATTCGCAGAAAAAGATGAAATAGGATTCGAATTTGCGTCTTCATAGAACGCCTCCATCTTTTTCCCTGTACGTCTGCGTCTTTACAGTTTAGTTATTTTTCTGAGTATTTCACTGGATATTTCTTCTTCGTGTCCTGGTTTCTTCTTTGTATTGAGATGAAGTGGTATTTTTTCTTCTCTTTTGCTCGCTGGTTCATTACTTTCCCTACTGATTTTCCCTTCCTCTGCTAATCATTTCTTCTTCGCGAACATTCGTAAGAAATATTCTTTGCTAATCATTTCTGCTCAAGTTCTTTGGAAGTCAAATATTCAAAAAGGAATTGATCGCAAGCTCCTACTTATGAAGTTGAGCTTTCCCAAGTCGATTGAGTTGATTTGAAGCACCTCACATTCAAAGTCTTTGAATACCACTCTTTAGCTGAGTATATTGAATTGTTGCGAACTGGGTCGAGTGATTTGAACTGATCTATTGTTACGAAGTGGATTGATTGGTGCGAACTTCGTACGCTGGTTAAATATTCCAACTGCTGGGATGTTCTTCTAAGGAGAATCCATGCTTAATGCAGTGAAATGAAACTACAAGTTTCTCGTGCATGAACATTCATTGATGACATTCCTTGTTTGGACGTTGCTTTTCTTTTCCTCCTTTCTTTCTTTCAGCTAAAGACGTCCTGCCCACACTGGTTATGTTCGCAAATTATTTAATGTGCCATTAACTTGCTGTTGTGAAGTAATAGATATGAAACTATTTTCTTTGCATACTCTTCTGCCTTTCATCCTTATGATGATGTGATGAGATTTTATTCTCATTGTTTTCTTGTTTACGATTCCTCTAAACCTATTTAATTATTGCATTGTGATAACTGATAACTGGACTTTGGTTGACGATAACTGGCTTGATTCATGAGAGAAATAACTAACTGATGATACACATTGCGAATATCATCTAAGTATTCTGATGCTGTTAGCTGAGTCTTGCTGAAGTTTGGTTGTTCGAAATGTTAACGATAATTCCATCGTTTGCTACTCTCGGCCTTAATCTATCTCTTTTTAAATGCTTCTGCGAATTTCTTCATGCTGTTGAGTTGATTCCACTTTGAGTTGTAATGATATTTACATTGTTTGCGCCTGTAGAATTCCCTTTCTCATTCTTCTTCTTTATTTACGAGTTGAATCTCCCAGAATTGTGTGGCTATAATTATGGGAATACATTCTTATTATGCTCCACCTGAAGCTTCGATATCTCATTGGATTAAATTGCTGCAAATAGTGAACCAGGACTTGGCTTTGTAAAGTGAATTGGTGCGAACTGATGTAACTTCTTGCGAACTGATATCTCATTGTAACTTCTTGAGAACTGATGTCTTCTACTTAATAAATATGACGTCTTCGGATTTTCTCCTAAATTCCTCTTGCTCATGATTTGCCATTATTGATGTTGTTAAGAACCTGTGGCCTGCGTTAAATGTGGTTTTCTTCGATGTTACTTTACTATTTTTGATCATACTTCCTTGCAGGTTTACTTCGTGAGATGGTTATTTCGTTGTGTTGACTCGTTGGTTGATCCTGGTATGGTTATAAAAGACGTGTGGTTATATTTGCTTCTGGTACAGTTGAGTTAAGTTGACTAGATGGTGGACGTGTCATTCGTTGAAACAAGTCTGCAGCTTATTCTACTTCTCCTTTCCTTGATCTTCGCAGGTTGATTTTACTTCGAATGAACTATTATTCTTCTGTGGTTGACGAGGTGATCATCCTTAATATTTCTTTTATTCGCAAGGTTGTTCCTTATTATTTGAAATATTCTCCTACGAAGTAATCACTTCCTTAATCATCCTTAGCCATGCTTCGCAAGATTGTTCCTTCATGAACTTTTTTGGCTGCGAAGTGAAGTTGCCTCACTCTTTTTCAATGTAGCTGTATTTTGTCTCACCTAAGTAACTCAAATAGTTGATGAACTCTTTTAGATGACAACTGGTCCCATTGTTTTCGCTAATTGTATTCACCATGAGTGATAACCTCCTGCTGATGAAATGAGCTACTCCGGTGACTTTATTTTCGTTCGTCAATAGCTATCTTCTTTCATAAGCTATCTTTGTTTTACTGATTAGTCTCGAGCTTCATTTTTTCCAAAGTTGGTTGTTTTACGAAGAAAGTTTTGGTTCTGAATTTATGTCTTTGTTCACTGTCCTTCTAGTTGAGCAAACATTGCTTGTATCCGTACGAATTAGCTTGCTTCGCAAAATCTTCTTTCTTCCCAGGTTAATATTTCACCATTCTGTGTTGATTGCTTTGCCCTCAGTAATGGTATACATCTACTAATAGTTCCTTTACTAATTGCTTCCACAGGATCTAATCGGTATTTTAGCAATTCAACTCCTCTCTGGTATTATGGTACTGTCGCCGGTATTCACATAGGAGTTCTCAGCAGTCCACACATTCGCAAAAAATAAAAAATATTTGCGTAGAATGGGATTCGAACTTGTGATGTCAAAATCATTATCTTCACCTATAAACCATCTCTACTTGCTTCCATTTCTGAAGGTGTCGAACTGCACTTTTGATTTACCTTATTTTTGCTCTTTGTATACCAAAAATATATGAAAAAATTATGTTCGCAAGCGGACTCGAATTTGCGACCTCTTTATTATTCATTTAGTCTTGAACTATCTTCGCGAATTTATGTTCGTGACAAAAATTACAGCGTTTTCCTCTTATCTCTCCTTCGTCCTTCCTTCAATTTCCTTTCTTCTTCTTTCTCCTAAACATCAAAACTTTTCATGAAATTTCCATTTTTCCCTTGAATTTCTCCACAACAACTAATTTTAGAAGTGAATAACATATACTTCAAGTATATACTCCAAGTAGCTAACTGGATGAGTGGGCTTCGTTATGTACATCGTAATTGGGTGTAGTTGTATACTGGACTTCGTATACTCCAAGATGGGACGTATAGTCATTTTGCGAAGTACATAGTTTCATCTTTCTTCGTGAACTTGACTTATCTTCCTGGATGAGTTGTCAACGAACACATATATGCTTTCTTGGTCGACGACAGAACGTTTAATCAATTACTTGTAGTTTTCACAAGTTGAAGCTGTAATTGATCGACTCGGTGGAATTGAATGATCCGCCATTGAGAAATGAACAGATGGAGATCCTTGTACAAATCCAAATGAACTCACACGAGTTAGTGAAGCTGATCCCTGGAAAAAATACTAGATCGAGATGTGAAATTCGAACTAGACGATGCGAAACCGGACGGAAGGCTTGAATTAACCGATGACGAATTCGTAAACGATGAACCATAACATTTCCCATTTCAGATTGAATTTTCTAGAAAATGAAATTGGGGAAGAAAATAGTAGAGAGAGAAGAGGACCAATTATTAAACGAAATTATTGATCCAGCAAGTTACAGGAAGGATAAATCCATTTAATCTTTCCCTGTTTCTAGCGCCAATTATGTAGTTGCGGATTATCTCACAACTACACCCTCATAAGAATCCATTAAAATGATTCCAAGATCTAATTCATTTGATATGAAACTAAGAATTAAAGTACTAAAATTATAAAAAGAGACACAAAGATTTTTACGTGGTTCGATCAATGTGATCTACATCCACGGTTCTTCACTAGTGATTGTATGTAATTACATGATTTTACAATTGAGACTCCATTAATGAATATTTGGAGCTCTAGTTTTTTGGGGAAGAAGATGATAAAGAAAATAAATCTCTCCATTCATTTTCTCTCTCCTCCTAAAATTATCCTCTCTCTCAAAATGTGTCTCTCCCTTTCCTCTCATGCCTAAATGGCTATTTATATGATTTTACACATTGGATAACAACTAATCTTTCCCTTAATTTCGGATCAAAGAATCATCATACGAACCTTCGCAAATTTACTTCACGGACTTCCATTACTCGTAAAACGTTCTTCGTGATTTCTTTATCTTCGCAAAATATTCTATACTCGCAAAATGTATTTTCTCTCCACAATTTCGTAAGTTATCATTTCGTAAGTTATCATTTGTTGCAAAATTGGCACTTTTGAAACGTTCTTCGTGATTTCAAAAATCTCCTTCAAGTCTTGTACATGATCCTCAGCTTCCTTGCTCTTGATTAACATATCATCTACATACACCTCCAGTGTTTTGTGGATCCATTTTGCAAATACCTTCTCCACCATTCTTTGGTATGTTGCACCAGCATTTCGTAATCCAAAGGGCATTTTTGTATAACAATATAACCCTCTTAGAGCAAAAAATGCAGTATGTTCTTGATCTTCTTCAGCGAGAGGGATTTGGTTGTATCCTTTGTATCCATCTAATGAAGATATTCTTGCATTTCCCGCTACTGAATCAACCATTTGTGGGATATATGGTAGTGGAAAACTATCTTTAGGACAAGCTTTGTTTAAATCAGTAAAATCTATGCAAATTCTTATTCCTTTATTCTTCTTTGGGACCACCACCATATTTGCAATCCACTCTGGATATTTGGCTTGCCTTATTATTCCTGCATCAAGCATCTTCTGAAATTCTTCTTCTATCTGAGAATGGTATGTTGTTGCAATTTTCCTTATTTTTTGCTTGAACGGCCTTATATTTTTGTTGATTTCTAATTTATGACACGCTACTGATGGATCTATCCATGGCATTTCATCCATGCTCCACGCGAAAATGTCTTTGTATTCTCGCAAAAGATTTATAGTTTTTTCTTCCTCATCTATCTCCATTCCAGTCCTAATTTTCAGTATTTTAGGTTCCTCTTCACTCCCAATATTTACTTCTTTTGTTGGTTTAGCTGCAGTGTAACTGGCTTCTGGTGCTGGTGTTTTTATGACTCTCACACGTTCATCTCCTTCTCGCGAAAATTCATTGGGTATTCCTTTTCCTTCTTTTGCTCTTATCATGTAAATTTTAAATTCTTCTTCTTTTCTTGTTTCTCTCATCATTTTTCTGCGAGCTTTTCGCTGTTTAGGATGTTCTTCACAATTTTTCACTTCAATTTGATAGCATATATTCGCAAGATCTGTATCTCCTCTAATCTCCCCAATTCCACTAGGCATAGGGAATTTGATGCGTTGATGTAAAGTTGACGCTACAGCTTTGATCGCATGTATCCATGGTCTTCCCAATATCATGTTGTATGGTGATTCCATATCCACCACGCATAGTGTTACTTGTGTTTCAATTTCTCCAAGTGATAATCGTACCATTATTTCACCCCTTGGTTTTGTTATAGATTTTCCGAAACCATGAATATGATATGCTGAATAAGACATTTCTTCATCCTTATACCCCATTTTCTTAAAAGCATGATAGAACATTATATCCACAGAAATTCCCGTGTCAACTAGAGTTCTATTTATAGCCCATTCTTCTATATATTTTATTGACTTTTCCTTCCTTATTGGTATCGTGGATACCGTAATCACCAAAGGAGATGTATGGTCTAAATTTTCTTCTAAAACTTCTGTTGCTGTAAATGTAATTTCCTGCTTTTCCCAATTCTTCAATAATGGCGTTTTCTCTACCGTCATAATTTTTCTCCCTTCAAAATCTCGTTTATGTATCCTCCCCTTAATACTTTCATGAAATTTATCGATCATTTCTCTTGACATTAATTCATACTCCAATTTCCTGCAATTCTCTTTAATTCTAATCATTCTTCTTCTGAATATTTCACCAATCCTCTTTAAAGTTTCCTTGATCTTGAATAATTCCTGTCTTCTTTTTTACCTTTTCTATGATTTTGCTAATTCACGTTCCCCTTAGTCGGCACCAAAATGTAGTAGCGGGATTTCCCACACTACACCCCTATTAAGTTTCTATCAAAATCTAGGATAAACTAATTGGAGATTGAAGAATTAAACGACACTTTTATTATTTAGATCTCAGAAATGTTTACAGAAAATATTCAAACTCAAAATTACAACTTTCTTTCTGGAGTTTCTCTCTCCTCAAGGCTTTCTCAACTCTAAAAAATACATCATCATCTTCTGGACTTACTTGAACCCTTTATATAGGAAATTACATAGTGGGTGACAGCTAAGTTTTCCCCTTCTTTCGGATATATTCTGCGATCTTATCGCGGTAATTACAACGTTAATATTCGCCAACTTCTGTAATCCTCGTGAAACAACACTCTTATGCTTCTTCAATCGTCAGCTATTATGATGCCCCCTCATGAGTCTCGCCAAATGTCGTTGGAGAATCCTCACGACACTCTCGTGAACAATGTCATTAATACTATAGGAATATTTGACTTTCTCGTAAAAGTGTTGTTTTCATCGTGAGAATATCGTTGTGGCGATATTCTGGTCCTACATCCATCCACTAATATTTCCCATCTATTAGGTTCTGTTAATAGCTCTTTTGGGTCTCCATGTTCCTCTTCTACATCCACCATTTCTTCCACAGCTTCATCATATTCCAAAGGAAATTCGGCTAAGAAATCTGCGATGACTTGTGATTTTGGCGAAGATAGAATTTCATACTTTATATCGAAGTGTCCCACTTGCGCATTCCATCTCTCAACTCTGCCTGATCTTTTTGAATTTTTCATTACTGAATCAATTGGCACTTTTGTTAACACTTTGATCTTATGTGCTTGAAAATAGATACGAAGCTTGAAGGTTGCATGCACCAATGCTAGAATTAATTTCTCAATCTTTGAATAATTTTTCTCTGCTGAATTGAATGTTTTACTAATATAATAGATTGGTTTCTCCGCCCCTTCATCTACTCGCAGCAGCACTGCACTTAATGCATATGTGGTTGTCGCTAGATAAATCAATAATTCTTCTCATTGTTCAGCTTTCTGTAAAATAGTTATATCCGTTAAATGTTCTTTTATCCCCTGAAAAGCCTTTTCACATTCATCTATCCACTTGAATTTTGTCCCCTTTTTGAGTATATCGAAGAAATGTTTGCATTTATCGGAGGATCGCGAAATGAATCTTCCTAGCGAGGCCAAAAGTCCGTTCAGCTTTTGTACATCTTTTACCGTCGCAGGTGTTGGCATATCGCGGATTGCTTGTACTTTTTCTTGATCAACTTGTATTCCTTCTTTTGATACAATATATCCTAAAAAAATTCCTGAACTTACTCCAAAGGTACATTTATCAGGATTCACTTTAATATTAAATTGTCGCATTTGTTCAAAAATTTCTCGCAAGTCTTGCACATGATTTTCAGCTTCTTTACTTTTGATAAGCATATCATCTACATACACTTCTAATGTCTTGTGAATCCACTTTGCAAACACCTTCTCCACCATTCGCTGATATGTTGTACCAGCATTTCGTAGGCCAAAGGGCATCTATGTATAACAATATAATCCTCTTGGAGCAAAAAATGCGGTATGCTCTTGGTCTTCTTCAGCGAGAGGGATTTGATTATATCCTTTGTATCCATCTAATGAAGATATTCTTGCATTTCCCGCTGCTGATTCAACCATCTGTGGGATATCTGGTAGTGGAAAACTATCTTTAGGACAAGCTTTGTTTAAATCAGTAAAATCTATGCAAATTCTTATTCCCTTGTTCTTCTTTGGGACCACCACCATATTTGCAATCCACTCTAGATATTTTGCTTGCCTTATAATTCATGCATCGAGCATTTTCTGTAATTCTTCTTCTATTTGAGAATGGTATGTTGTTGCAATTTTTCTTATTCTTTGTGTAGTACCAGAATATCGCTACAACACTATTCCCGCGATGAAAACCATATTCCTGCGAGCGTCACTGACGATTCTTCAACAACGTTCCACGAGCGTTACAGAATAACTTAAAGAAACTGGCGATGGAGGAAGAAAAAGAAGAATAAGATTGATCCTGCGATAGTCATCATTCTTGCGAGAGAGACATATTGTAATGATCACGATATGGTCGCAGAATTGATCCGAAATAGGAGGAAAACTTAGCTGTCATCCATTATGTAAATCCCTATATAAAGGGCTCGATAGATCCAGAAGATGATGATGTATTTTTTAGAGTTGAAAGAGTCTTAAAGAGGGAGAAACTCCAGAAAGAAAGTTGTATTTCTGAGTTTTGATATTTCTTGTAAATCTTTCTGAAAGTGAATTAATAAAAGTGTTGTTGTTCATCCATAATTATGACCTAACTTTCATAGATCTTGACAAGGGTGTAGTGTGGGAAATCCTGCAACTACATTTTGGCGTCCAAAAACAGGAATAATCAATTTAAGAAGTTTCAAATTGCCACTTGAAGATCTAAAGAAATTGTTAGAATTGAAGAAATGTCTAGAAGGAGAAGAAACACATCAGAACCACCAACAACAGTGAGAAGAAGTAAAAGACTTGCAGGTGAAGGAACAGGTGAATTAGAAGAATCTTTAAGGATTAGATCAGGAAGAAATAGAATGAGAAATGAAGCAGAAAGTTCAATTCAACCACCTAATCAACAAACGCAAACACAAGATAGAAATATGGACTATGATAGAGTAAGTGTGCATACTTGGAGGTCAGATTCGATAGAAGAAGCATAAAATCGACATGAAGAAGTGGATGAAGGATTAATTCATGAAGAACATGAAGTAGTAGATGATTTGAGACAAAGGATACAGGAAGAAAGAATATTAGAAGCAGAAGAGCATGCGAATTTAACAAGGCAAAATCATGAGCTAAGAATGGAGAATTTGAGATTACAAAGAAGGAGATCAAGGAGTACTGTTAGATCAAATTCGAGGTCATTCAGAAAGGAACCAAGGAAAAATTCCCCAATAAGAAATGTTAGAGAAGAAGTGCAAAATTCAAATAGAGAAAAACGTCGTGGAGAAGAAGAGATGATTGGAGATCGCAATAATCCACATGGTGAAGCATTGAATAATAGACGTAACAATAGAAATCAAGAGGGAAGAAACAACCAAATTGAGGAAGAAAATTCAGAAGAAGGTAGGAGGATGTTACATGGATGAGAGAATCAAAGAAATCAAAGAATGGTTGAAGAAGAAATTGAGAGACACTATGCTGAACAAGCACGCTTGGCTTGTGAGAGAGAGAGATTAAGAGCAGAAATAGAGGAACAAGAATTTCGAGAGGCCATACGACAAAATAACCATGAAAATCGAGAAAGGAGGCGTACGCAAAATTGCTACAATGGTAATATCCAGGAGGAGTATGATAGGATACAGAGGAGATTAGAGAGACAACGAAGAGAAACAAGGAGAAATGAAGAAATTCGCAGAGAAGCAGATAGGCAATTACGATATCAAGAAGAGGACGAAAGAGAGAATCGCAGAGAAAGACGAGATGATGATGAAGGAGGAGATACACAAAATCTCGCAAGGCAAGAACGCAGAAGAAGAGAAACAACATTAAAAAGGCCAATGGAACAAAACTCAGATGAGAACGAGCAAATATTGAGAGAATTAGCAGAAATGCGAGGAATGATAAACAATAGAAGAGAAGGAGGGAGAAGACAACTTGATGAAGCAATTGAAGAAGCTGCGAGAACTCCATTTACCCAAGAAGTACAGTTAAGAGGGATACCTCCAAAATGCAATTTACCAGCATTAACCAGCATTAACCAGCATTTTTGATGGAACTACTTGTGCTGTTCAACACGTCAAAGCTTATGTTAGATGTATGCTACAATGGGAGAATCATGATGCTGTGCTTTGCAAATATTTTGCATCTAGATTAACTAGCGAGGCGTTGAAATGGTTTGAGGGATTACCAAAGAATACCATAACTTCTTTTGATCATTTACAAGCTACATTTTTAGGAGCATATATTAGCAACAATTCATCGCGGCCAGGTATTGAAGATGTGTTTGGGTTAAAACAGAGAGTTGGCGAGAGTCTGAAACACTTGACTATAATATGGAAGCAAATGTGAAGTAAGATGGCAGGAAGAGTTATCGAGAGATACCTTATCTTGTCTTTTATAAATGTTATGTTCGCGACCAATTTACTGTATATACAAATTTTCAGAGTCAAGAATACAATCACTATGACTGAACTGCGAGAACTACAGGAAGAATACATTGCTTTGGAGGAGAAACAAAATGAAATGGAATCATATCAAATCGCAAACACCAGCTCGCAAGCGGCAAGCGGAAGTTTACTCCCTAAAATGATAAACAATGTAGCGAGCACCTCGCAAGTACAACAAGAGAAAGTGGTGATTGATAACCAGCAAAAATTGGTAGCGATGGGAAGTCGAGATCAAGAAGAATATGAGAGGGAGAAGAATTATTACAATCGCGGTGGAAATAATAAGATTCAAAGACTTGATCAACCACAATAAACTTATGGTGGACAAAGAAAGAATAATTTTAGAGGGCAAAGTAACCAGAAGATAATATGGGAATAAATCAAGATGCCGCCCCTCAATACTAGCATAGAAAAAATTTGGGAAGCTATCATTTTGATGGAAAACATACCATATCCATGGAACATGGGGAAAGAACCCCATCCAAATAGCCGAAATCAAGAATTCTGTCCTTACCATCATTTTCATGGTCATTCAATAAATGATTGTAGGAATGTAAAGAGGATAATTTTGAGAATGATTGATCAGGGGAAGTTAAACCATTTTCTAGTAGGACATCCACAATCTCAACAATTACCGCCGGCACCAGAAGCTCGCAGAGTAAATACTGTAAAAAGAGCAGAAACATTCGTGACAGAAGTAGGGGCTAAAGCAAAGAACTTGTTCTGTAATTCCATTGTGCACTCATATAGAACTGTGGAGGATTTCCATGATAATGTCTTGAGCAGGGTCTTCGCAAGAGACATGAATGGAAAATAAATTATGAATATAGCGAGAGCCTCGCCACTGGAAGAATGGCAGAAACAAACTCTATCTTTCACTGCGCAAGATGTACCTGAGATTGGCGAGCAGCATGATAACCCATTGGTCGTGAGATTGGAGATTAATCCAAAACAAATGCAAGAAGAGGATGAAGAAAATGATAGTAAAGCTGAAGATTCATGGGCCATCAACAGAGTCTTAATAGATACAGGGAGCTCAGTTGATATCCTATTCTATCATACCTTTAAAACCATGGGTGGAAAGGACGAAGATCTGATCTCATCGACATACAAAATCTATGGATTTAACGGTACAACTAACAATCCAAAAGGGGAATTTGAAATGCAAATACCGTTACAAGGAATATCTTCAAAAATCTTATTCTGTGTTGTGGATATCGAATCACCCTACAATGCTTTGATAGGAAGACCTTGGTTACACGGAATATTGGGTGTAGCATCTACTTATCACCAGTGTATTAAGTTTCCTCATCCAAAAGGTGTTGGAGTTATTAAAGGAGATTGGGGAGAAAGCAAGAAATGTTATGAAATCGATATGAAATCTTGCGAAGAAAGAGCTGAAAAGAATAGCAGTTGGAAGTGCAAAATCAAGCAACAACAGAAATGTGAAAGGTTAATAGTTGATACAATAGAACGAAGAGAGGATGTGAAAGCTGATGGCGAGCGTCTCGCAGAAAAAGAAACAACAACTAAACGAAGCAGAAAAGCAGAATCAGAAAATAGTAAGTAAAGAGGTAAAATGATGAACTTTAGAGAATTCTATGAATAATTTGTTTAAAGGATATGTAATTGAACAAAATATTCTGCTTGAAAGAATCGCAAAACTTTACAAAAAAGATCAAAGTTATGAAATTCTATCAGAGTTACAATACTCGCGAGAATCGCGAATAAAATTTCGCAGAGATTAAAGAATGGGACGAACTTTTATGGCGTGCACCCTAGTTCGCGAATAAAATTTCTTAAGAGGCAAATGTAAGACCTAATAGCGCGTTATAAAGGGGGTATCTCTTGACATGACTCAGCGATAAGGTTATACCGCTGCCGGAACCTGAGTCATGCAGATGTTGGGGTTAAAGAAAACCTATCCGGGAGAGAGAACTTGGATTTCCAACTATATATGGTTATACCCTGGTTGGATGACTGAGAATCTCTTCCAAGAGTGCAAAGTATGACCAAGGCGCCGAGGTACACGGTTGAACCAAGGGTGCCCGGAGCGTACGAAACTCTCTTGCTATTCTTGGTAAGTCTTGGCTACAATGCACTTGGCCTGAAGAAAACCCCACTTAGGGTGCAGTCTTGTAACTATAAGCCATATAGTCATAAAGGACAAGAGGCTGCGAAAACAACTGGTTGTTGGTAAATCCGGATGGGAGGATATAGTCTTGTATGGCCGATGTGCCCTACTTGAAGGGGCAATCAGGGGGAAGATAAGGGCGGCACCCTCTATTAGGGAGCTGATAAGCGTCTTAAGACGGCAATGTCATGGGGCTTTATGATCGCAAGAACATTTAGGCCTGTCATATTGTCGCACAGAAGCAAAATGCCAAAAAGAGATATGTTAAGATGAGATCAATGGGTTTTTACATAAAAATGTAAAGACGTCCTGCGATTTCATCGCAAAGACGACAATGTCATGGGGCTTTGAACCCGCGAGGGGACTTAGACTTGTCATATTATCGCAGAGAATTCAAAGAAAAATGGATAAGGAAATATCAATGGGTCAATACATGCAAATGTAAAGACGTCCTGCGATTTTGTCGCAGAAAGAAGGAGCGTGGCAAAATAAGACCTTTAATTAGGAAGGCATGATAAGACCACAAGATTACTGCGATAATACTCACAGATGCTATGAGAATTGCGATTTCACGCAATTTTTGTTGACGGTAAGATCGCCAGTATTAAGTCAAGTTTTGATTTTTATTTACTTAATCCTTAATCAATTTTTATATTGCAGATGAATAATAGAGGCAAGTATGGGAATGCATGAGAATGATTAAATTATTATTCATCTATCGTATAAAAATTGCTTAGATACAAACACGTAAATAATTAAAAGAATAAAAGTTATATTGATTGATTAACTTGCAGGAAAAGAGCTGTTTTCTGATTCTTATAGGTTAAAGCAAAAGAAGCAAAATAAATTTACAAGTTAGGGAAATTGACTACAGTTTTACAGAAAAAAGTAAAAGAAAAGGAAGAACTAGTTAGATTCATCGCCATCTTATTTTTCAGACTATTCTTCATCATTGTCATCGCTATCTTCTTCCCCGTCAGATTTTTCACCTTCATCAGAATCCTCAGCCTCACTATCATAGATATCAAGACTTGGAATTAATGCGGGTACTTCTTTTGCGAGATCAGGATATACGGAAGAAGAAAATCCGTGGTCATCGCAGACCAATTTAACAGTATCATTGCGAACAACAATAAGAGATCTATTGAAGTTCGCGGTGGTGATGCCAAACTGCTTTTTCAACTGCGAATATTTATCATTGCGAGCAGTAAGAGTATTCGCGAGCTGATCCTTCTCTTGTTCAAGCTCCTTGATTCTTTCAAGATAACCTTTTTCAACTTCTACAAGAATACAAAAACAAGTTAGAGATTTTATAAAGAAGAATAATGAAAACAAGAAATTAGCGAGAAGAAGAATAGCTAATAACCTTCTCTGTTAGAAATCATATCTCTAATTAGAGCCGCCTGTTCGACTTGAAGGCTAACACTTACACCTAAATCATTTCTGGCATTGTCTAGAACCTTCGCAGCCCAAGTAAACTCATCATCGTTATTAATGAGGAGACGGGATCGAATTTGAGTCTCCCTCGCAAGAAGATCTTCATTCTCGCGAATAAGCTTATCTCTAACCATTTGAACTTCAAGGAGAGTTTTATGAAAATCTGCTAAGGTTTCAGATCCCTTTCTTATGGCGAGATCCTTCTCGTCAATAAGATCACTATTCTTATGCCTTAATTTATCTATTTCTTTCTTCGAATCATAATAAAGGCGCCTATACCTATCAGTCAAACCTAAATTGAATATGTGTTCAAGTTATAAGAGAGTAAACTGGGATCTAAGTTCATCTATGGAGAGGGAGTTAATTTTATCATCTGGGAAGTTACTCAAAGAATTGTTAAGATTAGCGAGAAGAGTATGATCATCTACAGGTTCAGGGAAAGTTTGAAAGATTATAGCCTCGTCAGTGAGACCATAAACATCTGCAAGTTAAAAGTGATTCCTTGAAAAAGCTGCGATAGAATAAAAGGAATTAAGAGAAAAGGGAAATTAGTCATACCATAGAGTTGTTGATTATCTTTCTCGAGATTAGCGATCTTTTTCTTATCAACAGAAGCTTCTGTCTCCATCTGTTTATTCTTCTTGCGAAGTTCAACATTTTCTGACTCTAGTTTTTCTTTATCTTGGCGAGCTTTGGAAGCTTTCTCTTCAGCATAGAAGCATCTTTTATCTAAGTCATAAGCAACAGCAAAAGAAGCTCTTCCAACCTGTGAAGAAGAAAAACAAGTTAAAATCTAGCGATGAAGAAAAATACACCAACTAAGGAAATAAAAACTTACCAAGGCACCAAGGGAATTCAAGAGACTGGGATTCAGCGATCTTGAGATCCCTTGAAGAGAATCATTATCTACTAGAATGGGGGCATCACAAACTTTAGCGAGAGCTTGTGATGTCCTTTCGACAACTTCATCTTCGCCAGTGGAAGTCATGCTGTGGGAAATATCGTTGAAAATTCTGGATAAATGACTCATCGAGGAATCAGAAGAAGAAGAGTTTCTTATTGAAGGAAAGCCGTCAGCATTAAAATCCTCGTCAAGACCAATACTCGAAGTTTCAGGAATTATTTGAGGAGTTGAAGAAGAAGAAGCTTGAGTTTTTCTTTTCTTAGATGGAGGATCGCTAGGATTATTATCATTGCGAGGGGCAGAAGATCTACCCCTAGAAGAAGTAGTTGTTTTCTCCCTTAAAGGGTTCCCAGCTGATTCCTTTGAAGATTTCTCCTTGATTTTTGGAGGAGAAGGTGGTCCTAATTCTTCAATTTCCTGCGAGCACAGACGAAGATAAGAAATAGGGGCAACAATATATTGTTAAAATTTATGAAGAAATATTTCTTACTTCATCTGTGAGAGACATCAAAGTCAGGCGAATGCTGGGTTTCCTAAGAGCTTTGTAACTGAGTTTTATCCTATCAATCTGAGAAAAACCAAAATAGTCAGCGAAAATATAAAGAAGATATTGGCAAGAATATAAAGAAGATAATAAATATTACTAATATGAAAGGTTGAGAGAATATACTTCTTTAGTTCTTTCAGGCCAGTTGAAGACCCAGGGTTGATATTTAGCGAGATTCTCGGGAAGTTCGCGAGAACCAGATATATAAGGACCTTCAAGGCTTAATGGAAAGATAAACCACTTGTCATCGCTGGAATGACGAGGACCGTGGTTAGTTTTCGTATGAAAGTCAATATCTAACATGAGAGCATTATCAACAGCGAGTTTCTTCAGACGAACACCCCAACAGGTGCTATCCCTCTTCATAGGGAGTATCATGTAATTTTTGAAAAAGTTTTCTACAGTATATCTGCAGAGTTAATTGGAATATGTTTGTAGCGAGGATTTTGAGCATCTTCAGAATAGCGCGATCCTTTACCAGCACCACGAGAAGCATATTCAAGTAATAATCTAATGCAATCTCCACCTAATTGGTATATTGCTTGCGAGAATCTCTCGTCAGAAATTATTTGATAAAACAGCGGAAGCTCAGGATCATAGAGAGGGATGGGAGGCCAGCTTCAAGTTATCCTAGCAAGATTATGACTTTCTCGCGAGAACATTGATCACTAGTGAACAGTTTAAGGGAAAGTTCATATTTAGAGTCATGATCTGGAATTAAAGACAAAGTAAAACCTTTAGTTCTGAGTCTCTCGCAGATTTTATTGAAGGCCTTCAAATTCTTAGCACCAGCAGCAATCATTTTGAGTATGGGAATGGAGAAAAAATTGAAGAGAAGAAATTAATCACAGCGGTTATGGAAGCGCAATTTACGGAAGAACAGTAAAAATTGCAGAGAGAACACGGAGAGAAGGAAGAAGAAAGTAAAAGAAAAAAAGGAGAGGAATAAGAAGAGTATTTATAGAAGAAGAAATTTCTCGAAGAAGATGAAAGCAATTAATGCAAAGCAAAGACGTGGATGGTCAGATCGCAGCGCTTATAAAAGACGTGTCAAAATTTTATTGAGAGAAAGAAACTTGTGAAAACAGCTGGCGAAGGACATAGAAACGTGTTAGAATGGGAAAGCAGAAAAGGTAAGCGATTTTGGCATTCTTAGTTCTCATGAACTTCTCTTCTTCACAGAAAATACATGAAAAGAGGCAAGATGTAGTACCAGAATATCGCTACAACACTATTCCCGCGATGAAAACAATATTCCTGCGAGCGTCACTGACGATTATTCAACAACGTTCCACGAGCGTTACAGAATAACTTAAAGAAACTGGCGATGGAGGAAGAAAAAGAAGAATAAGATTGACCATGCGATAGTCATCATTCTTGCAAGAGAGACATATTGTAATGATCACGATATGGTCGCAGAATTGATCCGAAATAGGAGGAAAACTTAGCTGTCATCCATTATGTAAATCCCTATATAAAGGGCTCGATAGATCCAGAAGATGATGATGTATTTTTTAGAGTTGAAAGAGTCTTGAAGAGGGAGAAACTCCAGAAAGAAAGTTGTATTTCTGAGTTTTGATATTTCTTGTAAATCTTTCTGAAAGTGAATTAATAAAAGTGTTGTTGTTCATCCACAATTATGACCTAACTTTCATAGATTCTTGACAAGGGTGTAGTGTGGGAAATCCTGCAACTACACTTTGCTTTAATGGCCTTATATTTTTGTTGATTTCTAATTTATGACATGCTATTGATGGGTCTATCCCTGGCATCTCATCCATACTCCACGCGAAGATATCTTTAAATTGTCGCAAGAGATTTATAGTTCTTTCTTCCTCATCTGCCTCCATTCGAGTCCCGATTTTCAGTATTTTAGGTTCTTCTTCACTCCCAATGTTTACTTCCTTTGTGGGTTCGCGGCAGTATAACTGGCTTCTGGTTCTGTTGGACCAGAATATCGCCACAACAATATTCTTGCGATAGAAACGGCATTTCTACAAGAAGCCCAAATATTTCTACGGTATTAACGACACTTCTACAAAAACATTGTGAGATTCTTCAACAACATTTGGCGAGTTTCACGAAAGAGTGTTGTAATAGTAGACGATTGAAGATATATGAGAAGAACAAGTCTGCTTCACGATGGTTATAAAGTTGGCAATAATAAGTGTTAGAACTATAGCGATGAGATCGCAGAGTAGACCCGGAATAAGTGGAGATCTTAGCTGTCTTCCATTATGTATTTTCCTATATAAAGGACTCGACTAGATCCAGAGAAGGAGGATGTATTTTTGAGAGTTGAAAGAGTCTTGTGGAGAGAGAATCTCTAGAAAGAAAGTTGTATTTCTGAGTTCTTATATTTTCTGTAAATCATTTCTGAAAATTAAATAAAGAATATCATCTTTAGTCTTCAAATCTTAGTTAATTGTTACAAATTCTTAACAAGGGTGTAGTGTAGGAATTCTTGCAACTACATTTTGGCGCTAGAAACAGGGAGAATCAAGATAGAAAATCTCTAATTACAACTTGAAGATTTGAGGGAATTGAAAAAATGGCTGGAAGAAGAAGAAGAAATACATCAGAATCACCAACAACCGTGAGGAGGAGTAAGAGACTTGCAGGAGGAGAAACAAATGAATTAGGAGAATCTTCTAGTGTAAGAACAAGAATAAATAGAACATGGATTGAAGGAGAAAATCAAATTCCACAACCAAATCAACAAACACCAATACAAAATAGAGGTGTGGGTTATGATAGAGTGAGTGTGCATACTTGGAGATCGGATTCAATAGAAGAAGCAGAAAATCAACAATTAAGAGACGGAAGAAGAGAAGAAAGAAATCAAGGAGTGGGTGAAGGATTAATTCAGGGAGAAGGTGGAAATGAATCAGTAGGTGATCCAGAACAAAGAATACAGGAGGAAAGAAGATTAGAGGCGGAAGAACGTGCAAATTTAACAAGACAAAATCATGAACTAAGAATGGAGAATTTAAGACTACAAAGAAGGAGATCGAGAAGCACTGTCAGGTCAAATTCAAGGTCATTTAGAGAAGAGCCAAGACGAAACTCCCTAATGAGAAATGCTAGGGAAAATACTCGAGAAGAAAGACAAAACCCCAATGAAGAGAAACATCATAGAGAAGAGAGGGTAATTAAAGATCGATATGATCTGTGTGGTGAAACTATAGAAGAGAGACGCAATAATAGAAATCAAGATGATGGAAATAATCAAAATGATGAAGAAAATCGAGAAGAAGGTAGGAGAATATTACATGGGCAAGAGATTCAAAGAAATCGAAGAATAATTGAAGAAGAAATTGAGAGGCATTATGCTGAGCAAACACGTTTAGCTTTCGTGAGAGAAAGATTAAGAGCATAAGTAGAAGAACAAGAATTTCAAGAAGCAGTAAGGCAGAATAATCATGAAAATCGAGAAAGGAGACATACGTAAAATCGCTATAATAATAACATTCAAGAGGAATATGACAGAATACAGAGAAGAATAGAAAGACAGCGAAGAGAAAGAATGAGAAATGAAGAAAATCGCAGAGAAGAAAATAGACAACATAATCAGTTGCAATTACAGGAAGAAGGTGAAGCAGAGGATCGCAGAAGAAGGAATGGAAGTGAAGAGGAAAATGAACGAAATCTCGCAGGACAAGAAAGATATGAACGCAGAAGGAGAGAAGTTGCATTAAAGAGACCAATGGAACAAAATTCAACTGAGAATGAGCAGATATTGAGAGAACTAGCAGAAATGCGAGGGATGATAAATAATAGAAAAGAAAGAGGTAGAAGGCAACTTGACGAGCCAATTGAAGAAGCTGCAAGGACTCCTTTTGCTCAAGAAGTGCAGTTAAGAGGAATACCCCCTAAATGCAATTTACCAACATTAACCAGTATTTTTGATGGGACCACTTGTGTTGTTCAACATGTCAAGGCTTATGTTAGATGTATGTTATAGTGGGAGAATCATGATGATGTACTATGCAAATATTTCGCGTCCAGCTTAACTGGCGAGGCGCTAAAATGGTTTGAGGGGCTACCAAAAAATACTATTACTTCTTTTGATCACTTACAAGCTACATTTCTAGGTGCATATATAACCAACAATTCTTCACGACCGGGTATTGAAGATGTGTTTGGATTAAAATAGCGGATTGGCGAGAGTCTGAAACACTTAACCATAAGATGGAAGACAATGTGCAGCGAGACGGCGGGGAGAGTGGATGAAAGATACCTTATTCTATTGTAGTACCAGAATATCGCCACAACGATATTCTCGTGGTAAGAACAACGCTTTCACGAGAAGGTCAAATATTCCTATAAGTATAAATGACATTGTTCACGAGAGTGTCGTAAGGATTCTTCAGCAACATCTGGCGAGCGTCACAGGGAAACTTCATAATAACTGACGATTGAAAAGACATGATATGAGAGTATTGTTTCACGAGGATTAAAAAAGTTGGCGAACATTAACATTGCAAATACCACGATGAAATCGCTAAATAGACCCGAAAGAAGGGGAAAACTTAGCTGTCACCCACTATGTAATTTCCTATATAAAGGGTTCAAGTAAGTCCATAAAGGAGGATGTATTTTTTAGAGTTGAGAAAATCTTGAGGAGAGAGAAACTCCAGAAAAGAAAATTGTAATTCTGAGTTTGAATATTTTCTGTAAACATTTCTGAGATCTAAATAATAAAAGTGTCGTTTCATTCTTCAATCTTCAACTAGTTTCACTTAGATTTCTATAAGATCTTAATAGGGGTGTAGTGTGGGAAATCCTGCTACTACATTTTGGCGCCGACTAAGGGGAGATCAAGATTCAAAATCTCTAATTACAATTTGAAGATTTGGAGAAATTGAAGAAATGGCTGGAAGAAGGAAAAGAAATACATCAGAACCACTAACGACAGTGAGAAGAAGTAAAAGACTTGCAGGTGAAGAAACAAGTGTATTAGGAGAATCTTCAAGGATGAGAAGTAGGAGGAATAGAACAAGGAATGAAAGGGAAAATCCAATTCAACAACCAAACCAATCAACATCGGTACAAAATGGAAGAGTGGATTATGATAGAGTAAGCGTGCATACATGGAGATCGGATTCAATGGGAGAAGAAACAAATCGACAATTAAGAGAAGAAAGTGGAGTAGGAAGAAATCAGGAGGTAGAAGAAGGGTCGATTCATCAAGATGAAGATGAAACAGCAGAGGAATTAGGGCAAAGAATACATGAAGAAAGAAGGTTAGAGGCGGTGGAACGTGCAAATTTAACAAGACAAAATCATGAGTTGAGAATGGAGAATTTAAGGTTACAAAGAAGAAGATCAAGAAGTACTACTAGATCAAGTTCAAGATCATTTAGAGAAATACCAAGGCGAAATTCTCCCACAAGAAATGATGGAGAAAATGTATAAGAAGAAACTGAAAATCCAAATAGAGGACAACGTCAGGGAGAAGAGAGAGTAAATAATGATTGTAACGATCCACAAGGAGAAACTTTAAATGGAAGGCGAAATATTGAAAATCAAAGAAATGAAGGTAATCAAGATAGTGAAGAAAATCACGAAGAATGTAGAAGAGTATTACATGGACGATAGCACGTCAGAAATCAAAGAATTATTGAGAATGAAATTGAGAGACATTATGCTGAACAGGCACGCCTAGCTTGCGAGAGAGAAAGGCTGAGAGCAAAAATGGAAGAACAGGAGTTTCAAGAAGCAATAAGGCAAAACAATCATGATAATCGAGAAAGAAGACGTACACAAAATCGCGAAAATGGCAATGTTCGGAAAGAGTATGAAAGAATACAGAGAAGGATAGAAAGACAACAAAGAGAATTGGCGAGAAATGAAGAAGTTGGTGGAGAAGAAATTAGGAGACAAAATCAATTGCGAATTTCGGATAGAAATGGAGAGGAAAATCGCAGGAGAAGAGAAAGTGCGTTAAAAAGACCGATAGAACAAAGCCCAACTGTAAATGAGCAAATTTTGAGGGAATTAGCAGAAATGAGAGGAATAATAAATAATAGAAGAGAAGGTGGAAGAAGGCAACTTGATAAAGCAATCGAAGAAGCAGCTAGAACTCCCTTCACACAGGAAGTACAACTAAGGGGAATTCCTCCAAAATGAAATTTACCAGCACTAAACAGTATTTTCGATGGGACAACTTGTGATATTCAACATGTTAAAGCTTATGTTAGGTGTATGCTGCAGTGGGAGAATCATGATGTTGTTTTATGCAAATACTTTGCATCTAGCTTGACTGGCGAGGCGCTAAAATGGTTTGAGGGATTGCCGAAAAATACTATTACTTCTTTTGATCACTTACAAGCTACATTTTTGGGTGCATACATAAGCAACAACTCTTCACGACCAGGTATCGAAGATGTGTTTGGATTAAAACAGAGAATTGGCGAGAGTCTAAAACATTTAACCATAAGATGGAAGACAATGTGTAGTGAGATGGCGGGAAGAGTAGATGAAAGATATCTTATTTTATCCTTCATTAATGCGATGTTTGCGACCAATTTGCTCTACATACAAATTTTCAGAATCGAAAACACCATCACAATGACTGAACTAAGAGAACTACAAGAAGAGTACATTGCTTTGGAAAAGAAACAAAACGAAATGGAGTCATACCCAATTGCAAACACCAGTTCTGTAGTGGCTAATGGAAGTTTGCTTCCAAAAATGATTAATAACGTGGCGAGCACCTCGCAAGTTCAAGTAGAGAAAGTGGCGAATAATGACAAACAAAAGCTAGTGGCTATGGGAAGTCGTGATCAAGAAGAATTTGAAAGAGAGAAGAATTATTACAATCGTGGAGGAAATAGTCAAATCCAAAGTCTTGACCAACCCCAAGAAACTTATGGTGGACAAAAGCAAAATAATTTTAGAAATCAGGGGAACATGAGAACCATATGGGAGGAGATTAAGATGCCACCTTTGAATGCTAGTGTAGAAAAAATCTGGGAAGCTATCATTTTAATGGAAAATATACCCTCACCATGGAACATGGGGAAGGAACCACATCCTAACACTCGTAATCAAGAATTATGTCCTTATCATCATTTTCATGGGCATTCGATAAATAATTGCAGAAATGTAAAACGAATAATCTTAAGAATGATCGATCAGGGGAAGCTAAATCATTTTCTAAAAGGGCATCAACAATCGCAACAATTGCCACCACCACCAAATGATCGCAGAATGACGAATGTAAAAGGAGCAGAAACTTTTGTTATAGAGGTTGGAACTGAAGCAAAGAATTTATTTTGTAATTCTATTGTGCATTCTTTCAGAACCATCGAAGATTTCCACGATAATGTCTTAAGTAGAGTCTTCGCCAGAGATATGGACGGAAAAGAAATAATGAATATTGCGAGAATCTCGCCATTAGAAGAGTGGCAGAAACAAATCCTTTCTTTTACAGCACAAGAAGTACCAGATCCTGGCGAGCTGCATGATAACCCATTGGTGGTAAGGTTGGAAATAAAACAAGAACAAGCAGAAGAAGAAGAAGAAGAAGAAGAAAATAAAGAAAACAATAATGAAATGGAAGAGTCTTGGGCCATTGACAGAATCCTAATTGATCTTTGGTAGTTAGTAGATATCCTGTTCTACCACACCTACAGAACCATGGGTGGGAAAGATGAATATTTGATACCATCGACATACAAAATCTATGGTTTTAATGGAACTGCCAACAAGCCTAAAGGGGAAATCACAATGAGAATTCCATTAAGAGGAATGACTTCCAAGATTTTATTTTGTGTTGTTGATATTGAATCACCATATAACGCCTTGATTGGTCGACCTTGGTTACACATGATATTGGGTGTTGCATCTATCTTTCATCAGTGCATTAAATTCCCTCATCCAAATGGTGTTGGAGTAATTAAGGAGATTGGGGAGAAAGTAAGAAATGTTATGAGATAGATATCAAGTCTTGTGAGGAAAGAGCAGGGAAGAACAACAGTTGGAAATATAGAATTAAGCAACAACATAGAAGTGACAAATTAATGGTTGATTCAATAGAAAGGCATGAAGAAGTAACCAACGAGTCCCTCGCAGATATCAAGCAAATAATAAAACGCAACAAAGGAACAGGTATAAAAAAGCATAAAAGGTTGAAATGACACGCAACCTGCGGGAAAACACTAAGTAAAAGAACGGATGATAAGGAAGATAAGAAGAATGAAGTGATAGAGAGATGAAATATGACGAGCAGATCGCTAGAAGTGGAAAGGTAAAGTTTTTTTTTCTGTTTGAGTGAAGAAAATGAAATTGAAAAGTTGAAAAAAGAAAAAGAAAAGAAATTATTGAGATTTGAAGCTCGAAAGAAATTTTAAGAAACGCGAATATAATTTCGCAGAGATTAAGAGAACGGGACAAACCTTTATGGCGTGCACCTTAGTTCGCGAATACAATTTCGTAAGAGGCAAATGTAAGACCTACAAGCACATCATAAAGGGGGTATCTCTTTATATGATTCAGGGATAAGGTTATACCGCTACTGGAACCTGAGTCATACAGATGTAGGGGTTAAAGAAAACCTATCCGGGAGAGGGATCTTGGATTTCCAACTTTATAAGGTTATACCCTGGTTGGACAACTGAGAATATCTTCCAAGAAGTGCAGAGTATGACCAAGGCGCCGAGGTACACGGTTTAGCCAAGGGTGCCCGGGACGGACGAACCTACCCTGGCCATCTTTGGTAAGTCTTGGCTACAATGCACTTGGCCTGAAGAAAACCCCACCTAGGGAGTAGTCTTGTAACTATAAGCCATATAGGCATAAAGGACAAGAGGCTACGAAAACAACTGGTTGTTGGTAAAACTGGATGGGAGGAGCTAGTCTTGTATGGCCGATGTGCCCTCCTTGAAAGGGAAACCAGGGGGAAGATAAGGGCGGCACCCTCCATTAGGGAGCTGATAAGTGTCTTAAGACGGCAATGTCATGGGGCTCTAAGATCGCAAGATCATTTAGGCCTGTCATATTGTCGCGTAAATTATACAGAGGCGAAAAGCCATAAGATAAAAAAGTTAAGATGAGGTCAAGGGGTTTTTACATGCAAATGTGAAGACGTCCTGCGATTTCATCGCAAGACGGAAATGTCACGAGGCTTTGTTTTCGCGAGAAAACTTAGGCTCGTCATATTGTCGCAATACCATAAAGAAATGTAGATAAGACAAGATCAATGGGTCAATACATGAAAATGTAAAGACGTCCTGCGATTTTGTCGCGGAGAGAATACTATGGCAAAGTACGACCTTTAAGTAGGAAGGCATGATAAGACCATAAGATCGCAAAAATATCAAGGTTTGCGAAAATATCGCAGAAATTATGAAATTCGCCAAAATATTCGTTTATTAACTTTCTCATATTGCAGATGAATAATAGAGGCAAGAGGCAAGTATGGGAATGAATAGAATAGTGAAGATTATTATTCATCACCATATGAGAAATTTATATGGATATTAAGGCACAGATAATTAGCAGATGCAAACTATATTGACCAAGTTATATTGCAAAAAAGAGGTTGTTCTTTCATTCATACAGATAAGGGGGCAAAGAAATTTACACATTAAATTGAAGAAAGTTGCATCAAATTGAAGAAACTCGTGATTGATTACATCAAAGAAAGAAGTTAGACAGATACATTGTTTCACTTATCAACATTGTTATCTTTATCAGATTCTTCTTCTTCACCAGATTTCTCTTCTTCATTATCTTTGTTGGGTTCTTCATCATCGCCAGAATTTGTTTCTTCGTCATTACTCTCTTCTTCACCTTCGTCAAGATCTTCATCAGTATCAGAGATATCAAGATCTTGAACCATTGATGGTATTGCGTTTGCAAGATCAGGATACAAAGAATGAGAAATTCCATGATCATCACAAACCTGCCTAGTAGTATTATTACGGGTAATGAGGAGGGATCTGTTAAAATTTGCAGAAGTAATCCCAAATTGAGATTTTAATCGTGAGTATTTATTGTTGAGAGCAGTAAGATCGTTCGCGAGTTGATGATTAATATCTTCTAATTCTCTCATCCTTACACGGCATCTGTCTTCAGAATCTGCTAGAATAAGGCATCGATAAGATAGAAGTTATAAGAAAGAATAATAAAAAGCAAAAGATTAATAGAGTAGAGTGGTTAACAACCTTCTTTTTCAGAAATCAAGTCCCTAATTAAGGCTGATTGATCAGCATGAAGACTATCATCTATACCTAAATTATTCCTAGAATTATCAAGAACCTGTGCTGCCCAAGAATACTCATCATCGCTAGTAATAAGAAGGCGAGAACGAACTTGAGTTTCTCTTGCAAGAAGATCTTTATTTTCGCAGAAGAGTTTATCTCTTTCCTTTTGAACTTCGAGAAGAATTTTATGGAAATCTGCTAGAGTTTCGCTGCCGTTTCTAATTGCTTGATCTTTATCGTCAACAAGATCACTAATTCTACTTCTTAATCCATTGATCACTTCTTTTGATTCATGATAAAGACGCTTAAATTTATTAGATAATCCTAAATTATGTCTGTGTTCAATGGTCAGGAGATTAAACTTAAATTTAAGTTCCTCTATAGAGAGGGATTTAATTTGTTCATCAACAAAATTACTTAAGGAGTTATTAAGGCGAGCAAGAAGAGTATTATCATCTACAGGTTCGGGAAAGGTTTGAAGGAACGTAGCTTCGTCAGTTAGACCATAAACATCTGCAAAAATGATTTCTTGGATAAGCTATATAAAAGAAAAATAAAAAATCTAAAAGAAAGAAAAAGTAAATCATACCATAAAGTTGTTTGTTAGCATTGTTAAGATCCAAAATCTTATGTTTATCAACTGAAGCTTCAGTTTCCAACAGTTTATTTTTCTCGCGAAGCTCAGCAATTTCAGCCTCTAGTTTCTCTTTATCTTGGCGAAGGATAACAACCTTTTTCTTAAATGAAGCACATTTATTATCTAAATCAGCAGCAGCAGCAAAAGAAGCTCTCCCAACCTGCAACAGAGTTTTATAAGTACAAAAAAATTTGACGAGAAAAATCTGGCGAATTAAGAAACAATTAATAAAACCTACCAGAATACCAAGTGCATTTAAGAAGCTTGGGGTTAGAGTTCCAGAAATTCCACGAAGAGAATTATTATCAGATAAGATTGGAGCATCGCACACTTTGACGAGCGCTTGAGCTAGCCCATTAAGAGTCTCATCACCATACTCATTCGCAGTTCCACGAGAAGAATCGCCAAAAAGCATGGACAGTTGGGTCATGGAAGAATCAGAGGAAGAAGAATTTCTCACAGAAGGAACTTCTCTAATATTGTCAAATTCTTCGATAAATTCATCATTAGATTTATTACTAACAATTTAATCCAATTGGGTATGTTGAGAAGAAGAATGCTGAGTTTTATTTTTCTTCAAAGGAGGCTCGCTGGTTTATTTATCACGAGGGGCAAAGCATCTTCCTTCACTAGAAGCAGTAGATTTCCCTTTACGATTAGTTGGAGGTTTCTCCTTAGGTTTTGGCTCTAAAGGTGGTAATTCTTCAATTACCTACAAACACAGATAAAGATAAGAAATAGGGGCAACAATATATTGTTAATTAATAAAGGAATATTTCTTACTTCATCTGTGAAAGATCTAAGAGCTAGAAGAGTGTTGGGTTTCCTATATTTCTGGTAATTAAGTTTCATTTTGGAAACCTGCAAGATAACGGAAAAGTTAGCGAGAGTGAGAAGGAATAAATAATAATAGCATAAGAAGATGAGAGAACATACATCGGAAGATCTATCAGGCCAGTTGAAAGTCCATGGTTCATAGTGAGAGAGATTCGCAGGAAGTTGGAGAGAACCGGATATATAAGGACCTTTAAGGCATAAGGGAAAAATAAACCATTTATCGTCATTAGAATGACGAGGGCCATCATTTGTATTGGTATGAAAATCAATGTCTTGCATAAGAGCATTCTCAGCAGCGACCTTCTTTTTATGCAAACGGACACCCCAACAGGTACTATCCCTTACCATGGGGAGTAACTGGTAATTTTGAAAGAAATTATCTACAGTATACTTTGCAGGGATAATCGGAATATGTTTATATTTAAGACTTTTATGTTCTTCGGAATATTGGGATCCTTTGCTAGCACCACGAGAGGCATATTCCAGTAATAATCTAATACAATCCCCGCCAAGTTGATACACCGCTCGTGAAAATCTCTTATCAGAAATTATTTGGTAAAAGAGTGGAAGTTTAGGCTTGTAGAGAGGAAGTGGAAGACCAGCTTCAAGTTGGCCTAACGAAACTATAATTTTTTCACGAGAACACTGGAAGTTAGAAAATAATTCAAGAGAAAGAACAGATTTGGGACTTTGATCTGGGATTAAAGATAAGTCAAATCCTTGATTTTTAAGTTTTTCTTGCATCAAATTAAAAGAAATAAGATTTTTAGCACCAGAAGCAACCATTTTGAGAGAATGGGAATGAAAGAAGATTGAAAAAATGGCGAAAGATAGTAAATGCGCGATTTACGGGAAAGCAATGAAATTTGCAGAGAAGAAAAAGGAAAGAGAATGAGAAGAAAGAAAAAGAAAAGAATGAGAGAAGGTATTTATAGCAGAAGAAGTTTCTCGAGAAAATAAATATAGTTAATACAATGAAAGGACGTGAATGGTCAAATTACAACGGTTTAAGATGACGTGTCGAAAAATATATGGATGATAAAATTATACGAAGACAGCTGGTGAAAGGTTTAGAGACGTGTCAGAATAAAGATGGAGGTGAAAAGATAAGAGATTATGGCAATTTATTCTCATGATCTCCTCTTCTTCGCAGAAAAGACATGAGAAGAGGCAAGATGTAGTACCAGAATATCGCCACAACGATATTCTCGTGGTAAGAACAACGCTTTCACGAGAAGGTCAAATATTCCTATAAGTATAAATGACATTGTTCACGAGAGTGTTGTAAGGGTTCTTCAGCAACATTTGGCGAGCGTCACAGGGAAACTTCATAATAGCTGACGATTGAAAAGACATGATATGAGAGTATTGTTTCACGAGGATTAAAAAAGTTGGCGAACATTAACATTGAAAATACCACGATGAAATCGCTAAATAGACCCGAAAGAAGGGGAAAACTTAGCTGTCACCCACTATGTAATTTCCTATATAAAGGGTTCAAGTAAGTCCAGAAAGGAGGATGTATTTTTTAGAGTTGAGAAAATCTTGAGGAGAGAGAAACTCCAGAAAAGAAAATTGTAATTCTGAGTTTGAATATTTTCTGTAAACATTTCTGAGATCTAAATAATAAAATTGTCGTTTAATTCTTCAATCTTCAACTAGTTTCACTTAGATTTCTATAAGATCTTAATAGGGGTGTAGTGTGGGAAATCCTGCTACTACATCTATCTTTATTAATGCAATGTTTGCAACAATCTACTGTACATACAAGTTTTCAGAATTAAGAATACAATCACTATGACAGAGTTGCGAGAGCTACAAGAAGAATACATTTCTTTGGAAGAAAAACAAAATGAAATGGAGTCATACCCAATCGCAAAAACTAGTTCAGTGGCGGCAAACGGAAGTTTACTTCCTAAAATGATCAATAATGTGGAGAGTACCTCGCAGACATCACAAGAGGATGTGGCGATTGATAGCACGCAGAAATTGGAAGCAATGGGCAGTCGAGACCAAGAAGAATATGAGAGAGAGAAGAATTATTACAATCGCGGTGGAAAAAATAAGATTCAAAGGCTTGATCAGCTGCAAGAAACTTATGGTGGTCAGAGGCAAAACAATTTAAGAAACCAAGGAGCTCAGAAGATAATATGGGAAGAAATTAAGATGCCTCCTTTAAATACAAGTATAGAGAAAATCTGGGAAGCTATCATTTTGATGGAAAACATACCATCACCATGGAACATGGGAAAAGAACCACATCCGAACAATCGAAGTCAAGAATTTTGTCCATACCATCACTTTCATGGACATGCAATAAAGAATTGTAGGAATGTGAAAAGGATAATTTTGAGAATGATTGAACAAGGAAAGCTGAATCACTTTCTAGTAGGATATCCACAATCTCAATAATTACCGCCAGTACCCGAAATACACAGAGTAAATACTGTAAAAGGAGCAGAAATATTTGTGATTGAAGTTGGGGCTAAAGCAAATAAATTTTTTTTGTAATTCCATCGTGCATTCATTCAGAACTATTGAAGATTTCCATGATAATGTTTTGAGTAGAGTCTTTGCGATAGACATAGATGGAAAAGAAGTTATGAATATTGCGAGGGTCTCGCCATTAGAAGAATGGCAGAAACAAGTTATATCCTCAATGCACAAGAAGTACCAGAACCTGGCAAGCAGCATGATAATCCATTGGTAATCAGATTAGAAATAAATCCAAAACAAGTGGAAGAAGAAGATAAATAAAATGGTGATTCCACTGACGATTCTTGGGCTATCAACAGAGTCCTAATTGATACAGGGAGTTCAGTTGATATCTTATTATATCATACCTATAAAACCATGGGTGGTAGAGATGAAGATCTAATACCATCGACATATAAAATCTATGGTTTTAATGGAACTGCTAAAAAGCCTAAAGGGGAATATACAATGCGTATTCCATTAAAAGGAATGTCTTCTACAATCCTATTCTGTGTTGTTGACATCGAATCACCCTATAATGCTTTGATTGGCAGACCATGGTTGCATGGAATCTTAGGTGTTGCATCAACTTATCATCAGTGTATTAAGTTTCCATATCCCAATGGTATCAGAATCATAAAGGCAGATTTGGTTGAAGGGAAGAAGTGTTATGAAATTGATATGGAAACATGCGAAGAAAGATCCATAAGGAACAGAAGTTGGAAGCACAGCATCAAACAAAGACAGAAAGGTGACAAATTAAAAGTTGATGCAATAGAACAATGAGAAGACAAAATGCCACAAGATCAAAGAAATAACAAGTTAGTGGTTGGCAACTAGATTCTCGCAAGAAAAGAAAGAGTAGAAAAGCACAACAAGAAGGCAATGGTAAAAGATTAGCGAAAAGATGAGGGTGACAAAGTAATAGCAAGCATCTCGTAAGAAAAGATACCAAAAGTCAGTAAAAAAGATGGCAACAGAAAGCAGTCAGTAGAGAGGTAATGCAATGACATTTAAGAAATATGAAGACAATGTGATTGAAAGGTAAGAAGTATTGTATGATGAAACAGATAATAAATTCTTCTTTCTCTATTACAATTTATGCGAGCATCATCGCAAGAAAAACGAATATAATTTCGCAGAGATTAAAAGAATGGGACGAAACTTTATGGCGTGCACCCTAGTTCGCGAATAAAATTTCGCAAGAGGAAAATGTATGGCCTACTAGTGCGTCATATAAGGGGGTATCTCTTGACATGATTCAGCGATAAGATTATACCGTAGCTGGAACCTGATTCATGCAGATGTTGGGGTTAAAGAAAACCTATCCGGGAGAGAGATCTTGGATTTCCAACTATATAAGGTTATACCCTGGTTGGGCAACTGAAAATCTCTTCCAAGAAGTGCAGAGTATGACCAAGGTGCCAAGGTACACGGTTTAGCCAAGGGTGCCCGGGACGGATGAACTTACCCTGGCCATCTTTGGTAAGTCTTGACTATGATGCACTTGTCCTGAAGAAAACCCCACTTAGGGTGCAGTCTTGTAACTATAAGCCATATAGGCATAAAGGACAAGAGGCTGCAAAAACAACTGGTTGTTGGAAAATCCGGATGGGGGGAGCTAGTCTTGTATGGCCGATGTGCCCTCCTTGAAGGGGCAACCAGGGGGAGATAAGGGAAACACCCTCCATTAGGGAGCTGATAATTGTCATAAGACGGCAATGTCATGGGGCTTTATGATCGCAAGAACATTTAGGCCTGTCATATTGACGCGTAACGTAAATTATACAGAGGCAACAAGCCATATGTTAAGATGAGATCAATGGGTTTTTACATGAAAGTGTAAAGACGTCCTGAGATTTCATCGCAAGACGGCAATGTCATGGGACTTTATTCTCGCAAGGGGATTTAGACCTGTCATATTGTCGCTAAAAATTAAAAGAAAAATAGATAAGACAAGATCAATGGGTCAATACATGCAAATGTAACGACGTCCTGCGATTTTGTCGCAAAAATAAGAAGTGTGGAAAACTAAGACCTTTAATTAGGAATGCATAATAAGACCATAAGATTACTGCAATAAAGCTGTGCAGTTATTTCTAGCGATTATTATCGCAGTCATTAAGGTAAAATTTATTTACTTAACAACTAATATTTAATCTTTACTCAATTTTTTTCATATTGCAGATGAATAATAGAGGCAAGTATGGGAATGCATAAACGATGAAGTTATTATTCATCTATCATATGATAAAAATTCACAGATAATATACTTATACAAAAAATTAAAAAGGTAAGAATTATGTTGATTAACTAATTTGCAGGAAAAGAACTGTTTTCTAAATTCAAAAGGATAAAAGCAAGCAAGAGAAGTTTACAAAATTGGATAAGTTCGCAGCAATATTGTAGAAGAAAGGAAGTGAAATTTACAAGGAAGATAAAAAGAAAAAATAAAGCTAACTAGACTCATCGCCAGATTTCTTCCCATCATCATCAGATTTCTTTACTTCATCCTCGTCAGATTTTTCCTCTTCAATAGATTTTTCTTCTTCACCATCGTCAGTATAATCTCCTTCATCGCCAGAATTCTCAGCTTCACTATCAGAGATATTAAGATCTGAAATTTCTGCTGGAATTTCATTTGAAAGATCAGGATATGAAGAAAGAGGGATATTATGTTCATCACAAACCAACTTAATGAACTTATTACGAGTGATAACAAGAGAACGGTTAAAATTCGCTTTAGTAATCTTAAATTGGTCTTTCAATCGTGAATATTTCTCGTTGCGAGCAGTAAGATTATTCGCGAGTTGACATTTATCATCTTTAAGTTCTGTTATTCTTACACGATGTCTCTCTTCAGATTCTGCGAGAACATAACAACAAGTTAGAAATTTTGCAAGGAGGAATAATAAAAACAAGAAATTAACAGAGTGGAACAGTTAGCAACCTTCTCTTTCAGATATCATGTCTCTAATTAAGGCTGCTTGTTCAGTATGAAGACTAATATCTACTCCTAAGTTATTTCTGCCATTGTTAAGAACCATCACAGCCCAAGAAAATTCATCATCGCTACTAATAAGAAGACGAGTGCGAACTTGAGTCTCCATCGCAAGAATATTCTTGTTCTCAGAAATAAGCTTATCTCTCTCCATTTGAACATTAAGAAGAGTTTTATGGAAATCAGCTAGGGTCTTAGCACCATTCTTGATTGCAAGATCTTTCATCAATAAGATCGTTATTCCTACTTCTTAATCTATTTATTTCCTCCTTTGAGTCGAGATAAAGACGTTTAAACTTGTTGGTTAAATTTAAATTGGATCTATGCTCTACTTTCAAGAGGTTAAATTTGGATTTAAATTCCTCAAAAGAAAGAGATCTAATCTGATCATCTGAGAAGTTACTTAGAGAATTATTAAGACGAGCAAGAAGGGTATTGTCATCTATAGGTTCAGGAAAAGATTGGAGGAATGTTTCCTCATCAGTAAGACCATAAACATCTGCAAAATGGTTGCTTGAATAAGTTGCGATGGGGTAAGAAGAATTAAGAAAGAAAGAAAATAGATTATACCATATAATTTTTGATGAGCTTTATCAAGATCAGCGATCTTTTGCTTGTCAGCTGAGGCATCAGTCTCCAACTGCTTATTTTTCTTGCGAAGCTCAGCAACCTCAGCTTCCAATTTTTCTTTATCTTGGCGAAGATTAGCAGTCTTCTTCTCATAAATAATACGCATGTGATCCAAGTCAGAAGCAACAGCAAAAGAAGCCTTTCTAACCTGCGGGAGAATTATGTAAATTAAGATTTGGCGAAGAAATAAATACAAAAAATAAAACGAACAAGAGGAAACATACCAAGAGAATTCAAGAGACTTGGAGTTAGCGATCTTGAAACTCCGCAAAGAGAAGAATTATCAGCTAAGATGGGAGCATCGCAGATGTTAACAAGAGATTGAGATATTTTATTAATAGCTTCATCTCTATATTCATTCGGGATACATGTTCAGCATCGCCAAAGATTTTAGATAATTGAGCCATGGATGACTCAGAAGGAGAAGAATCCTTCATGGAAGGAACACCATTATTATCATCAAAGTTATCATCATTATCATCATCTACATCAACATTTAAATTATCTGAGATAGGTTGAGGAGTTGAAGAAGAAGAATTTTGAATTTTCCTTCTCTTCAAAGGAGGATCGCTAGATTTCTCACTGCGAGGGGCAGTTGATTTCCCTTTAGAAGAAGCAGCATATTTTCCCTTGCGATCAGCTGAAGATTTCTCCTTGGGTTTTGGCTCTAATGGTTCTAGTTCTTCAATCACCTGCGAGCACAGATAAAGATAAGAAATAGGGGCAACAATATATTGTTAAAACTTATAAAAGAATATTTATTACTTCATCTGTGAAAGATCTAAGAGCCAGGAGAGTGTTGGGTTTTCTAAAAGTTTTATAATTGAGCTTCATCTTATCAATCTGAGAAAAATTAAAGTAATGTGCGAGGATATAAGAATATGAAGAAGATAGTGAATAATGATAATGCAAAAGTTGAGAGGATATACTTCTGCAGATTTTTCAGGCCAGTTGAAGACCCATGGTCGATACTCTTGAAGATTCACGGGCAATGCGAGTGAGCCAGAGATGTAATCTCCTTCAAGACATAATGGAAAAATAAACCACTTGTCATCGCTAGAATGGCGAGGGTCATGATTGATTTTTGTATGAAAATCAATATCTAGCATGACAGCTTTATCTTTCTTTTGTAAGCGGAATCCCCAGCGAGTGCGATCTCTTTTCATGGGAATTATGTCATAATTGATAAAGAAATTTTCCACAGTATACATCGCAGGAATGATGGGAACATCTTTAAATTCAGGATTTTTCGCATTTTCAGGATAACGAGAACCTTTATTAGCACCGCGAGAGGCATATTCAGGTAATAATCTAATACAATCTCCACCTAACTGATACACTTCTCGTGAAAACTTCTCGTGAGAAATTATTTCATAAAACAAGGGAATCTCTGGGTCATAAAGTGGAATGGGAAGGCCAGCTTAAAGTTGACCTAATGATACTATAATTTTATTGCGAGAAAGTTGATGTTCATAAAATAACTTGACAGAAAGTTCAGATTTAGAGTCTTGACCTGGAATTGTTGAAAAAGAAAAACCCTTATTTTTGAGAATTTCTCTCATCTCGTTAAACGCAGTCAAATTTTTAGCGCTAGCAGCCACCATCTTTATAGTATGGGAATGAAGGAAGAAATCGAAAAAGAAGAAAAAAATTGCGAGAATAACAGATGCGCAATTTACGGAAGAACAATAAAATTGCAGAGAAGAAGAATGAAGAAGAAAGTAAAAAGAGGAGAAGAGAAGAATGAGAGAGATATTTATAGAGGAAAAAATTTCTCGAGAAAATAAATGCAATTAATGTAACGAGAGGACATGAACGGTCAGATCGCGGCAGTTTAAATTAACGTGTCAAATATTGGTTGGAAGGAGAAACTGCATGGAGACAGCTGGTGAAGAAACACATAAACGTGTTAGAATGAGGAACGATGAGAAAAGATTAGTAGTTACGACACTTTAATTCTCATGATCTTCTCTTCTTCGCAGAAAAGACATGATAAGAGGCAAGATATAGGACCAAAATATCGCCACAACAATATTCTTGCGATAGAAACGGCATTTCTACAAGAATCCCAAATATTTCTACGGTATTAACGACACTTCTACAAAAACATCGTGAGATTCTTCAACAACATTTGGCGGGTTTCACGAAAGAGTGTTGTAATAGTTGACGATTGAAGATATATGAGAAGAACAAGTTTGCTTCACGATGGTTATAAAGTTGGCAATAACAAGTGTTAGAACTATAGCGATGAGATCGCAGAGTAGACCCGGAATAAGTGGAGATCTTAGATATCTTCCATTATGTATTTTCCTATATAAAGGACTCAACTAGATCCAGAGAAGGAGGATGTATTTTTGAGAGTTGAAAGAGTCTTGTGGAGAGAGAAACTCTAGAAAGAAAGTTGTATTTCTGAGTTCTTATATTTTCTGTAAATCATTTCTAAAAATTAAATAAAGAATGTCATCTTTAATCTTCAAATCTTAGTTAATTGTTACAAATTCTTAACAAGGGTGTAGTGTAGGAATTCCTGCAAGTACAGGTTCTCCCATTGGTGTTGGTGTCTTTATTACTTTCGCGACCTCATCTCCTTCTCGTGATGTAGGACCAGAATATCGCCTCAATGATATTCTTGCGATGAGAACAACGCTTTCATGAGAAGATCAAATATCCCTACAATATTAACGACATCTCTACGAGAGCATCGTGAGATGCTTCAATGACATTTGGCGAGTGTCATGAGAAAGCATCATAATAGTTGACGATTGAAGAATACTGATAAAAGCATGTTGTTTCACGAGGACTACAAAAGTTGGCAATAATTAACATTGTAACTATCGCTATGAGATCGCAGAATAGATCCGAAAGAAGGGGAAAACTTAGCTATCGCCCACTATGTAATCTCCTATATAAAGGGTTCAGGTAAGTCCAGAAGGGGATGATGTATTTTTTAGAGTCGAGAAAGTCTTAAGGAGATAGAAACTCTAGAAAGAAAGTTGTAATTCTGAGTTTGAATATTTTCTGTAAACATTTCTAAGATCTAAATAATAAAGTGTCGTTTAATTCTTCAAATCTTCAACTAGTTTCTCATAGATTTCTATAGAATCTTAATAGGGGTGTAGTGTGGGAATTCCTGCTACTACATTTTGGCGCCCGAAACAGGGATGAATTAGCAAAATTACAGAAAAGTGAAAAAGGAGATAAGGATTACTCAAAATCAAATAAATCATAAAAGGAGTTGGTAATATATTTGAAGGAAGAATGATTAGAATTAAAGAAAATTGCAGGAAATTGAAGCAGGACATGGTGTCAAGAGAAATGATTGATAAATATCATGAAAATATTAAGGGGAAGATACATAAACGAGGCTTTGAAGGGAGAAAAATTATGACGGTGGAGAAAACACCAATATTGAAGAATTGGGAAAAGCAGGAAATTACGTTTACAACAACAGAAATTTCAGAAGAAAATCTAAGCCATACGTTTCCTTTGGTGATCACGGTTTCCGCTATACCTATAAGAAAAGGGAAAACAACAAAATCTGCTGAAGAATGGGCAATGAATAGAACTCTCGTGGATACAGGAAGTTCTGTGGATATAATATTTTATCATGCTCTCAAGAAAATGGGATATAAGGATGAAGAAATGTCTTATTCAGCATATCATATTCATGGTTTTGGAAAATCTATGACAAAACCAAGAGGTGAAATAATGGTACGATTACCACTTGGAGAAATTGAAACACATATAACACTATGTGTAGTACCAGAATATCGCCACAACGATATTCTCGTGATAAGAACAACGCTTTTACGAGAAGGTCAAATATTCCTATAAGTATAAATGACATTGTTCACAAGAGTGTCGTGAGGATTCTTCAGCGACATTTGGCGAGCGTCACAGGGAAGCATCATAATAGCTGACGATTGAAGAGACATGTTATGAGAGTGTTGTTTCACGAGGATTACAAAAGTTGGCGAACATTAACATTGCAAATACCACGATGAGATCGCTAAATACATCCGAAAGAAGGGGAAAACTTAGCTGTCACCCACTATGTAATTTCCTATATAAAGGGTTCAGTAAGTCCAGAAAAGGATGATGTATTTTTTAGAGTTGAGAATATTTTGAGGAGAGAGAAACTCCAGAAATAAAGTTGTACTTCTGAGTTTGAATATTTTCTGTAAACATTCCTGAGATCTAAATAATAAAGTGTCGTTAATTCTTTAATCTTCAATTAGTTTTCTCCTAAATTTCTATAGAATCTTAATAGGGGTGTAGTGTGGGAAATCCTGCTACTACACTATGTGTGGTAGATATGGAATCACCATACAACATGATATTGGGAAGACCATGGATACATGCGATCAAAGTTGTAGCGTCAACTTTACATCAATGCATTAAATTCCCTATGCCTAGTGGAATTGGAGAAATTAGAGGAGATACAGATCTTGCGAAGATATTCTATCAAATCGAAGTGAGAAATTGTGAAGAACGTCCTAAACAGCGAATATCTCGCCGAAAAGTAGCAAGAGAGACGAAGAAAGAATAATAATTTAAAGTCTACATGATAAGAGCAAAATAAGGAAAAGGAATACCCAGTGAACTTTCGCGAGAAGGAGACGAACTTGCGAGAGTTATAAAAATGCCAACCCCAGTGGGAGAACCAAAAGCCAGTTACACTGCATCTGAACCAACAAAGGAAGTAAATATTGGGAGTGAAGAAGAACCAAAAATGCTAAAAATTGGGACTAGAATGGAGACAGATGAGGAAGAAAGAACTATAAATCTTTTGCGAGAATACAAAGATATTTCCGCGTGGAGCATGGATGAAATGCCAGGGATAGATCCATCAGTAGCGTGTCATAAATTACAAATCAACAAAAACATAAGGCCATTCAAGCAAAGAATAAGAAAAATCGCAACCACATACCATTCTCAAATAGAAGAAGAATTACAAAAGATGCTTGACGCAGGAATTATAAGACAAGCAAAATATCCAGAATGGATTGCAAATATGGTGGTGGTCCCAAAGAAGAACAAGGGATTAAGAATTTGCATAGATTTTACTGATTTAAACAAAGCTTGTCCTAAAGATAGTTTTCCACTACCAGATATCCCACACATGGTTGAATCAGCTGCGGGAAATGCAAGAATCTTCATTAGATGGATACAAAGGATATAATCAAATCCCTCTCGCTGAAGAAGACCAAGAACATACTTTATTTTTTGCTCCAAGAGGATTATATTGTTATACAAAAATGCCCTTTGGTTTACGAAATGCTGGTGCAACATACCAAAGAATAGTGGAGAAGGTATTTGCGAAATGGATCCACAAAACATTGGAAGTATATGTAGATGATATGCTAATCAAAAACAAGGAAGCTGAGAATCATGTACAAGATTTGAAAGAGATTTTTGAACAAATGCGGCAATTCAATATCAAAGTCAATCCCGACAAGTGTACTTTTGGAGTAACTTCAGGAAAGATTTTGGGGTACATTGTATCAAAAGAAGGAATACAAGTTGATCCAGAAAAGGTGTAAGCGATTCGCGATATGCCAACACCAGCTACAGTAAAAGATGTACAAAAATTGAATGGACTTTTAGCCTCGCTAGGAAGATTCATCTCGCGATATTCCGATAAATGCAAACATTTTTTCGATATACTCAAAAAGGGGACAAAGTTCAGGTGGACAGATGAATGTGAGAAGGCTTTTCAGGGAATAAAAGAGCATTTAGTGAATATAACTATTTTACAAAAAGCTGAACCAGAAGAAGAATTATTAATCTATCTCGCGACAACAACATATGCGCTAAGTGCGGTATTGCTGCGAGTAGATGTTGGAATATAGAAACCAATTTATTACATTAGTAAAACATTCAATTTAGCAGAGAAAAATTATTCAAAGATTGAGAAATTAATCCTAGCATTGATGCACGCAACTTTCAAGCTTCGTATCTATTTTCAAGCACATAAGATCAAGGTGTTAACAAAAGTGCCAGTTGAGTCAGTAATGAAAAATTTAAAAATATCAGGCAGAGTTGAAAGATGGAATGCACAAGTGGGACATTTCGATATCAAGTATAAAATTCTATCTTCGCCAAAATCCCAGGTCATCGCGAATTTCTGAGCCGAATTTCCTTTGGAAAATGACGAAGCTGTGGAAGAAATGATGGATGTAGAAGAAGAACATGGAGATCCAAAAGAATTATTGACATAGCCTAATAGATGGGAGATATTAGTGGATGGATCATCTAATGGAGAAGGAAATGGGATTGGAGTTGTTTTTATTTCGCCAGAAGGAGAAAAAACATCTTTTTCATTCAGGTTGGAATTTACATCCACTAATAATGAGACAGAATATGAGGCTGTGATTCATGCTTTGAAATTTGCGATAGAAATGAAGTTGGAAAATGCTAGAATCACCAGCGATTCTCAATTGGTTATTCGCCAAATAACTGGAGAGTATACAACAAATGAACCTTCTTTAAAGAAATACAAGAGACTCGTGGATGAATTATCTGCGAGAATTCCAAAGATAAGATGGAGGCATATATCAACGAAAGATAATAGAGTTGCAGATGCTTTTGCTTTCATATCCAGAATGATGACAAACCCAATTGCGATATGCATAAAAATTTAAAACCTTTTATTACCCTCAATAAATAAAGAAGAAGAAGAGAAAGATGCGATGATCGTAGAAACTGGCGAGGAAGGAACAAAAGAGAAAAGCATACATTATTTGGCGAGAGGAGAAACCCCAAGAAATAGACTAGAGGCACATAAACTAAAAAGCAGGGAAACCAATTATGAGTTAAGAGATGGAGTATTATACCGCAGATCTTTTAATGGACCATCGCTAAGATGTTTGACGAGGGAAGAAGGAGACAAGGTGTTAAAAATGCTGCATAGTGGAGATGCTGGTAATCACAGTGGAGGTAGATCTTTGGCATATAGAACAAAGATGCAAGGATATTACTGGCCATATATGCATGAAGATGCGAAGTAACACTCAAGGCGTTGTGAAGAGTGTCAGCGATTTGGAAAAAAGATACATGCACCAGGAGCACCACTATCATCCTCAACAAGTGTATGGCCTTTTGGAAAATGGGGATTAGATATTGTGGGACCATTTGTGCCTGGTTCTGGACAAAGGAGATATCTCATTGTGGCAACAGATTATTTCACAAAATGGGGAGAAGTGAAAGCAGTACAACATATCCGCGATAAAGAGATCTTCACGTTCATATTCGAAAATATAATCTGCAGATTTGGAATACCCACACAGTTGGTGTCTGATAATGGAAAGAAATTTGAAGGACAGAACATAGAGTTACTACTCAATGCATTTAAGATAAAATGTGGGAAATCTACTCCTTTATACCCACAAGAAAATGGTCAAGATGATGCAACTAATAAAACAATCGCAGATGATCTAAAAAAGAAGTTAGAAGGATACCACAAAGCTTGGTGTGAGCAAGTCCATAATGTAATATGGGCTTACAATACAACTAGAAGAGAGGCTACTGGAATGTCACCCTTTTGTTTAACATATGGGGTTGAAGCTGTATTGCCAACAGAAGTTGTTATTCCTACAAAAAAAAAGAAGCATGGGAAAAGAATTTAAGTGCTGGAATGATTTTACATAAATTAGATGAATTGGAAGAAAAGAGAGAAAAGACTTTACAACATATGGAAAATTACCAGTGAAGACTAGCTCGCGAGTACAACAAACGTGTTAAAAAACGAGAATTCCAACCTAGCGATTTAGTTCTGCGAGAGACACCAAGATATTAGCGAGAGAATGGTAGAAAATTGGCGAGAAAGTGGGACAGACCTTACCTAATTAAAGAGATAATTGGAAATGGGGCATACAAATTAATGGATCCTGAAGGAAGAGATGTTGGCCAGAGGCTTGATAGATAATGGAATAGACTATTTCTGAAAAGATATTATCAGTGAAAAATTCTGTAAGGTAAGAGATACTGGAGTATTGAATAATTAAACAGATGATAAATTATTCTTTCTCTATTACAAGTTTTGCGAGCATTATCGGGAGAAACGCGAATAAAATTTCACAAAGATTTAAAGAATGAGACAAACCTTTATGGCGTGCACCCTAGTTCGCGAATACAATTTCGTAAGAGGAAAATGTAAGACCTAAGAGCACGTTATAAGGGGGGTATCTCTTTATATGATTCAGGGATAAGGTTATACCGCTATAGGAACCTGAGTCATACAAATGTTGGGGTTAAAGCAAACCTATCCGGGAGAGAGATCTTGGATTTCCAGCTTTATAAGGTTATACCGTGGTTGGACGACTGAGAATCTCTTCCAAGAAGTGCAAAGTATGAACAAGGCGCCGAGGTACACGGTTTAGCCAAGGGTGCCTGGGACGGATGAACCTACCCTGGCCATCTTTGGTAAGTCTTGGCTATGATGCACTTGGCCTGAAGAAAACCCCACTTAGGGTGCAATCTTGTAACTATAAGCCATATAGGCATAAAGGACATGAGGCTGCGAAAACAACTGGTTGTTGGTAAATCTGGATGGGAGGAGCTAGTCTTGTATGGCCGATGTGCCCTCCTTGAAGGGGTAACCAGGGGGAAGATAAGGGCGTCACCCTCCATGAGGGAGCTGATAAGTGTCTTAAGACGGAAATGTCATGGGGCTCTAAGATCGCAAGATCATTTAGGCCTGTCATATTGTCGCGTGACGTAAATTATACAAAGGCAAAAATCCAAAAGAGAATATGTTAAGATGAGATCAATGGGATTTTACATGAAAGTATAAAGACGTCCTGCGATTTCATCGCAAGACGGCAATGTCACGAGGCTTTGATCTCGCGAGAGAATTTAGACATGTCATATTGTCGCAATATAATTAAGAAGTAAAGATAAGGCAAGATCAATTGGTTGATACATGCAAATGTAAAGACATCCTGCGATTTTGTCGCAAAGAGAAAATTGGCGAAATAAGACCTTTAATTAGGAAGGCAAAATAAGACCAACAAAATAATCTCAAACACTAATTATTCTTTTTTAAGCATGCAGGAAAGATTTGTTTATCGCAAGAAAATATATATGAAGGAAAGTTTTTCCAACATTCAAGATCTCAAGAAAATTAATAAGGGGTAAGTTAGGGAATGAATACACAGGATTTCATTAACTTTCTTGAGAATATTCGAAGGGAATAAGATTAAAAGTCATACTTTAGAGTTTCAAAAAAGTTACATTACTTGCGAGAAAGAAGAAAAAAGAAATTAAAAATGATATTCAAGTTTCAGCGGTGGTCTCGCCAGATTTAGGATTGTTGTTAGGATTACTATCATCGCCAACATTCCTCTCATTGCGAGCATCATCGCCAATATTCTTATCATTACGATCTTCTCCTTCTTTGGGAGGGCTTTTCTCTTTTTCTTGATCATATTCTTCTGGATTATCTTCTTCAGCTCCTTCTTCAGTATCTCCTTCAGAAGGTGTATATTCTAAATCCTTATCCATGGAGAGAGGGATTTCATCATCGTCAACTTTCAAAGGAAGAACAGATACAGGAGGAAGAGAGTTGGAAATCAGAATTTCGTTCACAAGGACTTGAGCAGGAAGATGAACCTGACGGAGGAAACCTTTATCGCGATTTCTGATTTCTATGTTCTTGAAATGCTCAAGATAATCAAGTCTTCTTGCTGCTTTATCACGAGTTTCTAATAGGTTGAAAAGAAAAGTCTTGTTTTCTTTGCGAACATTATCTAACTCCTTAGTAAGACCAGTGACAGTAGAATGAAGATTTCTTTCAGATTCTGCAAGTAGCAAAATGATAAAAGGTTATTCAAATACGGATATCGCGAGAAATATACCATAAAATTTGACGAGAAAGATTAACAAGTGAGGCAGTCATAATTGACTACCTTCTTTTTGAGAGGTTAAGTTTTGGATTAAGGAAAAGAGACAGTTCTCCCATTGGTTCATAGCATCATCGAATTTGTCGTCAACCATGCCTTTCAGATGAGATTTCATGTTCTCCTATTTGGTGCGCAAGTATAAATTTTCTTTTGACAAAAGGGAATTAGATTTCTCTAGTTGGGAATATTCATCTCGAAGCTTGCTAGCATTCAAACTAAATGTTAGCCTACCCTTGATAAGTTTGTCTATTTCAGCGGTAGATGATTTAGTTACTTCATTAAGCTTATTCGTAAGAGAGCAGAGAGATTTCTTTTGGTCATCACACATCCTTTGGAGATTTCTCACTTTCTGCGAGGAGATCGCCATCAAACTTGAAAATTTATGTTTCTCCTGAGATAAAGTTTTATTGTCATATGACAAAGATTCCTTCGCCAAATTAATCTTGGTGAACAGATATGAGAGACGAGTAACCTCGCTGTTTAGAAAACTTTGAATTTGCAATAATTGATTATTCTCATTAGTGAGATTATCTATTTGATCAATTGAATACGTATAAAGATTATCTAATCTATTATGCTGGTCTATTCAAGAATCTCTTTCAATACGAACTTCTTCAGCGATGGTTTCAGATTTAAGTTTTTCCATGAAACGAGTCCTATTGGAGACTAATATATGAACCATGAATTTAAAGGAAGATTTAAGTACGAAGAATATGAAAATGAGATAAAAAGATAAAAGGGCAGAGGCAAAAAGAAGTATACCTTTCAACTCGTCAACTTTTCTGACGAGATTCTCGCGATCCAGCAAAGAGTTATTGAGCTTGTGGTTCAAAACTTCACATTCAGAAGCTTTATTTTGAAGACTTTTTCTTAAAGCCACATTTTCACTTTCCAGAGAAGCTCGCGAAACAGAGTTGTCAGAGCCAAAATATTTGAGCAGAGTCTCGCAAACTCCGTTTTGGAGAGGATCACTAGAAGAATCTTTAGCATTATTTAAAATGTTGGATAAAAATTTAAAAGCAACATCAATTCCTGCGATGGTTTCACTTGATGAGGGAAGAGATGTGGAAGGTAAGGTAGTAGTAAGGACAAGTTGATGACTTGAGTCATTAGCAATGGTTGTATCATCAGAAGGAGGAGTTTTTGGGAAAGTAACAGTTGGAAGAAGTAAAGGGCTAGAGGGAGTTTCAGTTATATCAACTTCAGGAATTTGATTTGGTATAGGTCCAGTAAAGGCAGAGGTATTGACAGCGAGCTTCTCGCAAACAGAGGAAAGAGGATCTGATTGCACAGGTGTAGGGGTAGCTCTCGCAGATACTAATGGGGGAATACTGAAATTACTTCCAAAAGCCTTATTTAACTGGCGAGATCTTTTGGGAGGATTAGCGTTGCTCTCGTCATTATGCAAATAATAATCTAGATAAGAAACCGAGGCAACAATATTGTTATTAAAGAATAGAATGTGTTTCTTACTACCTTATTACTCGCACAACTTTTCTTCCTCTTTTCAGTTGGCCTCTTGCAAGGATTAGGGTTTTGAATCGAGGACTGGATAATAGGAGTAGTTCCACTGAAGAGAAAACATAATATGGGGGTTATGAAGGGAAGATTGAAGAATATAAATAAAACTCAACTCAAGAAAATATCATGATCAAGAACATACCTTGATGATTCCATTAAAAACAGCAGCAGGAGAATATGAAGAAGAAAAGTTGCAGACAGAAAACAAAGAGACTAAGCGAAGAAGAAAGAGAATTAAGAGAAAAAAACCAGTTATGGAATTTGACTCTCCCTTTTATAAGCAAAGAGGGGAGCCAGTTAAGTGAGATGTGTCAATACAAAATGATAAGTTTACAACACGTGTTAACAAGGAAAGCTAAATTAACGGAATCTTGTCGAGGAAAAAAGTTCAGACATTGTTGCGATAGTTAAGAAGAATTTGGGGTTCTCATGATCTTTTCTTCTTCGCAGAAAAGACATGAGAAGAGGCAAGATGTAGGACCAGAATATCGCCACAATGATATTATTTTGATGAGAACAACGCTCTCACGAGAAGAAAAAACATCCCTACAATATTAACGACATCTCTACGAGAGCATCGTGAGATTCTTCAATGACATTTGGCGAGTGTCATGAGAAAGCATCATAATAGTTGACGATTGAAGAATACTGATAAAAGCGTGTTGTTTCACGAGGACTACAAAAGTTGGCGATAATTATCATTGTAACTATCGCGATGAGATCGCAGAATAGATCCGAAAGAAGGGGAAAACTTAGCTGTCGCCCACTATGCAATCTCATATATAAAGGGTTCAGGTAAGTCCAGAAGGGGATGATGTATTTTTTAGAGTCGAGAAAGTCTTGAGGAGAGAGAAACTCTAGAAAGAAAGTTGTAATTCTGAGTTTGAATATTTTCTGTAAACATTTCTGAGATCTAAATAATAAAGCGTCGTTTAATTCTTCAAATCTTCAACTAGTTTCTCATAGATTTCTGTAGAATCTTAATAGGGGTGTAGTGTGGGAATTCCTGCTACTACACCATGCATAGTATTAGAGAATATGCTAAACAGCTGAGACTTAGAAGACTCGGGTTGGGAGGATTCCTTCACGGAAGAAATATCAGCATCACCCTCATCATCATCATCGTCATAATCAGTATCATCACTTGAACTTTCACTATATTAAGGAGTTGAAGGAAGAGGGGATTGAGATTTTATTTTCTTTGAAAGAGGAGCACCATATTTCTCCTTGCGAGGAGGATTAGATTTCTCCTTGCGGGAAACACCTTTGTCTTTCCCCTTAGTCTTTGCAACTTTAACGGGTTCAATTTCTTCAATAACCTTCAAACACAGATAAAGATAAGAAATACAGGAAACAATATATTGTTAAGAATCATAAAGGAATATTTATTACTTCATCTGTGAGTGATTTAAGATCTAATAAGGTACTGGGTTTCCCTAACTTTTTATAGCTAGATTTCAGCCTTCCAATCTGGTAAAATTGGAGCAGTCAGCGAGGATATATATAAAAGCATGAGGAAAATAATAATGCTAATTCAAGCAAAATTCAGGAACATACCTTTGAATTTAGGGTTCTTCGCTTCTAGAGGATAAAGAGACCCCTTACCAGCACCGTGAGTAGTAAATTCAAGCATCAAACGAATGCAATCTCCACTCAACTGATATGGGAGGAGCTAGTCTTGTATGGCTGATGTGCCCTCCTTGAAGGGGCAATCAAGGGGAAGATAAGGGCGACACCCTCTATTAGGGAGCTGATAAGTGTCTTAAGACGGCAATGTCATGGGGCTTTATGATCGCAAGAACATTTAGGCCTGTCATATTGTCGCACAGAGGCAAAAAGATAAAAAGAGATATGTTAAGATGAGATCAATGGGTTTTTACATAAAAATGTAAAGACATCCTGCGATTTCATCGCAAAGACGACAATGTCATGGGGCTTTGAACCCGCGAGGGGACTTAGACTTGTCATATTGTCGCAGAGAATTCAAAGAAAAATGGATAAGGAAATATCAATGGGTCAATACATGCAAATGTAAAGACGTCCTGCGATTTTGTCGCAGAAAGAAGGAGCGTGGCAAAATAAGACCTTTAATTAGGAAGGCACGATAAGACCACAAGATTACTGTGATAATACTCGCAGATGCTATGAGAATTGCGATTTCACGCAATTTTTGTTGACGGTAAGATCGCCAGTATTAAGGCAAGTTTTGATTTTTATTTACTTTATCCTTAATCAATTTTTATATTGCAGATGAATAATAGAGGCAAGTATGGGAATGCATGAGAATGATGAAATTATTATTCATCTATCATATAAAAATTGCATAGATACAAACACGCAAATAATTAAAAGAATAAAAGTTATATTGATTGATTAACTTGCAGGAAAAAAGCTGTTTTTTGATTCTTACAGGTTGAAGCAAAATAAATTTACAAGTTAGAGAAATTGACGACAGTGTTACAGAAAAAAGTAAAAGAAAAGGAAGAACTAGTTAGATTCATCGCCATCTTCTTTTTCAGACTCTTCTTCATCATTGTCATCGCTATCTTCTTCCCCGTCAGATTTTTCACCATCATCAGAATCCTCAGCCTCACTATCAGAGATATGAAGACTTGGAATTACCGCGGGTACTTCTTTTGTGAGATCAGGATATACGGAAGAAGAAAGTCTGTGGTCATTTCAGACCAATTTAACAGTATCATTGCGAACAACAATAAGAGATCTATTGAAGTTCGCGGTGGTGATGCCAAACTGCTTTTTCAACTGCGAATATTTATCATTGCGATCAGTAAGAGTATTCGCGAGCTGATCCTTCTCTTGTTCAAGCTCCTTGATTCTTTCAAGATAACCTTTTTCAACTTCTACAAGAATACAAAAACAAGTTAGAGATTTTATAAAGAAGAATAATGAAAACAAGAAATTAGCGAGAAGAAGAATAGCTAATAACCTTCTCTGTTAGAAATCATATCTCTAATTAGAGATTCCTGTTCGACTTGAAGGCTAACACTTACACCTAAATCATTTATGGCATTGTACAGAACCTTCGCAGCCCAATCAAACTCATCATCGTTATTAATGAGGAGACGGGATCGAATTTGAGTCTCCCTCGCAAGAAGATCTTCATTCTCGCGGATAAGTTTATCTCTAACCATTTGAACTTCAAGAAGAGTTTTATGAAAATCTTCTAAGGTTTCGGATCCCTTTCTTATGGCGAGATCCTTCTCGTCAATAAGATCACTATTTTTATGCCTTAATTTATCTATTTCTTTCTTCGAATCATAATAAAGGCGCCTATACCTATCAGTCAAACCTAAATTGAATCTGTGTTCAAGTTTTAAGAGAGTAAACTGGGATCTAAGTTCATCTGTGGAGAGGGAGTTAATTTTATCATCTGGGAAGTTACTCAAAGAATTGTTAAGATTAGCGAGAAGAGTATGATCATCTACAGGTTCAGGGAAAGTTTGAGAGATTATAGCCTCGTCAGTGAGACCATAAACATCTGCAAGTTAAAAGTGATTGCTTGAAAAAGCTACGATAGAATAAAAGGCATTAAGGGAAATGGAAATTAGTCATACCATAGAGTTGTTGATTAGCTTTCTCGAGATTAGCGATCTTTTGCTTATCAATAGAAGCTTCTGTCTCCATCTGTTTATTCTTCTTGCGAAGATCAACATTTTCAGACTCTAGTTTTTCTTTATCTTGGCGAGCTTTGGCAGCTTTCTCTTCAGCATAAAAGCATCTTTTATCTAAATCAGAAGCAACAGCAAAAGAAGCTCTTCCAACCTACGAAAGAATAAAAACAAGTTAAAATCTAGCGATGAAGAAAAATACACGAACTAAGGAAATAAAAACTTACCAAGGCACCAAGGGAATTCAAGAGACTGGGATTCAGCGATCTTGAGATCCCTTGAAGAGAATCATTATCTACTAGAATGGGGGCATCGCAAACTTTAGCGAGAGCTTGTGATGTCCTTTCGATAATTTCATCTTCGCCAGTGGAAGTCATGCTGTGGGAAATATCGTTGAAAATTCTGGATAAATGACTCATCGAGGAATCAGAAGAAGAAGAATTTCTTATTGAAGGAAAGCCGCCAGCATTAAAATCCTCTTCAAGACCAATACTCGAAGTTTCAAGAATTATTTGAGGAGTTGAAGAAGAAGAAGCTTGAGGTTTTCTTTTATTAGATGGAGGATCGCTAGGATTCTTATCATTGTGAGGGGCAGAAGATCTACCCCTAGAAGAAGTAGTTGGTTTTTCCCTTAAAGGGTTCCCAACTGATTCCTTTGAAGATTTCTCCTTGATTTTTGGAGGAGAAGGTGGTCCTAATTCTTCAATTTCCTGCGAGCACAGACGAAGATAAGAAATAGGGGCAATAATATATTGTTAAAATTTATGAAGAAATATTTCTTACTTTATCTGTGAGAGACATCAAAGTCAGGCAAATGCTGGGTTTCCTAAGAGCTTTGTAACTGAGTTTTATCCTATCAATCTGAGAAAAACCAAAATAGTCAGCGAAAATATAAAGAAGATATTGGCGAGAATATAAAGAAGATAATAAATATTACTAATATGAAAGTTTGAGAGAATATACTTCTTTAGTTCTTTCAGGCCAGTTGAAGACCCAGGGTTGATATTTAGCGAGATTCTCGGGAAGTTCGCGAGAACCATATATATAAGGAACTTCAAGGCTTAATGGAAAGATAAACCACTTGTCATCGCTGGAATGACGAGGACCGTGGTTAGTTTTCGTATCAAAGTCAATATCTAACATGAGAGCATTATCAACATCGAGTTTCTTCAGACGAACACCCCAACAGGTGTTATCCCTCTTCATAGGGAGTATCATGTAATTTTTGAAAAAGTTTTCTACAGTATAATCTGCAGAGTTAATTGGAATATGTTTGTAGCGAGGATTTTGAGCATCTTCAGAATAGCGCGATCCTTTACCAGAACCACGAGAAGCATATTCAAGTAATAATCTAATGCAATCTCCACCTAATTGGTATATTGCTCGCGAGAATCTCTCGTCACAAATTATTTGATAAAACAGCGGAAGCTCAGAATCGTAGAGAGGGATGGGAAGACCAGCTTCAAGTTGTCCTAGCGAGATTATGACTTTCTCGCGAGAACATTGATCATCAGTGAACAGTTTAAGGGAAAGTTCAGATTTAGAGTCATGATCTGGAATTAAAAACAAAGTAAAACCTTTAGTTCTAAGTCTCTCGCAGATTTTATTGAAGGCCTTCAAATTCTTAGCACCAGCAGCAACCATTTTGAGTATGGGAATGGAGAAAAAACTGAAGAGAAGAAATTAATCACATCGGTTATGGAAGCGCAATTTACGGAAGAACAGTAAAAATTGCAGAGAGAACACGGAGAGAAGGAAGAAGAAATTAAAAGAGAAAAAGGAGAGGAATAAGAAGAGTATTTATAGAAGAAGAAATTTCTCGAAGAAGATGAAAGCAATTAATGCAAAGCAAAGACGTGGATGGTCAGATCGCAACGGTTACAAAAGACGTGTCAAAATTTTATTGAAAGAAAGAAACTCGTGAAAACAGCTGGCGTAGGACATAGAAACGTGTCAGAATGGGAAAACAGAAAAGATAAGCGATTATGGCATTCTTAATTCTCATGATCTTCTCTTCTTCGCAGAAAAGACATGAGAAGAGGCAAGATGTAGTACCAGAATATCGCTACAACACTATTACCGCGATGAAAACAACATTCCAGCGAGCGTCACTGACGATTCTTCAACAACGTTCCACGAGCGTTACAGAATAACTTAAAGAAACTGGCGGTGGAGGAAGAAAAAGAAGAATAAGATTGATCCTGCGATAGTCATCATTCTTGCGAGAGAGACATATTGTAATGATCACGATATGGTCGCTGAATTGATCCGAAATAGGAGGAAAACTTAGCTGTCATCTATTATGTAAATCCCTATATAAAGGGCTCGATAAATCCAGAAGATGATGATGTATTTTTTAGAGTTGAAAGAGTCTTGAAGAGGAAGAAACTCCAGAAAGAAAGTTGTATTTCTGAGTTTTGATATTTCTTGTAAATCTTTCTGAAAGTGAATTAATAAAAGTGTTGTTGTTCATCCACAATTATGACCTAACTTTCATAGATTCTTGACAAGGGTGTAGTGTGGGAAATCCTGCAACTACACTTTGCTTGAATGGCCTTATATTTTTGTTGATTTCTAATTTATGACATGCTATTGATGGGTCTATCCCTGGCATCTCATCCATACTCCACGCGAAGATATCTTTATATTCTCGCAAGAGATTTATAGTTCTTTCTTCCTCATCTGCCTCCATTCGAGTCCCGATTTTCAGTATTTTAGGTTCTTCTTCACTCCCCATGTTTACTTCCTTTGTGGGTTCTGTGGCAGTATAACTGGCTTCTGGTTCTGTTGGACCAGAATATCGCCACAACAATATTCTTACGATAGAAACGATATTTCTACAAGAAGCCCAAATATTTCTACGGTATTAACGACACTTCTACGAAAATATCGTGAGATTCTTCAACAACATTTGGCAAGTTTCACGAAAGAGTGTTGTAATAGTTGACGATTGAAGATATATGAGAAGAACAAGTATGCTTCACGATGGTTATAAAGTTGGCAATAACAAGTGTTAGAACTATAGCGATGAGATCGCAGAGTAGACCCGGAATAAGTGGAGATCTTAGATGTCTTCCATTATGTATTTTCCTATATAAAGGACTCGACTAGATCCAGAGAAGGAGGATGTATTTTTGAGAGTTGAAAGAGTCTTGTGGAGAGAGAAACTCTAGAAAGAAAGTTGTATTTCTGAGTTCTTATACTTTCTGTAAATCATTTCTGAAAATTAAATAAAGAATGTCATCTTTAGTCTTCAAATCTTAGTTAATTGTTACAAATTCTTAACAAGGGTGTAGTGTAGGAATTCTTGCAACTACATTTTGGCGCTAGAAACAGGGAGAATCAAGCTAGAAAATCTCTAATTACAACTTGAAGATTTGTGGAAATTGAAAAAATGGCTGGAAGAAGAAGAAGAAGAAATACATCAGAATCACCAACAACCGTGAGGAGGAGTAAGAGACTTGCAGGAGGAGAAACAAATGAATTAGGAGAATCTTCTAGGGTAAGAACAAGAAGAAATAGAACATGGATTGAAGGATAAAATCAAATTCCACAACCAAATCAACAAACACCAATACAAAATAGAGGTGTGGATTATGATAGAGTGAGTGTGCATACTTGGAGATCGGATTCAATAGAAGAAGCAGAAAATCAACAATTAAGAGACGGAAGAAGAGAAGAAAGAAATCAAGGAGTGGTTGAAGGATTAATTCAGGGAGAAGGTGGAAATGAAGCAGTAGGTGATCCAGAACAAAGAATACAGGAGGAAATAAGATTATAGGCGGAAGAACGTGCAAATTTAACAAGACAAAATCATGAACTAAGAATGGAGAATTTAAGACTACAAAGAAGGAGATCGAGAAGCACTGTCGGGTCAAATTCAAGGTCATTTAGAGAAGAGCCAAGATGAAACTCCCTAATGATAAATGCTAGGGAAAATACTCGAGAAGAAAGACAAAACCCCAATGAAGAGCAACATCATAGAGAAGAGAGGGTAATTAAAGATCGCTATGATCCGTGTGGTGAAACTATAGAAGATAGACGCAATAATAGAAATCAAGATGATGGAAATAATCAAAATGATGAAGAAAATCGAGAAGAAGGTAGGAGAATATTACATGGGCAAGAGATTCAAAGAAATCGAAGAATAATTGAAGAAGAAATTGAGAGGCATTATGCTGAGCAAGCATGTTTAGCTTGCGAGAGAGAAAGATTAAGAGCAGAAGTAGAAGAACAAGAATTTCAAGAAGCAGTAAGGCAGAATAATCATGAAAATCGAGAAAGGAGACGTACGTAAAATCGCTATAATAATAACATTCAAGAGGAATATGACAGAATACAGAGAAGAATAGAAAGACAGCGAAGAGAAAGGAGGAAAAATGAAGAAAATCGCAGAGAAGAAAATAGACAACATAATCAGTTGCAATTACAGGAAGAAGGTGAAGCAGAGGATCGCAGAAGAAGGAATGGAAGTGAAGAGGAAGATGAACGAAATCTCGCAGGACAAGAAAGATATGAACGCAGAAGGAGAAAAAGTTGCATTAAAGAGACCAATGGAACAAAATTCAACTGAGAATGAGCAGATATTGAGAGAACTAGCAGAAATGCGAGGGATGATAAATAATAGAAAAGAAAGAGATAGAAGGCAATTTGACGAGGCAATTGAAGAAGCTGCGATGACTCCTTTTGCTCAAGAAGTGCAGTTAAGAGGAATACCCCCTAAATGCAATTTACCAACATTAACCAGTATTTCTGATGGGACCACTTATGCTGTTCAACATGTCAAGGCTTATGTTAGATGTATGTTACAGTGGGAGAATCATGATGCTGTACTATGCAAATATTTCGCGTCCCTTAATCAAGTAGGCGCTAAAATGGTTTGAGGGGCTTCCAAAAAATACTATTACTTCTTTTGATCACTTACAAGCTACATTTCTAGGTGCATATATAACCAACAATTCTTCACGACCGGGTATTGAAGATGTGTTTGGATTAAAACAGCGGATTGGCGAGAGTCTGAAATACTTAACCATAAGATGGAAGACAATGTGCAGCGAGATGGCGGGGAGAGTGGATGAAAGATACCTTATTCTATCTTTTATTAATGCAATGTTTGCAACAAATCTACTGTACATACAAGTTTTCAGAATTAAGAATACAATCACTATGACAGAGTTGCGAGAGCTACAAGAAGAATACATTGCTTTGGAAGAAAAACAAAACGAAATGGAGTCATACCCAATCGCAAACACCAGTTCAGTGGCGGCAAATGGAAGTTTACTTCCTAAAATGATCAATAATGTGGCGAGTACCTCGCAGACATCACAAGAGGCTGTGGCGATTGATAGCACGCAGAAATTGGTAGCAATGGGAAGTCGAGACCAATAAGAATATGAGAGAGAGAAGAATTATTACAATCGCGGTGGAAATAATAAGATTCAAAGGCTTGATCAGCTGCAAGAAACTTATGGTGGTCAGAGGCAAAACAATTTTAGAAACCAAGGAGCTCATAAGATAATATGGGAAGAAATTAAGATGCCTCCTTTAAATACAAGTATAGAGAAAATCTGGGAAGCTATCATTTTGATGGAAAACATACCATCACCATGGAACATGGGAAAAGAACCACATCCGAACAATCGAAGTCAAGAATTTTGTCCATACCATCACTTTCATGGACATGCAATAAAGAATTGTAGGAATGTGAAAAGGATAATTTTGAGTGTAGTTGTAGAATAACCTACAACTACACCCTCAGTAGAATTAGTAAAACTTGAGAAGTTCTTGATGTTGAATGACAACTTTCTTATTAATTCTCTCAATTGATTACAAAGAAGTATCTAAATGGAACTAGAATAGTTACAACTTTCTCTATTATCTTTCCTAAGATAATTTCTAATACTCACTAAAAGAACCTCTCGAATTTTACATTTGAACTCCTATTTATAATGAACTTTGTACAGCTGTATATGTGTTGCGAAGTATCGCTACACATCTTCGTACGATTATTCTATCTTCGCAAATCTTCATACTTCCCTGTGCTTCCTCTATCTTCGTATTGTTTTGTAACTCTTTCCTCTTATATTTGTCATGATGTTCGTAAGCTAATGCCTTTTGATATTCGGTATCTACATCTTTCCTCTTCTCATGTCAATTCTACGAAGAAGGAATGTCATGAGAACCTCTATTCTCGTAAATTTAATATAGTTATCACCACATGTTAAATTCGCAACATGTCTTTTTTCTTTTCCATTACCTTTTTGACACGTTTCTTCGTAACCGTTCTTTTCAACCGTTCACGTTTAATTGCATTGATGAGTTTCTATCTTCATCGAATTCTCTCTTCTTTATAAATATTATCCTTTGTTTTTTTTTCTTTTTATTCTCTTATCTTATTCATATTCCTCATCACTTCTGCCTCTGCAATTTATTCCCTTTTTCTGCTACTACGATTTCTTATCTCTTTTACCTCTTTTCCTTTCTATTTTCTATCTTACATCCAATGGCTCCAAAGAAGAAAACTATTGAACAAATTAATGCAGAGCTTGCTGATAGGGACCTCATTCTTTCTGAAATTGATGGTTATGACAATAAGTCTTCTCTCTGTGTGAAGCTCTTCACCAATTTTATTTGGAATGATTAGAGAGTTTTAATATCACGAGGTCAAATCCTCGCAGGTCTTCCTCTTCCTCTTTATGATGTCAATCTCCCTTTATTCTATGAAATTATTTCCCACCCCAATTTTTCATGTGCCATTTATCAATTGACTGGTGATTGCATTTGCATTCTAGTTGAATTCGCAACTCGTGCTGCTGCTGGAAGATCTTTGTATCCAGTTAATCTTAGGAAACCTGGATTTCAAGATATGGAGATTATCGCTGCAGACTATACAGTTGAGGGTTTCTTTAAAAATTACACATTAATTCCTGCGAGGAAAGAAGATAAACGTTGGGGTGTTCGTCTTCATCGTAAAGCTAATATCGCAGCAGATGACCTTCTTATGCACGACATTGATTATGCCTTGGGAAATAATAAAACACCTCGTCGTTCTAATGATGAAGATTGGTATAACTACCCTTTAGCATTATCGGGCTCTTATATTTCTGGGATAGTAGATCTTCCTGCGAACCTTCGTGATCGCAATTATCAACCTTGGGTTTATAAAAATGTTTGTACCTCCATCTCCTTATCTTCTTGTTATTCTTCTATTTATTTTCAAATGAGGTAAGAAACACTCTTATATTCTTTTTAAACAATATATTGTTGCCTCTGTTTCTTATCCTTATTTGAATTTGAAGGTTCTTTCTGATCTTCCTGAGGTTGTTGCGAGTAAGAATAAGAGTTCCACTTCTTCCAAAAGGTTAACTGCGAGACAAAAAACACTTCGCTCTGCGAAGGATACCCAAACTTCTGGTAGTCAAGATGATGATGCTCTTCGTAAAGGAAAAAGGAAACTTGAGGATGTTGTTTATGAGAGGAAGAAGAAACTCTCAACCAATGCTTATTCCAATGTGATCTCTTCTAATGAGAATGTTGATGAAGATCAAGGTGATGAAGATGATAAATTTCCTGAGGAGGATTTTAATTCTAATTCTGATACCCTTTCTGATAAAGGAGATGATGATGATGATGATGATGATGATGCTGATGAAGGTGAAGAGGAAGATTATAATAACACAGAAACTTTTGCTTCAGCAATGGTTCGTGTATCTGAGGCCTTTCTCCATTCTTCTCGTGGGTTAGGAAACTCTCCTACTGCGAATGCTCGTAAGCTTATTGCGAAGGCTTGCAAAGTTCCTACTGTACTTAATAACAACTCTCTTGATGGAATTTCAAGATTCGTCTCTCCTGCTACATTATATGCTTTAGGGAGTATGGTAAGTTTCTTTTCTATTCCTTTTTTGTTTCCCTTATTCCATTAATTTTTGACCCTTTTTACTTGTTCAGGTTGGAAGAGTTAGCTGCGCAGCTGCTTCAGATTGGGAAAGACGTCATTCCATTGCTGAGAAGAAAACTTTAAACCGTTGTAAGAAGTTGGAGATTGAAAATTCAAAACTTCGTCAGAAAGTAGAGGATTTAAGTATTGATATCGCCGAACTAACATCCCGTTACGAAGATAATCCACAATCTGCGAGCATCGCAGCTGATAGTTCTTCTCTTCTTGAGGAGAATAATCATCTAAAGCTTGAAAACTCTTCTCTTCATAATGATAAAAAGCAATTAGAAGGTAAATTATTCGTAATGGTGAGTATTTTAATTACTTTTCTTTCGTAATTTGCTAACCAATTCCTTAACTTCTCTCCTTGCTGCAGAAAATTATGCGAAGATGAATGATGATCTGGAAATTATTCATGCCAGTCGTAAGAAGAAGATTTCTGATTTAAGATCTCAACTTCTAATTACCCAGCACAACCATAGTTTATATGTCAAGCGTTTTCGAGCTAAGATGACTCGCAAGGTTTGTGAAGACAATCAAATTCCTCTCAAGAAGTACCATACGCTCCTTTCTGAAGAAATTCCTGAAGATACCCCATATCTGGAAATCTCTGATAGTGAAGTTGAAGATGATCTCTCTGAAGAAGAAAAAGAAGATCATTTTGATGGGAATAAATCCCCCGAAGAATAGCTTCATTTTTTTTTGTATATCCGTTCTAGTTCTTTTCATATTGTTTGTTTGAGTACAACATTTTCTTCTTTCTTGCACTTTTGATCAACCAACAATTTCTTTTTGAAGTTTAACTCGTATTAATGTCTTAATTTTGCGATGATGAATTGATTTTTCTTTGATCGCGTGTTTCCCTTATTCGCACAACTTGATCATGTGGAGAGAAATAATATATCTTAAAGACTTAGCTTAGTATTCCCTTTCCTCCTATTATTGTTCTTCATATGATCAAATATCGCTGGAAGTATTAGAATATCTGCCTCAGTTTTAATTTGCGAAGCTTCAACTTGTTGCAATTAAGAAATCCTCCCTAAAAAATATGAGGTATGAAATATCCTAAGAAATACGAAGTATGAAATATCCTTAAGAAGTATAAGAAGTATAAAATATCTTTGAAGAAGTATTTAATCTGTGAATAATTCTTCAATGTATAAATGAGTATAAGAAGTATTTAATCCTCGCAAAATCTGATAAATGTGAAATATTAATTGAAGAAGTATAATAAATATGAGACGTTCTTGAAGAATTATAAGAAGTATTCAAGTTGTGGAGAAATATTCAATATATCAAGAAGTATAAGAAGTATGTAATTCTCGTAAAATTTAATGAGTACGAACCATCTATTTTTGATTGCGATCAAAATCGCATCTTTTGTTATATCTTCGTGAAAACTCTTCAATGGGGCTGTCTTCTTTGTTAGGACTTCATGATATATATTCTTGTAAAAATTCTTTAATGATATTGACGGAGCTGTCTTCTTTGTCAGAACTTCATGATATATGTTTTTGTAAAAATTCTTCAATGATATTGATGAAATAATTTTCAATAATTGCTGTGGTCTTATCATGCCTTCCTAAGTAAAGGTCTTATTTTGCCACCTCTTTTTTGATAATATTTTTGTATTTGCGATAATATGACAAGTTTGAACATTCTTGCAAATATACAATCTTGTGACATTGTCGTCTTGCGATGAAATCGCAGGACGTTTTTACACTTTCATGTAATAACCCATTGATCTCATCTTAACTTGTTTGTTATGTTCTGCAATTTCTTTTTGTATGTTTTGTTTCTCTCTTAGAATGCTCGCAGAAATTCAATTGTTGCACAAATATGACAAGCCTTTATGTTTTTGCAAACAAGAAGCCTCGTGACATTTGCGTCTTATAGCACGTATCAGCTCCTTAATGGAGGGTGCTGCCCTTTATCTTCCCCTTGGTTTCCCCTTCAAGGAAGCGTACATCGACCATACAAGGTTAGCTCTTCCCATCCGGTTCTGCAAACAACCAACTTTTGATCGCAACCTCTTATCCTTTTTGCCTATAGGGCTTATAGTTACGAGGTTGCACCCTATGGGGTATCTTTGGGCCAAGTGCATCATTTGCCAAGACTTGTCAAAAATGGCAGATGTGCTTCAAGCCCACCCGGCACTCTTGACTCAACCGTGTACCTCGGCGCCTTGATCATTTTCTGCACTTCTTGGGAAAGACAGTATGCCTTAGTCGCCCAACCTAAATCATGTTACACCGCATAATATTGCGTAATGTCGCAAGATTAGGTGAGAATCCAAGGTGTCTAACCCGGATAGGTACCCCGTTATTGGGTTGTACCGTGTAAAGTTCTATGTACTCAGGTGCCTTGGTGGTGTTCCGGTGTCCCTGAGCCATGCTTATAGGTACCCCCTTAAATGACGTACTTTAGGACTTTGCCTCTTTCGAAATGTTGCTTCGCGAACTAGGTTGTATGCCACAAAGGTTTGCCTGTGTAATATTTCTGCGGCTTTCTTTCTTTTTGAAAGCTGATCACATATTGCGGTCTTTTATTCGCAAATTGCGGTCTTTTTTTCGCAAGTTAATGTGTGCGTCTTTCTTTAATGAAAGTTACTCGCAATAAAATTTTTGAAACTCGTAATTTTTGCAAATTTCCTCATTTCAACTTTTTTTTTTTCTGAATGGATATCTTGTTATACTTCACGAGTAAACATATTGATTACCTTCTTGTTTCATTACTTTCTTTCTTCTTTCTTCGCAAATCACAACCCTTTGTTATCATCGTAAATTTCCTGCATGATTAACATCGTAATTTTATTCTTTCCTGTCTTAATCCTCTGCCATTAAATTTTCACTTCTTTTTACAGCCTTTGTTCTTTTTCTCCAATTTTCTTTCTCAATAGTTTTTCCTTCGCAAACTTCTACCTCTGTATCGTAACATTTCTTTCTTTCCTTCAAACCCAATCACCCTTGATAACTCCAACACCCTTCATATGAGGAAATTTTATGCATTGATGTAGAGTGGAAGCTACGCCCAGAATTCCATGGAGCCAGGGTCTTCCTATCAAAGCATTATATGGTGATTCGACATCAACAATGCAAAACAGAATTTCAGTTCGCATTCCACTTAATGGAATTCGCATGCTTACTTCTCCTTTAGGCTTATTAGCGGTTCCATTAAAACCATAAATCCTGTAGGTAGAAGGTATTAAATCTGCGTCTTTTCCCCCCATAGTTTTGTAAGCAGAATAGAACAGGATATTGACAGAACTTCTCGTATCAATCAAAATTCTATTAAGACCAATTGATTCTTCCTCCATATCATCTTCGCCTTCTTCCATATTCATGCAAATTGCTAATTTTACTACCAATGGATTATCATATGCTTCACAACCTTCTGGAATTTCAGTGGCTTCAAAAGAAATTTCACGTTTCTTCCAATCTTCAAGTCGTGAAATTTTTGCGATGTTCATTACTTCCTTTCCTTCACCATCCCTCGCATATACCCTGCTTAACACATTATCATGAAAATCTTCTATGGTTTTATATGAGTGAACAATAGAATTACAAAAGACATTCCTTGCTTTTGATCCCACTTCTATATGTAGGGTTTCTCCTCCATTTTCTTGTACTGTGTCCTCCCTGCGAGTTATGACTGGAGCCTATGGTAATTGTTGCGACTGTGCTTACTTAAGTAAAAAGTGATCCAGTTTCCCTTGATCAATCATTCGCAAGATTATCCTCTTGATATTATTGCAGTTATTTGTAGAATGTCCATGAAAATGATGATATGAACAAAATTCATGACTTCTTGGACCCATTGGTGGTTCCTTTCCCATGTTCCATGGAGTTGGTATATGCTCTATCAGGATAATTGCCTGTCATATCTTTTCTACACTTGCATTCAAAGGTGGCAACTTTATCTCTTCCCTTATCATTCTTTGACCTCCTTGACCATTGTTATAATTTTGTTTCTGGTTTCCTTGTCCAAAATAATTTTTCCTTTGTCCCCCATAATTTTCTTGCTGTTGATCTAATCTTGGGATCTGGTTATTTCCTCTTCGATTATAGAAATTCCTCTCTCTATCATACTCTTCTTTATCTTTGCTACCCATTGCTACTATTTTTGGCTGTCTATTATTGATTTTCTTCTCTTCTGAAACTTGCGAAGAAGTTTGCGAGGATGTTTGTGAAGTACCTGCTACGACATTGATTATTTTGGGAAGTAAATTTGCTCCTGCATCTTGATTATTAGTGTTTGCTACTGGATATGACTCTATATTGTTTTGCTTTTCCTCTAGTGTAATGTACTCTTCTTGCAATTCTCGTAACTCTGTCATCATTATGGAATTCTTTCTTCTGAAGATTTGAACATGCAGTTGTTCAGTTGCGAACATCGCATTTATGAAAGACAGAATCAAATACCTCTCATCGACGCGCCCTGCCATATCACTGCACATAGTTTTCCATCTTCTTACTAAATGCTTCAAACTTTCACCAATTCTTTGTTTTAAACCAAACACATCTTCAATACCAAGCCGTGAGGAATGATTTGTGATATATGCTCCAAGGAAAGTTTCTTGTAAATGATTAAATAACGTAATAGTGTTCTTAGGAAGCCCTTCAAACCACTTTAGAGCTTCCCCTGTTAAGCTTGATGCGAAGTACTTGCATAGTACAGCATCATGATTCTCCCATTGTAACATGCATCTTATGTATGCTTTAATGTGCTTAATAGCACATGAAGTCCCATAAAGATACTGGTAAGTGTAGGAAAATTGTATTTTGGTGGAATCCCTCCCAATTGTACTTCTCTAGCAAATGGAGTCCTCGCAGCTTCTTCTATTGCTTCATCTAATTGCCTTCTATCTCCTCCTCTTCTATTGTTTATCATCCCTCTCATTTCCGCTAATTCTCGAAAGATCCGTGCATTTGCTTCAGAATTCTCATTCATTGGCCTCTTCAGCGCATCCTCTCTTCTTCTATGTTCTTGCATCTCTTCTCTTGCGATCCTTCGCATTCTATCATATTCTTCATTAATATTTTTATTTGCACAATTTTGCAAATATCTTCTTTCTAAATTATCACAATTGTTTTGTTGCAGAGCATCTTGAAATTCTTGTTCTTCCCTTTCTATTCTTCTCATCCTTCTCATGCGAATATCGGGAATTTCTTCTTCTTCATTTCTCCTTCTTCTGTGATTTATTTCTTCTTGATTTTCCTGTATTTTAGTTCGAAAATTTGGTTCATTCCTCGCTGTTTCTGTTTGTTGATTTCTAATTCTTCTCTGAATTCTTTCATACTCAACATTTTGATTGTTACGAGTCTCTTCACGTCTTCTTACTCCACTCTCGTAATTGTTCTGATGTACTGCTTGTTGTATCTCAGCTGACTCTTCTTCTTGATTTTCTTCACCATTCTGATTGTTTTCTCTAGGATTTGGCCTAGTTCATAAATTCTCTATGTTTTGTTCGTGGTTTGGTATTAAAATGAAGCGATTCTCTTGATTTCTTTCAACTTGATTCTGTGCTTATCCTTGCATAGTACTTTCATCATTGATTGTTGGTGAATTTTGTCCTTCTCTCTCTGGTCTAGCATTTGATCTTGCAACACTTTGAGATTTCCTCCTTTGTAACATCTCATTCTCCATCCTTAATTCTTGATTCTGTCTTGTTAGATTAGCACGTTCTTCAGCTTCAAACCTTCGTTCTTCTTGAATTCCTTGTCTCAATATTTCTAACATCTCCCTTTCTCTTTCAAGAATTGTTCCTCCCATCAACCTCCCATTTTCTCTAATTTGTGGTTCTCTATATTCTTCTGCTGGTGTATCAGTTCTCCAAGTGTGTATACTCACTCGATCATGATCTATTGTTTGTTGAGCTTGATTTCTTCGATTACTCCCTCTCCTACTAGGTTCTCCTGTTATATTTGCTTCTCCTCCTGCGAGTCTCACACTTCTTCTTATTGCAGTTAATGGTTCTGATATATTTCTTCTTCTTGCCATTTTTCTGATACATGAATCCTTCAAATCCCTGTTTCTAGCGCCAATTATGTAGTTGCAGAATAACCTACAACTACACCCTCAGTAGAATTAGTAAAACTTGAGAAGTTCTTGATGTTGAATGGCAACTTTCTTATTAATCCTCTCAATTGATTACAAAGAAGTATCTAAATGGAACTAGAATAGTTACAACTTTCTCTATTCTCTTTCCTAAGATAATTTCTAATACTCACTAAAAGAACCTCTCGAATTTTACATTTGAACTCCTATTTATAATGAACTTTGTACAGTTGTATATGTGTTGTGAAGTATCGCAACACATCTTCGTACGATTATTCTATCTTCGCAAATCTTCATACTTCCCTGTGCTTCCTCTATCTTCGTATTGTTTTGTAACTCTTTCCTCTTATATTTGTCATGATGTTCGTAAGCTAATGCCTTGTGATACTCGGTATCTACATTGAGAATGATTGAACATGGAAAGCTGAATCACTTTCTAGTAGGACATCCACAATCTCAACAATTACCTCCAGTACCAGAAATTCGCAGAGTAAATACTGTAAAAGGAGCAGAAACATTTGTGATTGAAGTTGGGGCTAAAGGAAAGAATTTTTTTTGTAATTCCATCGTGCATTCATTCAGAACTATTGAAGATTTCCATGATAATGTTTTGAGCAGAGTCTTTGCGAGAGACATAAATGGAAAAGAAGTTATGAATATTGCGAGGGTCTCGCCATTAGAAGAATGACAGAAATAAGTTATATCCTTAATGCACAAGAAGTACCAGAACCTGGCAAGCAACATGATAATCCATTGGTAATCAGATTAGAAATAAATCCAAAACAAGTGGAAGAAGAAGATAAAGAAAATGGTGATTCCACTGACGATTCTTGGGCTATCAACAGAGTCCTAATTGATACAGGGAGTTTAGTTGATATCTTATTCTATAATACCTATAAAACCATGGGTGGTAGAGATGAAGATCTAATACCATCGACATATAAAATCTATGGTTTTAATGGAACTGCTAACAAGCCTAAAGGGGAATATACAATGCGTATTCCATTAAAGGAAATGTCTTCTACAATCCTATTCTGTGTTGTTGATATTGAATCACCCTATAATGCTTTGATTGGCAGACCATGGTTGCATGGAATCTTAGGTGTTGCATCAACTTATCATCAGTGTATTAAGTTTCCATATCCCAATGGTATCAGAATCATAAAGGCAGATTTGGTTGAAGGGAAGAAGTGTTATGAAATTGATATGGAAACATGCGAAGAAAGATCCACAAGGAACAGAAGTTGGAAGCACAGCATCAAACAAAGACAGAAAGGTGACAAATTAAAGGTTGATGCAATAGAACAACGAGAAGACGAAATGCCACAAGATCAAAGAAATAACAAGTTAGTGGTTGATAACGAGATTCTCGCAAGAAAAGAAAGAGTAGAAAAGCACAACAAGAAGGCAATGGTAAAAGATTAGCGAAAAGATGAGGGTGACAAAGTAATAGCGAGCGTCTCGTAAGAAAAGATACCAAAAGTCAGTAAAAAAGATGGCAACAGAAAGCAGTCAGTAGAGAGGTAATGCAATGACATTTAAGAAATATGAAGACAATGTGATTGAAAGCTAAGAAGTATTGTATGATGAAACAGATAATAAATTCTTCTTTCTCTATTACAATTTATGTGAGCATTATCGCAAGAAAAACGAATATAATTTCGCAGAGATTAAAAGAATGGGACGAACCATTATGGCGTGCACCTTAGTTCGCGAATAAAATTTCGCAAGAGGCAAATGTATGGCCTACTAGTGCGTCATATAAGGGGGTATCTCTTGACATGATTCAGCGATAAGGTTATACCGCTGCTGGAACCTGATTCATGCAGATGTTGGGGTTAAAGAAAACCTATCCGGGAGAGAGATCTTGGATTTCCAACTATATATGGTTATACCCTGGTTGGGAAACTGAGAATCTCTTCCAAGAAGTGCAGAGTATGACCAAGGCACCGAGGTACACGGTTGAGCCAAGGGTGCCCGGGACGGATGAACCTACCCTGGCCATCTTTGGTAAGTCTTGACTATGATGCACTTGGCCTGAAGAAAACCCCACTTAGGGTGCAGTCTTGTAACTATAAGCCATATAGGCATAAAGGACAAGAGGCTGCAAAAACAACTGGTTGTTGGCAAATCCGGATGGAGGGAGCTAGTCTTGTATGGCCGATGTTCCCTCCTTGAAGGGGCAACTAGGGGGGAGATAAGGGCGGCACCCTCCATTAGGGAGCTGATAATTGTCATAAGACGGCAATGTCATGGGGCTTTATGATCGCAAGAACATTTAGGCCTGTCATATTGACGCGTAACGTAAATTATACAGAGGCAACAAGCCATATGTTAAGATGAGATCAATAGGTTTTTACATGAAAGTGTAAAGACGTCCTGCGATTTCATCGCAAGACGGCAATGTCATGGGACTTTATTCTCGCAAGGGGATTTAGACCTGTCATATTGTCGCGAAAAATTAAAAGAAAAATAGATAAGACAAGATCAATGGGTCAATACATGCAAATGTAACGACGTCCTGCGATTTTGTCGCAAAAAGAAGAAGTGTGGAAAACTAAGACCTTTAATTAGGAAGGCATAATAAGACCATAAGATTACTGCAATAAAGCTGTGCAGTTATTTCTAGCTATTATTATCGTAGTCATTAAGGCAAAATTTATTTACTTAACAACTAATATTTAATCTTTACTCAATTTTTTTCATATTGCAGATGAATAATAGAGGCAAGTATGGGAATGCATAAAACGATGAAGTTATTATTCATCTATCATATGATAAAAATTCACAGATAATATACTTGTACAGAAAATTAAAAGGGTAAGAATTATGTTGATTAACTAATTTGTAGGAAAAGAACTGTTTTCTAAATTCAAAAGGATAAAAGCAAGCAAGAGAAGTTTACAAAATTGGATAATTTCGCAGCAATATTGTAGAAGAAAGGAAGTCGAATTTACAAGGAAGATAAAAAGAAGAAATAAATCTAACTAGACTCATCGCCATATTTCTTCCCATCGTCAGATTTCTCTTCATCATCATATTTCTTTACTTCATCCTCGTCAAATTTTTCCTCTTCAATATATTTTTCTTCTTCACCATCGTCAGTATAATCTCCTTCATCGCCAGAATTCTCAGCTTCACTATCAGAGATATTAAGATCTGAAATTTCTGCTAGAATTTCATTTGAAAGATCAGGATATGAAGAAAGAGGGATATTATGTTCATCACGAACCAACTTAATTAACTTATTACGAGTGATAACAAGAGAACGGTTAAAATTCGCTTTAGTAATCTTAAATTGGTCTTTCAATCGTGAATATTTCTCGTTGCGAGAAGTAATATTATTCGCGAGTTGACATTTATCATCTTCAAGTTCTGTTATTCTTACACGATGTCTCTCTTCAAATTCTGCAAGAACATAACAACAAGTTAGAAATTTTGCAAGGAGGAATAATAAAAACAAGAAATTAACAGAGTGGAACAGTTAGCAACCTTCTCTTTCAGATATCATGTCTCTAATTAAGGCTGCTTGTTCAGTATGAAGACTAATATCTACTCCAAAGTTATTTCTGGCATTGTTAAGAACCATCACAGCCCAAGAAAATTCATCATCGCTACTAATAAGAAGACGAGAGCGAACTTGAGTCTCCATCGCAAGAAGATTCTTGTTCTCAGAAATAAGCTTATCTCTCTCCATTTGAACGTTAAGAAGAGTTTTATGGAAATCATCTAGGGTCTTAGCACCATTCTTGATTGCAAGATCTTTTTCGTCAATAAGATCGCTATTCCTACTTCTTAATCTATTTATTTCCTCCTTTGAGTCGAGATAAAGACGTTTAAACTTGTTGGTTAAATTTAAATTGGATCTATGCTCTATTTTCAAGAGGTTAAATTTGGATTTAAATTCCTCAAAAGAAAGAGATCTAATCTGATCATCTGAGAAGTTACTTAGAGAATTATTAAGACGAGCAAGAAGGGTATTGTCATCTATAGGTTCAGGAAAAGATTGGAGGAATGTTGCCTCATCAGTATGACCATAAACATCTACAAAATGGTTACTTGAATAAGTTGCGATGGGGTAAGAAGAATTAAGAAAGAAAGAAAATATATTATACCATATAATTTTTGATGAGCTTTATCAAGATCAGCGATCTTTTGCTTGTCAGCTGAGGAATCAGTCTCCAACTGCTTATTTTTCATGCGAAGCTCAGCAACCCCAGCTTCCAGTTTTTCTTTATCTTAGCGAAGATTAGCAGTCTTCTTCTCATAAATAATACGCCTGTGATCCAAGTCAGAAGCAACAGCAAAAGAAGCCTTTCTAACCTGCGGGAGAATTATGTAAATTAAGATTTGGCGAAGAAATAAATACAAAAAATAAAACGAACAAGAGGAAACATACCAAGAGAATTCAAGAGACTTGGAGTTAGCAATCTTGAAACTCCGCGAAGAGCAGAATTATCAGCTAAGATGGGAGCATCGCAGATGTTAACAAGAGATTGAGATATTTTATTAATAGCTTCATCTCCATATTCATTCGTTATACCATGTTCAGCATCGCCAAAGATTTTAGATAATTGAGCCATGGATGACTCAGAAGGAGAAGAATCCTTCATGGAAGGAACACCATTATTATCATCAAAATTATCATCATTATCATCATCTACATCAACATTTAAATTATCTGAGATAGGTTGAGGAGTTGAAGAAGAAGAATGTTGAATTTTCCTTCTATTCAAAGGAGGATCGCTAGATATCTCACTGCGAGGGGCAGTTGATTTCCCTTTAGAAGAAGCAGCAGATTTTCCCTTGCAATAAGCTGAAGATTTCTCCTTGGGTTTTGGCTCTAATAGTTCTAGTTCTTCAATAACCTGCGAGCACAGATAAAGATAAGAAATAGGGTCACCAATATATTGTTAAAACTTATAAAGGAATATTTATTACTTCATCTGTGAAAGATCTAAGAGCAAGGAGAGTGTTGGGTTTTCTAAAAGTTTTATAATTGAGCTTCATCTTATCAATCTGAGAAAAATTAAAGTAATTAGCGAGGATATAAGAATATGAAGAAGATAATGAATAATGATAATGCAAAAGTTGAGAGGATATACTTCTGCAGTTTTTTCAGGCCAGTTAAAGACCCATGGTCGATACTCTTGAAGATTCACGGGCAATGCGAGAGAGCCAGTGATGTAATCTCCTTCAAGACATAATGGAAAAATAAACCACTTGTCATCGCTAGAATGGCGAGGTTCATGATTGATTTTTGTATGAAAATCAACATCTAGCATGACAGCTTTATCTTCAGCGATTTTATCTTTCTTCTGTAAGCGGAATCCCCAGCGAGTGCGATCTCTTTTCATGGGAATTATGTCATAATTGATAAAGAAATTTTCCACAGTATACATCGCAGAAATGATGGGAACATCTTTAAATTCAGGATTTTTCGCATTTTCAGGATAACGAGAACCTTTATTAGCACCGCGAGAGGCATATTCAAGTAATAATCTAATACAATCTCCACCTAACTGATACACTGCTCGTGAAAACTTCTCGTGAGAAATTATTTGATAAAACAAGGGAAACTCTGGGTCATAAAGTGGATAAGGAAGGCCAGCTTAAAGTTGACCTAATGATACTATAATTTTATTGCGAGAAAGTTGATGTTCAGAAAATAACTTGACAGAAAGTTCAGATTTAGAGTCTTGACCTGGAATTGTTGACAAAGCAAAACCCTTATTTTTGAGAATTTCTCTCATCTCATTAAACGCAGTCAAATTTTTAGCACCAGCAGCCACCATCTTTAGAGTATGGGAATGAAGGAAGAAATCGAAAAAGAAGAAAAAAAATTGCGAGAATAACAGATGCGCAATTTACGGAAGAACAATAAAATTGCAGAGAAGAAGAATGAAGAAGAAAGTAAAAAGAGGAGAAGAGAAGAATGAGAGAGATATTTATAGAGGAAGAAATTTCTCGAGAAAATAAATGCAATTAATGTAATGAGAGGACATGAACGGTCAGATCGCGGCAGTTTAAATTAACGTGTCAAATATTGGTTGGAAGGAGAAACTGCATGGAGACAGCTGGTGAAGAAACACAGAAACGTGTTAGAATGAGGAACGATGAGAAAATATAAGTAGTTATGGCACTTTAATTCTCATGATCTTCTCTTCTTCACAGAAAAGACATGATATAGGACCAGAATATCGCCACAACAATATTCTTGCGATAGAAACGGCATTTCTACAAGAAGCCCAAATATTTCTACGGTATTAACGACACTTCTACAAAAACATCGTGAGATTCTTCAACAACATTTGGCGAGTTTCACGAAAGAGTGTTGTAATAGTTGACGATTGAAGATATATGAGAAGAACAAGTATGCTTCACGATGGTTATAAAGTTGGCAATAACAAGTGTTAGAACTATAGCGATGAGATCGCAGAGTAGACCCGGAATAAGTGGACATCTTAGCTGTCTTCCATTATGTATTTTCCTATATAAAGGACACAACTAGAACCAGAGAAGGAGGATGTATTTTTGAGAGTTGAAAGAGTCTTGTGGAGAGAGAAACTCTAGAAAAGAAAGTTGTATTTCAGAGTTCTTATATTTTCTGTAAATCATTTCTGAAAATTAAATAAAGAATGTCATCTTTAATCTTCAAATCTTAGTTAATTGTTACAAATTCTTAACAAGGGTGTAGTGTAGGAATTCCTGCAACTACAGGTTCTCCCATTGGTGTTGGTGTCTTCATTTCTTTCGTGAGCTCATCTCCTTCTCGTGATGTAGGACCAGAATATCGCCACAACGATATTCTTGCGATGAGAACAATGCTTTCACGAGAAGATCAAACATCCATACAATATTAACGACATCTCTACGAGAGCATCGTGAGATTCTTCAATGACATTTGGCGAGTGTCATGAGAAAGCATCATAATAGTTGACGATTTAAGAATACTGAGAAAAGCGTGTTGTTTCACGAGGACTACAAAAGTTGGCGATAATTAACATTATAACTATCGCGATGAGATCGCAGAATAGATCCGAAAGAATGGAAAACTTAGTTGTCGCCCACTATGTAATCTCCTATATAAAGGGTTCAGGTAAGTCCAGAAGGGGATGATGTATTTTTTAGAGTCGAGAAAGTCTTGAGGAGAGAGAAACTCTAGAAAGAAAGTTGTAATTCTGAGTTTGAATATTTTCTGTAAACATTTCTGAGATCTAAATAATAAAGTGTCGTTTAATTCTTAAAATCTTCAACTAGTTTCTCATAGATTTCTGTAGAATCTTAATAAGGGTGTAGTGTGGGAATTCCTGCTACTACATTTTGGCGCCCGAAATAGGGATGAATTAGCAAAATTACAGAAAAGTGAAAAAGGAGATAAGGATTACTCAAAATCAAATAAATCATAAAAGGAGTTGGTAAGATATTTGAAGGAAGAATGATTAGAATTAAAGAGAATTGCAGGAAATTGAAGCAGGACATGGTGTCAAGAGAAATGATTGATAAATTTCATGAAAATATTAAGGGGAAGATACATAAACGAGACTTTGAAGGGAGAAAAATTATGACGGTGGAGAAAACGCCAATATTGAAGAATTGGGTAAAGCAGGAAATTACGTTTATAACAACAGAAATTTCAGAAGAAAATCTAAGCCATATGTTTCCTTTGGTGATCACGGTTTCCGCTATACCTATAAGAAAAGGGAAAACAACAAAATTTGCAGAAGAATGGGCAATGAATAGAACTCTCGTGGATACAGGAAGTTCTGTGGATATAATATTTTATCATGCTCTCAAGAAAATGGGAAATAAGGATGAAGAAATGTCTTATTCAGCATATCATATTCATGGTTTTGGAAAATCTATGACAAAACCAAGAGGTGAAATAATGGTACGATTACCACTTGGAGAAATTGAAACACAAATAACACTATATGTGGTAGATATGGAATCACCATACAACATGATATTGGGAAGACCATGGATACATGCGATCAAAGTTGTAGCGTCAACTTTACATCAATGCATTAGATTCCCTATGCCTAGTGGAATTGGAGAAATTAGAGGAGATGCAGATCTTGCGAAGATATGCTATCAAATCGAAGTGAGAAATTGTGAAGAACGTCCTAAACAGCGAAAAGCTCACCGAAAAGTAGCGAGAGAGATGAAGAAAGAAGAAGAATTTAAAGTCTACATGATAAGAGCAAAAGAAGGAAAAGGAATACCCAGTGAACTTTCGCGAGAAGGAGACGAACTTGCGAGAGTTATAAAAACGCCAACCCCAATGGGAGAACAAGAAGCCAGTTACACTACAGCTGAACCAACAAAGGAAGTAAATATTGGGAGTGAAGAAGAACCAAAAATGCTAAAAATTGGGACTAGAATGGAGACAGATGAGGAAGAAAGAACTATAAATCTTTTGCGAGAATACAAAGATATTTCCGCGTGGAGCATGGATGATGTAGGATCAGAATATTGTCACAACAATATTCCTGCGAAATAAACAACAATATTGTGATACATCGGTAATAAACGACTGTTCTGCGATAATCAATGATATCCTGCGAGGCATACAAAGATGACTTAAACAGTGACGTAATGATTGAAAACGACGGAAACACGAAGAAAGTGTGACATGTCTGCGATATATCAATAAAACCTGCGAAAGATAAAGGCGGTGCTAACTGCGATTTATCGCAGTTACTCAGATCCGAAATTGAAGGGGATCTTAGCTGTAAATGAGCTGTCATGAGATGTAATCCACTATGTAAATACCTATATAAAGGGGATGAATAGTTCCAGAGAAAGAGATGAATTTTTGAGTGCAAGGAAAGTTTTAAGAGAGAGAAAATCTTTTATCAAGTATTCTGTGTTCTTGATTTCTGTAATTCCTTAAGATCAAATTAATAAAAAGTGTCTTTAATCTTCAAATTATGTCATAAATATTGATAAATTCTTGAATAGGGTGTAGTGTGGGAATTCCTGCAACAACATTTTGGCGCCCAGAAACAAGGAGTGAAGAGTTGAAAATCATAGTAAAGGTTAGGTAAAAGAAAGAAATTATTCAAGAATTAGAAGAATATCAAGAAATTGGATGGAAGAAAAGATGATTGAGGTCAAAGATAATCAAAAGAAATTGGAGTGTGATGTAATAACAAAGATGATGATAGATAAGTTCCATGAAGATATTAGAGGAAGGATACACAAGCGAGATTTTGAAGGAAATAAAATTATGACAGTAGATGAGGCATCACCGTTAAAAGATTGGGAAAAGCAGAAGATCACATTCACGGCAGCAGAAATTCCGAAAGAAAATTTAAGTCATACATCTCCATTGGTGATCACAGTGTCTGTTGCACCAACAAGAAAAGAGAAATCAATAAGATCTACAGAAGAGTGGGCTGTGAATAGGACTCTGGTGGACGCAGGAAGTTCTGTGGATATAATGTTTTACCACACATTCAAGAAAATGGGATACAAAGATGAAGAAATGCTTAGTCCAACATATCATATTCATGGATTTGGAAAATATCTAACAAAACCTAAAGGTGAAATTGTAGTGCGAATTCCGCTGGGGAAAATAGAGACGCAGGTCACTTTGTGCGTGGTGGATGTGAAATCACCTTATAACATGCTGTTGGGAAGACCATGGATACACGCAATCAAGGCTGTATCATCAACTCTACATCAGTGTTTAAAGTTCCCTATGCCTAGTGGAATTGGTGAAATTAGAGGAGATGCAGATTATGCAGCATTATGTTTCCAAAATGAAGTAAGGAATTGTGAAAATGAAATTCAGTTGTGAGAACAGCGCAGAAAAGTGAGGAGAGAAGAAAATAAAGAAGAAGAATTCAAGATTTACATGATAAAATCAGAAGAAGGAAAAGGAATATTTGACGATGTATCGCAAGAAAATGATGAACCAGCGAAGATAATAAAGGAACCAACACCAATGGGAGAACGTGAAGCTAGTTATACTGCAGCAGAACCAACAAAAGAAGTAAATGTTGGAAGTGAAGAAGACCCAAAGATGCTGAAAATTGGAACTAAGATGGACGTGGAGGAAGAAGACCAAACTGTAAACCTTCTGCTAGAATACAGAGATATTTTTGCATGGAATATGGATGAGATGCCTGGAATAGATCCATCTGTTGCGTGCCATAGATTGGAGATTAACAAAAATATGAGACCAATCAAACAAAGAATAAGAAAGATTGCAACTACTTATCATGCAAAGATAGAAGAAGAATTGCAAAAGATGCTTGATGCAGGAATTATAAGGCAAGCGAAATATCCAGAATGGATCGCCAATATGGTAGTAGTTCCCAAGAAAAACAAGGGGATAGAATTTGCATCGATTTTACTGATTTAAATAAAGCATGTCCCAAAGATAGTTTTCCCTTACCAGATATCCCGCAGATGGTGGAATCTGCCGCAGGAAATGATCGAATATCTTCGTTAGATGGATACAAGGGCTATAATCAAATCCCGCTGGCAGAAGAAGATCAAGAACACACTGCATTCTTTGCTCCCAGAGGACTATATTACTACACAAAGATGCCTTTTGGGTTACGAAATGCAGGAGCAACATACCAAAGAATGGTGGAAAAAGTGTTCGCAAAATGGATACATAAAACTTTAGAGGTATATGTGGATGATATGTTGGTAAAAAGCAAAGAAGCGAAAAATCATGTGCAGGACCTAAGGGAAATTTTTGATCAGATGCGACTTTTTAATATCAAAGTAAATCCTGAGAAATGTACTTTCGGAGTATCATCTGGGAAATTCTTGGGATATATTGTATCAAAAGAAGGAATACAAGTTGACCCTGAAAAGGTGCAAGCAGTTCGAGATATGCCAACTCCAGCAACAGTAAAAGATGTGCAAAAATTGAATGGACTTTTAGCCTCACTAGGAAGATTTATTTCGCGGTCATCAGATAAATGCAAGCATTTCTTCAACACACTAAAGAAGGGAAAAAAATTTAAATGGACAGACGAGTGTGAGAAAGCTTTTCAAGGAGTTAAGGAATATTTGATGAATATATCCATACTACAGAAGGCTGAACCAGGAGAAGAATTGCTGATATATCTTGCAACAACTCCACATGCTTTAAGCGCAGTACTTTTGCGAAATGACGCAGGAGTTGAAAAACCCATTTACTACATCAGCAAAACATTCAATGCTGCGGAGAAAAATTATTCGAAGATTGAAAAGATAATTTTGTCATTAGTTTATGCAGCTTCTAAGCTTCGCATATATTTCCAAGCGCATAAAATTAAAGTACTAACAAAAGTACCAATCGAGTCAGTAATAAAAAATTCAAAAAGATCAGGCAGAGCCGAAAGATGGAATGCACAAGTGGGGCGTTTTGAGATCCAATATGCAATTTTATCTTCGCTAAAATCTCAAATTGTCGCAGATTTTCTCGCAGAATTTCCTTTGGAGGATGATGAAGCTGTAGAAGACATGATAGAGATAGAAGAAGAATATGGGGATCCTAGAGATCTTTTAACAGAACCAAATAGGTGGGAGATATTAGTAGATGGATCATCCAATGGAGAAGGAAATGGGGTGGGAGTCGTTTTTATTTCGCCAGAAGGTGCGAAAATGGCATTTGCATTTCGACTGGAATTCAAATCTACTAATAATGAGACAGAATACGAGGCTGTAGTACATGCTTTAAGATTTGCGATAGAAATGAAGGTGGAGAATGCAAGAGTTACAAGTGATTCACAATTGATTATTCGCCAAATTGAAGGGGAATATGCAACTAATGATAAATCTTTGAAAAAATATAAGAAACTTGTTGAAGAATTATCTGCGAAAATTCCAAAACTCAAATGGAGGCATATTTCAAGAAGAGATAATAGGCTTGCAGATGCTTTTGCGTTTATATCAAGTATGATGGTAGATCCGACTGCGAGAAATATAAAAATAAGCACCGTCAATTAATAAAGAAGAAGAAGAGGAAGCTGAAGCAATGGTAGTAGAAAATAATGGCGAAGAATCAAGCCGAATTATCGCAGATTGGCGTGCGGAAATTCACGCATACCTAGCATGGGGGGAGATACCAAGGAACAGATTGGAAGCACATAAATTAAAAAGTAGAGCAACAAATTATGAGTTAAGAGATGGGGTACTATATCAAAAATCTTTAAATAGGCCTTCCCTCAGATGTTTGACACAAGAAGAAGGAAAGCAAATATTAAAAATGTTACATAGTGGGGATGCTGGTAATCACAGCGGCGGCAGATCATTAGCATACAGAACTAAAATGCAAGGTTATTATTGGCCATATATGCATGAAGATGCAAAGAATTTATCAAGAAGTTGCGAGGAATGTCAGCGATTTGCAAAAAGAATACATGCACCAGGTGAAACATTAACATCTTCAAAAAATGTGTGGTCATTTGGAAAGTGGGGTTTAGATATTGTGGGACCATTTGTACCAGGAACAGGGCAAAAGAGATACTTAATTGTCGCAACAGATTACTTCACAAAATGGGCGGAAGTTAAGGCAGTACAACATATTCGTGATAAAGACATTTTCACATTTATATTTGAAAATATAATTTGAGCGCAATTGGTGTCAGATAATGGAAAACAATTTGAAGGACAAAATATAGAGATGTTACTTAATGCATTCAAGATAAAGTGTGGAAAATCAACTCCTTTATATCCACATGCCAATGGTCAAGCTGAAGCAACTAACAAAATAATTGCAGATATTCTCAAAAAGAAGTTAGAAGGGCATCATAGAACGTGGTGTCAACAAGTCCATAATGCAGTTTGGGCTTATAATACAACACGAAGAGAAGCAACTGGGGTATCACCCTTTTTTTTAACATATGGGGTTGAGGCAGTATTACCAACAGAAGTTGCTATTCCTACAACAAAAAGAGAAGCTTGGGAAAAGAATCTTAGTGCTGGTATGATTCTAGACAAACTTGATGAGGTAGAAGAGAAGAGAGAAAAGGCACTACAACATATGGAAAACTACCATCGCAGATTAGCTCGTGAATATAATAAATGAGTAAAGAAGCGTGAATTCCAAGTTGGAGATTTAGTTCTGCGAGAAACACCAGAATATCAGCGAGAAAATGGAGGAAAATTAGCGAAAAAATGGTATGGGCCATATATAATCAAAGAAATAGTTGGAACCGGAGCATATAAATTAATGGATCCAGAAGGAAGAGACATGGGTCAAAGACTTGGCAGACCATGGAATAGACAATATCTAAGAAAATATTTTCAATAAAGGTTTGAAAGACTAGAATGAATGGATTAAACGAAAGAAATTGCGAGAGAATAAAAGAGATGTTCTGTAAGAACAAAGTTGGCTGAATATAAAAGTTATTTTCCGCAATAATTTGCGAGATAATTAATTTTTTTAATGCAAATGCATAAGACGGGCGCAAATCGCCTAAAAATATATAAGAACGGGACGAACTTTTATGGCGTACACCTTAGTTCGCGGATTCTATTCCGTAAGAGGCAATGTCCTTAAAGTGCGTCATAAGGGGAGTATCTCTTTGCATGGCTATGGAAAAGGCTATACCGCTGCTGGAACCTAGTCATGGAGATTTGGGATTATAGAAAATCCATCCGGGAGAGATAACTTGAATTCCCAATTATATAAGGTTATACCCTGGTTGGGCGTCCGTGAGTTTCTCCTAAGGAATGCAACGTATGATCAAGGCGCCGAGGTACACGGTTGAGCTGTGGGTGCCCGGGATGGATGAACCTACCCTGGACATCCATGGAAAGTCTTGGCTTACGATGTGTTCGGCCCGAAGAAAACCCCACTTAGGGTGCAGTCTTGTAACTATAAGCCATATAAGGCATAAAGGACAAGGCTGCGAAAACAACCGGTTGTTAGCAGAACCGGATGGGAAAGTGCTAGTCTTGTAAGGCCGATGTATAATCCTTGAAGGGGCAACCGGGGGGAGATATAAGGGTGATACCCTCCATTAAGGAGTTGTGTATCAAAAAATACGGCAATGTCATGGGGCTTTATATTCACAAGAGTATTTAGGCCCGTCATATTGTCGCGTGACAGAGACAGCAATGTCATGGGACTTTATATTCGCAAGAGTATTTAGGCCCATCATATTGCCGCATGACTGGCCAAAAAGCCTAAAGAAAAATGTTAAGATGAGATCAATGGGTTTTTGCGATAAGATCAAAAGATGAGATAAATGAAATCAGATAATAAGAGGATATAAATCGCAAAGACGTCCTACGATTTCATCGCAAAGACGGCAATGTCATAAGTCTTAAAAAGCAAAGAGAGATTAATCTCACAAGATGGCTTAGATTTATCATATTGTCGCAGAAATTAAAATTAAAGGATAAGGCAAGATCAATGGATTATTACATATAAAAGTAAGAATGTCCTGCGATCTTGTCGCATAAAAGTGGCATAATAAGACCTTTAACTAAGAAGGCAAAATAAGACCACAAGAGAAGTTATATCTGCGAAGCATATAACAAATTCTTCGCAGAAATATTTGCGATAATTCATTTATCATATTACAGATTGATAAAAAGAGGCAAGTATGGGATTTCTTACAAGGATGACAAATAAAATACTTCACAAGGAAGATTATGAGGGGCAAATATGGGGAATATAAAACAATATTTCAATATCTTCCTTGAGAAGAATCAAAATAATAAAAAAGAAGGAAGATAATCAAGTTACAAGAGTTTATGAAGATTGGATTCAAAATTAATAAAAGTATATAAATCAGGATAAGTGATTGAGTTTCAAAAACTTCAATGTTTCGCAAAAAGAGCAGGAAGAAGAAAGATTCGGAAATACATTCATTCGCAGAACAGGGAGAAGAACAAGAAATATTTCGCAGAAATACATGATAAGAATATTCTTCTCTAATTTCATCATTCTTGTTTAGCACTATTATCTTCACCAGCATCATATTTTTCAGTTTGAGTTTTTCCATCACCAGAGATTGTTTCATGAGGAGGATTTTGTTCTTCATGAGGAGGATTTTGTTCTTCTGCTTCATTAAGAGGATTTCCTTCGTTCTCAGGTGGACTTTGTTCATTTTTAGAAAAATCTTCTTCATTGCTTGAATAATTTAGGTCTTCATCTATGGGATGAGGAACTTCGTCGTCATCTATCTCCAAGGGTTTGATCTTCATAGGAGGTAAAGAATGAGAGAATAGAACATTATTTATGAAAACCTCAGCGCCTAAATGAGCCTTGCGGAGGCAATTCTTTTCCCGATTTCTAATCTCTATATCTTTGAAATACTCAAGATAGTCAAATCTTCTCAATGCTCTGTTGTGAGAATTGGAAAGCGCGGTATTCTTCTTGCGAAGTTTGGCTAACCTTGTAGACAGATCAGAAATTGAAGCTTGAAGATGCTTCTCAGATTCTGCGAGAGGAAAATTGCATATTAGATAGAATTTTCGCGAAAAATAAAATGAGAAAATACAATGAAGTAATTAATAGATGAGGCAGTCAAAATGACTACCTTCCTTTTGCGAAGATAAAGTGTGAATTATATTAAAGAAGCAACTCTTCCATCGGTTCATGGAATCATCAAAATTATCCCCAACCTTACCTTTTAAACGAGATTTTATACTTTTTTCACAGTTGCGAAGATAAAAATTTTCTTCCTTCAGTCGAGTATAATCATCTTTGAGATTGTTGACTTTTACACTTAGAGATAACCTACCCTTTATAAGGTTCTATTGTTCAGCAGCAGATGATTCAGTTATCTTTTTAAGCTCATCTTTCAGTACACGAAGGGACTGCTCTTGGTCCTTACACAACTTTTGTAGATTGTCTAATTGCTGCGAATAAATCTTTGTTGTATCCACAAAACTACGTTTCTCTTGGGATAAAACTCTGTTTTCATCTGATAAAGATTCCACCCTCAAGTTAATTTGGCTTAGTGAATATAAAAGTTGGGTGGCATCATTATTTAGACGATCTCGTTCATGAATTAGTTGATCTCGTTCATGAATTAGCTGGTTGTTCTCATTCTTAAGATTATTTATCTCGTCAATTGAGTATGTGTGAAGAACATTCAATTTATCAAATTGATTCTTCCAAGATTCTTTCCCAATACGGGCCTCATCAGCGATTGTTTCCCACTCAAGTATCTTCATTAATTGGTTATGTTTTGAAGCTAAATATGGATCAACAAATAAATAAAGGAAAATTGAGTACATAAAAAAGCAAATATTTACAGAGGCAAAAGCAGAAGCAAGAAGGTTATACCTTTTAGATCATCATTTCTGCTGCGAAGAATTTCACAGTCTAATTCAGAATTGTGAAGCTTATGATTGAGAAGTTCACACTCCAAAGTTTTTGCTTGAAGATTCTTCTTCAAAGTTTCAACCTCATCTTCTAAGGCAGTTAACGAAGATGAAGAACCGCAAGACCCAAGATGTTTGCTTAGAATCATATAAACATCCTGTCTCGCAGGATCTGAAGAAGATTTCATAGCATCGTTTAAAACTTCAGATAATATTTGGAAAGCAGCTTCAACCCCTGTTGCTATTTCTTGGGAAGAAGGAAGAGAAGTAGAGGAAGAAGTTTTGGCGATAGTAAGAATGGAAGAAGGAATTTGATTGGTCGCAGTTACAGTTTCATTCACCGCAACATCATCCACCGCAGCTTCCTTAATTGAAGCTTCGTTTACCATAGTTTCATTATCTACGACTTCATTCCCCGCAGCCTCATTAACTGTCGTTTCATTTACTATAGTTTCATTCACCGCAGTTTCATTCGTTACAGATTTATTTCCAACTATCATAGATTCATCCATCGCAGTTTTTAAAATATTGGGATTATCAGAGATAGGAATATTAGTATCAATAACTTTAGTAGGGGTTGATGAAGAAGTAATATGGGTATTGAAATTCGCGCAAGGAGAAGAAGAAGATTTATCTTGCGACGGAACATGTTTTGCAGGTAAAAATTCAAGAATATCCACTTCATCAAATTCAAGAATATCCACTTCATCTGAAAGAGCTTTAACTTGACGAGAACGCTTAAGAGGTTTAGGAATATTCCCTTCATTCTGTGAATAATAATGTAGATAAGAAACAGAGGCAACAATATTGTTATTTCAAAGGAATAGATGTTTCTTACTACCTTATCATCCTCAGATCTTTTCGTCTTCCCAACACGCCTTTTCTGAGAATCCTTAGGGTTAGGGTTTTTGATAGTAACTTTAATCTGAGAAGTGGTGTTACTGAAAAAAGATGATAAAATATGGGGAATATGAAGAAAATGGGGCGATAAAGATAACATAACATGAACAAAGTAAGATTCAAGATAAGAACATACCTTTGAGTCTCCATTAGAGCAGCAGCAGGAAGGATACCAGGAGAGAGAAAGTTGCAGACAAGAAAAATGAAAAGTTGAAGAAAAAGAGAAAGTGAAAGAAGAAAGAAATATTCTCGAGGGGGACATTATTTATAGATGAAGGATGGGTAATCGGGTTAATTGGTAAAAATTGACGCGTGTCGGTAGTAAAAGCGTAAAGTAGGGAACTTTGTCGGGTAAAAGATAAGGAGTTGCGGCAAATTAAAAAACTTAAATTCTCATGATCTTTATGTTCTTCGCAGAAAAGATATGAGAAGAGGCAAGATGCAGGATCAGAATATTGTCACAACAATATTCCTGCGAAATAAACAACAGTACTGTGATACATCGGTAATAAACGCATGTTCTGCGATAATCAATGATATCCTGCGAGACATCCAAAGATGACTTAAACAGTGACGTAATGATTGAAAACGACGGAAACACGAAGAAAGTGTGACATGTCTGCGATATATCAATAAAACCTGCGAAAGATAAAGGCGGTGCTAATTGCGATTTATCGCAGTTACTCAGATCCGAAATTGAAGGGGATCTTAGCTGTAAATGAGCTGTCATGAGCTGTAATCCACTATGTAAATACCTATATAAAGGGGATGAATAGTTCAAGAGAGAGAGATGAATTTTTGAGTGCAAGGAAAGTTTTAAGAGAGAAAATCTTTTATCAAGTATTCTGTGTTCTTGATTTCTGTAATTCCTTAAGATCAAATTAATAAAAAGTGTCTTTAATCTTCAAATTATGTCATAACTATTGATTAATTCTTGAATAGGGTGTAGTGTGGGAATTCCTGCAACTACAGATGAAATGCCAGGGATAGATCCATCAGTAGCGTGTCATAAATTAGAAATCAACAAAAACATAAGGCCATTCAAGCAAAGAATAAGAAAAATCGCAACCACATACCATTCTCAAATAGAAGAATAATTACAAAAGATGCTTGACGCAGGAATTATAAGACAAGCAAAATATCCAGAATGGATTGCAAATATGGTGGTGGTCCCAAAGAAGAACAAGGGAATAAGAATTTGCATAGATTTTACTGATTTAAACAAAGCTTGTCCTAAAGATAGTTTTCCACTACCAGATATCCCACACATGGTTGAATCAGCTGCGGGAAATGCAAGAATATCTTTATTAGATGGATACAAAGGATATAATCAAATCCCTCTCGCTGAAGAAGACCAAGAACATACTTCATTTTTTGCTCCAAGAGGATTATATTGTTATACAAAAATGCCCTTTGGTTTACGAAATGCTGGTGCAACATACCAAAGAATAGTGGAGAATGTATTTGCGAAATGGATCCACAAAACATTGGAAGTATATGTATATGATATGCTAATCAAAAGCAAGGAAGCTGAGAATCATGTACAAGATTTGAAAGAGATTTTTGAACAAATGCGGCAATTCAATATCAAAGTGAATCCCGACAAGTGTACTTTTGGAGTAACTTCAGGAAAGTTTTTGGGGTACATTGTATCAAAAGAAGGAATACAAGTTGATCCAGAAAAGGTGCAAGCGATCCGCGATATGCCAACACCAGCTACAGTAAAAAATGTATATAAATTGAATGGACTTTTAGCCTCCCTAGGAAGATTCATCTCGCGATATTCCGATAAATGCAAACATTTTTTTCGATATACTCAAAAAGGGGACAAAGTTCAGGTGGACAGATGAATGTGAGAAGGCTTTTCAGGGAATAAAAGAGCATTTAGTGAATATAACTATTTTACAAAAAGCTGAACCAGGAGAAGAATTATTAATCTATCTCGCGACAACAACATATGCGCTAAGTGCGGTATTGCTGCAAGTAGATGCTGGAATATAGAAACCAATTTATTACATTAGTAAAACATTCAATTTAGCAGAGAAAAATTATTCAAAGATTGAGAAATTAATCCTAGCATTGGTGCACGCAACTTTCAAGCTTCGTATTTATTTTCAAGCACATAAGATCAAGGTGTTAACAAAAGTGCCAATTGAGTCAGTAATGAAAAATTCAAAAAGATCAGGCAGAGTTGAAAGATGGAATGCACAAGTGGGACATTCCGATATCAAGTATGAAATTCTATATTCGCCAAAATCCCAGGTCATCGCGAATTTCTTAGCCGAATTTCCTTTGGAAAATGACAAAGCTGTGGAAGAAATGATGGATGTAGAAGAAGAACATGGAGATCCAAAAGAATTATTGACACAGCCTAATAGATGGGAGATATTAGTGGATGGATCATCTAATGGAAAAGGAAATGGGATTGGAGTTATTTTTATTTCGCCAGAAGGAGAAAAAACAGCTTTTTCATTCAGGTTGGAATTTACATCCACTAATAATGAGACAGAATATGAGGCTGTGATTCATGCTTTGAAATTTGCGATAGAAATGAAGTTGGGAAATGCTAGAATCACCAGCGATTCTCAATTGGTTATTCGCCAAATAACTGGAGAGTATACAACAAATGAACATTCTTTAAAGAAATACAAGAGACTCATGGACGAATTATCTGCGAGAATTCCAAAGATAAGATGGAGGCACATATCAAGGAAAGATAATAGACTTGCAGATGCTTTTGCTTTCATATCCAGAATGATGACAAACCCGATTGCGAGATGCATAAAAATTTAAAACCTTTTATTACCCTCAACAAATAAAAAAGAAGAAGAGAAAGATGCGATGATCGTAGAAACTGGCGAGGAAGGGACAAAAGAGAAAAGCATAGATTGGCGAGCGGAACTTCATGTTTATTTGGCGAGAGGAGAAACCCCAAGAAATAGAATGGAGGCACATAAACTAAAAAGCAGGGAAACTAATTATGAGTTAAGAGATGGAGTATTATACCGCAGATCTTTTAATGGACCATCGCTAAGATGTTTGACGAGGGAAGAAGGAGACAAGGTGTTAAAAATGCTATACAGTGGAGATGCTGGTAATCACAGTGGAGGTAGATCTTTGGCATATAGAACAAAGATGCAAGGATATTATTGGCCATATATGCATGAAGATGCGAAGCAACACTCAAGGCGTTGTGAAGAGTGTCAGCGATTTGGAAAAAAGATACATGCACCAGGAGCACCACTATCATCCTCAACCAGTGTATGGCCTTTTGTAAAATGGGGATTAGATATTGTGGGAACATTTGTGCCTGGTTCTGGACAAAGGAGATATCTCATTGTGGCAACAAATTATTTCACAAAATGGGGAGAAGTGAAAGCAGTACAACATATCTGCGATAAAGAGATCTTCACGTTCAAATTCGAAAATATAATCTGCAGATTTGGAATACCCGCACAGTTGATGTCTGATAATGGAAAGAAATTTGAAGGACAGAACATAGAGTTACTACTCAATGCATTTAAGATAAAATGTGGGAAATCTATTCCTTTATACCCACAAGAAAATGGTCAAGATGAGACAACTAATAAAACAATCGCAGATATTCTAAAAAAGAAGTTAGAAGGATACCAAAAATCATGGTGTGAGCAAGAACATAATGCAATATGGGCTTACAATACAACTAGAAGAGAAGCTACTGGAATGTCACCCTTTTGTTTAACATATGGGGTTGAAGCTGTATTGCCAACAAAAGTTGCTATTCCTACAACAAAAAGAGAAGCATGGGAAAAGAATTTAAGTGCTGGAATGATTTTACATAAATTAGATGAATTGGAAGAAAAGAGAGAAAAGACTCTACAACATATGGAAAATTACCAGCGAAGACTAGCTCGCGAGTACAACAAACGTGTTAAAAAACGAGAATTCCAACCTGGCGATTTAGTTCTGCGAGAGACACCAAGATATTAGCGAGAGAATGGTAGAAAATTAGCGAGAAAGTGGGATAGACCTTACCTAATTAAAGAGATAATTGGAAATGGGGCATACAAATTAATGGATCCTGAAGGAAGAGATGTTGGCCAGAGGCTTGATAGATCATGAAATAGACTATTTCTGAAAAGATATTATCAGTGACAAATTCTGTAAGGTAAGAGATACTGGAGTATTGAATAATGAAACAGATGATAAATTCTTTTTTCTCTATTACAAGTTTTGCGGGCATTATCGTGAGAAACGCGAATAAAATTTCGCAGAGATTTAAAGAATGAGACAAACCTTTATGGCGTGCACCCTAGTTCGCGTATACAATTTCGTAAGAGGCAAATGTAAGTGTAGGATCAGAATATCGCCACAATTATATTCACGAGAGATTAATGACACTTCTGCGAGCGTTACTGAAAAATCTTCAACAACATTTCACGAGCGTCACAAAATAATTCAAAGAATGACGAAGTTGACGATTGAAGAGGCATATTAGAAGAGTGTTGTTTCACGAGGATTACAAAAGTTGGCGAATATTAACATTGTAATTACCGCGATTAGATCGAAAAATAGATCCGAAAGAAGGGGAAAACTTAGCTGTCACCCACTATGTAATTTCCTATATAAAGGGTTCAAGTAAGTCCAGAAAGGGATGATGTATTTTTTAGAGTTGAGAGAATCTTGAGGAGAGAGAATATTTCAGAAGAGAGAGATATTTTTGGAGAGGGATTTTAGGAGAGAGAATGTATTTTTCTTTATCATCTTCTTCCCTAAAACTAGATTTAGAACTCCATTAATGGAGATTATCAATGTAAATCAAATGTAAATTTAAACAATCATAGTGAAGAATCATGGATGTAGATCAAATTGATCGAACCATGTAAAAATCCGTGTGTCTATTTACAATTTTTATAATTTTAGTCATACTTTTAATATCAAATTAGTTTAGATCAAGAGATAATTATCAAGATATTATAAGGGGTGTGTTGTGGGAATTCCTGCAACTACATTTTGGCGCTAGAAACACTACATGCCTGTTGGATTGAAGAAGATCAAGAGAAATTAACAATTGTTAATGATGAATTCAATTGGATTTATGAGATACAGGGGAAGATATAGAAATTTTGGGAAAAGAACGATGAAGAACAATCAACACAATTTAAGAGAAATGTTTACAGAGATAGAGAAGCTGAATAAGCATCAATTAATTGTTTAAACATGACAATTTTTTTTCTTCTTATCTTTTTAACTATATGTTAATAATCGAGATCTGGAAGATTTTGAGTTTTTAACAATCAAATTTTGTTTTCATAAAAATTGATTTTTGGTTGATATTTAGAATTGAAACGAATTTTGATCATAAATTTACACACAAAAACCTCGATTTTAATCACGATTTTGATCGTTTCATGAAAATATAATTTTGATCTTTTCTGCGAAGTACAGATTTACAACTGTTGTTTTCAGAATCCGTTTCATGAAAATCCAAATTTTGGCGAGAATACAATCGTTAGACTTCTGTTAATATATTTAATTTATTGACTGAATATGTTTTCTTGAGTTCAGACTGCCGAACAAATTAATTGATTATTCGCAGTGAGTTGGTGGCAAAGGAAAATTAACGAGAACGAAGAAAGGAAAATAATATTGCAAGAGATAGCAGAAAAAAGAATGATAAAGAGAGCAGACACATCAAAATTGAGTGGGGTAGCGTCGTTGGCAGTAACAGGAACGATCTTGCTCGTGAAATAAGAAGTTCACTTCACAAACAACACTTAATTACAGCGAGATGATCGCAGCAAGGCAAAGAATTAAATATTCCTAGGAAAAGTAAAATAGACGAGATGCATACTTTGAATTTCTACTTTATGCAAAATGTACTGTGGCGAGAGTTATGGGAGATCCAATGATGACAAAGTATGCCGAAGAGATCAACTAAATGAACAGCCACTTCGCCAAATTCTGACATACAAAGTACACTTCGTCAACCACCCATCAAACAGTAAATATCGTTATCAACCAAACCCAAATCAATGCAAGCCATCCTCAACTAGAGAATCCACCCAACTCAACCAGCAAGTTAATCAATCCAGTGAACCAACCTCCTTGCCATTAACTCAAACATCACAACTCCCCACTTCGCCAAAACCCTATCAGCAAGTGACGAGTCATACTAAAGCTAAACTAATTCAAAATGTATGATTAGAATTTTAGTATGATTAAAATCCCATATAATATCACCCACTTCTTGGTGCAACTCCCCACTTCGCTACATTTTGGCTCCGTGCGGCTACATTCGTTGTCATGATTATTAACTTTAGTATGATTTTAGTCACTCATTATACACATTTCGTCGGTCCATAGTTGCCTCATTTTGGCTCCGTGTGGCTATTACATCTTCCAGTGAGCAGCATCGTTCCAGCATGATGGAAAAATAGCCAAAATTTATTCTGCAGGGATAAGAACATAGCAAAGAGGAGTATAGTTCACCAAAAATGCGCAAAGGAAAGAACGAGCGAATAAATGAGAGCAACAGAACAACATCAAATGAGAAGACTTGGAGAAATCAGCATAGAGACGCAGTGTAGGCATTTTTGCTCATATCGATTCACTTTATTGCTTCTTACTTTCAGTCAAATTCACAAACCTTATTATTGTTGACCATTGTCATGTTAACAACGCCAACTAGTCCGCAGAACAAAAGTTCTCATCAACAACATTGGCGAAGATGAGAGGAAGAATAAGGATACTTTAGAGGATAACATGAACGACAGGGAAGGGCAAAGTGAAGACAAGTTTCCAGCAAAGAAGGAAAATAACAAAAGACCAACAGAACAAGTTTGCAACGATGATGCTCGCAGAAAAGGAGCAGCGATGAGTTAAGACAAAGATGATTTAGAAAGTAAAGGAGTAGCGATGCTATCGTCAACTGTTAATCAACATTTCAGTGAAGGAATTTTACAGGCAAAGGAAAGCACCACCCGTCAACAAAGTCACAATACACAGGAATTATCTCCAAGCAAATTCAGCGAGGTTCAAACGTTCAGAATGCACACGCATTGGTGCCGAGATATAGAGATATAAGCTTATAATAAGAAAAGCTAACATACAACTGTACTTATGGAACTTGGGACCCAATCTATTCAAGTTTAATTTAGTTGCGAAAGTATTCTCCACTTGAAGAACGAGAGGAAATAGCATGAGCAAATAATGAAAACAAATGGAATGCTAAAATACAAGCAACAATATATTACTGGCAAAAAACGACAAAAGAAGAAATAGGGACAAAAGAAGAATTAAACTAACTAATGATTGTCACAGTAACAACAAGGAGTACAAGTAACAGATGCCTATCAGAAGAAGAAAGGAGTACAAGGACAAGAGAACAAGAAAAGAAGAAAAGTAGAATCAAATTGACGAGAGCATCGTGATTATTTAGGATGAATTTCTTTTGTTTTTACCTTATAAAGTTGGAAATGTAGTCTTGCGAAGATGCGCCCCTTGTAAACTACATTTTAGAAGGAGGGGAATTGAAATATTGACGAGCAGAAATTGGTACATCTACTTTCCACGAGAGGATTATTTCATTACTTCTCCAAATTGGTTAGAGGCAGGAATTTGGTATTTCATTACTTCGTCAGATATTTGATTATTTCGCAAGTAAAATTCATAAGAGAAGGGTTAGAACAATCGGTATGTGGCAAGAGTATACAAGAAGAAGGTCAAGAGTTCATACTTATTTCTTCTAATTTCACGAGCAAATCAAATACTTCGCGAGAATTGGCAGCAACAGCAAATCGCCAAAAAGTTAAGTACCACTTCCTTGAATATTTTACTTACAGAAAATGAATTTTTTTTTATTTATATTATCGCCAGATTTCAAAGAACAATTCTAAGATTTATAATATTTCAAAAAAATTCAAAAACTTTTGATTCAATTTACCAAAAGCGGTATAATCGCAAGATTTCTAAAATTTCTAAGATTTCAAAACATTTCAAAGAATTTTGATTTGATTGATCAGGGCGATATATTCGCAAAAATTTATAAATTTCAAAAAAGATTTCCAAAAATTTCTACGATTTTTTATTTGACTTACCAAAAAAGAGATGCAATCGCCAGATTTCAAAAATTTCAAAAATTATAAAAAATGAGACCATCGCCAAAATTTTACAGATTGCAAAAATTTTCAAGGATTTCAAAGATTTCAAAAGATTATAGAAAATGGAATTCTCGCCAAAATTTTCAAAGATTTCTAAGGTTTCAGAAAACGAAATTATCGCCAAAATTTCTAAGATTTCAAATTTAAAATACGCGATACAATCGCAAGATTTCAAAGAAGATTTCAAAGATTTCTCTAGAATATTTCTTTTATAGAAAGAGATTTTTGGTTTAACAAATGCGATAAAATCGCAAGATTTCAAAGAATATTTCTAAGATTTCCAAAGATTTTAAACAATATTTCAACTCACAGAAATGAGTAAAACAAATTTTTATCAGAGCTGCGAGTGTAATCGCGAGATTATTCAAGATTATATAAAAAATTGACAGAAATGAAAGAATGAAGATACGCGAAAATATCGCGAGAAACGCGAATATAATTTCGCAGAGATTTAAAGAATGGGACAAACCTTTATGGTGTGCACCCTAGTTCGCGAATACAATTTCGTAAGAGGCAAATGTAAGACCTGCAAGCACGTTATAAGGGGGGTATCTCTTTACATGATTCAGCGATAAGGTTATACCGCTGCTGGAACCTGAGTCATGCAGATGTCGGGGTTAAAGAAAACCTATCCGGGAGAGAGATCTTGGATTTCCAGCTTTATAAGGTTATACCCTGGTTGGACGACCGAGTATCTCTTCCAAGAAGTGCAGAGTATGACCAAGGCACCGAGGTAAACGGCTTAGCCAAGGGTGCCCGGGATGGAAGAACCTACCCTGGCCATCTTTGGTAAGTCCTGGCTACAATGCACTTGGCCTGAAGATAACCCCACTTAGGGTGCAGTCTTGTAACTATAATCCATATAGGCATAAAGGACAAGAGGCTGCGAAAACAACTTGTTGTTGGTAAATCTGGATGGGAGGAGCTAGTCTTGTATGGCCGATGTTCCCTCCTTGAAGGGGCAACCAGGGGGAAGACAAGGGCGGCACCCTCCATTAGGGAGCTGATAAGTGTCTTAAGACGGCAATGTCATGGGTCTTTATGATCGCAAGATCATTTAGGCCTGTCATATTGTCGCGTGACGTAAATTATACAGAGGCAAAAAGCCAAAAGAGAAAAACTTAAGATGAGATCAATGGGTTTTTACATGAAAGTGTAAAGACTTCCTGCGATTTCATCGCACGACGGCAATGTCATGAGAATTTGATCTCACGAGAGAACTTAGACTTGTCATATTGTTGCATAACAGGCCAAAAAGCCTCAAGTGAAAAGATAAGGCAAGATCAATGGGTCAATACATGTAAATGTAAAGACGTCTTGCGATTTTGTCGCAGAAAGAAAAATTGGCGAAATAAGACCTTTAAATAGGAAGGCAAACTAAGACCAATAAAATAATCTCAAATATTAATTATTTTCTTGTAAGAGTGCAGGAAAGATCTGCTCATCGCAAGAGAGAAAGCAAGCACTATTCAGAATCACTCAGAAATACTATTCAGAGTTTCTCAGAAGTATTATTCAGAGTCTATCAAAAGGAATGTCTACAATCTCGTAGCATTATTCACAATCTCACCACTATTCATCGCCACTATTCATAACAGCACTATTCAAAGCATTATTTCGGAATCTCGCAGAAACATTTAGAGCCTCGCAGAAACATTCAGAAATTCGCAGAAACATTGATAATTTCGCAGAAAAAATCAGCAACTCGCAGAAACGTTCAGAAATTCGCAGAAACATTCATAAATTTTCAGACTAATTCAGCATATTGCAGGCTATTCCAGAATTTCGCAGGAGAAATGATTATTTCGCAGAATATGATCATTTTATCAAATGAGGCAGAGGCAATTCGTTCATTCAACATTTTCTCAGGGATTCTTCCTTCATAGATAAAGAACAGAGGCAACTATGGATTACCAAGAAAACATTTTATGTTCTTTATCTTCTCGCAAGAATCATTTCCAAAATGGACTAGGATTTTCACCAAAAATTAAGTAATAATTTCACGAGAACAGAGGCAATACTATGACTTTCATTAAAGAACGGATACTTCTTATTTTTTGAAGATTGAGTAATTCTTATATTTCTTCAGGGATACTTCATACTTCATGAGCACTTCAAGAGTTAATACTTCTTATTTACTTAACAAAGATATGGAACTTCGCAAAAGAATAGAGGCAAGTATATACTTTTCAAGTCCAATATTCTTTCGCTCATTCCTTCATCAACAAAAATCAAAGACTGCTACAACAACAGATTTTTTCTTAAAAATTACTTTTCAAGCAATATTCAAGAAAAAAGAGGCAAGATGTAGGATCAGAATATCGCCACAATTATATTCACGAGAGATTAATGACACTTCTGCGAGCGTTACTGAAAAATCTTCAACAACATTTCACGAGCGTCACAAAATAATTCAAAGAATGACGAAGTTGACGATTGAAGAGGCATATTAGAAGAGTGTTGTTTCACGAGGATTACAAAAGTTGGCGAATATTAACATTGTAATTACCGCGATGAGATCGCAAAATAGATCCGAAAGAAGGGGAAAACTTAGCTGTCACCCACTATGTAATTTCCTATATAAAGGGTTCAAGTAAGTCCAGAAAGGGATGATGTATTTTTTAGAGTTGAGAGAATCTTGAGGAGAGAGAATATTTCAGAAGAGAAAGATATTTTTGGAGAGGGATTTTAGGAGAGAGAATGTATTTTTCTTTATCATCTTCTTCCCTAAAACTAGATTTAGAACTCCATTAATGGAGATTATCAATGTAAATCAAATGTAAATTTAAACAATCATAGTGAAGAATCATGGATGTAGATCAAATTGATCGAACCATGTAAAAATCCGTGTGTCTATTTACAATTTTTAGAATTTTAGTCATACTTTTAATATCAAATTAGTTTAGATCAAGAGATAATTATCAAGATATTATAAGGGGTGTGTTGTGGGAATTCCTGCAACTATAGTAAGACCTACGAGCACGTTATAAGGGGGGTATCTCTTTATATGATTCAGGGATAAGGTTATACCGCTACTGGAACCTGAGTCATACAGATGTCGGGGTTAAAGAAAACCTATCCGGGAGAGAGATCTTGGATTTCCAGCTTTATAAGGTTATACCCTGGTTGGACGACTGAGAATCTCTTCCAAGAAGTGCAAAGTATGAACAAGGCGCCGAGGTACACGATTTAGCCAAGGGTGCCTGGGACGGACGAGCCTACCCTGGCCATCTTTGGTAAGTCTTGGCTATGATGCACTTGGCCTGAAGAAAACCCCACTTAGGGTGCAATCTTGTAACTATAAGCCATATAGGCATAAAGGACAAGAGGCTGCGAAAACAACTGGTTGTTGGTAAATTTGGATGGGAGGAGCTAGTCTTGTATGGCCGATGTGCCCTCCTTAAAGGGGCAACCAGGGGGAAGATAAGGGCGGCACCCTCCATTAGGGAGCTGATAAGTGTCTTAAGACAGAAATGTCATGGGGCTCTAAGATCGCAAGATCATTTAGGCCTGTCATATTGTCGCGTGACGTAAATTATACAAAGGAAAAAAGCCAAAAGAGAAAATGTTAAGATGAGATCAATGGGTTTTTACATGAAAGTGTAAAGACATCCTTCGATTTCATCGTACGACGGCAATGTCACGAGGCGTTGATCTCGCGAGAGAATTTAGACATGTCATATTGTCGCAATATAATTAAAAAGTAAAGATAAGTCAAGATCAATGGGTTGATACATGCAAATGTAAAGACGTCCTGCGATTTTTTCGCAACGAGAAAATTGGCGAAATAAGACCTTTAATTAGGAAGGCAAAATAAGACCAACAGAATAATCTCAAACACTAATTATTCTTTTTTAAGCATGCAGGAAAGATTTGTTTATCGCAAGAAAATATATATGAAGGAAAGTTTTTCCAACATTCAAGATCTCAAGAAAATTAATAAAGGGCAAGTTAGGGAATGAATACACAGGATTTCATTAACTTTCTTGAGAATATTCGAAGGGAATAAGATTAAAAGTCATACTTCAGAGTTTCAAAAAAGTTACATTACTTGTGAGAAAGAAGAAAAAAGAAATTAAAAATGATATTCAAGTTTCAGCGGTGGTCTCGCCAGATTTAGGATTGTTGTTAGGATTACTATCATCGCCAACATTCCTCTCATTACGAGCATCATCGCCAACATTTTTATCATTACGATCTTTTCCTTCTTTGGGAGGGCTTTTCTCTTTTTCTTGATCATCTTCTTCTGGATTATCTTCTTCAGCTCCTTCTTCAGTATCTCCTTCAGAAGGTGTATATTCTAAATCCTTATCCATGGGAAGAGGGATTTCATCATCGTCAACTTTCAAAGGAAGAACAGATACAGGAGGAAGAGAGTTGGAAATCGGAATTTCGTTCACAAGGACTTGAGCAGGAAGATGAACCTGACGGAGGAAACCTTTATCACGATTTCTGATTTTTATGTTCTTGAAATGCTCAAGATAATCAAGTCTTCTTGCTGCTTTATCACGAGTTTCTAATCGGTTGAAAAGAAAAGTCTTGTTTTCTTTGCGAACATTATCTAACTCCTTAGTAAGATCAGTGATAGTAGAATGAAGATTTCTTTCAGATTCTGCAAGTAGCAAAATAATAAAAGGTTATTCAAATACGGATATCGCGAGAAATATACCATAAAATTTGACGAGAAAGATTAACAAGTGAGGCAGTCATAATTGACTACCTTCTTTTTGAGAGGTTAAGTTTTGGATTAAGGAAAAGAGACAGTTCTCCCATTGGTTCATAGCATCATCGAATTTGTCGTCAACCATGCCTTTCAGACGAGATTTCATGTTCTCCTCTTTGGTGCGCAAGTATGAATTTTCTTTTGACAAAAGGGAATGAGATTTCTCTAGTTGGGAATATTCATCTCGAAGCTTGCTAGCATTCAAACTAAGAGTTAGCCTACCCTTGATAAGTTTGTCTATTTCAGCGGTAGATGATTTAGTTACTTCATTAAGATTATTCGTAAGAGAGCAGAGAGATTGCTTTTGGTCATCACACATCCTTTGGAGATTGCTCACTTTCTGCGAGGAGATCGCCATCAAACTTGAAAATTTATGTTTCTCCTGAGATAAAGTTTTATTCTCATCTGACAAAGATTCCTTCGCCAAATTAGTCTTGGTTAACAGATATGAGAGACGAGTAACCTCGCTGTTTAGAAAACTTTGACTTTGCAATAATTGATTATTCTCATTAGTGAGATTATCTATTTGATCAATTGAATACGTATAAAGATTATCTAATCTATTATGCTGGTCCATTCAAGAATCTCTTTCAATATGAACTTCTTCAGTGATGGTTTCAGATTTAAGTTTTTCCATGAAACGAGTCCGATTGGAGACTAATATATGAACCATGAATTTAAAGGAAGATTTAAGTACGAAGAATATGAAAATGAGATAAAAAGATAAAAGGGCAGAGGCAAAAAGAAGTATACCTTTCAACTCATCAATTTTTCTGACGAGATTCTCGCGATCCAGCAAAGAGTTATTGAGCTTGTGGTTCAAAACTTCACATTCAGAAGCTTTATTTTGAAGACTTTTTCTTAAAGCCGCATTTTCATTTTCCATAGAAGCTCGCGAAACAGAGTTGTCAGAGCCAAAATATTTGAGCAGAGTCTCGCAAACTCCGTTTTGGAGAGGATCACTAGAAGAATCTTTAGCATTATTTAAAATGTTGGATAAAAATTTAAAAGCAACATCAATTCCTGCGATGGTTTCACTTAATGAGGGAAGAGATGTGGAAGGTAAGGTAGTAGTAAGGACAAGTTGATGACTTGAGTCATTAGCAATGGTTGTATCATCAGAAGGAGGAGTTTTTGGGAAAGTAACAGTTGTAAGAAATAAAGGGCTAGAGGGAGTTTCAGTTATATCAACTTCAGGAATTTGATTTGGTATAGGTCCAGTAAAGGCAGAGGTATTGACAGCGAGCTTCTCGCAAATAGAGAAAGGAGGATCCGATTGCACAGGTGTAGGGGTAGCTCTCGCAGATACTAATGGGGGAATACTGAAATTACTTCCAAAAGCCTTATTTAACTGGCGAGATCTTTTGGGAGGATTAGCGTTGCTCTCGTCATTCTGCAAATAATAATCTAGATAAGAAACAGAGGCAACAATATTTTTATTAAAGAATAGAATGTGTTTCTTACTACCTTATTACTCGCAGAACTTTTCTTCCTCTTTTCAGTTGGCCTCTTGCGAGGATTAGGGTTTTGAATCGAGGACTGGGTAATAGGAGTAGCTCTACTGAAGAGAAAACATAATATGGGGGTTATGAAGGGAAGATTGAAGAATATAAATAAAACTCAACTCAAGAAAATATCATGATCAAGAACATACCTTGATGATTCCATTAAAAACAGCAGCAGGAGAATATGAAGAAGAAAAGTTGCAGACAGAAAACAAAGAGACTGAGCGAAGAAGAAAGAGAATTAAGAGAAGAAAACCAGTTATGGAATTTGACTCTCCCTTTTATAAGCAAAGAGGGGAGCCAGTTAAGTGAGACGTGTCAATACAAAATGATAAGTTTACAACACGTGTTAACAAGGAAAGCTAAATTAACGGAATCTTGTCGAGGAAAAAAGTTCAGACATTGTTGCAATAGTTAAGAAGAATTTGGGGTTCTCATGATCTTTTCTTCTTCGCAGAAAAGACATGAGAAGAGGCAAGATGTAGGACCAGAATATCGCCACAATGATATTATTTCGATGAGAACAACGCTCTCACGAGAAGAACAAACATCCCTACAATATTAACGACATCTCTACGAGAGCATCGTGAGATTCTTCAATGACATTTGGCGAGTGTCGTGAGAAAGCATCATAATAGTTAACGATTGAAGAATACTGATAAAAGCGTGTTGTTCCACGAGGACTACAAAAGTTGGCGATAATTATCATTGTAACTATCGCGATGAGATCGCAGAATAAATCCGAAAGAAGGGGAAAACTTAGCTGTCGCCCACTATGTAATCTCCTATATAAAGGGTTCAGGTAAGTCCAGAAGGGGATGATGTATTTTTTAGAGTCGAGAAAGTCTTGAGGAGAGAGAAACTCTAGAAAGAAAGTTGTAATTCTGAGTTTGAATATTTTCTGTAAACATTTCTGAGATCTAAATAATAAAGTGTCGTTTAATTCTTCAAATATTCAACTAGTTTCTCATAGATTTCTGTAGAATCTTAATAGGGGTGTAGTGTGGGAATTCCTGCTACTACACATGAGATTTTTCTGGGTACTCCTTTTCCTTCTTTTGCTCTTATCATGTAGACTTTAAATTCTTCTTCTTTCTTTGTCTCTCTCGCTATTTTTCTACGAGCTTTTCGCTGCTTTGGATGTTTTTCACAATTTCTCACTTCAATTTGATAGCATATCTTCGCAAGATCTGTATCTCCTCTAATTTCTCCAATTCCACTAGGCATAGGGAATTTAATGCATTGATGTAAGGTTGATGCTACAGCCTTGATTGCATGTATCCATTGTCTTCCCAATATCATGTTGTATGGTGATTCCATGTCTACTACACATAGTGTTACTCGTGTTTCAATTTCTCCAAGTGGTAATCGTACCACTATTTCACCTTTTGGTTTTGTTAAAGATTTTCCAAAACCATGAATATGATATGCTGAATAAGACATTTCTTCATCCTTATACCCCATTTTCTTAAGAGAATGATAAAATATTATATCCACAGAACTTCCTGTATCCACCAAAGTTCTATTCATAGCCCACTCTTCTACAGATTTTGTTAATTTTCCCTTTCTTATCGGTATAGTGGATACCGTGGTCACCAAAGGAGATGTATGGTTTAGATTTTCTTCTGATATTTCTTCTGTTGTAAATGTAATTTCCTGCTTTTCCCAATCCTTCAATAATGAGGTTTTCTCCACCGTCATAATTTTTCTCCCTTCAAAATCTCGTTTATGTATCTTCCCCTTAATGTTTTCATGAAATTTATCAATCATTGCTCTTGACACCGTATCATGCTCCAATTTCCTACAATTCTCTTTAGTTCTAATCATTCTTCTTCTAAATATTTTACCAACTCATTTTATGGTTTCCTTAATCTTGAATAATTTCTATCTTCTTTTTCATTTTTCCTATGATTTTCGTTAATTCAATCCCTGTTTCTGGCGCCAAAATGTAGTAGCAGGAATTCCTACACTACACCCATACTAAGAATTTGTAATTATAAGTTTAATTTGTAGATTATGAACAACACTTTATCATTATATCTTCAGAAATGTTTACAGGAAATGTTTAAAACTCAGAAATATACAACTTTCTTTCTAAAGTTTCTCTCTCCTCAAAAACTCTCTCAACTCTAAAAAGTACATCATCCTCTTCTGGACCTATTCGATCCCTTTATATAGGAAATTACATAGTGGATGACAGCTAAGTTTTCCCCTTCTTTCGGATCTATTCTGCGATCTCCTCGCAGTAATTATAATGTTCATTCTCGCAAGATTTGTAACCATCGCAGTATAAATTTACTTTTCTCATATTCTCTTCAATCGTCAGCCTTTCTGTCATTCTTTTGATTGTTTTTGTGACACTCTCCAAGTGTTGTTGTAGTGCTCACGGGATTATTTGTAGAAGCATTTCTAATATTGCAAGAATATTGTTGTGGCAATATTCTGGTCCTACACTAACATATATGTTGACTGGGTAGCTTCGTACACAGTATCTTGTGTCTGTCTTGTGCCAACCTCCCGTGTAACTTCCTTCGCCATTCCAGACAAAGAGGATTCACATACCCTACTAGATTTTTTTAAAAGATCAGATGGTTCCAAAGCATCCTCCAACACCTCCTTGTCATCTACTACGCCCAGCAATCTAAGGTAGTCACCATTATACAGCTTGTACTCATCATAATTCATAATTATCCCTTCTCTCAAGGATACAAGTTCACTGTATTTCGGTATTTTGGTGCAAGATACACGTTTCATGATGGTGGGCCATCGACCGATTGTATGTTTCAACACAACCCGTCCACATAAACCCCTAATTGCTGGAATGCTTGCCAATGCCCAAGCCTGAAATAACAGCAATAGTAAGAACTAGAACTATACAAACTAAACCGCCCAAGCATACAAGATGAATAAGTCCACTTTAACAAATACATAGAACTATTGTCAACTTACCGTCAGAGCATGTGACAGTCCAAACAACCTGTAGTGAGGAAAGCCCAACCCACCACTTTTCTTTGGTTCCTTGTCTTTCTCGACAACACCTGCTTTCTTTTTTTCCATCCTTCACCTTCAGAGATGATCGAAAGTGCGGATGGTTCTTTTGAGAGTAACATGGCCCCATGGGAACTTGTTGAAGGTATCCAAGTTATCCACCAAATGGAAATATACACCATTTATTGCATCTCTATATTGGATGCCCAAAAGCAAAACGTGGACAAAAACGAGAAGTGCCAACTTAGCATTCTCATCGTCAGTGCAGCTGGTCAAATCGCATGTTTCTAAGCGCGTCAGGGCTTCAATTACTATTACCTTTTTTTCCCCAGGGAAATGAGTTTTCATGGTTGGTGAATCCACGATAGATTTTGGGAGTGGATTAATTACATCTTCACTTTTTGTCGCTGTCAACTTGAAATTAAGTCCTGTAGCAAGTGCGAATTCTTTCATCCCAAACCTCAAGATATGGCCTCCAACCCCAAAGTTCATACAAAATGGATCACCATCATCTTGTTTCACAATTTCTCGTGAGAGTAGATAATGCAAAATTGCACTACTGTTTTTTGTATCAGGCATATACATAAAGTGGCCAACTGCCGTTGAAGCAAATACTGCGCAATCCTTATCGCTAAAACGACCCCTGATGGTGGACATTAGTAGCATGCCTGAGTGATTTGTTACTTTCGGGTAGTTGTCCCGATACTTTTGTAGGTGAACAAACTTGATATACACATAAGATGCTTCAAGTCAGCTTTTTCCGAGGATATGCAGCAACTACAATATTTTGAAAGGGCAGAGGATACTTTAACATGGCTATTCTCAAACCATCTCACAATTTCAATGCCAGTCTAGTTATAAAACTCAAATATTAATGAACCTAAAAGACCAAAAATAATAAAACAAACTTACTATGGTTCGGTTACTGATGCATCAGCTGTCTCTAATGATTCTTTGGACCTGACATCATCTTGGATGTCAGTATCTGCTGCACCTCCCACTGTAGTAGCAGACATCTTTTCCTAACACCACGGATAAGCAATCACTTTACCATTATATCAATTCAATCTCTACACGATATACCATTCAATCTCAATCCGGTCAAAAGTTTCATTTGGTTTGTTTTGAGAACTTTACATAATTTTTTAAAAGAATTAAATTGGGTTAAATGTCAAGGAATAAAAATTTGTATTTAAGATGTATGGTTATATAGGGTCAGTATCTGAAATGATAAACAGTTTTCTTTTTTTCAAGATGATGGACTTAACCATGGTCTAGACAAAACAAAGTAAATTAAGCGACAAACACACAGATAAGGGTACCACAAAGAAATAATTAGTAATTTATTATTTACAGAATTGAAATAACCATGAAAAACCCACGGAATTGTGTCTCCAATTCTAAAATAAACACACAAATAAGTATAAAACAACAAAATAACTAGTACTTTATTACTTTCAGATATTGGGCGAGTGTTAAAAGAAGTTTAAGGAAAAGATTTTACCAGTGCCGAAAACTCAAAACCCTAGACACAATCCATACAAAAAGAAAAGGTTAGGAAAACATACAAAATAATCTGAAATTAGAGTTGCGGTCGCGGTAGGGATGGAATTTAGCTTACGTTTAATGAAGAATTAGGTGGCGGTACTGCATTGCACCGAAAGAACTAGGGTTTGAAGCTTTCTACCGGAGCCGGATACTAGCCCAATATTTGAAGAGAGAGAAACGGAATGGTAAAATGTTGTACTTTAATTATCTATAGGAACATTGAACCGCGATATACGTGCGGCAGATTGTTTGGGACACATTTGGAATTCGCTAATTAGATAATACCCGACTCCGGTATTTTGAAAAGTTCGTGGTAGTTTACATAAGTATTTGGAAGCCGTGGTATGGAACATAAATATACCCGGCTTCGTGCCTTCCAAACATAATTTTACCTCCTTTAATTTCGGATCTGCTCGCAATATTCTCGCAGTAGTTATAATGTTAATTCTCACAAATGCTATAATCTTCGCAGTATTTTCATGCTCTTCTCGTGTTTTAGTTACTGTCATCTGCTACATCATTCTTTGAGTCTCTCTGCGACACTCGCAGTGTTTTATTGAAGAGATCGCAGAAATATTGTTTATAAATTTCATAAGAGCATTATTATGGCGATATTATGATCCTACATCTTGCCTCTTCTCATGTCTTTTCTGTGAAGGGGAAAAGATCATGAGAATTGAAATCTTTTAAAATGCCGCAGCGGTTTATCTTTTTATATTCTTCTGCTCTGACACGTTTTTACTTTCTTCGCCAGATTTATTACACGTGTGATTTCTTCCATTCAATTCCTGACACGTCCTTTTCAACCGCTGCGTTTCAACCATTCACGTCTTCCCTTCGCATTAAATGCACTTATCTTCTCGAGAATTTTTACCTTCTATATATATCTTCTTCGTTCTTCTCTTTTCTTCTTTTTACTTTCTTCTTCCTTTTCTCTGCAATTTCATTGTTCTTCCGTAGATTCCGCATCTGCTACTGTTGCAATTTTTCTTTTAATCTTCTATTCCTTTCTTCATTCACATACTAAGAATGCTTCCCGCTGGTCGTAAAAATATATTTGCCTTTGAGAAAATTCAAAAGAAGTTTCGAGACAGAGGTTTTATTTTATCTACCATTCCCGATCAAAACCCTAAAGATGAACTCTCTGTTAAATTATTTTCTGATCGTCCGTGTTCTCGCGAGAAGATCATAGTTTCTCTAGGTCAACTTGAAGCTGTCCTTCCCATTCATCTTTATGACCCTGAACTTCCTTTATTCTATGAAATACTTTCTCATGCGAAATTCTCACGAGCTGTATATCAGTTGAGTGGAGATTGCATTCGTTTGATTCTTGAATTTACTACTCACGGTGCTGGTAAGGGGTCTCTTTATCCTCTAGAAGCGAAGAACCCTAAATTCAAAGGTATGTTCCTGAATTTATCTTGAATTACCATTATTATTTTCCTCATGCTTTTATATATATCCTCGCTGACTGCTCCAATTTTACCAGATTGGAAGGCTGAAATCTAGCTATAAAAAGTTAGGGAAACCCAGTGCCTTATTAGATCTTAAATCACTCACAGATGAAGTAAGAAATATTCCTTTATGATTCTTAACAATATATTGTTGCCTCTATTTCTTATCTTTATCTGTGTTTGAAGGTTATTGAAGAAATTGAACCCGTTAAAGTTGCAAAGACTAAGGGGAAAGACAAAGGTGTTTCCCGCAAGGAGAAATCTAATGCTCCTCGCAAGGAGAAATATGGTGCTCCTCTTTCAAAGAAAATAAAATCTCAATCCCCTCTTCCTTCAACTCCTCAATATAGTGAAAGTTCAAGTGATGATACTGATTATGATGATGATGATGATGAGGGTGATGCTGATATCTCTTCCGCGAAGGAATCCTCCCAACCCGAGTCTTCTATGTCTCAGCTGTCTAGCATATTCTCTGATACTATGCATGGTGTAGTAGCAGGAATTCCTACACTACACCCTTATTAAGATTATACAGAAATCTATGAGAAACTAGTTGGAGATTTGAAGAATTAAACGACACTTTATTATTTAGATCTCATAAATGTTTACAGAAAATATTCAAACTCATAAATACAACTTTCTTTCTAGATTTTCTCTCTCCTCAATATTTTCTCTACTCTAAAAAATACCTATCCCTCTTCTGGACTTACTTGAGCCCTTTATATAGGAAATTACATAGTGGACGACGGCTAAGTTTTCCACTTCTTTCGGATCTATTCTGCGATCTCATCGCGGTAGTTAAAATGTTAATTATCGCCAACTTTTATAATCATTGTGAAACAAACACGCTTTTATCATGCTTCTTCAATCGTCAGCTATTATGATGTATTCTCATGACATTCGCCAAATGTCATTAAAGAATCTCACGATGCTCTCGCAAAAGATGTCGTTAATATTGTAGGAACGTTTGACCTTCTCGTAAAAGCGTCATTCTCATCGCAAGAATATCGTTGTGGCGATATTCTCGTCCTACATCTTTCCTCTTCTCATGTCTTTTCTGCGAAGAAGAGAAGATCGTGAGAATAAATTGCTGCAATCGCCTATCTTTTCACCTCAATCTTTGTTCTGACACGTTTTTATGCTTTTCGCCAGATGTCGTCACATAATTGTTTCTTCCATCTATTTTTCGACACGTCAATTTAAACCGTATAATCTGACCATTCACGTCCTTTCATTGTATTAATTACATTTACTTTCTCAAGAAACTTCTTCTCCTATAAATACCTTTTTCATTCTTCTCTTTTTCTCTTTTTACTTTCTCTTTCTTTCTTTTTCTCTGCAAATTTTACTGTTCTTTCGCAAATTGCGCATCTACTATTTTCGCCATTTCTTCCTTCTTTTTCAATCTTTTCCTTCATTCCCATACTCTTAAAATGGTTGTTGTTGGTGCTAAAAACTTGACTGCCTTTAATGAGATGCAAGATAAACTCAAAGGTAAAGGGTTTAATTTATCTTTAATCCCAGGTCAAAGTTCTAAATCTGAACTTTCTCTTAAATTATTTCCAATTTTCAATGCTCTCTCCAAAAAGTTATAGTATCGCTAGGCCAACTTGAAGTTGGTCTTCCACTTCCTCTTTATGATCCAGAACTTCCATTATTCTACCAAATAATATCTGACGAGAGGTTCTCATGATCCGTATTTCAATTAGGTGGAGATTGTATTAGATTGCTACTTGAATATGCCTGTCGTGGTACTGGTAAAGGATCGCGCTATTCTGAAGATGATCAAAATCCTCAATACAAACATATTCCGATTAACTCCACAGATTATACTGTGGAGAACTTTTTTAGAAATTACAAGTTACTCCCTATAAAGAGGGATAAAACCTGTTGGGGTGTTCGCTTGCATAAAGAGAAACTCGATATTGAGGAAGCTCTCATGCTGGATATCGATTTTCATACCAAAACCAATCATGGCACTCGCTATTCTAACGATGATAAGTGGTTTATTTTTCCACTATGTCTTGAAGGTCCTTATATATCTGGTTCTCTCCAACTTTCTGCGAATCTCTCTCAGTATAAGCCATGGGTTTTCAACTGGACTAATAGATCTGCATATGTATATTCTCTTAACTTCTTGCATTGTTATTATTTACTATCTTCCTCATATTTCTGCATTTTCGCTAATTTCTTTGTTGTCTCGCAGATTGACAAAATGAAGCTCAGCTACCAAAAATTCAGGAAACCCAACACTCTTTTAGCTATCAGATCCTTCATAGATGAAGTAAGAAATATTCCTTTACTAGTCTTAACAATATATTGTTGCCCCTATTTCTTATCTTTATATGTGCTCGCAGGAAATTGAAGAATCAGAACCAATTCCTGCGAAAACCAAAGGGAAGTCTACAACTATTCCCAAGGGAAAACCCACTACTCCTTCTAAAGGAAAATATATTGCCCCTCGCAATGAGGAATCTGGCAATCCTCCTTTAAAGAGAAAGAAAACTCAACACCCTTCTTCTTCATCTTCTCCACTAATCCCAGAAAATTTGAATATTGATGTTGAAAGGGATGATGACTTTAACGATGGCGTCCCCTCCATAAAGGATTCTTCTCCTTATGATTCTTCAATGACTCAGCTATCTATGATTTTTAGCGATCCTTCTCGTGGAATTGAAAATGAGTATGGAGATGAAACTCTTAACAAGATAGCCGAAGCACTCGTCAAAGTCTGCGATGCTCCAATTTTAGCTGATAATGATTCTCTTCGCGGGGTTTCACGATCGCTAACTCCAAGTTTTCTAAATGTGCTTGGTAACCTGGTATGTTTTCTATTAATTGTCATATTCTTTTTTGCCAAATCCCTTTTACTTATAAAGCTTTATCACAGGTTGGGAGAGCTTCTTTTGCTGTTGCTTCTGATTTGGACGATAAACGTGCTAATTATGAGAAGAAAATTGTTAATCTTCGCCAAGAGAAGGAAAAGCTTGAAGTTGAAGTTGCTGAGCTTCACAAGAAAAATAAGCAGCTGGAGACTGAAGCTTCAGTTGATAAGCAGAAGATCTCTAATCTTAATAAAGCCAACGAACAACTTTATGGTATGATTATTTCTTCTTTATTTTAATTCTGTTTTTTCCCTATCGCAGCTTATTCAAGCAATCATTTTTGCAGATGTTTATGGTCTTACTGACGAGGCTACATTCCTTCAATCTTTTCCTGAACCTGTAGATGATAATACCCTTCTTGCTCGTCTTAATAGTTCTTTAAGTAATTTCTCAGATGAACAAATTAGATCCCTCTCTGTAGATAAACTCAAATCCAAGCTAAATCTTCTAAAAGTTGAACATAGATACAATTTAGGCTTAGATAATAAATTTAAGCGTCTTTATGATGATTCAAAAGAGATAATCAATAGATTAAGAAGTAGAAACAGTGATCTTATTGACGAGAAAGATCAAGCAATTAAGAAAGGCGCCAAGACCCTAGCAAATTTCCACAAAACTCTTCTTAATGTTCAAATGGAAAGAGATAGACTTATCTTCGAGAATAAATACCTTCTTGTGAGGGAAACTCAAGTTCGCTCTCGACTTCTTATTACTAGCGATGATGAATTTTCTTGGGCTGCAATGGTTCTTGATAATGCTAGAAATAATTTAGGTGTAAATGTTAGTCTTCATGTTGATCAATCAACCTTAATTAGGGACTTGATTTCTGAGAAAGAAGGTTGTTGATTTCTTGTTTCTATTTTTCTTCTTTGTAAAGTTTCTAATCTGTTGTTTTATTCTCGCAGAATCTGAAGAGAGACATCGTGTAAGGATAGAAGAACTTGAGGATGAAAAACGTCAAATCGCGAATAATCTTGATGCTCGCAACGAGAAATATTCACGATTGAAAGCACAATTTGGAATTACCAATGCAAATTACAATAGGTCTCTCATCATTACTCGCAACAATTCCACTAAAAAAGTTTGTGACGACCATGGGATTTCTCTCTCTATATATCCTGATCTTTCAGAGGAATTACCATCACAAATTCCATATCTCGCTATTTCTGATACAGATGCAGAATCTGACGACAATGAAGATGACGATAATGATGAAGAAAAAAGCTCTGATGGTGAAGAAAAATCAGATGAGGAGAAGAAATCTGACGAGGAAGAGAAATCTAATGAAGATGGAGATAACAATGTTGATAAATGAAACAATGTAACTAACTAGTTTTATTTCTTCTTCTTCTTTTTCTGTAAATTTTGTATACTTTTCTCTTTTTCCTTGATGTAATATTGTTGCGAGCTTCTTGAATTTGTTGCCACTTGCTTCAATTTAATGCATAAATTTCTTTGCCTCTATCTGTATGAATTAAAAAATAATCCTTTTCTGCAATATAATTGATATCTGTTAATTATCTGTGTCCCTAAACAATGTACATATAATTTTCTCATATAATGATGAATAATAATTTCGTTATTCTATGCATTCCCATACTTGCCTCTGTTATTCATCCGTAATATGAGAAAGTTAGTGACATTTTAAATATTGGATGTAAAAAAGTATATGTTGTTTCCACATTTGCAATGAAATTATTGGCGATTCTCATAATTTTTATGATTCTTTCGCAAACATTAAAATCTCGTGATTTTATTTCTACGATCTTATGGTCTTATTATGCCTTCCTACTTAAAGGTCTTACTTTGCCACACTTTTCTTTCTGCGACAAAATCGCAGAACGTCTTTATATTTTCATGTATTGACCCATTGATCTTGCCTTATCATAGTATTATAGCCTCTTCAGGATATTTGTCACGCAACAATATGACAGGTCTAAATATTCTTGCGAATGTAACGTCCCATGACATTGTTGTCTTCGCGATGAAATCGCAGGACGTCTTCACATTTTCATGTAAAAACCCATTGATCTCATCTTAACTTTTTCTCTTATGGATTTTTGCCTCTGTATAATTTACGTCACGCGACAATATGACAGGACTAAATGATCTTGCGATCTCAGAGCCCCATGACATTGCCATCTTAAGACAATTATCAGCTCCCTAATGGAGGGTGCCGCCCTTATCTTCCCCCTGGTTTCCCCTTCAAGGAGGGCACATCGGCCATACAAGACTAGCTCCTCCCATCCAGATTTACCAACAACCAGTTGTTTTCGCAGCCTCTTATCCTTTATGGATATATGGCTTATAGTTACAAGACTACTCCCTAAGTGGGGTTTTCTTCAGGCCAAGTGCATCATAGCCAAGACTTAGATGGAAATCCAAGATCTCTCTCCCGGATAGGTTTTCTTTGACCCCAACATCTGTATGACTCAGTTTCCAGTAGCGGTATAACCTTATCCCTGAATCATATAAATAGATACCCCCCTTATAACGTGCTTGTAGGTCTTACATTTGCCTCTTACGAAATTGTATTCGCGAACTAGGGTGCACGCCATAAAGGTTTGTCCCATTCTTTAAATCTCTGCGAAATTTTATTCGCGTTTCTTAAAAATTCTTGCGAGATATTCTTGTGAGTTCCATGTCTCCATTAAAATTTATTTTCTTTTTGATCTTCTTTTTCACAATCTTCCCATTATATTTTCTCCATTCAAATAGAATATTTTTTGAAAGCTATTTTACCTTTCTACTTACTATTTTTTTTGATCCTTCCTTTCTTTCATGTTTTGTTGGCTTTTCCCTTTCTGTGAGCTGCTCGTTATGTACTTCTTCTTATCGTCTTTCTCATCTTTCTCATCATCTATCCTTCTACTTATTGTTTTCCCGCGAGTTGCTCGCCATTTCCTCCTTTTGTGCTCTTTGCATCTGCGGTTTTGCTGTGCTTTGTTATTTGCTTGATATTCGCGAGAGACTCGCTAACCATTTCTTCCTGCTTCCCAATTGAATCAATCATCAACCTGTCACATCTCTGTTGCTGCTAAATTCTGCACTTCCAATTTTTATTCTTCCCTGCTCTTTCCTCACAAGATTTGATATCAATCTCGTAGCATTTCTTACTTTCTCCCCAATCTCCTTTAATTACTCCAACGCCATTTGGATGAGGGAATTTAATGCACTGGTGTAAGGTAGATGCAACATCTAATATCCCATGTAACCAAGGCTGTCCAATCAAGGCATTATATGGTGATTCAATATCAACAACACAGAATAAGATTTTGGAAGACATCCCTTTTAACGGAATCCTCATTGTGATCTCCCCTTTAGGTTTGTTGGATGTACCATTAAAACCATAAATCTTATATGTTGATGGTATTAAATCTTCATATTTTCCACCCATGGTTCTATAGGTATGATAAAATAACATATCTACAAAACTTCCAGTGTCAATTAAGATTCTATCAATAGCCCATGATTCTTCTACTTCACTTTTATTTTCTTCATCTTCTTTTTCTGTTTGTCTTGGTTTTATTTCCAACCGTACCACCAATGGGTTATCATGCAACTCGCCAGGTTCTGGTACCTCTTGTGCTATAAAAGAAAGAATCTGTTTCTGCCATCCTTCTAACGGCGAGACTCTCGCGATATTCATTATTTCTTTTCCATCCATATCTCTGGAGAAAACTCTACTTAGGACATTATCGTGAAAATCTTCGATGGTTCTGAATAAATGTACAATAGAATTGCAAAACAAATTCTTTGCTTTGGCTCCAACTTCTATGACAAAAGTTTCTGCTCCTTTTACATTATTCACTCTGCGATTTTCTGGTGGTGGTGGTAATTGTTGCGATTGTTGATGCCCTCTCAGAAAATGATTTAGCTTTCCTTGATCAATTATTCTTAGGATTATCCTCTTCACATTTCTACAGTCATTTATCGAATGGCCATGGAAATGATGATAAGGACAGAACTCTTGATTACGATTATTAGGATGTGGTTCCTTCCCCATGTTCCATGGAGATGGTATATCTTCCATCAAAATGATAGCTTCCCAGATTTTCTCCACACTAGAATTCAAAGGTGGCATCTTAATCTCCTCCCATATCGTTCTCATATTGCCCTGATTTCTAAAATTATTTTGCCTCTGTCCACCATAAGTCTCTTGGGGTTGATCAAGCCTTTGGATTTTATTATTTCCTCTACGATTGTAAAAATTCTTCTCTCTTTCATATTCTTCTTGATCGCGACTTCCCATAGCTACTAGATTTTGCTGGTCATTAATCGCCACCTTCTCTGGTTGAACCTGCGAGGTGCTCGCCACATTATTGATCATTTTAGGAAGTAGACTTCCATTTGCCACTACTGAGCTGGTGTTTGCGATTGGGTATGACTCCATTTTGTTTTGTTTTTCTTCTAAAGCAATGTATTCTTCTTGTAGTTCTCATAGTTCAGTCATTGTGATGGTGTTTTTGATTCTGAAAATTTGTATGTAGAGCAGATTGGTCGCAAACATTGCATTAATGAAGGATAGAATAAGATATCTCTCATCTACTCTCCATGCCATTTCACTGCACATTGTCTTCCATCTTATGATAAGATGTTTTAGACTCTCGCCAATTCTCTGCTTTAATCCAAACACATCTTCGATACCCGGTCGTGAAGAGTTGTTGCTTATGTATGCACCTAAAAATGTAGCTTGTAAGTGATCGAAAGAAGTAATAGTATTTTTCGGAAATCCCTCAAACCATTTTAGCGCCTCGCCAGTTAAGCTAGACGCAAAATACTTGCATAGAACAGCATCGTGATTCTCCCACTGTAGTATACACCTAACATAAGCTTTAACATGTTGAACAACAAAAGTAGTCCCATCAAAAATACTGTTTAATGCTGGTAAGTTGTATTTTGGAGGAATTCCTCTTAGTTGTACTTCCTGTGTGAAGGGAGTTCTTGCTGCTTCCTCAATAGCTTCATCAAGTTGTCTTCTTCCTCCCTCTCTTCTATTATTTATCATTCCCCTCATTTCTGCTAATTATCTTAAAATTTGCTCATTTGCAGCTGGGCTTTGTTCTATTGGCCTTTTTAGCGCACTTTCCCTTCTCCTGCGTTCTTTCTTTTCTTGTCTTGCGAGAGTTTGTGAATCTTTATCCTCATCATTATTTCGCCTTCTTCTACGATTTTCATCTTCATTCCCTTCCAAAATTCGCAATTGATTATGTCTTGCAATTTCTTCTCCACGAGTTTCTTCATTTCTCGTCATTTCTCTTCGTTGTCTTTCTATTCTTCTTTGTATTATGTCGTACTGTTCTTGAACATTATCATTCTCGCGATTTTGTGTACGTCTTCTTTCTCGATTATCATGATTATTTTGCCTTATTGCCTCCTGAAACTCCTGTTCTTCCATCTCTGCTCTCAACCTTTCTCTCTCGCAAGCTAGGCGTGCCTGTTCAGCATAATGTCTCTTAATTTCGTTCTCAATAATTCTTTGATTTCTGACATTCTCTCGCCCACATAATATTCTTCTACCCTCTTCTTGATTTTCTTCACCATCTTGATTATCTTCATTTCTTTGATTTTCAATATTTCATCTTTCATTCAAGGTTTCTCCACATGGATCATAACGATCGTTAATCTCCCTCTCTTCTCCCTGACATTGCTCTCTATTTGGATTTTGCGTTTTTTCTTGTACATTTTCTCTAACATTTCTTAAAAGAGAATTTCGACTTGGTATTTCTCTAAATGATCTTGAACTTGATCTAGTAGTACTTCCTGATCTTCTACTTTGTAATCTCAAATTATCCATTCTCAACTCGTGATTTTATCTTGTTAAATTTGCACGTTCTTCCGCCTCTAACATTCTTTCTTCTTGTGTTCTTTGTCTTAATTCCTCTGCTGTTTCATCTTCATCTTGATGAATCAACCCTTTTATTACCTCTTGATTTCTTCCTTCTCATCTTTCACCTCTTAATTGTCGATTTTCTTCTCCTTCCATCGAATCCGATCTCCATGTATGCACACTCACCCTATCATAATTCACACCTCTATTTTGTATTGGTATTGGTTGATTTGGTTGTTGAATTGGATTTTCCCCTTCATTCCTTGTTCTATTTCTTCTCGTTCTCATCCTTGAAGATTCTCCTAATTCACTTGTTTCTCCACCTGCAAGTCTTTTACTCCTTCTTACAGTTGTTGGTGGTTCTGATGTATTTCTTCTTCTTCTTTTTCCAGCCATTTCTTCAATTCTTTCAAATCTTCAAAATGTAATTAGAGATTTTGTAGCTTGATTCTCCCTGTTTTGGGGGCCAAAATGTAGTAGCAGGAATTCCTACACTACACCCCTATTAAGATTCTACAAAAATCTATGAGAAACTAGTTGGAGATTTGAAGAATTAAACGACACTTTATTATTTAGATCTCAGAAATGTTTACAGAAAATATTCAAACTCAGAAATACAACTTTCTTTCTAGAGTTTCTCTCTCCTCAAGACTTTCTCTACTCTAAAAAATACCTCTCCCTCTTCTGGACTTACTTGAGCCCTTTATATAGGAAATTACATAGTGGACGACAGCTAAGTTTTCCACTTCTTTCGGATCAATTTTGTGATCTCATCGCGGTAGTTACAATGTTAATTATCGCCAACTTTTATAATCATCGTGAAACAAACACGCTTTTATCATGCTTCTTCAATCGTCAGCTATTATGATATATTCTCATGACATTCGCCAAATGTCATTGAAGAATCTCACGATGATCTCGCAAAAGATGTCGTTAATATTGTAGGAACATTTGACCTTCTCGTAAAAGCGTCATTCTCATCCCAAGAATATGTTGTGGCGATATTCTGGTCCTACACATGGTATTGGGAATGATGCTATTACTATTACATGCCAAGCTCTCACGAATGTCTGCGATGCTTCTATACTAGTTGATAATGAGTCTCTTCATAGAATTTCAAGATCTATGACTCCCATCCTCTTAAATTCACTCAGCATTCTGGTATGTTCTCATTTATTTGCCACACTTGTGTATTCTCATTTCCTTGCCAGGTTTTAATTTATATTTATCTTGACAATTTTTTATTTTACTTCGCGGGCTGGTAGAGCTTCTTTTTCTGTTGCCTCAGACTTGGAGAGGAGACGTGCAACCTTTGAAAATAAGAATATTATTCTTCGCAAGAAGAATGAAAAATTAGAATCTGAGTCCGCTAATCATCACAAGAAGGATGAAAATCTGGAATCTGAAATTGCTAGTCTTCGCGAGAAGGTTAAGCAATTAGAAATTGAGGCCTCCTCTCAGTCAGATAAAGTTTCTAGTCTCCAAGCTGCGAATAATCAACTTTATGGTATGAAATTTCTCTTCTTTCTTCCACCCACCTGTCCTACGACTTTATCTTATTTGATTAATCATTCTTGCAAATGTTTATGGTCTCTCTGATGAGGCTTCAACCCTTCGTTCTTTCCCTACTTCTATAGATGATAACACTCTTCTTGAACGTCTTAAAAATTCGTTAAATAGTTTTCTAATGACCAAATTTCACCTCTCTCCATAGATGAACTCAGATCAAAATTTCGCCTCTTAGATGTTGAACATAGATTTAACTTGAGCTTAACCAACAAATTTAAACGCCATTATCATGATTCTAAAAAAGAAATCACCATTTTAAAAGCCAACTATACAAAATTTTCATATGCTAAGGGCCGTATTGCTAACCAAGGTGCTCAAGCTTTAGCAGATTTCCATAAGACTCTTCTCGATGTTTAAATTGAAAGAGATAGACTTATCTGTGAGAATAATACCCTTGTTGAAAGAGAAAACCAAGTTCGTTCCCGCCTTCTCATTAGTAATTATGATGAGTTTGCTTGGGCTGCGAAGATTCTTGATAATGGCAGAAATAATTTAGGTGTAGATGTTAGTCTTCAAGCTGAGCATTCTGCCTTGATTAAGGATATGATCTCTGAAAAAGAAGGTTGTTATTCTTGTTTTTCCACTAACCCGTTTTTTTTATAGATGAATCTCCACTATTTCACTAATATGTTGTCATTTGTTTGCAGCATATGAAGGAAATTTTTTCCAAAGAGTTAAAGCGTTGGAAGAAGAAAAAAGACAACTCGCAAAACTTATGTCTTCTCGCAACGAGAAACGTTCCAAGTTCAAGAAGCATTTACAGATTACTCTGGCGAATTTTAGTAACGTTCTTGTTGGTGTTCGCAACGATTCCATTAAGATGGTCTGTGATGATCATAAAATTCCTCATTCTACATATCCTTATCTCGCGGATGAAATACCAGAGAACGTTCCGAATCTTGTCATCTCTGATAGTGAAACTGAAGAGTATTTATCTCTTTCTCCTTGTAACATATTGCTGCGAATCTCTCAAGCTTCTAACATTCCTTGGTGTATAGATTTATTTTTGTTTCTATCTGCATACATTAGAAAACAATTCCTTTTTGCAATATGCTTAGTCAATATGAATATTAATTTTTAACTATCTGCGTAAATTTGTCATATAATGATGAATAACAATTTTATCATTCTGTTCATTCCCATACTTTCCTCTGTTATTCATCTGCAATATGAAAAATTGAGTAGATTAGTTTCTGAATAAGATCTGTATTTAAATTTTGGTCATAATCTCGCAGCCATTTCTTGCTCTTTTGTGTGGTCTTATTTTTCCTTCCTAATTAAAGGTCTTATTTAGCCACTTTTTGTTTTGGCGACAAAATCGCAGGACGTCCTTACATTTGCATGGAAGAACCCATTGATCTTGCATTATCCTTGTTTTTTCATTATTGTTGCGACAATATGACAGGCCTAAGCTTTCTCGCGAAAACAAAGCCCCATGACATTGCCGTCTTGCGATGAAATCACATGACGTCTTTACACTTTCATGTAAAAACCCATTGATCTCATCTTAAATTTTTTTCTCCGATTTTTGCCTCAGTATAATTGTTTCACAAATATGACAAGCCTAAATGTTCTTTCGAACATAAAGCCTCATGACATTTGCTTCTAAAGATACTTATCAGCTCTCTAATGGAGGGTGCCGCCCTTATCTCCCCCATGGTTGCCCCTTCAAGGATGCATACATCGGTCATACAAGACTAGATCCTCCCATCCGGTCTTAACAATAACCAGTTGTTTTCGCAGCCTCTTATCCTTTTTGCCCATATGGATTATAGTTACGAGACTGCACCCTAAGTGGGGTTTTCTTCGGGCCGAGTGCATCATATCCAAGACTTGCCAAGAATGCCCAGGGTAGGTTCATCCATCCCGGGCACTCTTGGCTCAACTGTGTACCTCGGCGCCTTGGTCATACTCTGCACCCCTTAGAAGAGACCCTTGGTCATCCAACTGTTAATATATATATATAGTTGGAAATCCAAGGTACCTCTCTTGGATGGGCTTTTATTGACCCCAAATCTCCATGACTCGGGTTCCAGCAGTGGTATAAGCTTATCTATGAGCCATGCAAAGAGATACACCCTTATATGACTCACTTTAGGTCTTACATTTGCATCTTGTGAAATTTTATTCGCGAACTAGGGTGTACGCCATAAAGGTTCGTCCCATTCTAGTATGTCATTCTTCTTTGATTTTCTCTTTTTGCATTTCATCTCTTGTATGAATTTTCAATTTCATCTTTTTCATTTAATTAAAACATTCTTTTAAACAATTTTCTTCAACAAATCATTCATACATCTCTTAAACTTCACAATTTAGAAATTTTACCTTTTTCTACTTATTATTTTCTGCTTCTGCTTTTTTGTTGCGTTTTGCTACTTTTTCTCCATCTGCGAGACACTCGCCCTCATTTGTTTTCATTGCTTTGTATTTTGTTTCACCTCTCCATTTATTTTCTCGCCATCCATTGGCTTCAACACAAGTTGACTTTGCAGTATTTCTTCTTCTCGCCGTTCTACTGTATCAACCATCAACCTTTCACTTCTTTACTTTTGTTTGATGTTATACTTCCAATTTATATTCTCCGCGGACCTTTCCTCGCAAGATTCCATATCAATTTCATAGAACTTTTTTCTATCAATCCAATCTCCCTTTATGACCCCAACACCTCTGGGATGAGGAAATTTAATGCACTGGTGGAAAGTTGACGCTACACCTAGAATCCCATGCAGACAAGGTCGGCCAATCAAGGCATTATAAGGAGATTCAACATCGACAACGCATAATAGAATTTTAGAAGATATCCCCTTCAGTGGAATTCGCATGGTAACTTCCCCTTTGGGCTTGTTGGCAGTACCATTAAAACCATAAATCTTATAAGTTGATGGTATCAGATCTTCATCTCTTCCTCCCATGGTATTGTAAGTATGATAAAACAATATATCCACTGAGCTTCCAGTGTCAATTAAAACTCAGTTAATGGCCCAAGAATCTTCAGCTTCAGCTTCATCATCCTCATTTTCTTCTTCATCTTCCTCTTCTTTCTGTTTTGGATTTATTTCTAATCTTACCACTAGTGGGTTGTCATGCATTTTGCCAGGATCAGGTACTTCTTATGCAGTAAAAGATATAGTTTTCTTTTGCCACTCTTCTAATGGCGAAGCTTTCACAATATTCATTATCTCTCTTCCATCCGTATCTCTCGCGAAAACTCTGCTTAAAACATTATCATGGAAGTCTTCTATTGTTTTGTATGAATGTATGATGGAGTTACAGAATAAATTCTTCGCTTTTGAGACAACTTCAATCACAAATGTTTCTCCTCTCTTTGTTGTATTCACTATGTGAATGTCTGGTGCTAGTGGTAATTGCTGAGATTGTGGATGTCCTTTTAGAAAATGATTTAGCTTTCCCTGATCTATCATCCTCAAAATTATTCTCTTTACATTACTGCATTCATTTATTGAGTGACCATGAAAATGATGGTAAGGGAAAAATTCTTGACTTCGGTTATTTGGATGTGGCTCTTTTCCCATATTCCAGGGTACGCGTATGTCCTCCATCAAAATTATAGCCTCCCAAATTTCTCTATACTAGCATTTAGTGGTGGCATCTTAATTTCTTCCCATATTATCTTCTGACTTCCTGAACCTCTATGGTAATTTTGTCTTTGTCCCCCATAGGTTTCTTGCGGTTGATCAAGTCTTTGAATTTTGTTGTTTCCACCTCGATTATAAAAGTTTATTTCCCTTTCAAATTCTTGTTGATCTATGCTTCCCATAGATACCAATTTCTGTTGATTATCATTCTTATTTTCTTGTTGTGTCTGTGAGGTGCTCGCCACAGTATTAATTATCTTGGGAAGTAAGCTTTCATTTGCTGCTATTGAACTGGTGTTCGCGATGTGATAAGCTTCAATTCTCGCAGTTCTGTCATAGAGATATCTCTCATCCACACTACCTGCCATCTCACTGCACATTGTCTTCCGTCTTAATGTAAAATGCTTTAGACTCTCGCCAACCCTCTGTTTTAACCCAAACATATCTTCAATTCCAGGTCGCGAAGAATTTTTACTTATGTATGCTCTCAAGAATGTAGTATGTAAATGATTGAATGAAGTTATAGTATTTTTGGGTAGACCCTCAAACCACTTTAGCGCCTCACCAGTTAAGATTGATGTAAAATATTTGTATAATACATCATCATGGTTTTCCCACTGTAGCATACTCCTAACATAGGATTTGACATGTTGAATAGCACAAGTAGTTCCATCAAAGATACTGGTTAACGCTGGAAAATTGCATTTTGGGGGTATTCCTCCTAATTGTACTTCTTGGGTGAATGGAGTTTTCGCAACTTCTTCAATGGCCTCATCAAGTTGCCTTCTACCTCCCTCTCTTCTGTTATTTAGCATTCCCCTCATTTCTGCTAATTCTCTCAAGATCTGTTCATTCCCAGCTGAATTTTTCTCCATTGTTCTTTTCAGTGCAGCTTCCCTTCTTCTATGTTCATGTCTTTCTTGCCTTGCGAGATTTTGTCCTTCTTCTTTAGCATCTTCATTCTTCCTTCTCCCGCGATTTTCTTCTTCGCCTCCTTCTTGAATTCGCAACTGATTATGCCTTCCGTTTTCTTCTCTGCGATCTTCTTCATTTCTCATCATTTCTCTTCGCTATGTTTCTGTTCTCCTTTGTATTCTATCATATTCCTCATTGATATTATCATTGTTATGATTTCGTGTGCGTCTCCTTTCTCGATTATCATGGTTATTCTGACGTATTGCTTCTTGAAATTATTTTTCTTCCACTTATGCTCTCAATCTTTCTCTTTCGCAAGCTAGACGTGCTTGTTCAGCATAATGTCTCTCAATTTCATACTCAATTATTCTTCGGTTTATTTGAGTTTCTTGCTCATGTAATATTCTCCTACCTTCTTCTCGGTTTTCTTCACCATCTTGGTTATTTTCACCCTCTTGATTTCTATTATCACGTCTACCATCCAAAGTTTCACTGCATGGAATGTAGCGATCATTAATCATCTATTCTCCTCCATAATGTTGCTCTTCATTTGGATTTTGCATTTCCCTTTGAATATTTTCACCATCATTTCTGACAGGAGAATTTTTCCTTGTTTCTTCTCTAAATGACCTTGAACTTGACCTTGCAGTACTTCTTGATCTCCTATTTTGTAATCTCATGTTCTCCATTCTTAACTCATGATTTTGTCTTGTTAAATTTGCGCGTTCCTCCGCCTCTAATCGTCTTTCTTCATGCACTCTTTGTCTTAACACCTCCATTGTTTCAATTTCGTCATCTCCATGAATTAATCCTTCAACCGCTTCCTGATCACTTCCTTCTCGCCTTTTACTCCATAATTGTCGATTTTCTGTTTCTTCTATTGAATCTGACCGCCAAGTATGCACACTTACTTTATCATAATCAATAGTTCTGTTTTGTACCGGTGTTTGCTGATTTGGCTGTTGCACTTGATTTTCTCCATTATTCATTTGTTCCTCCTCCTGCAAGTCTTTTATTCCTCCTTACGGTTGTTGGTGGTTCCGATGTATTTCTTCTTCTAGCCATTTTCCCAATTTTGATGTATTACTACAGATTACATAAAAATCTTCTTCAATTTCTTCAAATTCTTACAAATCAAAATTTCAATCTTTTCTTAGAAACAGTCCCTGTTTCTAGCGCCAATATGTAGTTGCAGGAATTCCTACACTACACCCCTCACAAGAATTCATAATAATCAAGACATGTTTGAAGATTAAGAACAACACTTTTATTAATTGATTCTCAGAAATGTTACAAGAAATGGAACAAATCAAGAATACAACCACTCTCTTAAACTTTCTCAACACTCTAAAATTGATATCCCCTTCTGAGTCTATTAGTTCTATTTATATAGGGAAGTTACATAATGGATGACAACTGTAGTAGCAGGAATTCCCACACTACATCCCTATTAAGATTCTACTGAAATATATGAGAAACTAGTTGAAAATTTGAATAATTAAACGACACTTTGTTATTTAGATCTCAGAAATGTTTACAAAAGATACTCAAACTCAGAAATACAACTTTCTTTCTAGAGTTTCTCTCTCCTCAAGACTTTCTCAACTCTAAAAAATACATCATCCCCTTCTGGATCTATTGGAACCCTTTATATAGAAAATTACATAGTGGACGACAGCTAAGTTTTCACCTTCTTTCGGGATCTATTCTGCGATCTCATCGCGGTAGTTGCAATGTTAGTTATCACCAACTTTTGTAATCATCGTGAAACAAACACGCTTTTATCATGCTTCTTCAATCGTCAGCTATTATGATGTTCTCTCATGACACTCGCCAAATGTCATTGAAGAATCTCACGATGCTCTCGTAAAGATGTCGTTAATATTGTAGGAACGTTTGATCTTCTCGTAAAAGCGTCATTATCATCGCAAGAATATCGTTATGGCGATATTCTGGTCCTACATCTTGCCTCTTCTCATATCTTTTCTGCGAAGAAGAGAAGATCGTGAGCATAAATTGCTGCAATCGCCTATCTTTTCACCTTAATCTTTATTCTGACACGTTTTTATGCTTTTCGCCAGTTGTCGTCATGTAATTTTTTCTTCCATCTATTTTTCGACACGTCAATTTAAACCGCTATAATCTGACCATTCACGTCCTTTCATTGTATTAATTACATTTACTTTCTCGAGAAACTTCTTCTCCTATAAATACCTCTTTCATTCTTCTCTTTTTACTATCTTTTTCTTTATTCTTCTCTGCAAATTTTATTGTTCTTCCACAAATTGCGCATCTGCTATTTTCGCCATTTCTTCCTTCTTTTTCAATCTTTCCCTTCATTCCCATACTTTAAAATGGTTGTTGTTGGTGCTAAAAACTTGAATGCCTTCAACGAGATGCAAGAAAAACTCAAAGGCAAAGGGTTTAATTTATCTCTAATCCCAAGTCAAAGTTCTAAATCTGAACTTTCTCACAAATTATTTTCCAATTATCAACTCTCTCGCAAAAAAATCATAGTATCGCTAGGCCAACTTGAAGCTGGTCTTCCACTTCCTCTTTACGATCCAGAACTTCCATTATTTTACCAGATAATTTCTGAAGAGAGGTTTTCGCGAGCAGTATATCAACTAGGTGGAGACTGTATTAGGTTATTACTTGAATATGCCTCTCGTGGCGCTGCGATATTCTGAAGATGATAAAAATCTTCAATATAAACAAATTCCAATTAACCCTACAGATTATACTGTAGAGAATTTTTTTAGAAATTACAAGATAGTCCCTATGAAGAGGGATAGCACCTGTTGGGGTGTTCACTTGAAGAAAGAAAAACTCGCTGTTGAAGAAGCTCTTATGCTGGATATCTATTTTCATACAAAAACCAATCATGGCCCTCGCCATTCTAGTGATGATAAGTGGTTTATTTTTCCACTATGTCTTGAAGGTCCTTATATATCTGGTTCTCTCCCACTTCCCGCGAATCTCTCTTAATATGAGCCATGGGTTTTCAACTGGCCTGATAGATCTACAGATGTATATTCTCTTAACTTATTGCATTGTTATTATTTACTATCTTCTTCATATTTTTACATTCTCTCTAATTTCTCCGTTGTCTCGCAGATTAACAAAATGAAGCTCAGCTACCAAAAATTTAGCAAACCCAGCACTCTTTTAGCTCTTAAATCCTTCACAGATGAAGTAAAAAATATTCCTTAACTAGTCTTAACAATATATTGTTGCCCCTATTTCTTATCTTTATCTGTGCTCGCAGGAAATTGAAGAATTAGAACCAATTCCTGCGAAAACCAAAGAGAAGTCTACAACTATTCCCAAGGGAAAATCCACTGCTCCTTCTAAAGGAAAATCTATTGCCCCTCGCAATTAGGAATCTGGCGATCCTCCTTTAAAGAGAAGGAAAACTCAACACCCTTCTTCTTCAGCTTCTCCATGATGAGTGCCAAATATTGCATATTCATACACCTTTTCATTGGCACTTAACTCATCTTTCGCGCTTCAAAGTCATATATTATCCCAAATTCTGCATTCTTACCATCTTCAAGAATAAATATTTGTATTAATTAATTTTGTGTTTTTAAGTACTAAATAAAGCTTGGAAGAATTGAGAAGACAAAAGAGAAGAAAGTTGGAAGCGTTGCAACCCGCTCGCGCATCAGTGGCAACATGTTTACAAATTCATGGGATTAAAAAAACCCATGATCCAAAACCCATGATCCAAAACCCAAGACCCAAATCCATTTCCACCTCACCCCCATTGGATTCTTTCCAAAACATCCACCTCACCCCCATTGGATTCTTTCCAAAACATCCACCTCACCCCCATTGTATTCCATTCTATCTATCAATTAAGAAAACATGTTTTGTTTAATTGTTGAGTGGTTGCTACAGTAAAATTCGAATCCAAAGTGTGAGAGAGTTTTTGTGTATAAATAGAGAGGGTTGTTGTGTTGAAAACTCATCCAAGAATAGCTTGTTCATGTTAGTTTATCAAATTTCAATTTTGTTGTAATGTTCTCCATGTTCTAATTTCATTTACTAGGGTTTAGATGAAGCCCTAATCTCATTGGTATGTATTCATATCTTGTATCTTGTTCTTGAAAGTTTAGAATTGTTTAAAGATATAATTTAATCCAAGTTTTTCAACATCTTGCTCTCACAATGTATGCCATGTATCCATTGTAGTTAGAATATCTCTATGTTGATTATGCTACAACTCATGCTTAACCAAATATTGATCTTTAGATTAGTTGTGCTTAATTAGACAATTAATGCTTCGGAGAAATACTTTAGTTGTGATTAAATTATCCATTGGAGAAACACCTTAGTTATACGGTAGACATGAATCTACTATAAGGACAAGAATAATATTACAAGTTGAATGCATATCATAGGTTATTGGTGGATTTGAATACCCTAGTATCCATATTATCATTGTTTACATATCTTGTTATTTGCATCTTTTACTTTTATTATTTCTGTCACTTGAAAATCATATCGTCGTATCGACAAAAACAAACCCCCTTTGGTTACTCTCTGAATCAGTTCTTAGTAAGGATTTAAAATAAACTTCTACACTCTCCAAGTCTCTGTGGTTCGACCTGTGCTTGCCCTGTGTTGCTTGTCGACACTGTGCACTTGTAGTATACACAATAGTAGGTATCTTTCCGAGCCTACCTAGTTTTTGGCGCCGTTTCCGTGGACTCGGTAGTGGTGTAGTTCATTTTTCATCTCCTGTCACTATTCATTTTTCATCTCCTGGAACTGGTCACATATTGCTATTCACATATCACTGTAGCCTAATTACTGTAGCAGCGCAACTATTCACAATCAATTTTACACTTTTTTTTTTTTTTTCTTAATTTTGCTTTTTCTTTAAAACTTCGAAACCCAAACTACCTCTTTTGAGCTCAACAGGTGCCTGAGTAGCTATTGTAAAGGCGAAGGAAAGGAAGCGGAAGAAGTTTTTATTTTAATAATAAAAAAAAAAGAGTTTATTTTAATTATCTATTTTTAGTTTGTATTAGGATTCCTCTACTCTTGTAATTTTCTTTTTCTTTTGCATTTTTTATTTTTGGACTTTGGACTTTGGACATTCTATTTTTATTTTTATTTTTAAACCCTACGGAAGGGTAATATTAAATATCAAACTGTTTGCAGAGAAGGACGGTGATTACAATATCACCTCGGCCCCTCGGGTTCGTTCATGACATAGGAGTCGTGGCCCGAGTCGACAACAACGGTTCATCCCCCGTCTGGAACGGGAGGTAAGTTTGTCGAAACACTCGCGAATCCCTTGTTAGCGAGTTACTGTATTCCTTCGGTTGCATATATGTCGAGGACTTGAATACGGCTGCTTTATTTTCCTAGTAAAGGGCAAGGACTGGCCATACAAGATAAGGGTTCGGATTTCATCACCGTTCTCTTCTTGCCCGCCTTAGGAAAACGATACATACGCGAACCTAAGCTTTAAAATTTGAAATAGAACGAGACCTATAAGGTAACGAGCTTAGTAGGAAAGTCGTTCGGAAAATATTGGTTACTTTTTAAGCATACTTCGAAGTTCATGATAGTTTCTGAAAATTGAATGCGTGACTGCACCGCCTTGGAATGCGGTGAGGCCTTGGGTATCAAAGCTCCTGTAGCTTCCCTCGCCTCTATTCAATTTACTTAAACTCAGATTGATTCCAGAAGGGTTTGCTCAGATTGTAACGAATTCCCTTTCGAAGGATTAGAAGCTGGTCTAGAAAACAATCTAAGAGGAACCATCATGCTTTTTGTTTGCTAGAAATCAGTAGGTTTTCTGTGGTAGAGTCATCCTTGTTTGCGATTGCATAGAACTTCCCTTCCGTTTATGATTTTTCTTCTTTTATTTTGTTTTTCTAATGTATGCCCGAGGTAATTAGAGAACGGGCTTAAAAAAAAAAAAAAAAAAAAAAAAAAAAAAAAAAAAAAAAAAAAAAAACCAATAATGAAAAAAAATTATATTGGTCTGTTTTCAGTGTGTACATCCCAATCTCTGCAACAAGCCTAGTGCTAGTTAAAGATCATGTCAGGATTCTGGTCTGCAGGTGGGGATGGAAACAAATCCATCAGAGAGCTTGCTTACGGGCATGCTTCACATTATGAAACTCCAACAGACCATGATGTCACTAGTTATAGGGATTATTATGGACATTTTCACAGTCCTGAGCATCAATACATGGACCCTAATAACTACTCACACATGTATCATCCACCACAGGGTGAAAATGAACATCTTTACAGTGCCCAACTCTCACAATCATCACTTTTGGACCAGTTAGAAGCTGGAACTGCAGCTTTAGAAATGCAAATGCATGAATCTGTCGCATATAATTCGTCTAGGCAATCTGAAATCTATGCTTGTACCTTATGTGGAGGCTTAGGCCATCTTGCTGAGAATTGCTATATTTTGCATGATTTTAGGCAATCTAGAGAATATCATGAAAATCCAAAATATGAAATTCCAACAGATTACAAAGCTGATAGTCATTGGGACCATAATCAACCTTTCGAAGGTTGCGATCAGTATTTTGTAGACCCTAATGACCCTGCACTCATGTATCATCCACCACAGTGGGAAGTTGAAAAATTTTGTACTTCTCAATCTGTGGAGGAAAATCTCATCGAACAAAATAATGCTAGGAGTGTATTGCATGATAAACCATATAGCATTGATTATGAATTTCCTACTGTTGATGACTCTCCTTTCATTGAACAACATAATGAAATTTTAGAATTTAATCAAAACCTTGTGCAATATCAAACGTTAACTGACCAAAGGTTTGCAAGTTTAGAACTCAAAATGAGTCAAATCCTTGATGCTCTAAATGAGGAGAGGGAGGAATTTCAGGGTGAAATGAATGTTAGTCCTAATGAATTACATTCTGAAAATAGTGTGTTTAGTCCTACTGCTAATGTTAAAAATGAGCCTAATCTAGAGGTAAATGACTGGACTAGAGACACTAGAATTTTGAATAGGACATTGCATTCATGTATTTTTGATGATGAGGATGATGATGATGTTATGTTAGAAGAACATGTTTTTGCTGAAAATATTGTTGAACCTTTGGGTTCAGAGACATTAGGCTTCTCTGCCTCGACCTTAATGAATGATGTTTCTTCTAGTATTCTATATACATGTGATACTGATCTTGAGCCTGTGGAATTGTCCTGTGAAAAAGAGCATGACACATATCTTGTGTCTGACTTAGAAAATGCTGAATCTTCTGTAGACACCAATGATATTATGCATGAAAATAACTTTGATGTGTCTGATTCTATGCCTAAGTCACACTGTGATGTTTCTTGTGATATTCCTATGCATGAAACTAAAGTTGTAGTGGATGATTGTGAACTGGGTCTTATTGATTTGTTTTATGAGCATGAGCATGATGTTGTACTTGTTTCTGACTTAGGGAAAGCTGAATCATATAGTAATAATAATATAGATAAAAATAACTTGGAGAGTTATGATTCGATGCTTAAGTCACAACATGACTTTCTTAGGGTAAACCGAGAGGTTGTCAAACCCATTTTGTGGACAAGTCCAAGCTTTGGATTGGAACTGTGTGCCTCTCAAGTCCTCTTGGACTATTTTGCAGCTAAATATAATACCTTTGATGAGCCACAGTTGGAGTTTACTCATGTCTCTCCATCCATACCTGACAAAATCCACTTTGAACTAGATCTTGTGCATGTTGCACCCCTGAAATTATTAGATTTTGTACCCAAAGTATATCTATTGAAAAATCTAGGTTTGGGGGTAACTCATTCACATATGCAGTCTCACTTGCATTGCTGTCCTGTTATAATTGTGTAAGGCTGTTGATGTTTCCGCACTATGTCTTTTGGGTTGATCCTCAACTTTTTAGATTGTTGGTACATGGTGAGTCATCATTGTATAATCTAGTAGGTAAAATTTTGAATCTTGTTGATATATTTGTGTGCTAACCAAACTTTTTGTCTTGCGCTCATATTGTTTGCTTTCAAAGCATTCATTCAATTATGGCTAGCACCACCCTTTTTGGCATCTGGTAATCTCTTTCCTTTGAATCTGTTTTGTTCTCATGTTTTGTTGTTTCTGTTATCTTTTGAAACATTGAGGACAATGTTAGATTTAGGTTTGGGGGAGTATTTGCATATCGTCTTCTATGACCAGCTGTGGAGCGGGTCTTTTGTAGGGTATTTTGTAGAGTGTTTTATATGACCAGCTGTGTAGCGGGTCTTTTGTAGAATCCTTTGTAGTCTTTTGCATTTTTTTTATGACCAGCTGTGGAGCGGGTCTTTTGTAGTCTTTTGCATGTTTTTTTTTTGTTATCTGATGACCAGCTGTGGAGCGGGTCTTTTGTAGTATGTTATCTGATGACCAGCTGTGTAGCGGGTCTTAAAATATATATATATATATATATATATATATATATTGGTTACAAATTTTCATGGTTCTACGAAATTCCGAAGTTCATCATCTACAATTGAAGACCGAAGACGAAGACATTTCTATGGATGCTCTGAAATTGGAGAAGGTTTTGTGGGTACATCTTTGGTAGGCCCTCACGAGACTACAACTCGTCCACTAGGGACACCTAGGGGTTTAAAGGCTTAGTGCATACGCTAAATGCATTCGAGAGACCAGCGACAGTGGTATAGTTAGGATTTCTGGATTTCTGTTTCACTTGAGGACAAGTAAAATTCAGGTTTGGGGGTATTTGATGAGTGCCAAATATTGCATATTCATACACCTTTTCATTGGCACTTAACTCATCTTTCGCGCTTCAAAGTCATATATTATCCCAAATTCTGCATTCTTACCATCTTCAAGAATAAATATTTGTATTAATTAATTTTGTGTTTTTAAGTACTAAATAAAGCTTGGAAGAATTGAGAAGACAAAAGAGAAGAAAGTTGGAAGCGTTGCAACCCGCTCGCGCATCAGTGGCAACATGTTTACAAATTCATGGGATTAAAAAAACCCATGATCCAAAACCCATGATCCAAACCCAAGACCCAAATCCATTTCCACCTCACCCCCATTGGATTCTTTCCAAAACATCCACCTCACCTCCACTGGATTCTTTCCAAAACATCCACCTCACCCCCATTGTATTCCATTCTATCCATCAATTAAGAAAACATGTTTTGTTTAATTGTTGAGTGGTTGCTACAGTAAAATTCGAATCCAAAGTGTGAGAGAGTTTTTGTGTATAAATAGAGAGGGTTGTTGTGTTGAAAACTCATCCAAGAATAGCTTGTTCATGTTAGTTTATCAAATTTCAATTTTGTTGTAATGTTCTTCATGTTCTAATTTCATTTACTAGGGTTTAGATGAAGCCCTAATCTCATTGGTATGTATTCATATCTTGTATCTTGTTCTTGAAAGTTTAGAATTGTTTAAAGATATAATTTAATCCAAGTTTTTCAACATCTTGCTCTCACAATGTATGCCATGTATCCATTGTAGTTAGAATATCTCTATGTTGATTATGCTACAACTCATGCTTAACCAAATATTGATCTTTAGATTAGTTGTGCTTAATTAGACAATTAATGCTTTGGAGAAATACTTTAGTTGTGATTAAATTATCCATTGGAGAAACACCTTAGTTATACGGTAGACTTGAATCTACTATAAGGACAAGAATAATATTACAAGTTGAATGCATATCATAGGTTATTGGTGGATTTGAATACCCTAGTATCCATATTATCATTGTTTACATATCTTGTTATTTGCATCTTTTACTTTTATTATTTCTGTCACTTGAAAATCATATCGTCATATCGACAAAAACAAACCCCCTTTGGTTACTCTCTGAATCAGTTCTTAGTAAGGATTTAAAATAAACTTCTACACTCTCCAAGTCTCTGTGGTTTGACCTGTGCTTGCCCTGTGTTGCTTGTCGACACTGTGCACTTGCAGTATACACAATAGTAGGTATCTTTCCGAGCCTACCACTCCACTAATCCTAGAAAATTTAAATATTGATGCTGAAAGGGATGATGATTTTAATGATGGCGTCCCCTCCATAAATGATTCTTCTCCTTCTGATTCTTCAATGACTCAGCTATCTATGCTTTTTGGCGATCCATCTCGTGGAGTTGCAAATGAGTATGGAGATGAAACTCTTAACGAGATAGCCGAAGCACTCGTCAAAGTTTGCGATGCTCCAATTTTAGCTGATAATGATTCTCTTCGCGGGGTTTCACGATCGCTAACTCCAAGTTTCCTAAATGCACTTGGTAACCTGGTATGTTTTCTCTTAATTGTCTTATTATTTTTTGCCAAATCTCTTTTACTTATAAAGTTCCATCGTAGGTTGGGAGAGCTTCTTTTGCTATTACTTCCGATTTGGACAACAGGCATGCTAATTATGAGAAGAAAATTGTTAATCTTCGCCAAGATAAGGAAAAGCTTGAAGTTGAAGTTGCCGAGCTTCGCAAGAAAAATAAGCTTCTGGAGACTGATGCCTCAGCTGACAAAAAAAAGATCGCTGATCTTGATAAAGCTCATCAAAAACTATATGGTATAATCTATTTTCTTTATTTCTTAATTCTTCTTTCCCATCACAACTTATTCAAGCAACCATTTTGCAGATGTTTATGGTCTTACTGATGAGGCAACACTCCTCCAGTCTTTTCCTGATCCTATAGATGACAACACCCTTCTTGCTCGTCTTAATAATTCTCTAAGTAACTTCTCAGATGATCAGATGAAATCTCTTTCTTTTGAGGAGTTTAAATCCAAATTTAACCTCTTGAAAATAGAGCATAGATCTAATTTAAATTTAACCCACAAGTTTAAACGTCTTTATCTTGACTCAAAGGAGGAAATAAATAGATTAAGAAGTAGGAATAGTGATCTTATTGACGAAAAAGATCTTGCAATCAAGAATGGCGCTAAGACCCTAGATGATTTCCATAAAACTCTTCTTAATGTTCAAATGGAGAGAGATAAGCTTATTTCTGAGAACAAGAATCTTTTTGCGATGGAGACTCAAGTTCGCTCTCGCCTTCTTATTAGTAGCGATGATGAATTTTCTTAGGCTGCGATGGTCCTTAACAATGCCAGAAATACTTTAGGTGTAGATGTTAGCCTTCATACTGAACAAGCAGCTTTAATTAGAGATATGATTTCTGAAAGAGAAGGTTGCTAACTGTTTCACTCTGTTAACTTCTTGTTTCTATTTTTCTTCTTTGTAAAATTTCTAATCTGTTTTTTTATTCTCGCAGAATCTGAAGAGAGACATCGTGTAAGGATAGGAGAACTTGAGGATGAAAAACATCAAATCGCGAATAATCTTGATGCTCGCAACGAGAAATATTCACGATTGAAAGCACAATTTGGAATTACCAATGCAAATTTCAATAGGTCTCTCATCATTACTCGAAACAATTCCACTAAACAAGTTTATGACAACCATGGGATTTTTCTCTCTCTATATCCTGATCTTTCAGAGGAATTACCATCACAAATTCCAGATCTCGCTATTTCTGATACTGATGTAGAAGCTGACGATAATGAAGATGACGATAACGATGAAGAAAAAAGCTCTGATGGTGAAGAAAAATCTGATGAGGAGAAGAAATCTGACGAGGAAGAGAAATCTGATGAAGATGGAGATAACAATGTTGATAAATGAAACAATGTATCTAACTAGTTTTATTTCTTCTTCTTCTTTTTTTTTGTAAATTCTGTATACTTTTCTCTTTTTCCTTGATGTAATATTGTTGCGAGCTTCTTGAATTTGTTTCCACTTGCTTCAATTTAATGCATAAATTTCTTTTCCTCCATCTATATGAATTAAAAAACAATCCTTTTCTGTAATATAATTAATCAATATAATTGATATCTGTTAATTATCTGTGTCTCTAAACAATGTCCATATAATTTTCTCATATGATGATGAATAATAACTTCGTTATTCTATGCATTCCCATACTTTCCTCTGTTATTCATCTGCAATATGAGAAAGTTAGTGACATTTTAAATAGTAGATGTAAAAGTATACGTTGTTTCCACATTTGCAATGAAATTATTGGAGAATCTCATAATTTTTATGGTTCTATCGCAAACATTAAAATCTCGTGATTTTATTTCTGCGATCTTTTGGTCTTATTATGCCTTCCTACTTAAAGGTCTTACTTTGCCACACTTTTCTCTTTTTGCGCCAAAATCGCAGGACGTCTTTACATTTTCATGTATTGACCCATTGATCTTGCCTTATCTTAGTATTATAGCCTCTTCAGGATACTTGTCACACAACAATATGACAGGTCTAAATAGTCTTGCGAATGTAAAGTCCCATGACATTGCTGTCTTCGCAATGAAATCGCAGGACGTCTTCACATTTTCATGTAAAAACCCATTGATCTCATCTTAACTTTTTCTCTTATGGCTTTTTGCCTCTGTATAATTTACGTCACGCGACAATATGACAGGCCTAAATGATCTTGCGATCTTAGCGCCCATGGCATTGTCGTCTTAAGATACTTATCAGCTCCCTAATGGAGGGTGCCGCCCTTATCTCCCCCCTGGTTGACCCTTCAAGGAGGGCACATCGGCCATAAAATACTAGCTCCTCCCATCCAGATTTACCAACAACCAGTTGTTTTCGCAGCCTCTTGTCATTTATGCCTATATGGCTTATAGTTATAATACTGCACCCTAAGTGGGGTTTTCTTCAGGCCAAGTGCATCATAGCCAAGACTTACCAAACATGGCCAGGGTAGGTTCATCCGTCCCGGGCACCCTTGGCTAAAAAGTGTACCTCGGCGCCTTGGTCATACTTTGCACTTCTTGGAAGAGATTCTCAGTCGTCCAACCAGGGTATAACCTTATAAAGCTGGAAATCCAACATCTCTCTCCCGGATAGGTTTTCTTTAACCCCAACATCTGTATGACTCAGGTTCCAGTAGCGGTATAACCTTACCCCTTAATCATATAAAGAGATACCCCCCTTATAACGTGCTTGTAGGTCTTACATTTGCCTCTTACGAAATTGTATTCGTGAACTAGGGTGAACGCCATAAAGGTTTGTCCTATTCTTTAAATCTCTGCGAAATTTTATTCGTATTTCTTAAAAATTCTTGCGAGATATTCTTGCGAGCTCTATGTATCCATTAAAATTTCTTGTCTTTTGATCTTCTTTTTTACAATTTTATTTTGTCCATTCAAACAGAATATTTTTTGAAATCTATTTTACCTTTCTACTTACTATTTTTTGATTCTTCCTTTCTTTCATGTTTTGTTGGCTTTTCCCTTTCTGTGAGCTGCTCGTTATGTACTTCTTCTTATTGTAATTTCATCTTTCTCATCATTTGTCCTTCTACTTATTGTTTTCCCGCGAGGATCTCGCCATTTCCTCCTTTTGTACTCTTTGCATCTGCACTTTTGCTGCGCTTTGTTATTTGCTTGATATTTGCGAGAGTCTCGCTATCCATTTCTTCCTTCTTCTCTATTGAATCAACCATCAATCTGTTACATCTCTGTTTCTGCTTAATTTTGCACTTCCAATTGTTATTCTTCCCTGCTCTTTCCTCACAAGATTTGATATCAATCTCGTAACATTTCTTACTTTCTCCCCAATCTCCTTTAATTACGCCAACACCATTTGGATGAGGGAATTTAATGCACTGGTGGAAGGTAGATGCAACACCTAATATCCCATGTAACCAAGGATGTCCAATCAAGGCATTATATGGTGATTCAATATCAACAACACAGAATAAGATTTTGGAAGACATCCCTTTTAACGGAATCCTCATTGTGATCTCCCCTTTAGGTTTGTTGGATGTACCATTAATACCATAAATCTTATATGTTGATGGTATTAAATCTTCATCTTTTCCACCCATGGTTCTATAGGTATGATAGAATAAGATATCTACAGAACTTCCAGTGTCAATTAAGATTCTATCAATAGCCCATGATTCTTCTACTTCACTGTTATTTTCTTCATCTTCTTTTTCTGTTTGTCTTGGTTTTATTTCCAACAGTACCACCAATGGGTTATCATGCAACTCGCCAGGTTCTGGTACCTCTTGTGCTGTAAAAGAAAGAATCTGTTTCTATCATCCTTCTAATAGCGAGACTCTCGCGATATTCATTATTTCTTTTCATCCATATCTCTAGCGAAAACTCTACTTAGGACATTATCGTGAAAATATTTGATGGTTCTGAAAGAATGTACAATAGAATTGCAAAACAAATTCTTTGCTTTGGCTCCAACTTCTATGACAAAAGTTTCTGCTCCTTTTACATTATTCACTATGCGATTTTCGGGTGGTGGTGGTAATTGTTGCGATTGTTGATGCCCTCTCAGAAAATGATTTAGCTTTCCTTGATCAATCATTGTTAGGATTATCCTCTTCACATTTCTGCAGTCATTTATCGAATGGCCATGGAAATGATGATAAGGACAGAACTCTTGATTACAATTATTAGGATGTGGTTCCTTCCCCATGTTCCATGGCGATGGTATATCTTTCATTAAAATGATAGCTTCCCAGATTTTCTCCACACTAGCATTGTAGTTGCAGGAATTCCCACACTACACCCTATTCAATAATTTATCAATATTTATGACATAATTTGAAGATTAAAGACACTTTTTCATTAATTTGATCCTAAGGAATTACAGAAATCAAGAACACAGAACACTTGATAAAAGATTTTCTCTCTCCTAAAAACTTTCCTAGCACTAAAAAATTCATCCCCCACTCTGGAATTATTCATCTCCTTTATATAGGTATTTACATAATGGATTACAGCTCATGACATCTCATTTACAGCTAAGATCCCCTTCAATTTCGGATCTGAGTAACTGCGATAAATCGCAGTTAGCACCGCCTTTATCTTTCGCAGGTTTTATTGATATATCGCAGACATGTCACACTTTCTTCGTGTTTCCGTCGTTTTCAATCATTACGTCATTGTTTAAGTCATCTTTGTATGTCTCGCAGAATATCATTGATGTATCGCAGAACAGTCGTTTATTACCGATGTATCACAGTATTGTTGTTTATTTTGCAGGAATATTGTTGTGACAATATTCTGATCCTACATCTTGCCTCTTCTCATATCTTTTCTGCGAAGAAGATAAAGATCATGAGAATTTAAATTTTTTAATTTGCCACAACTCCTTATCTTTTACCCGACAAAGTTCCCTACTTTACGCTTTTACTACTGACACGTGTCAATCTTTACCGATTAACCCGGTTACCCATCCTTCATCTATAAATAATGTCCCACTCGAGAGTATTTCTTTCTTCTTTCACTTTCTCTTTTTTCTTCAACTTTCCCTTTTTCTTGTCTGCAACTTTTTCTCTCCTGGTATCCTTCCTGCTGCTGCTCTAATGGAGACTCAAAGGTATGTTCTTATTTTGAATCTTACTTTGTTCATGTTATGTTATCTTTATCGCCCCATTTTCTTCATATTCCCCATATTTTATCATCTTTTTCAGTAACACCACTTCTCAGATTAAAGTTACTATCAAAAACCCTAACCCTAAGGGTTCTCAGAAAAGGCGTGTTTGGAAGACGAAAAGATCTGAGGATGATAAGGTAGTAAGAAACATCTATTCCTTTGAAATAACAATATTGTTGCCTCTGTTTCTTATCTACATTATTATTCGCAGAATGAAGAGAATATTCCTAAACCTCTTAAGCGTTCTCGTCAAGTTAAAGCTCTTTCAGATGAAGTGGATATTTTTGAATTTTTACCTGCAAAACCTGTTCCGTCGCAAGATAAATCTTCTTCTTATCCTTGCGTGAATTTCAATACCCATATTACTTCTTCATCAACCCTTAATAAAGTTATTGATACTAATATTCCTATCTCTGATAATCCCAACATTTTAAAAACTGCGATGGATGAATCTATGATAGTTGGAAATAAATCTGTGACGAATGAAACTGCGGTGAATGAAACTATAGTAAATGAAACGACGGTTAATGAGGCTTCGGTGAATGAAGTCGTAGATAATGAAACTATGGTAAACGAAGCTGCAATTAAGGAAGCTGCGGTGGATGATGTTGCGGTGAATGAAACTGTAACTGCGACCAATCAAATTCCTTCTTCCATTCTTACTATCGCCAAAACTTCTTCCTCTACTTCTCTTCCTTCTTCCCAAGAAATAGCAACATGGGTTGAAACTGCTTTTCAAATATTATCTGAAGTTTTAAACGATGCTATGAAATCTTCTTCAGATCCTGCGAAACATGATGTTTATATGATTCTAAGCAAGCATCTTGGGTCTTGCGGTTCTTCATCTTCGTTAACTGCCTTAGAAGATGAGGTTGAAACTTTGAAGAAGAATCTTCAAGCAAAAACTTTGGAGTGTGAACTTCTCGATCATAAGCTTCACAATTCTGAATTAGACTGTGAGATTCTTCGCAGCAGAAATGATGATCTAAAAGGTATAACTTTCTTGCTTCTGCTTTTGCCTCTGTAAATATTTGCTTTTTTATGTACTCAATTTTCCTTTATTTATTAGTTGATGCATATTTAGCTTCAAAACATAACCAATTAATGAAGATACTTGAGTGGGAAACAATCGCTGCTGAGGCCCGTATTGGGAAAGAATCTTGGAAGAATCAATTTGATAAATTGAATGTTCTTCACACATACTCAATTGACGAGATAAATAATCTTAAGAATGAGAACAACCAGCTAATTCATGAACGAGATCAACTAATTCATGAACGAGATCGTCTAAATAATGAAGCCACCCAACTTTTATATTCTCTAAATCAAATTAACTTGAGGGTGGAATCTTTATCAGATGAAAACAGAGTTTTATCCCAAGAGAAACGTAGTTTTGTGGATAGAACAAAGATTTATTCGCAGCAATTAGACAATCTACAAAAGTTGTGTAAGGACCAAGAGCAATCCCTTCGTGCACTGAAAGATGAACTTAAAAAGATAACTGAATCATCTGTTGCTGAACAAGAGAAGCTTATAAAGGGTAGGTTAGATCTAAGTGTAAAAGTCAACAATCTCAAAGATGATTGTACTCGACTAAAGGAAGAAAATGTTTATCTTCGCAATTGTGAAAAATGTATAAAATCTCGTTTAAAAGGTAAGGTTGGGGATAATTTTGATGATGCCATGAACCGATGGAAGAGTTGCTTCTTTAATATAATTCACACTTTATCTTCACAAAAGGAAGGTAGTCATTTTGACTGCCTCATCTATTAATTACTTCATTGTATTTTCTCATCTTATTTTTCGCGAAAATTCCATCTAATATGCAATTTTCCTCTCGCAGAATCTGAGAAGCATCTTCAAGCTTCAATTTCTGATCTGTCTATGAGGTTAGCCAAACTTCGCAAAAAGAATACCGCGCTTTCCAATTCTCACAACAGAGCATTGAGAAGATTTGACTATCTTGAGTATTTCAAAGATATAGAGACCAGAAATCGGGAAAAGAATTGCCTCCACAAAGCTCATTTAGGCGCTGAGGTTTTCATAAATAATGTTCTTTTCTCTCATTCTTTACCTCCTATGAAGATCAAACCCTTGGAGATAGATAATGACGAAGTTCCTCATCCCATAGATGAAGATCTAAATTATTCAAGCAATGAAGAAGATTTTTCTGAAGATGAACAAAGTCCACCTGAGGACGAAGGAAATCCTCTTAATGAAGCAGAAGAACAAAATCCTCTTCATGAAGAACAAAATCCTCCTCATGAAACAATCGCTGGTGATGGAAAAACTCAAACTGAAAAAGATGATGCCGGTGAAGATAATGGTGGTGGACAAGAATGATGAAATTAGAGAAGAATATTCTTATCATGTATTTCTGCGAAATATTTCTTGTTCTTCCCCCTGTTCTGCGAATGATTGTAATTTCCGAATCTTTCTTCTTCCTGCTCCTTTTGCGAAACATTGAAGTTTTTGTAACTCAATCACTTGTTCTGATTTATATACTTTTATTAATTCTGAATCCAATCTTCATAAACTCTTGTAACTTGATTATCTTCCTTCTTTTTTTATTATTTTGATTCTTCTCAAGGAAGATAATGAAATATTATTTTATATTCCCCATATTTGCCCCTCATAATCTTCCTTGTGAAGTATTTTATTTGTTATACTTGTAAGAAAATCCCATACTTGCCTCTTTTTATCAATCTGTAATATGATAAATGAATTATCGCAAATATTTCTGCGAAGAATTTGCTATATGCTTCGCAGATATAACTTTTCTTGTGGTCTTATTTTGCCTTCCTAGTTAAAGGTCTTATTATGCCACTTTTATGCGACAAGATAGCAGGACATTCTTACTTTTATATGTAATAATCCATTGATCTTGCCTTATCCTTTAATTTTAATTTCTGCAACAATATGATAAATCTAAGCCATCTTGTGAGATTAATCTCTCTTTGCTTTTTAAGACTTATGACATTGTCGTCTTTGCGATTTATATCCTCTTATTATTTTGATTTCATTTATCTCATCTTTTGATCTTATCGCAAAAACCCATTGATCTCATCTTAACATTTTTCTTTAGGCTTTTTGGCCAGTCACGCGGCAATATGACGGGCCTAAATACTCTTGCGAATATAAAGTCCCATGACATTGTTATCTCTGTCACGCGATAATATGACGGGCCTAAATATTCTTGCGAATATAAAGCCCCATGACATTGTCGTCTTTTTTGATACACAACTCCCTAATGGAGGGTATCGCCCTTATCTCTCCCCCTGGTTGCCCCTTCAAGGATTATACATCGGCCATACAAGACTAGCACTTTACCATACGGTTCTGCCAACAACCTGTTGTTTTCGCAGCCTTGTCCTTTATGCCTTATATGGCTTATAGTTACAAGACTGCACCCTAAGTGGGGTTTTCTTCGGGCCGAACACATCGTAAGCCAAGACTTGCCATGGATGGCCAGGGTAGGTTCATCCATCCCGGGCACCCACAGCTCAACCGTGTACCTCGGCGCCTTGATCATACGTTGCATTCCTTAGGAGAAACTCTCGGACGCCCAACCAGGGTATAACCTTATATAATTGGGAATCCAAGTTATCTCTCCCGGATGGATTTTCTATAATCCCAAATCTCCATGAATAGGTTCCAGCAGCGGTATAGCCTTTCCCATAGCCATGCAAAGAGATACCCCCTTATGACGCACTTTAAGGACATTGCCTCTTACGGAATAGAATCCGCGAACTAAGGTGTACGCCATAAAAGTTCGTCCCGTTCTTATATATTTTTAGGCGATTTGCGCCCGTCTTATGCATTCGCATTAAAAAATTTAATTATCTCGCAAATTATTGCGGAAAATAACTTTTATATTCAGCCAACTTTGTTCTTACAGAACATCTCTTTTATTCTCTCGCAATTTCTTGCGTGTAATCCATTCATTCTAGTCTTTCAAACCTTTATTGATAATATTTTCTTAGATATTGTCTATTCCATTGTCTGCCAAGTCTTTGACCCATGTCTCTTCCTTATGGATCCATTAATTTATATGCTCCAGTTCCAACTATTTCTTTGATTATATATGGCCCATCCCATTTTTTCGCTAATTTTCCTCCATTTTCTCGCTGATATTCTGGTGTTTCTCGCAGAACTAAATCTCCAACTTGGAATTCACGCTTCTTTACTTGTTTATTATATTCACGAGCTAATCTGCGATGGTAGTTTTCCATATGTTGTAGTGCCTTTTCCCTCTTCTCTTCTACCTCATCAAGTTTGTCTAGAATCATACCAGCACTAAGATTCTTTTCCCAAGCTTCTATTTTTGTTGTAGGAATAGCAACTTCTGTTGATAATACTGCCTCAACCCCATATGTTAAACAAAAAGGTGATACCCCAGTTGCTTCTCTTCGTGTTGTATTATAAGCCCAAACTGCATTATGGACTTGTTGACACCACGTTCTATGATGCCCTTCTAGCTTCTTTTTGAGAATATCTGCAATTGTTTTGTTAGTTGCTTCAGCTTGACCATTGGCCTGTGGATATAAAGGAGTTGATTTTCCACACTTTATCTTGAATGCATTAAGTAACATCTCTATATTTTGTCCTTCAAATTGTTTTCCATTATCTGACACCAATTGCGCTACAATTCCGAATCTGCAAATGATATTTTCAAATATAAATGTGAAAATGTCCTTATCACGAATATGTTGTACTGCCTTAACTTCCGCCCATTTTGTTAAGTAATCTATTGCGACAATTAATTATCTCTTTTGCCATGTTCCTAGTACAAATAGTCCCACAATATCTAAACCCCACTTTCCAAATGGCCAAACATTTTTTGAAGATGTTAATGTTTCACCTGGTGCATGTATTCTTTTTGCAAATCGCTGACATTCCTCGCAACTTCTTGATAAATTCTTTGCATCTTCATGCATATATGGCCAATAATAACCTTGCATTTTAGTTCTGTATGCTAAAGATCTGCCACCGCTTTGATTACCAGCATCCCCACTATGTAGCATTTTTAATATTTGCTTTCCTTCTTCTTGTGTCAAACATCTGAGGGAAGGCCCATTTAAAGATTTTCGATATAATACCCCATCTCTTAACTCATAATTTGTTGCTCTACTTTTTAATTTATGTGCTTCCAATCTGTTCCTTGGTATCTCCCCCTTGCTAGATATGCGTGAATTTCCGCACGCCAATCTGCGATAATTCGGCTTGATTCTTTGCCATTGTTTTCTACTACCATTGTTTCAGCTTCCTCTTCTTCTTCTTTATTAATTGACGGTGCTATGAGTGTTTGTATTTTTATATTTCTCGCAGTCGGATCTACCATCATACTTTATATAAACGCAAAAGCATCTGCAAGCCTATTATCTCTTCTTGAAATATGCCTCCATTTGAGTTTTGGAATTTTCGCAGATAATTCTTCAACAAGTTTCTTATATTTTTTCAAAGATATATCATTAGTTGAATATTCCCCTTCAATTTGGAGAATAATCAATTGTGAATCACTTGTAACTCTTGCATTCTCCACCTTCATTTCTATCGCAAATCTTAAAGCATGTACTACAGCCTCGTATTCTATCTCATTATTGGTAGATTCGAATTCCAGTCGAAATGCAAATGCCATTTTTGCACCTTCTGGCGAAATAAAAATGACTCCCACTCCATTTCCTTCTCCATTGGATGATCCATCTACTAATATCTCCCACCTATTTGGTTCTGTTAAAAGATCTCTAGGATCCCCATATTCTTCTTCTATATCCATCATGTCTTCTACAGCTTCATCATCCTCCAAAGGAAATTCTGTGAGAAAATCTGCGACAATTTGAGATTTTGGCGAAGATAAAATTGCATATTGGATCTCAAAATGCCCCACTTGTGCATTCCATCTTTCGACTCTGCCTGATCTTTTTGAATTTTTCATTACTGACTCGATTGGTACTTTTGTTAGTACTTTAATTTTATGCGCTTGGAAATATATGCGAAGTTTAGAAGCTGCATAAACTAATGCCAAAATTAGCTTTTCGATCTTCGAATAATTTTTCTCCGCAGCATTAAATGTTTTGCTGATGTAGTAAATGGGTTTTTCAACTCCTGCGTCATTTCGCAAAAGTACTGCGCTTAAAGCATGTGGAGTTGTCGCAAGATATATCAGCAATTCTTCTCCTGGTTCAGCCTTCTGTAATATGGATATATTCATCAAATATTCCTTAACTCCTAGAAAAGCTTTCTCACATTCGTCTGTCCATTTAAATTTTGTTCCCTTTTTTAGTATGTTGAAGAAATGCTTGCATTTATCTGATGACCGCGAAATAAATCTTCCTAGTGAGGCTAAAAGTCCATTCAATTTTTGCACATCTTTTACTGTTGTTGGAGTTGGCATATCTCGAACTGCTTGCACCTTTTCAGGGTCAACTTGTATTCCTTTTTTTGATACAATATATCCCAAGAATTTCCCAGATGATACTCCGAAAGTACATTTCTCAGGATTTACTTTGATATTAAAAAGTCGCATCTGATCAAATATTTCCCTTAGGTCCTTGACATGATTTTTAGCTTCTTTGCTTTTTACCAACATATCATCCACATATACCTCTAAAGTTTTATGTATCCATTTTGCGAACACTTTTTCCACCATTCTTTGGTATGTTGCTCCTGCATTTCGTAACCCAAAAGGCATCTTTGTGTAGCAATAAAATCCTCTGGGAGAAAAGAATGCAGTGTGTTCTTGATCTTCTTCTGCCAGCGGGATTTGATTATAGCCCTTGTATCCATCTAACGAAGATATTCGATCATTTCCTGCGGCAAATTCCACCATATGCGGGATATCTTGTAAGGGAAAACTATCTTTGGGACATGCTTTATTTAAATCAGTAAAATCGATGCAAATTCTTATCCCCTTGTTTTTCTTGGGAACTACTACCATATTGGCGATCCATTCTGGATATTTCGCTTTCCTTATAATTCCTGCATCAAGCATCTTTTGCAATTCTTCTTCTATATTGTCATGATAAGTAGTTGCAATCTTTCTTATTCTTTGTTTGATTGGTCTCATATTTTTGTTAATCTCTAATCTATAGCACACAACAGATGGATCTATTCCAGGCATCTCATCCATATTCCATGCAAAAATATCTCTGTATTCTCGCAGAAGGTTTACAGTTTTCTCTTCTTCCTCCACGTCCATCTTAGTTCCAATTTTCAGCATCTTTGGGTCTTCTTCACTTCCAACATTTACTACTTTTGTTGGTTCTGCTGCAGTATAACTAGCTTCATGTTCTCCCATTGGTGTTGGTGCCTTTATTATCTTCGCTGGTTCATCATTTTCTTGCGATACATCGCCAAATATTCCTTTTCCTTCTTCTGATTTTATCATGTAAATCTTGAATTCTTCTTCTTTCTTTTCTTCTCTCCTCATTTTTCTGCGCTGTTTTCGCATCTGAATTTCATTTTCACAATTCCTTACTTCTTTTTGGAAACATAATGCTGCATAATCTGCATCTCCTCTAATTTCGCCAATTCCACTAGGCATAGGGAACTTTAAACACTGATGTAGAGTTGATGATACAACCTTGATTGCGTGTATCCATGGTCTTCCCAACATCATGTTATAAGGTGATTTCACATCCACCACGCACAAAGTGACCTGCGTCTCTATTTTCCCCAGCGGAATCCGCACTACAATTTCACCTTTAGGTTTTGTTAGAGATTTTCCAAATCCATGAATATGATATGTTGTACTAAGCATTTCTTCATCTTTGTATCCCATTTTCTTGAATGTGTGGTAAAACATTATATCCACAGAACTTCCTGCGTCCACCAGAGTCCTATTCACAGCCCACTCTTCTGTAGATCTTATTGATTTCTCTTTTCTTGTGGGTACAACAGACACTGTGATCACCAATGGAGATGTATGACTTAAATTCTCTTTCGGAATTTCTGCTGCCGTGAGTGATCTTCTGCTTTTCCCAATCTTTTAGCGGTGATGCCTCATCTACCGTCATGATTTTATTTCCTTCAAAATCTCGCTTGTGTATCCTTCCTCTAATATCTTCATGGAACTTATCTATCATCATCTTTGTTATTACATCACACTCCAATTTCTTTTGATTATCTTTGACTTCAATCATCTTTTCTTCCATCCAATTTCTTGATATTCTTCTAATTCTTGAATAATTTCTTTCTTTTACCTAACTTTTACTATGATTTTCAACACTTCATTCCCTGTTTCTGGGCGCCAAAATGTAGTTGCAGGAATTCCCACACTACACCCTATTCAAGAATTTATCAATATTTATGACATAATTTGAAGATTAAAGACACTTTTTCATTAATTTGATACTAAGGAATTACAGAAATCAAGAACACAGAACACTTGATAAAAGATTTTCTCTCTCCTAAAAACTTTCCTAGCACTCAAAAATTTATCCCCCACTCTGGAATTATTCATCTCCTTTATATAGGTATTTACATAATGGATTACAGCTCATTTACAGCTAAGATCCCCTTCAATTTCGGATCTGAGTAACTGCGATAAATCGCAGTTAGCACCGCCTTTATCTTTCGCAGGTTTTATTGATATATCGCAGACATGTCACACTTTCTTCGTGTTTCCGTCGTTTTCAATCATTACGTCATTGTTTAAGTCATCTTTGTATGTCTCACAGAATATCATTGATGTATCGCAGAACAGTCGTTTATTACCGATGTATCACAATACTGTTGTTTATTTTGTAGGAATATTGTTGTGACAATATTCTGATCCTACAAGCATTCAAAGGTGGCATCTTAATCTCCTCCCATATTGTTCTCATATTGCCCTGATTTCTAAAATTATTTTGCCTCTGTCCACCATAAGTCTCTTGGGGTTGATCAAGCCTTTGGATTTTATTATTTCCTCCACGATTGTAAAAATTCTTCTCTCTTTCATATTCTTCTTGATCGCGACTTCCCATAGCTACTAGCTTTTGCTGGTCATTAATCGTCACCTTCTCTGGTTGAACCTGCGAGGTGCTCGCCACATTATTGATCATTTTAGGAAGTAGACTACCATTTGCCGCTGCTGAGATGGTGTTTGCGATTGGGTATGACTCCATTTCGTTTTGTTTTTCTTCCAAAGCAATGTATTCTTCTTGTAGTTCTCTTAGTTCAGTCATTGTGATGGTGTTTTTGATTCTGAAAATTTGTATGTAGAGCATATTGGTCGCAAACATTGCATTAATGAAGGATAGAATAAGACATCTCTCATCTACTCTTCCTGCCATTTCACTGCACATTTTCTTCCATCTTATGGTAAGATGTTTTAGACTCTCGCCAATTCTCTGCTTTAACCCAAACACATCTTTGATACCTGGTCGTGAAGAGTTGTTGCTTATGTATGCACCTAAAAATGTAGCTTGTAAGTGATCGAAAGAAGTAATAGTATTTTTCGGCAATCCCTCAAACCATTTTAGCGCCTTGCCAGTTAAGCTGGACGCAAAATACTTGCATAGAACAACATCGTGATTCTCTCATTATAGCATACACCTAACATAAGCTTTAACATGTTGAACAACACAAGTAGTCCTATCAAAAATACTATTTAATGCTGGTAAGTTGCATTTTGGAGGAATTCCTCTTAGTTGTACTTCCTGTGTGAAGGGAGTTCTTGCTGCTTCCTCAATAGCTTCATTAAGTTATCTTCTTCCTCCCTTTCTTCTATTATTTATCATTCCCCTCATTTCTGCTAATTCTCTTAAAATTTGCTCATTTGCAGCTGGGCTTTGTTCTATTGGCCTTTTTAGCGCACTTTCCCTTCTCCTGCATTCTTGTCTTTCTTGTCTTGCGAGAGTTTGTGAATCTTCATCCTCATCATTATTTCGCCTTCTATTTTCATCTTCATTCCCTTCCAAAATTCGCAATTAATTATGTCTTGCAATTTCTTCTCCACGAGTTTCTTCATTTCTCGTCATTTCTCTTCATTGTCTTTCTATTCTTCTTTGTATTCTGTCGTACTCTTCTTGAACATTATCATTTTGGCGATTTTGTGTACGTCTTCTTTCTCGATTATCATGATTATTTTGCCTTATTGCCTCCTGAAACTCCTGTTCTTCCATCTCTGCTCTCAACCTTTCTCTCTCGCAGGCTAGGCGTGCCTGTTCAGCGTAATTTCTCTCAATTTCGTTCTCAATAATTCTTTGATTTCTGACATTCTCTCGCCCACGTAATATTCTTCTACTCTCTTCATGATTTTCTTCACCATCTTGATTATCTTCATTTCTTTGATTTTCAATATTTCGTCTTCCATTCAAAGTTTCTCCACGTGGATCATAACGATCGTTAATCTCTCTCTCTTCTCCCTAACGTTGTTGCTCTCTATTTGGATTTTGCGTTTCTTCTTGTACATTTTATCTAACATTTCTTAAAAGGGAATTTCGCCTTGGTATTTCTCTAAATGATCTTGAACTTGATCTAGTAGTACTTCTTGATCTTCTACTTTGTAATCTCAAATTCTCCATTCTCAACTCGTGATTTTGTCTTGTTAAATTTGCAAGTTCTTCGGCCTCTAACCTTCTTTCTTCTTGTGTTCTTTGTCTTAATTCCTCTGATGTTTCATCTTCATCTTGATGAATCAACCCTTCTACTACCTCTTGATTTCTTCCTTCTATGCTTTCACCTCTTAATTGTCGATTTTCTTCTCCTTCCATCGAATCCGATCTCCATGTATGCACACTCACCCTATCATAATCCACACCTCTATTTTGTATTGGTTGTAGTTGCAGAATAGCCTACAACTACACCCTCAGTAGAATTAGTAAAACTTGAGAAGTTCTTGATGTTGAATGACAACTTTCTTATTAATCCTCTCAATTGATTACAAAGAAGTATCTAAATGGAACTAGAATAGTTACAACTTTCTCTATTCTCTTTCCTAAGATAATTTCTAATACTCACTAAAAGAACCTCTTGAATTTTACATTTGAACTCCTATTTATAATGAACTTTGTACAGCTGTATATGTGTTGCGAAGTATCGCAACACATCTTCGTACGATTATTCTATCTTCGCAAATCTTCATACTTTCCTGTGCTTCCTCTATCTTCGTATTGTTTTGTAACTCTTTCCTCTTATATTTGTCATAATGTTCGTAAGCTAATGCCTTGTGATATTCGGTATCTACATCTTGCCTCTTCTCATGTCAATTCTACGAAGAAGGAATGTCATGAGAACCTCTATTCTCGTAAATTTAATATAGTTATCACCACCTGTTAAATTCGCAACACGTCATTTTTCTTTTCCATTACCTTTTTGACACGTTTCTTCGTAACCGTTCACGTTTAATCGCATTGATGAGTTTCTATCTTCATCAAATTCTCTCTTCTTTATAAATATTATCCTTTGTTTTTTCTTTTTATTCTCTTATCCTATTCGTCTTCCTCATCACTTCTGCCTCTGCAATTTATTCCCTTTTTCTGCTACTACGATTTCTTATCTCTTTCACCTCTTTTCCTTTCTATTTTCTATCTTACATCCAATGGCTCCAAAGAAGAAAACTATTGAACAAATTAATGCAGAGCTTGCTGATAGGAACCTCATTCTTTCTGAAATTGATGGTTATGACAATAAGTCTTCTCTCTGTGTGAAGCTCTTCACCAATTTTATTTGGAATGATCAGAGAGTTTTAATCTCACGAGGTCAAATCCTCGCAGGTCTTCCTCTTCCTCTTTATGATGTCAATCTCCCTTTATTCTATGAAATTATTTCCCACCCAAACTTTTCATGTGCCATTTATCAATTGACTGGTGATTTCATTCTCATTCTGGTTGAATTCGCAACTCGTGCTGCTGTTGGAAGATCTTTGTATCCAGTTAATCTTAGGAAACCTAGATTTCAAGATATGGAGATTATCGCTGCAGACTATACAGTTGAGGGTTTCTTTAAAAATTACACATTAATTCCTGCGAGGAAAGAAGATAAACGTTGGGGTGTTCGTCTTCATCGTAAAGCTAATATCGCAGCAGATGACCTTCTTATGCACGACATTGATTATGCCTCGGGAAATAATAAAACACCTCGTCGTTCTAATGATGAAGATTGGTATAACTACCCTTTAGCATTATCGGGCTCTTATATTTCTGGGATAGTAGATCTTCCTGCGAACCTTCGTGATCGCAATTATCAACCTTGGGTTTATAAAAATGTATGTACCTCCATCTCCTTATCTTCTTGTTACTCTTCTATTTATTTTCAAATGAGGTAAGAAACACTCTTATATGCTTTTTAAACAATATATTGTTGCCTCTGTTTCTTATCCTTATTTGAATTTGAAGGTTCTTTCTGATCTTCCTGAGGTTGTTGCGAGTAAGAATAAGAGTTCCACTTCTTCCAAAAGGTTAACTGCGAGACAAAAAACACTTCGCTCTGCGAAGGATACCCAAACTTCTGGTAGTCAAGATGATGATGCTCTTCGTAAAGGAAAAAGGAAACTTGAGGATGTTGTTTATGAGAGGAAGAAGAAGAAGAAACTCTCAACCAATGCTTATTCCAATGTGATATCTTCTAATGAGAATGTTGACGAAGATCAAGGTGATGAAGATGATAAATTTCCTGAGAAGGATTTTAATTTTAATTCTAATTCTGATACCCTTTCTGATAAAGGAGATGATGATGATGATGATGATGATGCTGATGAAGGTGAAGAGGAAGATTATAATAACACAGAAACTTTTGCTTCAACAATGGTTCGTGTATCTGAGGCCTTTCTCCATTCTTCTCATGGGTTAGGAAACTGTCCTACTGCGAATGCTCGTAAGCTTATTGCGAAGGCTTGCAACGTTCCTACTGTACTCAATAACAACTCTCTTGATGGAATTTCAAGATTCGTCTCTCCTGCTAAATTATATGCTTTAGGGAGTATGGTAAGTTTCTTTTCTATTCCTTGTTTGTTTCCCTTATTCCATTAATTTCTGACCCTTTTTACTTGTTCAGGTTGGAAGAGTTAGTTGCGCAGCTGCTTCAGATTGGGAAAGACGTCATTCCATTGCTGAGAAGAAAACTTTAAACCGTTGTAAGAAGTTGGAGATTGAAAATTCAAACCTTTGTCAGAAAATAGAGGATTTAAGTATTGATATCGCCGAACTAACATCCCGTCACGAAGATAATCCACAATCTGCGAGCATCACAGCTGATAGTTCTTCTCTTCTTGAGGAGAATAATCATCTAAAGCTTGAAAACTCTTCTCTTCATAATGATAAAAAGCAATTAGAAGGTAAATTCTTCGTAATGGTGAGTATTTTAATTACTTTTCTTTCGTAATTTGCTAACCAATTCCTTAACTTCTCTCCTTGCTGCAGAAAATTATGCGAAGATGAATGATGATCTGGAAACTATTCATTCCAGTCCTAAGAAGAAGATTTCTGATTTAAGATCTCAAATTCTAATTACCCAGCACAACCATAGTTTATATGTCAAGCGTTTTCGAGCTAAGATGACTCGCAAGATTTGTGAAGACAATCAAATTCCTCTCATCCACGCGCCCTGCCATATCACTGCACATAGTTTTCCATCTTCCACCAATTCTTTGTTTTAAACCAAACACATCTTCAATACCAAGTTGTGAGGAATGATTTGTGATATATGCTCCAAGGAAAGTTGCTTGTAAATGATTAAATGATGTAATAGTGTTCTTAGGAAGTCCTTCAAACCACTTTAGAGCTTCCCCTGTTAAGGTTGATGCGAAGTACTTGCATAGTACATCATCATGATTCTCCCATTGTAACATGCATCTTATGTATGCTTTAATGTGCTGAATAGCACATGAAGTCCCGTCAAAGATACTGGTAAGTGTAGGCAGATTGCATTTTGGTGGAATCCCTCCCAATTGTACTTCTCTAGCAAATAGAGTCCTCGCGGCTTCTTCTATTGCTTCATCTAATTGCCTTCTATCTTCTCCTCTTCTATTATTTATCATCCCTCTCATTTCCGCTAATTCTCCAAAAATCTGTGCATTTGCTTCAGAATTCTCATCCATTGGCCACTTCAACGCAGCCTCTCTTCTTCTACGTTCTTGCGTATCTTCTCTTGCGATTCTTCGCATTCTATCATATTCTTCATTAATGTTTTCATTTGCACAATTTTGCAAATATCTTCTTTCTAAATTATCATAACTGTTTTGTTGTAGAGCATCTTGAAATTCTTGTTCTTCCCTTTCTATTCTTCTCATCCTTCTCATACGAATATCGGGAATTTCTTCTTCTTCATTTCTCCTCCTTCTGTGATTTATTTCTTCCTGATTTGCTTGTATTCTGGTTCGAAAGTTTGGTTCATTCCTTGTCATTTCTGTTTGTTGATTTCCAATTCTTCTCTTAATTCTTTCATACTCAATATTTTGATTGTTACGAGCCTCTTCACGTCTTCTTACTCCATTCTCGTAATTGTTTTGATGTACTGCTTGTTGTATCTCAGTTTCTTCCATAAGTTGTTGCCCCTCCTCTCGATTTACTTCACCATTCTGATTGTTTTCTCTAGGATTTGGCCTAGTTCGTAAATTCTCCATGTTTTGTTCGTGGTTTGGTATTAAAATGAAGCGATTCTCTTGATTTCTTTCAACTTGATTCTGTGCTTGTCCTTGCATAGTACTTTCATCATTGATTGTTGGCGAATTTTGTCCTTCTCTCTCTGGTCTAGCATTTGATCTTGCAACACTTTGAGATTTCCTCCTTTGTAACATCTCATTCTCCATCCTTAATTCTTGATTCTGTCTTGTTAGATTAGCACGTTCTTCATCTTCAAACCTTCGTTCTTCTTGAATTCCTTGTCTCAATGTTTCTAACATCTCCCTTTCTCTTTCAAGAATTGTTCCCCCCATCAACCTCCCATTTTCTCTAATTTGTGGTTCTCTATATTCTTCTGCTGGTCTATCAGTTCTCCAAGTATGTATAGTCACTCGATCATGATCTATTGTTTGTTGAGCTTGATTTCTTCGATTACTCCCTATACTACTAGGTTCTCCTGTTATATTTGCTTCTCCTCCTGCGAGTCTCACACTTCTTCTTACTGCAGTTAATGGTTCTGATATATTTCTTCTTCTTGCCATTTTTATGATACAGGAATCCTTCAAGTCCCTGTTTCTAGCGCCAATTATGTAGTTGCAGAATAGCCTACAACTACACCCTCAGTAGAATTAGTAAAACTTGAGAAGTTCTTGATGTTGAGTGACAACTTTCTTATTAATCCTCTCAATTGATTACAAAGAAGTATCTAAATGGAACTAGAATAGTTACAACTTTCTCTATTCTCTTTCATAAGATAATTTCTAATACTCACTAAAAGAACCTCTTGAATTTTACATTTGAACTCCTATTTATAATGAACTTTGTACAGCTGTATATGTGTTGCGAAGTATCGCAACACATCTTCGTACGATTATTCTATCTTCGCAAATCTTCATACTTCCCTATGCTTCCTCTATCTTCGTATTATTTTGTAACTCTTTCCTCTTATATTTGTCATGATGTTCGTAAGCTAATGCCTTGTGATATTCGGTATCTACATTGGTATTAGTTGATTTGGTTGTTGAATTGGATTTTCCCCTTTATTCCTTGTTCTATTTGTTCTTGTTCTCCTCCTTGAAGATTCTCCTAATTCACTTGTTTCTCCACCTGCAAGTCTTTTACTCCTTCTTACAGTTGTTGGTGGTTCTGATGTATTTCTTCTTCTCCTACCAGCCATTTCTTCAATTCTTTCAAATCTTCAAAGTGTAATTAGAGATTTTTTAGCTTGATTCTCCCTGTTTCGGGCACGAAAATGTAGTAGCAGGAATTCCCACACTACACCCCTATTAAGATTCTACAGAAATCTATGAGAAACTAGTTGGAAATTTGAAGAATTAAACGACACTTTGTTATTTAGATCTCAGAAATGTTTACAGAAGATATTCAAACTCAGAAATACAACTTTCTTTCTAGAGTTTCTCTCTCCTCAAGACTTTCTCAACCCTTAAAAATACATCATCCCCTTCTGGATCTATTGGAACCCTTTATATAGAAAATTACATAGTGGACGACAGCTAAGTTTTCCCATTCTTTCGGATCTATTCTGTGATCTCATCGCGGTAGTTACAATGTTAGTTATCGCCAACTTTTGTAATCATCGTGAAATAAACACACTTTTATCATGCTTCTTCAATCGTCATCTATTATGATGTTCTCTCATGACACTCGCCAAATGTCATGGAAGAATCTCATGATGCTCTCGTAAAGATGTCGTTAATATTGTAGGAACGTTTGATATTCTCGTAAAAGCGTCATTCTCATCGCAAGAGTATCGTTATGGCGATATTCTGGTCCTACAACAGCTATGCTGTCCTTCAAGAAGCAATACGTCAGAATAACCATGATAATCAAGAAATGAGACGCACACGAAATTGCAACAATGATAATATCAATGAGGAATATAATAAAATACAAAGGAGAATAGAAAGACAGTGAAGAGAAACGATGAGAAATGAAGAAGACCGCAGAGGAGAAAATGGAAGGCATAATCAGTTGAGAATTCAAGAAGGAGGCGAATAAGAAAATCGCGGGAGAATGCAGAATGAAGATGTTAAAGAAGAAGAACAAAATATCGCAAGGCAAGAAAGACATGAATGTAGAAGAAGCGAAGCTGCACTGAAAAGGCCAATGGAGCAAAATTCAGTTGGGAATGAAAACATCTTGAGAGAATTAGCAGAAATGAGGGGAATGCTAAATAACAGAAGAGACGGAGGTAGAAGGCAACTTGATGAGGCCATTGAAGAAGCTGCGAAAACTCCATTCACCAAAGAAGTACAATTAGGAGGAATACCCCCAAAATGCAATTTGCTAGCGTTAACCAGTATCTTTGATGGAACTACTTGTGCTATTCAACATGTCAAAGCATATGTTAGGAGTATGTTACAGTGGGAAAACCATGATGCTGTATTATGAATTTTTTTTGAATAAAGCTTAACTGGCGAGGCGCTAAAGTGGTTTGAGGGTCTACCCAAAAATACTATAACTTCATTCAATCATTTACATACTACATTCTTGGGAGCATACATAAGTAATAATTCTTCGCGACCTGGAATTGAAAATGTGTTTGGGTTAAAATAGAGGGTTGGCGAGAGTCTAAAGCATTTGACATTAAGATGGAAGACAATGTGCAGAGAGATGGCACGTTGTGTGGATGAGAGATATCTCATTTTATCATTCATTAATGCAATATTCGCAACCAATATGTTATACGTCCAAATCTTCAGATTCAAAAACACTATTACTATGACAGAACTGCGAGAATTGCAAGAAGAATACATTGCTTTGGAGAAGAAACAAAATGAGATGGAATCATATCCCATTGCGAACACCAGTTCAATAGCAGCAAATGAAAGATTACTTCCCAAGATAATTAATACTGTGGCGAGCACCACGCAGACACAATAAGAAAATAAGAATGATAATCAACAGAAATTGGCAGCTATGGGAAGCAGAGATCAAGAAGAATTCGAAAGGGAAATAAACTTTTATAATCGAGGTGGAAACAACAAAATTCAAAGACTTGATCAACCGCAAGAAACCTACGGGGGACAAAGACAAAATTACCATAGAGGTTCAGGAAGTCAGGAGATAATATGGGAAGAAATTAAGATGCCACCTCTAAATGATAGTATAGAGAAAATTTGGGAGGCTATAATTTTGATCTAGAACATACCCGTGCCCTGGAATATGGGAAAAGAGCCACATCCAAATAACCGAAGTCAAGAATTTTTCCCTTACCATCATTTTCACGGTCACTCAATAAATGAATGCAGGAATGTAAAGAGAATAATTTTGAGGAGGATAGATCAGGGAAAGTTAAATCATTTTCTAAAAGGACATCCACAATATCAGCAATTACCATTAGCACCAGACATTCGCAGAGTGAATACAACAAATGGAGGAGAAACATTTGTGATTGAAGTTGACTCAAAAGCGAAGAATTTATTCTGTAACTCTATCATACATTCATACAAAACAATAGAAGACTTCCATGACAATTTTTAAGCAGAGTTTTCGCGAGAGATACGGAGGGAAGAGAGATAATGAATATTGCGAAAGCTTCGCCATTAGAAGAGTGGCAAAATCAAACTATCTCTTTTACTGCACAAGAAGTACCTGAGCCTGGCGAAATTCATGACAACCCACTAGTGGTAACATTAGAAATAAATCCAAAACAGAAAGAAGAGGAAGATGAAGAAGAAAATGAGGATGATGAAGCTGAAGATTCTTGGGCCATTAATAAAGTTTTAATTGAAACTGGAAGCTCATTGGATATATTGTTTTGTCATACTTACAAAACCATGGGAGGAAGAGACGAAGATCTGATACCATCAACTTATAAGATTTATGGTTTTATTGGTACTGCCAACAAGCCCAAAGGGGAAGTTACCATGCGAATTCCACTGAAGGGGATATCTTCTAAAATTTTATTATGCATTGTCAATGTTGAATCTCCTTACAATTCCTTGATTGGCCGACCTTGGCTGCATGTGATTCTAAGTGTAGCGTCAAGTTTCCACCAATGCATTAAATTTCCCCATCTCAGCGGTGTTGGAGTCATAAATGGAGATTGGATTGGTGGAAAAAAGTGCTATGAAATTGATATGGAATCTTGCGAGGAAAGGTCTGCGAAGAATAGAAATTGGAATTATAACATCAAACAAAAGAAAAGAACTAAAAGGTTGATGGTTGATACAGTAGAACGGAGAGAAAAAGAAATAGTATAAAGTCAACTTGTGCTGAAGCCAATGGATGTCGAGAAAATAAATGGAGAGGTGAAAACAAAATACAAAGCACTGAAAACAACTGATGAAGAGTGTCTCACAGATGAAGAAAAAGTAGCAAATCGCAACAAAAAAAACAGAAGCAGAAAAAAGTAAGTAGAAAAAGGTAAAATTTCTAAATTGTGAAGTTTAAGAGATGTATGAATGATTTGTTGAAGAAAATTGTTTAAAGGAATATTTTGATTCAATGAAAAAGATGAAATTGAAAAATCATACAAGAGATGAAATGCAAAAAGAGAAAATCAAAGAAGAATAACATATTAGAATGGGACGAACCTTTATGGCGTACACCCTAGTTCGCGAATAATATTTTGCAAGAGGCAAATGTAAGACCTAAAGTGCGTCATATAAGGGGGTATTTCTTTGCATGGCTCAGAGATAAGGTTATACCACTGCTGGAACCTGAGTCATGGAGATTTGGGGTCAATAAAATCCCATCCAGGAGAGGTACCTTGGATTTACAACTATATATATATATTAACAGTTGGAAGACCGAGGGTCTCTTCTAAGGGGTGAAGAGTATGACCAAGGTGCCGAGGTACACGGTTGAGTCAAGAGTGCCCGGGATGGATGAACCTACCCTGGCCATTCTTGGAAAGTCTTGGCTATGATGCACTCGGCCCTAAGAAAACCCCACTTAAGGTGCAGTCTCGTAACTATAAGCCATATAGGAAAAAAAAGGATAAGAGGCTGCAAAAACAACTGGTTGTTAAGACCATATGAGAGGAGCTAGTCTTGTATGACCGATGTACGCCTCCTTGAAGGGGCAAACAGGGGGAAGATAAAGGCGTCACCCTCCATTATGGAGCTGATAAGTGTCTTAAGACGCAAATGTCACGAGGCTTTATTTTCTAAAGAATATTTAGGCTTGTCATATTTGTGCAACAATTATATAGAGGCAAAAAGCCAAGAGAAAAAGTTAAGATGAGACCAAAGGGTTTTTACATGAAAGTGTAAAGACATCGCAAGACGGCAATGTCATGGGGCTTTGTTTTTGCGAGAAAGCTTAGGCCTGTCATACTATCGCAACAAGAATGACAAAACAAGGAAAAGGCAAGATCAATGGGTTCTTGCATGAAAATGTAAGGACGTCCTGCGATTTTGTTGCCAAAACAAAAAGTGGCTAAATAAAACCTTTAATTAGGAAGTAAAAATAAGACCACACAAAAGAACAAGAAATGGCTGCGAGATTATGGCCAAAATTTAAACACAGATCTTATTCTGAAATTAATCTACTCAATTTTTCATATTGCAGATGAATAACAGAGGCAAGTATGGGAATGAACATAATGATAAAATTGTTATTCATCATTATATGACAAATTTACGCAGATAGTTAAAAATTAATATTCATATTGACTAACCATATTGCAAAAAGGAATTGTTTTCTAATGTATGCAGATAGAAACAAAAAGAAATCTATACACCAAGGAATGTTAGAAGCTGGAGAGATTCGCAGCAATATGTTACAAGGAGAAAGAGATAAATACTCTTCAGTTTCACTATCAGAGATGACAAGATTCAGAACATTCTCTGGTATTTCATCCGCTAGATAAGGATATGTAAAATGAGGAATTTTATGATTATCACAGACCATCTTAATAGAATCATTGCGAACACCAACAAGAACGTTACTAAAATTCGCCAGAGTAATCTGTAGCTGCTTCTTGAACTTGGAACATATCTCGTTGCGAGAAGACAGAAGTTTTGCGATTTGTCCTTTTTCTTCTTCCAACTCTTTAACTCTTTGGCGAAAATTTCCTTCAGATGCTGCGAACAAATGACAACATATTAGTGAAATAGTGGAGATTCATCTAAAAAAAAACGGGTTAGTGGAAAAAAAAGAATAACAACCTCCTCTTTCAGAGATCATATCCTTAATCAAGGAAGAATGATCAGCTTGAAGACCAACGTCTACACCTAAATTATTTCTGGCATTATCAAGAATCTTCGCAGCCCAAGCAAACTCATCATCATTGTAGGATCAGAATATCGCCACAGCAATATTCTTGCGAATGTTTATTAACGACGTTTCTGCGAATCTCTCAACAACATTCTGCGATTGTCGCAGAGTAAACTCAAAGAAAGATTCAAGGAATGACGTAACAGATGCCGATATCAGACACACGAGAAGAGCATGACTATACTGCGAAGAATACAACGTCTGCGAGAGTCTTCATTATAACAGCTGCGAGAGCATCGCGAGCCAGATCCGAAATTAAGGGAAAACTTAGCTGTCATCCACTATGTACTTACCCTATATAAAGAGATCCAATAGACCCAGTTGAGAGAGATCAATTTTAGAGTCTTGAGAAAGTCTTGAGGATACAGAAAGTTCTTGTGAGCGGTTGTATTCTTGATTTCTTCCATTTCTTGTAACATTTCTAAGAAGTAATCAATAAAAGTGTTGTTCTTAATCTTCAAATATGTGTTGATAATGGTGAAATCTTGTATGGGGTGTAGTGTGGGAATTCCTGCTATTCCATAATGGCGCTAGAAACAGGGACTGATTAAGAGAAGAAAGGATTTACAGTGATAATTTGAAAGAATTTGAATAAATTGGAAAAGATTTTTATGTGATTTACAGTAATACCTCAAAAATGAAGAAATGGCTAGAAGAAGAAACACATCAGAATAACCAACAACTGTAAGAAGGAGTAGGAGAATTACTGGAGAAGAGACAAGTGAGATAGGAGAATCTTCAAGATTGAGAAAAAAGGAGCAATATAACAAGGAATAACAGAGAAAGTCAAATTCAATAACCAAATCAACAAACACCAATACAAGACAGAACCGTGGATCATGATAGAGTAAGCGTGCATACTTGGAAATCAGATTCAATGGAAGAATAAGAAGATCAACAAGTAAGAAATGAAGGACAAGAGAGAAGAGATCAAGAAGTGGTTGAAGGATTAATTCATGGAGATGGCGAAAATGAAGTATATCAAAGGATACAGGAGGAAAGGAGATTGGAAGCGGAATAACGTACGAATCTAACAAGGAAGAATCACGAGTTAAGAATGGAGAATTTGAGATTACAAAGCAGGAGATCAAGAAGTACTGCTAGATCAAGTTCAAGATCATCTATAGAAGATCCAAGGCGAAATTCCCCTATGAGAAATACTAGAGAAAATATCCTAGAGGAAATGCAAAATCCAAACGAAGAGCAACATCGTTGAGAAGAAGAGATGATTGATGATCGTTAAAATCCACGCGGTGAAATTTTGGATGGAAGACGTAATAATAGAAATCAAGGAGGAGGAAATAACCAAGACGGTGAAGAAAATCGAGAAGAAGGTAAGAGAATATTACATGAGCGTGAAATTCAAAGAAATTGAAGAATAATTGAGGATGAAATTGAGAGACATTATGTTGAACAAGCATGTCTAGCCTGCGAGAGAGAAAGGTTGAGAGAAGAAGTGGAAGAACAAGAGTTTTAAGAGGCAATACAGCAGAATAACCATGATAATCGAGAAAGGAGATGCACACAAAATCGCCATAATGATAATATTCAGGAGGAATATGATAGAATACAAAGGAGAATAGAAAGATAGCGAAGAGAAATGATGAGAAATGAGGAGATTCGCAGAGAAGAAAATAGACAGCGTAATCATCTACGAATTCAAGAAGGAGGTGAAGGAGAAAATTGCAGAAGAAGGCAGAATGAAGATGCAGAAGATGATGCACAAAATCTCGCGAGGCAAGAAAGACATGAACGCAAGAGAAGGGAAGCTGCACTGAAAAGACCAATGGAACCAAATTCATTTGCGAATGAAATTTTTTTAAGGGAGTTAGCAGAAATGAGGTGAATGATAAATAACAGAAGAGAAGGAGGCAGAAGGAAACTTGATGAAGCCATTGAAGAATCTTCGAGAACTCCATTCACTCAAGAAGTACAATTAGGATGAATACCCCCTAAATGCAATTTACCAACGTTAACCAGTATTTTTGATGGGACCACCTATGTTGTTCAGCATGTCAAGGCTTATGTTAGGTGTATGCTACAATGGGAAAACCATGATGTTGTATTGTGTAAATATTTTGCATCTAGTTTATCTGGCGAGGCACTAAAATGGTTCGAAGGTTTACCAAAAAACACTATAACTTCTTTCAACCATTTACAAGCTACATTTCTGGAAGCATATATAAGCAACAGTTCTTCGCGACCGGGTATTGAAGATGTATTCAAATTAAAACAGAGGATTGGAGAAAGTTTGAAACACTTAACCATAAGATGGAAGACAATGTGCAGTGAGATGGCAGGAAGGGTGGATGAGAGATATCTTATTTTATCTTTCATTAATGCAATGTTCGCGACCAATCTGTTGTATATACAAATTTTTAGAATCAAAAATACAATCACCATGACGGAGCTGCGAGAATTACAAGAAGAATACATTGCATTGGAAGAGAGGAAAAATGAGATGGAATCTTATCCCATTGCGAACACCAGTTCAGTTGTGGCAAATACAAGTCTACTTCCAAGGTTAATAAATACGGTGGCGAGCACTTCGCAGGTGAAGTAAGAAAAGAATATGAATGATAACACGCAGAAATTAGTAGCTATGGGAAGCAAAGACCAAGAAGAGTTTGAAAGGGAAAGAAATTTCTTCAGCAGAGGTGGAAATAACAAAATTCAGAGGCTTGATCTGCCACAAGAAACCTATGGTGGACAAAGGCAAAATTGTTATAAAGGGCAAGGAAATCAGAAGACAATATGGGAAGAAATTAAGATGCCGCCTCTAAATACTAGCATAGAGAAAATTTGGTAAGCTGTAATTCTGATGGAAGACATACCCGTACCATGGAATATGGGAAAAGAGCCACACCCAAATAATTGAAGTTCAGAATTTTGCATCTATCATCAATTTCATGGTCACTCAATAAAGGAATGCAGGAACGTAAAAAGAATCATACTAAAGATGATAGATCAGGGGAAGTTAAACCACTTTTTAATAAGATATCAACAGCCTCAACAATTACCCTTAGCTCTAGATGTTCGCAGAGTAAATACAACAAAGGAGGGTGAAACCTTTGTGATAGAAGTGGGAGAAAAAGCAAAAAAATTGTTCTGTAACTCCATCATACATTCATACAAGACTATAGAGGATTTTCACGACAATGTTCTAAGTAGAGTCTTCGCGAGAGATATATATGGAAGATAAATAATGAACATTGAGAGAGCTTCGCCATTAGAATAATGGAAAAAGAAGATCATTTCTTTCACTACGCAAGAAGTAACTGAACCTGGCGAGATGCATGACAACCCATTGGTGGTAAGGTTAGAAATAAATCCAAAGCAAATAGAAGAAGAAAATGAAGAAAATGAGGATGATGGAGCTGAAGATTCTTGGGCTATTAATAGAGTTTTAATTGACACTGAAAGCTCAATTGATATCTTATTTTATCATACTTACAAAACTATGGGTGGAAGAGACGAGGATCTAATACCTGTAATACCAGAATATCGCCACAACGATATTCTCGTGATAAGAACGACATTTCCACGAGAAGGTTGAATACTCCCACTACAAGAATGACATCTTTCACGAGAGCGTCGTGAGAATTCTCCAACGAAATTTGGTGAGCAACATGAGAAAGCGTCAAGATAGTTGACGATTGAAGAAGCATGATAAAAGAATGTTGTTTCACGAGGATTACGAAAGATGGCGAAAATAAACAATCTAAATACCACGATGAGATCGCTAAATAGATCCGAAAGAAGGGGAAAACTTAGCTGTCACCCATTATGTAATTTCCTATATAAAGGGTTCAAGTAAGTCCAGAAAGGATGATGTATTTTTTAGAGTTGAGAAAATCTTGAGGAGAGAGAAACTCCAGGAAAGAAAGTTGTAATTCTGAGTTTGAATATTTTCTGTAAACATTTCTGAGATCTAAATAATAAAAGTGTCGTTTAATTCTTCAATCTTCAACTAGTTTCACTTAGATCTCTATAGGATCTTAATAGGGGTGTAGTGTGGGAAATCCTGCTACTACATTTTGGCGCCGACTAAGAGGAACGTTGAATTAGCAAAATCGAAGAAAAGGTAAAAAAGAAGACAGGGATTATTCAAGATCAAGGAAACTTTGAAGAAGATTGGTGAAATATTCAGAAGAAAAATGATTAGAATTAAAGAAAATTGTAGGAAATTGAAGTATGAATTAGTGTCAAGAGAAATGATCGATAAATTTCATGAAAATATTAAGGGGAGGATACATAACCGTGATTTTGAAGGGAGAAAAATTATGATGGTAGAGAAAACGCCATTATTAAAGAATTGGGAAAAGCAGGAAATTACATTTACAGCAACAGAAGTTTTAGAAGAAAATCTAGATCATACATCTCCTTTGGTGATTACGGTACCCATGATACCAATAAGGAAGGAAAAGTCAATAAAATCTGTAGAAAAATGGGCTATAAATAGTACTCTAGTTGACACAGGAAGTTCTGTGGATATAATGTTCTATCATGCTTTTAAGAAAATGGGGTATAAGGATGAAGAAATGTCTATTTCAGCATATCATATTCATGGTTTCGGAAAATCTATAACAAAACCAAGAGGAGAAATAATAGTGCGATTACCACTTGGAGAAATTGAAACACAAGTAACACTATGCGTGGTGGATATGGAATCACCATACAACATGATATTGGGAAGGACCATGGATACACGCAATTAAAGTTGTAGCGTCAACCTTACATCAACACATCAAATTCCCTATGCCTAGCAGAATTGGGGAAATTAAAGGAGATACAGATCTTGCGAAGACATGCTATCAAATTGAAGTAAAAAATTGTGAAGAACGTCCTAAGCAGCGAAAATCTCGCAGAAAATTGATGAGAGAAACAAGAAAAGAAGAAGAATTTAAAATTTACATGATAAGAGCAAAAGAGGGAAAAGGGATACCCAATGAATTTTCGCGAGAAGGAGATGAACGTGCGAGAGTCATAAAAACACCAGCACCAGAAGCCAGTTACATCAATAAATGAACCAACAAAAGAAGTAAATGTTGGAAGTGAAGAAGAACCTAAAATACTGAAAATTGGGACTAGAATGGAGATAGACGAGGAAGAAAGAACTATAAATATTTTGCGAGAATACAAAGACATTTTCGCGTGGAGCATGGATGAAATGCCAGAGATAGATCCATCGGTAGCATGTCATAAATTAGAAATCAACAAAAATGTAAGGCCGTTCAAGCAAAGAATAAGAAAAATCGCAACAACATACCATTCTCAGATAGAAGAAGAATTACAGAAGATGCTTGATACAGGAATAATAAGGCAAGCCAAGTATCCAGAGTGGATTGCAAATATGGTGGTGGTCCCAAAGAAGAATAAAGGAATAAGAATTTGCATAGATTTTACCGATTTAAATAAAGCTTGTCCTAAAGATAGTTTTCCACTACCAGATATTCCCCAAATGGTTGAGTCAGCAGCGGGAAATGCAAGAATATCTTCGTTAGATGGATATAAAGGATACAACCAAATACCTCTCGCTGAAGAAAATCAAGAACATACTGCATTTTTTGCTCAAAGAGGGTTATATTGTTATACAAAAATGCCGTTTGGATTACGAAATGCTGGTGCAACATACCAAAGAATGGTGGAGAAGGTATTTGCAAAGTGGATCCACAAAACACTGGAGGTATATGTAGATGATATGTTAATCAAGAGCAAGGAAGCTGAAGATCATGTACAAGAGTTGAAGGAGATTTTTGAACAAATGCGGCAATTTAATATCAAATTAAATCCTGACAAGTATACTTTTGGAGTGACTTCAGGAAAGTTTCTGGGGTATATTGTATCAAAGGAAGGAATACAAGTTGATCCAGAAAAAGTGCAAGCGATTCGCGATATGCCAACACCAGCTACAGTAAAAGATGTGCAAAAATTGAATGGGCTGTTAGCCTCGTTAGGAAGATTCATCTCGCGATCCTCTGATAAATGCAAGCATTTTTTCGATATACTCAAAAAGTGAACAAAATTCAGATGGACAGATGAATGTGAGAAGGCCTTTCAGGGAATAAAAGAGCATTTAATGGATATAACCATTTTACAGAAAGCTGAACCATGAGAAGAGTTATTAATTTATCTCGCGACAACGGCATATGCGCTAAGTGCGGTATTGCTGCGAGTAGATGCTGGGATAGAGAAACCAATTTACTATATTAGTAAAACATTCAATTCAGCAGAGAAAAATTATTCAAAGATTGAGAAATTAATCCTAGCATTGGTACATGCAACTTTCAAGCTTCGCATTTACTTTCAAGCACATAAGGTCAAGGTATTAACAACAGTGCCAATTGAATCGGTAATGAAGAATTCAAAAAGGTCAGGAAGAGTAGAAAGATGGAATGCACAAGTGGGACATTTCGATATCAAATATGAAATTCTATCTTCGCCAAAATCCCAAATCATCGCAAATTTCTTAGCTGAATTTCCTTTGGAAAATGATGAAGCTGTGGAAGAAATGATGGATGCAGAAGAAGAACATGGAGATCCAAAAGAATTATTGACAGAACCCAATAGATGGGAGATATTAGTGGATGGATCATCTAATGGAGAAGGAAATAGGATTGGAGTTGTTTTTATTTCACCAGAAGGAGAAAAAATAGCTTTCTCATTCAGGTTAGAATTTACATCCACTAATAATGAGACAGAATATGAGGCTGTTATCCACGCTTTGAAATTTGCAATAGAAATGAAGTTGGAAAATGCTAGAATCACAAGCGATTCTCAATTGGTTATTCGTCAAATAACTGGAGAATATATAACAAATGAACCTTCTTTAAAGAAATACAAGAGACTCGTGGAAGAATTATCTGCGAGAATTCCAAAGATAAAATGGAGGCACATATCAAGGAAAGATAACCGGCTTGCGGACGCTTTTGCCTTCATATCTAGCATGATGACAAACCCACTTGCGAGATGCATAAAAATTCAAACACTCTTATTACCATCAGTAAATAAAGAAGACGAAGATGTGGATGGGAATTCCGTCGAAATTGACGAAAAAGGAGAGAAAGATGTGATGATTGTAGAAAATGGCGAAATAGAAGCAAAAGAGAGAAACAAAGATTGGCGAGAGGAACTTCTTGCTTATTTGGTGAAAGGAGAAACTCCAAGAAATAGACTGGAGGCACACAAGCTAAGAAGCAAGGCAACTAATTATGAGTTAAGAGACGGAGTGTTATATCGCAGATCTTTTAATGGACCATCGCTAAGATGTTTGACAAGGGAGGAAGGAGAAAAGGTGTTAAAAATGCTGCACAGTGGAGATGCTGGTAATCATAGCGGAGGTATATCTTTGGCATATAGAACGAAGATGCAAGGGTATTACTGGCCTTACATGCATGAAGATGCGAAACAACACTCAAGGCGTTGTGAAGAATGTCAGCGATTTGGGAAAAAAAATACATGCACCAGGAGCACCACTGTCATCCTCAACAAGTGTATGGCCCTTCGGAAAATGGGGATTAGATATTGTGGGACCATTTGTGCCTGGTTCTGGATAAAGGAGATACCTCATGTATAAAATTTTCTGCGGCTCTCTTTCTTTTTTGGAGGCTGATCACAGATTGCAGTCTTTTATTCGCAAATTAATGAAAGTTTAATCACAATATAAATTTTGAAACTCATAACTTTTCCTAATTTCCTGCGAGCAAACAATATTCGTAAAATTTATCACGAAATAAAATTTTTGTTTTGCAACATACCTCATTTCCACGAGCAAACATACTGATTACCTTCTTGTTTTATTACTTTCCTTCTTCTTTCTTCGCAAATCATAACCCCTCATTATCATCGTAAATTTCTTGTATGATTATCATCGTAATTTTATTCTCTTTTGCCTTAATCCTCCGCCATTAAATTTTCACTTCTTTTCACAACCTTTGCTCTTTTTCTCCAATTTTCCTTCTCAGTAATTTTTCCTTCGCAAACTTCTACTTCTGTATCGTAACATTTCTTTCCCTCAGCCCAATCACCCTTGATAATTCCAACACCCTTCATATGAGGAAACTTTATGCACTGATGTAGAGTGGAAGCTACGCCTAGAATTCCATGAAGCCATGGTCTTCCTATCAAAGCATTATATGGTGATTCGACATCAACAACGCAGAACAGAATTTCAGTTCGCATTCCACTTAATGGAATTCGCATGCTCACTTCTCCTTTGGGCTTGTTAGCAGTTCCATTAAAACCATAAATTCTGTAGGTAGAAGGTATTAAATCTGCATCTTTTCCCCCCATAGTTTTGTAAGCAGAATAGAAGAGAATATTGACAGAACTTCCCGTATCAATCAAAATCCTATTAAGGCCAATTGATTCTTCCTCCATATCATCTTCATTTTCTTCCATATTCATGTAGATTGCTAATCTTACTACCAATGGATTATCATGTGCTTAACAACCTTCTGGAATTTCAGTGGCTTCAAAAGAAATTTCACGCTTCTGCCAATCTTAAAGTCGTGAAATTTTTGCGATGTTCATTACTTCTTTTCCTTCACCATCCCTCGCATATACCCTGCTTAACACATTATCATGAAAATCCTCTATGGTTTTATATGAATGAACAATAGAATTACAGAAAACATTCCTTGCTTTTGATCCCACTTCTATATGTAGGGTTTCTTCTCCCTTTTCTTGTGCTGTGTTCTCCCTGCGAGTTATGGCTGGAGCTTGTGGTAATTGTTGCGACTGTGTCTGCTTAAGTAAAAATTGATTTAGTTTTCCTTGATCAATCATTCGCAAGATTATCCTCTTGATATTATGGCAATTATTTGTAGAATGTCCATGAAAATGATGATATGAACAAAATTCATGACTTTTTGAACCCATTGGTGGTTCCTTTCCCATGTTCCATGGAGTTGGTATATGCTCTACCAGGATAATTGCCTGCCATATCTTTTCTACACTTGTATTCAAAGGTGGCAATTTGATCTCTTCCCTCGCCATTCTTTGACCTCCTTGACCGTTGTTATAATTTTGTCTCTGGTTCCCTTGTCCAAAATAATTTTGCCTTTGTCCCCCATAATTTTCTTGTTGTTGATCTAATCTTGGAATCTGGTTATTTCCTATTCGATTATAGAAATTCCTCTCTCTATCATACTCTTCTTGATCTACTACCCATTGCTACCATTTTTGGCTGGCTATCATTGATTTTCTTCTCTTCTGAAATTTGCGAAGAAGTTTGTGAGGATGTTTGTGAAGTACCTGCTACTACATTGATTATTTTGGGAAGTAAATTTGCTCTTCCATCTTGATTGCTAGTGTTTGCTACTGGATATGTCTCCATATTGTTTTACTTTTCCTCTAGTGTAATGTATTCTTCTTGCAATTCTCATAACTCTGTCATCATTATGGAATTCTTTCTTCTGAAGATTTGAACATATAATTGTTCAGTTGCGAACATCGCATTTATGAAGGATAGAATCAAGTATCTCTCATCCACGCGCCCTGCCATATCACTGCACATAGTCTTCCATCGTCTTACCAAATGCTTCAAACTTTCACCCACTCTTTGTTTTAAACCAAATACATCTTCAATACCAAGTCGTGAAGAGTGATTTCTGATATATGCTCCAAGGAAAGTTGCTTGCAAATGACTGAATGACATAATAGTGTTCTTAGGGAGTCCTTCGAACCACTTTAAAGCTTCCCCTGTTAAACTCGATGCGAAGTACTTGCATAACACAACATCATGATTCTCCCATTGTAACATGCATCTTATGTATGCTTTAATGTGCTGAATAGCATATGAAGTCCCATCAAAGATACTGGTAAGTGTGGGTAAATTGCATTTTGGTGGAATTCCTCCCAATTGTACTTCTCTAGCAAATGGAGTCCTCGCAGCTTCTTCTATTGCTTCATCTAATTGCCTTCTATCTTCTCCTCTTCTATTGTTTATCATCCCTCTCATTTCTGCTAATTATCGAAAGATCCGTGCATTTGCCTCAGAATTCTCATCCATTGGTCTTTTTAATGCAGCTTCTTTTCTTCTACGTTCTTGCGCTTCCTCCCTTGCGATCCTTTGCATTCTATCATATTCTTCATTAATGTTTTCATTCGCATAATTTTGCAAATATCTTCTTTCTAAATTATCATAATTGTTTAGTCGCAGAGCATCTTGGAATTCTTGTTCTTCCCTTTCTATTCTTCTCATTCTTCTCATGCGAATATCGGGAATTTCTTCTTCTTCATTTTTCCTCCTTCTGTGATTTATTTCTTCTTGATTTGCTTGTACTCTGATTCGAGAGTTTGGTTCATTCCTCTCCATTTTTGTTTGTTGATTTACAATTCTTCTCTTAATTCTTTCATACTCAACATTTTGTTTGTTACGAGCCTCTTCATATCTTCTTACTCCATTCTCGTGATTGTTTTGATGTAGTGCTTGTTGTCTCTCAGTTTCTTCCATAAGTTGTTGTTCTTCCTCTCGATTCTGATTGTGTTCTCTAGGATTTGGCCTTATTCGTAAATTCTCCATGTTTTGTTCGTGGTTTGGTATAAAAATGAAACGATTCTCTCGATTTCTTTCACCTTGATTCTGCGCTTGTTCTTGCATATTATTTTCATTATTGATTATTGGTGAGTTTTGTCCTTCTCTTTCTGTTCTAACATTTGATCTTGCAACACTTTGAGATTTCCTTCTTTGTAACATCTCATTTTCCATCCTCAATTCTTGATTTTGTCTTGTTAAATTGGCACGTTCTTCAGCTTCGATCATTCGTTCTTCTTGAATTCCTTGTCTCAATGTTTCTAACATTTCCCTTTCTCTTTCAAGAATTGTTCCTCCCATCAACCTCCCATTTTCTCTGATTTGTGGTTCTCTATCTTCTTCTTTAGTTCTCCAAGTGTGTATACTCACTCGATCGTGATCTATTATTTGTTGAGCTTGACTTCTTCGATTACTCCTTATCCTACTAGGTTCTCCTGTTATATTTGCTTCTCCTCCTGCGAGTCTTACACTTCTTCTTACTTAAGTTAATGGTTCTGATGTGTTTCTTCTTCTTGTCATTTTTCTGGTACAGGAATTCTTCAAATCCCTGTTTCTAGCGCCAATTATGTAGTTGCGGAATAACCTACAACTACACCCTCAATAGAATTAGTAAAAACTCAAGAAGTTCTTGATGGTGAATGATAACGTTTTTATTAATTCTCTTAGTTGATTACATAGAATTATCAAAATGGAACTAGAATAGTTACAACTTTTTCTATTCTCTTTCCTAAGATAATTTCTTACACTCACTAAAAGAACCTCTCGAATTTTACATTTGAACTCCTATTTATAGTAAAACTTATGAAGCTGTATATGAATTGCGAAGTATCGCAATTCATCCTCGTAAAATTATTTCATCCTCGCAAAACTTCATATTTCCCCGCGCTACTTCTATCATCGTATCATTTTATAACTCTCTCTTCCTTTATTTATTACGATACTCGTGAACTATTATCTTGCGATATTCAGTACCTACACTACCCTTTATCTTCCCCTTGGTTTCCCCTTCAAGGAAGCGTACATCGACCATACAAGGTTAGCTCTTCCCATCCGGTTCTGCAAACAACCAGTTTGTGTTCGCAACCTCTTATCCTTTTTACCTATAGGGTTTATAGTTACGAGGTTGCACCCTATGGGGTATCTTTGGGCCAAGTGCATCATTTGCCAAGACTTGTCAAGAATGGCAGATGTGCTTCAAACCCACCCGGCACTCTTGACTCAACCGTGTACCTCGGCGCCTTGATCGTTTTCTGCACTTCTTGGGAAAGACAGTATTCCTTAGTCGCCCAACCTAAATCATGTTACATCGCAAGATTAGGTTGAGAATCCAAGGTGTCTTACCCGGATAGGTACCCCGCTTTTGGGTTATGTACCCCGTAATGTCCATGCACTCAGGTTCCGTGGTGGTGTTCCGTTTCCCCTGAGCCATGCTTATAGGTACCCCCTTAAATGACGTACTTTAGGACTTTGCCTCTTATGAAATGTTGCTTCGCGAACTAGGGTGTACGCCACAAAGGTTTGCCTGTGTAAATTTTCTGCGACTTTCTTTATTTTTTGAAAGCTGATCACAGTTTGCGGCTTTCTTTTATGAAAGCTGATCGCAACTAAATTTTTGTGTCTTTCTTTAATGACAGCTAATCGCAATAAGTTGTTTCTGTTCGTAAAAATTCATCACAAATTTTTCATGTTGCGAAATAGGTCATTTCATTTTCTTGTTTTTCAAAACACATTTTGTTATACGTTACGAACAAATATACTGATTACCTTTTTGTTGCATTACCTTTTTTTTTTATTCCCCTTTCTTCTCAAACTACATCCCTTTTCTAGCATCGTAAACTACCTGTCCGCTTAACATTGTAACTTTATTCTTTTATGCCTTAATCCTCAGTCATTAAATTTTCACTTCTTTTTGTAGCCTTTGCTCTTTTTCTCCAACTTTCTTTTTCAACAGCTTTTCCTTCGCAAACTTCCACTTCTGTATCGTAACATTTCTTTCCTTCTGCCCAATAACCCTTAATAATTCCAATACCCTTTGGATAAGGGAATTTTATGCACTGATGGAAAGTTGAAGCCACGCCTAGAATCACATGAAGCCAAGGCCTCCCTATCAAAGCATTGTATGGTGATTCGACGTCAACAACGCAAAACAGAATTTCAGTTCGCATCTCACTTAAGGGAATTCGCATGCTTATTTCTCCTTTAGGCTTATTAGCAGTTCCATTAAAACCATAAATCCTGTAGGTAGAAGGTATTAGATCTGCGTCTTTTCCCCCATGGTCTTGTAAGCAGAATAGAAGAGAATGTTGACAGAACTTCACGTATCAATTAAGATTCTATTAAGACCAAACGATTCTTCATCTGTATCATCTTCGTTTTCTCCTATATTCAAAAATATTTCTAATTTCACGACCAATGGATTATCATGTGCTTCGCAACCTTCTGGAACTTCTGTGGCTTCAAAAGAAATTTCACGCTTCTGCCAACCTTCAAGTCATGAAATTTTTGCGATGTTCATTATTTCCCTTCCTTCACCATCTCTCGCATATACCCTGCTTAACACATTATCATGAAAATCTTCTATAGTTCTATATGAGTGAACAATAGAATTGCAGAAAACATTCCTTGCTTTTGGACACACTTCTATATGTAAGGTTTCCTTTCCCTTTCCATGTACTGTGTTTACCATGTGAGTTACCACTGGAGCTTGTGGCAATTGTTGCGACTGTGCTTGCTTGAGAAAAAAGTGGTTCAATTTACCTTGATCAATCATTCGCAAGATAATCCTTTTGATATTATTGCAGTTATTTGTAGAATGCCCATGAAAGTGGTGGTATAAGCAGAATTCATGACTTCTTGGACCCATTGGTGGTTCTTTTTCCATGTTCCATGGGGTTGGTATATTATCCATCAAGATGATTGCCTGCCATATCTTTTCTACACTTGTATTCAAAGGTGGCATTTTTATCTCTTCTCTTACCATTCTTTGACCTCCTTGTCCATTGTTATAGTTTTACCTCTGATTCCCTAGTCCAAAATAGTTCTGCTTTTGTCCTCCATAATTTTCCTGTTGCTGATCTAACTTTGGGATCTGGTTATTTCCTCCTCGGCTATAAAAATTCCTTTCTCTATCATACTCTTCTTGATCCTTGCTACTCATTGCTACCACTTTTGATTGACCATTATCAATTTTCTTCTCTTCTGATATCTGCGATGATGTTTGCGAGGATGTCTGCGAGGTACCTGCTACAACATTAACTATTTTAGGAAGTAAGCTTGCTCCTGTATCTTGATTGTTGGTGTTTACCACTGGATATGACACCATATTGTTTTGTTTTTCTCTTGCAATTCTCGCAACTCTGTCATCATGATGGATTTTTTTCTTCTGAAAATTTGAACATATAATTGTTCGGTTGCGAACATCGCATTTATGAAAGACAAAATCAAGTACCTCTCATCTACATGCCCTGCCATATCACTGCACATAGTTTTCCATCTTCTTACCAAATGCTTCATACTTACACCAATTCTTTGTTTTAAACCAAACACATCTTCAATACCTAGTCGCGAGGAATGATTTGTGATATATGCTCCTAAGAAAGTTGCTTGTAGATGATTAAATAATGTAATAGTGTTCTTCGGAAGTCCTTCGAACCATTTTAGAGCTTCTCCTGTTAAACTTGACGCGAAGTACTTGCATAATACAGCATCGTGATTCTCCCATTTCAACATGCATATGTATGCTTTAATGTGCTGAATAGCACATGAAGTTCCATCAAAGATGCTGGTTAATGTAGGCAGATTGCATTTTGGTGGAATCCCTCCCAATTGCACTTCCCTAGAAAAAGGAGTCCTCGCAGCTTCTTCTATTGCTTCATCTAATTGCCTTCTATCTCCTCCTCCTCTATTGTTTAACATCCCTCTCATTTCTGCTAATTCTCGAAAGATCCGTTCATTTACTTTAGAATTCTCATCCATTGGTCTCTTCAACGCAGCTTCTCTTCTTCTGCGTTCTTGCATTTCTTCACTGGAAATCTTCGCATCCTATCATACTCTTCATTAATGTTTTCATTTGCACAATTTTGCAAATATCTTCTTTCTAGATTGTCACAGTTGTTTTGTTGTAGAGTATCTTGAAATTCTTGTTCTTCCATTTATGTTCTCCTCATCCTTCTCATGTGGATATCAGGAATTTCTTCTTCTTCTTCGATTTATTTCTCCTTGATTTGCCTGAATTCTGATTTGGATATTTGGTTCATCCCTTATCATTATTGTTCGTTGACTTCCAACTCTCCTCTGAATTCTATCATACTCAAGATTTTGATTGTTACGAGCCTGTTCATGCCTTCTTACTCCATCCTCGTAATTGTTTTGATGTACTGCTTGTTGTCTTTCAATTTCTTCCACAAGTTGCTGCTCTTCTTCTCGATTTTCTTCGCCATTCTGGTTACTTTCTCTTGGAAATGGCTCTGTTCGTAAATTTTCCATATTTTGTTCGTTATTTGGTATTAAAATGAACCAATTATCTCGATTTCTTTCAACTAGATTATGTAATTGTCCTTGCATAGTACTTTCACTATTGATTGTTGGCGAATTTCGTTCTTCTCTTTCTGGTCTAACACTTGATTTCAGAACACTTTGAGATCTCCTCCTTTGTAACATCTCATTTTCCATTCTCAATTCTTGATTCTTCCTAGTTAGATTTGCACGTTCTTCAGCTTCAAACCTTCGTTCTTCCTGAATTCCTTGTCTCAATGTTTCTAATGCTTCCATTTCTCTTTCATGAATTGTTATTCCCATAAATCTCCCATTTTCTCTGATTTGTGGTTCTCTATACGTTTCCACTGGTGTATCAGTTCTCCAAGTGTGTACGCTCACTCGATCTTGATCCATTGCTCTTTCTTGTATTATTCTTTGTTGAATTTGATTTCTTCGATTGCTCCTTCCCCTTCTAAGCTCTCCTGTTACGTTTGCTTCTCCACCTGCGAATCTTACACTTCTTCTTACTGCAGTTAGTGGTTCTGATATATTTCTTCTTCTAGCCATTTCTCTGATATTCTATTCTTTAATTATCTTGCCCCTCCCTGTTTCTAGCGCCAATTATGTAGTTACAGAAAACCTTACAACTACACCCTCAGTAGAATTTGTAAATCTTTTGAAGTTCCTGATGAAGAATGGAAACTTATTGATTGATCTTCTCAATTGATTACAAAAAAATGTATTAATGGGACTTAGAATAGTTACAACTTTCTCTGTTCTCTTCCCTAAGACTTTTCCTATCACTCATCCAAAGAATCCCTCTAATCTAACATTTGAATTACTATTTATAGTGAAATCTGTACAGCTGTATACAACTTGCGAAGCATCGCAACAATGCTCGTAAACTTTAACCTATATTCGTAAACTTTTCTCACTTCTCCCATATTTCTTCTACTATCATAATATCTTGCGGTGTTTTCCCCTTATATTTGCTACTATGTTCGTAACCCAATATCTTGCGATATTCTGTCCCTACACCCAACATCTGCATGATTAAGTTTCCAGTAGCGGTATAACCTTATCACTGAATCATGTAAAGAGATACCCCCCCTTATGACGTTCTTATAGGTCTTACATTTGCCTCTTGCGAAATTGTATTCGCGAACTAGGGTGCACGCCATAAGGGTTTGTCCCATTCTTTAAATCTCTGCAAAATTTTATTCGCGTTTCTTAAAATTTCTTGCGATCATCATAACTCTGTTAAAATTTCTTTTCTTTTGATCTTGTACAACTTTTCAATTCATCTTTTCCATTCAGACAGTATATTTTTTGAAAACAATTTCTCCCGATAATGCATTCACAATTTTTCTTATAACCCAACCTTTTACCTTTCTACTTACTTTCTTTCATGTTTTGTTGTTTTCTCTTTTTCTGCGAGTTACTCATCATGCACTTCTTCTTGCCTCAGTTTTATCTTTTTCATCTAAACCTAGCATTTTTTGAAACATTTCCTTGGAATAACTCTTCTCAACATTTTATCTTTCTACTTACTGTTATCTGCATCTGCTCTTTTGTTGCGTTTTGTTATTTACTTTTCATTTGTGAGATGCTAGCCATCTGTTTCTTCTTGTTTCTCTATTGAATCAATCATCAATTTGTCACATCTATGTCGCTGTTTAATTCTGCACTTCCAGTTGTTGTACTTCCCATCTCTTTCCTCATAAGATTTTATATCAATCTCATAACATTTCTTACTTTCTCCCCAATCCCCTTTAATTACTCCAACACCATTAGGATGAGGAAATTTAATTCACTGGTGGAAGGTGGATGCAACACCTAATATCCCATGTAGCCAAGGCCGTCCAATCAAGGCATTATAAGGTGATTCAATATCAACAACACAGAATAAGATCTTAGAAAACATCCCCTTTAACGGAACTCTCATTGTGATCTCCCATTTAGGTTTGTTGGCAGTACCATTAAAACCATAAATCTTATATGTTGATGGTATTAAATCTTCATCTTTTTCGCCCATGGTTCAATAGGTATGATAGAATAAGATATCCACAGAGATTCCTGTGTCAATTAAGACTCTATCAATAGCCCAAGAATCTGTTACTTCATTATCATATTCTTCATCTTCTTCTTCTGTTTGTCTTGGATTTATTTCCAACCTTACTACCAATGGATTATCGTGCAGCTCGCCAGGTTCTGGTGCTTCCTGTGCTGTAAAAGAAAGAGTTTGTTTCTGCCATTCTTCTAATGGCGAGACTCTCGCTATATTCATTACTTCTTTTCCAGTCGTATCTCTCGCGAAGACTCTGCTTAGAACATTATCGTGAAAATCCTCGATATTTCTGAAAGAATGTACAATGGAATTGCAAAACAAATTCTTCACCTTAGTTTCAACCTCTATAACGAAGGTTTCTGCTCCTTTTACAGTATTCACTCTGCGATTATTTGGTGGTGGTGGTAATTGCTGCGATTATTGATGCCCTCTTAGAAAATGATTTAACTTTCCCTGATCGATCATTCTTAGAATTATTCTCTTTACATTTCTGCAATCATTTATTGAATGACCATGAAAATGGTGATAAGGACAGAATTCTTGATTACGATTATTAGGATGTGGTTTTTTCTCCATGTTCCATGGAGATGGTATGTCTTCCATCAAAATGATAGCTTCCCAAATTTTTTCTACACTAGCATTTAAAGGTGGCATCTTAATCTCCTCCCATATTGTTTTCTGATTACCCTAACTTCTAAAATTATTTTGTCTCTGTCCACCATAAGTCTCTTGGGGTTGATCAAGCCTTGGGATTTTATTATTTCCTCCGCGATTGTAATAATTCTTCTCTCTTTCATACTCTTCTTGATCGCGACTTCCCATAGCTACTAGATTTTGCTGGTCATTAACTACCACCTTTTCTGGTTCATTCTGCGAGGTGCTCGCCACATTGTTAATCATTTTAGGAAGTAAACTTCCATTTGCTGCTACTGAGCTGGTGTTTACAACTGGGTATGATTCCATTTCATTTTGTTTTTCTTCTAAAGCAATATATTCTTCCTGTAATTCTCTTAGTTCAGTCATTATGATGGTATTCTTGATTCTGAAAATTTGTATGTAGAGCAGATTGGTCGCAAACATTGCATTGATGAAGGATAACATAAGATATCTCTCATCTACTCTTCCTGCCATCTCGCTGCACATTGTCTTCCATCTTATAGTTAGATGTTTCAGACTCTCGCCAACCCTCTGCTTTAACCCAAATACATCTTCAATACCTGGTCGCGAAGAATTGTTGCTTATGTATGCACCCAGAAATGTAGCTTGTAAATGATCAAAAGAAGTGATAGTATTTGTAGGACCAAAATATCGCCACAACTATATTCTTGCGATATTAACAACGCTTCTACAAATAATCCCGCGAGCACTACAACAACACTTGGCGAGTGTCACAAAAACAATCAAAAGAATAACAGAAAGGCTGACGATTGAAGAGAATATAAGAAGAGTAAATTTATACCGCGATGGTTACAAATCTTGCGAGAATGAACATTATAATTACTGCGAGGAGATCGCAGAATAGATCCGAAAGAAGGGTAAAACTTAGCTGTCATCCACTATGTAATTTCTTATATAAAGGGTTCGAATAGGTCAAGAAGAAGGGGATGTATTTTTTAGAGTTGAGAGAGTTTTTGAGGAGAGAGAAACTCTAGAAAGAAAGTTGTGTATTTCTGAGTTTTAACATTTCCTGTAAATATTTCTGAAGATATAATGATAAAGTGTTGTTCTTAATCCACAAATTAGACTTATAATTACAAATTCTTAGTATGGGTGTAGTGTAGGAATTCCTCCTACAACATTTTGGCGCCCGAAATAGGGATTGAATTAACGAAAATCATAGGAAAAGTGAAAAAGAAGATAGGAATTATTTAATATTAAGGAAACCATAAAACGAGTTGGTGAAATATTTAGAGGAAGAATGATTAGAACTAAAGATAATTGCAGGAAATTGGAGCATGATACGGTGTCAAGAACAATGATTGATGAGTTTCATGAAAACATTAAGGGGAAAATACATAAATGAGATTTTGAAGGGAGAAAAATTATGATGGTGGAGAAAACGTCAATATTAAAGCATTGGGAAAAGCAGGAAATTACATTTACAACATCAGAAATATCAGAAGAAAATCTAAACCATACATCTCCTTTGGTAATCACGGTATCCACTATACCGATAAGAAAGGGAAAATCAAAAAAATCTGTAGAAGAGTGGGCTATGAATAGAACTTTGGTGGATACAGGAAGTTCTGTGGATATAATATTTTATCATTCTCTTAAGAAAATGGGGCATAAGGATGAAGAAATGTCTTATTCAGCATATCATATTCATGGTTTTGCAAAATCTTTAACAAAACCAAGAGGTGAAATAGTGGTACGATTACCACTTGGAGAAATTGAAACACGAGTAACACTATGTGTAGTAGACATGGAATCACCATACAACATGATATTGGGAAGACTATGGATACATGCGATCAAGGCTGTAGCATCAACCTTACATCAATGCATTAAATTCCCTATGCCTAGTGGAATTGGAGAAATTAGAGGAGATACAGATCTTGCGAAGATATACTATCAAATTGAAGTGAGAAATTGTGAAGAACGTCCAAATCAGCGAAAAGCTCGCAGAAAAATAGCGAGAGAGACAAAGAAAGAAGAAGAATTTAAAGTCTACATGATAAGAGCAAAAGAAGGAAAAGGAATACCCAGCGAAATCTCACGAGAAGGAGATGAGCTCGTGAAAGTAATGAAGACACCAACACCAATGGGAGAACCAGAAGCCAGTTATACTGCCGCAGAACCCACAAAAGAAGTAAATATTGGAAGTAAAGAAGAACCTAAAATGCTAAAAATTGGGACTAGAATGGAAGCAAATGAGGAACAAAAAACTATAAATCTTCTGCGAGAATATATAAATATCTTCGCGTGGAGCATGTATGAGATGCCAGGGATAGATCCGTCAATAGCATGTCATAAATTAGAAATCAACAAAAATATAAGGCCATTCAAGCAAAGAATAAGAAAAATTGCAACAACATACCATTCTCAAATAGAAGAAGAGTTACATAAAAAGCTCGACGCAGGAATTATAAGGAAAGCAAAATATCCAAAGTGGATTGCAAATATGGTGGTGGTCCCAAAGAAGAACAATGGAATAAGAATTCGCATAAATTTTACTGATTTAAACAAAGCTTGTCCTAAAGATAGTTTTCCACTACCAGATATCCCACAGATGGTTGAATCAGCAGCGGGAAATGCAAGAATATCTTCATTAGATGGATACAAAGGATATAATCAAATCCCTCTCGATGAAGAAGACCAAGAGCATACCGCATTTTTTTGCTCCAAGAGGATTATATTGTTATACAAAGATGCCCTTTGGCCTACGAAATGCTGGTGCAACATATCAGCGAATGGTGGAGAAGGTGTTTGAGCTATTAACAGAACCTAATAAATGGGAAATATTAGTGGATGGATCATCAAATGGAGAAGGAAATGGGATTGGAGTTTTTTTTATTTTGCCAGAAGGAGAAAAGATAGCTTTTTCATTTAGGTTGGAGTTCGCGTCTACTAATAATGAAACAGAATATGAAGCTGTAATTCACACTTTAAAGTTTGCAATAAAAATGAAGTTGGAAAATGCAAGAATTACTAGCGATTCACAGTTGGTTATTCGCCAGATTAAGGGAGAGTATACAACAAATGAACCATCTATGAAGAAATATAAGAAACTCGTGGAAGAATTATCTGCGAGAATTCCAAAAAAAACGTGGAGACATATATCAAGGAAAGATAATAGACTCGCAGACGCTTTTGCTTTCATATCTAGTATGATGACAAACCCAGCGGCAAGATGTATAAAAATTCAAACACTTATATTACCTTTAATAAATAAAGAATAAGAAGAAACAGATGCGATGATGATAGAAGCTGGTGAGGAAGAGCAACAAAGTAACAACACAGATTGGCGAGCAGATCTTTATGCCTACTTAGAAAGAGGAGAAACCCCAAGAAATAGACTAGATGCACATAAATTAAAAAGTAGGGCAACTAATTATGAACTAAGAGATGGAGTACTATATCGCAGATCTTTTAATGGACCATCGCTAAGATGTTTGACGAGAGAAGAAGGAGAAAAGGTATTGAAGATTCTGCATAGTGGTGATGCTATAAATCACAGTGGGGGAAGATATTTGGCATATAGAACAAAAATGCAAGGGTATTACTGGCCATATATGCATGAAGATGCGAAGATACACTCAAGACGTTGTGAAGATTGTCAACGATATGGAAAAAAGATACATGCACGAGGAGCACCATTATCATCCTCAACAAGTGTATGGCCTTTTGGAAAATGGGGATTAGATATAGTGGGATCATTTGCGCCTAGTTCTGGACAAAGAAGATATCTAATTGTCGCAACAGATTACTTCACGAAATGGGGAGAAGTGAAGGCAGTGCAACATATTCGCGACAAATATATTTTTACATTTATATTTGAAAATATAATTTGCAGATTTGGGATTCTTGCACAGCTGGTATCTGATAATGGGAAGCAGTTTGAAGGGAAAAATATAGAGTTGTTACTCAATGCATTTAAGATCAAGTGTGGAAAGTCAACACCATTATATTCACAAGGGAATGGAAAATCTGAGGCAACAAATAAAACAATCGCAGATATTTTAAAGAAGAAGTTAGAAGGATACCACAAGACATGGTGCGAGCAAGTGCATAATGAAATATGGGCCTACAATACAACTAGACGAGAAGCTACTGGAATGTCTCCCTTTTGTCTGACATATGGAGTTGAAGTTGTGTTACCAACAGAAGTTACTATTCCAATAACAAAAAGAGAGGCATGGGAAAGAAATCTAAGTGCTGGTATGATTCTACATAAGCTGGACGAATTAGAAGAGAAAAGAGAAAAAGCTTTGCAACATATGGAGAATTATCAGCGAAGATTAGCTCGCGAGTACAACAAACGTGTCAAAGAATGAAAATTCCAACCAGGAGATTTAGTGTTGCGAGAAACCCCAAAGTATCAACAAGAAAGTGGTGGAAACCTGGCAAGGAAATAGGTTGGACCATACATCATTAAAGGAATAAATGGAACTGGGGCATACAAATTAGTGGATCCTGAAGGGAGAGATATTGGTCAAAGACTTGATAGACCATGGAACAGGTTATTCCTGAAGAGGTATTATCAGTAATAATTTCTGCGATATTAGAAGATATTGGTGTGTCATATGGTGAAATAAGAAATAAACTTCTTATTACAATCGGAAGAATATTTAATTCAATTACAAGAAACGCAAGAGTAAAGAAGCGCGAAAATATCGCGAGAAACGCGAATAAAATTTCCCAGAGATTTAAAGAATGGGATAAACCTTTATGGCGTGTACCCTAGTTCGCGAATACAATTTCGCAAGAGGCAAATGTAAGACCTACAAGCACGTCATAAGGGGGGTATCTCTTTACATGATTCAGGGATAAGGTTACACCGCTGCTGGAACCTGAATCATACAGATGTTGGGGTTAAAGAAAACCTATCCGGGAGAGAGATCTTGGGTTTCCAACTTTATAAGGTTATACCCTGGTTGGAAAACCGAGAATATCTTCTAAGGAGTGTAGAGTATGACCAATGCGCCGAGGTACACGGTTGAGCCAAGGGTGCCCGGGACGGATGAACCTACCCTGGCCATCTTTGGTAAGTCTTGGCTATGATGCACTCGGCCTGAAGAAAACCCCACTTAGGGTGCAGTCTTGTAACTATAAGCCATATAGGCATAAAGGACAAGAGGCTGCGAAAACAACTGGTTATTGGTAAATATGGATGGGAGGAGCTAGTCTTGTATGGCTGATGTGCCCTCCTTGAAGGGGCAACCAGGGGGAAAATAAGGGCGGCACCCTCCATTAGGGAGCTGATAAGTGTCTTAAGACGGAAATGTCATGGGTCTTTATGATCGACATTTAGGCCTGTCATATTGTCGCGTGACGTAAGTTATACAGAGGCAAAAAGCCAAAAGAGAAAAAGTTAAGATGAGATCAATGGGTTTTTACATAAAAGTGTAAAGACGTCCTGCGATTTCATCGCAAGACGACAATGTCACAAGACTTAGATTTCGCGAGAGAACTTAGACTTGTCATATTGTCGGAGTACAATTAAGAAATAAAGATAAGGCAAGATCAATGGGTTGATACATGCAAATGTAGAGATGTCCTGCGATTTTGTTGCAAAGAGAAAAATTGGCGAAATAACACCTTTAACTAGGAAGGCAAAATAAGACCAATAGAATAATCTCAAACATTAATTTTTTATTTTTTTATTTTTAAGAATGCAGGAAAGATCTGTTCATCGCCAGAGAATATATTAGAAGGCAGATTTCTTCAAAATTCTTCATATTATCGTCAGAATTTATTATATAGCAGAAATATAGATGAACATCTCACGCAAATGATTCAAGTTCTCAAGAAAATTAATAAGAGGCAAGTAGGGGAATGAATAAATAAAATTTCATTAACTTTCTTGAGAATATTCGAAGTGAACAAGATTAAAAGTTGTATTTTAAAGTTTCAAAAAGTTACATTACTTGCGAGAAAGAAGAAGAAAAAGAAAGTAAAAATGATATTCAAGCTTCAGCGATGGTCTCGCCAGACTTAGGATTTTTGTCAGAGTTGTCATCATCGCCAACATCTCTCTCATTGCGAGTTTCTCCTTCCTTAGGTGAACTTTCTTTTTTTTCTTGATTATCTTCTTGATCACCTTCTTCAACATCTCCTTCAGCAGGTGCATATTCTAAATATGTAGGGACAGAATATCGCAAGATATTGGGTTATGAACATAGTAGCAAATATAAGGGGAAAACACCGCAAGATATTACGATAGTAGAAGAAATATGGGAGAAGTGAGAAGAGTTTGCAAATATAGGATAAAGTTTACGAGCATTGTTGCGATACTTCGCAAGTTGTATACAGCTGTACAGATTTCATTATAAATAGTAGTTCAAATGTTAGATTAGGGGGGTTCTTTGGATGAGTGATAGGAAAAGTTTTAAGAGAGAGAATAGAGAAAGTTGTAACTGTTCTAAGCCCCATTAATACATTTCTTTGTAATCAATTAAGAGGATCAATCAATAAGTTGTCATTCTTCATCAAGAACTTCAAAAGATTCACAAATTCTACTGAGGGTGTAGTTGTAAGGTTTTCTGCAACTACATAGTTGGTGCTAGAAACAGGGAAATATATCAGAAAATAGAGATAATTAAAGAATTTTGCATCAGAGAAATGGCTAGAAGAAGAAATATATCAGAACCATTAACTGCAGTAAGAAGAAGTGTAAGACTCTCAGGTGGAGAAGCAAATGTAACAGGAGAGCTTAGTAGGGGAAGGAGCAATCGAAGAAATCAAACTCAACAAAGAGTAATACAAGAAAGAGCAATGGATCAAGATAGAGTGAGCACACACACTTGGAGAACTGATACACCACTGGAAACGTATAGAGAACCTCAAATCAGAGAAAATGGGAGATTGATGGGAAGAATAATTCATGAAAGAGAAATGGAGGCATTAGAAACATTGAGACAAGGAATTCAGGAGGAACGAAGGTTTGAAGCTGAAGAACATGCAAATCTAACTAGGCAGAATCAAGAATTGAGAATGGAAAATGAGATGTTAAAAAGGAGGAGATCTCAAAGTGCTGCGAAATCAAGTGTTAGACCAGAAAGAGAAGAACGAAATTCGCCAACAATCAATAGTGAAAGTGTTATGCAAGGACAAGTACATAATCTGATGGAAAGAAATCGAGAGAATCGCTTCATTTTAATACCAGATAACGAACGAAATGTGGAAAATTGACGAACAGAGCCATTTCCAAGAGAAAATAACCAGAATGGCGAAGAACATCAAGAGGAAGAGCAGCAACTTGTGGAAGAAATTGAAAGGCAACAAGTAATGCATCAAAACAATTACGAGGAGGGAGTAAGAAGACATGAACAAGGTCGTAACAATCAAAATATTGAGTATGATGGAATTCAGAGGAGAGTTGGAAATCAATGAACAGGAATGAACCAAATCTCCAAATCAGAATTCAGCTAAATCAAGGGGAGGTAAATCGCAGAAGAAGAAGAAATGAAGAAGAAGAAATTCCTGATATCCACATGAGAAGGATGAGAAGAACATAAATGGAAGAACAAGAATTTCAAGATGCACTACAACAAAACAACTGTGATAATCTAAAAAGAAGATATTTGCAAGATTGTGCAAATGAAAACATTAATGAAGAGTATGATAGAATGTGAAGGATCGCAAGAACGCAGAAGAAGAGAAGCTGCGTTGAAGAGACCAATGGATGAGAATTCTGAAGCAAATGAACGGATCTTTCGAGAATTAGCGGAAATGAGAGGGATGTTAAACAATAGAGGAGGAGGAGATAGAAGGCAATTAGATGAAGCAATAGAAGAAGCTGCGAGGACTCCTTTTTCTAGGGAAGTACAATTGGGAGGGATTCCACCAAAATGCAATCTGCCTACATTAACCAGCATCTTTGACGGTACTTCATGTGCTATTAAGCACATTAAAGCATATATAAGATGCATGTTACAATGGGAGAATCACGAAGCTATATTATGCAAGTACTTCGCATCAAGTTTAACAGGAGAATCTCTAAAATGGTTCGAAGGACTTCCGAAGAACACTATTACATCATTTAATCATCTACAAGCAACTTTCTTAGGAGCATATATCACAAATCATGCCTCGCGACTAGGTATTGAAGATGTGTTTGGTTTAAAACAAAGAATTAGTGAAAGTCTGGAGCATTTGGTAAGAAGATGGAAAACTATGTGCAGCGATATGGCAGGGCGTGTAGATGAGAGGTACTTGATTTTGTATTTCATAAATGCGATGTTTGCAACCGAACAATTATATGTTCAAATCTTCAGAAGAAATAATTCCATCATGATGACAGAGTTGCGAGAATTGCAAGAGGAGTACATTACGTTAGAGGAAAAGCAAAACAATATGGAATCATATCCAGTGGTAAACACCAACAATCAAGATACATGAGCAAGTTTACTTCCTAAAATAGTTAATGTTGTAGCAGGTACCTCGCAGACATCCTCGCAAACATCATCGCAGATATCAGAAGATAAGAAAATTGATAATGGTCAATCAAAAGTGGTAGCAATGAGTAGCAAGGATCAAGAAGAGTATGATAGAGAAAGGAATTTTTATAGCCGAGGAGGAAATAACCAGATCCCAAGGTTAGATCAGCAACAAGAAAATTATGGAGGACAAAGGCAGAACTATTTTGGACTAGGGAATCAGAGACAAAACTATAACAATGGACAAGGAGGTCAAAGAATGGTAAGAGAAGAGATAAAAATGCCACCTTTGAATACAAGTGTAGAAAAGATATGGCAAGCAATCATCTTGATGGAGAATATACCAACCCCATGGAACATGGGAAGAGAACCACCAATGGGTCCAAGAAGTCATGAATTCTGCTTGTACCACCACTTTCATGGGCATTCTACAAATAACTGCAATAATATTAAAAGGATTATCTTGCGAATGATTGATCAAGGTAAATTGAACCACTTTTTGCTCAAGCAAACACAGTCGCAACAATTGCCACAAGCTCCAGTGGTAACTCACATGGTAAACACGGTACAGGGAAAGGAAAAGGAAACCTTACATATAGAAGTGGGTCCAATGGCAAGGAATGCTTTCTGCAATTCTATTGTTCACTCATATAGAACTATAGAAGATTTTCATGATAATGTGTTAAGTAGGGTATATGCGAGAGATGGTGAAGGAAGGGAAATAATGAACATCGCAAAAATTTCATGACTTGAAGGTTGGCAGAAGCGTGAAATTTCTTTTGAAGCCACAGAAGTTCCAGAAGGTTGCGAAACACATGATAATCCATTGGTCGTGAAATTAGAAATTTGTTTGAATATAGGAGAAAACGAAGATGATACAGATGAAGAATCGTTTGGTCTTAACAGAATCTTAATTGATACGGGAAGTTCTGTCAACATTCTCTTCTATTCTGCTTACAAGACCATGGGGGGGAAAGATGCAGATCCAATACCTTCTACCTACAGGATTTATATTTTTAATGGAACTGCTAATAATCCTAAAGGAGAAATAAGCATGCGAATTCCCTTAAGTGAGATGCGAACTGAAATTCTGTTCTGCGTTGTTGACATCGAATCACCATACAATGCTTTGATAGGGAGGCCTTGGCTTCATGGGATTCTAGGCGTGGCTTCAACTTTCCATCAGTACATAAAATTTCCTCATCCAAAGTGGATTGGAATTATTAAGGGTGATTGGGCAGAAGGAAAGAAATGTTACGATACAGAAGTAGAAGTTTGCGAAGGAAAAGCTGTTGAAAAAGAAAGTTGGAGAAAAAGAGCAAAGGCTACGAAGAGAAGTGAAAATTTAATGACCGAGGATTAAGGAATAAAAGAATAAAGTTACAATGTTAAGCGGGCAGGTAGTTTACGATGCTAGAAAAGGGATGTAGTTTGCGAAGAAAGGAGAATAAAGAAAAAAGGTAATGCAACAAAAAGGTAATCAGTATATTTGTTCGCAACGTATAACAAAATGTATTTTGAAAAACAAGAAAATGAAACGACCTATTTTGCAACATGAAAAATTTGTGATGAATTTTTACGAACATAAACAACTTATTGCGATTAGCTTTCATTAAAGAAAGACGCAAAAATTTAGTTGCGATCAACTTTCATAAAAGAAAGCCGCAAACTGTGATCAGCTTTCAAAAAAGAAAGAAAGCCGCAGAAAATTGACACATGCAAACCTTTGTGACGTACACCCTAGTTCGCGAAGCAACATTTCGTAAGAGGCAAAGTCCTAAAGTACGTCATTTAAGGGGGTACCTATCAGCATGTCTCAGGGGAAACGGAACACCACCACGGAACCTGAGTGCATGGACATTACGGGGTACATAACCCAAAAGCGGGGTACCTATCTGGGTAAGACACCTTGGATTCTCAACCTAACCTTGCGATGTAACATGATTTAGGTTGGGCGACTAAGGCATACTGTCTTTCCCAAGAAGTGCAGAAAACGATCAAGGCGCCGAGGTACATGGTTGAGTCAAGAGTGCCGAGTGGGTTTGAAGCACATCTGCCATTCTTGACAAGTCTTGGAACATGATGCACTTGGCCCAAAGATACCCCATAGGGTGCAACCTCGTAACTATAAACCCTATAGGTAAAAAGGATAAGAGGATGCGAACACAAACTGGTTGTTTGCAGAACCGGATGGGAAGAGCTAACCTTGTATGGTCGATGTACGCTTCCTTGAAGGGGAAACCAAGGGGAATATAAAGGGAAACACCCTCCATTAGAGAGTTGATACGTGCTATAAGACGCAAATGTCATGAGGCTTTTTGTTCGCAAGAACATAAAGGCTTGTCATATTTGTGCAACAATCATATTTCTGCGAGTATTAAAAAAAAAAAAAAAAAGAGAGACAAAGATAGTATACATATACACTCGTAGAATTAAATACAAACAAGTTAAGATGAGATCAAGGGGGTATTACATGAAAGTGTGATAACGTCCTGCGGTTTCATCGCAAGACGATAATGCCACGAGGCTGTACATTCGCAACTATGTTCAGACTTGTCATATTATTGCAAATACAAAATATTTTTAAGATAAAGTCAAGGGGTTGAGGCATGCGAATGCACCAACGTCCTGCGATTTTATCGCAAGAGAGGTGGCAAAGTAAGACCTTTACTTAGGAAGGCATGATAAGACCACAGAAACTATTGAAGTCAATTCCGTCAATATTATAGAAGATTCTTTATACTATTAACAAGGATATATATCAATAATTTTATTCGCACTCAAAAATGGGTATTTCATACTCATTAAATTCTCAAGAATTGAAGATTTCTCATATTTCTGCGAGGATTGAATACTTCTTCTACTTCTTCATGGGTGTTTCATAATTCTTATATTTCTTCAAGAGTTGAATACTTCTTATACTTCTTCAAGGGTGTTTCATAATTTTTTCAAATAAATTCTACAAAGACGTTTCATAATTCTACAAAGAAGTTTCATGCTTCTTATACTTCAAAAGGGGGATTTCTTATTTACTTCGCAACAGTTTGAAGCTTCGCAAGATTAAACTGAGGCAGATATTCTGATAACTACAACAACAATTGATCACCTGAAGAGCAATAATATGGGAAAGGAAATACTAAGTTAAGTCTTCAAGACATGATTATTTCTCTTCGTATGATCAAGTTATGCAAGAAAGGAAAGAATTCAGTTAAAAGAAAGATCAACTCATCATCGCAGAATTAAGAGAATAATACTAGTAAGTTGCGAAAAGGAAATTGCTAGTTGATTAAAAGTGAAGGAAAGAAGAAAATATTGTACTCAAACAAATAAGACAAATAGAACTGAAGCAAATACACAGGAAGGAATAAAGCTATTTTATGGGAGATTTATCTTCATCAAAGTGATCTTCTTTTTCTTCTTCGGAGATATCATCTTCGGCTTCACTATCAGAGATATCCAAATCTGGGGTGTCATCAGGAATTTCTTCAGAAAGGAGCGTCTGGTACCTGGTGAGAGGAATTTGATTATCTTCACAAATCTTGCGAGTCATCATGGCTCGGAAACGTTTGATGTTTAAACTATGGTTGTTTTGAGAAATTTGTAGCTGAGACTTTAAATTAGAAATTTTCTGATGACGCGCGGCAAGAATAGTTTCCAGCTCTTCAATCTGTTTCATGTATTCTCCAGCGGCAAGGGAAGCTTCTAACTCTTCAATTTTCTTCGTACAATGTTCTTCAGTATTTATAAAGAAAAAAGGAAAAAATAAGAAAATAAAGAATAAGAGAATAAATTAAGAAATTGATTGGCAAATTATGGAGTGAAAGTAATCAAAATTGGCGAATTTACCTTCTAATTGCTTTTTATCATTACGAAGAGAAGTAACCTCAAGCTCCAGTTGGTTATTTTTCTCAAGAAGAGAGGAATTTTCAGTTACGATACTCGCAGATTGCGTATTATCTTCGCAGCAGGATTTCAATTCCGCATTATCAATATTTAAATCCTCTATTTTCTGGAGAAGTTTTGCATTCTCAGCCTCCATCTTGTTATAATGACTTAAAGTTTTCTTCTCAGCCATTGCATGACGTCTTTCCCAATCTGAAGCAGCTGCACAACTAACTCTCCTAACCTAAGCAAATAAAAGGGATTAGAAATCAATGAAGTAAGGGAAATAAACAAGGAATAGAAGAGAAACTTACCATACTCCCCAAAGAATATAATGTAACTGGAGTAATAAATCTTGAAATTCCATTAAGGGAATTATTGTTGATCACAGTGGGAACTTTGCAAGCCATCGCAATATGTCTATGAGCATTCGCAGTAGGAGAGTTTCCTAATTCATGAGAAGAATTGAGAAAAACCTCAGACAATCGAGTCATTGCAGACTCAAAAGTTTCCACATTGCTATAATCTTCATCTTCTTCATCATCATCATTCCTCCTATCAGAAATGGTATCAGAGTTAGAACCAAGATCCTTTTCATAAAATTTATCATCTTCATCACTTTGTTCTTTGTAAGCATCCTTGCTAGAGGAGAGCACATTGGAGTAAGCGCTGGATGGGAGTCTCTTCCTCTTCTTCGCAGGAACAATATCCTTAAGATTACCTTTTCCTTTGCGAAGGACATCTTATTTATCACCAGAAGTCTTGGTATTCTTCGCAGAACGAAGTGTTCTTTGTCTCGCAGTTAGCATTTCAGAAGAAGTTGAGTTCTTATTCGCAGTAGTCCCATGGAAATAAGGAAGAATCTACAAATTCAAATAAGGATAAGAAACAGAGGCAACAATATATTGTTTAAAACATATATAAGAATGTTTCTTACCTCATTTGAAAACAAGTTAAAAGCTTCGCGAATATTGGATTTCCCAGTTTTAAGGTAACTTTTCTTAAGTTCATTTACCTGATAAATATTGTAAAAGGGTTAGTAAAAGAAGAAAAATAACAAGAAGGTAAGAAGATGGAGGTACATACATCTTTATCCCTATTAGGCCAAGAAAAGACCCAGGGTTGATAGTTACGATCACGAAGATTCGCAGGAAGATCCACTATCCCAAAGATATAAGAGCCTGATAACTCTAGAGGATAATTATTCCAATCATCATCATGGGAACGGCGAGGGGTTTGATTATTTCCAGAAGCATAATCAATGTCATGCATAAGGAGATCAGTTTCTGCAACATCAAATCTACGATGAAGACGAACACCCCAGCGCTTATCTTCCTTCCTCGCAGGAATTAGTGTGTAATTTTTAAAGAAACTTTCAACTGTATAATTTGCAGCAACAATCCTTATATCTCTAAACGCATATTTCCTAAGTTCAACTGGATATAAAGATTTTCCGGTAGCAGCACGAGTTGCGAATTCAACTAGAATGCGAATGCAATCTCCAGTCAATTGATAAATGGCTCGTGAGAAATTTGGATGGGAAACAATATTATAGAACAAAGGAAGGTGAACATCATAAAGAGGAAGAGGGAGACCTGCGAGGATTTGGCCTCGTGAAACTAAAACTTTCTGACCATTCCAAGGGACATCAGTAAAAAGTTCCATACAAAGACTGGATTTGTTAGTATGACCATCAATCTTAGAAAGAATGAGATCTCTATCAGCAAGTTCTGCGTTAAGTTGATCCATAGTTTTCTTCTTCGGAGCCATTAGATGAAGCAAAGAAAACAGAGAAGAAAAGAGGTTAGAAGAGGCAAGAAATAATGGTAGAGGAAAGAAGGAAGAAGTTACAGAAGCAGTGGGGACGATGAAAGAGATAAAAGAACAAAAGGAAGAGTAAAAAATAGTATTTATAAAGAAAAGAGTTTGATGAAGATAGAAATTCTTTAATGCGATTAAACGTGGGTGGTTAAGAAGGACGGTTACGAAAAAACGTGTCACGAATTTGATGAAAGAGAAAACACGTGTTGCGAATACAATGGGTGATGATACTATATTAAATTTGCGAGTACACTGGTTCTCATGACATTTTTTCTTCGCAGAATTAACATGAGAAGAGGCAAGATGTAGGGACAGAATATTGCAAGATATTGGGTTACGAACATAGTAGCAAATATAAGCGGAAAACACCGCAAGATATTACGATAGTAGAAGAAATATGGGAGAAGTGAGAAGAGTTTGCGAATATAAGATAAAGTTTACGAGCATTGTTGCGATACTTCGCAAGTTGTATACAGCTGTACAGATTTCATTATAAATAGTAGTTCAAATGTTAGATTAGGGGGGTTCTTTGGATGAGTGATAGGAAAAGTTTTAAGAGAGAGAATAGAGAAAGTTGTAACTGTTCTAAGCCCCATTAATACATTTATTTGTAATCAATTAAGAGGATCAATCAATAAGTTGTCATTTTTCATCAAGAACTTCAAAAGATTCACAAATTCTACTGAGGGTGTAGTTGTAAGGTTTTCTGCAACTACAAAATACTTATCCATGGGAAGAGGGATTTCATCATCATCAACTTTTAAAGGAGGAACAGATACATGAGGAAGAGAATTGGATATCAGAATGTCATTCACAAGAACTTCAGCACTAAGATGAACCTTGCGAAGGAAACCTTTGTCACGGTTTCTGATTTCTATATTCTTGAAGTACTCAAGATAATCAAGTCTTCTTTCAGCCTTGTCACGAGCTTCTATACAATCGGAAAGGAGAGTCTTATTCTCTTTGCGAACTTTATCCAATTTACCAGTAAGATCAGCAATGGTGGAATGAAGACTTCTTTTATATTCTGCGATTAACAAAATGATTAAAAGATTATTCAGGCAAAATCTCGCAAGAAATATAACATAAAATTTGAAAGAGAAAAATCAACAAATGTGGCAGTCACAATTGACTACCTTCTTTTTGAGAGGTTAAGTTTTGGGTTAATGAAAAGAGACAGTTCTCCCATTGATTCATAGCGTCATCAAATTTATCGCCAACCATACCCTTCAGACGAGATTTCATATTCTCCTCTTTGGTGCGTAAATATGAATTTTCTCTTGCTAATAAAGAATGAGATTTCTCTAATTGGGAGTATTGGTCTTGAAGATTGCTGGCCTTTAAACTAAGAGTTAGCCTACCCTTGATAAGTTTGTCTACTTTTAGCGGCAGATGATTCAGTTACTTCATTGAGTTTATTCTTAAGAGAACAGAGACATTGCTCTTGGTTATCACATATTCTTTGAATATTATTCACTTTCTGCGAGGAAATCGCCATCAAACTTGAAAATTTATATTTTTCTTGGGATAAGGTTCTATTTTCATCTGACAAAGATTCTATCGCCAAGTTAGCCTTGAGTAATAAATATGAGAGACGAGTAACTTCGTTACTTAATAAAATTTGATATTGCGATAATTGATTATTCTCATTAGTAAGATTATCTATTTTGTCGATTGAATATAAATAAAGATTATCTAATCTATTATGCTGGTCCATCCAAGAATCTCTTTCAACGCGAGCCTCTTCAGCGATAGATTCAAATTTAAGTCTTTCCAAGAAACGAGTCTGATTTGAAACTAATATGTGAACCAAGAATTTAAAAGGAAGGTTTGAGTACAAAAAATATGAAAATGAAATAAAAATACAAGAGGACAGAGGCAAAAAGAAGTGTACCTTTCAACTCATCTTTTTTTCGGCAAAGATTCTCGCAATCAAGTAAAGAGTTACTAAGTTTGTGGTTCAAAGTTTCATACTCAGGAGTCTTAACTTGAAGGCTTTTTCTTAGATCTTCAACTTCATTTTCCAAAGATTCTCGTGAAGCATTACTGTCAGAACCAAAATATTTGAGCAAAGTCTCGCAAACTTCATATTGGAGAGGGTCAGTAGAAGAATCTTTAGCATTATTTAAAATGTTAGATAAAACTTTAAAAGAAATATCAAGTCCTGCGAGGGTTTCATTTGATGAAGGGAGAGATGCAGAAGGTAAGGTAGTAATAAGGGCAAGTTGACGATTTGAGTCATTTGCGATGGTTGCATCATCAGAAGGAGGAGTTTTTGGGAAAGTAACAGTTGGAGGAAGTAAAGGGCTAGAGGGAGTTTCAGTTATAGCAATTTTAGGAGTTTGATTTGTCAAAAGTCCAGTAGAGACAGAAGTATTGACAGTGAGATTCTCACAGACAGAGGAAGGAGGGTCCGATTGCAAAGGTGTAGGAATAGTTCTTGCAGATGCTAATGTGGGAATGATGATATTGCCTCCAAGAGTCTTAAATTGGCGAGATATTTTGGGAGGTTTGGCCATGTTCTCGTCATTCTGCGAATAATAACTTAGATAAGAAACATAGGCAACAATATTGTTATTAAGAAATAGAATGTGTTTCTTACTACCTTATCACTCGCAGAACTCTTCTTTCTTTTGTCAGTTGGCCTTTTGAGAGTATTAGGATTTTGGGATGTGGACTGGGTGTTAGAGATAATTCTGCTGAAGAGAAAACATAATATGAAGGTTATACAGAGTCAAACAGAGAAGATTAAAGAATATAAGTAAAAATTGATTCAAGTAAATATCATAATAAAAAAACATACCTTGATGATTCCATTAAAACAGTAGCAGGAGAATGTGAAGAAGAAAAGTTGCAGACAGAAAACAAATAAACCAGATGAAGAAGAGAGAGAAATAAAAGAAGGAAACTAGTTTTGGAATTTGACTCTACCTTTTATAGGCAAAAAAGGGGTACCTATTAAGTAGAGACGTGTCAGTAAAAGGATGAGTTTACAACACGTGTTATCGGTAAAAGCTAAATTAACGGAATCTTGTCGAGGAGAAAATATCGCAAAGATTGCGAGCGCTAAGAAGAGTTTGGGATTCTCATGATCTTCTCTTCTTTGCAGAAAAGACATGAGAAGAGGCATGATGTAGGACCAAAATTTCGCCACAAAAATATTCTTGCGATATTAACAACGCTTCTACAAATAATCCCGCGAGCACTACAACAACACTTGACGAGTGTCACAAAAATAATCAAAAGAATGACATAAAGGCTGACGATTGAAGAGAATATAAGAAGAGTAAATTTATACCGGGATGGTTACAAATCTTGCGAAAATGAACATTATAATTACTGCGAGGAGATCGCAGAATAGATCCGAAAGAAGGGGAAAACTTAGCTATCATCCACTATGTAATTTCCTATATAAAGGGTTCGAATAGGTCCAGAAGAAGGGGTTGTATTTTTTAGAGTTGAGAGAGTTTTTGAGGAGAGAGAAACTTTAAAAAGAAAGTTGTGTATTTCTGAGTTTTAACATTTCCTGTAACATTTCTGAAGATATAATGATAAAGTGTTGTTCTTAATCCACAAATTAGACTTATAATTACAAATTCTTAGTATGGGTGTAGTGTAGGAATTCTTGCTACTACAGTATTTTTTGGAAATCCCTCAAACCATTTTAGCACCTCGCTAGTTAGGCTGGACGCAAAATACTTGCATAACACAGCATCATGGTTCTCCCACTATAACATACACCTAACATAAGCCTTGACATGTTGGACGGCACAAGTAGTCCCATTAAAAATACTGTTTAATGCTGGTAAATTGCATTTTGGGGGGATTCCTCTTAATTGCACTTCTTGTGTGAATGGAGTTCTCGCTGCTTCCTCAATAGCTTCATCAAGTTGTCTTCTTCCTCCTTCTCTTCTGTTATTTATCATCCCCCTCATTTCTGCTAATTCCCTTAAAATTTGCTCATTTGCAGCTGAATTATGTTCTATTGGCCTTTTTAACGTAGTTTCCCTTCTCCTGCGTTCATGTCTTTCTTGTCTTGTGAGAGTTTGTAAATCTTCATCTACATCGTCATTCTGCCTTTTTCTGCGATTTTCATCTTCTCCTCCTTCTAAAATTCGCATTTGATTATGTCTTCCGATTTCTTCTCCACGAGTTTCTTCATTTCTCATCATTTCTCTTCGCTGTCTTTCTATTCTTCTTTGCATTCTGTCATACTCCTCTTGAACATTATCATTATTGCGATTTTGCGTTCGTTTCCTTTCTCGATTGTCATGGTTATTCTGCCGTATTGCCTCTTGAAACTCCTGTTCTTCCACTTATGCTCTCAACCTTTCTCTCTCGCAAGCTAAGCGTGCTTTTTCAGCATAATGTCTTTCAATTTTATTCTCAATGGCTCTTTGATTTCTTACATTCTCTCGCCCATGTAATAATATTCTTCTACCTTCTTCTCGATTTTCTTCATCATTTTGGTTATTCTCACCTCCTTGATTTCCGTTATTTCGCCTTCTATTCAAAGCTTCACCGTGTGGATTATAGCGATCGTCAATTACCCTTCTTTCCTCATGACGATGTTCTCCATTTGGATTTTGCATTTCTTCTTGTATATTTTCTCTAACATTTCTTATAAGAGAGTTTCGCCTTGGTTCTTCTCTGAATGATTTTGAGCTTGATCTAGTAGTACTTCTTGATCTTCTACTTTGTAATCTCGAATTCTCCATTCTCAACTCGTCATTTTGCCTTGTTAAATTTGCACGTTCTTCCGCCTCTAACCTTCTTTCTTCCTGTATTCTTTGCCTTAAATCACCTATTGTTTGATTTTCATCTTCTTCATGAATTAACCTATCAACTACCCCTTGATCTCTTTCTTCTTCTCTTCCGTCTCTTAATTGTTGATTTTCTGCTTCTTCCATTGAATCCTATCTCCAAGTATGCACACTTACCCTATCATAATCCACATTTGTATCTTGCATTGGTGTTTGTTGATTCGGTTGTTGAATTTGCTTTTCTCCTTCATTCCTTGTTCTATTTCTTCTTGTTCTCATCCTTGAAGATTCTCCTAATTCACTTGTTTCTCCACCTGCAAGTCTTTTACTCCTCCTCACGGTTGTTGGTGGTTCTGATGTATTTCTTCTTCTTCTTCCATCCATTTCTTCAATTCCTTCAAATCTTCCAGTTGTAATTTAGAGATTTTTTAGCTTGATTCTCCCTGTTTCGGGCGCCAAAATGCAGTTGCAGGAATTCCTACACTACACCCATACTAAGAATTTATAATTGCAAGTCTAATTTGTAGATTAAGAACGACACTTTATCATTTAATTTTCAGAAATGTTTATAGGGAATCTTAGAACTCAGAAATACAACTTTCTTTCTAGAGTTTCTCTCTCCTCAATACTCTCTCAACTCTAAAAAATACATCATCCTTTTCTGGACCTATTGGAACCCTTTATATAGGAAATTACATAGTGGACGATAGCTAAGTTTTCCCCTTCTTTCGGATATGTTCTGTGATCTCATCGTGGTAGTTATAATGTTTACTCTCGCAAGATTTGTAACCATCGCTATATCAACTTACTCTTCTCACATTCTCTTCAATCGTCAACCTTTCTGTCATTCTTTTGTGTTTCTCGTCAAGTGTTGTTGATGAACTCGCAATGTTCTCGCAGGAATATTGTTGTGGCGATATTCCGGTCCTACATTGAATTCTTCGCTTCAGGAGGCTAGAAAGACTTCTTACCATAGCCACGAGTAGCAAACTCAAGTAGCAGGCGAATGAAATCTCCACTCAATTGATATATGGCTCGCGAGAATTTCTCGTGAGAAAGAATTTGGTAAAATAGAGGAAGTTCAGGGTTGTAAAGAGGAATAGGAAGGCCAGCTTTGAGTTGACCTAGCGAGACTATGACCTTCTCGCCACTACATGGATGATCAGAAAAGCATTTAATAAAGAGATTAGCTTTTGGGCTTTGATCAGGAATAGTAGATAAAGTAAAACCTTTATCTGAAAGTATCTTTTGTATCTTCTCGAAGGCGAGTACGTTTTTATGACCAGGAGGAGCCATCACTAGTATGGGAATGAAGGAAAGGTTAAAACAAAAATAAAAAAGAAATTACGATAGTAGCACGTGCGGAAGTTGCAGAAGAACATTAAAATTGCAGAGATAAAGAAGAATAAAGTACAAAGAAGAGAAGAAAGGAATGAAGAAAGTATATATAGAGGACGAGAATTCTCAAGAAATTAAATGGCATTAAATGCGAAATTACGTGAGCGGTTGGAGTGCAGCGGTTAAAAAAGACGTGTCAACATTTCTGGGGAAGAAAAGATACGTGTAATAAAGTTGACGAATAATACAGAAACGTGTCAGAACAGAAGAATGCAAAAAAGTAGACAGCTGCGGCATTTTAAAAGAATTCGATTCTCATATTCTCTCCACTTCGCGGAGAAAACATGAGAAGAGGCAAGATGTAGGATCATAATATCGCCACAGCAATATTCTTGCGAATGTTTATTAATGACCTTTCTGCGAATCTCTCAACAACATTCTGCGAGTGTCGCAGAGTAAACTCACAGAAAGATTCAAGGAATGACGTAACAAATGACGATAGCAGAAATATAAGAAGAGCATGACTATACTACGAAGAATACAACGTCTGCGAGAGTCTTCATTATAATATCCGCGAGAGCATCGCGATCCAGATCCGAAATTAAGTGAAAACTTAGATGTCATCCACTATATACTTACCCTATATAAAGAGAGCCAATAGACCCAGTTGAGAGAGATCAATTTTAGAGTGTTGAGAAAGTCTTGAGGAGAGAGAAAGTTCTTGTGAGCGATTGTATTCTTGATTTCTTCCATTTATAAGAATTAATCAATAAAAGTATTGTTCTTAATCTTCAAATATGTGTTGATAATGGTGAAATCTTGTATGGGGTGTAGTGTGGGAATTCTTGCTACTACAATCATTACTAATGAGAAGGCAGGAACGAACTTGTTTTTCTTTTTCAACAAGGGTATTATTCTCGCAGATAAGTCTATCTCTTTCAATTTGAACATCGAGAAGAGTCTTATGGAAATCTGCTAAAGGTTGAGCACCTTGGTTAGCAATACGGTCCTTAACATCTGAAAGTTTAGTATACTTGGCTTTTAAAATGGTGATTTCTTTTTTAGAATCATGATAATGGTGTTTAAATTTGTTGGTTAAGCTCAAGTTGAATCTATGTTCAACCTCTAAGAGGCGAAATTTTGATCTGAGTTCATCTATGGAGAGAGGTGAAATTTGGTCATTAGAAAAACTATTTAACGAATTGTTAAGACGTTTAAGAAGAGTGCTATCATCCATCCATATAAGTAGGGAAAGAACGAAGGGTTGAAGCCTCATCAGAGAGACCATAAATATCTACAAGAATGATTAATCAAATAAGATAAAGTCGTAGGACAGAGGGGTGGAAGAAAGAAGATAAATTTCATACCATAAAGTTGATTTTTCGCAGCTTGGAGACTAGAAACTTCATCTGACTGAGAGGAGGCCTCAATTTATAATTGCTTAACCTTCTCGCGAAGACTAAAAACTTCAGATTCCATATGTTCATCCTTCTTGCGAAGATTAGCACACTCAAATTCTAATTTTTCATTCTTCTTTTCAAAGGTTGCACTTCTCCTCCCCAAGTCTGAGGCAACAGAAAAAGAAGATCTACCATCCTGCAAAGTAAAATAAAAAATTGTCAAGATAAATATAAATTAAAACCCGGCGAGGAAATGAGAATACACAAATGTGGCGAATAAATGAGAACATACCAAAATGCTGAGTGAATTTAAGAGGCTGGGAGTCATAGATCTTGAAATTCCATGAAGAGACTCATTATCAACTAGTATAGAAGCATCGCAGACATTTGCGAGAGCTTGGCATGTACTAGTAAGAGCATCATTCCCAATACCATGCATAGTATTAGAGAATATGCTAGACAGCTGAGACATAGAAGACTCAGGTTGGGAGGATTCCTTCGCGGAAGAGATATCAGCATCACCCTCATCATTATCATCATCATAATCAGTATCATCACTTGAAATTTCACTATATTGAGGAGTTGAAGGAAAAGAGGATTGAGCTTTTCTTTTCTTTGAAAGAGGAGCACCAGATTTCTCCTTGCGAGGAGCATTATATTTGTCCTTGCGGGAAACACCTTTGTCTTTCCCCTTAGTCTTTGCAACTTTAACGGGTTCAATTTCTTCAATAACCTTCAAACACAGATAATAAAGATAAGAAATAGAGGCAACAATATATTGTTAAGAATCATAAAGGAATATTTCTTACTTCATATGTGAGTGATTTAAAAGCTAATAAGGTACTAGGTTTCCCTAACTTCTTATAGCTATCTTTCAGCCTTCCAATCTGGTAAAATTGGAGCAGTCAGCGAGGATATATATAAAAGCATGAGGAAAATAATAATGGAAATTCAAGCAAAATTTAGGAACATACCTCTGTATTTCTTTCAGGCCAGCTAAACACCCATGGTTGATACTCTGCGAGATTCGCAGGTAAAGCATGAGAACCAGAAATATATGGGCCCTCTAAAATTAATGGGAAAATGCATCATTTATCATCATTGGAATGGCGAGGAGATGAATTGTTGCCTGGATTCCAGTCAATGTCCAACATAAGAACTTTGTCTTCAGCAATGTCATCCTTTTTCTGTAAGCGGATACCCCAACAAGTGCTATCCTTCCTCATGAGGATTATTGCATAATTCGCGAAGAAGTATTCTACAGCATACTTCGCAGGAACAATTGGAGCTTCTTTGAATTTAGGGTTCTTCGCTTCTAGAGGATAAAGAAACCCCTTACCAGCACCGCGAGTAGCAAATTCAAGCATCAAAAGAATGCAATCTCCACTCAACTGATATACATCTCGCGAGAATTTCGCATGAGAACGTATTTTATATAATATAGGAAGTTCAGGGTCATAAAAAGGAATGGGAAGGCCAGCGTCAAGTTGACCATCGGGAATGGTAGATAAAATAAAACCTCTGTCTTGAAACTTCTTTTGAATTTTCTCAAGGGCAATTAGATTTTTACGACCAGCGGGAGGCATTCTTAGTATGGGAATGAAGAAAGGAATAGAAGATTAAAAGAAAAATTACAACAATAGCAGATGCAGAATCTACGGAAGAACAGTGAAATTGTAGAGAAAAGGAAGAAGAAAGTAAAAAAAAGATGTAGTAGCAGGATTTCCCACACTACACCCCTATTAAGATCTTATAGAAATCTAAGTGAAACTAGTTGAAGATTGAAGAATTAAACGACACTTTTATTATTTAGATCTCAGAAATGTTTACAGAAAATATTCAAACTCAGAATTACAATTTTCTTTTCTGGAGTTTCTCTCTCCTCAAGATTTTCTCAACTCTAAAAAATACATCCTCCTTCTCTGGACTTACTTGAACCCTTTATATAGGAAATTACATAGTGGGTGACAGCTAAGTTTTCCCCTTCTTTCGGATATATTCTGCGATCTCATCGTGGTATTTGTAATGTTAATCTTCGCCAACTTTTGTAATCCTCGTGAAACAACACTCTCATAACATGTCTCTTCAATCGTCAGCTATTGCGAAGTTTACTTGTGACGCTCGCCAAATGTTGCTGAAGAATCCTTACGACACTCTCGTGAACAATGTCATTTATACTTATAGGAATATTTGACCTTCTCGTGAAAGCGTTGTTCTTATTACGAGAATATCGTTGTGGCGATATTCTGGTACTACAAAAGAAAAGAGAAAAACGAAGAAGATATATATAGAAGGTAAAAATTCTCGAGAAGATAAGTGCATTTAATGCGAAGGGAAGACTTTAATGGTTGAAACGCAGCGGTTGAAAAGGACGTGTCAGGAATTGAATGGAAGAAATCACACGTGTAAAAAATCTGACGAAGAAAGTAAAAAACATGTCAGAGCAGAAGAATATAAAAAGATAAACAGCTGCGGCATTTTAAAAGATTTCAATTCTCATGATCTTTACCCCTTCGCAGAAAATACATGATAAGAGGCAAGATGTAGGATCAGAATATCTCCACAACAATGCTCTTTTGAAATTTATAAACAATATTTCTGCGATCTCTTCAACAACACACTATGAGTGTCGCAGAGAGACTCAAAGAATAATGTAGCAGATGACGGTAACTAAAACACGAGAAGAGCATGACAATCCTGCAAATTTATTGCATTTGCGAGAATTAACATTACAACTACTACGAGAATATCACGAGTCAGATCCGAAATTAAAGGACAACATAGCTGTCATCCACTATGTAACTTCCCTATATAACGAAAACTAATAAACTCAGAAGGGAAGATCAATTTTAGAGTGTTGAGAAAGTTTTGAGGAGAGAGAAAGTTTAAGAGTGCGGTTGCATTCTTGATTTCTTTCATTTCTTGTAACATTTATGAGAATCAATTAATAAAAGGGTTGTTCTTAATCTTTAAACATGTCTTGATTATTATGAATTCTTGTGAGGGGTATAGTGTAGGAATTCCTGCAACTACATATTGGCGCTAGAAATAGGGACTGTTTCTAAGAAAAGATTGAAATTGTGATTTGTAAGAATTTGAAGAAATTGAAGAAGATTTTTACGTAATTTGCAGTGATACATCAAAATTGAGAAAATGGCTTGAAGAAGAAATACATCGGAACCACCAACAACCGTAAGGAGGAATAAAAGACTTGCAGGAGGAGGAACAAATGAAATAGGAGAATCTTCAAGATTAAGAACAAGAAGAAATAGAACAAGGAATAATTGAGAAAATCAAGTGCAACAGCCAAATCTGCAAACACCGGTACAGAACAGAACTATTGATTATGATAGAGTAAGTGTGCACACTTGGCTGTCAGATTCAATAGAAGAAACATAAAATCGACAATTAAGGAGTGAAAGGCGAGAAGGAAGAGAACATGAAGTGGTTGAAGGATTAATTCATGGAGATAACGAAATTGAAAAAATGGAGATGTTAAGACAAATAGTGCATGAAGAAAGACGATTAGAGGCGGAGGAACGCGCAAATTTAACGAGACAAAATCATGAGTTAAGAATGGAGAACATGATATTACAAAATAGGATATCAAGAAGTACTGCAAGGTCAAGTTCAAGGTCATTTAGATAAGAAACTAGGAAAAAATTTCATGTGAGAAATGATGGCGAAAATATTCAAAGGGAAATGCAAAATCCAAATGAAGAGCAACATTATGGAGGAGAAGAGATGATTAATGATCACTACATTCCACGCAATGAAACTTTGGATGGTAGACGTGATAATAGAAATCAGTAGGGTGGAAATAACCAAGATGGTGAAGAAAATCGAGAAGAAGGTAGGAGAATATTAAATGAGCGAGAAACTCAAAGAAACCGAAGAATAATTGAGGATCAAATTGAGAGACATTATGCTGAACAAGCACGTCTAGCTTGCGAAAGAGAAAGATTGAGAGCAGAAGTGGAAGAACAAGAATTTCAAGAAGCAATACCTCAGAATAACCATGATAATTGAGAAAGGAGACGCACACGAAATCGCAACAATGATAATATCAATGAGGAATATGATAGAATACAAAGGAGAATAGAAAGACACCGAAGAGAAACGATGATAAATGAAGAAGATCGCAGAGGAGAAAATGGAAGGCATAATCAGTTGCGAATTCAAGAAGGAGGCGAAGAAGAAAATCGCGGGAGAAGGCAGAATGAACATGTTGAAGAAGAATAAAAAAAATTCGCAAGGCAAGAAACACATTAACGTAGAAGAAGGGAAGCTGCACTGAAAAGGCCAATGGATAAAAATTCAGCTGGGAATGAACATATCTTGAGAGAATTAGCAGAAATGAGGGGAATGCTAAATAACAGAAGAGATGGAGGCAGAAGGAAACTTGATGATGCCATTGAAGAAGTTGCAAAAACAATATTCACCCAAGAAGTATAATTAGGAGGAATACCCCCAAAATGCAATTTTCCAGTGTTAACCAGTATCTTTGATGGAACTACTTGTGCTATTCAACATGTCAAAGCCTATGTTAGGAGTATGTTACAGTGGGAAAACCATGATATTGTATTATGCAAATATTTTGCATCAAGCTTAACTGGCGAGGCGCTTTGAGGGTCTACCCAAAAATACTATAACTTCATGCAATCATTTACATACTACATTCTTGGGAGCATACATAAGTAACAATTCTTTGCGACCTGGAATTGAAGATGTGTTTGGGTTAAAACAGAGGGTTAGCGAGAGTCTCAAGCATTTGATATTAAGATGGAAGACAATGTGCAGCGAGATGGTAGGTCGTGTGGATGAGAGATATCTCATTTTATCATTCAGTAATACAATGTTCGCAACCAATCTGTTATATGTCCAAATCTTCATAATCAAAAACACTATCACTATGACAGAACTGCGAGAATTGAAAGAAGAATACATTGCTTTGGAGGAGAAACAAAATGATATGGAATCATATCCCATCGCAAACACCAGTTCAATAGCAGAAAATGGAAGCTTACTTCCCAAGATAATTAATACTGTGGCGAGCACCTCGCAGACACAACAAGAAAATAAGAATGATAATCAACAGAAATTAGTAGCTATGGGAAGCAGAGACCAAGATGAATTCGAAAGGGAAAGAAACTTTTATAGACGAGGTGGAAACAACAAAATTCAAAGACTTGATCAACCGCATGAAACCTATGGGGGACAAAGACAAAATTACCATAGAGGTTCATGAAGTCAGAAGATAATATGGGAAGAAATTAAGATTCCACCTCTAAATGCTAGTATAGAGAAAATTTGGGAGGCTATAATTTTGATGGAGGTCATACCCGTACCCTGGAATATGGGAAAAGAGCCACATCCAAATAACCGAAGTCAATAATTTTTCCCTTACCATCATTTTCACGGTCACTCAATAAATGAATGCAGGAATGTAAAGAGAATAATTTTGAGGATGATAAATCAGGGAAAGTTAAATCATTTTCTAAAAGGACATCCACAATCTCAGTAATTACCACTAGCACCAGACATTCGCAGAGTGAATACAGCAAAGGGAGGAGAAATATTTGTGATTGAAGTTGGCTCAAAAGCGAAGAATTTATTCTGTAACTCCATCATACATTCATACAAAATAATAGAAGACTTCCATGATAATGTTTTAAGCAGAGTTTTCGCGAGAGATACAGAGGGAAGAGACATAATGAATATTGCGAAATCTTCGCCATTAGAAGAGTGGAAAAAGCAAACTTTCTCTTTTACTGCACAAGAAGTACCTAAGCCTGGCGAAATGCATGACAACCCACTAGTGGTAAGATTAGAAATAAATATAAAACAGAAAGAAGGGGAAGATGAAGAAGAAAATGAGGATGATGAAGCTGAAGATTCTTGGGCTATTAACAGATTTTTAATTGACACTGGAAGATCAGTAGATATATTGTTTGGTCATATTTACAAAACCATGGTAGGAAGAGACGAAGATCTGATACCATCAACTTATAAGATTTATGGTTTTAATGGTACTGCTAACAAGCCTAAAGGGGAAGTTACCATGCGAATTCCACTGAAAGGGATATCTTCTAAACTTTTATTCTGCGTTGTCGATGTTGAATCTCCTTACAATGCCTTGATTGGCCGACCTTGGATGCATGGGATTCTAGGTGTAGCGTCAACTTTCCACCAGTGCATTAAATTTCCTCATCCCAGCGGTGTTGGAGTTATAAAGGAAGATTGGATTGATGGAAAAAAGTGTTATGAAATTGATATGGAATCTTGCGAGGAAAGGTCTGCGAAGAATAGAAATTGGAAGTATAACATCAAACAAAAGCAAAGAAGTGAAAGGTTGATGGTTGATACACTAGAACGGCGAGAAGAAAAAATACTGCAAAGTCAACTTGTGCTGAAGCCAATGGATGGAGAGAAAATAAATGGAAAGGTGAAAACAAAATACAAAGCAGCAAAAAAAACTGATTGCGAGTGTCTCGCAGATGGAGAAAAAATACAAAACGCAACAAAAAAGCAGAAGCAGAAAATAGTAAGTAGAAAAAGGTAACATTTCTAAATTGTGAAGTTTAAGAGATGTATGAATGATTTGTTGAAGAACATTGTTTAAAAGAATGTTTTGATTCAATGAAAAAGATGAAATTGAAAAATCATACAAGAGCTGAAATGCAAAAAGAGAAAATCAAAGAAGAATGACATATTAGAATGGGACGAACCCTTATGGCGTACACCCTAGTTCGCGAATAAAATTTCGCAAGAAGCAAATGTAAGACCTAAAGTGCATCATATAAGGGGGTATCTCTTTGCATGGCTCAGAGAAAAGGTTATACCACTGCTGGAACCTGAGTCATGGAGATTTGGGGTCAATGAAAGCCTATCCAGGAGAGGTACCTTAGATTTATAACTATATATATATATTAACAGTCTCTTCTAAGGGGTGCATAGTATGACCAAGGCGTCGAGGTACACGGTTGAGCCAAGAGTGCCCGGGATGGATGAACCTACCCTGGATATTCTTGGAAAGTCTTGGCTATGATGCACTCGGCCCGAAGAAAACCCCACTTAGGGTGCAGTGTCGTAAATATAAGCCATATAAGCAAAAAGGATAAGAGGATGAAAAAATAACTGGTTACTATTAAGACCGAATGGGAGGATCTAGTCTTGTATGACCGATGTACGCCTCTTTAAAGGGGAAACCAGGGGGAAGATAAGGGCGGAACCCTCCATTAGGGAGCTGATAAGTGTCTTAAGACGCAAATGTCATGAGGCCTTATGTTCGAAAGAATATTTAGGCTTGTCATGTTTGTGCAACAATTATACAGATGCAAAAAGCCAAGAGAAAAAGTTAAGATGAGATCAATGGGTTTTTACATGAAAGTGTAAAGACGTCCTGCGATTTCATCGCAAGACGGCAATGTCATGGGGCTTTGTTTTCGCGAGAAAGCTTAACCCTGTCATATTGTCACAACAAGAATGACAAAACAAGGATAAGGCAAGATCAATGGGTTCTTGCATGCAAATGTAAGGACGTCCTGTGATTTTGTCGCCAATACAAAAAGTGGCTAAATAAGACCTTTAATTAGGAAGGAAAAATAAGACCACACAAAAGAGCAAGAAATGGCTGCGAGATTATGGCCAAAATTTAAACACATATCTTATTCAGAAACTAATCTACTTAATTTTTCATATTGCAGATGAATAATAGATGCAAGTATGAGAATGAACAGAATGATAAAATTGTTATTCATCATTATATGACAAATTGACGCAGATAGTTAAAAATTAATATTCATATTGACTAACCATATTGCAAAAAGGAATTGTTTTCTAATGTATGCAGATGGAAACAAAAAGAAATCTATACACCAAGGAATATTAGAATCTGGAGAGATTCACAGCAATATGTTACAAGGAGAAAGAGATAAATACTCTTCAGTTTCACTATCAGAGATGACAAGATTCAGAATGTTCTCTGGTATTTAATTCGCGAGATAAGGATATGTAGAATGAGGAATTCTATGATCATCACAGACCATCTCAATGGAATCATTGCGAACACCAACAATAACGTTACTAAAATTCGCCAGAGTATCTGTAGCTGCTTCTTGAACTTGGAACATATCTCGTTGCGAGAGGACAGAAGTTTTGCGAGTTGTCTTATTTCTTCTTCCAACTCTTTAACTCTTTGGCGAAAGTTTCCTACAAATGCTGGGAACAAATGACAACATATTAGTGAAATAGTGGAGATTCATCTAAAAAAAAACGGGTTAGTGGAAGAACAAGAATAACAACCTTCTCTTTCAGAGATCATATCCTTAATCAAGGAAGAATGCTTATCTTGAAGACTAACGTCTACACCTAAATTATTTCTGGCATTATCAAGAATCTTCGCAGCCCAAGCAAACTCATCATCATTACTAATGAGAAGGCGGGAACAAACTTGGTTTTCTCTTTCAACAAGGGTATTATTCTCGCAGATAAGTCTATCTCTTTCAATTTGAACATCGAGAAGAGTCTTATGGAAATCTGCTAAAGCTTGAGCACCTTGGTTAGCAATACGGTCCTTAGCATCTGAAAGTTTAGTATACTTGGCTTTTAAAATGGTGATTTCTTTTTTAGAATCATGATAATGGAATTTAAATTTGTTGGTTATGCTCAAGTTGAATCTATGTTCAACCTCTAACAGGCGAAATTTTGATCTGAGTTCATCTATGGAGAGAGCTAAAATTTGGTCATTAGAAAAACTATTTAACGAATTGTTAAGACATTCAAGAAGAGTGCTATCATCCATAGAAGTAGGGAAACAACGAAGGGTTGAAGCCTCATCAAAGAGACCATAAACATCTGCAAGAATAATTAATCAAATAAGATAAAGTCGTAGGACTGAGGGGTGGAAGAAAGAAGAGAAATTTCATACCATAAAGTTGATTATTCGCAACTTGGAGACTAGAAACTTTATCTGACTGAGAGGAGGCTTCAATTTCTAATTGCTTAACCTTCTCGCGAAGACTAGCAACTTCAGATTCCATATGTTCATCCTTCTTGCGAAGATTAGCGGACTCAGATTCTAATTCTTCATTCTTCCTGTGAATAATAATATTCTTCTTTTCAAAGGTTGCACGTCTCCTCTCCAAGTCTGAGGCAACAGAAAAAGAAGCTCTATCAGCCTGCGAAATAAAATAAAAAATTGTCAAGATAAATATAAATTAAAACCTGGCGAGGAAATGAGAATACACAAGTGTGGCGAATAAATGAGAACATACCAGAATGATGAGTGAATTTAAGAGGCTGATAGTCATAGATCTTGAAATTCCATGAAGAGGCTCAGTATCAACTAGTATAGAAGCATCGCAGACATTTGCGAGAGATTGGCATGTACTAGTAAGAGCATCATTCCCAATACCATGCATAGTATCAGAGAATATGCTAGACAGCTGAGACATAGAAGACTCAGGTTGGGAGGATTTCTTCGCGGAAGAGATATCAGCATCACCCTCATCATCATCATCGTCATAATCAGTATCATCACTTGAATTTTCACTATATTGAGGAGTTGAAGGAAGAGGGGATTGAGCTTTTCTTTTCTTTGAAAGAGGAGCACCAGATTTCTCCTTGCGAGGAGCATTAGATTTGTCCTTGCGGGAAACACCTTTGTCTTTCCCCTTAGTCTTTGCAACTTTAACGGGTTCAATTTCTTCAATAACCTTCAAACACAGATAATAAAGATAAGAAATAGAGGCAACAATATACTTCATCTGTGAATGAATTAAGAGCTAATAAGGTACTAGGTTTCCCTAACTTCTTATAGCTAGCTTTCAGCCTTCCAATCTGGTAAAATTGGAGCAGTCAGCGAGGATATATATAAAAGCATGAGGAAAATAATAATGGTAATTCAAGCAAAATTCAGGAAAACACCTCTGTATTTCTTTCAGGCCAGCTGAACACCCATGGTTGATAGTCTGCGAGATTTGCAGGTAAAGCATGAGAACCAGAAATATATGGGCCCTCTAAAATTAATGGGAAAATGCACCATTTATCATCATTGGAATGGTGAGGATATGAATTATTGCCTGGATGCAAGTCAATGTCCAACATAAGAACTTTGTCTTCAGCAATGTCATCCTTTTTCTGTAAGCGGATACCCCAACAAGTGCTATCATTCCTCATGGGGATTATTGCATAGTTCGCGAAGAAGTTTTCTACAGTACACTTCGCAGGAACAATTGGAACTTGTTTGAATATAGGGTTCTTCGATTCTAGAGGATAAGGAGACCCCTTACCAGCACCGCGAGTAGAAAATTCAATCATCAAACGAATGCAATCTCCACTCAACTGATATACAGCTCGCGAGAATTTCGCATGAGAAAGTATTTTATAGAATAAAGGAAGTTCAGGGTCATAAAGAGGAATGGGAAGGCCAGCTTCAAGTTGACCTAGAGAAACTATGATCTTTTCGCGAGAATACGGACGATAATATAATAATTTAACAGAGAGTTTAGCTTTATGGTTTTGATCGGGAATGGTAGATAAAATAAAACCTCTGTCATGAAACTTCTTTTGAATTTTCTCAAAGGAAATTAGATTTTTACGACCAGCGGGAAGCATTCTTAGTATGGGAATGAAGAAAGGAATAGAAGATTAAAAGAAAAATTGCAACAGTAGCAGATACAGAATCTACGGAAGAACAGTGAAATTGCAGAGAAAAGGAAGAAGAAAGTAAAAAGAAGAAAAGACAAGAACGAAGAAGATATATATAGAAGGTAAAAATTCTCGTGAAGATAAGTACATTTAATGCGGAGGGAAGACATAAATGGTTGAAACGCAGCTGTTGAAAATGACGTGTCAGGAATTGAATGGAAGAAATCACACGTATAATAAATCTGGCGAAGAAAGTAAAAACGTGTCAGAGCAGAAGAATATAAAAAGATAAACAGCTGCGGCATTTTAAAATATTTCAATTCTCATGATCTTTTCCCCTTCGCTAAAAAGACATGAGAAGAGGCAAGATGTAGGATCAGAATATCGCCACAATAATGCTCTTATGAAATTTATAAACAATATTTCTGCGAGCTCTTCAACAAGACACTGCGAGTGTCATAGAGAAACTCAAAGAATGATGTAGCAGATGACGGTAACTAAAACACGAGAAGAGCATGACAATCCTGCGAAGATTACAGCATTTGCGAAAATTAACATTACAACTACTGCGAGAATATCGCGAGTCAGATACGAAATTAAACGACAACATAGCTGTCATACACTATGTAACTTCCCTATATAAATAGAACTAATAGACTCAGAAGGGGAGATAAATTTTAGAGTGTTGAGAAAGTTTTGAGGAGAGAGAAAGTTTAAGAGAGCGGTTGTATTCTTGATTTCTTCCATTTCTTGTAACATTTCTGAGAATCAATTAATAAAAGTGTTGTTCTTAATCTTCATACATGTCTTGATTATTATGAATTCTTGTGAGGGGTGTAGTGTAGGAATTCCTGCAACTACACAGATTACATTCTTAGGGGCGTACATAACTAAGAATTCCTCGCGGCTAGGCATAGAAGATGTATTTGGATTAAAACCGAGAATTGGTGAAAGTTAGAAACATTTAACCATAAGATGGAAGATGATGTGTAGCAAAATGGCTGGGCGGGTAGATGAGAGATATCTCATCTTATCATTCATTAACGCAATGTTTGCAACCAATCTATTATATATTCAAATTTTCGGAATCAAGAATAAAACTACAATGACAGAGCTCCGATAATTGCAGGAGGAGTACATTGCTATTGAAGAAAAGCAGAATGAAGTAGAATCTTATCCAGTTGCGAACACAAGTTCCAACACAGCGAGTGCAAGCTTATTGCCTAAATTGATAAACATAGTAGCGAGCACCTCATAAGTACAACAGGAAAATAAGAATGATAAACAACAGAAGTTGATAGCTATGGAAGCAGAGATCAAGAAGAATTCGAATTGGGAAGAAATTTTTATAGTCGAGGTGGAAACAACAAAATTCGAAGACTTGATCAACCACGAGAAACCTATGGGGGACAAAGACGAAATTACCATATAGGATCAGGAAGTCAAAAGATGATATAGGAAGAGATCAAGATGCCACCATTGAATGCTAGTGTGGATAAAATTTGGGAAACTATAATTTTAATGGAAAATATTCCGACACCCTGGAACATGGCAAAAGAACCGCTTTTAAGCAACCGAAGTCAAGAACTTTTCTCTTATTATCATTTTCATAGACATTCAACAAATAACTGCAGAAATATTAAAAGGATCATCCTCAATATGGTAGATCAAGGAAAATTAAATCATTTTTAACATGACATCCTCAATCTCAGCCCTTACCGGCACCACCAGCAATTCGCAAGGTAAATGCAACAAAAGGAGGAGAAATATTTGTCATAGAAGTTGGAGCAAAGGCGAAGAATCTGTTTTGTAACTCTATTGTACATTCGTACAAAACAATTGAAGATTTTCACGATAGTGTTCTAAATAGAGTTTTCGCAAGTGATGCTGATGAAAGAGAGATAATAAACATTGCGAAAATCTCGCCGTTAAAAGAATGGCAAAAGCAGACTATCTCTTTTACCGAAGAAGAAGTACTAGAGTCTGGCGAAATGCATGATAAACCATTAGTAGTGAGGCTGGAGATAAACCCAAAACCAAAAGAAGATGAAGATAAAGAAGAGGATGATGAGGCTGAAGATACATGGGAAATTAATAGAGTCTTAATTGATAAAGGAAGTTCTGTAGATATCTTGTTCTATCATACTTATAAGACTATGGGAGGCAGATATGAGGATCTAATACCTTCAAGCTGCAAAATTTATGGTTTTAATGGTACTGCCAATAAACCTAAGGGATAGATCACAATGAAAATTCCATTAAAGGGGATATCCTACAAGATTTTATTATATGTTGTCGACGTAGAGTCACCCTACAATGCTCTAGTTGGCCGACCTTGGCTACATGGGATTTTAGGGGTGGCATATACTTTCCACCAGTGCATTAAATTTCCACATCCTAGTGGTGTTGGAGTAATAAAGGGAGATTGGATTGAGGGAAGGAAATGATATGAGATTGATGTGGAATCTTGCGAAGAAATAGCTGTCAAGAAGGAGAATTGGAAATATAATATCAAAGAAAGACAAAGAAGTGAGAGATTGATGGTTGATTCAATAGAACTAAGAGAAGAAAGGTTTCTACGAAGTCAATGCCAGTTGAAAATAACAAATGATGAAAATGTCGCAGATGAAAAGACTGTAGCGAAAAACAACAAAAGAACAGAAGTAGAAAACATCAAACGTAAAAAATTCAAACCGTGAAGTGAAAGAAATATTGAGAGGAAGGGAAAAGATGTATAATTGATTTGTTGCGAGAATTTTAAAAAAATTAAAAGAATATATTTTGTTTAATGATAAAATGAGATTGAAAAATTGCAACAAAAATGAAATGCAAAAGAATAATCTTGCAAATATGCGAAAATTTCGCAAGAAATGATCATTTAAGATCCAGAATGGGACGAACCTTTATGGCGTACACCCTAGTTCGCGAATAAAATTTTGCAAGAGGCAAATGTAAGACCTAAAGTACGTCATAGAAGGGGGTATCTGTAACATGACTCAGCGATAAGGTTACACCGTTGCTGGAACCTGAGTCATGGAGATTTTGGGTTAATGAAAGCCCATCCAGGAGAGACACCTTGAATTCTCAACTTAAGCATATTCTTTGAGTTGGGCGACTAAGGTAATAAGAGCTCTCCTAAGGGGTGCAGAGTATGAACAAGGCGCCGAGGTACACGGTTGATCCAAGAGTGCCCGTGGCATATGAAACTAACCTGGCCATTCTTGGTAAGTCTTGGCTATGTTGCACTCGGCCCGAAGAAAACCCCACTTAGGGTGCAGTCTCGTAACCATAAGCCATATAGGAAAAAGGGATATGAGGCTGCGAAAATAACTGGTTGTTGTTAAGACTGTATGGGAGGAGTTATTCTTATATTGCTGATGTACATCTTCTTTAAAGGGCAACCAGGGGGAAGATAAAGGCGGCACCCTCTATTAGGGAGCTGTTAAGTGTCTTAAGACGCAAATGTCATGAGACTTTTTAATCACGGGAGTATTAAAGACTTGTCATATTTGTGCAACATTCTTGACGAGGCAATAATACAAAAGAGAAGATAAGACGAGATCAATGGGTCATTACACGCAAGTGTAAAGACGTCCTGCGATTTCGTCGCAAGACGGCAATGTCATGGGGATTTAATTTCGCAAGAAAATTTAGGCCTGTCATATTCTCGCAGCAAAAATGACAAAAGAACAAAAAGTTAAGGAAGGATCAATGGGTTTCTGCATGAAAGTGCACAGACGTCCTGCGATTTTGTCGCAATTCAAAAGATGGCAAAATAAGACCTTTACTTAGGAAGGAAAAATAAGACCACATCAGAATACAAGAAACTTAATATCAATGTAATTTTACAGTTTATGCTTGCGAGATTATACAGAGGCAATTGCGATTTTGTCGCAAACTACTTTACTAAACAAAGGTAATATGCTCTATCACTCATCTGAATACAAATAACAGAGGCAAGTATGGGAATGCATAAGATAAATTAGATGTTATTTATTTCCATATGATATATTTACACAATTGTTATTTTGATTAATCATATTGCAAGAGAGAAATTTTTTCTAACACATGCAGGGTGAAACAAAAGAGAACTTATATTAAAGATTGTAGAAATTTACAATGATAGTTTACAAGAGTAAAATACCAAAGAATGAATGTACAAGTTTTACAAGGGAGTAAGCAAGAAAGAAAAATCTATTTCAAGCTTGATTCATCATTATCTCCATCAGATTCTTTACTAGAGCTTTATTCCTTATCTTCATCAGATTCATCATTTCCGTCTTCTTCAGATTTTTCTTCTTCATCAGCTTCACTATCAGAGATGACCAAGTTAGGCACATTCTCCGGGATGTTGTCTAAAATAAAAGGATATTTGGAGTGAGGAATCTTGTTGTAATCACAGATTGGTTTGATAGTATTATTGCGATAAGAAATTGCGTCATTCCTAATATTCGCAATAGTAATCTTCATTTGAGCCTTCAGTTTTGAAAACTTCTCATTGCGAGAAGAATGATCCGTTGCGAGCTTCCCCTTGTCATTCTCAAGCCCTTCAATTATAGTGCGATATCTCCCTTCAGCTTCTGCGAAAATACATTAATAAATCAATAATTGGAAGATGAAAGTCTATGAAAAACAAATAATTAAATAAGGAAGAACAGTTAACAACCTTCTCTGTTAGAAATAATATATCTAATCAGGGCCATTTGCTCAGTTTGAAGACTAACATCTACGCCTAAATTATTCCTGGCATTATCTAGAACTTTCGCAGCCTAAGCAAATTCATCATCGTCATTTATGAGAAGGCAGGAGCGATTTTTATTCTCTCTATCACAGAGTACAACATTTCTATGTTTGAGGTCATCTCTTTCGATTCGAATCTCAAGAAGATTTTCTTGAAATTTCGCTAATGTCTGAGCACCTTGGAGAGAAATACGGTCTTTTTCATCTATCAGATCACTATATTTGGCTTTAAATTTACAGATTTCTTCCTTTGAGTTATGAAAGAATTATCTAAATTTATTAGCCATATCCAAGACAGATCTATGTTCAATTTCTAAAAGACTGTAGTTGCAGGAATTCCTACACTACACCCTTGTAAAGATTCTATAGAAATTTACTGGAAGTCAACTAGAAATTCGAAGATTAAGCGACACCTTACTATTTAATTCTCAGAAATGTTTACAGAAATGGAAGAAATCAAGATTACAAGTATTCTCTTGAAGTTTCTCTCTCCTCAAGACTCTTTCAACTCTTAAAAATACCTCTCCTCCCTCTGAATCTATTGGAACTCTTTACATAGGAAATTACATAGTGGATGACAGCTAAGTTTTCCCCTTCTTTCAGATCTATTCTGCGATCTCATCGCGGTAGTTGTAATGTTCACTCTCACAAGATTTGTAACCATCGCGGTTCCAACTTGTTCTTCTCAAGTTTCCTCCATCGTCATCTAGCACGTCCTCCTTCTGACTATTTTTGTGACACTCGCCAAGTGTTGTTGAAGCGCTCGCGGTAATGTTCTCGTAGAAACGTTGTTAATATCGCAAAAATATCGTTGTGGCGATATTCTGGTCCTATATCTTGCCTCTTCTCATGTCTTTTCTGCGAAGAAGAGAAGATCAAGAGAATTAAATGCTGTAACCACCTATCTTTTCACATCGATCTCTGTTCTGACACATTTCTATATCCTTCGCCAGCTGTTTTCATGCATTCTTTCTTCCAATAAACCTTTGACACGTCCTTTCTAACCGCTACGATCTGACCGTTCATTCATTTTCTTTGAATTTATTGCGTTCATCTTCTCGAGAAATCTCTTCTTCTATAAATACTCCTTTCATTCTTTTCTTTTCCTCTTTTTACTTTCTTCTTCTTTCTCTACGTAACTTCTCTGCAAGTTTACTGTTTTTCCGTAAATTGCGCGTCTGTCATCGCTGTGATTTCTTTCTTACTTTTCAACCTTTTCTTTCATTCCCATACTTGAAAATGGTTGCTGCTGGTGCTAAAAACTTGACTGCTTTTAATGAGATGCAAGAGAAACTCAAAAATAAAGGTTTTATCTTGTCTACAATTCCAGATTAACTCCCTAAATGTGAACTTTCTCTCAAACTATTTTCTGATCATCGATGCTCTCTTCAGAAAATCATAGTAACGCTAGGTCAACTTGAAGCTGGTCTTCCCCTTCCTCTCTATGACCCAGAACTCCCATTATTCTATCAAATAATATCTGATGAGAGGTTCTCGCGAGCAATATATCAATTAGGCGGAGATTGTATTAGATTGCTGCTTGAGTATGCTTCTCGCGGTGCTGGTAAAGGATCTCGCTACCCTGAAGATGCTCATAATCCTCTTTATAAACATATTCCAATTAACTCTGCAAATTATACTGTGGAAAACTTTTTTAAAAATTACAAGATAGTCCCTATGAAGAGGGATAGCACTTGCTGGGGTGTTCCCTTGAAGAAAGAGAAGATCGCTGTTGATAAAGCTCTCATGCTGGATATTGACTTTCATACACCTACCAATCAAGGTCCTCGCCACTCTAGCGATGACAAGTGGTTTATTTTTCCATTATGTCTTGAAGGACCTTATATATCTGGTTCTCTCCCATTGCATGCGAATCTCTCAAAGTATGAGCCATGGGACTTCAATTGGCCTGAAAGATCTAAAGAAGTATATCCTCTCAACTTTTATTATTATTCACTATCTTCTTTGTATTTTTATATTCTCGCTAATTACTTCGATCTTTCTCAGATTAACATAATGAAACTCAGCTACCAGAATTTTAGGAAACCCAGCACTCTGTTAGCTATTAAATCCTTCACAGATGAAGTAAGAAATTTCCTTTTATTATTTTTAACAATATATTGTTGCCCCTATTTCTTATCTTTATCTGTGTTCACAGAAAATCGAAGAATTAGAACCACTTCCTGCGAAGACCAAAGAAAAGTCTACAATTGATCGCAAAGGGAAATCTGCTGCTCCTCCCAAAGGGAAGTCTACTTCCCCTCGCAGTGAGGAATCTGGCTATCCTCCTTCGAAAAAAAGGAAAACTCAACATTCTTCTTCTTCAACTCCTCAACCTATCCCAGATAATTTAAGTGTTGATATTGATGATGATATTCTTGATGATGATAATGGAGTTCCTTCCATAAAGGATTATTCTTCTTCTGATTCCTCCATGGCTCAATTATCTAAAATCTTTGGTGATGCTACCACTGGTATTGTAAATGATCATGGAGATAAAGCTCTTAATGGAATATCTCGGGCTCTCTCCAAAGTCTGTGATGCCCCCGTTTTGGTTGATAATAATTCTCTCCGAGGAATCTCAACATCGCTGACTCCCAGCCTCTTAAATTTTATTGGTATCCTGGTATATTTCCACTTTTTTACTTTGCTTATGTACTTACTTCTTCACCAATTTTTAAATCATTCAACCCCATCGCAGGTTGGTAGAGCTTCCTTTGTTGCTGCCTCTGATTTGGATAAAAAAATATGTATCTTCCCTCAAGAAGAACATTGCTTTTCGCGAAAAGAATGAGAAATTTGAATCTGAACTGGCTAGTCTTCGCAAGAGAAATGAAGAGTTGGAGAAATTTTTTTCTCAACAATTGCTTAAAGCATCCAACCTTGATAACGTCAATAAAAAACTTCTTGGTACGACATTTTCATCTTTTCTCTCATCTTTTTATTTTTTTATTACTCTTTCTTACTTGACTCCTCATTCTCTTAGACATTTATGGTCTTACTGATGAGGCTTTAACCATTCGTTCTTTTCCTGAACCCATAAACAATGATGCTCTTCTAAAGCTTCTTAATAACTTTTTGAATAACCCTTCCGATATTAATTCTCTTTCCATAGATGAACTCAGATCTAAGTTTCTCCTCTTAGAAATTGATTACAGATCTTGTGTAGATATATCCCACAAATTCAAACAAGTTCTCCATAATTTTAAAGTAGAGTTCAAAACTTTAAAGGCTAATAATAATAATCTTTCTAAAGACAAAGATCGTATATCTAGACAAGGAGCTTAAGCTCTATGAAATTTTCATAAGACCATGCTTGAAGTTCAATGTGAAAGGGATAGACTTATCTGCGAGAGAGAGAACTTTGTTGAAAGAGAAAACCAAATTCGCTCCCGTCTTCTTATTAAAAGCGATGAGGAATTTTCTTGGGCTGCTATGGTTCTTGATAATGCCAGGAATAACTTAGGTGTAGATGTTATCCTTCATGTTGAACAAGCGGCCTTAATTAAAGATATGATTTCTGAAAGAGAAGGTTGTCAACTGTTCCACCCTGTTGATTTTCTATTTTTATTATTCTTCCTTGCAAAATTTCTAACTTGTTGTCATATTCTCGTAGATGTTTAACATCTCCCTTATTGAAGTTCGCAATAATTCCATTAGAATGGTTTGCAATGATCATGGCATTTCTTATTCTTTGTATTCTGATCTCGCAAAAGTAGTTCCAGCAAAAACTCCAGTCCTTGTTATCTCTGATAGCGAATCTGAGGAACTTAGCGAAGATGATAATAATGATAATGAAGAAAAATATGACAAGGAAGAGAAGTTTAATGAAGATGAAGATAACAATGATGATGATGAAGAGGAAGAGTCTGGTTATGAAAAGAAATCTGATGAAGAAAATAATGGATCTAAATAATTCCTTTTCTTCTTTTTGCCTTCCTTGTAATTTTTGTATATTTATTCTTCTCTTCTTGTAATATTATTGCGAGCTTCTCCATTTTCTACGAGTTCCTCCAACTTATGAATTTCTTTGATGTATAAACTTCTTTGCCTCCATCTGTATGAATTAATTAACAATTCTCTTTTTTGCAACACAGTCAATTAATATAATTATTACTCTTTATCTATTTATATAAATGTGTCATATAATAAGATCTATGCAATTTTATCTTATGATAATGAATAATAATGTCAATATTTTGTGCATTCCCATACTTGCCTCTGTTATTCATCTGCAATATGAGAAAATTGTTTAGAGTTTAAATATTAGTTATAAATAAAGTTCTCAATATCTGCGATGATATTGCCGGAAAATCTTATAATCGCTGCAATGCTATCGCAATCATTTGATCTTGCGATCGTATTATAGTTTTTTGCATAAATATAGAAAATCTTATAATTTTTGCGACATTATCGCAATCATTTGATCTTGTGGTCTTATAATGCCTTCCTACTTAAAGGTCTTATTTTGCCACATTTTTCTTTCTGCGACAAAATCGCAGGACGTCTTTACATTTGCATGTATTGACCCATTGATCTTGCCTTATCATTTATCTTAGTATTATAGCCTCTTCAGGATATTTGTCACGCGACAATATGACATGCCTAAATATTTTTGCGAACGTAAAGTCCCGTGACATTGCCGTCTTTGCGATGAAATCGCAGGACATCTTTACACTTTCATGTAAAAACCCATTGATCTCATCTTAACTTTTTCTCTTATGGCTTGTTGCCTATGTATAATTTTTTTCACGCGACAATATGACATGACTAAATTTTCTTGCGATCATAAAGCCCCATGACATTGCCGTCTTAAGACACTTATCATCTCCCTAATGGAGGGTGCCGCCCTTATCCCCCCCTGGTTGCCCCTTCAAGGAGGGCACATCGGCCATACAAGACTAGCTCCTCCCATCCAGATTTACCAACAACTAGTTGTTTTCGCAGCCTCTTTTCCTTTATGCCTATATGGCTTATAGTTACAAGACTGCACCCTAGGTGGGGTTTTCTTCAGGCCGAGTACATCATAGCTAAGACTTACCAAAGATGGCCAGGGTAGGTTCGTCCATCCCAGGCACCCTTGGCTCAACCGTGTACCTCGGCGCCTTGGTCATACTCTGCACTCCTTAGGAGAGATCCTCGGTCGTCCAACCAGGGTATAACCTTATAAAGTTGAAAATCCAAGATCTCTCTCCCGGATAGGTTTTCTTTAACCCCAACATCTTCATGATTCAGGCTCCAGTAGCGGTATAACCTTTTCCATGAATCATGTAAAGAGATACCCCCTTTATGACGCACTTGTATTCGCGAAATTGTATTCGAGAACTAAGGTGTACACCATAAAAGTTTGTCCCATTTTTTAAATCTCTGCGAAATTTTATTCGCGTTTCTTAAAATTTCTTGCGAGCATCTTAACTCTCTTAAAATTTCTTTTCTTTTGATCTTTTCTTCTCTTGTACAACTTTTCAATTTCATCTTTTCCATTCAGATAGAATACCTTTTAAAAATAATTTCTCCCAATAATGCATTCACAATCTTTTCTTAAAATCCAATCTTTTACCTTTCTACTTACTATTTTTTGGTCCTTCTTTTCTTTCACGTTTTATTGTTTTCTCTCTTTCTTCGAGGCGCTCACCATGCACTTAGTTTCATCTTTTTCATCTAAACCAAACATTTTTTGAAACAATTCCTTGAAATAAGTCTTCGCATCATTTTATCTTTCTACTTACAGTTCTCTGTATCTGCTCTTTTGTTGCGTTTTGTTATGAGACGCTCGCCATCTGTTTCTTCTTGCTTCTCTATTGAATCAATCATCAATCTGTCACATCTCTGTGGATGCTTAATTCTGCACTTCTAATTGCTATTCTTCCCAGCTCTTTCCTCGCAAGATTTTATATCAATCTCATAACATTTCTTACTTTTCCCCCAATCTCCTTTAATTACTCCAACACCATTAGGATGAGGAAATTTAATGCACTGGTGGAAACTGGATGCAACACCTAATATCCCAATCAAGGCATTATAAGGTGATTCAATATCAACAACATAGAATAAGATCTTAGAAGACATCCCCTTTAACGGAACTCTCATTGTGATCTCCCCTTTGGGTTTGTTGGCAGTACCATTAAAACCATAAATCTTATATGTTGAAGGTATTAAATCTTCATCTTTTCCACCCATGGTTCTATAGGTATGATAGAATAAGATATCCACAGAGCTTCCTATGTCAATTAGGACTCTATCAATAGCCCAAGAATCTGTCACTTCATTATCATATTCTTCATCTTCTTCTTCTGTTTGTCTTGGGTTTATTTCCAACCTTACTACCAATAGATAATCATGCAACTCGCCAGCTTCTGTTACTTCTTGTGCTGTAAAAGAAAGAGTTTGTTTTTGCCATTCTTCTAATGGAGAGACTCTCGCTATGTTCATTATTTCTTTTTCATCCATATCTCTGGCGAAGACTCTGCTTAGAACATTATCGTGAAAATCCTCGATATTTATGAAAGAATGTACAATGGAATTGCAAAACAAATTCTTCGCTTTGGCTCCAACCTCTATGACAAAGGTTTCTGATCCTTTTACTGTATTCACTCTGTGATTATCTGGTGGTGGCTATAATTGATGCGATTGTTGATGCCCTCTTAGAAAATGGTTTAACTTTCCTTGATCGATCATTCTTAGAATTATTCTCTTTACAATTCTGCAATCATTTATCGAATGGCCATGGAAATGATGACAAGGACAGAATTCTTGATTACGATTATTAGGATGTTGTTCTTTCCCCATGTTCCATGGCGATAGTATGTCTTCCATCAAAATTATAGCTTCCTAAAAAATTTCTCCACTAGCATTTAAAGGTGGCATCTGAATCTCCTCCCATATTGTTTTCTGATTACCTTGACTTCTAAAATTATTTTGTCTCTGTCCACCATAAGTCTCTTGGGGTTGATCAAGCCTTTGGATTTTATTATTTCCTCCGTGATTGTAATAATTCTTCTATCTTTCATATTCTTCTTGATCGCGACTTGCCATAGCTACTAGTTTTTGCTGGTCATTAATCACCACTTTCTCTGGTTGACTCTGCGAGGTGCTCGCCACATTATTAATCATTTTAGGAAGTAAACTTCCATTTGCCACTACTGAGCTAGTGTTTACAACTGGGTATGATTCCATTTCATTTTGTTTTTCTTCTAAAGCAATGTATTCTTCCTGTAATTCTCTTAGTTCAGTCATTGTGATGGTATTCTTGATTCTGAAAATTTGTATGTAGAGCAGATTGGTCGCAAACATTGCATTGATGAAGGATAAAATAAGATATCTCTCATCTACTCTTCCTTCCATCTCGCTGCATATTGTCTTCCATCTTATGGTTAAATGTTTCAGACTCTCGCCAACCCTCTGCTTTAACCCAAATACATCTTCAATACCCGGTCGCGAAGAATTGTTGCTTATGTATGCACCCAGAAATGTAGCTTATAAATGATCAAAAGAAGTGATAGTATTTTTTGGTAGCCCCTCAAACCATTTTAGCGCCTCGCCAGTTAAGCTGGACGCAAAATACTTGCATAACACAGCATCATGGTTTTCCCACTGTAACATACACCTAACATAAGCCTTGACATGTTGAACGGCATAGGTAGTCCCATCAAAAATACTGTTTAATGCTAGTAAATTGCACTTTAGGGGAATTCCTTTTAGTTGCACTTCTTATGTGAAGGGAGTTCTCGCTGCTTCCTCAATAGCTTCATCAAGTTGTCTTCTTCCTCCTTCTCTTCTGTTACTTATCATTCCCCTCATTTCTGCTAATTCCCTTAAAATCTGCTCATTCGCAGCTAGATTTTGTTATATTGGTCTTTTTAACGCAGCTTCCCTTCTCATGCGTTCATGTCTTTCTTGTCTTGCGATAGTTTGTAAATCTTCATCTACATCGTCATTCTGCCTTCTTCTGCGATTTTTTATCTTCACTTCCTTCTAAAATTCGCAATTGATTATGTCTTCCAATTTCTTCTTCGCGAGTTTCTTCATTTCTCATCATTTCTCTTCGCTGTCTTTCTATTCTTCTTTGTGTTCTATCATGCTCCTCTTGAACATTATCATTATTGCGATTTTGCGTACGTCTTCTTTCTCGATTATCATGGTTATTTTGCCTTATGGCCTCCTGAAATTCCTGTTCTTTGATATGTAGGTACCGAATATCACAAGGCATTAACTTACGAACATCAAGACAAATATAAGAGGAAAGACAAATATAAGACAAATACGAAGATAGAGGAAGCATAGGGAAATATGAAGATTTGCGAAGATAGAATAATCGCACGAAGATATGTTGCGATACTTCGCAACACATATACAGCTGTACAAAGTTCATTATAAATAGGAGTTCAAATGTAAAATTGGGAGGTTCTTTTAGTGAGTGTGAGAAATTATCTTAGGAGAGAGAATAGAAAAAGTTGTAACTATTCTAATTCCATTTTGATAATTCTATGTTATCAACTAAGAGAATTAATAAGAAAGTTATCATTCACCATCAAGAACTTCTTGAGTTTTTACTAATTGTATTGAGGGTGTAGTTGTAGGTAATTCTGCAACTACATAATTGGCGCTAGAAACAGGGATTTGAAGAATTCATGTACCAGAAAAATGACAAGAAGAAGAAACACATTAGAACCATTAACTGAAGTAAGAAGAAGTGTAAGGCTCGCAGGAGGAGAAGCAAATATAACAGGAGAACCTAGTAGGAGAAGGAGTAATCGAAGAAGTAAAGCTCAACAAATGATAGATCATGATCGAGTGAGTATACACACTTGGAGAACTGAAGAAGAAAATAGAGAACCACAAATCAGAGAAAATGGGAGGTTGATGGGAGGAACAATTCTTGAAAGAGAAAGGGAAATGTTAGAAACATTGAGACAAGGAATTCAAGAAGAACGAATGATCGAAGATGAAGAACGTGCCAATTTAACAAGACAAAATCAAGAATTGAGGATGGAAAATGAGATGTTACAAAGAAGGAAATCTCAAAGTGTTGCAAGATCAAATGTTAGAACAGAAAGAGAAGGACAAAATTCACCAATAATCAATAATGAAAATAATACGCAAGAACAAGCGCAGAATCAAGGTGAAAGAAATCGAGAGAATCGTTTCATTCTAATACCAAACCATGAACAAAACATGGAGAATTTGCGAACAAGGCCAAATCCTAGAGAAAACAATCAAACTCGAGAGGAAGAACAACAACTTATGGAAGAAACTGAGAGACAACAAGCAGTACATCAAAACAATCACGAGAATGGAGTAAGAAGATATGAAGAGGCTCGTAACAAACAAAATGTTGAGTATGAAAGAATTAAGAGAAGAATTGTAAATCAGCAAACAGAAATGGAGAGGAATGAACCAAACTCTCGAATCAGAGTACAAGCAAATCAAGAAGAAATAAATCACAGAAGGAGGAGAAATGAAGAAGAAGAAATTCCCGATATTCGCATGAGAAGAATGAGAAGAATAGAAAGGGAAGAACAAGAATTCCAAGATGCTCTGCGACTAAACAATTATGATAATTTAGAAAGAAGATATTTGCAAAATTATGCAAATGAAAACATTAATGAAGAATATGATAGCATGCGAAGGATCGCAAGGGAGGAAGCGCAAGAACGCAGAAGAAGAGAAGCTGCATTAAAAAGACCAGTAGATGAGAATTCTGAGGCAAATGCACGGATCTTTCGAGAATTAGCAGAAATGAGAGGGATGATAAACAATAGAAGAGGAGAAGATAGAAGGCAATTAGATGAAGCAATAGAAGAAGCTGCAAGGACTCCATTTGCTAGAGAAGTACAATTGGGAGGAATTCCACCAAAATGCAATTTACCCACACTTACCAGTATCTTTGATGGGACTTCATGTGCTATTCAGCACATTAAAGCATACATAAGATGCATGTTACAATGGGAGAATCATGATGCTGTGTTATGCAAGTACTTTGCATCAAGTTTAACAGGGTAAGCTTTAAAGTGGTTCGAAGGACTCCCTAAGAACACTATTATGTCATTCAGTCATTTGCAAGCAACTTTCCTTGGAGCATATATCACAAATCACTCCTCACGGCTTGGTATTGAAGATGTATTTGGTTTAAAACAAAGAGTGGGTGAAAGTTTGAAGCATTTGGTAAGACGATGGAAGACTATGTGCAGTGATATGGCAGGGCGCGTGGATGAGAGATACTTGATTCTGTCCTTCATAAATGCGATGTTCGCAACTGAACAATTATATGTTCAAATCTTCAGAAGAAAGAATTCCATAATGATGGCAGAGTTATGAGAATTGCAAGAAGAATACATTACACTTGAGGAAAAGAAAAACAGTATGGAGTCATATCCAGTAGCAAATACTAGCAATCAAGATGGAAGAGCAAATTTACTTCCCAAAATAATCAATGTAGTAGCAGGTACTTCGCAAACATCCTCATAAACTTCTTCGCAAATTTCAGAAGAGAAGAAAATCAATGATAGCCAGCCAAAAATGGTAGCAATGGGTAGTAGAGATCAAGAAGAGTATGATAGATAGAGGAATTTCTATAATCGAATAGGAAATAACCAGATTCCAAGATTAGATCAACAACAAGAAAATTATGGGGGACAAAGGCAAAATTATTTTGGACAAGGGAACCAGAGACAAAATTATAACAATGGTCAAGGAGGTCAAAGAATGGCGAGGGAAGAGATAAAATTGCCACCTTTGAATACAAGTGTAGAAAAGATATGGCAGGCAATTATCCTGGTAGAGCATATACCAACTCCATGGAACATGGGAAAGGAACCACCAATGGGTCCAAGAAGTCATGAATTTTGTTCATATCATCATTTTCATGGACATTCTACAAATAATTGCCATAATATCAAGAGGATAATCTTGCGAATGATTGATCAAGGAAAACTAAATCAATTTTTACTTAAGCAGACACAGTCGCAACAATTACCACAAGCTCCAGTCATAACTCGCAGGGAGAACACAGCAGAAGAAAAGGGAGAAGAAACCCTACATATAGAAGTGGGATCAAAAGCAAGAAATGTTTTCTGTAATTCCATTGTTCATTCATATAAAACCATAGAGGATTTTCATGATAATGTGTTAAGCAGGGTATATGCGAGGGATGGTGAAGGAAAGGACGTAATGAACATCGCAAAAATTTCACGACTTGAAGATTGGCAGAAGCGTGAAATTTCTTTTGAAGCCACTGAAATTCCAGAAGGTTGTGAAGCACATGATAATCCATTGGTAGTAAGATTAGCAATCTACATGAATATGGAAGAAAACGAAGATGATATGGAGGAAGAATCAATTGGTCTTAATAGGATTTTGATTGATATGGGAAGTTCTGTCAATATTCTCTTCTATTCTGCTTACAAAACTATGGGGGGAAAAGATGCAGATTTAATACCTTCTACCTACAGAATTTATGGTTTCAATGGAACTGCTAACAAGCCCAAAGGAGAAGTGAGCATGCGAATTCCATTAAGTGGAATGCGAACTGAAATTTTGTTCTGCGTTGTTGATGTCGAATCACCGTATAATGCTTTGATAGGAAGACCATGGCTTCATGGAATTCTAGGCGTTGCTTCCACTCTACATCAGTGCATAAAGTTTCCTCATATGAAGGGTGTTGGAATTATCAAGGGTGATTGGGCTGAGGGAAAGAAATGTTACGATACAGAAGTAGAAGTTTGCGAAGGAAAAATTACTGAGAAGGAAAATTGGAGAAAAAGAGCAAAGGTTGTGAAAAGAAGTGAAAATTTAATGGCGGAGGATTAAGGCAAAAGAGAATAAAATTACGATGATAATCACACAAGAAATTTACGATGATAATGAGGGGTTATGATTTGCGAAGAAAGAAGAAGGAAAGTAATAAAACAAGAAGGTAATCAGTATGTTTGCTCGTGGAAATGAGGTATGCTACAAAACAAAAATCTTATTTCGTGATAAATTTTACGAATATTGTTTACTCGCAGGAAATTGGTAAAAGTTACGAGTTTCAAAATTTATATTGTGATTAAACTTTCATTAATTTGCGAATAAAAGACCGCAATCTGTGATCAGCCTCCAAAAAAAGAAAGAGAGCCGCAGAAAATTTTATACAGGCAAACCTTTGTGGCGTACACCCTAGTTCGCGAAGATATATTTCGTAAGAGGCAAAGTCCTAAAGTACGTCATTTAAGGGGGTACCTATAACGTGGCTAAGGGTAACCGGAACACCACCAAGGGCCCTTAGTACATGGTAAAAATTTAGGGGTACAACCCAATAATGGGGTACCTATCCGGGTTAGACACCTTGGATTCTCACCTAATCTAGCGACATTATGCAATATAAAATGCGATGTAAGAGGATTTAGGTTGGGCGACTAAGGCATACTGTCTTTCCCAAGAAGTGCAGAAAACGATCAAGGCGCCGAGGTACACGGTTGAGTCAAGAGTTCCGGGTGAGGTTGAACCACATCTGCTATTTTTGACAAGTCTTGGAAAATGATGCACTTGGCCCAAAGATACCCCATAGGGTGCAACCTCGTAACTATAAGCCCTATAGGCAAAAAGGATAAGAGGTTGCGATCAAAAGCTGGTTGTTGGCAGAACCGGATGGGAAGAGCTAACCTTGTATGGTCGATGTACGCTTCCTTGAAGGGGCAACCAGGGGGAAGATAAAGGGCAGCACCCTTCATTAGGGAGCTGATACGTGCTATAAGACGCAAATGTCACGAGGCTTCTTGTTAGCGAAAACATAAAGGCTTGTCATATTTGTGCAACAAATGAAGTTCTGCGAGCATTCTAAAAAAAAAAAAAAAAAAAGAAGAAGAAGGAAAACATACAAAAAGAACTCGCAGAATGAAACAAAGAAGTTAAGATGAGATCAATGGGTTATTACATGAAAGTGTAAAAACGTCCTGCGATGATAATGTCACGAGGTTGTATGTTCGCAAGAATGTTCAGACTTGTCATATTATCGCAAAAATTATTACAAAAAGTGGTGGCAAAATAAGACCTTTACTTAGGAAGGCATGATAAGACCACAACAATTAATGAAATTCATTACATCAATATCACTGAAAAAAAAAAAAATTACAAAAATATACATCATGAAGCCTTGAAGAGAAGACAACTTCGTCAATATCATTGAAGAATTTTTACAAGAAGTCCTATCAAAGAAGACAACCTCATTGAAGAATTTTCACGAAGAATTATCAAAAGATGTGATTTTGATAGCAATCAAATACAGATAAGTTCATATTCGTAAAATTTTACGAGAATTACATACTTCTTATACTTCTCCATATATTGAATATTTTTCCAAAAGTTGAATCCTTCTTATAATTCTACAAGAATATCTCATATTTATTATACTTCTTCAACGGATATTTCATTTGGTGAAGGTCAAGTAATCATTATACTTCTTCATATGTTACGTAATTATTCACGGATTGAATATTTCTTGTATCTCTTCATTTGGTGGATTGAATACTTCTAATACTTTTTATATCTCTTCATTTGACGGATTGAGTACTTCTAATATAGCTTCAAAGGTATTGTATATGTAGTATACTTCTTAAGGATATTTCATATATTTTATTTCTTATACTTCAAAGGGAGGATTTCTTATTTACAATCGTAACAAGTTGAAACTTCGTAAGATAAATAGAGGCAACAATATATTCTAATACTTCCAATAATGTTTAATCATATGAAGACAAATAATAGGGGGAAAAGAAGATACTAAGCTTTATCTGTGAGTTATATATCATTTCTCTCCACATGATCAAGTTATGCGAATAAGGGAAATAATCAGTCAAAGAAAGTTTAATTCAAATTAAGCTTTGAAAAAGAAATTGTTGGATTGATTAAAAGTGCAATCAAGAAGAAAGTGTTATACTGAAAAGAAATAGAACAGACATACAAAAAAGAGTGAAGTTATAGAACAAATATACAAAAAAGAATGAAGTTATTTTTCAGGCGATTTATTCCCATCAAAATGATCTTCTTCTTCAGCTTCACTATCATCTTCAACTTCACTTTCAGAGATTTCCAGATATGGAGTATCTTCAGGAATTTCTTCGGAAAGGAGCGTATGGTACTTCTTGAGCGGAATTTCATTATCTTCGCAAATCTTGCGAGTCATCTTAGCTCGAAAACGCTTGACATATAAACTATGGTTATGTTGGGAAATTAGAAGCTGAGATCTCAAATCAGAAATTTTCTTATTACGGTTAGCAAGTATAATTTCCAGATTGTCATTCATCTTCGCGTAATTTTCTGCAACAAGGAGAGAAATTAAGGAATCGGTTAATAAATTACGAAAGAAAAGAAATCAAAATGATTATCATCGCAAAGAATTTACCTTCTAATTGCTTCTTATCATTACGAAGAAAAGAATTTTCAAGCTTTAATTGATTATTCTCCTCAAGAAGAGAAGAATTATCAATTGCGATGTTCGCAGATTGTGAATTATCTTCGTGACGGGATGTTAATTATGCATTGTCAATACTTAAATCCTCTATTTTTTGATGGAGATTTGAATTTTCAACCTCTAACTTCTTACAACGATTCAAGGTTTTCTTCTCAGCAATAGAATGACGTCTTTCCCAATCAGAAGCAGCTGCACAGCTAACTCTTCCAACCTAAACAAGAAAGAAGGGATTAGAAATCAATGAAATAAAAGAAATAAATAAGGAATAGATAAGAAACTTACCATGCTACCCAAAGCATATAATGAAGCAGGAGAGACAAATCTTGAAATGCCTTTGAGGGAGTTATTATCAATTACAGTAGGAACTTTACAAGCCTTCGCAATAAGTTTGCGAGCATTCGCTGTAGGAGAATTTCCTAATCCACGAGAAGAATGAAGGAAAGCTTCAGAGATGCTAACCATTGCTGAGGCAAAAGTCTCTGGGATACTGCAATCTTCATTTTCACCTTCATCAACATCATTATCATCGTCTCCTTCGTCAGAAAGGGTATCGGAATTAGAACCAAAGTCCTTCTCAGGAAATTTATCATCTTCATCACCAAGATCTTCCTCAATATTCTCATTAGAAGAGATTACATTGGAATGAGGCTTGGTTGAGAGTTTCTTCTTTTTCTTCCTCTCGTAAACAACATCTTGAAGTTTCCTTTTCCCTTTGCGAAGAGCATCATCTTGACTACCAGAAGCTTGAGTAACCTTCGCAGAACGAAGAGTTTGTTGTCTCGTAGTTAACTTTTTAGAAGAAGTAGAACTCTTATTTTCACTCGCAGCAATCTCAGGAAGAAGTGGAATCTGCAAATTCAAATAAGGATAAGAAACAGAGGCAATAATATATTGTTTAGAAAAATACGAGAGTGTTTCTGAACTCATTTGAAATTAAAGGGGAAAAAAAAGATAAGGAGATGGAAGTACATACATTTCTATAAACCCAAGGTTGATAATTGCGATTACGAAGATTCGTAGGAAGTTCTACTATCCCAGTAATATAAGAACCCGATAACATTAAAGGGTACTTATACCAATCTTCATCATTAGAACGACGAGGTGTCTTATTATTCCCTGAAGCATAATCAATATCGTGCATGAGAAGATCATCTGCTGCGATATTAGCTTTACGATGAAGACGAACACCCCAAAGATTATCTTCTTTCCTCGCAGGAATTAGTGTGTAATTTTTGAAGAAACCCTCAACTGTATAATTCGCAGCAACAATTTCCATATCTTCAAATCCAGGTTTCCTAAGATCAACTGAATACAAAGATTTCCCAAAAGTGGCACGATTTGCGAATTCAACTAAGAGGCGAATACAATCACCAGTCAATTGGTAAATGGCACAAGAAAAATTGGGGTGGGAAATAATTTCATAGAATAGAGGAAAGTTAACATCATAAAGAGGAAGAGGAAGACCTGCGAGGATTTGACCTCGTGAGATTAAAATTTTCTGATCATCCCAAACATAGTTAGTAAAAAGCTTCACACAGAGAGAAGATTTATTATCATAACCATCAATCTCAGAGAGAATGAGGTCTCTATCAGCAAGTTCTGCATTAATCTGTCCAATAGTTTTCTTCTTTGGTGCCATTGAATATAAGATGGAAAATAGAAGGGGAAAAAGATAAAAAAGATTGCAGAGGCAGAAGTGATGGAGAAGACGAATAAGATAAGAGAATAAAAAGAAAAAGCTAAGGATTATATTTATAAAGAAGAGAGAATTCGATGAAGATAGAAACTCATCAATGCAATTAAACGTGAACGGTTGAAAAGAACGGTTACGAAGAAACGTGTCAAAAAGGTAATGGAAAAGAAAAAAGACGTGTTGCGAATTTAACAGGTGGTGATAACTATATTAAATTTACGAGAATAGAGATTCTCATGACATTCCTTCTTCGTAGAATTGACATGAGAAGAGGCAAGATGTAGGTACCGAATATCACAAGGCATTAACTTACGAACATCAAGACAAATATAAGAGGAAAGACAAATATAAGACAAATACGAAGATAGAGGAAGCATAGGGAAATATGAAAATTTGCGAAGATAGAATAATCGCACGAAGATATGTTGCGATACTTCGCAACACATATACAGCTGTACAAAGTTCATTATAAATAGGAGTTCAAATGTAAAATTGGGAGGTTCTTTTAGTGAGTGTGAGAAATTATCTTAGGAGAGAGAATAGAAAAAGTTGTAACTATTCTAATTCCATTTTGATAATTCTATGTAATCAACTAAGAGAATTAATAAGAAAGTTATCATCCACCATCAAGAACTTCTTGAGTTTTTACTAATTCTATTGAGGGTGTAGTTGTAGGTAATTCTGCAACTACATGATAGGTGTCTAAAACACCTTGATATTTATCTATTGTTTATGCTTTCTTTGGTATGTTTTCTTGTAAATTATGTATCTTTTGTTTGATTTTGAGTTTTAGGTACTTTGGAGCAAAAGAAGAAGAAACGTCGCTTAAAAGGGCTAAAGTGTCATTTCATGTGCAACTGCTGTTGGAGGCGAATTATCTCTCATTATTTAATTTTATTTCTTCATCTCTATCTGAAAGGCATGTCGGCTTTAGTGATGCAATTTATGTCTGAAAAGAATGACAGCCTTAGTGATGTATAAATATTGAAGAAAAGAAGTGGATATGAGAGGTAAGAGATGGCGGCTCGAGAAACTACTCAAGGCACCCAGAAAAGTGTTAAAGGCCCCCCCCCAGAAATGTTCCGGAGGAGTCGATAAAGTCACCCAGGATTTTTTCTACTATGTTGTAGGATCAGAATATTGTCACAACAATATTCCTGCGAAATAAACAACAGTTCTGCGATACATTAATGACAGTTCTGCGATATAACGCTAAAGGTTTATCAACGACAGTTTGCGAAATATCCAAAGATGACTTAAGCAATGACGTAATGGTTGAAAACGACGGAAACACGAAGAAAGTGTGACATGTTTGCGATATATCAACAAAACCTACGAAAGATAAAGGCGGTGCTAGCTGCGATTTATCGCAAGAACTCAGATCTGATGTTAAAGGGGATCTTAGCTGTAAATGAGCTGTAATCCATTATGTAAATGCCTATATAAAGGAAATGAATAGTTCCAGAGAGAGAGAGATGATTTTTTGAGTGCTAAGAAAGTTTTTAGGAAAGAGAAAATCTTATTAAGTGTATTGAATTCTTGATTCTCTCAACTTCTGTAATTCTTGAAAGATCAAATTAATAAAAAAGGTCCTTAATCTTCAAATTGAGTCATAAATATTGATAAATTCTTGAGTAGGGTGTAGTGTGGGAATTCCTGCAACTACATTTTGGCGCCCAGAAACAGGGATGAATAGTTAAAAATCATAGCAAAAGTTAGGTAAAAGAAAGAAATTATTCAAGAATTAGAAGAATATCAAGAAAATTGGTGGAAGAAAAGATGGTTGAAATCAAAGATAATCAAAAGAAGTTGGAGTGTGGTGTAATAACAAAGATGATGATAGATAAGTTCCATGAAGATATTAGAGGAAGGATACATAAGCGAGATTTTGAAGGAAAGAAAATCATAATGGAAGATGAGACATTACCGCTAAAAGATTGGGAAAAACGGAAGATCACATTTACGGCAGCAGAAATTCCAAAAGAGAATTTAAGTCATACATCTCCATTGGTAATCACAGTGTCTGTGGTACCAATAAGAAAAGAGAAATCAACAAGATCTACAGAAGAGTGGGATGTGAATAGGACTTTGGTGGACGCGGGAAGCTCTGTGGATATAATGTTTTACCACACATTCAAGAAAATAGGATACAAAGATGAAGAAATGCTTAGTCCAACATATCATATCCATGGATTTGGAAAATCTCTAACAAAACCTAAAGGTGAAATTGTAGTGCGAATTCCGCTGGGAGAAATGGAGACGCAGATAACTTTGTGTGTGGTGGATGTGAAATCACCATATAATATGCTGTTGGGAAGACCATGGATACATGCAATCAAGGCTGTATCATCAACTTTACATCAGTGCATAAAGTTTCCTATGCCTAGCGGAATTGGCAAGATTAGAGGAGATGTAGATTGTGCAACGTTATATTTCCAGAATGAAGTGAGGAATTGTGAAAATCAAATTCAGTTGCGAAAACAGCGCAGAAAAATGAGGAGAGAAGAAAGAAAAGAAGAAGAATTCAAGATTTACATGATAAGATCAGAAGAAGGAAGAGGAATATTTGGCGATGTATCGCAAGAAAGTGACGAGCCAACGGAAGAAATAAAAATGCCAACACCAATGGGAGAACATGAAGCCAGTTATACCGCAGCAGAACCAACAAAAGAAGTAAATGTAGGAAGTGAAGAAAACCCGAAAATGCTGAAAATTGGAACTAAGATGGGTATGGAGGAAGAAGAACAAACTGTAAACCTTCTGCGAGAATACAATGACATTTTTGCGTGGAATATGGATGAAATGCCTGGAATAGATCCATCTGTTGCGTGCCATAGATTGGAGATTAACAAAAAAGTGAGACTATTCAAACAAAGAATAGGAAAGATTGCGACCACTTATCATGCCAAGATAGAAGAAGAATTGCAGAAGATGCTTGACGCATGAATTATAAGGCATGCAAAATATCCAGAATGGATTGCCAATATGGTAGTAGTTCCCAAGAAAAATAAGGGGATAAGAATTTGCATCGATTTTACTGATCTAAATAAAGCATGCCCCAAAGATAGTTTTCCTTTGCCGGATATCCCGCAGCTGGTGGAATCTGCCACAGGAAATGATCGAATATCTTCATTAGATGGGTACAAGGGATATAATCAAATCCCACTTGCGGAAGAAGATCAAGAACATACTGCATTCTTTGCTCCTAGAGGATTGTATTGCTACACAAAGATGCCATTTGGATTACAAAATGCAGGAGCAACTTACCAAAGAATGGTGGAAAAGGTGTTCGCAAAATGGATACATAAAACTTTAGAGGTATATGTGGATGATATGTTGGTAAAAAGCAAAGAAGTTAAAAATCATGTGCAGGACTTGAGGGAAATTTTTGATCAGATGCGGCTTTTTAATATCAAAGTAAATCCTGAGAAATGTACTTTCGGAGTATCATCTGGGAAATTCTTGGGATATATTGTATCAAAAGAAGGAATACAAGTTGATCCCAATATGGTGAAAGCAATTCAAGATATGCCAACTCCAGCGACAATAAAAGATGTGCAAAAACTAAATGGACTTTTGGCCTCACTAGGAAGATTTATTTCACGGTCTTCAGATAAATGCAAGCATTTCTTCAACATATTAAGGAAGGGAACAAAATTTAAATGGACAAATGAATGTGAAAAAGCTTTTCAAGGAATTAAGGAATATTTGATGAATATATCCATTTTACAGAAGGCTGAACCAGGAGAAGAATTGCTGATGTATCTTGCAACAACTCCACATGCTTTAAGCGCAGTACTTTTGCGAAATGACGCAGGAGTTGAAAAACCAATTTACTACATCAGCAAAACATTTAATGCTGCGGAGAAAAATTATTCAAAGATTGAAAAGTTAATTCTGGTGTTAGTTTATGCGGCGTCTAAGCTTCGCATATATTTCCAAGCACATAAAATCAAAGTACTAACAAAAGTACCAATTGAATCAGTAATGAAAAATTCAAAAAGATCAAGCAGAGTTGAAAGATGGAACGCACAAGTGGGGCATTTTGAGATCCAATACGCAATTTTATCCTCGCCAAAATCTCAAATTGTCGCAGATTTTCTCGCAGAATTTCCTTTGGAGGATGATGAAGCTGTAGAAGACATGATGGATATAGAGGAAGAATATGGGGATCCTAGAGATCTTTTAACAGAACCAAATAGGTGGGAAATATTAGTAGATGGATCATCCAATAGGGAAGTAAATGGAGTGGGAGTTGTTTTTATTTCACCAGAAGGTGCAAAAATGGCATTTGCATTTCGACTAGAATTTGAATCTACTAATAATGAAACAGAATATGAGGCTGTAATACATGCTTTAAGATTTGCAATAGAGATGAATGTGGAGAATGCAAGAATTACAAGTGATTCGCAGTTGGTTATTCGCCAAATTGAAGGGGAATATGCAACTAATGATATATCTTTAAAAAAGTATAAGAAACTTGTTGAAGAATTATCTGCGAAAATTCCAAAACTCAAATGGACGCATATTTCAAGAAGAGATAATAGGCTTGCAGATGCTTTTGTGTTTATATCGAGTATGATGGTCGACCCGACTGCGAGAAATATAAAAATACAAACACTCATAGTACCTTCAATTAATAAAGAAGAAGGGGAGGAAGTTGAGGCAATGGTAGTAGAAAATAATGGCGAAGAATCAAGAAGAATTGTCGCAGATTGGCGTGCGGAAATTCACGCATATCTAGCAAAGGGAGAGGTACCAATAAACAGATTAGAAGCACATAAATTAAAAAGTAGAACAACAAATTATGAGTTAAGAGATGGGATATTATATCGAAAATCTTTAAACGGGCCTTCCCTCAGATGGTTGACACAAGAAGAAGGAAAACAAATATTAAAAATGTTACATAGTGGCGATGCTGGTAATCACAGCGGCGGAAGATCTTTAGCATACAGAACTCAAATGCAAGGTTATTATTGGCCATATATGCATGAAGATGCAAGGAATTTATCAAGATGTTGCGAGGAATGTCAGCGATTTGCAAAAAGAATACATGCACCCGGTGAAACATTAACATCCTCAACAAATGTTTGGCCATTTGGAAAGTGGGGTTTAGATATTGTGAGACCATTTGTACCAGGAACAGGGCAAAAGAGATATTTAATTGTCGCAACAGATTACTTCACAAAATGGGCAGAAGTTAAAGCAGTGCAGCATATTCGTGATAAGGACATTTTTACATTTATATTTGAAAACATCATTTGCAGATTCGGCATTCCTGCGCAGTTGGTATCAGATAATGGAAAGCAATTTGAAGGACAAAATATAGAGATGTTGCTTAATGCATTCAAGATAAAGTGCGGAAAATTGACTCCCTTAACGCGCCTTTTCTGAGGACCCTTAGGGTTAGGGTTTTGGATAGTAATCTTAATCTGAGAGGTAGTATTACTGAAAAAGATATTATAAAATATGGGGATTATAAAGAACATCAAGCGATAGAGATGATGTAATACGAACAAAATAAGATTCAAGATAAGAACATACCTTTGAGTCTCCATTAGAGCAGCAGCAGGAAGGATAATGGATAAGAAAAAAGTTGCAGACAAAAAAGGAAGAAGTTGAAGAAAAGAGAGAAAGTGAAAGAAGACATTTCTTCGAGTGGAACATCTATTTATAGATGAAGGATGGGTAACCGGGCTAATCGGTAAAAAAGTAAGGATTGGCACGTGTCAACAGTAAAAGCGTAAAATAAGGAATTTTGTCGGGTATAAAAAAAAAAAAAAGGAGTTGCGGCAAATCAAGAAATTTACATTCTCATGATCTTTATCTTCTTTGCAGAAAAGATATGAGAAGAGGCAAGATGTAGGATCAGAATATTGTCACAACAATATTCCTGCGAATAAACAACAGTTCTGCGATACATTAATGACAGTTCTACAATATAACGCTAAAGGTTTATCAACGACAGTTTGCGAAATATCCAAAGATGACTTAAGCAATGACGTAATGGTTGAAAACGACGGAAACACGAAGAAAGTGTGACATGTCTGCAATATATCAATAAAACCTGCGAAAGATAAAGGCGGTGCTAGCTGCGATTTATCGCAAGAACTCAGATCCTAAGTTAAAGGGGATCTTAGCTGTAAATGAGTTGTCATGAGCTGTAATCCATTATGTAAATGCCAATATAAAGGAAATGAATAGTTCCAGAGAGAGAGATGATTTTTTTAGTGCTAAGAAAGTTTTTAGGAGAGAGAAAATCTTATTAAGTGTATTGAATTCTTGATTCTCTCAACTTCTGTAATTCTTGAAAGATCAAATTAATAAAAAGGTCCTTAATCTTCAAATTGAGTCATAAATATTGATAAATTCTTGAGTAGGGTGTAGTGTGGGAATTCCTGCAACTACATATGTACATCCCAAATTCATCTTTGTACCCCAAAAATTGCTATTCACACCCCCAAGAATTGCTAAATATACCCCAGATTGCTAAAGGGACACTCGGATCTGATAGGGGGGCACTCATCCTCAACCTTTGAATTTTGAATTTTGGCGAGAAAACTTGTTGCATATTTAGGGTTTCGATTATGGGTGATCTATAATGAGATTAAAGTGCTGAAATTCAATGGGTTTATCCTAATCGTCTAAACAGAGCTGGTAATGGTCTTTGTTTTGACCAGAATTGGCTGGATAATCGGCAACAGATGAATCAACACTCACTGGTTTTGGCGGGAAAAATTGTTCTTCATGGACAGTTTTAGGGTTCGATAATTGAAGCTGTTCAAGAGAGATTCAATGGCTCAAATCTTTTGGGATGGATTATATCAACTAAACAGGACTGGTATGTCCATTAGAACCAGTTAACTTGGGCTAAATAATCCCGGAGAAGAAAGTAGGGGAAGATATGACTTACTGAGTTTCTAGAATGGGTTGGCCGTGATTTCGTCGGATTTTCTCTTGGACCTGGGTTGTTTTGAGTCTGTTAGGATCAAACAGGGTTGGTAATGTGATTCATCTCGATAAAAAAGGGAAAGATTACGTGGACTTTAGATAAACAGGTAGTGGGTTATCTCGGGTTTGGTTTTCGTTATCATTGGAAGTTACGTGTGTAAATGGAAGGAATATCCTCTCTAAAGATTTTATTACATCATGAAGAGATTTTAGGGAAGAATCGAACAACCCAGAATGCGTAAGGGAGATAAACTCGTGACTTGGAGAGAAAAGTCCGAGACTTTCTGAAAAAGAAAAGAGAAGATTTCCATGAGATTTAATCGTCCTCTTTGGTATAAAAAGAGGGCTAGGAGGTCACACAAGGATATACGGATACTTTGGAGAAGAAACCTAGGCTTAGAATCGAAAAATCATAACTTTCAGAAACATACCTGCTGCTGCAAAAACCCAAGAACAAAAGTACGCCAAGAACAGTCGCAGAAAGGTGTCGTTTTCAACAGCAGAAGCATAGTGTCGCAGTTCAACAGCAAGAAACATGTATCGTTTACTAAGAACAACAGACTTTTATCGTTTTCTGCCGAAATCATTGTAAGCTTATTTATATCTTTTGAATACAATGATTAATGAAATTTTCTCCAACTTTCGATCCATGAGTAGTTAGATTTCTTTTCTAGGGTTTTGGAAGAAGCTATTTTTGATGAGTAATATTTAGTAATTATTTTCTTTGACAATAAATACTCCAATATTGTGTTTTTAAATTATTAAAAATTCTATCTTCTTTGTATGCTTCGTAAGAATTGTTTTGGGTAGTTTCTACCGTTATTTTATAAGCGAAGGAGGATTAGGCCTTAGAATAGCGACAAAAGTCATAAAAAAAAGAGCTTGTAACATTATATTTTCCAAAGCATGAGATTGGGTTCGAAATTTTTTTGAGTAAACTGGAGTATTTTGTCAAAGGAACTATTATTAAGTTTACAAATATTGGAAGTAGTGGAATCCAAAACCCTAGAATTTTCTCTCCTTGGTAAACAAAAATCTATTTTAATTAATTTGTCTTAGTTTTTTTTCTTCTAATAATCAAAAACCAAATCTTTAAAAAGTCCGAGTGAACGACAACCTTCTTACCACTATCAAAACTACATGATTCTTCTACCTCTGATCTCAACCTTTCTCTCTCGCAAGCTAGGCGCGCCTGTTCAGCATAATGCCTCTCAATTTCGTCCTCAATAATTCTTTGATTTATGACATTCTCTCACCCATGTAATATTCTTCTACCTTCTTCTCGATTTTCTTCATCATCTTGATTATTTTCATTTCTTTGATTTCTATTACTTCGTCTTCCATTCAAAGTTTAGCGATCATCAATCACCCTTTCTTCTTCATGGCATTGTTTTCCATTTGGATTTTGCGTTTCTTCTTGTATGTTTTCTCTAGCATTTCTCATAAGGGAGTTTCGCCTTGGTTCTTATCTGAATGATCTAGCAGTACTTCTTGATCTCCTATTTTGTAACCTCAAATTCTCCATTCTTAACTCGTGATTTTGTCTTGTTAAATTTGCACGTTCTTCCGCCTCTAGCCTTCTTTCTTCCTGTATTCTTTGTTTTAAATCATCTGTTGTTTTATTTTTTCCTTGATGAATTAATCCTTCAACCACTCCTTGACCTCTTCCTTCTCTGCTTTCATCTCTTAATTGTCGATTTTCTTCTTCTTCCATCAAATCCGATCTCCAAGTGTGCACACTCACCCTATCATAATCCACACCTCTATTTTGTATTGGTGTTTGTTGATTCGGTTGTTGAGTTTGATTTTCTCCTTCATTCCTTGTTCTATTTCTTCTTGTTCTCATCCTTGAAGATTCTCCCAAGTCACTTGTTTCCCCACCTGCAAGTCTTTTACTCCTCCTCACGGTTGTTGGTGGTTCTGATGTACTTCTTCTTCTTCTTCCATCTATTGGTCCAACCCTAATAATTTCTTCAAATCTTCAAATTGTAATTAGAGGTTTTTTATCTTGATTCTCCCTATTTCGGGCGCCAAAATGTAGTTGCAGGAATTCCTATACTACACCCTTGTAAAGATTCTATAGAAATTTACTAGAAGTCAACTAGAAATTCGAAGATTAAACGACACCTTACTATTCCATTCTCAGAAATGTTTACAGAAATGGAAGAAATCAAGATTACTAGTATTCTCTTGAAGTTTCTCTCTCCTCAAGACTCTTTCAACTCTCAAAAATACCTCTCCTCCCTCTGAATCTATTGGAACTCTTTATATAGGAAATTATATAGTGGATGACAGCTAAGTTTTCCCCTTCTTTCGGATCTATTCTGCGATCTCATCGCGGTAGTTGTAATGTTCACTCTCACAAGATTTGTAACCATCGCGGTTCCAACTTGTTCTTCTCAAGTTTCCTCCATCGTCAACTAGCACGTCCTCCTTATGACTGTTTTTGTGACACTCGCCAAGTGTTGTTGAAGCGCTCGCGGTAATGTTCTCGTAGAAACGTTGTTAATATCGTAGAAATATCGTTGTGGCGATATTCTTGTCCTACAAAGACAAAGCTTGTATCTAAGCTCATTTATGGGAAGAGACTCAATCTTATTGTTTGAAAAACTATTTAGATAAATATTAAGATGTTCAAGAAGGGTATCATCATCTATGTGATTGGAAAATGAATGAAGAAGAATAGCTTCATCAGTAAGACCATAGATGTCTGCGAAATGGTAAACTCTATAAGAAGAAATTTTTTGAGACAATAAAATATAGGGGAAAGAAAAAGAGTCCCATACCATAGAGTTTCTTATTGGCGCCTTAAAGACTAGATACTTTTTCCTTCTGAAGAGAATTGTCTGATTCCAATTGTTTGATCTTTTCGCGAAGGTTCACAGCTTCGATCTCCAATCCTTCATTTTGCTTATTCTTCTAGCGAAGACCAGCAACTCCAGTCTCCAATTCTTTATTTTTGTTGAGAAGTTTAAGATTCTTCTTTCCAAAGGCCGTACGCCTCTTTTCCAAATCTGAGACAACATCAAAGGAAGCTTTCCTAGCCTGCGAAATAATGCAGCGAATTTCGGAAATTAATTATGAATTCAAGATTAAAAAAAAAAAGTATAAGTATGAAAATTTACCAAGTTATTGAGTGAATGCAAGAAATTTGGAGATATAGAACTTGATACCCCGCGAAGAGATTCATTATTTTCTTGGAGAGGGGCATCACAGATGTCAAATATAGACTTGCAAGCATCAGTCAGAGGGGTATCACCAATTACTTGCATAGTATTAGCAAAAATGCCAGATAGATGAGCCATGGAAGATTTAGGCTGAGAAGATTCTTTCGCAGAAGAGGTATCATCATTATCACTATCATCATCATCATCATTATTAGTGTCACTGGAACTTTCACTATCTTTTGGAATTGAGGGAGAAGGAGATTGAAGTTTTCGTTTCTTCAAAGGTGGAACAACAGTATTCTCCTTGCGAGGAACACCTTTGCTTTTAATTTTACCTTTGCTTTTCGCAACCTTGGAGGGTTCCTCTATCTCACCAATAGCCTTCAAACACATATAAAGATAAGAAATAGAGGCAACAATATATTGTCAAGAATCTTAAAATAATATTTCTTACTCTATGGTTCCCAAACTTCTTGTAGTTTGCTTTCAGCCTCTTGATCTGGTAATTTCGCAGTCATAAAAATATTGGAGTGATTAACGAGAATATATGTAAGAATACAAGAAAAATAATAATAAGGATCCAAGCAAAAGGTGGAAATGTACCTCATCATTCTTTTCGGGCCAGCTGAATGCCCAGGGTCGGTATTGCGAGATTCGCAGGTAAGACGTGAGAACCAGAAATATACGGACCCTCTAGAATTAAAGGGAAAATACACCACTTGTTATCATTAGAATGACGTAGGTAGAATTATCGCCAGGATGCCAGTCAATATCTTGCATGAGTAATTTGTCATCATTAATATTATCTCTCTTGTGTAAGCGAACACCCCCAACAAGTACTGTTTATCTTCATAGGAATTACTTCATAATTTGGAAAGAAGTTTTCCACAGTATATTTTGTAAGTACTATCGCAACTTCAGCAAATTTAGGATTCTTGACTTCAGAGGGATAAAGAGATTCCTTACCAGCACCGCGAGTGGCAAACTCGAGCATTAGACGGATGCAATCCCCACTTAATTGGTACACAGCTCGCGAGAACTTCGCATGAGAAAGAATTTCGTAAAATAAGGGAAGCTCAGGGTCATAGAGGGGAATGAGAAGACCAGCTTCAAGCTGACCTAGCGAGACTATGACCTTTCCCTGATTGCAGGGATGATCAGAAAATAATTTGGCAGTGAGCTCAAATTTAGGGTTTTGACCAGAAATACGAGATAGAGTAAAACCTTTATCTTGAAGCTTCTTTTGAGCCTTTTCAAAGGCCATCTCATTCTTACGACCGGCTGGAGGCATTTTTCAGTATGGGAATGGAGAAGAGAAAGTAAAAGTTTGAAAAGATAAGAACTGATAAAAGTTACAGTAGCAGGAGCGGAATTCACGGAAGAACAATAAAGAAAGTTGCAGAGAAAATAAGAAAGAAAGTAAAAAAGAAGAGAAGAGAAGAACGAAAGGAATATATATGGATACAAGAATACTCGAGAAGATAAACACATTTAATGCGAAGATTAGAGGTGAACAGTTGAAATACAGCGGTTGAAAAAGACGTGTCAGAATATGGATGAAAGAAGAGATACACGTGTCAGAAACAGAATCGTGTCAGTACGGAGAATATGAAAAGATAAACAATTGCGACATTTAGAAAAATAATTTCCCATGACATTCTCCCATTCGCATAGAAGATATGAGAAGAGGCAAGATGTAGGATCAGAATATCGCAGGAAGGACGTATTTACGAAGAATGACTAACAACACTTTGCGAGCGTCGCAGAACGATTTGAAGAATGACATAAAAGATGATGATAGAAGAAACATGAGAAAAGTGTGATGATTCTGTGATAGTTAGAGTGTTTGCAAAAATTAACAATGTAACTCTTGCGAGAATATCGCAAGTCAGATCCTCAAATAAAGGACGGATTAGCTGTCATCCACTATGTAATTTCCTATATAAAGAGTTGAACAAGCGTAAGGAAAGACATATCTTTTTCGAGTATTGAGCAAGTCATTTAGGAGAGAGAAAATCGATAGCAGTCGTTAATTTCTTAGTTTCATTCTTTTCTATTCTTGTAAAATTGTGAGATTCATTGTGATTGAATACATAAAAATGACTTGATTGTACGAATTCTTATGAGGGGTGTAGTGTAGGATTTCCTACTACTACAATTTCGTGTGATGTTCTCAGCAGGACACTCATTATTGGTGTGGCATGATGACTGATTGTTACTCTTAGCAGAGTAACATGAATATCCAAGTGTCAATAATGAAGCATGCACGAAATACCCATATAGGTTATATCTCTCGGTGTGTTATATTAGCCCAATTAACCATATTTGATTCCCTAAGGGAAATCTGGACTGTGCGTGTCAATCACAGAAAACAATCATGACCACACAAGTTGGCCGCACGATTTAACCAGCCTAGACGAACCCTGGCAGGAGCAGGCTATCACCGCAATGACCACCAATGGGCCCGTTTTTTCCCCAGCTGGTCGAATGCATATCATGCATCCCAAAATCCACCAAACGTTTGCCTAAAAAGGATGGTTATGAAGAAGCTTGGAATCTAGTACGAGCAAAGACCCCTAATGGCGGTCTCAAAATAGCCACGGCCGTCCAACTTTATCGTCACAGTTGGACGGCGTGGATTGCTTTAAGCACGGTCGGACAAGTGCCATGGTACACACCGGTGGGCCCCCTTTCTACCTGCATAGTTGACCATCTCACGACCTAGCCAGGGAGGAGTAAACGTTCGCCCAGATTTCGGCCGGCGTGATGCTTTAAGGGTTGCTAAAGGGTCTTAAATTGATCACGACCATCCAACTTCACCGGCATGTTTGGATGACTTGGATTAGACCCATAACTGTCAGTCAGGTATCGCCGTGTTCATCACCGACCCAATGTGGGTCCCACATGGTCGTCCTCCCCAAAGGAGAAGCATAGCCTTCCAAACCATTAGGTTGAAGTCATGTACACATGACCGATCCAAAACCTTAATTAGGGTTTACGACATATTACATGTGTCATTAATCGATCACGACCATCCAACTTCGCAAGCATGGTTGGATGTCTTAGGTCACGCCCAAGGTCATAGATCAAGTACATACATGCTCACTGCCGACCTAATGTGGGCCCCACATGGTCGGCCATCCCAGACAAGGAGCATAGTTTGAAAATTCATCCGTCCGAAGTAGCGTGCACATGAAACCGAATTAAGGGTTTGCAGCATATCGCATGTGTCGCAAATTAGTTACAAACATCCATCTTCGCAAGCATATATGGAGGGTGTATATGTGGATTCAAAGGGTCCTAACCGTGTCAATACAATCACAGTGTGCCCGTCTACATATGTGACTGATCGACCAAGGCCGGCCATGTCCAAGCGCCTCGATCCGTACACCTAAACTAGGCATGGTCACATGGTTTCCAACTCTTTTGCGACACAAGATTTCTGTCGCAAATCAATCTCAACCACTCCTCTTTACCAGTAGACTTGAGTGGCCTAGATTGCACCTTCATGGGACATTCAAGTATGGGCGTGGACACCAGCATGCCGTCTACACGCATTCCTGGTCGGTCCTCTCTAAAAAACTTCCCATGCTTGGTTTAAACCAAGCTGAAGAGTGATGCTTGTGCACCTCTTCAAAACCCTAATCAACGGTCACAGATGCGTCATCTCGTCTGTCCAACTCTGCCAGCCTGGTTGGACAAGCTCATGCTAGGAGTTAAATGGCCAATAAGATATCGTGGTAACTACCATCTGTCACTCTACCACATGGAGTGATCGTCCAAGAGAGGGATTGCTTGTGCAGCCTCCAAACGGTCACTCGAAAACGTCTAGGCATGCATATGTTTTAAGATGCTTAATCCGCGACCTACTCCGTTAAGCCTTAAAGAAGCGATGCTTCATCCATTCTGAATATATTCGATGCATTACATGCATAGAATACGCACGATATTTCATAAATATCGACTTCCCAAATAACTTAGTTATTTAACCTAGCATTGTATGCTACCTTTTGTGGGTCCCACGATCCACACAATCGAGATATCAAACATGTCACAAACTGGGGGATACTTACTGGGGTATTGGTCTGGCAGTTTAAAGCATGCATCGCACAACGCGCCATCACAAGAACGTGTCGAAATACATGGACGGTTAGTGATGACGGGAGAAGTGGGCAAGACTGATCGTGTGACACAAGCACACGACTCCACTACTCCATAGATCCACTTTATCCACTTCCCACAAGATACGAGGGTTGGGATCAATAACTTGTATAAATAGGTTCTCCTCTCTATTTCCAATACAAGACAAGACAGACAGAAACCAAGTGTTGATACAACGTATTCAAATACCCAGAGCTGATTGCTTACATTATTTGCAACTTTTTTCGATATTCTGACACAAGTCATAAATAGCCTACACCTTTACAATCTCAACACCTTCTTCGCTTCCTTCCCTAAGATCAACCCCAGCTCCTTCACTTTGTGACCAAAACAAGTCTGGAACGGCGATTTCTTGGTTTAGGCCAGAATTGTATAGATTGATCTCTCAAATCAAAAGCACTCCCGTGCAGTGTATTTATTTAAGGTTTAGATTCATTTCTCATCCATACACACCAAATTACCAAAACCTGCGGAAATAGTTTTCACTCATAAACAACGCTCCAGATCTCCACGAGTGATGAAACCGGCATGCTCCTTTGTTGGTGGGTTTTGTGCAGCTTTGTGGACTTCATCATCGTCAACTACGTGGACATGGACAACTTCAGGATCAGAGGTTGAAGATGTTTCTTTAGCTTTTCCCCTCTCCTAAGTATTCTCTGACATCTTATCAGTGAGCGTTTAGAAATAATCGCATAGCTCTTTTTGTGTCGCAGCCATGTCAGTCTGAATTTCGGAGAGAGTTTCTTGCACCTTCATATGATCAGCTATGGTATACGGATTTTCTCTGATTTCCTTGGGATGTCGGCCGAAGAGAGGATGATTTTCAATGTTGGGTTGAGGAGAGAGTGCTATCACCAGCACCGTTGCCAATATCCTAATCTTAATCTATTAGATGACTTATGCCAATATTCTACAGGTCCCAAAATTAAACCAAACTCCAAATTGCCAATGCATAAAAGTTAAAAAAATGAAAGCGAGTAGAATTCAACATATATATGAGGAATAACTAATCTTCACGTGATCAATCCATTAGTAAGATAATATGGAAAATGCAGTCATGAGTAGTTGACAACAAAATTAGTAACAAAGACATTGAACTTCCATGAGATCTAGCATGCTTAACAAAGTAACACGTCAGTCTTTATAATATGTTTTGGAACATATAGCAGTTAAACTATACAAAAGCCTAGGAAAACTTCATATATACGACTAGATAAGAATTGTTGCCGAAAATATGCTTGAGTGACGCGGAGGATGGCGATAAGACATGGGTTATCATGTTTTGTGTGTTGCTAGATATTATACTGGATCTCTAAGAGAATACAGAAACTGTTCTGTAATGTGTTTCAAAGCAGTTTCATACTAGCCATAGATTAATTCGGAAATCAATCAATTTTATATATTTTTTTTGATTCAGTTAGTAATCCTGGATTTTTACTTTTTCCCTTAATTTTATTATGAATGGGTGTGTGTTAGGGAAAGTGATATATACCATAAAAAGAGAAGGAAGACAATGGTGAAGGTGTATCTAATTAAATCTTCACCATTCCATTTTCTCTAATTATGTCTGCGGTTGTTTTCGATGTAGTTTTGTAGTGGTCTTGCATTTTTACCAGATTTCAACTCTGATTGGTAAACATGGTCTCTATCGGATATGTATTGGGCTGCCTCTTCATTGCTCCTTGTTTGTAAATATCATGATCTACGTCTTTTATTTAGGTTAAGATTAACCCAATCTCTGTTGGTTGTCTATTCATCAATTTTGGTTTATTTGTTAATTAATTTGTACCTAACATAATTTCTCCTTTATATGCCCCCTATTGTTGGTAATTTTATTCCTCATTCTAAATCATTGTTTCATTTCTGTGTTAGATTGTTTTCTATGAAATATGTTGTTGTTTTTTTCTCCTTCTTTGATTTGTCCAAGTATGCATTTATATATTTATTATCAACGTTTAATAGTTTCAAGTATTCAGCTATTTTGTGATAGTAGTCCAGCCGTACTCAAATTGATGCAATTTGGTGTGGGTTTCTCATCGCAAATAAAAAGTTATTTTTATTACCTATATTTCATTTTTTTTTTGGGTGTTATAGTTGGGTATAAATTGATTATTAAAGTGTAAACCGAATTCCAAACTATGAACACACAATATTACCAAGTCAATTGTGCATATCATTAGAACTTAAATCAATTTTGTTTGGTAATTTATGCTAATTCTTTTCATTATAATCTGAAATGTAGATGAACGAGATATCAAAGGGAACCCAAACGCAAAGGGATTGAGTCAAGAATTTAGAATCTAACCCAACTTATAAACCAAAAAGACCAAACAAAATATTGGGAATTTATCTTAAGGGAAGATGTCAGAAGGTACAATCTTCATTGTATCTTGGGTTTTCCTTTCATGCCTATCCAGTGTCATCTAACATTTTCTTGAAAGTTTTCCAATCAAGGTTATTCCTGCAAATTTTCTCATGATTCATCTCCCTTGACAAAATCTCAGGTGCAATCATTTCAGGCTTCTATGAAAGCATAATTTGTACTATAATGAGTAACTGAAGCTGAGAGCATAATCTTAGAAAATATAGAAAATATCGAATAAAACATCAGCATTATGGTATGTTTCTTAAATTAGTTGGGATTTAATTGGATTATATGATTGTAACAAGGTGGTCATGGATACAAGAATAAAATGGAAGGATTACCACCATTTTCCATAATCAAGGATGAGTACAAGACTTTGTTGGCTTAAGCTTTAGGTGTTTGGTTCACACCCTTAGCCTGATAATTAACAATTGTACTGTCTTAGGGAAAACAAATAAAGAATTGGATTATTTAGATATGTAGTAAAAGATTGGATGCTTATTCAAACAAATCCAAGTCATGATGTTGATGTTCAATTGCAATATGAAATTTCTAATTCCATGCTTTGCTAATAGTATTTACTAAATAACAACCCATACTTAGTTTGATTTCATTTTCTTTCTGGTCTTTGTGTCGATTGTTCATTTAGTTTCTGTTGGATTCACTGATGGAGACATGATGAAGTCTCGACTATGAGTTCCAGTTTGATAAAATTATGAAAGGGTAATGATATGTGTCTAAAACACCTTGATATTTATCTATTGTTTATGCTTTCTTTACTGAGTTTTCTTGTAAAATATGTATCTTATGTTTACTCTTGAGTGTTTGGGTACTTTGGAGTCATTTGGAGCAAAAGAAGGAGAAATGGTCCATTTGGAGCGTAAAACACAAAAAGGACAATTCATGGGCGAGTGATACATGGAGCCGGAAAAGGTCACAAGAAGGAGTGAAGAATGAATTGTCAGTTCTCTGAGACTAACAAACTAATTAGTAAATGGATGGCCTTTATCCTACACTGGGGTACCTAATATTTCCCTATCATTACCACAACCCTAGATTTGAGGGGAACGTGAATCCTCTTAATTATTTTCACCTTCACCTGAAATCGATAGAAGCAAAGAAATGGAGACGGTTGTCCCAGACCTATCTGTCTGAGATCGACGAACACAGAAATGGCGATGAACTTATGAAATTTAGGTGGAATTAGTTGTTGATGCTGATAATTAGAAGAAGGTTTCTGTTAGGTGTTGTTGTGAACCAGATGGAGAGATTCAGGGACAAGGTATAACTTAAATCGTATGCAGATGAAGATTATGACTGAATCAAAGATGAATTGATGGCTGAAATTGATATGGGTTTGTTGTGAAAGGTCGAGATAATGGGTTTGGTTCAAATTTGAGGTTGTTGCATTGGTCGATTTCAGAGAGAAGGGGAGAATGGAACTAGATCAGATGAACTATTGATGGTGGTCATGAAATCTGAGTTTTGAATCAACGATTGAGATGGAATGAGGCTGTTATGAGGGTTTCTCATGTGGTTTGAGACTGAACGAGGAGCTACTGTTGCAATTACTTACGGAGCTGGTAATTGAGATAGAGATAGAGCTTGTTGGTGGTTGAGTTTATTGGACTTCTGGGTTTAGATGAATGTTTAGGACAGGGAGGAACTCTGGTGGCCACCAATTCATGGATTATTGAAGATTATGAGACCACATTGTAGGACCAGAATATCGCCACAACGATATTCCTGCGATAATTAACAACACTTCTGTGAGGACATCGCAAGTACTTTAACAACATTTGACGAGTGTCGCAGAACTGCTTAAGAAATGACATAATGAAGAAACATGTAGAGAGTAGATGATGCTCTGCGATGGTTATAAATCTAGCGAGAAGGAAATATGTGATTATCGCGATGTGATCGCAATGTAAGTCTGAGAAAAAAGGAAGACTTAGTTGTCATCCATTAGGTAGCTTCCCTATAAATAGAGACCCCATATGTCCAGAAAAGGATGATGTATTTTTGAGAATTGAAAGATTCTTGAGGAGAGAGAAACTTCAAGAGAATAGTTATAATCTTGATTTCTTCCATTTCTGTAAACATATCTGAGAATTGAATAGTAAAGAATCATTTAAATCTTCAAATTTCTAGTTGATTTCCAGTGAATTTCTATAGAATCTTTACAAGGGTGTAGTGTGGGAATTCCTGCAACTACATTTTGGCGCCCGAAACAGGGATTGAATTAGCAAAAATCATAGGAAAAGTGAAGAAGAAGATAAGAATCGTTCAAGATTAAGAAAATCGTAAAACAAATCGGTGAAATATTTGAAGGAAGAATGATCAGAATCAAAGAGAATTGTAAGAAATTAGAGTGTGATATGGTGACAAGAACAATGATTAATGAGTTCCATGAAAACATTAAGGGGAAGATACATAAACGAGATTTTGAAGGAAAAAAATTTATGACGGTGGAGAAAATATCACCATTGAAGGATTGGGAAAAGCGGGAGATCACATTTACAACAACAGAAATACTAGAAGAAAATCTAAGCCATACATCTCCTTTGGTGATCACAGTATCCATTATACCAATGAGAAAAGGAAAATCAATAAAATCTGTAGAAGAATGGGCTATGAATAGAACTTTGGTGGATACAGGAAGTTCTGTGGATATAATATTTTATCATGTTCTTAAGAAAATGGGATATAAGGATGAAGAAATGTCTTATTCAGCATATCATATTCATGGCTTTGGAAAGTCTTTAACAAAACCCAAAGGCGAAATAGTGGTACGAATTCCGCTTGGAGAAATTGAAACACAAGTAACACTATGTGTAGTAGACATGGAATCACCATACAACATGATATTGGGAAGACCGTGGATACATGCAATCAAGGCTGTAGCATCAACATTACATCAATTCATCAAATTCCCTATGCCTAGTGGAATTGGAGAAATTAGAGGAGATACAGATCTTGCGAAGATATGCTATCAAATTGAAGTGAGAAATTGTGAAGAACGTCCAAAGCAGCGAAAGGCTCGCAGAAAAATAGCGAGAGAGACAAAGAAAGAAGAAGAATTTAAAGTTTACATGATAAGAGCAAAAGAAGGAAAAGGAATACCCAGCGAAATCTCGTGAGAAGGAGATGAACTCGCGAAAGTAATGAAGACACCAACACCAATGGGAGAACCAGAAGCCAGTTATACTGAAGCAGAACCAACAAAGGAAGTAAATATTGGGAGTGAAGAAGAACCTAAAATGCTGAAAATCGGGACCAGAATGGAGGCAGATGAGGAAGAAAGAACTATAAATCTCTTGCGAGAATATAAAGATATCTTCGCGTGGAACATGGATGAGATCCCAGGGATAGATCCATCAATAGCATGTCATAAATTAGAAATCAACAAAAATATAAGACCATTTAAGCAAAGAATAAGAAAAATCGCAACAACATATCATTCTCAAATAGAAGAAGAACTACAGAAAATGCTCGATACAGGAATTATAAGGCAAGAAAAATATCCATACGGGATTGCAAATATGGTGGTGGTCCCAAAGAAGAACAAAGGAATAAGAATTTGTATAGATTTTACTGATTTGAACAAAGCTTGTCCTAAAGATAGTTTTCCATTACCAGATATCCCACAGATGGTTGAATCAGCAGCGGGAAATGCAAGAATATATTCATTAGATGGATACAAAGGATATAATCAAATCCCTCTCGCTGAATAAGATCAAGAGCATACCGCATTTTTTGCTCCAAGAGGATTATATTGTTATACAAAGATGCCCTTTGGCTGACGAAATGCTGGTGCAACATATCAAAGAATGGTGGAGAAGGTGTTTGGAAAGTGGATCCACAAAACATTAGAAGTGTATGTAGATGATATGCTGATCAAAAGTAAGGAAGCAAAGAATCATGTGCAAGATTTGAAAGAGATTTTTGAACAAATGTGGCAATTCAATATCAAAGTGAATCCCGATAAGTGTACCTTTGGAGTAACTTCAGGAAAAAAATTGGGATACATTGTATCAAAAGAAGGTATACAAGTTGATCCAGAAAAGGTGCAAGCAATTCGCGATATGCCAATGCCTGCGACAGTAAAAGATGTGTAAAAGTTGAACGGGCTCTTAGCCTCGCTAGGAAGATTCATCTCGCGATCTTTAGATAAATGCAAACATTTTTTCGATATACTAAAAAAAGGAACAAAATTCAAGTTGACAGATGAATGTGAAAATGCTTTTCAGGGAATAAAAGAACATTTAATGAATATAACTATCTTACAGAAAGCTGAACCGGGTAAAGAGTTACTGATCTATCTCGCGACGACCACGTACGCGCTAAGTGCAGTGTTGCTGCGAGTAAATGAAGGAATAGAGAAACCAATTTATTATATCAGCAAAACATTCAATTCTGCGGAGAAAAATTATTCAAAGATTGAGAAATTAATTCTAGCATTGGTGCATGCAACCTTCAAGCTTCGTATCTATTTTCAAGCATATAAGGTCAAAGTGTTAACAAAAGTGCCAATTGAGTCAGTAATAAAAAATTCAAAAAGATCAGGCAGAGTTGAGAGATGGAATGCGCAAGTAGGACACTTTGATATCCAATATGAAATTCTATCTTCGCCAAAGTCACAAGTTATCACAGATTTCTTAGCTGAATTTCCTTTGGAAGATGATGAAGCTGTAGAAGAGATGATGGATGTAGAAGAGGAACATGGAGATCTAAAAGAGCTATTAACAGATGGGAAATATTAGTGGATGGATCATCAAATAGAGAAATAAATGGGATTGGAGTTGTTTTTGTTTCGCCAGAAGGAGAAAAAATAGATTTTTCATTTAGATTGGAGTTTGCATCTACTAATAATGAGACATAATATGAAGCTGTAATTCATGCTCTAAAGTTCGCAATAGAAATGAAGTTGGAAAATGCAAGAATTACTAGCGATTCACAGTTGGTTATTCGCCAGATAAAGGGAGAGTATACAACAAATGAGTCATCTATGAAGAAATATAAGAAACTCGTGGAAGAATTGTCTGCGAGAATCCCAAAAATAACGTGGAGACACATATCAAGGAAAGCTAATAGACTCGCAGACGCTTTTGCTTTCATATCTAGTATGATGACAAATCCAGCTGCGAGATGTATAAAAATTCAAAAACTTATATCACCTTCAATAAATAAAGAAGAAGAAACAAATGTGGTGATGATAGAAGCTGGCGAGGAAGTGCAACAAAGTAACATCACAGATTAGCGAGCAGATCTTCATGCCAACTTGGCGAGAGGAGAAATCCCAAGAAATAGATTAGAGGCACATAAATTAAAAAGTAGGGCAACCAATTATGAGCTAAGAGATGGAGTACTATATCGCAGATCTTTTAATAGACCATCGCTAAGATGTTTGACGAGAGAAGAAGGAGAAAAGGTGTTGAAGATGCTGCATAGTGGTGATGCTGGAAATCACAGTGGAGGAATATTTTTGGCATATAAAACAAAAATTCAAGGGTATTACTGGCCATATATGCATGAAGATGCCAAGCAACACTCAAGACGCTGTGAAGATTGTCAACGATATGGAAAAAAGATACATGCACCAGGAGCACCATTATCATCTTCAATAAGTGTATGGCCTTTTGGAAAGTGGGGATTAGATATTGTGGGACCATTTGTGCCAGGTTCTGGACAAAGAAGATATCTAATTATCGCAACAGATTACTTCACGAAATGGGGAGAAGTAAAGGCAGTACAACATATTCGTGACAAAGATATTTTTACATTCATATTTGAAAATATAATTTGCAGATTTGGGATTCCTACACAGCTGGTATCTGATAATGGAAAGCAGTTTGAAGGAAATAATATAGAGTTGTTACTTAATGCATTTAAGATCAAATGTGGAAAATCAACACCATTATATCCACAGGGCAATGAACAAGCAGAGGCAACAAATAAAACAATCGCAGACATTTTAAAAAAGAAGTTAGAAGGATACCACAAGACATGGTGCGATCAAGTGCATAATGCAATATGGGCCTACAATATAACCAGACGAGAAGCTACTGGAATGTCTCCCTTTTGTTTGACATATGGAGTTGAAGATGTGTTACCAACTGAAATTACTATTCCTACAACAAAAAGAGAGGCTCGGGAAAGAAATTTAAGTGCTGGCATGATTCTACATAAGCTGGATGAATTAGAAGAGAAAAGAGAAAAAGCTTTGCAACATATGGAAAATTATCAGCGAAGATTAGCACACGAGTACAACAAACGTGTTAAAGAACGGAAATTTCAACCAGGTGATCGATCTAGTATTGCGGGAAACCCCAAGTTATCAGCGAGAAAGTGGTGGAAAACTGGCGAGAAAATGGGATGGACCATATATCATTAAAGATATAGTTGGAACTGGGGCATACAAATTAATGGATCCTGAAGGTAAGAGATGTTGGTCAAAGACTTGATAGACCATGGAACAGATTATTCCTGAAAAGATATTATCTGTAATATATTCTGCGAGATTAGAAGATATTGGTATGTTATATGATAAAACAGAAGATAAACTTTCTATTACAACCGCAAGATTTCAAAGAAAATTTCTCAGATTTCAAAAGATTTTAAAGAATTTCTAATTCAACTGCAACAAATGCAAGAATAAAGAAACGCGAAAAGATCGCGAGAAGCGCGAATAAAATTTCGCAAAGATTTAAAGAATGGGACAAACCTTTATGGAATGCACCTTAGTTCGCGAATATAATTTCGCAAGAGGCAAATGTAAGACCTACAAGTACGTCATAAAGGGGGTATGTCTTTACATGATTTAGGGATAAGGTTATACCGCTGCTGGAACCTGAGTCATGAAGATGTTGGGGGTTAAAGAAAACCTATTCGGGAGACAGATCTTGGATTTCCAACTTTATAAGGTTATATCCTGGTTGGACGACTGAGGATCTCTCCTAAGGAGTGCAGAGTATGACCAAGGCGCTGAGGTACACGGTTGAGCCAAGACTGCCCGGGACGGACGAACCTACCCTGGACATTCTTGGTAAGTCTTGGCTATGATGCACTCGGCCTGAAGAAAACCCCACTTAGGGTGCAGTCTTGTAACTATAAGCCATATAGGCATAAAGGACAAGAGGATGCGAAAAAAACTGGTTGTTGGTAAATCTGGATGGGAGGAGCTAGTCTTGTATGGCCGATGTTCCCTCCTTGAAGGGTCAACCAGGGGGATATAAGGGTGGCACCCTCCATTAAAGAGCTGATAAGTGTCTTAAGACGGCAATGTCATGGGGCTTTATGATCGCAAGAACATTTAGGCATGTCATATTGTCGTGTGAAGTAAATTATACAGAGGCAACAAGCCATAACAAATATGTTTAGATGAGATCAATGGGTTTTTACATGAAAGTGTAAAGACGTCCTGCGATTTCATCGCAAGACAGAAATGTCACGAGGCTTTGATCTCGCGAGAGAACTTAGACTTGTCATATTGTCGCAGTACAATCAAGAAATAAAGATAAGGCAAGATCAATGGGTTGATACATGCAAATGTAAAGACGTCCTGCGATTTTGTCGCAAAGAGAAAAATTTGGCAAAATAAGACCTTTAATTAGGAAGGAACAATAAGACCAACAGAATAATTTCAAACATTAACTATTTTCTTTTAGAATGTTTTTTGCAGGAAAGATTTATCCATTGCAGAATAATCTATGAAAAATAAGATCCCTACAGAAATAAAATTCAGAATTCCACAACAAGATTATCATACAAAAAGTATTACAGATATATTCATCATATCGCAGAACTCATTCGCATATACTAATACCAACACAGCTCATACAAGGAAGATATAAAAAGTAACTAAACCTTTCAAGTAAGATAATGAGTGGGAGATGAAGGAATTAATAAATAAAATATCATTATCTTTCTTGAAGATATTTAAGAAGTCAATATTAAGTTCCAAAATTACATCGCTCGTTAGAAAAGGGGAGGAAAAAGAAAACAAAGAGAAAATTCAAGATTCAGCGTTGATCTCGCCAGATTCTTTATCTTTGCCAGTATTGTCATCTTCGCCAGCATCCTCTTTATTGCGAGTCTCTTTTTCTTCTGGTTCATCGCCAATAGTTGATTCTCCACCTATAGTTACTTCTTCAGCAGGACTTTTTTCTTCTTCATATTCTAAATCCTTATCCATGGGAAGAGGAATTTCATCATTATCAACTGGGAGAGGAGAAACGGATACATGAGCGAGAGAATGGGAGATTAGAATATCATTCACAAGAACTTCAGCACCGAGGTGGACCTTGCGAAGGAAGTGTAGTAGCAGGAATTCCCACACTACACCCCTATTAAGATTCTATAGAGATCTATGAGAAACTAGTTGAAGATTTGAAGAATTAAACGACACTTTATTATTTAGATCTTAGAAATGTTTTACAGAAAATATTCAAACTCAGAAATACAACTTTCTTTCTAAAGTTTCTCTCTCCTCAAGGCTTTCTCTATTCTAAAAAATACATCATCCCTTTCTGGACTTACTTGAACCCTTTATATAGGAAATTACACAGTGGGCGACAACTAAGTTTTCCCCTTCTTTCAGATCTATTCTGCGATCTCATCGCGGTAATTACAATGTTAATTATCGCTAACTTTTGTAGTCCTCGTGAAACAACATGCTTTTATCAGTATTCTTCAATTGTCAGTTATTATGATATTTTCACAAGACACACGCCAAATGTCATAGAAGAATTTCACGACGCTCTCGTGAAAGATGTCGTTAATATTGTAGGAATATTTGACCTTCTTGTAAAAGCGTCATTCTCATCGCAAGAATATCGTTGTGGCGATATTCTGGTCCTACATCTTGCCTCTTCTCATGTCTTTTCTGCGAAGAGGAAAATATCATGAGAATCCTAAATTCTTCTTAACTATCGCAGTAATATCTGAACTTTTTTCCTCGACAAGATTCCGCTAATTTAGCTTTCCCTGTTAACACGTGTTGTAAACTTATCCTTTCGTATTGACACGTCTCACTTAATTGACTCTCCTCTTTGCCTATAAAAGGGAGAGTCGAATTCCATAACTGGTTTTCTTCTCTTAATTCTCTTTCTTCTTCGCTTAGTCTCTTTGTTTTCCGTCTGCAACTCTTCTTCTTCTCATTCTACTGCTACTGTTTTAATGGAGTCATCAAGGTATGTTCTTGATCATGGTATTTTCTTAGATCAACTTTTATTTATGTTCTTCGATCTTCCCTTATTTGATTCTTCATAACCCCCATATTATGTTTTCTCTTCAGTGGAACTACTCCTATTTCCCAGTCCTCGACTCAAAACCCTAATATTCGCAAGAGGCCAACTGAAAAGAGGAAGAAAAGTTCTGCGAGTAATAAGGTAGTAAGAAACACATTCTATTCCTTAATAACAATATTGTTGCCTCTGTTTCTTATCTAGATTGTTATTTACAAAATGACGAGAGCAATGCTAATCCTCCTAAAAGAACTCGCCAGTTAAATAAGACCTTTGGAAGTAATTTCAGCATTCCCCCATTAACATATGCGAGAGCTACCCCTACACCTGTGCAATCAGATCCTCCTTCCTCTATTTGCGAGAAGCTCGCTATCAATACCTCTACCTCTACTGGTCCTACACCAAATCAAGCTCCTGAAGTTGTCATAACTAAAACTCCCTCTAGCCCTTTACTTCCTCCAACTGTTACTTTCCCAAAAACTTCTCCTTCTGATGATACAACCATTGCTAATGACTCGAGTCATCAACTTGTCCTTACTACTACCTTACCTTCCATATCTCTTCCCTCATCAAGTGAAACCCTCGCAGGAATTGATGTTTCTTTTAAAGTTTTATCCAACATTTTGAATAACACTAAAGATTTTTCTACTGATTCTCTCCAAAACGGAGTTTGCGAGACTCTGCTCAAATATTTTGGCCCTGACAACTCTGTTTCGCGAGCTTCTCTGGAATATAAAAATGCAGCTTTAAGAAAAAGTCTTCAAGATAAGACTTCTGAATGTGAAACTTTGAACCACAAGCTCAATAACTCTTTACTGGATCGCGAGAATCTCGTCAGAAAAATTGACGAGCTGAAAGGTACACTTCTTTTTGCCTCTGTCCTTTTATCTTTTTATCTCATTTTCATATTCTTCGTACTTAAATCTTTCTTTAAATTCTTGGTTTATATATTAGTCTCCAATCGGACTCGTTTCATGGAAAAACTTAAATCTGATACCATCGCTGAAGAAGTTCGTATTGAAAGAGATTCTTGGATGGACCAGCATAATAGATTGGATAATATTTATACGTATTCAATTGATCAAATAAATAATCTCACTAATGAGAATAATCAATTATCGCAAAGTCAAAGTTTTCTAAACAGCGAGGTTACTCGCCTCTCATACTCATTAACCAAGACTAATTTGGCGATAGAATCTTTGTCAGATGAAAATAAAACTTTATCTCAGGAGAAACACAAATTTTCAAGTTTGATGGCGATCTCCTTGCAAAAAGTGAGCAATCTTCAAAGGATATGTGATGATCAAAAGCAGTCTCTCTGCTCTCTTAAGAATAAACTCAATGAAGTAACTGAATCATCTGTCGCTGAAATAAACAAACTTATCAAGGGTAGGCTAACTCTTAGTTTGAATGCTAGCAAGCTTCGAGATGAATATTCCCAACTAGAGAAGTCCCATTCCCTATTGTCAAAAGAAAATTCATATTTACGCACCAAAGAGGAGAACATGAAATCTCGTCTGAAAGGCATGGTTGGCGACAAATTCGATGATGCTATGAACCAATGGGAGAACTGTCTCTTTTCATTAATCCAAAACTTAACCTCTTAAAAAGAAGGTAGTCAATTATGACTGCCTCACTTGTTAATTTCCCTCGTTAAAATTTATGTTATATTTCTCGTGATATCTTCATTTGAATAACCTTTTATCATTTTGCTACTCGCAGAATCTGAAAGAAGTCTTCATTCTACTGTCACTGATCTTACTAAGGAGCTAGATAACGTTCGCAAAGAAAACAAGACTCTTCTTTTCAACCTTTTAGAAACTCGTGATAAAGCAGAAAGAAGACTTGATTATCTTGAGTATTTCAAGAATATAGAGATCAGAAATCGTGACAAAGGCTTCCTTCGTCAAGTTCATCTTAGTGCTGAAGTTCTCGTGAATGAAATTCTGATCTCCAACTCTCTTCCTCCTGTATCTGTTCCTCCTTTGAAAGTTGACGATGATGAAATCCCTCTCCCTATGGATAAGGATTTAGAATATCCACCTTCTGAAGGATATGCTGAAGAAGGAGCTGAGGAAGATACTCCAGAAGAAGATGATCAAGAAAAAGAAAAAGCCCTCTCAAAGAAGGAGAAGATCATAATGAGAAAAATGTTGGCGATGATGCTCGTGATGAGATGAATGTTGGCGATGATAATAACCCTAACAAAAATCCTAAGTCTGGCGAGACTACCGCTGAAACTTGAATACCGTTTTTAATTTCTTTTTTTCTTCTTCTTTCTCGCGAGTAATGTAACTCTTTTGAAATTTTGAAGCATAACTTTTAATTTTATTTCCTTCGAATATTCTCAATAAAGTTAATGAAATCTCGTGTATTCATTCCTTTACTTGCCCTTATTAATTTTCTTGAGAACTTGAATTACTTCTGCTCAATAACTTGAAGAATGACGAAAAGTTTTCCTTTATATATATTTTCTTGCGATAAACAGATCTTTCCTGCGAAAAAGAATAATTAGTGTTTAAGAGTATTCTATTGGTCTTATTTTGCCTTCCTAATTAAAGGTTTTATTTCGCCAATTTTCTCTTTGCGACAAAATCGCAGGACGTCTTTACATTTGCATGTATCAACCCATCGATCTTGCCTTATATTTATTTCTTAATTGTATTGCGACAATATGACGAGTCTAAGTTCTCTCGCGAGATTAAAGCCTCGTCACATTGTCGTCTTGCGATGAAATCGCAGGACGTCTTCACATTTTCATGTAAAAACCCATTGATCTCATCTTAACATTTTCTCATTTGGCTTTTTGCCTTTGTATAATTTACGTCACGCGACAATATGACAGGCCTAAATGATCTTGCGATCTTAGAGCCCCATGACATTGCCGTCTTAAGACACTTATCAGCTCCCTAATGGAGGGTGCCGCCCTTATCTTCCCCCTGGTTGCCCCTTCAACGAGGGCACATCAGCCATACAAGACTAGCTCCTCCCATCCAGATTTACCAACAAATAATTGCTTTCGCAGCCTCTTGTCCTTTATGCCTATATGGCTTATAGTTACAAGACTGCACCCTAAGTGGGGTTTTCTTCAGGCCAAGTGCATCATAGCCAAGTCTTACCAAAGATGGACAGGGTAGGTTCGTCCGTCCCGGGTACCCTTGGCTAAACCGTGTACCTCGGTGCCTTGGTCATACTCTGCACTTCTTGGAAGAGATTCTCAGTCGTCCAACCAGGGTATAACCTTATAAAGCTGGAAATCCAAGATCTCTCTCCTGGATAGGTTTTCTTTAACCCCAACATCTGTATAAATCAGGTTCCAGTAGCGGTATAACCTTATCCCTGAATTATATAAAGAGATACCCCCTTATAACGTGCTTGTAGGTCTTACATTTTCCTCTTACGAAATTGTATTCTCGAACTAAGGTGCACGCCATAAAGGTTTGTCTCATTCTTTAAATCTCTGCGAAATTTTATTCGCGTTTCTCGCGATAATGCTCGCACAATTCGTAACAGAGAAAGAAGAATTTATTATTTGTTTCATTATTCAATATTCTAGTGTCTCTTACCTGGCTGAATTTTGTCATTGATAATACTTTTTCAAAAATAGTCTATTCTATGGTCTATCAAGCCTCTGGCCAACATCTCTTCCTTCAGGATCCATTAATTTGTATGCCCCATTTCCAATTATTTCTTTAATTAGGTAAGGTCCGTCCCACTTTCTCGCCAATTTTCCGCCATTCTCTCGCTGATATCTTGGTGTCTCTCGCAGAACTAAATCGCTAGGTTGGAATTCTCGCTTTTTAACACGTTTGTTGTACTAGTGAGCTAGTCTTCGCTGGTAATTTTCCATATGTTGTAGAGTCACCTCTCTCTTTTCTTCCAACTCATCTAATTTATGTAAAATCATTCCATCACTTAAATTCTTTTCCCATGCTTCTCTTTTTGTTGTAGGAATAGCAACTTCTGTTGGTAATACAGCTTCAACCCCATATGTTAAACAAAAAGGTGACATTCCAGTAGCCTCTCTTCTAGTGGTATTGTAAGCCCATATTGCATTATGTACTTGCTCACACCATGCTTTTTGGTATCCTTCTAACTTCTTTTTTAAATTATCTACGATTGTTTTATTAGTTGCCTCAGCTTGACCATTTGCTTGTGGGTATAAAGGAGTAGACTTCCCGCATTTTATCTTAAATGCATTGAGTAGTAACTCTATGTTTTGTCCTTCAAATTGCTTTCCATTATCAGACATCAACTGTGCGGGTATTCCAAATATGCAGATTATATTTTCGAATATGAATGTGAAGATGTCTTTATCGCGGATATGTTGTACTGCTTTCACTTCTCCCCACTTTGTGAAATAATCTATTGCCAGAATGAGATATCTCCTTTGTCCAGAACCAGGCAAAAATGGTCCCACAATATCTAATCCCCATTTTCCAAAGGGCCATACACTTGTTGAGGATGATAGTGGTGCTCCTGGTGCGTGTATCTTTTTTCCAAATCGCTGACAGTCTTCACAACGTCTTGAATGTTGTTTCGCATCTTCATGCATATATGGTCAGTAATACCCTTGCGTCTTTGTTCTATATGCCAAAGATCTACCTCCACTGTGATTACTATCATCACCATTGTGCAGCATTTTTAACACCTTTTCTCCTTCTTCCCTCGTCAAACATCTTAGCGATGGTCCATTCAAAGATCTTCGGTATAATACTACGTCTCTTAGCTCATAATTGGTTGCCCTAATTTTTAGTTTATGTGCCTCCAGTCTATTTCTTGGGGTTTTTCCTCTCGCCAAATAAGCATGAAGTTCCGCTTGCCAATCTATGCTTTTCTCTTTTGTTCCTTCCTCGCCAGTTTCTACGATCATCACATCTTTTTCTTCTTCTTCTTTATTTATTGATGGTAATAAAAGTGTTTGAATTTTTATGCATCTCGCAATTGGGTTTGTCATCATGCTAGATATGAAAGCAAAGGCATCTGCAAGTCTATTATCTTTCCTTGATATGTGCCTCCATCTTATCTTTGGAATTTTCGCAGATAATTCGTCCACGAGTCTCTTGTATTTCTTTAAAGAAGGTTCATTTGTTGTATACTCTCCAGTTATTTGGCGAATAACCAATTGAGAATCGCTGGTGATTCTAGCATTTTCCAACTTCATTTCTATCGCAAATTTTAAAGCATGAATCACAGCCACATATTCTGTCTCATTATTAGTGGATGTAAATTCCAACCTGAATGAAAAAGCTGTTTTTTCTCCTTCTGGCGAAATAAAAACAACTCCAATCCCATTTCCTTCTCCATTAGATGACCCATCCACTAATATCTCCCATCTATTAGGTTCTGTCAATAATTCTTTTGGATCTCCATGTTCTTCTTCTACATCCATCATTTCTTCCACAGCTTCGTCATTTTCCAACGGAAATTCGCGATGACCTGGGATTTTGGCGAAGATAGAATTTCATACTTGATATCGAAATGTCCCACTTGTGCATTCCATCTTTCAACTCTGCCTGATCTTTTTGAATTTTTTATTACTGACTCAATTGGCACTTTTGTTAACACCTTGATCTTATGTGCTTGAAAATAGATACGAAGCTTGAAAGTTGTGTGCACCAATGCTAGGATTAATTTCTCAATCTTTGAATAATTTTTCTCTGTTGAATTGAATGTTTTACTAATGTAATAAATTAGTTTCTCTATTCCAGTATCTACTCGCAGCAATACCGCACTTAGCGCATATGTTGTTGTCGCGAGATAGATTAATAACTCTTCTCCTGGTTCAGCTTTCTGTAAAATAGTTATATTCACTAAATGCTCTTTTATTCCCTGAAAATCCTTCTCACATTCATCTGTCCACCTGAACTTTGTCCCTTTTTTGAGTATATCGAAAATATGTTTGCATTTATCGGAAGATCGCGAAATGAATCTTCCTAGCGAGGCTAAAAGTTCATTCAATTCTTGTACATCTTTTACTGTAGATGGTGTTGGCATATCGAGAATTGCTTGCACTTTTTCTGGATCTACTTGTATTCCTTCTTTTGATACAATGTACCCTAGAAACTTTCCTAAAGTTACTCCAAAAGTACACTTGTCGGGATTCACTTTGATATTGAATTGCCGTATTTGTTCAAAAATCTCTTTCAAATCTTGTACATGATTCTCAGCTTCTTTGCTTTTGATTAGCATATCATCTACATACACTTCCAATGTTTTGTGGATCCATTTCGCAAATACCTTCTCCACAATTCTTTGGTATGTTGCACCAGCATTTCGTAAACCAAAGGGCATTTTTGTATAACAATATAATCCTCTTGGAGCAAAAATGCAGTATGTTCTTGGTCTTCTTCAGCGAGAGGGATTTGATTATATCCTTTGTATCCATCTAATGAAGATATTCTTGCATTTCCCGCCGCTGATTCAACCATTTGTGGGATATCTGGTAATGGAAAACTATCTTTAGGACAAGCTTTGTTTAAATCAGTAAAATCTATGCAAATTCTTATTCCTTTTTTCTTTTTTGGGACCACCACCATATTTGCAATCCACTCTGGGTATTTTGTTTGCCTTATAATTCCTGCATCGAGCATTTTCTGTAATTCTTCTTCTATTTGAGAGTGGTATGTAGTTGCGATTTTCCTTATTCTTTGCTTGAATGGCCTTATGTTTTTGTTGATTTCTAATTTATGACACGCTACTGATGGATCTATCCCTGGCATTTCATCCATGCTCCACGCGAAAATATCTTTGTATTCTCGCAAAAAATTTATAGTTCTTTCTTCCTCATCTATCTCCATTCTAGTCCCAATTTTCAGCATCTTAGGTTCTTCTTTACTCCCAACATTTACTTCTTTTATTGGTTCAGATGCAGTGTAACTGGCTTCTTGTTCTCCCATTGGGGTTGGCATTTTTATGACTCTCGCAAGTTCATCTCCTTCTCGCGAAAGTTCATTGGGTATTCCTTTTCCTTCTTTTGCTCTTATCATGTAGACTTTAAATTCTTCTTCTTTCTTCATCTCTCTCGCTACTTTTCGGCGAGTTTTTCACTGTTTAGGACGTTCTTCACAATTTCTCACTTCAATTCGATAGCATATCTTCGCAAGATCTGTATCTCCTCTAATTTCTCCAATTCCACTAGGCATAGGGAATTTAATGCATTGATGTAAAGTTGACGCTACAGCTTTGATCGCATGTATCCATGGCCTTCCCAATATCATGTTGTATGGTGATTCCATATCTACCACACATAGTGTTACTTGTGTTTCAATTTCTCCAAGTGGTAATCGTACCATTATTTCACCTCTTGGTTTTGTTATAGATTTTCCAAAACCATGAATATGATATGCTGAATAAGACATTTCTTCATCCTTATACCCCATTTTCTTAAAAGCATGATAAAACATTATATCCACAGAGCTTCATGTATCCACTAGAGTTCTATTCATAGCCCATTCTTCTACAGATTTTATTGATTTTCCCTTTCTTATTGGTATAGTGGATACCGTAATCACCAAAGGAGATGCATGATCTAGATTTTCTTCTAAAATTTCTATTGATGTAAAAGTAATTTCCTGCTTTTCCCAATTCTTCAATAACGGTGTTTTCTCCACCGTCATTGTAGGATCAGAATATTGTCACAACAATATTCCTGCGAAATAAACAACAGTTCTGCGATACATTAATGACAGTTCTGTGATATAACGCTAAAGGTTTATCAACGACAGTTTGTGAAATATCCAAAGATGACTTAAGAAATGACGTAATGGTTGAAAATGACGGAAACACGAAAAAAGTGTGACATGTCTGCGATATATCAATAAAACCTGCGAAAGATAAAGGCGGTGCTAGCTGCGATCTCAGATCCGAAGTTAAAGGGGATCTTAGCTGTAAATGAGCTGTCATGAGCTGTAATCCATTATGTAAATGCTTATATAAAGGAAATGAATAGTTCCAGAGAGAGATGATTTTTCGAGTGCTAAGAAAGTTTTTAAGAGAGAGAAAATCTTATTAAGTGTATTGAATTCTTGATTCTTTCAACTTCTGTAATTCTTTAAAGATCAAAGTAATAAAAAAGGTCCTTAATCTTCAAATTATGTCATAGATATTGATGAATTCTTGAGTAGGGTGTAGTGTGGGAATTCCTGCAACTACATTTTGGCGTCCAGAAACAGGGAGAATCAATTTTGAGAAATTTCAAATTGCAACTTGAAGATTTGAAGAAATTGTTAGAATTGAAGAAATGGTTAGAAGGAGAAGAAATACATCAGAACCACCAACGACAGTGAGGAAAAGTAAAAGACTTGCAGGAGAGGGAACAGGAGAATTGGAAGGATCTTTAATGGTCAGATCAGGAAGAAGTAGAATGAGAAATGGAGCAGAAAGTTCAATTCAACCACCGAATCAACAAACACAAGCACAAGATAGAAATGTGGATTATGATAGAGTAAGTGTGCATACTTGGAGGTCAGATTCGATAGAAGAGGCAGACAATCAAGAAGAGGAAAGAAATCAAGAAGTGGATGGAGGATTAATTCATGAAGGATATGAAATAGTAGATGATTTGAGACAAAGGATACAGGAAGAAAGAAGATTAGAGGCAGAAGAGCGTGCGAATTTAACAAGGAAAAATCATGAGCTAAGAATGGAGAATTTGAGGTTACAAATAAGGAGATCAAGGAGTACTGTTAGATCAAATTCGAGGTCATTTAGAGGAGAACCAAGGACAAATTCCCCAATAAGAAATATTAGAGAGGAAGTGCAAAATTCAAATAGAGAACAACATTATGGAGAAGAAGGGATGGTTAGAGATCGCAATAATATGCATGGCGAAATATTAAATAATAGACGTAACAATAGAAATCAAGAAGGGAGAAACAATCAAATTGAGGAAGAAAATTCAGAAGAAGGTAGGAGGATGCTACATGGACGAGAGAATCAAAGAAATCAAAGAATGATTGAAGAAGAAATTGAGAGACATTGTGCTGAACAAGTACGCTTGGCTTGCGAGAGAGAGAGATTGGGGGCAGAAGTAGAAGAACAAGAAATTCAAGCAGCATTGCGTCAGAATAATCATGATAATCGAGAAAGAAGACGTGTACAAAATCATAATAATGATAATCTCAATGAAGAATATGAGAGAATTCGCAGAGACATAGAAAGGCAACGAAGATAAAAAGTAAGGGATGAGGAAATTCGCAGAGAAGAGAATGAAAGACAAATTAAATTGCAAGTTCAAGAAGAAGAAAATCGTAGAAGAAGGATAAATCAAGATGTTGAAGAAGAAGCGCGAAATATCGCAACACAAGAAAGGCATGAACGCAGACGAAGAGAAGCTGCGTTGAAAAGGCCAATGGAGCAAAATTTTGATAGGAATGAGCAAATCTTGCGAGAATTAGCAGAAATGAGAGAAATGATAAATAACAGAAGAGAAGGAGGAAGGAGACAACTTGATGAGGCAATCGAAGAAGCTGCGAAAACTCCATTTACTCAAGAAGTACAATTAGGAGGAATACCTCCAAAATGCAATTTGCCGGTGTTGACCAGTATTTTTTGATGGGACTACATGTGCCGTCCAACATATCAAAGCCTATATTCGATGCATGCTACAATGGGATAACCATGATGTCGTCTTGTGCAAATATTTTGCGTCAAGTTTAACTGGCGAAGCATTGAAGTGGTTTGAAAGTCTTCCCAAGAATACAATAACTTCGTTCATGCACTTGCAAACTACTTTCTTAGGAGCATACATAAGCAATAACTCTACACGACCTGGAATTGAAGATGTGTTTGGATTGAAGCAGAGAGTTGGCGAGAGTTTAAAGCACTTAAAGATAAGATGGAGGACGATGTGTAGTGAAATGGCAGGAAGAGTAGATGAAAGATATCTCATTTTGTCCTTCATAAATGTTATGTTTTCGACAAATCTATTATATATCCAGGTATTTAGAGTTAAAAACAAAATCACAATGACAGAACTGCGAGAATTGCAAGAAGAGTATATCTCTTTGGAGGAAAAACTAAATGAGATGGAGTCATATCCAATTCTCGCAGGTACAAGTTCAGCTGCAGCAAATGGAAGTTTACTACCCAAGATGATTAACACAGTAGCAAGTGCCTCCCTAAATCAGCGAGAGAAAGTGGAGATTGATAATCAACATAAGGTGGTAGCAATGGGGAGTAGAGATCAGGAGGAATTGGAAAAGGAGAGAAATTTTTATAATCGCAATAATAATAATAAAGTCCCAAGGTTTGATAAACCGCAAGGGCTCAAAAGAAAAAAAGTAAGGTAGTAGAAAACGTGATCAGCAACCAGGTGTGTGAACCCTTGTTGAACCAGGGGGACATACCAATTACTGCGCGGGTTGCTAGCAAAGACGCAAGTACCTCAAAAGGGGGTACTGCGGAGGAAGTAAACGACAACAACGAAGACAATCCGGTGGCGGTGACTGGGGAGGTAGGCTTAGAGCAAACAGATTATGCTGTGATGACTGATGAAGCAGAATTAGAACAACCAGCTAATGCTGTGGTGATTACACAAGAGGAGCAAGATCATTTGCTGAATGGGAAAGGCACTGAAGAAAATGCGGTGGTGAATACGAAGGGTAAAAATATACAGGAGGAGGGTACTGTTAGTGTGGAGACGGTGGACAAACGGAAGGAGGAGGAAGCTCCTTTTGTACCGGTTATCACAAAGTCGCAGAAAAAATTAAACGCGCGAGAAAATAAGAAGAAGATGGAGCTGGAGACAAAAACGCGGCCGATGCGCCCGAGGAACCTTAACAACTCTTATCAATGAGAGTCCTTTTCTGGAACCTGCGTGGCTTTGGTAACTCTGACACGCAAATTGTTTTTAAATTTTTTTGTCATTCTCACTCTCCGGATATTGTTTTTATTGCGGAACCTTGGATACATATTTCGTCTATTCCTATTGCTTTCTGGACCAATATGGGTCTGAATTTAGTTGCAGTAAATGATAGAGGTAGTAAGCAGCCGAATCTTTGGTGCTTTAGTAAAACTACTGTACAAGTAGATGTGGTGATGAACTCTAGCCAGATGATTGCGTGTCGTGCCTCGGTTGGCAGTATGGTTTATTATCTTGCAGGTGTTTATGCCAGCACTTCTTATATAGTGCGAAGAGACTTGTGGTTTGCCTTGACCAATTTGATGGATAATCTCATTGGTCCTTGGGGTATCATTGGTGACTTCAATGCGGTATTGGGAGCTCATGAAAAGTCGAGTGGTCGCGCCCCCTCTAGAAACTCCTGTGACGAATTCTTGGCTTTCACAGAGACAAGTGATCTTCATCATCTGGAGACGAAGGGAGCTAAATTCACTTGGACCAATGGTCGTAGAGGCAGACATCACACGGAGATTCGGTTGGACAGGGCAATCTGTAATGAGCAATGGCTTTTGTCTTGGGACTCTACGGTTTGTAGCACTCTAGAATGGGTTAAGTCGGATCACTTTCCCCTGCTGCTGGAGTAGCTAAAGGGAGATAAAAAATTTGCCTCTTCTTTTAAATTCCATCGCACTTGGCTTAATCACTCGGGTTTGAGAACGGTGGTTGAGAACGCTTGGAACCAACAATTTTTTGGGTGCCCAATGTATGTTCTTGTTCAGAAACTTAAGTTCCTCAAATCGGTGCTGAAGTGTTGGAATAGAGAAGTCTTTGGCGATATCCAGCTTAATGTCAATGCCGCTACAACTAATCTGGGAAATATTCAGTCTCGCATAGGCGAGGAGGGGTACTCTGACGAGCTGCACCTGATTGAGATGGATGCATCTAACAAGCTAGTTCAAGCTCTCCAAATTCAGAAAGATTTCTGGCAGGACAAATCTCGCCTCAATTGGGTGAAAGATGGTGATGCTTGCACAAAGTTCTTCCACACTTACGCGAAGATAAGAGCGGCTACAAACAAAATTACCCATCTGAAGGCTAACAATGAGCTGTTGAGCTCCCATGAGGATGTCTCTGCACATGTACTGTCTTACTTTAAGAATCTTTATGACTCTCATGGTGTTAATCCCTCTTCAGAATTTGCTTCCAGGAATACTACTAGCTCAGTCTCCCAGGAAGAAAACAAAAGTCTGACGGCAATTCCTGACGAAAGGGAAATTAAGGCGGCAGTGGACACAATGAATGCTAATGGCGCTCCGGGTCCGGACGGTTTCGGGGGTATATTCTTCAACGCTTTTTGGGATATAGTGGGTAAGGATGTGGTTAATTCTGTTCGCTCTTTCTTCCAAAATGGTTGGCTAATCCCTAATGCCAACCCAAGCCATGTGATCATCATTCCAAAAGAGCAGGGTGCGGATACAATTGAGAAATTTCGCCCAATAGCTCTGAGTAACTTCCACTTCAAAATAATTGGTAAAATCTTAGCAAACCGCTTGACGCCGATCGCTGCAAACATTGTCTCGCCCCAGCAGAGAGCTTTTCTCAAGGGCAGAGATATTTTTGACTGCATTGGGATCACTTCAGAGGCAGTCAACCTTCTTGACTACAAGTGCTTTGGAGGTAACATTGCTCTTAAACTCGATATTAGAAAAGCTTTTGACACTATAAATTGGGATTTCATTATTCAAGATCTCAAAGGCTTTGGATTCTGTGATATTTTTCTAAGTTGGATCCGATCAATATTGGACTCGGCGAGACTTTCTGTTGTAATCAATGGAAAGGCTATGGGGTACTTTAGCTGCAAGCGTGGTGTGCGGCAGGGTGACCCGTTATCTCCTATACTGTTTTGCTTGGCAGAGGACGTTCTAAGTAATGCTATCTCCAGGGCGTTTGCTCGGGGTAAGATCAACCATATTTCTTCTCAGCGTGGGCCGAAGTTTCCTTCTCACGTTTTCTATGCGGACGACTTAATGGTTTTCTGTAGAGGCACTAAGAGAGATATTAAGTCCTTAATGGAAATTCTCGAAGAGTATGGTCAGAATTCAGGGCAGTTTATTAGCGCTGAGAAATGTTCAATGTATGCTAGCAATTATGCTTATGACAGAATTGCTGGGATTGCGTCTTCATACAATATTCCAATGGGCTCTCTTCCTTTTCGTTATCTGGGAGTCCCTATTTTTCGTGGTAAGCCGAGAGCGGCTAATCTCAGGGACATCATGGACAGGATCAAAATGAAGTTCTCAGCTTGGAAAGGGAGATTATTATCGATGATGGGTAGAGTTGAGCTAGTTAACTCTGTGATTGCAGGTTCTGCTATGCACAGCTTTCATGTCTACAAATGGCCTAGAGAGTACATTAAAATGCTGGAAACGTCGGTTAGAAACTTTGTTTGGTCTGGGGACATTAGCACCAGACAGCACAACACGGTGGCCTGGGATACAGTCTGTCTTCCGGTGAAGGAGGGGGGACTGGGCATCAGATCTTTATCTAGCATGAACGACGCGGCTCTGATGAAAATGACCTGGAAGCTGATGTCAATAACCTCGACGTTCGGCGACTTCATTAAGTCTCGTTTTGCAGGTGCGACGCATAAAAAATCCTCTATCTGGTATGGCTTCAAACAGCAATGGAGCATTATCAAAGAGAACGTGGTGTGGCTGGTTGGCAATGGCAGAAACATTGACTTCTGGAACGATCGTTGGAACATGAATATGGGAGTTTCGGTTGCGGACTACTTGGAGCTGGATAACTCGAACCTTCATAACAGACTGGATGACTTTATCGTAGATGATCGGTGGTGCATTCCTTCTTATATGCCGGAGCTATCAGGTCAGATTGCGCAGATGATTACAGAGACTCCTTTTGCTGCGCATACGGAGGATAAGCAGGTCTGGTCGATGAGTATCTCAGGGAACATAACTATGAAGGAGGCTTACGAGTACCACAGACCAAAAGAGCTGGAGTTGAGCGACTTCAAGGACTTATGGTCCACAAAGATCCTGCCGCGCAGATCTTGTACGGTGTGGAAGCTGCTGCATAACAGGATTGCCTCGGACGACAATGTGAAGTACCAGGGAAGACATACGGTGAACTGCTGCAATCTGTGTCCTTCACCATGCTGTGGGGAAACTCAAAATCATCTGTTTTTGCGTTGTGCGTTTGCCAGGAATTTGTGGTCCTGGATTATGCAGGTATTCGGTCTGCGAATGGACTGCTCTAGTATTCAGGCGATCTTCGCTGTTGTTAGAAGGTTCAAGGGTGGATCTCAGTTGAAGAACCTTCTTTGGGTCGCGGTGGTGAGCTGTTTGTGGATCATTTGGTTCTGCCGCAACAAGATTAGATTCGATCACAAAGACACTACTCCTCAGCAGGCCGTCAGTATGTTAGCCAACCTGATTGCGGAGTCCAGCAACCACAGCGGCGGCTTCTCTTTCTACACTTCGGCAGACAAAAGAACGTTGGACATTCTAGGTATAAGGAGGCGTGCGCCTAAAATGCCGAGGGCAGTGATGGTGAAATGGTTGCCTCCTCCGCAAGGATGGATTAAGGCAAACATTGATGGTTGCTCCTTAGGTAACCCGGGGCGGTCTGGCTACGGGGTGGTGTTTCGAGACTGTACTGGGAGGGTCACAGGCTGCCTGGCGCAACACCTGGGTTTCAGTAACTCGACGGTTGCGGAGCTTTGGGGAGCAATTTATGCCCTGCGCTTGGCTTTCTCTCAGGGAATTCGAAGGCTGTGGCTGGAGTGCGACTCTACTTTTGTTTTACAGGCCATTCACAACCCGATCTTGGTCCCGTGGCGCATTCAAACCAGGTGGAAAAATGTTCTGAATTTTGCTTCCACAATCACGTTAAATTGTACTCATGTTTTCCGAGAGGGAAACTCGGTGGCTGACTCGCTGGCTAAGCATGGAGCTACAACGGAGTCTCGTTGGTGGTCTAACCCTCCGGTTTTCACTAGACATAGGCTATCGTTAGATAACTCTTTCCTTCCGCTTTACCGCTTTCGTAATATGTAATCCCCTTTTGGGCTTTCTCTTTTTGTTCCTTTTTGCTTTCTTCTCTGTTTCTTTCTGGAAGTAAGGCTGAGCCCCCCTCCTTCTTTTTTCTTGGTTTAATAAAGTTGGCTACGATACTTATTAAAAAAAAAATTAAAAAAAATAAACCGCAAGAGACTTATGGTGGACAGAGGAAAAATTATTTAAGAGAGCAAAGAGGTCAGAGGGTTATATGGGAAGACATCAAATTGCCACCTCTAAATACCAATATAAACAAGATTTGGGAAGAGATTATTTTGATAGAGAATATACCCTCACCATGGAACATGGGGAGAGAACCACACCCTAACAACCAGAATCAAGAGTTCTTCCCTTATCATCATTTTCATGGCCATTCTGTGAATAATTGTAGAAATGTAAAAAGAATTATTCTGCGAATGATTGAACAGGGGAAATTAAATCATTTTCTAGCGAGATATCCACAACCTCAGCAATTTCCGCAAGCACCAGAAATTCGCAGAGTCAATATTGCGAAAGAAGCAGAAACATTTGTCATTGAAGTAGGACCTACAACAAAAAATCTATTTTGCAATTCAATTGTACATTCGCAGAAAACAATAGAAGATTTCCATGACAATGTGCTAAGTAGAGTATTTGCGAGGGATATAGAGGGGAGAGAGGTGATGAATATTGCGAAAGTTTCTCCGTTAGAAGAATGGTAAAAACAAATCATTTCTTTTACTGCACAAGAGATACCAGAGCCAGGGAAGATGCATGACAATCCATTGTGGTGAAATTAGAGATAAATCCAAAGTACAGAGGAGAAGAAGAAGAAGAAGAAGATGATAGTGACGCAACAAGTGATTCTTGGGAAACAGATAATATTTTAATTGATACTGGCAGCTCGGTAGATATCTTATTCTATCATACTTATCGTACATTGGGTGGAAGAGATGATGAGTTGATCCCCTCAACTTACAAGATCTATGGTTTTAATGGCACTGCAAATAAGCCAAAAGGAGAAATTACTATGGAAATTCCATTGAACAAGATATCCTCAAAGATTAAGTTCTGTGTAGTGGATATAGAATCTCCTTATAATGCCTTAATTGGAAGACCATGGCTCCATGGGATCTTGGGCATAGCATCCACATATCATCAATGCATAAAGTTTCCACATCCTCATGGTATTGGGATAATTAAAGGTGATTGGTTTGAAGACAAAAATTGTTATGAAGTTGATATTAATACTTGCATAGAAAGGAATGCCAGAAATCGTAATTGGCAACATAACAGGAGGCAAACTCAGAGAGCAGAGAAATTGATGGTGGACAATATAGAGTTGCGAGGAAAGGATATATTACAAGAATAGCTTGTGCCAAAAGAATCAATGGTGATTTATCGAGCGCAAAAGATTTTTTTTTTTTGAAATCTCCATTCTTCGCAAGAAAATAAACAAAATAACAAGAAAAGAAGAAAATTTATTGCGGATAACCATTCGTCGCAGAAGAAAAGAAGGTGAAACAATATCATGTTGCGAACAATGAAAAAACAAGAACAACAAGAAATATGCAGACAGAATATTAAAAGAAAAAATTTGCTCAAAGATAAGAATTTTTCTATTAAAAGAAAAAGATGATGATTTCGAATCATATAAGAATTTTTAATGCAAATGCATAAGACTGGCGCAAATCGCCTAAAAACATATAAGAATGGGACGAACCTTTATGGCGTACACCTTAGTTCGAGGATTCTATTCCGTAAGAGGCAATGTCCTTAAAGTGCGTCATAAGGGGGGTATCTGTTTGCATGACTATGGGAAAGGCTATACTGCTGGAACCTAGTTATGGAGAATTTGGGATTATAGAAAATCCATCCGGGAGAGATAACTTGGATTCCCAACTATATAAGGTTATACCCTGGTTGGGCGCTCGAGAGTTTCTCCTAAGGAATGCAAAGTATGATCAAGGCGCCGAGGTACACGGTTGAGCTGTGGGTGCCCGGGATGGATGAACCTACCCTGGCCATCCATGGCAAGTCTTGGCTTACGATGTTCGGCCCGAAGAAAACCCCACTAGGGTGTAGTCTTGTAACTATAAGTCATAAAGACATAAAGAACAAGGCTGCGAAAGCAACTGGTTGTTGGCAGAACCGGATGGGAAAGTGCTAGTCTTGTATGGCTGATGCATAATCCTTGAAGGGGAAACCGGAGGGAAGATAAGGGCGATACCCTCCATTAGGGAGTTGTGTATCAAAAAAGACGGCAATGTCATGGGGCTTTATATTCGCAAGAACATTTAGGCCCGTCATATTGTCGTGTGACACATACAGCAATGTCATGGGACTTTATATTCGCAAGAATATTTAGGCCCGTCATATTTCCGCATGACAGGCCAAAAAGCCTAAAAATAAATGTTAAGATGAGATCAATGGGTCTTTGCGATAAGATCAACAGATGAGATAAATGAAATCAATGATAAGAGGAAATAAATCGCAAAGACGTCCTGCGATTTCATCGCAAAGACGGCAATGTCATAAGTCTTAAAAAGCAAGGAGAAAGATTAATCTCAAAAAATGGCTTAGACTTATCATATTGTCGCAGAGATCAAAATAAATGATAAGACAAGATCAATGGATTATTACGTGTAAAAGTAAGAATGTCCTGCGATCTTGTCGCATAAAAGTGGCATAATAAGACCTTTAACTAGGAAGGCGAAATAAAGACCACAAGAGAGGTTATATCTGTTAAGCATATAACAGATTTTTCGCAGTATTATTTGCGATAATTCATTTATCATATTGCAGATTATTAACAAGAGGCAAGTATGGGAATGATGCATTGAATGGTAAATATTGTTATTCATCATTATATGATAAATTCATAATGATAATTGGAGATTAATGATTATATTAATCATCTTCCAAAAAGAATTGTTCCTTGAAGTTTTTAATGACAAACAGATAGAAGCAAAAAGAATTTATATATTGAGAAATATCAGGAGCTGCAGATAGTTCGCAGAATATTACAATTTGTCGCAGATAATTATCGCAAGAAAGAAAGAGAGAAATACAGTAGAAGATCAAAAAGAGAAAACAAAGCTATTGAGATTTATCTCCATCATTATATTCATCTTCGTATTCACCATCTTCATCAGTAGATCCTTCCTCATCTTCGCTTTCACTTTCATCTATATCAGCCTCACTGTCAGAAATAACTGGTACTTGAGAACTGGATGGGATATTATCCATAAGACAAGGATATAGATTAAGAGGGAGATCGTTATCTTTACAAACTTTCTCAATAGCATTATTGCGAACGGTGAGAAGATTACTACGCAGGTTTGAGTTGGATATCTTAATTTTCTCTCGAAGTCTTGAGATTTTTTCATTACGGGAAGCAAGATTTTTCGCAAGACCACTTTTTTCTTCTTCAAGATTTGCTACCCTTTGGGAATATCTTTCTTCAGATTCTGCGATAATACAATAACAAATTAGAAAAATTTGATGAAAATCCGTGAGAAGTACAAAGATATTAGAGGAGCAATAAATAACCTTGTCTTTCATGGATCATTTCTTGTATCAAGGTTGCTTGCTCGGTATGAAGACTGACATCTATCGCTAAATTTTTCCTAGCATTATCAAGAACTGTTGCAGACCATGCGAATTCATCATCAGTTTGAATGAGAAGATGGGAACGGGTTTGTTCTTCTATTTTAAGAAGCTTAATGTTTTCATTCTTAAGTCTATCTCTCTCAAGTTCAGTGTTAATAAGGGCATTGCGGAACTTTGATAGAGCTTCAGCGCCTTGAAGAGTAATGCGTTCTTTATCCTTCACGAGTTCCTTCTTTTGGGCTTTTAAGATTTTGATTTTTTCTCTAAATTCATCTCTACAAGTCTTTAAACTATTAGACAAACTTAAGACAGATCTATAGTCCATCCTTATAAGGAAAATGTGATATTTAAGCTCATCAATGGACAAAGTATTAATTTTTTCGTCTGAATAATTATTTAAAGCGTCATTAAGACGCTGAAGAAGAATGGTTTCATCTATGGGTTCATCAAAAGAATTAAGAATGAGAGCTTCATCAGTAAGATTATAGGCATCTGCAAAATGGTTGCTCAAATAAGCTAAAATAGCGAGAAATAATTAAAAAAAAAAATTAAAAAAATATTTTACCAATAATTTGTTTGCAGAATTTTTCCTTGTCAACTAATTTCTGCTGAAGAATTTCAACTTCTACTTCAAGCGATTTGTTTTTAGTGAGGAGTTCAGTATTTCCAGCTACTTCCAACTGTTTGCATTTCTCGCGAAGAATGGATATTTCAGCTTCATATTGCTTATTCTTTTCACAAAGTTTCACAGATTCAGATTGTGAATCAGAAAGCCTTTTTTGTGATGATGATAATCTATTTTCTAATTCTGAAGCAACAGAAAAAGAAGCTCTAGCAGTCTGTGATAGAAAAGAGAAAATGAGTAAGATAAGTGAAAGATTTTTGGTACTCATGACAAATATAAAGTTTAATATAGGAAAAATAAAGGAAAGGGGCATACCAACGAAGCTAGCGCATGAACAAAATCTAGGTTGATAATTCTTGAAACTCCTTTAAGATCTTTATTATTAGTCAAGATTGAAGCATCGCAGATCTTTGAGAGATAGTCGCAAGTACGAGTAATATCATCATCTCCAACACCTTGTATGGGGTTTCTAAAAATGTTTGACAATGGATCCATTGGAGTCTCAGGTTGAGAAAACCCATCGCAGACCTAATTCTTGCGGAGGAAAAACGTATTGAAGTGGTGCCCACGGTAGCATCATTATTAATTCCTCCACTTTCTTCAATTTTATTATCTTTTTCAGCGATAAAAGGAGTCTCTCTGAGTGGTTGAGTTTTTCTTTTCTTCTTCGGAGGACTGTTAGTGGTTTGATTCTTATTGCGATGAGGAGAAGTGCCAGAACCCTCATTTGGAGTTATAGCTTTTTTGCCTTTATCTTTGGCTTCAACCACTGCGACAAATGGTATTTCCTGGAAAACAATCACACATGAAGATAAGAAACAGGGGCAACAATATATTGTTAAAGATTATAGAAGATTGTTTCTTACTTCATCTGTGAAGGTTTTCAAAATTCGTAGGAGATTGGGATTCCCAATTTTGGTATAGCTAAGCTTTATTTTTTCAATCTGTTAAAGATATTTCAATAATCAGTAAGAATAATACATTTATCCAAATCTGCGAATAATGAAAAATATTGCGAGATATACCTCAGAATTCCTTTCAGGCCAGTTAAAAACCCAAGGACGATACACCGCAAGATATGCAGGATTCGTAGGAAGATCAAGAGTACCAGAAATATATGGGCCTTCAAGGAGGAGAGGAAATCCGCACCACTTATCATCTTTAGAGAAGCGTGGACCATGGTTTCTACTTGAATGATAGTCTATATCTTGCATAAGAATTTTATCCTTCGCAACCTTTTTATTCCTATTTAAATGAACAGCCCAACACGTACTCTCTTTCTTCATGGGAATTACTTAATAATTCGCAAAGAAATTTTCCATGGTATATTTCGCAGGAATAATTGGGATATCTTTAAAATTAGGATGTATCGCAGAATCAGGATAGCGAGATCCTTTACCAGCTCCACGAGAGGCATATTCGAGGATGAGACGAATACAATATCCACTTAATTGGTAGATTGCTCGTGAAATATTGGCGTGAGAAATAATTTCATAAAAAAGAGGAAGGGCTGGGTCATAAAGAGGGATAGGAAGGCCAGCTTCTAGTTGACCTAGCGAAATAAGGATTTTCTCATTGGAAGAAGGAAATCCTGAAACTAAATCAATGGAGAGATCAGAGTCTGAAGATTGACCACGGATCTCAGAAAGTGTGAAACCTAAAGTTTGGAGTTTCTATTGGTGTTTTTCAAAAATGGGTTGACCTAATTTTTTAGTAGGAGCCATTTTTAGTATGGGAATGATGATTAAGATGAAGAAGAATGAAGAAATAAAATTAAAACAGTAACAGATCCGGAATTTGCGGAAGAAGATGAAGAACAGTAGAGTTGCAGAGAAGAAGTAAAAAGAAAGAGTAAAAAGAAGAGGAGAAACTAGCGAGGAAGATATTTATAAGAGAAGAAGATTTTCGAGAACATCAATGCATTTAATGAAGAAAGGACGTGAATGGTCAGAATTCAACGGTTGAAAGAAGATGTGTCAAGGGATAAATGAAAGAAAAAAAAAACATGCGTAGAATATCTAGTGATGGATGCAGAGACGTGTCAGAATAAAGGGAGTGTGAAAAGACAAGGAGTTGCGGCAAATCAAGAAGCTTAATTTCTCATGATCTTTATATTCTTCGCAGAAAAGATATGTGAAGAGGCAAGATGTAGGATCAGAATATTGTCACAACAATATTCCTGCGAAATAAACAACAGTTCTGCGATACATTAATAACATTTCTGTGATATAACGCTAAAGGTTTATCAACGACAGTTTGCGAAATATCCAAAGATGACTTAAGAAATGACGTAATGGTTGAAAACGACGGAAACACGAATAAAGTGTGACATGTCTGCGATATATCAATAAAACCTGCGAAAGATAAAGGCGGTGCTAGCTGTGATTTATCGCAAGAACTCATATCCGAAGTTAAAGGGGATCTTAGCTGTAAATGAGCTGTCATGAGCTGTAATCCATTATGTAAATGCTTATATAAAGGAAATGAATAGTTCCAGAGAGAGAGAGATGATTTTTTGAGTGCTAAGAAAGTTTTTAGGAGAGAGAAAATCTTATTAAGTGTATTAAATTCTTGATTCTTTCAACTTCTGTAATTCTTTAAAGATCAAAGGAATAAAAAAGGTCCTTAATCTTCAAATTATGTCATAGATACTGATGAATTCTTGAGTAGGGTGTAGTGTGGGAATTCCTGCAACTACATTCATAATTTTTCTCCCTTCAAAATCTCGTTTATGTATCTTCCCCTTAATGTTTTCATGAAATTTATCAATCATTGTTCTTGACACCATATCATGCTCCAATTTCCTGCAAGTCTCTTTAATTCTAATCATTCTTTCTTCAAATATCTTATCAACTTGTTTTATGATTACTTTGATCTTGATTTATCCTTATCTTCTTTTTCACTTTTCTATGATTTTGCTAATTCATTCCCTATTTCGGGCGCCAAAATGTAGTAGCAGGAATTCCCACAGTACACCCCTATTAAGATTCTACAGAAATCTATGAGAAACTAGTTGAAGATTTGAAGAATTAAACGACACTTTATTATTTAGATCTAAGAAATGTTTTACAGAAAATATTCAAACTCAGAAATACAACTTTTTTTCTAGAGTTTCTCTCTCCTCAAGACTTTCTCAATTCTAAAAAATACAACATCCCTTTCTGGACTTACTTGAACCCTTTATATAGGAAATTACACAGTGGGCGACAGCTAAGTTTTCCCCTTCTTTCGGATCTATTCTGTGATCTCATCGCGGTAATTACAATGTTAATTATCGCTAACTTTTGTAGTCCTCGTGAAACAACACGCTTTTATCAGTATTCTTCAATCGTCAATTATTATGATATTTTCACAAGACACTCGCCAAATGTCATAGAAGAATTTCACGACGCTCTCGTGAAAGATGTCGTTAATATTGTAGGAATATTTGAACTTCTTGTAAAAGCGTCGTTCTCATCGCAAGAATATCGTTGTGGCGATATTCTGGTCCTACAGGAAGCCTTTGTCATGATTTCTAATCTCTATATTTTTGAAGTACTCGAGATAATCTAGTCTTTTCTCTGCCTTGTCGCGAGCTTCTATAAGATCGGAAGTGAGGATCCTGTTTTCCTTGCGAGTTTTATCCAACTTATCAGTAAGACCAGCAGTGATAGAATGAAGATTTCTTTCAGACTCTGCGAGAAACAAGAATGAGAAGAAAATATTTAAAGGAAGATCTCATAACAAATATAGCAAAAGGAAATCGTGAAAAATAATCAAGATAGTCAAAATGACTACCTTCTTTTTGAGAGGTTAAATTTTGAACTAATGTTAAGAAACAATTCTCCCATTTGTAGTTGCAGGAATTCCCACACTACACCCTACTCAAGAATTTATCAATATTTATGACATAATTTGAAGATTAAAGACACTTTTTATTAATATGATCTTAAGGAATTACAGAAATCAAGAACATAAAATACTTGACAAGATTTTCTCTCTCTTAAAAACTTTCTTAGCGCTCTAAAATTCATTACCCTCCTCTGGAACTATTCCTCTCCTTTATATAGGGTTTTACATAATGGATTACAGCTCATTTACAGCTAAGATCCCCTTTAATTTCGGATCTAAGTTCTTGCGATAATTCGCAGCTAGCACCGCCTTTATCTTTCGCAGGTTTTGTTGATACATCGCAGAAATGTCACACTTTCTTCATGTTTCCATCGTTTTCATCCATTACGTCATTGCTTAAGTCATCTTTAGATATTTCGCAAACTGTTGTTAATAAGTCTTCAACGTCATATCGCAGAACTGTTGTTTATTTCGCAGGAATATTGTTGTGACAATATTCTGATCCTACATCTTGCCTCTTCTCATGTCTTTTCTGCGAAGAATATAAAGATCATGAGAATTTAAGTTTCTTGATTTGCCGCAATCCCTTATCTTTTACCCGACAAAATTCCCTATTTTACGCTTTTACTGCTGACACATGTCAATCCTTACTTTTTTACCGATTAGCCCGGTTACCCATTATTTGTCTATAAATAGGTGTCTCACTCGAAATAAGTCTTCTTTCACCTTCTCTATTTTCTTCATCTTCTTTCTTCTCTTGTCTGCAACTTTTTTATTTCTGTTATTCTTTCTGTTGCTGCTTTAATGGAGTCTCCAAGGTAAGTTGCTATCTTGAATCTTATTTTGTTCATGCTTCATCATTTCTGTCTCCTGATTTTCTTATTTTGTTCAGTAACACTACTCCTCAAACTAAGATTACCATCAAAAACCCTAACCCTAAGGGTTCTCAGAAAAAGCGTGTTGGGAAGACGAAGAGATCTGAGAATGATAAGGTAGTAAGAAACATCTATTTCTTTTAAATAACAATATATTGTTGCCTCTGTTTCTTACCTACATTATTATTCGCAGGGTGAAGAAAATGTTTCTAAACCTCTTAAGCGTTCCCGTCAGATTAAAGCTCTTTCAGATGAAGTGGATATTCTCAATTTTTTGCCCGCAGACACTGTTCTTCCGCAGGATAAACCTTCTCCTTCTCCTCGCATGAATTCCACTATTAATACCAATACTATTTCTCCATCAATTCCTATTGAAGTTATCGATGCTAATATTTCCACCTCTAATAATCCCAACATTTTTAAAGTTGCGACGGAGGAATATATGGTTACTGGGACTAAAATGAATGAAACAGCAGCAGATCAACCTGCGGTTAATGAAACTATAGCAAATGAAGCTGCGATTACCAAAGCTGCGGTGAATGAAGTTATGGTACATGAAGTTGCGATGAATGATGTTGTGGTGAATGAGACTGTAACTGCAACTAATCAAATTCCTTCTTCCATCCCTACTACCGTGAATGATTTTAATTTCCAAGTTACTGTCGCCAATACTTCTTCCTCTACTTCTCTTCCTTCTTCCTAAGAAATAACAACAGGGGTTGAAGCATCTTTTCAAGTGTTATCTGAAGTTTTGAACGACGCTATGAAATCTTCTACAGATCCTGCGAGACATGATGTTTACATGATTTTAAGCAAGCATCTTGGATCTTGCGGTTCTTCATCTTCGCTATCTACTTTAGAAAGTGAGGTTGAAGATTTGAAGAAAAATCTTCAAGCAAAAACTTTAGAGTGCGAACTTCTTGATAACAAGCTTCGCAATTCTGAATTGGACTGTGAAATTCTTCGCAACAGAAATAATGATCTGAAAGGTATAACTTTCTTACCTCTACTTATGTCTCAGTAAATTTTTGTTTTTTTATGTACTTAATTTTTCTTTATTTATTTGTTGACGCATATTTAGCTTCAAAACATAACCAATTAATGAAGATTCTTGAAATGGAAACAATCGCTGATGAAGCCCGCATTGGGAAAGAGTCTTGGAAGAACGAGTTTGATAAACTGAATACTCTTCATACATATGCAACTGATGAGATAAATAATCTTAAGAATAAGAATAATCAACTAATTCGCGAAAGAGATTGTCTAAGTAATGAAGCTTCTCGACTTTTATATTCGCTAAATCAGATTAACTTGAAGGTGGAATCTTTATCAGATGAAAACATCATTTTATCTCAAGAGAAACGCAGCTTTGCGAATAAAACAATGGTTTACTCGCAGCAATTGGACAATCTTCAAAAGTTGTGTGATAGCCAAGAGCAATCTCTTTGTGTATTGAAAGATGAACTTAAAAAGATAACTGAATCATCTGCCGCTGAACGAGAGAAACTTATAAAAGGTAGATTAGCTCTAAGTGTAAAAGTCAACAATCTCAAAGATGATTGTACTCAATTGAAGGAAGAAAATGCTTATCTTCGCAATTGCGAAAAAAGTATAAAATCTTGTTTGAAAGGTAAGGTTGGGGATAATTTTGATGATGCCATGAATCGATGGAAGAGTTGCTTCTTTAACATAGTTCAAACTTTATCTTCACAAAAAGAAGGTAGTCATTTTTGACTGCCTCATCTATTAATTTCTTCACTGTATTTTTCCATCTTTATTTCTCGCGGGAATTTTATCTAATATCCATTTTTTCTTTCGCAGTATCTGAGAAGCATCTCCAATCTTCTATTTCCGATTTGTCTATGAAATTGGCCAAACTTCGCAAGAAGAATATTGCGCTTTCCAATTCTCGCAACAGAGCATTAAGGAGATTTGACTACCTTGAATATTTCAAGGATATAGATATTAGAAATCGAGAAAAGAATTGCCTCCGCAAGGCTCATTTAGGCGCTGAAGTTTTCGTAAACAATGTTCTATTCTCTCATTCTTTACCTCCTATAAAGGTCAAACCCTTAGAGATAGAAAGCAATGAAGTTCCTCATCCCATAGATGAAGACCTAAACTATTCAAGTAATGAAGAAGATTCTTCTGAGGATGAACAAAAACCACATGCAGAAATTCCAAAAGAAAATCCTCTCAATGAAGCAGAAGAACCAAACCCTTCTCAAAAGGAAATCACCAGTGATGCAGAAATTCCAAAAGAAAAGCAGAATCATCCTCAAGAAACAATCGTTGGTGATGGAGAAAAAGATATTGCTGGTGAAGATGATAGTAGCAACCAAGAATAATGAAACTCCAAAAGAATATTCTGCGAAATTTTAAATCTTATTTTATCATGTATTTCTGCGAAGTATCTTGTTCTTTTCTCTTGTTCTGCGAATGATTATAATTTCTGAATACTTCTTCTTCTTGCTTCTTTTGCGAAACATTGCAATTTTTGTAACTCAGTCATCTTCTTCTGATTATATATTTTTATTAATCTGAATCTAATCTTCGCAAATTCTTGTAATTTAATTATCTTCTTTTTATTGCCTTTTATTACCTTGATTCTTCTCAAGGAAGATAACGAAATTCTATTTTATAATTCCCTTATTTGCCCCTCATAATCTTCCTTGCGGAGTATCTAATATATATTGCATTTGTAAGTACTTGCAAAATGAAATTCCTTTTATCAATCTGCAAAATGAATTATCGCAAATAATGGTGGGAAAAATCTGTTATACGCTTCGCAAATATAACCTCTCTTGTGGTCTTATTTCGCCTTCCTAGTTAAAGGTCTTATTATCCCACTTGTCTGCGACAAGATCGCAGAACATTCTTACATTTTCATGTAATAGTCCATTGATCTTGTCTTATCATTTATTTTGATCTATGCGACAATATGATAAGTCTAATCCATCTTGTGAGATTAATCTCTCTTTGCTTTTTTAAGACTCATGACATTACCGTCTTTTCGATGAAATCGCAGGACGTCTTTGCGATTTATATCCTCTTATCATTGATTTCGTTTATCTCATCTTATCTCAAAAACCCATTGACCTCATCTTATCATTTATTTTAAGGCTTTTTGGCCTGTCATGCGGCAATATAACGGGCCTAAATATTCTTGCGAATATAAAGTCCCATGACATTGCTTATACGTAGTCACGCGACAATATGACGGGCCTAAATATTCTTGCGAATATAAAGCCCCATGACATTGCCGTCTTTTTTGATACACAGCTCCCTAATGGAGGGTATCTCCCTTATCTTCCCCCCAGTTGCCCCTTCAAGGATTATGCATCGGCCATACAAGACTAGCACTTTCCCATCCGGTTCTGACAACAACCAATTGATTTCGCAGCCTTGTTTGTAGGATCAGAATATTGTCACAACAATATTCCTGAGAAATAAACGACTACTCTGCGATACATCAGTAATATTCTGCGACACATCCAAAGATGACTTAAACAATGACGTAATGACTGAAAATGACAGAAACACGAAGAAAGTGTGACATGTCTGCGATATATCAATAAAACCTGCGAAAGTTAGAGGCGGTGCTAACTGCGATTTATCGCAAGAACTCAGATCCAAAATTGAAGGGAATCTTAGCTGTAAATGAGCTGTCATGAGCTGTAATCCATTATGTAAATACCTATATAAAGGAGATGAATAGTTCCAGAGAGGGGATGAAATTTTTGAGTGTTAGAAAAGTTTTTAGGAGAGAGAAAATCTTTATCAAGTGTTTTGTGTTCTTGATTTCTGTAATTCCTTAAGATCAAATTAATAAAAAAGTGTCTTTAATCTTCAAATTATGTCATAGATATTGGTAAGTTCTTGAATAGGGAGTAGTGTGGGAATTCCTGCAACTACATTTTGGCGCCCAGAAACAGGGATTGAAGAGTTGAAAATCAAAGTAAATGTTAAGTAAAAGAAAGAAATTGTTCAAGAATTAGAAGAGTATTAAGAAATTTGGTGAAGAAAAGATGATTGAAATCAAAGATAATCAAAAGAAATTGGAGTGTGATGTAATAACAAACATGATGATAGATAAATTCCATGAAGATATTAGAGGAAGGATACACAAGCGAGATTTTGAAGGAAAGAAAATCATGACGGTAGATGAGGCATCACCGCTAAAAGATTAGGAAAAACAGAAGATCACATTTATGGGAGCAGAAATTCCAAAAGAGAATTTAAGTCATACATCTCCATTGGTGATCACAGTGTCTGTTGTACCAACAAGAAAAGAGAAATCAGTAAGATCTACAGAAGAGTGGGTTGTGAATAGGACTCTGTGGACGCAAGGAAGTTCTGTGGATATAATGTTTTACCACACATTCAAGAAAATGGGATACAAAGATGAAGAAATGCTTAGTCCAACATATCATATTCATGGATTTGGAAAATCTCTAACAAAACCTAAAGGAGAAATTGTAGTGCGAATTCCGCTGGGGGAAATAGAGACGCAGGTCACTTTGAGCGTGGTGGATGTGAAATCACCTTATAACATCTTTGTTGGGAAGACCTTGGATACATGCAATCAAGGCTGTATCATCAACTCTACATCAGTGTTTAAAGTTCCCTATGCCTAGTGGAATTGGCGAAATTAGAGGAGATGCAGATTATGCAGCGTTATGTTTCCAAAATGAGGTAAGGAATTGGGAAAATCAAATTCAGCTGCGAAAACAGCGCAGAAAAATGAAGAGAGAAGAAAAGAAAGAAGAAGAATTCAAGATTTACATGATAAAATCAGAAGAAGGAAAGGAATATTTGGCGATGTATGGCAAGAAAATGATGAACCAGTGGAGGTAATAAAGACACCAACACCAATGGGAGAACATGAAGCTAGTTATACTGCAGCAGAACCGACAAAAGAAATAAATGTTGGAAGTGAAGAAGATCCAAAGATACTAAAAATTGGAACTAAGATGGATGTGGAGGAAGAAGAGCAAACTGTAAACCTTCTACGATAATACAGAGATATTTTTGCGTGGAATATGGATGAGATGCCTGGGATAGATCCATCTGTTGCGTGCCATAAATTGGAGATTAACAAAAATATGAGACCAATCAAACAGAGAATAAGAAAGATTGCAACTACTTATCATGCCAAGATAGAGGAAGAATTGCAAAAGATGCTTGATGCAGGAATTATTAGACAAGCGAAATATCCAGAATGGATCGCCAACATGGTAGTCGTTCCTAAGAAAAACAAGGGGATAAGAATTTGCATCGATTTTACTGATTTAAATAAAGCATGTCCCAAAGATAGTTTTCCCTTGCGGATATTCCGCAGATGGTGGAATCTTGAGAAATGATCGAATATCTTCGTTAGATGGATACAAGGGCTATAATCAAATCCCACTTGCGGAAGAAGATCAAGAACATACTGCATTCTTTGCTCTTAAAGGATTATATTGCTACATAAAGATGCCTTTTGGGTTACGAAATGCAGGAGCAACATACCAAAGAATGGTGGAAAAAGTGTTCGCAAAATGGATACATAAAACTTTAGAGGTATATGTGGATGATATGTTGATAAAAAACAAAGAAGCTAAAAATCATGTGCAGGATCTAAGGGAAATTTTTGATCAGATGCGGCTTTTTAATATCAAAGTAAATCCTGAGAAGTGTACATTCGGAGTATCGTCTGGGAAATTCTTGGGATATATTGTATCAAAAGAAGGAATACAAGTTGATCCTGAAAAGGTAGAAGCAGTTCGAGATATGCCAACTCCAGCAATAGTAAAAGTTGTGCAAAAATTGAATGGACTTTTAGCCTCACTAGGAAGATTTATTTCGCGGTTATCAGATAAATGCAAGCATTTCTTCAACATACTAAAGAAGGGAACAAAATTTAAATGGACAGACGAATGTGAGAAAGCTTTTCAAGGAATTAAGGAATATTTGATGAATATATCCATATTACGGAAAAATTTGAACCAGGAGAAGAATTGCTGATATATCTTGCGACAACTCCACATGCTTTAAGTGCAGTATTTTTTGCGAAATGACGCAGAGTTGAAAAACCTATTTACTACATCAGCAAAACATTTAATGCTGCGGAGAAAAATTATTCGAAGATTGAAAAACTAATTTTGGCATTAGTTTATGCAGCTTCTAAACTTCGCATATATTTCCAAGCGCATAAAATCAAAGTACTAATAGAGTCAGTAATGAAAAATTCAAAAAGATCAGGCAGAGTCGAAAGATGGAATGCACAAGTGGGGCATTTTGAGATCCAATATGCAATTTTATCTTCGCCAAAATCTCAAATTGTCGCAGATTTTCTCGCAGAATTTCCTTTGGAGGATGATGAAGCTGTAGAAGACATGATGTATATAGAAGAAGAATATGGGGATCCTAGAGATCTTTTAACAGAACCAAATAGGTGGGAGATATTAGTGGATGGATCATCTAATGGAGAAGGAAATGGAGTGGGAGTCGTCTTTATTTCGCCAGAAGGTGCAAAAATGGCATTTGCATTTCGACTGGAATTCAAATCTACCAATAATGAGACAGAATATGAGGCTGTAATACATGCCCTAAGATTTGCGATAGAAATGAAGGTAGAGAATGCAAGAATTACCAGTGATTCACAGTTGATTATTCGCCAAATTGAAGGGGAATATGCAACTAATGATATATCTTTGAAAAAATATAAGAAACTTGTAGAAGAATTATCTGCGAAAATAACAAAACTCAAATGGAGGCATATTTCAAGAAGATATAATAGGCTTGCAGATGCTTTTGCGTTCATATCAAGTATGATGGTAGATCCGACTGCGAGAAATATAAAAATACAAACACTCATAACACCGTCAATTAATAAAGAAGAAGAAGAGGGAGCTGAGGCAATGGTAGTAGAAAATAGTGGCGAAGAATCAAGCCAAATTATCGCAGATTGGCGTGCAGAAATTCACGCATATCTAGCAAAGGGGGAGATACCAAGGAATAGATTGGAGGCACATAAGTTAAAAAGTAGAGCAACAAATTATGAGTTAAGAGATGGGATATTATATCGAAAATCTTTAAATGGGCCTTCCCTCAAATGTTTGACACAAGAAGAAGGAAAGCAAATATTAAAAATGCTACATAGTGGGGACGCTGGTAACCACAGCGGTGGTAAATCTTTAGCATATAGAACAAAAATGCAAGGTTATTATTGGCCATATATGCATGAAGATGCAAAGAATTTATCGAGAATTTGCGAGGAATGTCAGCGATTTGCAAAAAGAATACATGCACTAGGTGAAACATTAACATCTTCAAAAAATGTTTGGCCATTTGGAAAGTGGGGTTTAGATATTGTGGGACCATTTGTACCAGGAACAGGGCAAAAGAGATACTTAATTGTCACAACAGATTACTTCACAAAATGGGCGGAAGTTAAAGTGGTACAACATATTCGTGATAAGGACATTTTCACATTTATATTTGAAAATATCATCTGCAGATTCGGAATTCCAGCGCAATTGGTGTCACATAATGGAAAACAATTTGAAGGACAAAATATAGAGATGTTACTTAATGCATTCAAGATAAAGTGTGGAAAATCAACTCCTTTATATCCACAGGCCAATGGTCAAGCTGAAGCAACTAACAAAAAAATTGCAGATATTCTCAAAAAGAAGTTAGAAGGGCATCATAGAACGTGGTGTCAACAAATCCATAATGCAGTTTGGGCTTATAATACAACACAAAGAGAAGCAACTGGGGTATCACATTTTTGTTTAACATATGGGGTTGAGGCAGTATTACCAACAGAAGTTGCTATTCCTACAACAAAAAGAGAAGCTTGGGAAAAGAATCTTAGTGCTGGCATGATTTTAGACAAACTTGATGAGGTAGAAGAGAAGAGAGAAAAGGCATTACAACATATGGAAAACTACCATCGCAGATTAGCTCGTGAATATAATAAAAGAGTAAAGAAGCTTGAATTCAAAGTTGGAGATTTAGTTTTGAGAGAAACACCAGAATATCAGCGAGAAAATGGAGGAAAATTAGCGAAAAAATAGGATGGGCCATATATAATCAAAGAAATAGTTGGAACTGGAGCATATAAATTAATGGATCCAGAAGGGAGAGACATGGGTCAAAGACTTGGAAGACCATGGAATAGACAGTATATAAGAAAATATTATCAATAAAGGTTTGAAAGACTAGAATGAATGGATTACACGCAAGAAATTGCGAGAGAATAAAAGAAATGTTCTGCAAGAACAAAGTTGGCTGAATATAAAAGCTATTTTCCGCAATAATTTGCGAGATAATTAAAAATTCTAATGCAAATGCATATAAGACGGGCGAAAATCGCCTAAAAATATATAAGAATGGGACGAACCTTTGTGGCGTACACCCTAGTTCGCGGATTCTATTCCGTAAGAGGCAATGTCCTTAAAGTGCGTCATAAGGGGGTATCTCTTTGCATGGCTATGGGAAAGGCTATACCGCTGTTGGAACCTAGTCATGGAGATTTGGGATTATTGAAAATTCATCCGGGAGAGATAACTTGGATTCCCAATTATATAAGGTTATACCCTGGTTGGGCGCGAGAGTTTCTCCTAAGGAATGCAACGTATGATCAAGGCGCCGAGGTACACGGTTGAGCTGTGGGTGCCCGGGATGGATGAACCTACCCTGGCCATCCATGGAAAGTCTTGGCTTACGATGTGTTCGGCCTGAATAAAACCCCACTTAGGGTGCAGTCTTGTAACTATAAGCCATATAAGGCTGCGAAAACAACTGGTCGTTGGCAGAACCGGATGGGAAAGTGCTAGTCTTGTATAGCCGATGTATAATCCTTGAAGGGGCAACCGGGGGGGAGAGATAAGGGCGATACCCTCCATTAGGGAGTTGTGTATCAAAAAAGACGGCAATGTCATGGGGCTTTATATTCGCAAGAATATTTAGGCCCGTCATATTGTCGCGTGACAGAGACATCAATGTCATGGGACTTTATATTCGCAAGAATATTTAGGCCCGTCATATTGCCGCGTGACTGGCCAAAAAGCCTAATAAGAAATGTTAAGATGAGATCAATGGGTTTTTGCGATAAGATCAAATGATGAGATAAATGAAATCAATAATAAGAGGATATAAATCGCAAAGACGTCCTGCGATTTCATCGCAAAGACGGCAATATCATAAGTCTTAAAAAGCAAAGAGAGATTAATCTCACAAGATAGCTTAGATTTATCATATTGTTGTAGAAATTAAAATTAAATGATAAGGCAAGATCAATGGATTATTACGTATAAAGGTAAGAATGTCCTGCGATCTTGTCGCATAAAAGTGGCATAATAAGACCTTTAACTAGGAAGGCGAAATAAGACCACAAGCAAAATTATATTTGCGAAGCATATAACAAATTCTTCGTAGAAATATCTGCGATAATATTACAGATTGATAACAAGAGGCAAGTGTGGGATTTCTTACAAGAGTAACAAATAAAATACTTCACAAGGAAGATTATGAGGGGCAAATATGGGGATTATAAAACAACATTTCATTATCTTCCTTGAGAAGAATCAAGTTTATGAAGATTGGATTCGGAATTAATAAAAATATATTAAATCAGAACAGGTGATTGAGTTACAAAGAACTTCAATGTTTCGCAAAAAGAGCAGGAAGAAGAAAGATTCGGAAATTACAATCTGATAGGTGTCTAAAACACCTATATATTTATCTATTGGTTATGCTTTCTTTGCTTAGTTTTCTTGTAAATTATGTATCTTATATTTTGCTTTCGATTATTTAGGTACTTTGGAGTCACTTGGAATAAAAGAAGAAGAAACGGCACAAAAATCTCATCTCATGTGCAAATGCTTTTGGAGGCAGATTATTTCTCACAATTTACTTCTATTTCTTCATATATGTCTGAAAAGTATGTCGGCTTTAGTGATGCAACTTTTCTGTCTGAAAAGCACGACAACTTTGGTGATGACTCTCATTGAAGAGAAGAAGTGAATTTGAGTAAAAGACGGTTGTTGTTGGTCAAAGAATTAGAAAAGAGTGAAAGCGTCATCCACATACGAGCGTCTACTTGGAGCGAAAAGGAGCACAAAGGATTGATTCACAGTTAAATGAAGACTAGCTATGGTTAAGGGGTAACCAATTATTGGATGACCCTTATCTAGTAAGTGGGGTGGTCCCTATCCATGGGGTGTAACTATCCACCCAAAAATATTACAACCCTAAAATTTAGACAAGATTGTTTTCTCAATCATTGTGTCCCAGAAATTCACAGAAACTGAAATAGAGGGAATCAGAGATTGAAGAGAGGTTGAGAAGCAAATGAATTTGATGTTGTGTTGTAGTGGGTTTCTTGTGGTTATGGTGGAATCAAGAGAATGATATGGAGAGCAATAAGTTAGGGTTTGATTAAATGGGTTTCTGAGTTGTTGTTGTTGGATGATAGATTGAGAAGGTTTTAATCGTGATGTTGTAGCTTGGCAAGATGCAGGCGGATGTGCAAATGGGTTAGCTGTTGTCGCTCAAGGTGTGATGATCAGGTGAATTATCAAGAGCTGCGATTTCTGGTGGTATCAAACTGAGAATGAACTGAGCTGATTAGAGAGGATTGTTGGTGCCTGTGTTTGTGAAATGGGGTTGCTGCTATAGGGTGGTTCATCATGAAGTTGCAGGGGAACTTAACTTGCAGGTTTTGGATCTGGTAATTAAGTGAATTGAGATGGGAAATTTTCAGGGTAGAATGCAAATAGTGATTGCGGTGGTGTGTGCTGCTAGTATTTGTGGGTTGAGTTGCAGCTAGTGCAAGTGATTGCAAGGATGAATGGAAGCTGCAATTGGGGGCTTGTACACAGTGCAATGGAATGGAGTTTTTGCTGTTTTGAGCTTGTGCTATGAGCTGAATGAATTGGTGATTGTGCAGTATTTGAATGGCTAAGAACCTGGTGATTTGAATGATTAGAATGAATGCTTAGGACAGGTTTGAGCTCGAAGGACAGGGATGGAATGGTGGCAGCGGAATGTGAACTGCTGCTGACTTGGTGCTCTAGAGAGGTCTGAGAACCAGATCATTTGTTGGTTGGTTGCGTGATTTCTTGAGTTACTGAAGTCTTTGTGGAGTTGGCAAGGCAGCTGAACTGGTTGGAACTGGCCAAGAAGAGTTGTGTATTAACATTGCAGGTGGCTTGAGGTGCTGGATTGCAGGGAGCTGTAGTCTCAGGTGGTTGATGAGGCACGGTGTTCATTGCTTAGCCGCTGCGCTACAGGGGAGGTCAATTTGAAGCTAAGGAGATGGTAAAGCAGCTGAAGTTGGTGGTAACTTGGAGCAGGCATGAGCTAGTAATGAAGCGGAGCAGAGCAATGGCCATAATCTGGAGGTGCAGTTGTACAAACTAAGAAGCTGTGCAGTGAAGGAGTTGGTTTGCTGTTTCTGTGGTGTTTATTTTGAAGGTGCAGGTGGAGCTACAGAGTTGGAGCTGTGAGATTGTTTGTCGGTGATGATCATGACGGTGCCAGGAGTTGGATGAGAGAAGCTGTGGGTCTTGAGCTAAAGCGAGTCTTCTTTGGGAGCATTGCGGAGCTTGCGGTGAATGGTTTTAGGAAGTACAGGTAAGGGTGTTGTGGTTATTTGGCTATGGTGGAAGCTTTGGAGGTTGTGGGAAATGGCGGGGTGTCTTTGTGCGATCCAGAGCCATAGCAGTCTTGGAGATTGCGACGAGCATTGCGATTGGAATTTGTTGTTGCTTTGTGCTCGAGAATTGATGATGTATTGCAGGTGCCACGTGGTCTTTGACATAAGTGAAAGGAATAATGTTATTTGCATAATGATTTTGTTAGGTGACCTGATATGGGAGAGTAAGGGTTCTATAATTCTGTTGAAAGCTCTTGTAGTTTTGGCTATTGCAATCAACGAGAGCTGTAAAGAGTATGTCATTTGTCTTCTTTGCATTTGCGAGGTGGACACTTGTAGTATAAATGGCGAGGGAGCTAAGCTACAATGATGAACAACTGCGAAAATGCAGTGAGAATGGCGAGCCAGTGAGCACACTTCCGGTTGACGGATTTTGGAACCGAAAGTGGGTACCATAATGTTTCACTGAATCATGAAGGGGGTATGAGTCGAATGGAAGAGTTGGAGGCCGGATATGGGAGCTACGAGTCGCGCTTTTGGGTACGTTTTCGCAAGAACAAGGAATTGGTTTAGATGATATTTTGTGAATGAGTGAATTGCAGAGTAATGGAGTTGAGCTGCTGGGAGTGTGCACTTGCCTAGTGATGTCTTTCAATGGTTCAAGTGATCGGAAAAATTTTCCGACGACCGGAATCCAGCGCCGGCGACCAAGTTCCGGCGAACTTCCGGCACTTATCCCAGTTTTCCGGTGACATGTTCTGGGGCATATTTACTACATGGGTTTCTCTTGTGTGGGCTTGGTGAACACATTGGATGTGGGCTTTTGAGTTATGACCTATTTTTGGAAAGCAAAGGGCTATAAAAAAGAGAGAGTTTCTACAACTTAAGAGATCACGTAATTTCTATTCTACTAGGAGTTTTTGCAGAGAGCTGGAACTAGGGTTTGCTATTCTTTTATTTTCATCTTCATTATTTCATTTATTATATTTGATTATGAACTCCAATATTATGAGTAACTAAAACTCTCTTTGATTAAGGGCGATTTCGAAGCCCGAAATATGAATTTATATTTGATATGAAATAACTTGTTCACTTGCATTCATTTATGTTATTGATTGATTTTCTACTATTCTAATATTGTCTATGGATTATTTGTTAAGGGTTTAAGTTCGAAATTGAATCATTAATTCTTAATCTATTTGCTAGTTTAGATTTTCTTGACTAGTAATTGTCTAGAGAAGATAAACACAAGTAGCAATATGTGGGTATTGATGATGGGACTTTGTTAAGTGTCCATATGTAGAAATCAACACTAGTAGGTGATTCATGCTTTTGAGTTCATCACTAGGAGCAACCTTATCTCACAGATCTTAGAGCATTTGTTTAAGTCACACGTAGTAAGCGTACCTCTAGGAAACTTGGCAAGTAGGAACCGGTAGTCGAGCGCTTCCGTATCCGGTGAGCTAGGAGATAGTAACGGAATAGTTGAGCGTACTAATTATTCTAGGGTTGTTAGTAACATGATAATGCAACGAACTTGGCTATATATCAATTTGGTTTGAATTTCGTGGTCTAGAATGAACCTTTAATCACTTTCATCTCATATTTGAATACATTTTTACAATTTTCAGATTTTCTACAACACAATTATCTTTGCTAAGAGTATTTGCATAACAACTTAGACTTCATTCCTCCCTTGGGACGATCATGCTTACATTATACTACTTGCTAGTGTAAAAAGTAGAGAAATATTATTTTGCGAGATTCGACGCCTCGTCAAAATTGGCGCCGTTGCCGGGGAGGCACTGGCGAGTTTAGTTGTTATTGTTTATTCTTGGTTTTATATTTTTGCTTTTGGTTACAATTTCAAGTTACTTATTCAATCTTTAAGAATCTGATTTTCAGGTACAACTTCTTTGGTGAATGCGCGGAGAGGGCAGACCAAGTCCTATTGGTATACGTCTTCGTTCGGGCACTTTACTTAGAGATTTCATTCGAGCAGTGAATACTCCACTTCCTCCTAGTTCTACACCAAGTGAATTCTCGGACTCGGAACAAGAGGAAGATAACACAATGGGAGCTCGACCGCCTGCTCCAAGAACACTCAAGGAGCTCACTTTTCCAAACCTTGACCAGCAGCCTTTATGCATTCAGCTGAATGGAAACATTGAGTTGAAGCCGCAATTGATTAATTTGCTGCCCAAATTCAGAGGTTTATCGGGAGAAGATCCTAATCGACACTTACAACAATTTCATCATGTTGTAACTAGTATGAAGCAAGCAACTGCAGATGCGGATATGGCTATGATGACAGCTTTTCCTTTTTCCCTTTTAGATTCTGCAGGAGAGTGGTTCTTTTGCTTACCCGCTGGAAGCATAACCACATGGAATGGGATGAAGAAATTGTTCCTCGAGAAGTATTTTCCAGCATCAAAAGCAGCTGTGATTCGCAAAGAGATTTGTGGTATTAGGCAAATATCGGGGGAGACTCTTCATGAGTATTGGGAGCGGTACAAGAGGCTTTTAGCTAGCTGCCCACACCACCAAATCAGCGATCAACTTGTGATTCAATATTTCTATGAGGGGTTGCTTTCTACTGAGCGACATTTGATTGATGCCGCGAGTGGTGGTGCACTTACCAACAAGACCATTGCGGAAGCTACAAGTTTGTTGGAGAACATGGCTGCGAACACTCAACAATTCTTCACTAGAGATGAATCAGGGGTAAGGAAGGTGAATGAAGTTGGCAATTCTTCAAACTTGGAACAAAGGATGGGCAACATGGAGAGGATGATGCATCAAATCGCTGCGGCTGTCATACCATCATCATCATCATATACCGAAGATGTTGAGCAAGCAAATGTCATGTATCAAAATCAGCAAAGGCCGAGGTATGATCCGTACTCTAGCACATACAATCCGGGTTGGCGAGATCATCCCAATTTCAGCTACGCCAACAAGCAAGCTGCAGCTCCAAATCCTACTTTTAATCAACAAAGTGGGTACCATTTCTTGCAAAAGCCACGTCAAGAGACTCAAGGCACGAGTATAGATGACAAGTTGAATCTCATCCTCAACACAATGGTGCAAGATAAGCAAAAGTCAGAGATGGACATGAAAGACATCCGAACTCAAATGGGTCAATTAGCTACGGCAGTGAGCAAATTGGAAGCACAAGCAGAGGGAAAACTTCCTTCTCAAACAGTAAATCACAAGGAGAATGCCAATGCTATTGAGCTACGGAGTGGGAAGCAAGTAGAGAAACCGGAAACATCACCGGTGTCCAATGAACCTGAGTTGGAGAGAGAAGAGGGTGAAACAGCCCCTAAAAAGGCTGACCCGGTAACAAATTCTAACTCTAAAACTCGTGTTTCTACTCATGTTACTACTCCTCCTTTTCCTAGCAGGTTTGCAAAGTCGAACAAGGAGACGTTGTACCAAGATCTTTTGGAAATCTTTAAGAAGATTGAAGTGAACATTCCACTCATCGAGGCGATAAGGCAAGTTCCGCGCTGGGCGAAGTTCTTGAAGGAATTGTGCACTAATAAGCACAAATTGACCGGTAATGAAGTGATGAGTGTGGGGGAAAATGCTTCGGCATATCTTCAAAAGAAACTCCCACCTAAGTTGAAAGATCCCGGTAGCTTCACTATACCATGTACTATTGGTAAAGTCAGGTTTGAGCGTGCTATGCTAGATCTAGGAGCATCCATTAATGTTATGCCTGCCTCCGTTTATAAATCATTGAAACTTGGACCTCTTAAAGATACCGGTATTGTTATACAACTTGCTGATCGATCTAATTCTTACCCGAAAGGGGTTATTGAAGATGTTTTGGTGCAGGTTAATCAACTCATATTTCCGGCTGATTTCTATGTTCTTGACATGATGGATGAGGATTCACCATCGACTACCCCCTTGCTGTTGGGTAGACCATTCATGAGAACCGCAAGAACCAAGATTGATGTTTTCAAAGGAGCTTTAACTATGGAATTTGATGATGAGATCATAAGTTTCAATATCTTTGAGGTTATGAGATATCCTAGTGACGTGAATTCATGTTTTTCTATTGATATTATTGATACTCTAGCTCAAAAGATGTTTGAATTGAATAGTGATGATGCTTTAGAGAACACCATAGTCGAAGGTTTAGGTTATGGGAAATACAAAGACATTGAAAGTGAATTGTCTATTTGTGATGAGCTTAAAGAGGCTGTTTTATCTCTTAACTCATTACAAGAAGTTCCACCAAAGTATAATGCGTCTTATGTTTCTTTGCCTCTTACTAATGAGAAACTTTTACCTTCGATTGTGCAGGCACCTACTCTTGAGTTGAAACCTCTTCCGGATCACCTTAAATACGTATATTTAGGTGACAATGAAGAGTTACCAGTGATCATTGCCAACAACCTCACCGAGGTGCAAGAGGAGAAGCTTATTCGAGTGCTAAGAGAGCACAAATCTGCCATTGGATGGACCATTGCCGACATCAAAGGAATCAGTCCTTCCACATGTATGCACCGAATACTACTTGAGGAGGGGGCAAAACCAACAAGAGAAGCTCAACGTCGCTTGAACCCTCCAATGATGGAAGTAGTCAAGAAAGAAATCCTGAAGTTGTTAGATGCTGGGATCATTTATCCCATATCTGATAGCAAATGGTTGAGCCCGATTCAAGTCGTTCCAAAGAAGTCCGGAATCAGGGTAGTGAAAAACGAAGACAATGACTTGGTTCCAACTAGAATCCAGACCGGTTGGAGAGTTTGCATTGATTACCGAAAGCTCAACTCTACCACCCGAAAGGATCATTTCCCTTTACCATTCATTGATCAAATGCTTGAAAGGTTGGCTAAACGTGCTTACTTTTGCTTCCTTGATGGTTTTTCAGGTTATAACCAGCTTGTAATAGCTCCGGAAGACCAAGAAAAGACGACGTTTACTTGCCCTTTTGGCACTTTTGCGTATAGACGTATGCCATTTGGCTTGTGCAATGCTCCGGCCACTTTTCAACGTTGTATGGTAAGCATTTTTTCAGATTATGTGGAAAGCATCATAGAAGTGTTTATGGATGATTTTAGCGTGTATGGTGATTCTTTTGACAATTGCTTAGATAACCTTGCACTTATTCTTAAAAGATGCGTAGAAACTAATCTTGTGCTTAATTGGGAAAAATGTCACTTTATGGTCACTCATGGGATTGTGTTAGGCCATGTCGTATCCTCTAAGGGGTTAGAGGTTGACAAGGCTAAGATAGATTTGATTCGGAACTTACAATACCCCACAAATGTGAGGGAGGTTCGCTCTTTTCTTGGTCATGCAGGATTTTATAGGAGATTCATCAAGGATTTCTCCAAGATTGCAATGCCCCTGTGTAGACTTTTGCAAAAAGATGTGGCCTTTGATTGTGACAAGGAGTGCAAGGAAGCTTTTGACACCTTGAAAGAGTTGTTGACTACCGCACCAATTATCAAACCACCCGATTGGAGCAAGCCATTTGAGTTGATGTGCGATGCAAGTGATTACGCCGTTGGAGCCGTGTTGGGACAGCGAGATGGTAAAGTTCCATATGCCATTTATTATGCTTCTCGAACTCTCAACGGAGCGCAAATCAACTACTCCACAACCGAAAAGGAGCTTTTGGCTATAGTGTTTGCACTTGAGAAGTTTCGATCTTATTTAGTGGGTACAAAGGTGGTTGTTTTCTCCGACCATGCTGCACTTCGATACTTGCTAACAAAGAAGGATGCTAAGCCAAGGCTCATAAGGTGGATACTCCTTCTTCAAGAGTTCAACATGCAAATCAAGGACAAGAAGGGCAGCGAGAATATTGTAGCGGATCATCTAAGCAGATTGGTTGTGTCCGAAGAAGCGATTCCTTTGCATGATAGCTTCCCGGATGAGCAACTCTTTGCGGTTGGTGGCACAACTCCATGGTACGCTGATATTGTTAACTTCTTGGTGACGGGACAAGTACCTAGTTCCATGTCTACATTTCAAAAACACAAGCTCAAGAAGATTGCCAAGCAATATATATGGGATGAACCTTATTTGTGGAAGCATTGCTCCGATCAAATGATCCGCAGGTGCGTACTTGAATCCGAGTTTCAATCAATTCTGAGTTTTTGTCATTCATATGCTTGTGGTGGCCATTTCGGAGCCAAGAGGACAGCCCTCAAGGTTCTCGAAAGTGGTTTTTATTGGCCTACATTGTTTAAGGATGCATATTTGTTTTGCAAAGCTTGTGATAGGTGTCAAAGGACAGGCAACCTTGGTGCTAGAAACCAAATGCCGCAAACACCAATTCTCGCTGTTGAGATTTTTGATGTTTGGGGTATAGACTTTATGGGGCCTTTTGTGAATTCCAATGGGAAATATTATATACTTCTTGTTGTGGATTATGTTTCTAAGTGGGTGGAAGCTAAAGCCACTCCCACCAATGATTCTCATGTTGTTTGTGAGTTTGTGAAGGAACATATCTTTTCTAGGTTTGGCACACCTCGAGTGGTGATTAGTGACGGAGGCTCGCACTTCAAGAGATCCTTTCACGCTCTTCTAAAGAAGTACAACATTTCTCATAAAGTTGGCACACCGTATCATCCACAAACGAGTGGACAAGCTGAAATTTCCAACCGGGAGATTAAGACCATCTTAGAGAAGACGGTGAACGTTACAAGGAAGGATTGGAGTTATAGACTCAATGAAGCTTTGTGGGCGTATAGGACAGCTTATAAGACACCAATCGGTATGTCTCCTTTTAGGCTTGTCTATGGCAAACCTTGCCATCTTCCCGTCGAACTTGAACACAAAGCTTATTGGGCTATCAAGGTATGTAATATGGAATTAGATGCAGCTGGTGAACTTAGGAAACTTCAACTCAATGAGTTAGAAGAGATACGAAATGATGCATATGAAAGTTCACGCATTTATAAAGAAAAGACCAAAGCTTTCCATGATAAGATGATTTCCCGAAAGAGTTTTGAAATAGGGCAGAAAGTACTTTTATTCCATACTCGTCTTAAATTGTTTCCGGGTAAACTTAGGTCCAGATGGGTTGGACCATTTGTTGTTACTAATGTGTTTGCGCATGGTGCAGTTGAGATTACTAGTCCCAAAACAGGGCTGGTTTCCAAGGTTAACGGCCATCGCTTGAAACCATACTATGAGCAGTTTGTGGCGGAGAATCAGGATATGATCACATTGAGTGATCCACTCCCTCTGGAGGAGTAATTGGAGCTGAACGTCGGGATGACGACGTTAAACCAAGCGCTAAGTGGGAGGCAACCCACCGGTTTTGTATCTTTATCCTTTATCTTTTTATTTTTCAGCATTTTATCTTTATTTTCTTTGTTTTTGCATATCATTTGTGATTTCCCACCTTGAACTTTACTTTGAATGACTAAATTTTACATTGAGGACAATGTAAAGTTTAAGTGTGGGGGAGCATTTATATGTTTGTATAGTTTGTTTTATGCCTTTTAAAAAAAAAAAAAAATAGAAAAAAATCAGAAAAATAGAAAAACAAAGAAAAAAAATTGTGTTTTTTTGAACTCCGAAATCTAGAAATTTGTGCCTTTAGGATGACACTATTAGTGGATGGAACTATTGTGATTGCAAGAGTTGAGGAACCCATTAATTAACAAAGACGAACATGGCTCAGAAATTATAAATTATATGTTAGTTGTTACCATATCTCGGAATATCACCATATCACATTCTTTTTGTATTTATCCACATTTATCTATTGTTCTCTAAGTGCTTTGGTGGGTCACTAAAAATCGAGTTGTTATTACTGCTAGGATGAAATAGAGTGATTGAGTTGCTAAGAAAAGAAAAAGAAAAAAAAAAAAAAAAAAAAAAAAAGACCGACCAATTAGACCAAACGGAATAAAAATGACACTTGGGAATAGAAGTATGTGTGAAACGTAGTCCCTGTCTCCGTCGCCTAAACAAGCGTGGAATGCAGGATCCAAGGCAACTATCACGTACTTGCTGACAAGAAGCATGCGCTTAAATCCAAAAGATTTAATCATGCCGTCTAAAAAAAAAAAAAAAAAAAAAAAAAAAAAAAAAAGAAAAAGAAAAGAAAAGAAAAGAAAATTATTATTATTGTGTTGAATAAAGTCACTCCTGGTTCCCTTGTATATGCCAGTGAGTTGATGTAGAAATAAGTTTGTTGACCACTGGTTCCCTTGTATATGCCAGTGTGTTAACACTAGAATTGACCAGTAGCTCAATCCAATAGGATAGGTTCATCTTGGCGGTGACCTTCAGACAGATATGGGAAACATCGATCACTTATGAACATTCGCCACATCTACTTCTTTATCCATCTTCTTAATCTTTTCATTGTGATTGTGGTTAGTCAAATTCCGAGTATTGTGGTTTGTTCGACTTTCTAAGAAAACTTTATGCACTTATATATGAACTGAATTTGCGCAAGGTATCTCCTCCTGTAGTCATTTTGGATTTGTTCATTGATTTGTCACAAATAGATGGAGTTGGAAATATAGGTTTTGTAGGCAGACCTCTTGTAAACCTTCACGATACTAAAACTCGTCCACTAGGGACACCTAGGGGTTCAAAGGCCTGTTATTCATGCTAAGAGTAACCGTAGCCTCGACGACACGGAGTTGTTGTATTTTTATTTTGTTTTGTTTGCTCGAGGACTAGCAAAGTCTAAGTGTGGGGGAATTTGATAGGTGTCTAAAACACCTATATATTTATCTATTGGTTATGCTTTATTTGCTTAGTTTTCTTGTAAATTATGTATGTTATGTTTTGCTTTCGATTATTTAGGTACTTTGGAGTCACTTGGAATAAAAGAAGAAGAAACGGCACAAAAATCTCATCTCATGTGCAAATGCTTTTGGAGGCAGATTATTTCTCACAATTTACTTCTATTTCTTCATATATGTCTGAAAAGTATGTCGGCTTTAGTGATGCAACTTTTCTGTCTGAAAAGCACGACAACTTTGGTGATGACTCTCATTGAAGAGAAGAAGTGAATTTGAGTAAAAGACGGTTGTTGTTGGTCAAAGAATTAGAAAAGAGTGAAAGCGTCATCCACAGACGAGCGTCTACTTGGAGCGAAAAGGAGCACAAAGGATTGATTCACAGTTAAACGAAGACTAGCTATGGTTAAGGGGTAACCAATTATTGGATGACCCTTATCTAGTAAGTGGGGTGGTCCCTATCCATGGGGTGTAACTATCCACCCAAAATTATTACAACCCTAAAATTTAGACAAGATTGTTTTCTCAATCATTGTGTCCCAGAAATTCACAGAAACTGAAATAGAGGGAATCAGAGATTGAAGAGAGGTTGAGAAGCAAATGAATTTGATGTTGTGTTGTAGTGGGTTTGGTACTGTGGTTATGGTGGAATCAAGAGAATGATATGGAGAGCAATAAGTTAGGGTTTGATTAAATGGGTTTCTGAGTTGTTGTTGTTGGATGATAGATTGAGAAGGTTTTAATCGTGATGCTGTAGCTTGGCAAGATGCAGGCGGATGTGCAAATGGGTTAGCTGTTGTCGCTCAAGGTGTGATGATCAGGTGAATTATCAAGAGCTGCGATTTCTGGTGGTATCAAACTGAGAATGAACTGAGCTGATTAGAGAGGATTGTTGGTGCCTGTGCTTGTGAAATGGGGTTGCTGCTATAGGGTGGTTCATCATGAAGTTGCAGGGGAACTTAACTTGCAGGTTTTGGATCTGGTAATTAAGTGAATTGAGATGGGAAATTTTCAGGGTAGAATGCAAATAGTGATTGCAGTGGCTGTGTGCTGCTAGTATTTGTGGGTTGAGTTGCAGCTAGTGCAAGTGATTGCAGGGATGAATGGAAGCTGCAATTGGAGGCTTGTACACAGTGCAATGGAATGGAGTTTTTGCTGTTTTGAGCTTGTGCTATGAGCTGAATGAATTGGTGATTGTGCAGTATTTGAATGGCTGAGACCCTGGTGATTTGAATGATTAGAATGAATGCTTAGGACAGGTTTGAGCTCGATTACAGGGATGGAATGGTGGCAGCGGAATGTGAACTGCTGCTGACTTGGTGCTATAGAGAGGTCTGAGAACCAGTACTGTTGGTTGGTTGCAGCGGACTGCTGAGTTGCAGCTGAGTGCTGTGGAGTTGGAAAGGCAGCTGAACTTGTTGGAACTGGCCAAGAAGAGCTGTGTATTAACATTGCAGGTGGCTTGAGGTGCTGGATTGCAGGGAGCTGTAGTCTCAGGTGGTTGATGAGGCACGATGTTCATTGCTTAGCCGCTGCGCTACAGGAGAGGTCAATTTGAAGCTAAGGAGATGGTAAAGCAGCTGAAGTTGGTGGTAACTTGGAGCAGGCATGAGCTAGTAATGAAGCGGAAGAGAGCAATGGCCATAATCTGGAGGTGCAGCTGTACAAACTAAGAAGCTGTGCAGTGGAGTTGGTTTGCTGTTTCTGTGGTGTTTATTTTGAAGGTGCAGGTGGAGCTACAGAGTTGGAGCTGTGAGATTGCTGTGCAGCTGATGATCATGACGGTGCCAGGAGTTGGACAGAGAAGCTGTGGGTGCTGAGCTAAAGCAGGTGCTGCTGGGAGCATTGCAGGCTTGCAGTGAATGGTTTTAGGAAGTACAGGTAAGGGTGATGTGGTTATTTGGCTATGGTGGAAGCTTTGGAGGTGACTGGGAAATGGCAGGGTGTGCTGTGCAGTCCAGGCCATAGCAGGTACTGGAGATTGCGAGCAGGCATTGCAGTTGGAGCTGCTGTTGTTGCTGTGCTCGAGAATTGATGATGTATTACAGGTGCCAGCCGTGGTCTTTGACATAAGTGAAAGGAATAATGTTGCTGCCGCAATGATTTTGTTGGGTGACCTGATATGGGAGAGTAAGGGTTCTATAATTGCTGTTGAAAGCTCTTGTAGTTTTGGCTATTGCAATCAATAGGAGCTGTAGAGAGTATGTCAGCTGTGCTGCTGCATTGGCAGAATTGGACACTTGCAGTATAAATGGCAGGGAGCTAAGCTACAGCAGTGAACACTGCGAAAATGCAGTGAGAATGGTGAGCCAGTGAGCACACTTCCAGTTGACGGATTTTGGAACCGAAAGTGGGTACCATAATGTTTCACTGAATCATGAAGGGGGTATGAGTCGAATGGAAGATTTGGAGGCCGGATATGGGAGCTACGAGTCGCGCTTTTGGGTACGTTTTCGCAAGAACAAGGAATTGGTTTAGATGATATTTTGTGAATGAGTGAATTGCAGAGTAATGGAGTTGAGCTGCTGGGAGTGTGCACTTGCCTAGTGATGTCTTTCAATGGTTCAAGTGATCGGAGAAATTTTCCGACGACCGGAATCCGGCGCCGGCGACCAAGTTCCGGCGAACTTCCGGCACTTATCCCAGTTTTCCGGTGACATGTTCTGGGGCATATTTACTACATGGGTTTCTCTTGTGTGGGCTTGGTGAACACATTGGATGTGGGCTTTTGAGTTATGACCTATTTTTGGAAAGCAAAGGGCTATAAAAAAGAGAGAGTTTCTACAACTTAAGAGATCACGTAATTTCTATTCTACTGGGAGTTTTTGCAGAGAGCTGAAACTAGGGTTTGCTATTCTTTTATTTTCATCTTCATTATTTCATTTATTATATTTGATTATGAACTCCAATATTATGAGTAACTAAAACTCTCTTTGATTAAGGGCGATTTCGAAGCCCGAAATATGAATTTATATTTGATATGAAATAACTTGTTCACTTGCATTCATTTATGTTATTGATTGATTTTCTACTATTCTAATATTGTCTATGGATTATTTGTTAAGGGTTTAAGTTCGAAATTGAATCATTAATTCTTAATCTATTTGCTAGTTTAGATTTTCTTCGACCCGTAATTGTCTAGAGAAGATAAACACAAGTAGCAATATGTGGGTATTGATGATGGGACTTTGTTAAGTGTCCATATGTAGAAATCAACACTAGTAGGTGATTCATGCTATTGAGTTCATCACTAGGAGCAACCTTATCTCACATATCTTAGAGCATTTGTTTAAGTCACACCTAGTAAGCGTACCTCTAGGAAACTTGGCAAGTAGGAACCGGTAGTCGAGCGCTTCCGTATCCGGTGAGCTAGGAGATAGTAACGGAATAGTTGAGTGTACTAATTATTCTAGGGTTGTTAGTAACATGATAATGCAACGAACTTGGCTATATATCAATTTGGTTTGAATTTCATGGTCTAGAATGAACCTTTAATCACTTTCATCTCATATTTGAATACATTTTTACAATTTTCAGATTTTCTACAACACAATTATCTTTGCTAAGAGTATTTGCATAACAACTTAGACTTCATTCCTCCCTTGGGACGATCATGCTTACATTATACTACTTGCTAGTGTAAAAAGTAGAGAAATATTATTTTGCGAGATTCGACGCCTCGTCACGATCATTCGCAGAACCAGAAACATTTTTAATACATGAAAATTTAAAGAATATTCTTCTCTAATTTCATCATTCTTGTTCACCACTATTATCTTCACCAGCATCATCTTTTTCAGTTTGAGTTTCTTCATCACCAGCGATTGTTTCATGAGGAGGATTTTGTTCTTCATGAGGAGGATTTTGTTCTTCTGCTTCATTAAGAGGGTTTCCTTCATCCTCATGTGGATTTTGTTCGTCTTCAGAAAAATCTTCTTCATTACTTGAATAATTCAGATCTTCATCTATGGGATGAGGAACTTCATTATCATCTATCTCCAAGGGTTTGATCTTCATAGGAGGTAAAGAATGGGAGAATAGAATATTATTTATGAAAACCTCAGCGCCTAAATGAGCTTTGCGGAGGCAATTCTTTTCCCGGTTTCTAATTTCTATATCTTTGAAATATTCAAGATAGTCAAATCTTCTCAATGCCCTGTTGTGAGAGTTGGAAAGCGCGGTATTCTTTTTGCGAAGTTTGGCTAACCTCATAGATAGATCAGAAATTGAAGATTGAAGATGCTTCTCAGATTCTGCGAGAGAAAAATTGCATATTAGAGGGAATTTTCGCGACAAATAAGATGAGAAAATACAATGATGTAATTTGTAGTAGCAGGATTTCCCACACTACACCCCTATTAAGATCCTATAGAAATCTAAGTGAAACTAGTTGAAGATTGAAGAATTAAACGACACTTTTATTATTTAGATCTCAGAAATGTTTACAAAAAATATTCAAACTCAGAATTACAACTTTCTTTTCTGGAGTTTCTCTCTCCTCAAGATTTTCTCAACTCTAAAAAATACATCCCCCCTTTCTGGACTTACTTGAACCCTTTATATAGGAAATTACATAGTGGGTGACAGCTAAGTTTTCCCCTTCTTTCGGATCTATTTAGCGATCTCATCGTGGTATTTGCAATGTTAATATTCGCCAACTTTTTTAATCCTCGTGAAACAACACTCTCCTAACATGTCTCTTCAATCGTCAGCTATTATGAAGCTTCCCTGTGACGCTCGCCAAATGTTGCTGAAGAATCCTTACGACACTCTCGTGAACAATGTCATTTATACTTATAGGAATATTTGAACTTCTCGTGAAAGCGTTGTTCTTACCACGAGAATATCGTTGTGGCGATATTCTGGTACTACATCTTGCCTCTTCTCATGTCTTTTCTGCGAAGAAGAGAAGATCGTGAGAATAAATTGCCGTAATCTCCTATCTTTTCACCTCCATCTTTATTCTGACACGTCTCTAAACCTTTCACCAGCTATCTTCATATAATTTTATCATCCATATATTTTCGACACGTCATCTTAAACCGCTGTAATTTGACCATTCACGTCCTTTTATTGTATTAACTATATTTATTTTCTCGAGAAACTTCTTCTGCTATAAATACCTTCTCTCATTCTTCTCTTTTTCTTTCTTCTCATTATCTTTCCTTCTTCTTCTCTGCAAATTTCATTGCTTTCCCGCAAATCGCGCATCTACTATCTTTCGCCATTTTTTCAATCTCCTTTCATTCCCATTCTCTCAAAATGGTTGTTGCTGGTGCTAAAAATCTTATTGCTTTCAATTTGATGCAAGAAAAACTTAAAAATCAAGGATTTGACTTATCTTTAATCCCAGATTAAAGTCCCAAATCTGTTCTTTCTCTTGAATTATTTTCTAACTTCCAGTGTTCTCGTGAAAAAATTATAGTTTCGTTAGGCCAACTTGAAGCTGGTCTTCCACTTCCTCTCTACAACCCTGAACTTCCACTCTTTTACCAAATAATTTCTGATAAGAGATTTTCACGAGCGGTGTATCAACTTGGCGGGGATTGTATTAGATTATTACTGGAATATGCCTCTCGTGGTCTTGGCAAAGGATCCCAATATTCCGAAGAATATAAAAGTCTTAAATATAAACATATTCCGATTATCCCTGCAAAGTATACTATAGATAACTTCTTTCGAAATTACCAGTTACTCCCCATGGTAAGGGATAGTACCTGTTGGGGTGTCCGTTTGCATAAAAAGAAGGTCGCTGCTGAAAATGCTCTTATGCAAGACATTGATTTTCATACCAATACAAATGATGGCCCTCGTCATTCTAATGACGATAAGTGATTTATTTTCCCTTATGCCTTAAAGGTCCTTATATATCCGGTTCTCTCCAACTTCCTGCGAATCTCTCTCACTATGAACCATGGACTTTCAACTGGCCTGATAGGTCTTCCGATGTATATTCTCTCATCTTCTTATGCTATTATTATTTATTCCTTCACACTCTCGCTAACTTTTCCGTTATCTTGCAGGTTGCCAAAATGAAGCTTAATTACCAGAAATATAGGAAACCCAGCACTCTTCTAGCTCTTAGATCTTTCACAGATGAAGTAAGAAATATTCCTTTATTAATTAACAATATATTGTTGCCCCTATTTCTTATCTTTATCTGTGTTTGTAGGTAATTGAAGAATTACCACCTTTAGAGCCAAAACCTAAGGAGAAACCTTCAACTAATCGTAGAGGGAAATCTACTGTTTCAAGTAAAGGAAGATGATCTGCCCCTCGTGATAAAGAACCCAGCGATCCTCCTTTGAAGAAGAATAAAACTCAGCATTATTCTTCTCAACATACCCAATTGGATTCAATCGTTAGTAATAAATCTAATGATGAATTTATCGAAGAATTTGACGATATTAGAGAAGTTCCTTCTGTGAAAAATTATTCTTCCTCTGATTCTTCCATGGCCCAACTGTCCATGCTTTTTGGCGATTCTTCTCGTGGAACTGCGAATGAGTATGGTGATGAGACTCTTAATGGGCTAGCTCAAGCGCTCGTCAAAGTGTGCGATGCTCCAATCTTATCTGATAATAATTCTCTTCGTGGAATTTCTGGAACTCTAACTCCAAGCTTCTTAAATGCACTTGGTATTCTCGTATGTTTTCTTAATTGTTTCTTAACTCGCCAGATTTCTCTCGTCAAATTTTTTGTACTTATAAAACTCTGTTGCAGGTTGGGAGAGCTTCTTTTGCTGCTGCTTCTGATTTAGATAACAAATGTGCTTCATTTAAGAAAAAGGTTGTTAACCTTCGCCAAGATAAAGAGAAACTAGAAGATGAAATTCCTGAGCTTCGCGAGAAAAATAAACTGTTGGAAACTGAAGCTTCAGTTGATAAACAGAAGATTTTGGATCTTAACAATGCCAACAAACAACTTTATGGTATGATTTACTTTTTCTTTCTTTTAGATTTTTTATTTTTCTTTTATATAGCTTATCCAAGTAATCATTTTTGCAGATGTTTATGGTCTAACTGACGAAGCTACGTTCCTTCAAACCTTTCCCGAACCTGTAGATGATAATACTCTTCTTGCTCTCCTTAATAACTCCTTAAGTAATTTTGCTGACGAACAAATTAAATCCCTCTCTATAGAGGAACTTAAATTTAAGTTTAATCTCCTGACCATTGAACACAGACACAATTTAGGATTATCTAATAAATTTAAGCGTCTTTATCATGAATCAAAAGAAGTGATCAATGGATTAAGAAGTAGAAATAGTGATCTTGTTGACGAGAAAGATCAAGCAATTAGAAATGGCAGCGAAACTCTAGCAGATTTCCATAAAATTCTTCTCGAAGTTCAAATGGAAAGAGATAAACTCTTCTGCGAAAATAAAGATCTTCTTGCAAGAGAAACTCAAGTTCGTTCTCGCCTTCTTATTACTAGCGATGATGAGTTTTCTTGGGCAGTACAGGTTCTTGATAATGTTAGGAATAATTTAGGTATAGATGCTAGTCTTCATGCTGATCAATCGGCCTTAATTAGGGACTTGATTTCTGAGAAAAAAGGTTGTTAACCACTCTATTTTATTAACTTTTTATTTATTTATTTATTTATTATTCTTTCTTATAACTTCCATCTTAACGGTGCCTTATTCTCACAGATTCTGAAGATAGATGCCATGTAAGGATGAGAGAACTAGAAGATATTAATCACCAACTCGCGAACGATCTTACTGCTCGCAACAATAAATATTCGCGATTGAAAGCTCAATTTGAGATTACTTCTGCAAATTTTAATAGAACCCTCCTCATCACTCGTAATGATACCACTAAGCAGGTTTGTGATGACCATGGAATTCCTCATTCTTTGTATCCTGATCTTGCAAAGGCAATACCATCAATAATTCCAGATCTTGGTGTCTCTGATTATGATGAAGATCTTGACGAAAGTGAAGAAGAGAATAATGACGAAGAAACAAATTCTGGCGATGATGAAGAACCCATCAAAGATAATGAAGAAGAGAAATCTGGTGAAAAAGAAGAATCTGATAAAGATAACAATGTTGATAAGTGAAACAATGTATCTGTCTGACTTCTTTCTTTTATGTAATCAATCGCGAGTTTCTTCAATTTGCTGCAACTTTCTTCAATTTAATGTGTAAATTTCTTTGACCCTTTATCTGTATGAATGAAAGAACAACCTCTTTTTTGCAAATATAACTTGGTCAATATAGTTTGCATCTACTAATTATCCGCACTTTAATATCCATATAAATTTCTCATATGGTGATGAATAATAATCTTTACCATTCTATTCATTCCCATACTTGCCTCTATTATTCATCTGCAATATGAGAAAGTTAATAACGAATATTTTGGCGAATTTCATAATTTCTGCGATATTGTCGCAAACCTTGATATTTTTGCGATCTTATGGTCTTATCATGCCTTCCTACTTAAAGGTCTTACTTTTCCATAGTATTCTCTCCGCGACAAGATCGCAGGACGTCTTTACACTTTCATGTATTGACCCATTGATCTTGTCTTATCTGCATTTCTTTATTGTATTGCGAAAATATGACGAGCCTAAGTTTTCTCGCGAAAACAAAGCCTCGTGATATTGCCGTCTTGCGATGAAATCGCAGGACGTCTTCACATTTGCATGTAAAAACCCCTTGACCTTATCTTAACTTTTTTCTCTTATGGCTTTTTGCCTCTGTATAATTTATGCGACAATATGACAGGCCTAAATGATCTTGCGATCTTAGAGCCCCATGACATTGCCGTCTTAAGACACTTATCAGATCCCTAATGGAGGGTGCCGCCCTTATCTTCCCCCTGGTTGCCCCTTCAAGGAGGGCACATCGGCCATACAAGACTAGCTCCTCCCATCCAGATTTACCAACAACCAGTTGTTTTCGCAGCCTCTTGTCCTTTATGCCTATATGGCTTATAGTTACAAGACTGCACCCTAGGTGGGGTTTTCTTTAGGCCAAGTGCATTGTAGCCAAGACTTACCAAAGATGTCCATGGTAGGTTCGTCCGTCCCGGGCATCCTTGGCTAAACTGTGTACCTCGGCTCCTTGATCATACTTTGCACTTCTTGGAAGAGATTCTCAGTCGTCCAACCAGGGTATAACCTTATAAAGCTGGAAATCCAAGATCTCTCTCCCGGATAGGTTTTCTTTAACCCCTACATCTGTATGACTCAGGTTCCAGTAGCGGTATAACCTTATCCATGAATCATATAAAGAGATACCCCCTTTATGACGTGCTTGTAGGTCTTACATTTGCCTCTTACGAAATTGTATTCGCGAACTAAGGTGCACGCCATAAAGGTTTGTCCCGTTCTCTTAATCTCTGCGAAATTATATTCGCGTTTCTAAAAATTTCTTGCGAGCTTCAAATCTCAATAATTTCTTTTCTTTTTCTTTTTTCAACTTTTCAATTTCATTTTCTTCACTCAAACAGAAAAAACAACTTTACCTTTCCACTTCTAGCGATCTGCTCGTCATATTTCATCTTTCTATCACTTCATTCTTCTCATCTTCCTTATCATCTGTTCTTTTACTTAGTGTTTTCCCGCAGGTTGCTTGTCATTTCCTCCTTTTATGCTTTTTATACCTGTACCTTTGTTGCGTTTTATAATTTGCTTGATATCTGCGAGGGACTCGTTAGTTACTTCTTCATGTTTTTCTATTGAATCAACCATTAATTTGTCACTTCTCTGTTGTTGCTTAATTCTGTATTTCCAATTGTTGTTCTTCCCTGCTCTTTCCTCACAAGACTTGATATCTATCTCATAACATTTCTTACTTTCTCCCCAATCTCCTTTAATTAGTCCAACACCATTTGGATGAGGGAATTTAATGCACTGATGAAAGGTAGATGCAACACCCAATATCCTGTGTAACCAAGGTCGACCAATCAAGGCGTTATATGGTGATTCAATATCGACAACACAGAATAAAATCTTGGAAGTCATTCCTCTTAACGGAATTCTCATTGTGATCTCCCCTTTAGGCTTGTTGGCAGTTCCATTAAAACCATAGATTTTGTATGTTGATGGTATCAAATCTTCATCTTTCCCACCCATGGTTCTGTAGGTGTGGTAGAACAGGATATCTATGGAACTACCAGTATCAATTAGGATTCTATCAATGGCCCAAGACTCTTCCATTTAGTTATTGTTTTCTTTACTTTCTTCTTCTTCTTTTGCTTGTTCTGGTTTTATTTCCAACCTTACCACAAATGGGTTATCATGCAGCTCGCGAGGCTCTGGTACTTCTTGTGATGTAAAAGAAAGGACTTGTTTCTGCCACTCTTCTAATGGCGAGATTCTCGCTATATTTATTATTTCTTTTCCATCCATATCTCTGGCGAAGACTCTACTTAAGACATTATCATGGAAATCTTCGATGGTTCTGAAAGAATGCACAATAGAATTACAAAATAAATTCTTTGCTTTAGTTCCAACCTCTATAACAAAAGTTTCTGCTCCTTTTACATTAGTCATTCTGCGATCGTCTGGTGGTGGAGGCAATTGTTGCGATTGTTGATGCCCTTTTAGAAAATGATTGAGCTTCCCCTGATCGATCATTCTTAAGATTATTCTTTTTACATTTCTGCAATTATTTATCGAATGCCCATGAAAATGATGATAAGGATAAAATTCTTGATTACGAGTGTTAGGATGTGGTTCCTTCCCCATGTTCCATGGCGAGGGTATATTTTCCATTAAAATGATAGCTTCCCAGATTTTTTCTACACTAGCATTCAAGGGTGGCATCTTAATCTCTTCCCATATGGTTCTCATACTCCCCTGATTTCTGAAATTATTTTGCTTTTGTCCACCATAAGTTTCTTGGGGTTGGTCAAGCCTTTGGATTTGACTATTTCCTCCACGATTGTAATAATTCTTCTCTCTTTCAAATTCTTCTTGATCACGACTTCCCATAGCCACTAGCTTTTGTTTGTCATTATTCGCCACTTTCTCTGCTTGAACTTGCGAGGTGCTCGCCACGTTATTAATCATTTTGGGAAGCAAACTTCCATTAGCCACTACAAAACTGGTGTTTGCAATTGGGTATGACTCCATTTCGTTTTGTTTTTCTTCCAAAGCAATGTACTCTTCTTGTAGTTCTCTTAGTTCAGTCATTGTGATGGTGTTTTTGATTCTGAAAATTTGTATGTAGAGCAAATTGGTCGCAAACATTGCATTAATGAAGGATAAAATAAGATATCTCTCATCTACTCTTCCCGCCATCTCACTACACATTGTCTTCCATCTTATAGTTAGATGTTTTAGACTCTCGCCAATTCTCTGTTTTAATCCAAACACATCTTCGATACCTGGTCGTGAAGAGTTTTTGCTTATGTATGCACCCAAAAATGTAGCTTGTAAGTGATCAAAAGAAGTAATAGTATTTTTCGGCAATCCCTCAAACCATTTTAGCGCCTCGCCAGTCAAACTGGATGCAAAGTACTTGCATAAAACAACATCATGATTCTCCCACTGCAGCATAAAACTAACATAAGCTTTAACATGTTGAATAGCACAAGTAGTCCCGTCGAAAATACTATCTAGTGCTGGCAAATTGCATTTTGGAGGAATTCCTCTAAGTTGTACTTCCTGTGTAAAGGGAGTTCTAGCTGCTTCTTCGATTGCTTCATCAAGTTGCCTTCTTCCACCTTCTCTTCTATTATTTATCATTCCTCTCATTTCTGCTAATTCCCTCAAAATTTGCTCATTTGCAGTTGGGCTTTGTTCTATTGGCCTTTTTAACGCACTTTCTCTTCTCCTGCGATTTTCCTCTTCATTTCTATCTAAAATTCGCAGTTGATTTTGTCTCCTAATTTCTTCTCCACCAACTTCTTCATTTCTCACCAATTCTCTTTGTTGTCTTTCTATCCTTCTCTGTATTCTGTCATACTCTTCCCGAATATTGCCATTTTCACGATTTTGTGTACGTCTTCTTTCTCGATTATCATGATTGTTTTGCCTTATTGCCTCTTGAAACTCTTGTTCTTCCATTTCTGCCCTCAGCCTTTCTCTCTCGCAAGCTAGGCATGTCTGTTCAGCATAATGTCTCTCTATTTCATTCTCAATAATTCTTTGATTTCTGATGTGCTCGCGTCCATGTAATATTCTTCTACCTTCTTCGTGATTTTCTTCACCATCTTGATTACCTTCATTTCTTTGATTTTCAATATTTCGTCTTCCATTTAAAGTTTCCCCATGTGGATCGTTATAATCATTATTTACTCTCTCTTCTCCCTGGCATTGCCCTCTATTTGGATTTTGCGTTTCTTCTTGTACATTTTCTCCATCATTTCTTATGAGGGAATTTCGCCTTGGTATTTCTCTAAGTGATCTTGAACTTGATCTAGTTGTACTTCTTGATCTTCTTCTTTGTAACCTTAAGTTCTCCATTCTCAACTCATGATTTTGTCTTGTTAAATTTGCACGTTCCACCGCCTCTAACCTTCTTTCTTCCTGTATTCTTTGCCCTAATTCCTCTGCTGTTTCATCTTCATCTTGATGAATCGACCCTTCCTCTACCTCCTGATTTCTTCCTACTCCATTTTCTTCTCTTAATTGTCGATTTGTTTCTTCTCCCATTGAATCTGATCTCCATGTATGCACGCTTACTCTATCATAATCCACTCTTCCATTTTGTACCGATGTTGATTGGTTTGGTTGTTGAATTGAATTTTCCCTTTCATTCCTTGTTCTATTCCTCCTAGTTCTCATCCTTGAAGATTCTCTTAATACACTTGTTTCTTCACCTGCAAGTCTTTTACTTCTTCTCACTATTGTTGGTGGTTCTGATGTATTTCTTCTCCTTCTTCCAGCCATTTCTTCAATTTCTCCAAATCTTCAAATTGTAATTAGAGATTTTGGATCTTGAATCCCCTTAGTCGGCGCCAAAATGTAGTAGCAGGATTTCCCACACTACACCCCTATTAAGATCCTATAGAAATCTTAGTGAAACTAGTTGAAGATTGAAGAATTAAACGACACTTTTATTATTTAGATCTCAGAAATGTTTACAGAAAATATTCAAACTCAGAATTACAACTTTCTTTTCTGGAGTTTCTCTCTCCTCAAGATTTTCTCAACTTTAAAAAATACATCCCCCCTTTCTGGACTTACTTGAACCCTTTATATAGAAAATTACATAGTGGGTGACAGCTAAGTTTTCCCCTTCTTTCGGATCTATTTAGCGATCTCATCGTGGTATTTGCAATGTTAATGTTTGCCAACTTTTTTAATCCTCGTGAAACAACACTCTCATAACATGTCTCTTCAATCGTCAGCTATTATGAAGCTTCCCTGTGACGCTCGCCAAATGTTGCTGAAGAATCCTTACGACACTCTCGTGAACAATGTCATTTATACTTATAGGAATATTTGACCTTCTCGTGAAAGCGTTGTTCTTACCACGAGAATATCGTTGTGGCGATATTCTGGTACTACATAATTAATAGATGAGGCAGTCAAAACGACTACCTTCCTTTTGTGAAGATAAAGTGTGAATTATATTAAAGAAGCAACTCTTCCATTGGTCCATGGCGTCATCAAAATTATCCCCAACTTTACCTTTTAAACGAGATTTTATACTTTTTTCACAATTGCGAAGATAAGCATTTTCTTCCTTCAGTCGAGTACAATCATCTTTGAGATTGTTGACTTTTACACTTAGAGCTAATCTTCCCTTTATAAGCTTCTCTTGTTCAGCAGTAGATGATTCAGTTTTCTTTCTAAGTTCATCTTTTAGTGTGCGAAGGGATTGCTCTTGGTCCTTACACAACTTTTGAAGATTGTCTAATTGCTGCGAATAAGTCTTTGTTGTATCCACAAAACTACGTTTCTCTTGGGATAAAACTCTGTTTTCATCTGATAAAGATTCCACCCTCAAGTTAATCTGATTTAGCGAATATAAAAGTTGGGTGGCTTCATTACTTAGACGATCTCGTTCATGAATTAGTTGATCTTGTTCATGAATTAGTCGATTGTTCGCATTCTTAAGATTATTTATCTCGTCAATTGAATATGTATGAAGAACATTCAAATTATCAAATTGATTCTTCCAAGATTCTTTCCCAATGCGGGCCTCATCAGCTATTGTTTCCCACTCAAGTATCTTCATTAATTGGTTATGTTTTGAAGCTAAATATGCATCAACAAATAAATAAAGGAAAATTGAGTATATAAAAAGCAAATATTTACAGAGGCAAAAGCAAAGGCAAGAAAGTTATACCTTTTAGATCATCATTTCTGCTGCGAAGAATTTCACAGTCTAATTCAGAATTATGAAGCTTATGATCGAGAAGTTCACACTCCAAAGTTTTTGCTTGAAGTTTCTTCTTCAAAGTTTTAACCTCATCTTATAAGGCAGTTAACGAAGATGAAGAACCGCAAGACCCAAGATGCTTGCTTAGAATCATATAAACATCCTGTCTCGCAGGATCTGAAGAAGATTTCATAGCATCCATCCAAAACTTTAGATAATATTTGAAAAGAAGCTTCAACCCCTGTTGATATTTCTTGGGAAGAAGGAAGAGAAGTAGAGGAAAAAGTTTTGGCGATAGTAAGAATGGAAGAAGGAATTTGATTGGTCGCAGTTACAGTTTCATTTACCGCAACATCATCCACCGCAGCTTCCTTAACTGCAGCTTCGTTTACCACAGTTTCATTATTTACAACTTCATTCACCGCAGCCTCATTAATCGTCATGTCATTTACTATAGTCTCATTCACCGCAGCCTCATTAACCGTCATGTCATTTACTATAGTCTCATTCACCGCAGTTTCATTCGTCACAGATTTATTTCCAACTATCGTAGACTCATCCATCGCAGTTTTTAAAATGTTGGGATTATCAGAGATATGAATATTAGTATCAATAACTTTATTAGAAGTCGATGAAGAAGTAATATGGGTATTGAAATTCACGCAAGGAGAAGAAGAAGATTTATCTTGCGACGGAACAGGTTTTGCAGGTAAAAATTCAAGAATATCTACTTCATCTGAAAGAGCTTTAACTTGACGAAAACACTTAAGAGGTTTAGGAATATTCTCTTCATTCTGCGAATAATAATGTAGGTAAGAAACAGAGGAAACAATATTTTTATTTCAAAGGAATAGGTGTTTCTTACTACCTTATCATCCTCAGATCTTTTCGTCTTCCCAACGCGCCTTTTCAGAGAACCCTTAGGGTTAGGATTTTTGATAGTAATTTTAATTTGAGAAGTGGTGTTACTGAAAAAGATGATAAAATATAGGGATTATGAAGAAAAGTGAGCGATAAAGATAACATAACGTGAATAAAATAAGATGGAAGATAAGAACATACCTTTGAGTCTCCATTAGAGCAGCAACAGAAAGAATAACAAGAAAGAAAAAGTTGCAGACAAAAAAGATTTTGAAGAAGAAAGAGAAGGTGAGAAGAAGGAAATAGTCTCGAGTGGAACATCTATTTATAGATGAAGGATGGGTAACTGGGTTAATCGGTAAAGATTGATGTGTGTCAGCAGTAAGAGCGTAAAGTAGGGAACTTTGTCGGGTAAAAGATAAGGAGTTGCGGCGAATCAAGAAGTTTAAATTCTCATGATCTTTATCTTCTTCGCAGAAAAGATATGAGAAGAGGCAAGATGTAGGATCAGAATATTGTCACAACAATATTCCTGAGAAATAAACGACTACTCTGCGATACATCAGTAATATTCTGCGACACATCCAAAGATGACTTAAACAATGACGTAATGACTGAAAACTACAGAAACACGAAGAAAGTGTGACATGTCTGCGATATATCAATAAAACCTGCGAAAGTTAGAGGCGGTGCTAACTGCGATTTATCGCAAGAACTCAGATCCGAAATTGAAGGGAATCTTACCTGTAAATGAGCTGTCATGAGCTATAATCCATTATGTAAATACCTATATAAAGGAGATGAATAGTTCCAGAGAGGGGATGAAATTTTTGAGTGTTAGAAAAGTTTTTAGGAGAGAAAATCTTTATCAAGTGTTTTGTGTTCTTGATTTCTGTAATTCCTTAAGATCAAATTAATAAAAAGTGTTCTTAATCTTCAAATTATGTCATAGATATTGGTAAGTTCTTGAATAGGGTGTAGTGTGGGAATTCCTGCAACTACATTGTTCTTTATGCCTATATGACTTATAGTTACAAGATTGCACCCTAATAGGGTTTTCTTCGGGCTGAACACATCGTAAGCCAAGACTTTCCATGGATGGCCAGGGTAGGTTCATCCATCCCAGGCACCCACAGCTCAACCGTGTACCTCGGCGCCTTGATCATACTTTGCATTCCTTAGGAGAAACTCTCGAGCGCCCAACCAGGGTATAACTTTATATAGTTGAGGATCCAAGTTATTTCTCCCGGATGGATTTTCTATAATCCCATATTCTCCATAACTAGGTTCCAGCAGCAGTATAGCCTTTCCCATAGCCATGCAAACAGATACCCCCCTTATGACGCACTTTAAGGACATTGCCTCTTACGGAATAGAATCCGCGAACTAGGGTGTATGCCATAAAGGTTCGTCCCATTCTTATATGATTTTAGGTGATTTGCGCCCGTCTTATGCATTTGCATTAAAATTCTTAATTGTCTCGCATTTTTTTGCGATATTTCGTTTTGTATTTTACCAAAATTTGTTCTTATTCTTGCGAAACATCTCTTTTCTTCTCTCGCAATTGCTTGCGCTTAATCAAATCATTCTACTCTTTCAAACTTTTATTGATAATATTTTATTAGATATTGTCTATTCCATGGTCTACCAAGTTTTTGACCCATATCTCTTCCTTCTGGATCCATTAGTTTGTATGCACCAGTTCCAACAATTTCTTTGATGATATATGGCCCATCCCATTTTTTCACTAATTTTCCTCCATTTTCTCGCTGATATTCTGGTGTTTCCCGTAAGACTAGATCTCCAACTTGGAATTCACGTTTCTTTACTCGCTTATTATATTCGCGAGCTAATCTGTGATGGTAGTTCTTCATATGTTGTAATATTTTTTCTCTCTTCTCTTCTACTTCATCAAGTTTGTCTTGAATCATACTGGCACTAAGATTCTTTTCCCAAGCTTCTCTTTTTGTTGTTGGAATAGCAACTTATGTTGGTAATACTGCCTCAACTCCATATGTTAAACAAAAAGGTGATACCCCAGTTGCTTCTCTTCGTGTTGTATTATAAGCCCAAACTGCATTATGGACTTGTTGACACCATGTTCTATGATGCCCTTCTAATTTCTTCTTGGGAATATCTGCGATTGTTTTGTTAGTTGCCTCAGCTTGACCATTAGATTGTGGGTATAAAGGAGTCGATTTTCCGCACTTTATCTTGAATGCATTAAGCAACATCTCTATAGTTTATCCTTTAAATTGCTTCCCATTATCTGATACCAACTGTGCAGGAATTCCGAATCTTCAAATGATATTTTCAAATATAAATGTAAAAATATCCTTATCACGAATATGCTGCACTGCTTTGACTTCTGCCCATTTTGTGAAGTAATCTGTTGCGACAATTAAATATCTCTTTTGCCCTGTTCCTGGTACAAACGGCCCCACAATATCTAAACCCCACTTTCCAAATGGCCAAACATTTGTTGAAGATGTTAATGTTTCTCCGGGTGCATGTATTCTTTTTGCAAATCGCTGGCATTCCTCACAACGTCTTGATAAACTCTTCGCATCTTCATGCATATATGGCCAATAATAACCTTGCATTTTAGTTTTGTATGCTAAAGATCTTCCACCGCTGTGATTACCAGCATCCCCGCTATGTAACATTTTTAATATTTGCTTTCCTTCCTCTTGCGTCAAACATCTAAGGGAAGGCCCATTTAAAGATTTTCGATACAATATCCCATCTCTTAATTCATAATTTATTGCTCTACTTTTTAATTTGTGTGCTTCTAATCTGTTTCTTGGTACTTCTCCTCTTGTTAAATATGCGTGAATTTCCGTAAGCCAATCTGCGATGGTTCTTCTTGATTTTTTGCCATTATTTTCTATTATCATTGCCTCAGCTTCCTCCTCTTCTTATTTATTAATTGAAGGTGCTATAAGTGTTTGTATTTTTATATTTCTCGCAGTCGGATCTACCATCATACTTGATATAAACGCAAAAGCATCTGCAAGCCTATTATCTTTTCTTGAAATATGCCTCCATTTGAGTTTAGGAATTTTCGCAGATAATTCTTCAACAAGTTTCTTATATTTTTTTAAAGATATATCATTAGTTGCATATTCCCCTTCAATTTGGCGAATAATCAATTGTGAATCACTTGTAATTCTTGCATTCTCCACCTTCTTCTCTATTGCGAATCTTAGAGCATGTATTACAACTTCATATTCTGTTTCATTATTAGTAGATTCAAATTCTAGTCGGAATGCAAATGCCATTTTTGCACCTTCTAGTGAAATAAAAACAACTCCCACTCCATTTCTTTCTCCGTTGGATGATCCATCTACTAATATTTCCCACCTATTTGGTTCTGTTAAAAGATCTCTAGGATCCCCATACTCTTCCTCTATATCCATCATGTCTTCTACAGCTTCATCATCTTCCAAAGGAAATTCTGCGAGAAAATCTGCGACAATTTGAGATTTTGGCGAGGATAAAATTGCGTATTGGATCTCAAAATGCCCCACTTGTGCGTTCCATCTTTCAACCCTGCCTGATCTTTTTGAATTTTTCATTCTTGACTCAATTGGTACTTTTGTTAGTACTTTTATTTTATGCGCTTGGAAATATATGCGAAGCTTAGATTTGCATAAACTAACGCCAAAATTAGCTTTTCAATCTTTGAATAGTTTTTCTCCATGACATTAAACGTTTTACTGATGTAGTAGATTGGTTTTTCAATTCCTGCGTCATTTCGCAAAAGTACTGCGCTTAAAGCATGTGGTGTTGTCGCAAGGTACATCAACAATTCTTCTCTTGGTTCAGCCTTCTGTAAAATGGATATATTCATCAAATATTCTTTAATCCCTTGAAAAGCTTTCTCACATTCATCTGTCCATTTAAACTTTGTTCCTTACTTTAGTATGTTGAAGAAATGTTTGCACTTATCTGATGATCGCGAAATAAATCTTCCTAATGAGGCTAGAAGTCCATTTAGTTTTTGCACATCTTTTATTGTCGCTGGAGTTGGGATATCTCGAACTGCTTGCACCTTATTGGGATCAACTTGTATTCCTTCTTTTGATACAATATATCCCAAGAATTTCCTAGATGATACTCCAAAAGTACATTTCTCAGGGTTTACTTTGATATTAAAAAGCCGCATCTGATCAAAAATTTCCCTCAAGTCCTGCACATGAATTTTATCTTCTTTGCTTTTTACCAACATATCATCCACATATACCTCTAAAGTTTTATGTAACCATGTGGCGAACACCTTTTCCACCATTCTTTGGTATGTTGCTCCTGCATTCCGCAGCCCAAAAGGAATCTTTGTGTAGCATTATAACCCCTCTAGGAGTAAAGAACGCAGTATGTTCTTGATATTCTTCCGCAAGTGGGATTTGAGTATAGACCTTGTATCCATCTAACGAAGATATTCGATCATTTCCTGCGGCATATTCCACCAGCTGCGGGATATCTGGCAAGGGAAAACTATCTTTGGGATATGTTATATTTAGATCAGTAAAATCGATGCAAATTCTTATTCCCTTATTTTTCTTGGGAACTACTACCATATTGGCGATCCATTCTGGATATTTTTGCTTGCCTTATAATCCCCGCGTCAAGCATCTTCTGCAATTCTTCTTCTATCTTGGCATGATAAGTGGTCGCAATCTTTCTTATTCTTTGTTTGAATGGTCTCACATTTTTATTAATCTCCAATCTATGGCATGCGACAGATGGATCTATTCCAGGAATTTCATCCATATTCCACGCAAAAATGTCGTTGTATTCTCGCAGAAGGTTTACAGTTTGTTCTTCTTCTTCCATACCCATCTTAGTTCCAATTTTCAGCATTTTTTGATCTTCTTTACTTCCAATATTTACTTCTTTTGTTGGCTCTGCTGCGGTGCAAATAGCTTCATGTTCTCCCATTGGTGTTGGCGTTTTTATTACTTCCACTGGTTCATCATTTTCTTGCGATACATCGCCAAATATTCCTTTTCCTTCTTCTGATCTTATCATGTAAATCTTGAATTCTTCTTATTTTGTTTCTTCTTTCCTCATTTTTCTGCGCTGTTTTCTCAATTGAATTTTATTTTCGCAATTTCTCACTTCATTCTGGAAACATAACGCTGCATAATCTACATCTCCTCTAATCTCACCAATTCCGCTAGGCATAGGAAACTTTATGCACTGATGCAGAGTTGATGATTCAGCCTTGATCGCATGTATCCAAGGTCTTCCCAATAGCATGTTATATGGTGATTTCACATCCACCATGCACAAAGTTACATGCGTCTTTATTTCTCCCAGCGGAATTCGCACTACAATTTCACCTTTAGGTTTTGTTAGCGATTTTCCAAATCCATGGATATGATATGTTGGACTAAGCATTTCTTCATCTCTGTATCCTATTTTCTTGAATGCGTGGTAAAATATTATGCCCACAGAACTTCCCGCGTCCACCAAAGTCCTATTCACAGCCCACTCTTCTGTAGATCTTACTGATTTCTCTTTTCTTATTGGTACCACAGACATTGTGACCACCAACGGAGATGTATGACTTAAATTTTCTTTTGGAATTTCTGCTACCGTAAATGTGATTTTCTGCTTTTCCCAATCTTTTAGCGGTAGTGTTTCATCTTCCATTATGATTTTCTTTCCTTCAAAATCTCGCTTGTGTATCCTTCCTCTAATATCTTCATGGAACTTATCTATCATCATCCTTGTTATTACACCACATTCCAACTTCTTTTGATTATCTCTAACTTCAACCATCTTTTCTTCTACCAATTTTCTTGATATTCTTCTAATTCCTGAATAATTTCTTTCTTTTATCTAACTTTTGCTATGTTTTTTAGTCCCTGTTTCTGGGCGCCAAAATATAGTTGCAGGAATTCCCACACTACACCCTACTCAAGAATTTATCAATATTTATGACATAATTTGAAGATTAAAGACACTTTTTATTAATATGATCTTAAGGAATTACAGAAATCAAGAACACAGAATACTTGACAAGATTTTCTCTCTTAAAAACTTTCTTAGCGCTCTAAAATTCATTACCCTCCTCTGGAACTATTCCTCTCCTTTATATAGGGTTTTACATAATGGATTACAGCTCATTACAGATCATTTACAGCTAAGATCCCCTTTAATTTCGGATCTAAGTTCTTGCGATAATTCGCAGCTAGCACCGCCTTTATCTTTCACAGGTTTTGTTGATACATCGCAGAAATATCACACTTTCTTCATATTTCCATCGTTTTCATCCATTACGTCATTGCTTAAGTCATCTTTGGATATTTTCGCAAACTGTCGTTAATAAGTCTTCAACGTCATATCGCAGAACTGTTGTTTATTTCGCAGGAATATTGTTGTGACAATATTCTGATCCTACACCCATTGATTCATGACATCGTCAAATTTATCGTCAACCATACCCTTCAGACGAGATTTCATATTTTCTTCTTTGGTACGAAGATACGAGTTCTCCTCTGCTAATGAGGAATGAGATTTTTCTAATTGGGAGTATTGATCTCGAAGCTTGCTGACCTTTAAACTAAGAGTTAATCTACCCTTGATAAGTTTATCTATCTCAGCGTCAGATGATTCAGTTACTTCCTTAATACTTAAGAGAGCGAAGAGATTGCTCTTGATTATCACATATCCTTTGAAGATTACTCAATTGCTGCGAGGAGATCGCCATCAAGCTTGAAAATCTATGTTTCTCTTGGGATAAAGTTTTATTTTCATCTGACAAAGATTCTATCGCCAAATTAGTCTTGGTTAACAAATATGAGAGACGAGTAACCTCGCTACTTAATAAATTTTGGCTTTGCGATAGTTGATTATTCTCATTAGTGAGATTATCTATTTGATCGATTGAATATGTGTAGAGATTATCTAATCTATTATGCTGGTCCATACAAGAATCTCTTTCAACGCGAGCTTCTTCAGCGATGGATTCAAATTTAAGTCTTTCCATGAAACGAGTCTGGTTTGAAACTAATATATGAACCAAGAATTTAAGAAGGAGACTTGAGTATAGAGAATATGAAAATAAAATAGAAAGACAGAAGGACATAGGCAAGAAAATTATACCTTTCAGCTCGTCATTATTTTTACGAAGATTCTCGCAATCAAGAGAAGAGTTGCGAAGTTTATAATTCAAGGTATCACATTCAGAAGTTTTAGCTTGAAGGCTTCTCTTTAGAGCTTCAACTTCATTTTACAAAGACATCTACGAAGCAGAATAATCAGAGCCAAAGTACTTGAGTAAAGTCTCGCAAGCTCCATATTGAAGAGGGTCAATGGAAGATCTTTTAGCATTGTCTAAAATGTTAGACAAAATTTTAAAAGCAACATCGACTCCTGCAAAGGTTTCATTCGATGAAGGAAGAGATGTAAAGGGTGAAGTAGTAGTGAGGACAAGTTGACGACTTGAGTCATTTGCGATGGTTATATTATCAGGAGGAGTATTTGGAAAAACAACAGTTGAAGGCAATATAAGACTAGAAGGAGTTTCAGTCACAACGATTTTAGGAGCTTGATCAGAAGAGGAAGAGGTATTGACAGCGATATTCTCGCAGATAGAAGTAAGAGGATTTGATTGCGTGGGTATGGGAGAAGTTCTCGCAGATGTTAACGGTGGAAGGATAATCCTCAAGAATTTTAAATTAGCGAGGTCTTTTGGGGGGATTAGCGGATTTCTCGTCATTCTGCGAGTAATAACTTAGATAAGAAACAGAGGCAACAATATTGTTATCAAGAAATAGAATGTGTTTCTTACTACCTTATCACTCGCAGAACTCCTCTTTTTCTTTTTAGCGAGTATTAGGGTTTTGAGTTGTGGACCGGGTGTTAGAGATAGTTCCACTAAAGAGAAAACATAATATGGGAGTTATGAAGAATCAAATAGAGAAGATCGAAGAATATAAGTAAAAATTGGCTCAAATAAATATCATAATCAGAAAACATACCTTGGTGGCTCCATAAGAACAGTAGCAGGAGAATATGAAGAAGAAGAAAAGTTGCAGACGGAAGATGAAATAAACAGATGAAGGAGAAAGAGATTTAAAAGAAGATTAGTTTCGAAATTTGACTCTACCTTTTATAGGCAAAAAAGAATGACCTGTTGAGTAGAGACGTGTTAGTAAAAAGATGAGCTTACAACACGTGTAGACGGTTAAGCTAAATTAACGGAGTCTTGTCGAGAAGAAAATATGGAAAGATAAGTAGTTGCGGCATGTTAGCATTTTAATTCTCATGATCTTCTCTTCTTCGCTGAAAATACATGAGAAGAGGCAAGATATAGGACCATAATATGGCCACAACGATATTCCTGCGATAATTAACAACACTTCTGCGAGGACATCGTGATTACTTCAACAACATTTGACGAGTGTCGCAGAATTGCTTAAGAAATGACATAATGAAGGAACATGTAGAGAGTACATGATGGTCTGTGATGTTTATAAATCTAGCGAGAAGGAAATATGTGATTGTCGTGATGTGATCGCAATGTAAGTCTGAGATAAAAGGAAGACTTAGCTGTCATCCATTAGGTAGCTTCCCTATAAATAGAGACCCCATATGTCCATAAAAGGATGATGTATTTTTGAGAGTTGAAAGAGTCTTGAGGAGAGAGAAACTTCAAGAGAATAGTTGTAATCTTGATTTTTTCCATTTCTGTAAACATTTCTGAAAATTGAATAGTAAAGAATCATTTAAATCTTCAAATTTCTAGTTGATTTCCAGTGAATTTCTATAGACTCTTTACAAGGGTGTAGTGTGGGAATTCCTGCAACTACAACGTCAGCAATCCAGCGACCAAGTTTTTGACCCGAAAATTTCCAGAAGAGATGTTTTCACACATGGGCTTGGTAGACGAATTGTAGATGGGTTTCGTGAAGAGAGTATCCTTTTAGAATTGATGAAGCATATAAATAGAAAATGTCTTTCTCAAAACCTAGGGACATCTCCATTAGGGAGACTTCTACTTTGTATTCTAGGGTTTATACATGGAAACTCTTCTCTTTATCCTTGTTATGAACTCCATTAATATGAGTAGTTAATCTTATTATTGGTTATGGATTAGTTGGATTTTACAAAGCATGATTTCTTGTTTGATATATTAGGTTTATCTCAATATTATCGATTATGATTCACTAAAAACATCGTCATGTACGATTGAATGTTTGTTTTGTCAAGTTGCAAATTAGTAGAACCCACATGCATATCTATTGCTAGATTAGAGTTTATTATACGTAAAAGTGATAAATTTCTGATTGCAAGTATCATAATTATGAATATTGCTTGTAGTGATACATCCTAGTAGTCACAAGTGAATCATAACCTTTGTTAAATCGGATTAGTGCTTTTACACGTTCGATTGCTTTGATTGGCCTAATTTCATAGAACTTATTGCTTCTTTGGAATTAAACTTGATTAGTGCTTTTACATGGTAGGTTGTTCTCTTAGGTAGAATTCATACTCGCATCTTTTAATGTGTTTGTTGATGACAAGAGGAAATTAACGAGATATTCCTGTGATCAAGATATCCAAGGGCCTTTGATAATGAGAAATTGAATATCAATTCTAATTATTATGACAAGAACATGTTTGTGAATGAAAACGAAATCCTTAACCAATGCTTTCACATCTTTGAATTTATTTGTTCACTTTTCTTTATTTGATTTTATATTTGTTTTAGTTACATAAATCATAAAAATCCCCCCTTGCTTTATATAAGAAATCGAAACAAACGACAACCTAGTCCTCTCTGTAGGAATGATCATTTCTGGCCCTTGCTTCATTATATATTTTGTAGTAAGAAAGTGTAATTATTTTTAACGCCTACAACATCGATCAAATTTTGAAGTCGTTGTCGGGGAGGCAGCGGGTTGTTATTTTTGTTTTTGTTTGTTTGTTTGTTTGTTTGTTTTTTTTTTTTTTTTTTTTTTTTAGTTTTTCATATTTATTGGTTCTTAACCTAGTTTTGAAAATCTCATCTCAGGTACCAATTTCTATGGACAGAGCATATTAGAGCAATCAATATGGCTTTTAACCTCAACAACATGCCAACTATCAGCATTATCGGGAGTACAATCAAAACCAATCCTTTGGTTATGGTCAATACTCCACGTACCCTTTTAGTTGTTCTCATACATTCCAACCTTCTTACGGTGGGTATGTAAGTGAGCAACCACAAAGAGGGGATGATACTTGTGCTCTTATTAATATTTATTCTAGTTTGGCAGATGATATGCAACAATTTATGGTCAGCATGGAGTCAGTTTTAAGGCAACCAAGCATGGAACCAGTTTCATTGACCGAATATGCTCATGGTATGTTTGGCCCAATTTCTGATCATAATTATGATCATTCACCCATTCAAAGGAAAGATAATTGGCCTAGCAATACTGAAGTAAGTGATTCTACTTTTTCCTTGTAGAATGAGATTTACAAACAAATGGAACATTATATTCATAATTTGGATGGAGCACTCCAAGAGCTTCAAAAAGGTGTTTCCAACTTAAGAAAGGGCATTGATGAATACACGGAGAAAATGAATAGTTGTGTTGAAAATGACCAACCTTTGGAGATAATTAATGACATTAGTGTAGTTGACTCAACTCTTGATCTTTATAATGATCAAGCACCTATTCAAAAGGTACATTAGTATGATGAAACTAGTGTTTTACAAAACTTTGCAACAAGGTTTGAGTCTAGTGAAGAGGACTATGTTGAGAATGAAACCGATTTGACCAGTATTGTGGAAGACCCAAATGTCGAGACTTTGGTTAAGGCAGAAACGGACTAAGAATGGTTGCAAGGTTTGATACAAGAGATTGTGATAGGTTTGTCTAACCCTTTGCATATTGTTTCTTCTCCTTTACCTCTTATTGGTTTGAATGTATGTGCTTCGAGAATATTGTTGAATGACTTTGTTTCGCGATATCCTCCATTAGAGATACTTGATTCTCATACTATGTAGGTTTTGGAACAAGAAATCATGGAAGTTCCTGAGTTCTATATTCTTTACCCACTTCCAAGTGTGGGGGGAAATTTTATTGGTTAATAGCTTCATTTCTGTTTTATGTTACTAATTTTTGGGTGAAGCTAGTGTTTGGAAAATAGGTTCTATAGAAGGATCCTTGATTTTTATATTATTAGTGTATGGGGAATTCTTCTTGCAAGTCGGGATGACGACTTTAAACTAAGCGATGCATGGGAGGCAACCCATTGGATTGGTATTTCTTATCTTATTTTTAGCTTTTTCTTGTCTTGTATTTAATTTTTCTGAATTCTTGTCGCATATTATTATAAGATTTCCCACCTTGACTTTCTCTGGATGATTCAATTTACATTGAGGATAATGTAAAGTTTAAGTGTAGGGGAGTGGTTAAGCATATTGTATATTATTCATTTTTTTCAACTTTTGTGTAAATTAGTGCATGAAAAAATCTAACTTGTAGTTAATTTAGAGTCACATAGTATACATGTCGCTAAGATTACATCGAAAGTCTCACAAGAGTGACTGAACTTAAAGATGATAGAGAATGTAATCGGGTTTCTTACTTGTATGAGAGTTAAAGTTGGATTTAACCATGCCAGTGGAAAATAAGGTGCAGACTGAATTCAGTATTAGAGTTATGATCCCCTATAGTGGAGACTACCTATGTTACATCATGTGAGGCACCAACCTTCAATTCTTTGTACGTGTCTAAATATGTTCTTTTAGAGTGTGTGTCACCGTGCGTTAATTCCGGGTAGAATGGTGAGCTACCCAACCTCCCACCAATATAAGCACTACTTTGATCTCTTGAGTGTTATTTTATCAATCATGATGGTGACATCGAATTTCTAACTTACATACCACTTGTAATCTTGTTCGCAGTTAGCACTATCCACTTTATCTCTCTCTACACCAACAGGTCCATCGAAACACCATCATCATCAACAAGAGGAGCATCACAAATTCGAAGGGAAGTTAAAAATATTCAAGGTTTACAAGCAACGGTACAGAAATGAGCAGATTTCAGATTCAAGTAAAGCAACAAGACTATGAGCAGAATTCTTACAAGTTGAAGACTTATGTACAAGAGCGAAGATTATCAAGATGAGAGTTCAAGAATTTTATGATATCGAGACATACAGGTTGTGAAGAATCAAGCGGTAAAGTACTTACACCATGTATTTTGTAGGGACAGAATATCGTAAGATGTTGAGTTACGAACATAGTAACAAATACAAGAGGAAAACATCGCAAAATACTATGGTAATAGAAGAAATACGAGAGAAGTGAGAAGAGTTTGCGAATATAGAATAAAGTTTACGAGTATGGTTGCGATGCTTCGCATGTTGTATACAGCTGTACAGATTTCACTATAAATAGTAGTTCAAATGTTAAATTTAGGAGGTTCTTTTGATGAGTGTAAGGAAAAGTCTTAGGGAAGAGAACAGAGAAAGTTGTAACTGTTCTAAGTCCCATTCATACATTTCTTTGTAATCAATTGAGAATATCAATCAATAAGTTGTCATTCTTCATCAAGAACTTCAAAAGATTTACAAATTCTACTGAGGGTGTAGTTTTAAGGTTTTCAGCAACTACATAATTGGCGCTAGAAACAGGGAGAAGATTGTTATAGCATAAATTTGAAGAAGTTTTGGAAATTTGAAGATCAAATGGAGTTGATAGATGAAGATTGTAAGAGAGAAGAATGTAATATGATCACAAAAACAATGATTGATGAATTTCATAACAACATGAAGGGAAAGATACATAAACGAGATTACAGAGGAAGAAAGATCATGGAAGTGAAGAAAATAACCATTTTGAAAGATTGGGAAAAGGAAAAAATCACATTTTCAGTAGAAGAAATTCCAAATGAAGATTTAAATCATACTTCACCATTAGTAGTCACAATCCCAATCATGCGAGAGGAAGAGAAAGCTACAAAATCTATAGAAAAATGGAAATTAAATCGAGTTTTGATTGATACAGGGAGTTCTGTTGATATCATATTCTATCATGCACTTAAGGGGATGGGGATTGAAGATGAAGAAATCACAAATTCAGAATGTCTTATCCATGGATTGGGAAAATCTGCGATAAAATCCAAAGGAGAAATAATGTTACGAATACCGCTGGGAGAAATCGAGACACACATAGTTTTACATGTGGTGGATATGGAATCTCCATATAATATGCTAATGGGAAGATCATGGATTCATGCGATTAAAGCTGTTGCTTCGACATTACATCAATCAATTAAGTTTCCTACACCAAGCGGAATACAAGAAATAAAAGGGGATCTTGATAGTGCAAAATTTTGTTATCAGATTGAAGTAAAACAGTGTGGAGGGAGAGCAAAAAAGAAACAGCTTCGTAAAAAACTTTCAAAGGAAGCGAAAAAGGAAGAGGAGTTCAAGGTGTATACAATAAGAGCAAGAGAGGGAAGAGGAATACCAAGTGAGATCCCAGAGAAAGAAGGAGAACCAATAAAAGTAATCAAAGAACCAACACCTATGGGGGAGCAAAGTCCAAGTTACGTTGCAGCAGAACCAACCAAAGAAATAAATATTGGAGTTGAAGAGGAGCCTTTAATCTTACGAATTGGAACTAAGATGGACGAAGAAGAAGAGAAGAGAATTATTGATCTCTTGCGAGAATGCAAAGATATATTCGCAGGAAAAATAGATGAAATACCAGGAATTGATCCATCAGTGGCATGTCATAGATTGAATATAGATAAAAACGTAAGACCATTCAAACAAAGAATAAGAAAGATCTCGCAAAATTATCATGCACAAATAGAAAAAGAACTACAAAAGATGCTGGATGCAGGAATAATAAGAGAAGCAAAATACCCAGAATGGATTGCGAATATGGTCATCGTTTCGAAGAAGAATAAAGGGATAAGAATATGCATAGATTTCACTGATCTAAATAAAGCTTGTCCCAAAGACAGTTTCCCATTGCCAGACATACCACAAATGGTGGAATCAGCTCCAGGACATGATAGAGTCACCTCACTTGATGGATACAAAGGGTACAATCAAATATCACTTGCAGAAGAAGACCAAGAACATACTTCCTTTTTTGCTCCAAGAGGTTTATATTGTTATGTGAAGATGCCATTTGGTCTGCGAAATGCAGGTGCTACATATCAACGGATGGTCGAAAAGGTGTTCGCAAAATGGATACATAAAACCTTGGAGGTATACGTAGATGACATGTTGATAAAACGTAAAGAAGCCAAAGATCATGTGCAAGCAACATCAAATTGAATCCTGAAAAATGTGTAATTGGAGTTGCGTCAGGAATTTTTTTGGGATACATAGTATCAAAATAAGGAATACAAGTCGATCCAGAAAAAGTACAAGCAGTCTGTGACATGCCAACTCCTGCAACGGTAAAAGAAGTGCAAAAGCTCAATGGACTTTTGGCTTCACTTGGAAGATTTATTTCGCGAATGTCAGATAAGTGTAAACATTTCTTCAACATACTTAAGAAGGGAGCAAAATTCAAGTGGACTGATGAATGTGAAAAAGATTTTCAAAGAATAAAGGAATATCTCACGAATACATCCATATTACAGAAACCAGAGAAAGATGAAGAATTATTGGTATACCTCGCAACAACTCAATATGCTCTAAGTACAGTTCTATTACGAATAGATGCAAGAATAGAAAGACCCATTTATTATATCAGCAAAACTTTTAACACAGCATAGAGAAATTATTCTAAAATGGAGAAGTTAATCTTAGCCCTGGTGTATGCATCATTCAAGTTGCAAATATACTTTCAAGCGCATGTGATAAAAGTGGTAACCAAAGTTCCAATTGAATCAATCATGAAGAATACAAAAAGATCAGGAAGAATAGAAAGGTGGAATGCACAAATAAATCATTATAAGATAAAGTATGAAGTGTTATCATCGCAAAAGTCACAAGTGGTCGCAGTTTTTTTGGCAGAATTCCCTTTGGAAGAAGATACGGCAGTAGAAGAAATGATGGATATTGAAGAAGAATTTGGGAATCCAAAAGACCTATTAACAGAGCCAAACAGATGGGAAATCTTAGTAGATGGATCATCCAATAGTGAGGGGAATGGAGTAGGAGTTGTGTTGATTTCACCAGAAGGAGAAAGGACAGCATTCTCATTCAGACTGGAATTTGCATCCACGAACAATTAAACGGAGTACGAAGTTGTAGTACATGCATTGAAGATCGCAATAGAAAAGAAGCTTGAAAGTATAAGAATAACAAGTGATTCTCAGTTAGTAATTTGTCAAATTAAAGGGGAATATACCACGAATGAGTCTTCTTTAAAGAAATACAAGAAACTTGTTGATGAGTTATCTGCGAAGATACCAAAATTAAAATGGAGGCATATAACAAGGAAATACAATCAACTTGCAGATGCTTTTGCATTCATTCCAAGTATGATGATAAACCCTAATTCAAGAAATATTAAAATTCAGACAATTCAACATCCATCAGTGAATAAAGAAGAAGAAATTGAGGAAGCAGTTGCGATGGAAACAGAAAGGGAGCTGCCAGATAATATCGCGGAAAATCTCGCAGATTGGAGGAAGGACATTCATGCATACCTCGCAAAAGGAGAAATACCCAGGAATAAACTAGAAGCACATAAGTTAAAGAGTCATGCAACAAATTATGAGTTACGAGAAGGAATTTTATAAAGAAAATCTTTCAGCGGACCACCTCTCAGATGTTTAATTCGTGAAGAAGGAGAAAAAATATTGAAGATGTTACATGGAGGAGAAGCTGGTAATCATAGTGGGGGAAGATCTCTAGCTTATAGAGAAAAAATACAATGATATTACTGGCCTTATATGCACACAGACGCAAAATTGTTGGTGAGACGATGCAAAGAATGTCAACGACGTGGGAAAAGAACTCATGCACCAGGAGCACCATTAACTTCTTCAAAAAGTTGTTGGCCTTTCGGGAAATGGGGATTGGACATTGTTGGACCATTTTTACCTGGATCAGGGCAGAGAAGATACTTAATAGTCGCAACAGATTACTTCACGAATCTCGCAGAAGTAAAAGCAGTACAACATATTCGCGATAAGGATGTTTTTACATATATATTCGAGAATATCATTTGTAGGTATGGAGTTCCAGCACAGTTAGTATCCGACAATGGGAAACAGTTTGAAGGGCAGAATATAGAGATGTTACTCAGTGCTTTTAGGATAAAATGTGGGAAATCAACTCCATTATATCCACAAGCTAATGGACAGGCAGAGGCAACAAATAAAACAATCGCAGATACAATCAAAAAGAAATTAGAAGGACATCTCAAAGGATGGTGCGATCAAGTTCCTAGTGCAGTATGGGCATACAATACAACTAGAAGGGAGGCAACTGGAATGTCTCCTTACTGTTTAACATTTGGAGTAGAAGCCGTACTGCCAACAGAGGTTGTAATTCCGACAACAAAGAAAGAAGCTTGGGAAAGAAATTTAAGTGCAGGGGTGATATTAAGTGAACTAGATGATTTGGAAGAAAAAAAGGGAAAAGGTGTTGCGACATATGAAAGTTTATCAGGAAAGATTAGCTAGAGAATATAACAAAAGAGTCATTGAGCGTGAATATCAACCAGGTGATTTGGTTATGCGAGAAACACCTCCATATTAGAAAGAAAATGGAGGAAAACTATCACCTAAATGGGGTGGACCATACATCATTAAAGAGGTTGTGGGCAGTGGAGCTTATCGGCTAATGGATCCAGAGGGGAAGGACATGGGTTTAAGACTTGGTCGACCCTGGAACAGATTGTATTTAAAAAGGTATTATCCATAAAGCTCATAATAATTTTGCGAAGATTGTTTGCTCGCACAAAACTTACAAAAACTACAAATTTCAAAAAATTCTTATTGCGATTAGCTTTCATTAAAGAAAGACGCAAAAATTTATTTGCGATCAAATTTCATAAAAGAAAGCCGCAAATTGTGATCAGCTTTCAAAAAAGAAAGAAAGCCGCAGAAAATTTACACAGGCAAACCTTTGTGACGTACACCCTAGTTCGCGAAGCAACATTTCGCAAGAGGCAAAGTCCTAAAGTACGTCATTTAAGGGGGTACCTATAAGCATGGCTCAGGGGAAACAGAACACCACCACGGAACCTGAGTACATGGACATTACGGGGTACATAACCCAAAAGCGGGGTACCTATCCGGGTAAGACACCTTGGATTCTCAACCTAATCTTGCGATGTACCATGATTTAGGTTGGGCGACTAAGGCATACTGTCTTTCCCAAGATGTGCAGAAAACGATCAAGGCGCCGAGGTACACGGTTGAGTCAAGAGTGCCGGATGGGTTTGAAGCACATCTGCCATTCTTGACAAGTCTTGGCAAATGATGCACTTGGCCCAAAGATACCCCATAGGGTGCAACCTCGTAACTATAAGCCCTATAGTCAAAAAGGATAATAGGTTGCGAACAAAAACTGGTTGTTGGAAAAACCGGATGGGAAGAGCTAACCTTGTATGGTCGATGTACGCTTCCTTGAAGGGGCAACCAAGGGGAAGCTAAAGGGAAGCACCCTCCATTAGGGAGCTGATACGTGCTATAAGACGCAAATGTCATGAGGCTTTTTGTTCGCAAGAACATAAAGGCTTGTCATATTTGTGCAACAATCGTAGTTCTGCGAGTAAAAAAAAAAAAAAAAAAAAAAAAAAAAAAAAAAAAAAAAAGATAGCATACATATACACTCGCAGAATTAAATACAAAGAAGTTAAGATGAGATCAATGGGTTATTACATGAAAGTGTGATAACGTCCTGAGATTTCATCGCAAGACAATAATGTCACGAGGCTGTACATTCGCAAGTATGTTCAGACTTGTCATATTATTGCAAATACAAAATATTGTTAAGATAAAGTCAAGGGGTTGAGGCATGCGAATGCACCAACGTCCTGCGATTTTATCGCAAAAGAGGTGGCAAAGTAAGACCTTTACTTAGAAAGGTATGATAAGACCACATAAACTATTGAAGTCAATTCCGTCAATATTATAGAAGATTCTTTATATTATCAACAAGGATACATATCAAGAATTTTATTCGCAGTTAAGAATGGGTATTTCATACTCATTAAATTCTCAAGAATTGAAGATTTCTCATATTTCTGCGAGGATTGAATACCTCTTATACTTCTTCAAGGGTGTTTTATAATTCTTATACTTCTTCAAGGGTGTTTCATACTTCTTATAATTCTTCAAAGATGTTTAATAATTCTATAAGGAGATTTCATACTTCTTATATTTCAAGGGGATAAACTTCTTATTTACTTCGCAAAAACCTGATACTTCGCAAGATTAAACTGAGGCAGATATTCTGATAGCTACAACAATAATTGATCACTTGAAGAGCAATAATAGGGGAAAGGGAATACTAAGTTAAGTCTTCAAGACATGATTATTTCTCTTCAAATGATCAAGTTATGTAAGAAAGGAAAGCGTTCAGTTAAAGAAAGATCAACTCATCATCGCAGAATTACGAAAATAATACTAATAAGTTGCGAAAAGAAAATTGCTAGTTGATTAAAAGTGAAGGAAAGAAGAAAATATTGTACTCAAACTGAAGAAAATATACAGGAAGGAATAAAGCTATTTTGCGGGAGATTTATCTTCATCAAAATGATTTTCTTCTTCTTCTTCAGAGATATCATCTTCAGCTTCACTATCAGAGATAACTAAATCTGGGGTATCATCAGGAATTTCTTCAGAAAGGAGCGTCTGGTACCTTGTGAGAGGAATTTGATTATCTTCACAAATCTTGCGAGTCATCATAGATCGGAAACGTTTAATGCTTAAACCATGGTTGTTCTGAGAAATTTGTAGTTGAGACTTTAAATTAGAAATCTTCTGATGGCGTGCGGCAAGAATAGTTTCCAACTCTTCAATCTGTTTTATGTATTCTCCAGCGGCAAGGGCAAACTCTTCAATTTTCTTCGTATAATTTTCTTCAGTATTTACAAAGAAAAAAGAAAAGTAAGAAAATACGAAAATAAAGAATAAGGGAACAAATTAAGAAATTGGTTAGCAAATTAGGGAGTGAAAGTAATTAGAATTTGCGAATTTACCTTCTAATTGCTTCTTATCATTAAGAAGAGAAGTAACCTCAAGCTCCAGTTGGTTATTTTTCTCAAGAAGAGAGGAATTTTCAGTTACGATACTCGCAGATTGTGTATTATCTTCTCAGCGAGATTTCAATTCTGCATTATCAATATTTAAATCTTTTATCTTCTGAAGAAGTTTTGCATTCGTAGCCTCCAGTTTGTTACAACGATTTAAAGTTTTCTTCTCAGCCATTGCATGACATCTTTCCCAATCTGAAGCAGCTGCACAACTCACTCTCCCAACCTGAGAAAATAAACGGGATTAGAAATCAATAAAGTAGAGGAAATTAATAAGGAATAAAAAGAAACTTACCATACTCCCCAAAGAGTATAATGTAGTAGGAGATACAAATCTTGAAATTCCATTGAGGGAATTATTGTTGATTACAGTTGGAACTTTGCAAACCTTCGCAATATGTCTATGAGCATTCGCAGTAGGAGAATTTCCTAATTCACGAGAAGAATTGAGTAAAGCCTCATACAATCAAGTCATTGCAGACTCAAAAGTTTCCACATTACTATAATCTTTATCTTCTTCATCATCATCATCATCATTCCTCCTATTAGAAATGGTATCAGAATTAGAACCAGGATCCTTTTCAGAAAATCGATCACCTTCATCACTTTGTTCTTTGTCAACATCCTTGCTAGAGGAGAGCACGTTGGAGTAAGCACTGGGTGGGAGTCTTTTCCTCTTCTTCGCAGGAACAATATCCTTAAGCTTCCCTTTTCCTTTGCGAAGAGTATCTTCTTTATTATCAGAAGTCCTGGTATTCTTCGCAGAACGAAGTGTTCTTTGTCTTGAAGTTAGCACTTCAGAAGAGGTTGAGTTTTTGTTCGCAACAGCCCTAGGGAAATCAGGAAGAATCTACAAATTCAAATAAGGATAAGAAACAGAGGCAACAATATATTGTTTAAAACACATATAAGAATGTTTCTTACCTCATTTGAAAACAAGTTGAAAGCTTCGCGAATATTGGATTTCCCAGTTTTAAGGTAACTTTCCTTAAGTTCATTTACCTGACAAATATTGCAAAAGGGTTAGTAAAAGAAGAAAAATAACAAGAAGATAAGAAGATGGAGGTACATACATCTTTATCTCTATTAGGCCAAGAAAAGACCCATGGTTGATAGTTGCGATCCTGAAGGTTCGCAGGAAGATCCATTATCCCAGAGACATAAGAACCTGATAGCGCAAGAGGATAATTATACCAATCATCATCATGAGAATGGCGAGGGGTTTGATTATTTTCAGAAGCATAATCAATATCATGCATAAGAAAATCAGTTTCTTCAACATCAGATCTACGATGAAGACGAACACCCCAACGTTTATCTTCCTTCCTCGCAGGAATTAGTGTGTAATTTTTATAGAAATTTTCAACTGTATCATTTGCAGCGATAATTTCTACATCTCTAAATGCAGGTTTCCTAAGTCCAACTGGATATAAAGATTTTCCAGTAGCACCACGAGTTGCGGACTCAACTAAAATGCGAATGCAATCCCCAGTTAATTGATAGATGGCTCGTGAGAAATTTGGATGGGAAATAATATCATAGAATAAAGGAAGGTGAACGTCATAAAGAGGAAGAGGGAGACCTGCGAGGATTTAGCCTCGTGAGATTAAAACTTTCTGATCATTCCAATGGAGATCAGTAAAAAGTTACATACAAAGACTGGATTTGTTAGTATGACCATCAATCTCAGAAAGAATGAGATCTCTATCAGCAAGTTCTACGTTAAGTTGATCCATAGTTTTCTTCTTCGGAGCCATTAGATGAAGGAAAGAAAGCAGAGAAGAAAAGAAGTAAGAAGAGGAAAGAAATAATGGTAGAAGAAAGAAGGAAGAAGTTACAGAAGCAGTGGGGAAGATGAAAAGGATAAAAGAATAAAAGGGAGAATTAAAAATAGTATTTATAAAGAAAAGAGTTTGATGAAGATAGAAATTCTTTAATGCGATTAAACGTGGGCGGTTAAGAAGGACGGTTACGAAAAAACGTGTCACAGATTTGACGAAAGAGAAAACACGTGTTGCGAATACAATGGGTGAAGATAACTATATTAAACTTGCGAGTATACTGGTTCTCATGACATTTCTTCTTCGTAGAACTAACATGAGAAGAGGCAAGATGTAGGGATAGAATATCGCAAGATGTTGAGTTACGAACATAGTAACAAATACAAGAGGAAAACATCACAAAATACTATGGTAATAGAAGAAATACGAGAGAAGTGAGAAGAGTTTGTGAATATAGAATAAAGTTTACGAGTATGGTTGCGATGCTTCGCAAGTTGTATACAGCTGTACAGATTTCACTATAAATAGTAGTTCAAATGTTAAATTTAGGAGGTTCTTTTGATGAGTATTAGGAAAAGTCTTAGGGAAGAGAACAGAAAAAGTTGTAACTGTTCTAAGTCCCATTCATACATTTCTTTGTAATCAATTGAGAATATCAATCAATAAGTTGTCATTCTTCATCAAGAACTTCAAAAGATTTACAAATTCTACTGAGGGTGTAGTTGTAAGGTTTTCTGCAACTACAGATTTTGTACTTGCATTTTTATTTTATCTTATTTGTTAATTTGTATTTTATTTTCTCTTGTCTAAAAAAAAAAAAGAAAAAAAAAGACAAGAAAAGAAAATTTCTTTAGGTTCATTACTAGTTTTATTATTTTGTTTTATTTTGATTTTGTAATTGTTTTATTTTTCTTGTCTCATAGGGAAAAAAAAAAACTAAAAACTAAAAAAAAAAAGAAAAAAAAAAATTCATTGTATCATATTTGGTGTGTTTTAGTTTGTTTTTAGTTTTGTATTCTTTCAATAAAGCCAACGTAAAGAAGGAATATTCATAATGAAGTTTCAAGCAACAAGGAATTAGAGGAAAGAATCACATTATCAAGATTCTATGAAGTTCAAGAGTTATCATCAACAGTTGAAGACCGAAGACGAAGATGAAGATAAAAATTGAAGACCGAAGATGTTTTTATGGATGTTGTGAGAGTGGTGCTAACTGCACGTCGAATGAATAACTAGGTAAGTAAGCATATTCCCACCTTCGTTAAGTGGTTGATTTCCTTTCGTAGAGATCGTCCCGAAAAAGGGTTTTCAAAAATGATAAAAAAAATGTGGGCTTTCAAAACAATTCGGAGGGTTTTGCCTTCCTACCATTCAACGTGACACATGTGTGACCCATAAAAAAGTTGTTTATTATTGAAAGAAAATTCATAAAACCCTTTCTTGTGAGACACAGAGTCAAGACTTTCGATCACTCTCGAACCTTGATTCTTTCGATAAGGGATGGTTATTTCTCTCTCAACTTTTAAGGATGAGATTGTGTTCATATATGTGTCTAACTTCTTATGACTAGTGTGCAGAATCTCTATGGCTTCTTAGCACATTGAATGTTATCATTTGGAGAACTTGTAAATTGGAAATATAGGTTTTGTGGGTATATCTCTAGTAAACCCTCACTGTAGTTGCAGGAATTCCTACACTACACCCATACTAAGAATTTGTAATTGTAAGTCTAATTTATAGATTAAGAACGACACTTTATCATTTAATTTTCAGAAATGTTTACAGGAAATATTAGAACTCAGAAATACAACTTCCTTTCTAGAGTTTCTCTCTCCTCAAGACTCTCTCAACTCTAAAAAATACATCATCCTTTTCTGAATCTATTGGAACCCTTTATATAGGAAATTACATAGTGGACGACAGCCAAGTTTTCCCCTTCTTTCGGATCTGTTCTGCGATCTCATCGCGATAGTTATAATGTTCACTCTCGCAATATTTGTAACCATCGCGATATAAACTTACTCTTCTCATATTCTCTTCAATCGTCAACCTTTCTGTCATTCTTTTGTGTTTCTCGTCAAGTGTTGTTGATATTCTAGTCCCACATCTTGCCTCTTCGCAGGAATATTGTTGTGGCGATATTCTGGTCCTACATCTTGCCTCTTCTCATGTCTTTTCTGCGAAGAAGAGAAGATCATGAGAACTAAATGCCGCAATCACCTATCTTTTCACATCGATCTCTGTTTTGACACGTTTCTATATTCTTCGCTATCTGTTTTCATGCATTCCTTCTTCCAATAAATCTTTGACACGCCCTTTCTAACCGCCGCGATCTGACCATTCATTCTTTTTCTTTGAATTTATTGCGTTTATCTTCTCGAGAAATCTCTTCTTCTATAAATACTCCTTCCATTCTTTTCTTTTCCTCTTTTTACTTTCTTCTTCTTTCTCTACGTAACTTCTCTGCAAGTTTACTGTTCTTCCGCAAATTGCGCGTCTGTCATCGCTGTGATTTCTTTCTTCTTTTCAACCTTTTCTTTCATTCCCATACTCAAAAATGGTTGTTGCTGGTGCTAAAAACTTGACTACTTTTAATGAGATGCGTGAGAAACTCTAAAGTAAAGGTTTTAATCTATCCATAATTCCATATCTAACCCCTAAATCCGAACTTTCTATTAAGCTATTTTCTGATCATCAATTTTCTTGCGAAAAAATTATAGTATCGCTAGGTCAACTTGAAGCTGCTCTTCCCCTTCCTCTCTATGACCCAGAACTCCCATTATTCTATCAAAAAATATATGACAAGAGGTTCTCGCGAGCAATATATCAATTAGGTGGTGATTGTATTAGACTACTGCTTGAATATGCTTCTCGCGGTGCTAATAAAGGATCTCACTATATTGAAGATGCGAAGAATCCTCAATTTTAAGATGTTCCTATTGTCCCTACAAATTATACTGTGGAGAATTTCTTCAAAAATTACAAGATAGTCCATATGAAGAGGGATAGTACTTACTAGGGTGTTCGCTTGAAGAAACAGAAGATCGCTGTTGAGGAAGCTCTCATGTTGGACATTGACTTTCATACACCTACTAATCAAGGTCCTCGCCACTCTAGTGATAACAAGTGGTTTATTTTTCCATTATGTCTTGAAGGTCCTTATGTATCTGGTTGCCTCCCATTACCTGCGAATCTCTCAAAGTATGAGCCATAGGTCTTCAACTGGCCTGAAAGATCTAAAAAAGTATATCCTCTCAACTTTCTGCATTGTTATTATTCACTATCTTTCTCATTTTTTTACATCCTCGTTAATTACTTTGATCTTTCTCAGATTGACAGAATGAAGCTCATCTATAAAAATTTTAGGAAACCCAGCACTCTCTTAGCTCTTAAATCTTTCACAGATGAAGTAAGAAATATTCTTTTATTAGTTTTAACAATATATTGTTGCCCCTATTTCTTATCTTTATCTGTGTTCATAGGAAATCGAAGAATTAGAACCACTTCCTGCGAAGACCAAGGAGAAATCTACATCTGATCGCAAGGGAAAATATACTGCTCATCCTAAAGGAAAACCTACTGCCCCTCGCAATGAGGAATCTGGCGATCCTCCTTCGAAGAAAGGGAAAACTCAACATTCTTCTTCTTCAGCTCCTCAACCTATCCCAGAAAATTTAAGTGTTGATGTTGAGAAGGATGATGATGATGATTTTAATGATGACAATGGCGTTCCTTCCATAAAGGACTCTTCTTCTTCTGAGTCTTCAATGACTCAATTGTCTAAGCTTTTTGGCGATCCTACTCATGGAATCGCAAATGAGTATGGAGACGAAGCTCTTAATGAGATATCCCAAGCACTCGCTAAAGTCTGCGATGCTCCAATTTTAGCTGATAATAACTCTCTTCGCGGGGTCTCAAGATCGCTAACTCCAAGTTTCTTAAACTCACTTGGTATCTTGGTATGTTTTCTATTGCTTATCTTATTTTCGTATTTATTTCTTAGCCAGATCCTTAATTTATATAGTTCTATCGCAGGTTGGAAGAGCTTCTTTTGCTGTCGCTTCCGATTTGGATAATAGACGGGCTATTTATGAGAAGAAAATTGTTAATCTTCGCCAAGATAAAGAAAAACTGGAGGCTGAAGTTGCTGAGCTTCGTGGGAAAAATAAGCAGTTGGAGACTGAAGCTTCAGTTGATAAGCAAAAAATCTCTGATCTTGATAAAGCTAATCAACAACTCTATGGCATGATTTACTTCCTTTCTCTTTCTATTTCTTCTCACCCTATCGCAGCTTATTCAAGTAACCCCTTTTGCAGATGTTTATGGTCTTACTGATGAGGCTACATTCCTCCAATCTTTTCCCGAGCCCATAGATGACAATACCCTTCTTGCTCGCCTTAACAATTCTTTAATTAACTTCTCAGATGATCAAATTAAATCTCTTCCTACAAATGAACTTAGATCCAAATTTGACCTCTTAAAGATTGAGCACAGATTCAATTTAAGTTTAACCAATAAATTTAAGCATATTTATCTTAATTCAAAGGAAGAAGTCAATAGATTAAGAAAAAAAAATAGTGATCTTATTGACGAGAAGGATCGTGCAATTAAAAATGGCACCAAGGCTCTTGTAGACTTTCATAAAACTCTTTTTGATACTCAAGTGGAAAGGGATAGACTTATCCGCGAGAATGAAGATATTCTTGCGAGAGAAACTCAAGCTCGCTCTCGTCTTCTTATTAATAACGATGATGAGTTTGCTTGGGCTGCAAGGGTTCTTGACAATGCCAGAAACAATTTAGGTGTAGATGTTAGTCTTCATACTGAACAAGCATGTTTAATTAGAGACATGATTTCTGAAAGAGAAGGTTTCTAAATGTTCCACTCTATTAATTTCTTGTTTTTATTATTCTTCTTTGCAATTTTTTTTACTTGTTGTCATATTCTCGCAGGAGATGAAAAGAGATATCTTGAAAGAATTAAAGAGCTTGAAGCTAACAAGCACCAACTCGCGAACAATCTTGTTGCTTGCGATGAGAAGTATTCAAGACTGAAGGAACAATTTAAAATTTCTACTGCAAACTTTAATCGCTCTCTTATTATTACTCGCAATAATTTCGTTAAATTGGTTTGTAAAGATCATGGAATTTCTCAATCTATATATCATGATCTTGCAAAGGAGGTACCAGAAAAAACTCCAAGTCTTGTTATTTCTGATAGCGATGAAGAATCTGGCGAAGATGAAGATGATGATAACGATGAAGGAAAAAATTCTGGCAATGAAGAAAAATCTGATAAGGATGAAGATAATGACAATGAGAAGAAATCTGGCGATGAAGAGAAGTCTGATGAGGATGAAGATAATAACGATAAAGAGAAGAAATCTGGCGATGAAGAGAAATCTGATGAAGAAGACGGTGATAAATCTAATTAGTTCTGCTTCTTCCTTGTAAATTTTGTGCACTTATTTTCTTCTTCTTGTATTATTGCTGCGAGTTTATCCCATTTTCTGCGAGTTCTTCCAACTTATGAACTTCTTCGATATATGACCTTCTTTGCCTCCATCTGTATGAATTAATGAACAATTCACTTTTTTGCAACACAGTCAATTAATATAATTATTACCCTTTAACTATTTATATGCATGCGTCATATAATAAGATCTATTCAATTTTATCTTATGATGATGAATAATCATTATTCTATGCATTCCCATAATTGCCTCTGTTATTCATCCGTAATATGAGAAAATTGAGTAGAAGTATCAGTTATAAATAAAGCATATTTTGTCTCAATATATGCGATGACATTGCTGCAATGCTATCTTATTATAACTTCTGCATAGATATCACAAATCTTATAATTTCTGTGATATTATCGCAATCATTTGATCTTGTGGTTTTATTATGCCTTCTTACTTAAAGGTCTTATTTTGCCACATTTTTATTTCTGCGACAAAATCGCAGGACGTCTTTACATTTGCATGTATTGACCCATTGATCTTGCCTTATCATTTCTCTTAGTATTATAGCCTCTTCCGAATATTTGTCACGCGACAATATGACATGCCTAAATATTCTTGCGAACGTAAAGTCCCGTGGCATTGCCGTCTTTTGCGATGAAATCGCAGGACGTCTTTACACTTTCATGTAAAAACCCATTGATCTCATATTAACTTTTTCTCTTATGGCTTGTTGCCTCTGTATAATTTTTGTCACGCGACAATATGACAGGCCTAAATGTTTTTGCGATCATAAAGCCCCATGACATTGCCGTCTTAAGACACTTATCAGCTCCCTAATGGAGGGTTCCGCCCTTATCTCCCCCCTGGTTGCCCCTTCAAGGAGGGCACATCGGCCATACAAGACTAGCTCCTCCCATCCAGATTTACCAACAACTAGTTGTTTTCGCAGCCTCTTGTACTTTATTCCTATATGGCTTATAGTTACAAGACTGCACCCTAGGTGGGGTTTTCTTCAGGCTGAGTGCATCATAGACAAGACTTACCAAAGATGGCCAGGGTAAGTTCGTTCGTCCCGGGCACCCTTGGCTCAACCGTGTACCTCGGTGCCTTGGTCATACTATACACACCGTAGGATAGATCCTCGGTCGTCCAACCAGGGTATAACCTTATAAAGTTGAAAATCCAAGATCTCTCTCCCGGATAGGTTTTCTTTAACCCCAACATATGCATGACTCAGGTTCCGGTAGCGGTATAACCTTATCCCCGAATCATATAAAGAGATACCCCCCTTATGACGTGCTTGTACGTCTTACATTTTCCTCTTGCGAAATTGTATTCACGAAATAGGGTGCACGCCATAAAGGTTTGTCCCATTGGTACGCGTAGTTTACGCACTAAATTATTTATTCCTTTTCACACAATTAACTGGTAATATAATGATAAGGAGTTCGTTCCCACGAAGAACATGGAGTTTCTAGTTGTTTCAAAGTAAATAAAGAAATGGGGGGGGGGGGGGTTTAGATTTTTAATAAAAACAAAATAAACTAAAAACAAAACAATAAAGATTGATTTAGATAATATGAGAAGGATGACTAGGGAATCATTCGCCGTCACTGAACCGAAGCCTAATAAAATGTAAATTTATTTCTTGTTTAATTTATATTGTTACCAACCGTAGAATAGCAATAAGCTCTGCTATCCCCCGGATTCCTACTGACACTTGGATACGGAGCGCTCGACTCACAGATTCTATTCAACCAACCCGCCAAGAATAAGCTCTCAAGGTGTAAATTGGTGAATGCTTTACGCTCTGTGAATCAGGTTAATTCTAGCATCAGACGCATAAGCTCGGTCTGCTTACTAGTGTTATCTTTATACACAATTACTTAATAAAATCCCTCTATCGACTTTTGCGATTTACTACAGTGTAAAGGGCTAATGTGACAATTACACGTATCACATAACCCTAAACTAGTAGAAGAAATATTGATTGGTTAATTTAATTGATCATTTTAAATAACCCCTCAATATTCTTAGACATTAAAAATAATAAAGATAATCAACAATTAAATAAAACTTGAAATAAACATGGTTAAAGAAAATACTGCTTCATTGTTCAGGACTTTGAAATCATCCCTAATCAATTAAAAGTTTAGCTACTCATAATTTATACTACTAACAAATAAATAAGGAGAGAAATTAAACTTAAAACTAAAAATTAAAACGAAAGTTGTTTCTCGCAAACGAGAGCAAATGAAGAAGAAGAAAGAGGGAAGACGGATGTCTTGGTGTACTTTGAATGGCTGAATTCGGGCTCTATTTATAGGGTAAAATACCCGACAATGCCTCGCATTTTTTTCGTCCCGCCGCGCTTTCCACTGCTTTCCGCCTTTTCTTTTCTTTGTGCGGCGCATGCCATGGGGTGCTGGGACAGTTGGTCGGCTGCTGCATGTGAAACATTTTATTTTTTTTATATTTTTTTCTTTTCTTTCTTTTTCATTTCTTTTGTATTTGTTTTTGTTCGAACAGCACCCACGCGCATGCTTTCTCCCGTTTTCTTTGAACTTGTCAAACTTCATTTAATTCTTCCGTCCTTTCTGCCGCCGGGTCCCACTGCATGCATTCTTTTCTTTCATTTATTTTGTTTTCTTTTCTCTGACACAAACCAAAATCAAGGTCCCGCTGACACTGTTTTGTTTTGGTCCTATTTATATTAAATAAATATGATAGCGGCCCCTTTCGCTTTAATCAATTAAGTCCACATTTTGGACTACTGGGTCCCACTGCAACGGGATAACAAGAACTCCCGTGTTTGAACGAGTTTCTCTTGGTATTTGGCCCCTTCTCCACTTGTAGCTAGCTTCTTTTATTGCACAACTAAGCTCAAATTCACTTCTTTTTGGATTATTCACTTAATATCTCACAACTAAGAGAAAACAAGCGAAACGCACAATGATTTGCAAGAAAACTATCAACTACTAGCATTGAATCAACACAAAAGATATGTGCAAAGTGCACTTATCAAATTCCCCCACACTGGCTTTTGCTAGTCCTCGAGCAAACAAACAGAATATTCGCTACACGGCTGGATAGAGAATGGTGTCCGCTACATTTTTTTTTTTTTTTTTTTTTTTTTTTGTGAAAGACCCGCTACACAGCTGGTCATAAAGCAAGAAAAGAAGAGAAAAGACCCGCTCCACAGCTGGTCATAAAGCAAGAAAAGAAGAGAAAAGACCCGCTCCACAGCTGGTCATAATGCAAGAAAGAACAGAAAAGACCCGCTACACAGCTGGTCATATAGAAAAAAAAGAAGAGAAAAGACCCGCTCCATGGTGGTCAAAATCAGAATTCAAAACACTCCCCACACTTAAACTCTACATTGTCCTCAATGTAATTGATTCGTCCAACGTGAAAATAAGGTGGGAAATGATATGAAGATCAAAAGATAGAAAATACAATACCAGTGGGTTGCCTCCCATTCAGCGCTTAGTTTAACGTCCTCAGCCTAACTTGACACTCTTTCAAAGATTAGTCCTCCAGAGGCAGCAAATCACGAAGACCAATTTCATCTACATCCACTGTAGTAAAGTTCTCGTAGTATGGCTTCAATCTATGGCCGTTGATCTTGAAAACTTTCCCAGTTTTGGGACTAGAGATTTCAACTGCACCATGAGGAAAAACATTAGTAACAACAAATGGTCCCACCCATCGGGACCTTAGCTTTCCAGGAAATAACTTAAGACGAGAATTGAATAAAAGAACTTTCTGTCCTACAACAAAACTTTTTCGAGAAATCATTTTGTCGTGAAATAACTTCGTCTTTTCCTTGTATATACGAGAGCTCTCGTATGCATCATTACTGATTTCCTCTAGCTCATTGATTTGTAGCTTCCTTTGTTTCCCAGCTTCATCATACTCTATGTTGTACATTTTTACCGCCCAAAAAGCCTTATGCTCAAGTTCAACCGGGAGATGACAAGCTTTGCCATAGACCAACCGATATGGAGACATACCAATTGGTGTTTTATACGCCGTTCTATACGCCCAAAGTGCGTCATTAAGCCTGAAGCTCCAATCTTTCCTTGTAGTGTTGACATTTTTCTCCAGAATGGACTTAATCTCTCGATTTGAAACTTCGGCTTGCCCACTGGTTTGTGGGTGATACGGCGTTCCAACCTTGTGAGTTATGTTATACTTCTTGAGGAGAGCATGGAAGGATTTCTTGAAGTGTGAACCTCCGTCACTGATAACCACTCGTGGTGTACCGTGTCGAGCGAAAATATATTCCTTCACAAACTCACACACAACTTGCGAATCATTAGTATGGGTGGCTTTAGCTTCCACCCATTTTGATACATAATCCACAGCAAGAAGTATATAAAATTTACCATTTGAATTGACAAAAGGGCCCATGAAATCAATACCCCACACATCGAATATTTCAACAGCGAGAATTGGTGTGAGTGGCATTTGATTTCGAGCACCTAGATTGCCCGTTCGTTGACATCTATCACAAGATTTACACAACACATATGCATCCTCAAACAGTGTAGGCCAATAAAATCCACTCTCAAGGACTTTGAGAGCGGTACGTTTAGAACCAAAGTGACCACCACAAGCATAAGAATGACAAAATGACAGAATTGATTGAAATTCAGAGTTAGGTACGCACCTACGGATAATCTGATAAGCACCATATTTCCATAAGTAGGGCTCATCCCACACATATTGTTTGGCTATTTTCTTAAGCTTCAGCTTTTGAAAATTAGACAACGTACTGGGTACTTGCCTTGTAACCAAATAGTTCACTATATCCGCGTACCAAGGTGTTGATTCTTCAATCGAGAAGAGTTGTTCGTCTGGAAAACGATCCTGTAAGGGAAGTTCTTCTTCGGAGATAATAAGTCTGCTAAGGTGATCAGCAACAGTATTCTCAACACCTTTCTTGTCTCTGATTTCAATATTGAATTCTTGCAGCAGAAGAATCCATCTTATGAGTCTTGGCTTGGCCTCCTTCTTTTTCACTAGGTAACGAAGTGCTGCATGATCAGAGTATACAATCACTTTTGTACCTACCAAATAAGCTCTGAATTTTTCCAATGCAAATACTATAGCCAATAACTCTTTCTCAGTGGTGGAGTAGTTTATTTGAGCCTCATTAAGGGTCCTTGATGCATAATAAATCACATGCGACCTCTTGTCTACTTTCTGCCCCAAAACAGCTCCGACTGCATAATCACTTGCATCACACATTAACTCGAACGGAAAATTCCAGTCAGGTGACTTAATAATTGGTGCAATAGTCAACATCTCCTTCAATTTTTCAAAGGCATCCTTGCACTCCTGTTTGAAGTCAAAGGAAACTTCCTTTTGCAACAATTTGCACATCGGCATTGAGATTTTGGAGAAATCTTTGATAAACCTCCTGTAAAAGCCTGCATGACCAAGAAACGAGCGAACGCCCCTCACCGAAGTGGGGTATTGTAAGTTTCTAATCAAGTCTATCTTAGCTTTGTCTACTTCGAGCCCTTGAGAGGACACGATGTGACCGAGCACTATACCATGGTTTACCATAAAGTGGCATTTCTCCCAATTCAAAACAAGATTAGTGTCTATGCATCTTTTAAGTACAAGTTCAAGATTATTTAAACAAATATCAAATGAATCTCTATAGACACTGAAGTCGTCCATAAATACCTCAATGATGTTCTCCACATATTCAGAAAATATACTCATCATACATCTCTGAAAAGTGGCGGGCGCATTGCAAAGACCGAACGGCATTCTTCTATATGCAAATGTACCGAAAGGACAAGTAAAAGTTGTCTTCTCTTGATCCTCCGGTGCAATTATAATTTTATTGTAGCCCGAATATCCGTCTAAAAAGCAATAGAATGCATGTCCCGCTAGCCTCTCTAACATCTGATCAATGAAAGGCAAAGGAAAGTGATCCTTGCGGGTAGCTGAATTGAGCTTTCTGTAATCTATGCATACTCGCCATCCTGTTTGAACTCTTGTAGGAACGAGTTCATCATCCTGATTTTTGACAACAGTGACACCAGATTTCTTAGGTACCACTTGTACTGGACTCACCCATTTGCTGTCAGAAATTGGGTAAATCACCCCCACACTCAGCAATTTGAGGATCTCCTTCTTCACGACCTCCATCATTGGGGGATTGAGCCTACGTTGAGCATCACGTACTGGCTTGCTATCATCTTCCATAAGGATTCTATGCATGCACATTGATGGACTAATGCCTTTGATGTCAGCAATAGTCCATCCAATGGACGTTTTGTGCTCTTTCAGAACCCGGAGTAGACGTTCTTCTTGTATGGCAGTGAGATTCTTAGAAATAATCACCGGAAGCTCCTCATTATCACCCAAGTAAGCATACTTTAAGTGGTCTGGAAGAGGCTTCAATTCTAGTTTAGGTGCCTGCACAACAGAAGGTAAAGGAATCTCATTAGTTACAGGTAAAGAGATGTACGAGAGATTACCTGTTCGAGCTTCTTGTAATGCTGTTAAAGCACCACATGTCTCAGCATACTCCTTTGGGATTTCAGTATCCAAGTTAGGCTCGCCATGGACATCCAAATCAATGTTATTTTGCAGCACGGATTCTAGCTCATCTTCTTTGTTCAAATCAAACATCTGTTGTGCTAATGAATCAATAACATCAATAGAGAATGCAGAATGGATATCACAGGGATAACGCATAGCTTCAAAGATGTTGAAGTGTATAATCTCTTTGTCAAACTCCATAGTGAGCGTCCCAGTGTCGCAATCAATCTTCGTCTTAGCAGTCTTCATAAACGGTCTCCCGAGAAGTAATGAAGTAGACGAATGATTGTCTCCATCCTGCATATCCACAATATAGAAATCAACAGGAAAAATTAATTCATTCACCTTTACCAATACGTCTTCCAAGACTCCCTTAGGATATATGTTAGACTTATTAGCCAATTGAATAACAATCCCTGTCTCCTTTAAAGGGCCTAGATTCAAAGAATCGTAGACATCGGCTGACATCACGCTTATGGAAGCTCCCAGATCAAGTAAAGCACGTTCAAATTGTTTTTCTCCAATAGTGACTGGCACTGTAAAACCACCAGGATCTTTGCATTTTGTAGGCATCTTCTTTAGCAGCATCGCTGAAGCACTTTCTCCCACCTGAGTGACTTCGTTAGCAATCAATCTCTCCTTCCGCGTACACAAATCCTTCAGAACTTTGGCAAACCTGGGCACTGTTTTGATAGACTCAATAAATGGAATGTTAATATGCACCTTGCTGAAAATATCAATAATATCCTTGTCTAGAGCTTGCTTTTTTGACTTGGCAAAACGACTAGGAAAAGGAGGTGGTGTGGTAAAAGTAGGAATTGTGTCCTTAGGTTGGCCTGTTGAAGTTGGCTTTTCCTTTGGAACAGTTTCTACCTCTACTTCCTTTTCTGTGTCGCGAATTACCTTTTCTTGTTGTTCTGGTTCTTCTGTCTGCTTCCCGCTCCTCAAAAGCACTGCATTAACATTCTCTCTTGGATTCACAAAAGTTTGTGATTGCAGCTTTGATGATGCTTGTGCCTTCAGTTGATTCATCTCAGTTGCCATTTGCCCCATTTGAGTCTGTAGATCTCTAATCGCAGAGTCTGTCTTCTGCATATGTTGATCGGCTTTCTGTTGACTCTGTTGGAACATAGATGAGAGACCTTGCATCATAGTAATCATTTTCTCAGATGCATCATCCTTGGGAACTTGAGGTTGCTCTTGCGGCTGAGGTTGGAATTGTGGTTGTTGAAAACCACCTTGTCGAGCATATGGATTAGGAGCTGCAGCTTGCTTGTTTGCGTAGCTGAAATTCGGGTGATCTTTCCATCCTGGATTGTATGTACTAGAGTATGGATTATACCCTGGCCTCTGATTAGGGAACACAACATTTACCTGCTCAGACTCTTCTTCGTAAGTAAGAATAATCACCGCTGCCATTCGTTGCACTACCTTTTCGATGTTGTTTATCCGTTGCTCCGACTGTGCAGACTCTCCTATCTCGTTAACTCTTCTGACACTTGAGTTGTTTCTGGTGTAGAATTGTTGAGCGTTCGAAGCCATGCTCTCAATCAAACTAGTTGCACAAGAGATTGTCTTTTCAATAAGTGAACCACCAAAGAATTGCATCAATCAAATTCCTCTGTTCTGGAAGTAGTCCCTCATAAAAGTATTGGATAATAAGTGTTGAGTATATGTTGTGGTGAGGACAGCTTGCCAACAACTTTTTGTACCTCTCCCAATATTCATGCAGAGATTCCCCGGACATTTGTAGAATACCACTGATTTCTTTACGAACGGATGCCGCCTTGGAAGCAGGAAAATATTTCTCTAGAAAGAGCTTTTTTATTTCAATCCATGTTGTAATACTCCCTGGTGGAAGATAATACAACCATTCTTCCGCCATATCAACTAAAGAGAATGGGAAAGCTTGCAGCATTGCCGTATCCTTTGTCTTGAGACCTTGCCTAAGACTTGTCATCTTGTGCTGGAATTTTTGAAGATGACGGTTTGGATCCTCACCCGGAAGTCCCTTGAACTTCGGTAAATGATGAATCAGATTCGACTTCAGCTCCACTGTGTTAGTTAAGGTAATGCACAATGGTTGCGAATCTAAGCATGGAGATGTCAACTCTCGTAGCTTCTTCTCTTGAGGTGAAGGTGGTGGAGGATCTCTCTCGTCGTCGGTATCAACCATCTCTTCAGTAGATGGTTCTTGTTGAAACTGTTGATGTTCTTGTAGTACTGTTCCCCTGCGAGTTTGAATTCCGCACCTTGGGTAATCCCACCGTTTAGATGCCAGAAATTAAATACCTGAAACCAGAAAAAGTAAAAAAAAAATTAAATAAAAGTAAAAATACTAATTATATATAAAAAATAAAAAAATAAAAAAAAAGATAATGCTAAATCAAAAGTAATAAAAAAAAACTAGTAATATTTTTTTTTTTTTTTTTTAATAGAATAACAACTAAAAGCTACCGACTGTTCCCCAGCAACGGCGCCAAAATTTGGTACGCGTCGTTTACGCACTAAATTATTTATTCCTTTTCACACAATTAACTGGTAATATAATGATAAGGAGTTCGTTCCCACGAAGAACATGGAGTTTCTAGTTGTTTCAAAGTAACCGTAACCGAAATGGGGGGGGGGGGGGTTTAGATTTTTAATAAAAACAAAATAAACTAAAAACAAAACAATAAAGATTGATTTAGATAATATGAGAAGGATGACTAGGGAATCATTCGCCGTCACTGAACCGAAGCCTAATAAAATGTAAATTTATTTCTTGTTTAATTTATATTGTTACCAACCGTAGAATAGCAATAAGCTCTGCTATCCCAGGATTCCTATTACGACACTTTGGATACGGAAGCGCTCGACTACCAGATTCTATTCAACCAACCCGCCAAGAATAAGCTCTCAAGGTGTAAATTGGTCGAATGCTTTACGCTCTGTGAATCAGGTTAATTCTAGCATCAGACGCATAAGCTCGGTCTGCTTACTAGTGTTATCTTTATACACAATTACTTAATAAAATCCCTCTATCAGCTTTTGCGATTTACTACCTGTGTAAAGGGCTAATGTGACAATTACACGTATCACATAACCCTAAACTAGTAGAAGAAATATTGATTGGTTAATTTAATTGATCATTTTAAATAACCCCTCAATGTTCTTAGACATTAAAAATAATAAAGATAATCAACAATTAAATAAAACTTGAAATAAACATGGTTAAAGAAAATACTGCTTCATTGTTCAGGACTTTGAAATCATCCCTAATCAATTAAAAGTTTAGCTAATCATAATTTATACTACTAACAAATAAATAAGGAGAGAAATTAAACTTAAAACTAAAAACTAAAACGAAAGTTGTTTCTCGCAAACGAGAGCAAATGAAGAAGAAGAAAGAGGGAAGACGGATGTCTTGGTGTACTTTGAATGGCTGAATTCGGGCTCTATTTATAGGGTAAAATACCCGACAATGCCTCGCATTTTTTTCGTCCCGCCGCGCTTTCCACTGCTTTCCGCCTTTTCTTTTCTTTGTGCGGCGCATGCCATGGGGTGCTGGGACAGTTGGTCGGCTGCTGCATGTGAAACATTTTATTTTTTTATATTTTTTTCTTTTCTTTCTTTTTCATTTCTTTTGTATTTGTTTTTGTTCGAACAGCACCCACGCGCATGCTTTCTCCCGTTTTCTTTGAACTTGTCAAACTTCATTTAATTCTTCCGTCCTTTCTGCCGCCGGGTCCCACTGCATGCATTCTTTTCTTTCATTTATTTTGTTTTCTTTTCTCTGACACAAACCAAAATCAAGGTCCCGCTGACACTGTTTTGTTTTGGTCCTATTTATATTAAATAAATATGATAGCGGCCCCTTTCGCTTTAATCAATTAAGTCCACATTTTGGACTACTGGGTCCCACTGCAACGGGATAACAAGAACTCCCGTGTTTGAACGAGTTTCTCTTGGTATTTGGCCCCTTCTCCACTTGTAGCTAGCTTCTTTTATTGCACAACTAAGCTCAAATTCACTTCTTTTTGGATTATTCACTTAATATCTCACAACTAAGAGAAAACAAGCGAAACGCACAATGATTTGCAAGAAAACCATCAACTACTAGCATTGAATCAACACAAAAGATATGTGCAAAGTGCACTTATCACCCATTCTTTAAATCTCTGCGAAATTTTATTCGCGTTTCTTAAAATTTCTTGCGAGCATCATAACTCTGTTAAAATTTCTTTTCTTTTCTTTTACAACTTTTCAATTTCACCTATTCCATTCAAACAAAATATGTTTTGAAAACAATTTCTCCCGATAATGCATTCACAATTTTTCTTAAAATCCAACCTTTTACCTTTCTACTTACTATTTTTTGGTCCTTGTTTTCTTGCATGTTTTGTTGTTTTCTCCCTTCCTGCGAGGCGCTCACCATGCACTTCTTTTTCCTTAGTTTCATCTTTTTATCTAAACCAAACATTTTTTGAAACGTTTCCTTGAAATGATTCTTCTCATCATTTTATCTTTCTACTTACTGTTCTATGTATCTTCTCTTTTGTTGCGTTTTGTTATTTGCTTTTCATTTGCGAGACGCTCGCTATCTATTTCTTCTTGCTTCTCAATTGAATCAATCATCAATCTGTGACATCTCTGTCGCTGCTTAATTTTGCACTTCCAATTGTTGTTCTTCCCATCTCTTTCCTCGCAATTTTTTATATCAATCTCATAACATTTCTTACTTTCTCCCCAATCTCCTTTAATTACTCCAACACCATTAGGATGAAGAAATTTAATACACTGGTGGAAGGTGGATGCAACACCTAATATCCCATGTTGCCAAGGCCGTCCAATCAGGTCATTATAAGGTGATTCAATATCAACAACACAGAATAAGATCTTGGAAGACATCCCCTTTAACGGAACTCTCATTGTGATCTCCCCTTGGGGTTTGTTGGCGGTACCATTAAAACCATAAATCTTATATGTTGATGGTATTAAATCTTCATCTTTTCCACCCATGGTTCTATAGGTATGATAGAATAAGATATCCACAGAGCTTCCTGTGTTAATTAGGACTCTATCAATAGCCCAAGAATTAGTTACTTCATTATCATGTTCTACATCTTCTTCTTCTGTTTGTCTTGGGTTTATTTCCAACCTTACTACCAATGGATTATCATGCAACTCACCAGGTTCTAGTGCTTCTTGTGCTGTAAAAGAAAGAGTTTGTTTATGCCATTCTTCTAATGGCGAGACTCTCGCTATGTTCATTATTTATTTTCCATCTGTATCTCTGGCGAAGACTCTGCTTTGAACATTATCGTGAAAATCCTCAATAGTTATGAAAGAATGTACAATGGAATTGCAAAAAAAATTCTTCGCTTTGGCTCCAACCTCTATGACAAAGGATTCTGCTCCTTTTACAATATTCACTCTGCGATTATCTGGTGGTGGCGGCAATTGTTGCGATTGTTGATGCCCTCTTAGAAAATGGTTTAACTTTCCTTGATCGATCATTCTTAGAATTATTCTCTTTACATTTCTGCAATCATTTATCGAATGGCCATGGAAATAATGATAAGGACAGAATTCTTTATTACGATTATTACGATGTGGTTCTTTCCCCATGTTCCATGGAGATGGTATGTCTTCCATCAAAATGATTACTTCCCAAATTTTTTCTACACTAGCATTTAAAGGTGGCATCTTAATCTCCTCCCATATTATTTTTTGATTACCCTGACTTATAAAATTGTTTGGTCTCTGTCCACCATAAGTATCTTGGGGATGATCAAGCCTTTGGATTCTATTATTTCCTCCGCGATTGTAATAATTCTTCTCTCTTTCATACTCTTCTTGATCTCAACTGACCATAGCTACTAGCTTCTGTTGGTCATTAATCAGCACTTTCTCTGGATGACTCTGCGAGGTGCTCGCTACATTATTAATCATTTTAGGAAGTAAACTTCCATTTGCCACTACTGAGCTGGTATTTACAACTGGGTATGATTCCATTTCATTTTGTTTTTCTTCTAAAGCAATGTATTCTTCCTGTAATTCTCTTAGTTCAGTCATTGTGATGGTATTCTTGATTATGAAAATTTGTATGTAGAGCAGATTGGTCGCAAACATTACATTGATGAAGGATAAAATAAGATATCTCTCATCTACTCTGCATGCCATCTCGCTGCACATTGTCTTCCATCTTATGGTTAGATGTTTCAGACTCTCGCCAACCCTCTGCTTTAACCCAAATACATCTTCAATACCCGGTCGTGAAGAATTGTTGCTTATGTATGCACCCAGGAATGTAGCTTGTAAATGATCAAAAGAAGTGATAGTATTTTTGGGTAGCCCCTCAAACCATTTTAGTGCCTCGCCAGTTAAGCTGGACGCAAAATACTTGCATAACACAGCATCATGATTCTCCCACTATAGCATACACCTAACATAAGCCTTGACATGTTGAACGGCACAAGTAGTCCCATCAAAAATACTATTTAATACTGGTAAATTTCATTTTGGGGGAATTCCTCTTAGTTGTACTTCTTATGTGAAGGGAGTTCTCGCTGATTCCTCAATAGCTTTATCAAGTTGTCTTCTTCCTCCTTCTTTTCTGTTATTTATCATTCCCCTCATTTCTGCTAATTCTCTTAAAATTTGCTCATTCGCAGATGGATCTTGTTCCATTGGCCTTTTTAACGCAACTTCCCTTCTCCTGCGCTCTTGTCTTGCGAGAATTTGTGAATCTTCATCTTCATCGTCATTTTGCCTTCTTCTGCTATTTTAATCTTCACTTCCTTATAAAATTCGCGATTGATTATGTCTTCCAATTTCCTCTCCGCGAGTTTCTTCATTTCTCATTATTTCTCTTCGATGTCTTTATATTCTTTTCTGTATTCTGTTGTATTCTTCTTGAACATTATCATTATTGCGATTTTGTGTACGTCTTCTTTCTCGATTATCAAGGTTGATTTGCCTTATTGCCTCCTGAAACTCCTGTTCTTCCACCTCTACTCTCAACCTTTCTCTCTCGCAGGCTAGGCGTGCCTGTTCAGCATAATGTCTCTCAATTTCGTTCTCAACGATTCTTTGATTTCTGACATTCTCTCGCCCATGTAATATTCTTCTACCCTCTTCTCAATTTTCTTCATCGTCTTGATTATTCTCATTTCTTTGATTTCTATTACTTCGTCTTCCATCCAAAGTTTCACCACGTGAATCATAACGATCATCAATTACCCTCTCTTCTTCCTGGCGTTGTTCCCCATTTAGATTTTTCGTTTCTTCTTGTACATTTTCTCTAACATTTCTTATAAGGGAGTTTCTCCTTGGTTCTTCTCTGAATGATCTTGTACTTGATCTAGAAGTACTTCTTGATCTCCTATTTTGTGTCCTCAAATTCTCCATTCTTAACTCGTGATTTTGTCTTGTTAAATTTGCATATTCTTCCGCCTCAAGCCTTCTTTCTTCCTGTATTCGTTGTCTTAAATCATCTGCTGTTTTATTTTTGCCTTGATGAATTAATCCTTCAACCAATCCTTGATCTCTTCCTTCTCTGCTTTCATCTCTTAATTTTCGATTTTCTTCTTCTTCCATCGAATCCGATCTCCAAGTATGCACACTCACCCTATCATAATCCATACCTTTATTTTGTATTGGTGTTTGTTGATTCGGTTGTTGAGTTTGATTTTCTCCTTCATTCCTTATTCTATTTCTTCTTGTTATCATCCTTGAAGATTATCCCAATTCACTTGTTTCCCCACCTGCAAGTCTTTTACTCCTCCTCACGGTTGTTGGTGGTTCTGATGTATTTCTTCTTCTTTTTCCAGCCATTTCTTCAATTCCTTCAAATATTCAAGTTGTAATTAGAGGTTTTTTAGCTTGATTCTCCCTGTTTTGGGCACCAAAATGTAGTTGCAGGAATTCCTACACTACACCCATACTAAGAATTTGTAATTGTAAGTCTAATTTGTAGATTAAGAACGACACTTTATCATTTAATTTTCAGAAATGTTTACAGGAAATATTAGAACTCAGAAATACAACTTTCTTTCTAGAGTTTCTCTCTCCTCAAGACTCTCTCAACTCTAAAAAATACATCATCCTTTTCTGAATCTATTGGAACCCTTTATATAGGAAATTACATAGTGGACGACAGCTAAGTTTTCCCCTTCTTTCAGATCTGTTCTGCGATCTCATCGCGGTAGTTATAATGTTCACTCTCGTAAGATTTGTAACCATCGCGATATAAACTTACTCTTCTCACATTCTCTTCAATCGTCAACCTTTCTGTCATTCTTTTTTGTTTCTCGTCAAGTGTTGTTGATATTCTGGTCCTACATCTTGCCTCTTCGCAGAAATATTGTTGTGGCGATATTCTGGTCCTACACTCACGAGACTATAACTCGTCCACTAGAGACACCTAGGGGTTTAAAGGATTGTTATACATGCTAAGTGTGACCGTGTCCTCAACGATATGGAGTTGCATGTATCTGTTTTTGTTTATTTATTTTTGTTTGATTTTCTCGAGGACTAGCAAAGTCTAAGTGTGGGGGAATTTGATAGGTGTCTAAAACACCTTGATCACTACAACAGATATGGGGTTTAGCAACTCAGATTCGCAACAGCTTAGCAGCTGTTGTGAATTTTCTGTTGTTAATTTCTGTTGCGAAAAATTTGCAACTAAATCCAGTTGTACGCGTGCGAAAAATTAGTGTGGCTTCCTACACTTTCAACTGACTCATTATTCAGATACTTGGGAAAGCTGACTCGGTTCTCTTATCTCTTTTATCACTGAATAGCCTCTCATTCTTTATCTCATTTTCTTCTCCTCTCTCTCTCGTTCTCCCTGTGAGTTCCCCATTTCTACTACCACCACCATCTCCATCATCAAGATCAAAACCAAACCCTTATTTTCGTCGTCGAGGAAGAAAGGTATCGTCACTACCGGAAGATGAACTAGTTTTTCTCCTTTTATGTTTCACTTCTATGAAGTAAACCCTAGATTCTTCTCCTTTTGATTTTTTCCACTCAAAATCTTAACCCGATCTGTAATCTTAGTTCTGAGTTATGCTCAACATGTTATTATCTGGATTAATCTGATTATTAATCGTTTACAAATTATAATTTTTTGACCTAATGAGGGAAATAAGAGTTAATCCGATTGCAAGTTCGTTTCTCTATTTAATAAGTATTTTCTGGCACGAGATTTCCCCCCAAAATCCCTTCTCTTTTTTTTAAGAAGATTTCTTTATAAACCCATTTGGAGAGTCGTTATTTGGGTTTTTTTTTTGTTTTCTTCAAATGTCAGATTTAGAACAAAGGTGTAAACCAAACCCTAGGTTTGATTTATTGTTTTTCCTTTTCAATTAGATATAACTCCAAGCTATGATTTGTTTGATTTTACTGGTAGCCTTTTATTTTTATAATTTATTCTCTTATAATGGTGCAGGAGTCACTTTGCTTTTAATTTTGGGATAAAGGAATTTTTATTCGATGGTCCATTTCGGTGCATTCTTTGCACTCTTAAAGATGAATTCCACTTCCGCATCGTAGAGACTATCCGTTTTTCGTCGACTCTATGTGAAAGAAGTTGGCCTACAGAATGCGTGTAAGTAAAGAAGGTTTTTCTCAAGCAATTTATATGGTTTTCATCTCTTTCCCTATGCATCGTATTAACTTCATTAGATGAAGCAACTCTTACTAGATATTCCAGAAACTCGTGGCTTTTAAACTTCTAAAGGTACTTTTAAGTCTTAAGCTTCTAGAACTGAAATTTGACTCTCGAGTAACATGGACCCGAAGCATTTTTGTTTTTCTCGTCCAAAAAATGGTTTATGATGAAGTACATGTTTTAAAAAAAAGTTAACACCGGAAACTAGACGAACGTTGTTGATGTCCCATATCTTCACGTGTGGCACTTTATAAATTCTATACCATGCAACCTTGTTTTCCTAGTTAATTCATCACAAAGCTGAATGCTCCTCATAATTATATATATATATATATATATCCAATACGACTCGGAACACTTTTGTTGTTTGTATTTTGGTTTGCCTAACTTATTTTTGTTCTTGTGTCTGTTTATCTGGCGACAGATACAATTTTTTTGGACAAATCAGTTGGTATGTCATCCTTATATTTCTCGTATCATTGAGACACAACAGCCTCAACATGTTTCTGGGTTTGAGGGTCTATTAATTCCTAGTCAAACCCGTGGCCAGGTCCTGAGAGTAGTTGATGCAAGTACTGCTCTGGTTCTGTGGGAGGTAATTAAACTTAGGATTTTCTGAATGTTATCAGTGGAATCTTATCTTGTTCTTGTTCCGTTATTGTTCTAAGATTTTATTTCATTGCATTAGTTGTTTTTTCTTGAAGTGGTTACTCTTAAGTTTTAATTGCTTGTAGTAGTGATTACCGGGTCTGGTTACAAAAGACGAAACATTAGTTTCAGTTACTAAGAATCTAAATCTACTTTCTCTCGTATGCACCAAAGAACACTTGGCTTAATTCCAGGTGATCTACATCCTGAATTTGATGCATATTTATTAATAATTTGAGTCCTTTTTTTTTGGAATGTTTAGGAGCTTTTCCCCCTGTTTGTGGTTGTAGTAAGTAGTTATGCTGACATCTGCAAAAGATGAGTTCTATGTATCAGCATCTGCTGTTAGCTTTTACTACAGGATCTACGGGGGGATGTATATGTGCTTCTGAAATTTGGAGCTTTCTGTAGTTGCTGTAAATCCTACACTACACCCTTGATAAGAATTTACAGTAATTAACTCATATTTGAAGATTAAAAACAACAATTTATTATTTGATTCTCAGAAATGTTTACAAGAAATGGAAAAAAATCAAGAATACAACCACTCTCTTGAGTTTTCTCTCTCCTCAAGACTTTCTCAACACTCAAAAAATTCATCATCATCCTTCCAAATCTACTAGGTCTCTTTATATAGGGTAGTTACATAGTGGATGACAGCTAAGTTGTCCTTTAATTTTGTATATGACTCGCAATATTATCGCAGTAGTTATAATGTCCATTCTCGCAAGCAATGTAAACCATCGCAGGACAATCAAGTTCTTCTCGTGTTTCTTCATTCGTCAGCTATTACGTTATTCTTTAAATTATTCTGTGACACCCACAAAGTGTTGTTGAAGAACTCTCGGTGATGCTCACAGAAGTGTTGTTAATCTCGCAAGAATAATACCATAGCGATATTCTGGTCCTACATCTTGCCTCTTCTCATGTCTTTTCTGCGAAGGAGGAAAGATCATGAGGATTAAAATGCCGCAGCTGTTCAACTTTTCGCTTTTTTTCTGTTCTAACATATTTCTATATCTATTGCCAGATTTATTACACGTGTTTTTTCTTCCATTCACCTTATGACACGTCCTTTCAACCGCTGCATTTCGTCCGTTCACATCTCTTCCTTATATTAATTGCACTTATCTTCTCGAGATTTTTTACCTTCTATATATATCTTCTCGATTCCTCTCCTTTCTTCTTTTTACTTCTTTCTTCCTTCTCTCCGTAATTTCTCTGCAAATTCACTGTTCTCCCGTAAATTCCGGATCTGCTACTGTTAAAAATTTTCTTTCGATCCTTTACTCTTTCAATCTCCATTCCCATACTAAAGATGGTTGTAGCTGGTCGCAAATATGAGATGGCTTTTGAGAAGATTTAATCAGAATTTTGAGACAAAGGTTTTACTTTATCCATTATTCCCAATCAAAACCCTAAATCTGAACTTTCTGTTCCATTATTTTCTGATTTTCCATGTAACCGCGAGAAGATCATAATCTCGCTAGGCCATCTTGAGGCTAGTCTTCCCATTCCTCTCTATGACCCTGAACTTCCTTTATTCTATGATATACTCTCTCACACGAAGTTCTTGCGGGCGGTATATCAGTTGAGTGGGGATTGTATTCGTTTAATGCTTGAGTATGCTACTCACAGTGCTGATAAAGAATCTCGCTACCCTGATACTGTGAAGAATCCTAAATTTAAAGATGTTCCAATTGTTCCCGCGAATTATACTGTGGAGAATTTCTTCGCAAATTATAAAATAATCCCTATGAAGAAGGATAACACTTGTTGGGGTGTCCGCTTACAAAGGAAGGATAATATCGCTGAAGATAAAGTTCTTATGTTAGATATCGATTGGCATACAAGTAATAATCAAGGCCCTCGCCACTCCAGCGATGGCAAATGGTTCATTTTTCCATTATGTCTTGAGGGTCCCTACATCTCCAGTCCTCATGCATTTCTTGCGAATATCACAAAATATCAACCGTGGGTTTTCAACAGGCCTGAAAGGACTAAAGAAGTATGTTCCCTCCAATTTTTTGCATAATTATCATTATTATCTTCCTCATATTTTCATATCCTCGCTGACTACTTCAATTTTTCCAGATTAACAGGCTGAAACTCAACTACCAGAAATTTAGGAAGCCCAACACCTTTTTATCCCTTAAATCTCTCACAGATGAAGTAAGAAATATTCCTTTATGATTCTTAACAATATATTGTTACCACTATTTCTTATCTTTATCTGTGCTCGCAGGTGATTGAAGAAAGAGAACCAGTGAAACTCGCGAGAACCAAGGAGAAATCTACTACTACTCGCAAGGGGAAATCTACTGTCCTTCTCAAAGAGATGTCTACTGCCTCTCACAGAGAGAAATATGGTGCTCCTCTCTCAAAGAAAAGAAAAGTTCAACTCCCTTCTTCTTCAACTCTTCAATCTAATGAAGAAATTTTGAATGATGATTCTGATAATGACGTTGATGATGATGATGATGATGAAGATAGTAATAGTGTCTCTTCCATGAAGGATTCCTCCTCTCCTGAATCTTCTATGGCTCAACTATCCAAGATTTTTGGTGATGTTCCACATGGTATCGCAAATGATTATGGAGATGAATCTCTTAATGGGGTATCCCAGGATCTCGCTAAGGTCTGCAATGCTCCCATATTGGTTGATAATAATTTTCTCCAAGGAATCTCAAGATCAGTGACTCCCAGTCTCTTAAATTCACTTGGTATTCTGGTATGTTTTCACTTCTTCATCACATTTATGTATTTATTTCCTCTCCAAATCTTAATTTATATTGTTCTCTCGTAGGTTGGAAAAGCTTCCTTTGTTGTTGCCTCAGATTTGGATAGAAGACGCATTGTCCACGAAAGGAGAGTTGTTAATTTTCGCAAGAAAAATGAGGAATTATCATCTGAATCCACTGAGCTTCGCCAGGATAAGGAAAAATTGGAGATCGAAATTGCTGAACTTCACAAAAAGAACAAATAGCTGGAAACAGCTTCAATTGATAAACAAAAGATCTCTGACCTTAACAAAGCTAATCAACAACTCTATGGCATGAATTGCTTCCCCTTTTTATTTAAATTCCTTTTACCCTATCTTAGCTTATTCAAGCAACCATTTTTGCAGATTTTTATGGTCTTACTGATGAGGCTACATTCCTCCAATATTTCCCTGAACCAATTGATGATAATACCCTTCTTGACTGTCTTAATAATTCATTAAGTAGTTTTTCTAATGACCAGGTTTCCTCTCTCTCCATAGATGAACTCAGATCAAAATTTCGCCTTTTAAAAGTAGAACATATATTCAACTTGAGTTTAACCAATAGATTTAAACGCCATTATTATGATTCTAAAGAAGAAATCAAAACCTTAAGAGCCAAATATAGTAAACTTTCAGACGAAAAGGACCGCAAACAGGGTGCTCAAGCTTTAGCAAATTTCTATAAGACTATTCTCGATGTTCAAATTGTAAGAGATAAACTTATCTGCGAGAATAGAGCTTTTGCTGAAAGGGAAAACCAAGTTCGTTCTCTTCTTCTCATTAATAACAATGATGAGTTTGCTTGGGCTGCAAAGGTTCTTGATAACGCCAGGAATAATTTAGGTGTAGATGCTAGTCTTCAAGATGATCATTCTGCCTTAAATAGAGATATGATTGTTGAAAGAGAAGGTTATTACTCTTGTTTTTTCACTAATTCATCTTCTGATTAAATCACCATTATTTGTATTAATTTGTAATCATTTGTTCGCAGCATCTGAAAAGAATCTTCACGATAGAATTGGAGAATTGGAAGAAGATAAAAGCCAACTCGCAAGAGATCTATCTTCTCGCATTGAAAAATATTCAAGGCTGAAGGACCAATTAAATATTACTGCTGCGAATTTTAGTAATGCCCTTGTTGTTGTTCGTAACGATTCCGTCAAAATGATTTGTGATGATCATAACATTTCTCATTCTTTGTATCCTTTCCTTGCGGAAGAAATTCAGCAAATACTCCGAACCTTGTTATCTCTGATGGTGAAGCTGGGGAATCTGGCAAAGATGAATATGATGGTAAAGATGAAGAAGAAGAGAAATCTGGCAAAGATGATGATGGATCTAATTAATCTTGAATCCTTCTGTAATATTTTTTCATTTATCTATTTTTTCTTGTATTATACTGCTGCGAGCATCTCCAGCTTCTAACATTCCTTAGTGTATAAATTTTTTTAACTTCTACATGTATAATTAAAAAACAATTCTTTTCTGCAATATAGTTAATCAATATGATTATTAATGTTTAACTATCTGTGTAAATTTATCATATAATGATGAATAACAATTTTATCATTCTGTTCATTCCCATACTTGCCTCTGTTATTCATCTGCAATATGAGAAAATTGAGTAGAGCTTAGATATTAGTTGTGAATGAAATTTATTTAAATATTTTTTCCTCAATATTTGCGATTATATCGCGAGTAATAGTTGCATAGTCTTATGATCTCTGCGTGAATATCGCAAATCTCATAATTTGTGCATCAATATCGCAATTATTCATTCTTGATACCTTGTGGTCTTATCATGCCTTCCTAGTTAAAGGTCTTATTTTGCCATATTTTGTATTGGCGACAAAATCGCAGGATGTTCTTACATTTGTATGTAAAAACCTATTGATCTTGCCATATCTGCATTTTGTCAATTTTTCTGCGACAATATAACAAGTCTAAGTTCCCTTGCGAGATCAAAGCCTTATGACATTGCCGTCTTGCGATGAAATCGCAGGACGTCTTTACACTTTCATGTAAAGACCCATTGATCTCATCTTATCTTTCTCTTATGAATTGTTGCCTCTGTATAATATTTGTCACGCGACAATATGACAGGCCTAAATGTTCTTGCGATCATAAAGCCCCATAATATTGCCATCTTTAGACACTTATCAGCTCCCTAATGTAGGGTGCCGCCCTTATCTCCCCCTGGTTTCCCCTTCAAGGAGGGCACATCGGACATACAAGACTAGATCCTCCCATCCGGATTTACCAACAACCAGTTGTTTTCGTAGCCTCTTGTCCTTTATGCCTATATGGCTTATAGTTACAAGACTGCACCCTAAGTGGGGTTTTTTTCGGGCCGAGTGCATCATAGCCAAGACTTTCCAAGGATGTTTCATACGCCATGGGCACCCTTGACTCAACCGCGTACCTCGGCGCCTTGGTCATACTCGGCACTCCTTTGAAAAGATCATTGGTCATCCAACTAGGGTATAACCTTATATAGTTGGAAATCCAAGGTACCTCTCCCGGATAGGTTTTTTTTAACCCCAACATCTTCATGACTCAGGTTCCAGCAGCGGTATAACCTTATCCCTGAGCCACGCAAAGAGATACCCTCTTATATGACGTACTTTAGGTCTTACATTTTCCTCTTGCGAAATTGTATCCGCGAACTAGGGTGTACGCCATAAAGGTTCGTCCCATTCTATTAATCTCTGCGAAATTTTTATTCGTGTTTCTTGCGAGTATTGTAACTCTGATAAAATTTATTTACTTTGATCTTCTCTTTTCTTGTACAATTTTTCAATTTCATCTTTTTCATTCAAACACAATATTCTTTTTGAAATATTTTCTTCAAACAATTCATTCATAAATTTCTTAAATTTCATCATTTTACCTTTCTTCTTACTACTTTCTGCTTCTGCTCTTTTGTTGCATTTTGTTATTTTCTCTCCATTTGCGAGACGCTCGCCATCTACCTCCTCTCGCCTCTCTAGTGGATCAACCATTAATCTGTCACATCTTTGTCTTTGCTTGATGTTGTGCTTCCAATTGCTATTCTACGCATCTCTCTCTTCGTAAGATTTTACATCAATCTCATAACATTTCATGCTTTCTCCCCAATCTCCTTTAATTACTCCAACACCATTAGGATGAGGAAATTTAATACATTGGTGAAAAGTGGACGCCACACCTAATATCCCATGTAGCCAAGGTCGGCAAATCAGAGCATTATAAGGTGATTCAATGTCAACAACTCAGAATAAGATCTTAAAAGATATCCCATTTAATGGAATTCACATTGTAATTTCCCCTTTGGGCTTGTTAGCAGTACCATTAAAACCATAGATTTTACATGTTGATGGTATCAAATCTTCATCTTTTCCACCCATGGTTTTGTAGGTATGATAAAATAGGATATCAACTGAACTTCCAGTATTTATTAGAACTCTGTTAATGGCCCAAGAATCTTCAGTTTCATCGTCATTTTCTTCATCTTCTTCTTCTATTTGTTTTGGATTTATTTCTAACCTTACCACCAGTGGGTTGTCATGCATCTCGCCAGGCTCTGGTACCTCTTGCGCAGTGAAATAAATAGTTTGATTTTGCCACCCTTCTAATGGCGAGACTCTCACAATATTCATTATCTCTCTTCCATCTGCGTCTCTCGCGAAGACTCTACTTAAAATGTTGTCGTGGAAATCCTCAATAGTCTTGTATAAATGTATGATGGAATTACAGAACAAATTCTTCGTTTTGGCTCCAACCTCTATCACAAATGTTTCTGCTCCTTTTACATTATTCACCCTGCGAATTTCTGGTGCCGGTGGTTACTGTTGAGACTACGGATGTCCTGTTAAAAAGTGATTTAACTTTCCCTGATCAGTCATCCTTAAAATTATCCTTTTTACATTCCTACAATCATTTACTGAGTGTCCATGAAAGTGATGGTAAGGACAATGCAGGATCAGAATATCGCCACAGCAATACTCTTGCGAAATTTATAACGATATTTTTGCGAGTTCATCAACAACACATTGCAAATGTCGCAAATTAATGACGTAATAGACAACGATAAAGATGTGAAGATTTTGTGACTATAGATAAATCTCGCAAGAATGAAGCAGAGCTCGCTAGAACAAGGCGGGAACTCGCAAGAAACAAGGCAGGAGCTAGAGAGAATTATGGAGAGAGCTTGGGAGAGTGTGGAAAGGAATCCTAAAATAGGGGAAGTATGAGCTTACATCCACAATGTAAACACCTATATAAAGAGGAAAGCAGGAGAGAGACAAAGGGGGGACACAATTTTGGGAGGAGAGAGAGAGATTTTGCAGAGAGACATTTTTAGAGAGAGAATATATTTTTCTTTATCATCTTTTTCCCCAAAAACAAAATATAGAGCTCCAAATACTCATTAATGGAGTCTCCATGTAACCCAAATATAATTTCAATAATCATAGTGAAGAACCCTAAACCCGTGGATGTAGATCACAATGATCGAACCACGTAAATCTTGTGTCTTATTTTATAATTTTAGCACTTTAATTCATTAGTTTTGTTAGGAAATAGATTTAGATCTAGAAATTATTATCATATATTATATGGGGTGTGTTGTGGGATTTCCTGCAACTACATTTTGGCGCTAGAAACACTACCTAATCTTGTTGGTTCAAGAAATTTAGAAAAATTGGCTACTGTTAGGGATGAATTCCATTGGATCTATAAGTTTTAAGGGCGGAAACGGAAATTTAAACCGAGGATTTTTCCTTCCTGTAGTTTGAATGGTTCAAGAGATTTCCACGAATATTTGCTACTGTTCATATTTTTCTAGATCTGGAAAGAAAAAAAAAATTAGGTTCAAAAATGGAAATTTCACGGAAGAAATTACACTTTCAGGGAGTAAACATCATCAACAATTCAAAGACATGAGAAGAGTAAGAGAAAAAATTAGTTGTTGTGGTGAATTTAAGGAAGAAAACCAAAGTTTCAGTGGAAGATTTTTATGTTTAGGAGAAGAAGGCAAATGTGAAAGAAATTAAGGAAGGACGAAGAGAAGATAAGAGGCAGACGCTGCAATTTCTATCACAAACAGAAATTCGCACAGATGGTTCAAGGATGAGTGAACAAGCAGTTGGTCGTAGGATCAATTCTTCCTAACTGCGATATTTTCGCATATTTTTGATGAAATACCAAGGACAAATAAAAGAACAAGTAATAAGTTTTATGTGAAGATGTCGCAAAGAAATATTAGAACAGATGGTTCAAGGTTCAAAGAACAAATAAGAGGTCACGGGTTCAAACTCGCAAAGACACATATTTTTCATTTTCTTCTCATTTTCATTGGCGAATAAAAGCATAAGGAAAAACGTTATGCGATTAACTTCGCAGAGTGGTTCTTGAACAGTTGGTCCAGAGAACAGTATGTGAGTTTGTGGTCACAGGTTCGAATTTTCCTGCGACCATAATTTTCTTCTTTTTACAGAGGGTGAGAAAATGAATAATATCGCAGCATTGTTTCATTATTTCGCAAACAAGAGTGTAGTTGAAGGAATTCCCACACTACACCCTATTTAAGAATTCATCAATATTTATGACATAATTTGAAGATTAAAGAAACTTTTTTACTAATTTGATCTTAAGGAATTACAGAAATCAAGAACACAGAATACTTGACAAGATTTTCTCTCTCCTAGAAACTTCCATAGCACTCAAAAATTCATTCCCCTCCTCTAGAACTATTGCTCTCCTTTATATAGGGATTTACATAATGGATTACAGCTCATTTACAGCTAAGATCCCCTTTAATTTCGGATCTAAGTTCTTGCGATAATTCGCAGCTAGCACCACCTTTATCTTTCGCAGGCTTTGTTGATACATCGCAGAAATGTCACACTTTCTTCATGTTTCCGTCGTTTTCATTCATTAGGTCATTGCTTAAGTCATATTTGGATATTTCGCGAACTGTCGTTAATAAGTCTTCAGCGTCATATCGCAGAACTGTTGTTTATTCCGTAGGGATATTGTTGTGACAATATTCTGATCCTACATCTTGCCTCTTCTCATATGTTTTCTGCGAAGAAAATAAAGATCATGAGAACTTAAGTTTCTTGATTTTCCGCAATCCCTTATCTTTTACCCGACAAAATTCCCTATTTTACGCTTTTACTGCTGACACGTATGCTTTACTGCTGACACGCGTCAACCCTTACTTCTTTACCGATAAGCCCGACTACCCATTCTTTGTCTATAAATAGGTGTCTCACTCGAAATAAGTCTTCTTTCATCTTCTCTATTTCTTCTTTTTATCCTCTTTCTTCTCTTGTCTGCAACTTTTTCATCTCTGTTATTCTTCCTGCTGCTACTCTAATGGAATCTCCAAGGAAAGTTGTTATCTTGAATCTTATCTTGTTCGTGCTTCATCATTTCTGTCTCCTAATTTTCATTATAATTCTTTTTTGTTTTTTGTTTATTTTTATTATTTAGTAACACCACTCCTCAAACCAAGATTACCATCAAAAACCCTAACCCTAAGGGTTCTCAGAAAAGGCGTGTTGTGAAGACGAAGAGATCTGAGAATGATAAGGTAGTAAGAAACATCCATTTCTTTTAAATAACAATATATTGTTGCCTCTGTTTCTTACCTACTGTAGTTGCAGGAATTCCCACAACACACCCCTTATAATATCTTGGTAATTATCTCTTGATCTAAACTAATTTGATATTAAAAGTATGACTAAAATTCTAAAAATTGTAAATAGACACACGGATTTTTACATGGTTCGATCAATTTGATCTACATCCATGATTCTTCACTATGATTGTTTAAATTTACATTTGATTTACATTGATAATCTCCATTAATGGAGTTCTAAATCTAGTTTTAGGGAAGAAGATGATAAAGAAAAATACATTCTCTCTCCTAAAATCCCTCTCCAAAAATATCTCTCTCTTCTAAAATTATTCCTCCTTTCTCTCTCCTGCTCTTCTCTTTATATAGGTATCTTCATAGTGGGTGACAGCTCATCCTTCCCTTATTTTAGGATTTTCGCTATGCTCCTTGCTGGCTCTACTATCATGTTCGCGAAATCTGATATCTGCTCGTGAAATATTGCTGGAGAGTTCTTAGTGACACTCGCAGAAGTGTCGTTAATCTCTCGTGAATATAATTGTGGCGATATTCTGGTACTACATCTTGCCTCTTTTTTCTTGAATATTTCTTGAAAAGTAATCTTTAAGAAAAAATCTGTTGTTGTAGTAGTCTTTGATTTTTGTTGATGAGGGAATGAGCGAAAGAATACTGGACTTAAAAAGTATATACTTGCCTCTATTCTTTTGCGAAGTTCCATATCTTTGTTAAGTAAATAAGAAGTATTAACTCTTGAAGTGCTTGTGAAGTATGAAGTATCCCTGAAGAAATATAAGAAGTACTCAATCTTCAAAAAGTATCCATCCTTTAATGAAAATCATAAGTCTTGTCTCTGTTCTCGTGAAATTATTACTTCATTTTTGGTGAAAATCCTAGTCCATTTTGGAAATGATTCCTGCCGAGAAGATAAAGAACATAAAATATTTTCTTGGTAATCCATAGTTGCCTCTGTTCTTTATCTATGAAGGAAGAATCCCTGAGAAAATGCCAAAATGAACGAATTGCCTCTGCCTCATTTGATAAAATTGCCTCTGCCTCATTTGATAAAATAATTATATTCTGCGAATTTCTGAATTTTTCTGCGATTTACTGAATTTTTTCTGCGAAATTATGAATGTGTCTGCGAGGCTCTAAATGTTTCTGCGATATTCTGAAATAATACTGTGAATAACGGCGATGAATAGTGACGAGATTGTGAATAGTGGCAATGAATAGTGGCGAGATTGTGAATAATGTTATGAGATTGTAGACATTCCTCTTGAGAGACTCTGAATAATACTTCTGAGAAACTCTGAATAGTACTTTCTATCTTTCTTGCGATGAAAAAATCTTTCCTGCATTCTTAAAATAAAATAATTAATGTTTGAGATTATTCTATTGGTCTTATTTTGCCTTCCTAGTTAAAGGTCTTATTTTGCCAATTTTTCTCTTTGCGACAAAATCGCAGGATGTCTTTACATTTGCATGTATTGACCCATTGATCTTGCCTTATCATTTCTCTTGAATTTTATGTGACAATATGACAAGTCTAAGTTCTCTCGCGAGATCAAAGCCTCGTGACATTGCCGTCTTGCGATGAAATCGCAGGACGTCTTTACACTTTCATGTAAAAACCCATTGATCTCATCTTAACTTTTTCTCTTTTGGAATTTTGTCTCTGTATAATTTTCGTCACGCGATAATATGATAGGCCTAAATGATCTTGCGATCATAAAGCCCCATGACATTGCCGTCTTAAGACACTTATCAGCTCCCTAATGGAGGGTGCCGCCCTTATCTTCCCCCTGGTTGCCCCTTCAAGGAGGGCACATTGGCCATACAAGACTAGCTCCTCCCATCCAGATTTAACAAAAACCAGTTGTTTTCGTAGCCTCTTGTCCTTTATGCCTATATGGCTTATAGTTACAAGACTACACCCTAAGTGGGGTTTTCTTCAGGCCAAGTGCATCATAGCCAAGACTTACCAAAGATGGCCAGGGTAGGTTCGTCCGTCCCGGGCACCCTTGGCTAAACTGTGTACCTCGGCGCCTTGGTCATACTCTGCACTTCTTGGAAGAGATCCTCGGTCGTCCAACCAGGGTATAACCTTATAAAGCTGGAAATCCAAGATCTCTCTCCCGGATAGGTTTTCTTTAACCCCAACATCTGCATGACTCAGGTTCCAGCAGAGGTATAACCTTATCGCTGAATCATGTAAAGAGATACCCCCCTTATAACGTGCTTGCAGGTCTTACATTTGCCTCTTACGAAATTGTATTCGCGAACTAGGGTGCACGCCATAAAGGTTTGTCCCATTCTTTAAATCTCTGCGAAATTATATTCGCGTTTCTCGTGATATTTTCGCGTATCTTCATTCTTTCATTTCTGTCAATTTTTTTTATATAATCTTGAATAATCTCGCGATTACACTCGCAGCTCTGATAAAAATTTGTTTTACTCATTTCTGTGAGTTGAAATATTGTTTAAAATCTTTGGAAATCTTAGAAATATTCTTTGAAATCTTGCGATTTTATCGCATTTGTTAAACCAAAAATCTCTATCTATAAAAGAAATATTCTAGAGAAATCTTTAAAATCTTCTTTGTAATCTTGCGATTGTATCGCGTATTTTGGAAATTTGAAATCTTAGAAATTTTGGCGATAATTTCGTTTTCTGAAACCTTAGAAATCTTTGAAAATTTTGGCGAGAATTCCATTTTCTATAATCTTTTGAAATCTTTGAAATCCTTGAAAATTTTTGCAATCTGTAAATTTTTTGCGATGGTCTCATTTTTTATAACTTTTGAAAATTTTGAAATCTGGCGATTGCATCTCTTTTTTAGTAAGTCAAATAAAAAATCGTAGAAATTTTTGGAAATCTTTTTTGAAATTTATAAATTTTTGCGAATATATCGCCCTGATCAATCAAATCAAAATTCTTTGAAATGTTTTGAAATCTTAGAAATTTTAGAAATCTTGCGATTATACCGCTTTTGGTAAATTGAATCAAAAGTTTTTAAATTTTTTTGAAATATTATAAATCTTAGAATTGTTCTTTGAAATCTGGCGATAATATAAATCAAAAAATTTTCATTTTCTGTAAGTAAAATATTCAAGGAAGTGGTACTTAACTTTTTGGCGATTTGCTGTTGCTGCCAATTCTCGCGAAGTATTTGATTTGCTCGTGAAATTAGAAGAAATAAGATATGAACTCTTGACCTTCTTCTTGTATACTCTTGCCACATACCGATTGTTCTAACCCTTCTCTTATGAATTTTACTTGCGAAATAATCAAATATCTGATGAAGTAATGAAATACCAAATTCCTGCCTCTCACCAATTTGGCGAAGTAATGAAATAATCCTCTCGTGGAAAGTAGATGTACCAATTTCTGCTCGTCAATATTTCAATTCCCCTCCTTCTAAAATGTAGTTTACAAGGGGCGCATCTTCGCAAGACTACATTTCCAACTTTATAAGGTAAAAAGAAAAGAAATTCATCCTAAATAATCACGATGCTCTCGTCAATTTGGTTCTACTTTTCTTCTTTTCTTGTTTTCTTGTCCTTGTACTCCTATCTTCTTCTGATAGGCATCTGTTACTTGTACTCCTTGTTGTTATTGTGACAATCATTAGTTAGTTTAATTCTTCTTTTGTCCCTATTTCTTCTTTTGTCGTTTTTTGCCAGTAATATATTGTTGCTTGTATTTTAGCATTCCATTTGTTTTCATTATTTGCTCATGCTATTTCCTCTCGTTCTTCAAGTGGAGAATACTCTCGCAACTAAATTAAACTTGAATAGATTGGGTCCCAAGTTTCATAAGTACAGTTGTATGTTAGCTTTTCTTATTATAAGCCTATATCTTTATATCTCGTCACCAATGCGTGTGCATTCTGAACATTTGAACCTCGCTGAATTTGCTTGGAGATAATTCCCGTGTGTATTGTTACTTTGTTGATGGGTGGTGCTTTCCTTCGCCTGTAAAATTCCTTCACTGAAATGTTGATTAACAGTTGACGATAGCATCGCTTCTCCTTTACTTTCTAACTCATCTTTGTCTTAACTCATCGCTGCTCCTTTTCTGCGAGCATCATCGTTGCAAACTTGTTCTGTTGGTCGTTTGTTATTTTCCTTCTTTGCTGGCAACTTGTCTTCACTTTTCCCTTCCCTGTCGTTCATGTTGTCCTCGAAAGTATCCTTATTCTTCCTCTCATCTTCGCCAAAGTTGTTGACGAGAACTTTTGTTCTGCGGACTAGTTGGCGTTGTTAACATGACAATGGTCACCAATAATAAGGTTTGTGAATTTGACTGAAAGTAAGAAGCAATAAAGTGAATCGATATGAGCAAAACTGCCTGCACTGCGTCTCTATGCTGATTTCTCCAAGTCTTCTCATTTGATGTTGTTCTGTTGCTCTCATTTATTCGCTCGTTCTTTCCTTTGCGCATTTTTGGTGAACTATACTCCTCTTTGCTATGTTCTTATCCCTGCAGAATAAATTTTGGCTATTTTTCCATCATGCTGGAACGATGCTGCTCGCTGGAAGATGTAATAGCCACACGGAGCCAAAATGAGGCAACTGTGGACCGACGAAATGTGTATAATGGGTGACTAAAATCATACTAAAGTTAATAATCATGACAACGAATGTAGCCACACGGAGCCAAAATGTAGCGAAGTGGGGAGTTGCACCAAGAAGTGGGTGATATTATATGGGGTTTTAATCATACTAAAATTCTAATCATACATTTTGAATTAGTTTAGCTTTAGTATGACTCGTCACTTGCTGATAGGGTTTTGGCGAAGTGGGGAGTTGTGATGTTTGAGTTAATGGCAAGGAGGTTGGTTCACTGGATTGATTAACTTGATGGTTGAGTTGGGTGGATTCGCTAGTTGAGGATGGCTTGCATTGATTTGGGTTTGGTTGATAACGATATTTACTGTTTGATGGGTGGTTGACGAAGTGTACTTTGTATGTCAGAATTTGGCGAAGTGGCTGTTCATTTAGTTTATCTCTTCAGCATACTTTGTCATCATTGGAGCTCCCATAACTCTCGCCACAGTACATTTTGCATAAAGTAGAAATTCAAAGTATGTATCTCGTCTATTTTACTTTTCCTAGGAATATTTAATTCTTTGCCTTGCTGCGATCATCTCGCTGTAATTAATGGCTGTTGGTGGATGTCCCCCTCGTTGATGTTCCACTAATTTTGTTGTTGTGGTGTCATGGATTTGCGAAGTGAACTTCTTGTTTCACGAGCAAGCTCGTTCCTGTCACTGCCAACGACGCTACCCCACTCAATTTTGATGTGTCTGCTCTCTCTATCATTCTTTTTTTCTTCTATCTCTTGCAATATTATTTTCCTTTCTTCGTTCTCGTTAATTTTCCTTTGCCACCAACTCACTGCGAATAATCAATTAATTTGTTCGGCAGTCTGAACTCAAGAAAACATATTCAGTCAATAAATTAAATATATTAACAGAAGTCTAACGATTGTATTCTCACCAAAATTTGGATTTTCATGAAATGGATTCTGAAAACAACAGTTGTAAATATGTACTTCGCAGAAACGATCAGAATTATATTTTCATGAAACGATCAAAATCGTGATTAAAATCGAGGTTTTTGTGTGTAAATTTATGATCAAAATTCGTTTCAATTCTAAATATCAACCAAAAATCAATTTTTATGAAAACAAAGTTTGATTGTTAAAAACTCAAAATCTTCCAGATCTCGATTATTAACATATAGTTAAAGAGATAAGAAAAAAAATTGTCCTGTTTAAACAATTAATTGATGCCGATTCAGCTTCTCTATCTCTGTAAACATTTCTCTTAAATTGTGTTGATTGTTCTTCATCGTTCTTTTCCCAAAATTTCTATATCTTCCCCTGTATCTCATAAATCCAATTGAATTCATCATTAACAATTGTTAATTTCTCTTGATCTTCTTCAATCCAACAGGCAGGTAGTGTTTCTAGCGCCAAAATGTAGTTGCAGGAATTCCCACAACACACCCCTTATAATATCTTGATAATTATCTCTTGATCTAAACTAATTTGATATTAAAATTATGACTACAATTCTAAAAATTGTAAATAGACACACGGATTTTTACATGGTTCGATCAATTTGATCTACATCCATGATTCTTCACTATAATTGTTTAAATTTACATTTGATTTACATTGATAATCTCCATTAATGGAGTTCTAAATCTAGTTTTAGGGAAGAAGATGATAAAGAAAAATACATTCTCTCTCCTAAAATCCCTCTCCAAAAATATCTCTCTCTTCTAAAATTATTTCTCCTTTCTCTCTCCTGCTCTTCTCTTTATATATGTATCTTCATAGTGGGTGACAGCTCATCCTTCCCTTATTTTAGGATTTTCGCTATGCTCCTTGCTGGCTCTACTATCGTGCTCGCGAAATCTGATATCTGCTCGTGAAATATTGCTGGAAAGTTCTTAGTGACACTCGCAGAAGTGTCGTTAATCTCTCGTGAATATAATTGTGGCGATATTCTGGTACTACACCTACATTATTATTCGCAGGGTGAAGAAAATGTTTCTAAACCTCTTAAGCGTTCCCGTCAGATTAAAACTCTCTCAGATGAAGTGGATATTCTCAATTTTTTGCCCGCAGACCCTGCTCTACCGCAGGATAAATCTTCTCCTTCTCCTCACATGAATTCCACTATTAATACTGATACTATTTCTCCATCAATTCCGCAGGATATTTCCACCTCTAATAACCACAACATTTTTAAATTTGCGACGGAGGAACCTATGATTGCTGGAACTAATGAAGCAGAAGCAGATCAACCTGCGGTTAATGAAACTACAGTATATGAAACTGCAGTTAATGAAGCTGCGATAAATGATGTTGCGGTGAATAAAACTGTCATTGCGACTAATCCAATTCCTTCCCCCACTCCTACTACTGCGAATGATTCTAATCTTCAAGTTTCTATTACCAAAACCTTTTCCTCTACTTCACTTTCTTCTTCCCAAGAAATAGCGACAGGGGTTGAAGCAGCTTTTCAAGTGTTATATGAAGTTCTAAATGACGCTATGAAATCTTCTACAGATCCTGCGAGGCATGATATTTACATGATTTTAAGCAAGCATCTTGGGTCTTGCGGTTCTTCTTCTTCGCTATCTGCTTTAGAAAGTGAGGTTGGAGATTTGAAGAAAAATCTTCAAGAAAAAACTTTAGAGTGCGAACTTCTTGATAACAAGCTTCGTAATTCTGAATTAGACTGTGAGATTCTTCGCAACAGAAATAATGATCTGAAAGGTATAACTTTCTTACCTCTACTTATGCCTTAGTATTTTTTTTATTTTTTACTCAAATTTTCTTTATTTATCTGTTGACACATATTTAGCTTCAAAACATAACCAATTAATGAAGATTCTTGAAATGGAAACAATTGCTGATGAAGCCCGCATTGGGAAAGAGTCTTGGAAAAATGAGTTTGATAAATTGAATATTCTTCATACATATGAATTTGATGAGATAAATAATCTTAAGAATGAGAATAACCAATTAATTCGCGAAAGAGATTGTCTAAGTAATGAAGCTTCTCAACTTTTGTATTCGCTAAATCAGATTAACTTGAAGGTGGAATCTTTATCATATGAAAACAGAGTTTTATCTCAATAGAAACGCAGCTTTGCGAATAAAACAATGGTTTACTCGCAGCAATTGGGCAATCTTCAAAAATTGTGTGATAGCCAAGAACAATCTCTTTGTGTATTGAAAGATGAACTTAAAAAGATAACTGAGTCATCTGCCGCTGAACGAGAGAAACTTATAAAAGGTAGATTAGCTCTAAGTGTAAAAGTCAACAATCTCAAGGATGATTGTACTCGACTGAAAGAAGAAAATGCTTATCTTCGCAATTGTGAAAAAAGTATAAAATCTCGTTTGAAAGGTAAGGTTGGGGATAATTTTGATGATGCCATGAATCGATGGAAGAGTTGCTTCTTTAACATAATTCATACTTTATCTTCGCAAAAGGAAGGTAGTCATTTTGACTGCCTCATCTATTAATTATTTCATTGTATTTTCATCATCATTCGCTAGAATTCCATCTAATATATATTTTTTATTTCGCAGAATCTGAGAAACACCTTCAAGCTTCTATCTCTGATTTGTCTATAAAATTAGCCAAACTTCGCAAAAAGAATACCGCACTTTCTAACTCTCGCAACAGATCATTGAGAAGATTTGACTACCTTGAATACTTCAAGGATATAGAGATCATAAACCGCGAAAAGAATTGCCTCCGCAAGGCTCACTTAGGCGCTGAGGTTTTCGTAAACAATGTTCTACTCTCTCATTCTTTACCTCCTATAAAAATTAAACCCTTGGAGATAGAAAATAATGAAGTTCCTCATCCCATAGATGAACATCTAAACTATTTAAGTAACGAAGAAGATTCTTCTGAGGATGAACTAAACCCAAATGCAGAAATTCCAAAAGAAAATTCTCTTAATGGAACGGAAGAACCAAGCTCTCCTCAAAGGGTAGTCGCTAATGAGCGAGAAATAGAAGGTGAAGAAAATCCTCATAAAGAAGTAGAAGAACAAAATCCTCCTCAAAAAACCACCACTGGTGATGGAGAAACTCAGGCTGAAAAAGATGCTGCTGGTGATGATAATAGTAGCAATCAAGAATGATGAAGATAGAAGAAGAATACTTCTGCGAAATATCTTGTTCTTTTTTCTTGTCCTGCGAATGATTGTAATTTCTGAATCTTTCTTCTTCCTGTTTTTTTTTTTTTTTGTAGTTTTTGTAATTCACTCATCTTCTTCTGATTATATATTTTTATTAATCTGAATTTAATCTTCGCAAATTTGATTATCTTGATTCTTCTCATGGAAGATTATGAAATACTGTTTTATAATCCCCATACTTGCCCCTCATAATCTTCCTTGTGAAATATCTAATATATTGCCCTTGTAAGAAATCCCATATCTGTCTGCTGTTGTTAATCTGCAATGTGTTAAATGAAATATCGCAAATATTTCAGTGAAAAAATCTGTTATATGTTTCGCAGATATAAAATCTCTTGTGGTCTTATTTCGCCTTCCTAGTTAAAGGTATTATTATGCCACTTTTGTGCGACAAGATCGCAGGTCATTATTATTTTTACATGTAATAATCCATTGATCTTGTCTTATCATTTATGTTGATCTCTGCGACAATATGACAAGTCTAAGCCACCTTATGAGATTAATCTCTCTTTGCTTTTTTAAGACTCATGACATTGCCGTCTTTTCGATGAAATCACAGGACGTTTTTGCGATTTATATCCTTTTTTTATTCATTTCATTTATATCATGTGTTGATCTTATCGCAAAAACCCATTGATCTCATCTTATCATTTCTCTTAAGGCTTTTTGGCCTGTCATGCGGCAATATGACGGGCCTAAATATTCTTGCGAATATAAAGTCCCATGACATTGTTGTCTGTGTCACGCGACAATATGACGGGCCTAAATATTCTTGCGAATATAAAACCCCATGACATTGCCGTCTTTTTTGATACACAGCTCCCTAATGGAGGGTATCGCCCTTATCTTCCCCCCAGTTGCCCCTTCAAGGATTATGCATCGGCCATACAAGACTAGCACTTTCCCATCTGGTTCTTCCAACAACCAGTTATTTTCGCAGCCTTGTCCTTTATGCCTATACGGCTTATAGTAACAAGACTGCACCCTAGTGGGGTTTTCTTCGGGCCGAACACATCGTAGCCAAGACTTTCCATGGATGGCCAGGGTAGGTTCATCCATCCCGGGCACCCACAGCTCAACCGTGTACCTCGGCGCCTTGATCATACTTTACATTCCTTAGGAGAAACTCTCGAGCGCCCAACCAGGGTATAACCTTATATAGTTGGGAATCCAAGTTATCTCTCCCGGATGGATTTTCTATAATCCCAAATTCTCCATAACTAGGTTCCAGCAGCAGTATAGCCTTTCCCATAGTCATGCAATCAGATACCCCCCTTATGACGCACTTTAAGGACATTGCCTCTTACGGAATAGAATCCGCGAACTAAGGTGTACGCCATAAAGGTTCGTCCCATTCTTATATGTTTTTAGGCGATTTGCGCCCGTTTTATGCATTTGCATTAAAATTCTTAATTATCCCGCAATTGTCTGCGAAAATTTGTTTTGTATTTTACCAACTTTGTTTTTATGCTTGCGAAACATCTCCTTTCTTCTCTCGCAATTGTTTGCGTTTAATCAAATCATTCTGCTCTTTCAAATTTTTATTGATAATATTTTCTTAGATATTGTCTATTCCATGGTCTACCAAGTCTTTGTCCCATATTTCTTCCTTCCGGATCCATTAATTTGTATGCACCAGTTCCAATGATTTCTTTGATGATATATGGCCCGTCCCATTTTTTCGCTAATTTTCCTCCATTTTCTCGCTGATATTCTGGTGTTTCCCGCAAAACTAAATCTCCAACTTGGAATTCACGTTTCTTAACTCGTTTATTGTAATCGCGGGCTAATCTGCGATGGTAGTTCTCCATATGTTGTAATTCTTTTTCTCTCTTCTCTTCTACCTCATCAAGTTTGTCTAGAATCATGCTGGCACTAAGATTCTTCTCCCAAGCTTCTCTTTTTGTTGTTGGAATAACAACGTCTGTTGGTAATACTGCCTCAACTCCATATGTTAAACAAAAAGGTGATACCCCAGTTGCTGCTCTTCGCGTTGTATTATAGGCCCACACTGTATTATGGACTTGTTGACACCATATTCTATGATGTCCTTCTAACATCTTCTTGAGGATATCTGCGATCGTTTTGTAAGTTGCCTCAGCTTGACCATTAGCTTGTGGGTATAAAGGAGTCGATTTTCCGCACTTTATCTTGAATGCATTAAGCAACATCTCTATATATTGTCCTTCAAATTGCTTCCCATTATCTGATACCAACTGCGCAGGAATTCCGAATCTGCAAATGATGTTTTCAAATATAAATGTAAAAATGTCCTTATCACGAATATGCTGCACTGCTTTGACTTCTTCCCATTTTGTGAAGTAATCTGTTGCGACAATTAAATATCTTTTTTGCCCTGTTCCTGGTACAAATGGTCCCACAATATCTAAACCCCATTTTCCAAATGGCCAAACATTTTTTGAGGATGTTAATGTTTCACCGGGTGCATGTATTCTTTTTGCAAATCGCTGGCATTCCTCGCAACGTCTTGATAAATTCTTCGCATCTTCATGCATATATGGCCAATAATTACCTTGCATTTTGGTTCTGTATGCTAGAGATCTTCCGCCGCTGTGATTGCCAGCATCACCACTATGTAACATTTTTAATATTTGCTTTCCTTCTTCTTGCGTCAAACATCTAAGGGAAGGCCCATTTAAATATTTTCGATACAATATCCCCTCTCGTAATTCATAATTTGTTGCACTACTTTTTAATTTATGTGCTTCTAATCTATTTCTTGGTACTTCTCCTCTTGCTTGATATGCATGGATTTCCGCACGCCAATCTGTGATAATTCATCCTGATTCTTCGCCATTATTTTCTACCACCATTGACTCAACATCATCTTCTTCCTCTTTATTAATTGAAGGTGCTATAAGTGTTTGTATTTTTATATTTCTTGCAGTCAGATCTACCATCATACTTGATATAAATGCAAAAGCATCTGCAAGTCTATTATCTCTTCTTGAAATATGCCTCCACTTGAGTGTAGGAATTTTCGCAGATAATTCTTCAACAAGTTTCTTATATTTTTTTTAAAGATATATCATTAGTTGCATATTCCCCTTCAATTTGGCGAATAATCAATTGCGAATCACTGGTAATTCTTGCATTCTCCACTTTCATCTCTATTGCAAATCTTAGAGCATGTACTACAGCTTCATATTCTGTTTCATTATTAGTAGATTCAAATTCTAATCGGAATGCAAATGCCATTTTTGCACCTTCTGGTGAAATAAAAACAACTCCCACTCCGTTTCCTTCTCCATTAGATGATCCATCTACTAATATTTCCCATCTATCTGGTTCTGTTAAAATATCTCTAGGATCCCCATACTCTTCTTCTATATCCATCATGTCTTCCACAGCTTCATCATCTTCCAAAGGAAATTCTGCGAGAAAATCTGCGACAATTTGAGATTTTGGCGAGGATAAAATTGCGTATTGGATCTCAAAATGCCCCACTTGTGCGTTCCATCTTTCAACCCTGCCTGATCTTTTTGAATTTTTCATTACTGACTCAATTGGTACTTTTGTTAGTACTTTTATTTTATGCGCTTGGAAATATATGCGAAGTTTAGATGCTGCATAAATTAATGCCAAAATTAGCTTTTCAATCTTTGAATAGTTTTTCTCCGCTGCATTAAACGTTTTACTGATGTAATATATTGGTTTTTCAATTCCTGCGTCATTTCGCAAAAGTACTGCGCTTAAAGCATGTGGTGTTGTCGCAAGGTACATCAGCAATTCTTCTCCTGGTTCAGCCTTCTGTAAAATGGATATATTCATTAAATATTCTTTAATTCCTTGAAAAGCTTTCTCACATTCATCTGTCCATTTGAATTTTGTTCCTTTCTTTAGTATGTTGAAGAAATTTTTGCACTTATCTGATGATCGCGAAATAAATCTTCCTAATGAGGCTAAAAGTCCATTTAGTTTTTGCACATCTTTTATTGTCGCTGGAGTTGGCATATCTCGAACTACTTGCACCTTATCGGGATCAACTTGTATTCCTTCTTTTGATACAATATATCCCAAAAATTTCCCAAATGACACTCCAAAAGTACATTTCTCAGGATTTACTTTGATATTAAAAAGCCGCATCTGATCAAAAATCTCCCTCAAGTCCTGCACATGATTTTTAGCTGCTTTGCTTTTTACCAACATATCATCCACATATACCTCTAAAGTTTTTTGTATCCATTTCGCGAACACCTTTTCCACCATTCTTTGGTATGTTGCTCCTGCATTTCGCAGCACAAAAGGCATCTTTGTGTAGCAATGTAACCCTCTAGGAGCAAAGAATGCAGTATGTTCTTGATCTTCTTCCGCAAGTGGGATTTGATTGTAGCCCTTGTATCCATCTAACGAAGATATTCGATCATTTCCTGCGGCAGACTCCACTAGTTGCGGTATATCTGGCAAGGGGAAACTATCTTTGGGACATGTTTTATTTAGATCAGTAAAATCGATGGAAATTCTTATTCCCTTATTTTTCTTGGGAACTACTACCATGTTGGCGATCCATTCTGGATATTTTGCTTGCCTTATAATTCCTACATCAAGCATCTTCTGCAATTTTTCTTCTATCTTGGCATGATAAGTGGTCGCAATCTTTCTTATTCTTTGTTTGAATGGTCTCACATTTTTGTTAATCTCCAATCTATGGCATGCGACAGATGGATCTATTCCAGGCATTTCATCCATATTCCACGCAAAAATGTCGATGTATTCTCGTAGAAGGTTTACAGTTTGTTCTTCTTCCTCCACACCCATCTTAGTTCCAATTTTCAGCATTTTTGGATCTTCTTCACTTCCAATATTTACTTCTTTTGTTGCTTCTGCTGCAGTATAACTAGCTTCATGTTCTCCCATTGGTGTTGGCGTTTTTATTACTTCCGCTGGTTCATTACTTTCTTGCGTCACATCGCCAAATATTCCCTTTCCTTCTTCTGATCTTATCATGTAAGTTTTGAATTCTTCTTCTTTTCTTTCTTCTTTCCTCATTTTTCTGCGCTGTTTTCGCAGTTGAATTTGATTTTCGCAGTTCCTCACTTCATTCTGGAAACATAACGCTGCATAATCTACATCTCCTCTAATTTCACCAATTCCACTAGGCATAGGAAATTTTATGCACTGATGTAGAGTTGATGATACAGCCTTGATCGCATGTATCCATGGTCTTCCCAACAGCATATTATATGGTGACTTCACGTCCACCACACACAAAGTTATCTTCGTCTCTATTTCTCCCAACGGAATTCGTACTACAATTTCACCTTTAGGTTTTGTTAGAGATTTTCCGAATCCATGGATATGATATGTTGAACTAAGCATTTCTTCATCTTTGTATCCTATTTTCTTGAATGTGTGATAAAACATTATATCCACAGAACTCCCTGCATCCACCAGAGTCCTATTCACAGCCCACTCTTCTGTATATCTTATTGATTTCTCTTTTCTTGTTGGTACAACAGGCACTGTGATCACCAATGGAGATGTATGACTTAAATTCTCTCTCGGAATTTCTGTTGCCGTGAATGTGATTTTCTGTTTTTCCCAATCTTTTAACGGTGATGCCTCATCTACCGTTATGATTTTCTTTCCTTCAAAATCTCGCTTGTGTATCCTTCCTTTAATATCTCCATGGAATTTATCTATCATCACCTTTGTTATTACATCACACTCCAGGTTCTTTTGATTATCTTTGATTTCAATCATCTTTTCTTCTACCAATTTTCTTGATACTCTTCTAACTCTTGAATAATTTCTTTCTTTTACTTAGCTTTTACTATGATTTTCCATTACTCATCCCTGTTTCTGGGCGCCAAAATGTAGTTGCAGGAATTCCTACACTACACCCTATTTAAGAATTCATCAATATTTATGACATAATTTGAAGATTAAAGATACTTTTTTACTAATTCGATCTTAAGGAATTACAGAAATCAAGAACACAGAATACTTGACAAGATTTTCTCTCTCTTAGAAACTTCCTTAGCACTCAAAAATTCATTCCCCTCCTCTAGAACTATTGCTCTCCTTTATATAGGGATTTACATAATGGATTACAGCTCATTTACAGCTAAGATCCCCTTTAATTTCGGATCTAAGTTCTTGCGATAATTCGCAGCTAGCACCGCCTTTATCTTTCGCAGGCTTTGTTGATACATCGCAGAAATGTCACACTTTCTTCATGTTTCCGTCGTTTTCATTCATTACGTCATTGCTTAAGTCATCTTTGGATATTTCGCGAACTGTCGTTAATAAGTCTTTAGCGTTATATCGCAGAACTGTTGTTTATTCCGCAGGGATATTGTTGTGACAATATTCTGATCCTACAAAGAGATAGCATAATTGGTGATCTGCGAAGTTAATGAGTTCATGGTCGCGAGTTTGAGTCCCGACACATGCATATTTTTTCGCGAAATCCTTGATAATTTCGCAGGTATATTTCACACAAAAGAGAGTTCATGATAATTTCACAGATAAATATATTAGATAAATATCGCAAGCAAGAGAACTAGCACAGTTGGTTGAGAGGCTTGAATGCAAGCAGCAGGTCGCGGGATCAATTCTTGCTTCTCGCAAGTTTATTTTTGTTATGTGAAGCTCGCAAGTCATCCTTTGATTATTTCGCAGATAAATCTCGCAAGCAATAGAACTAGCACAATTGGTTGGGAGGCATGAATGCAAGCAGCAGGTCGCGGGATCAATTCTTGCTTCTCGCAAGTTAATTATTGTTATATGAAATTTCTACATAATTGTCTCTCGAACAGTTAAACTTTGATTACTTCTCAAGATCTTTGATTAATTTGCAAGAGAGGGTTAGCATAGCTGGTATGTTGCGAGAATATGCAAGAGGCAGGTCAAGGGTTCAAGTCTCACTTTTCACACTTCTTTTTTCTGCGAGACATTCAGACAAATCGCATAAAAGCTAAGTACCCTTTCTTAAACATTTTACTTACAACAAATAAAAGATTTTTGATTTAATTTCCAAAAAAGCGATACAATCGGAAGATTTCAAAGATTTCTCTAGAATATTTCTTTTACAGAAACAGATTTTTGATTTAACAACGCGATACAATCGCAAGATTTCAAAGAATATATTTCTAAGATTTCAAAAGATTTTAAAGAATATTTACTTCAAATATGATGTTATGAGAATGAAAGAAAAAATGGCAGAAATGAAAGAAGAAATGACAGAAATGAAAGAATAAAGAAACGCGAAAATATTGCAAGAAACGCGAATACAGTTTCGCAGAGACATAAGAATGGGACGAACCTTTATGGCGTACACCCTAGTTCGCGAAAAAAATTTCGCAAGAGGCAAATGTAAGACCTAAAGTGCGTCATATAAGGGGGTATATGTTTGCATGGCTCAGGGATAAGGTTATACCGCTGCAATAATGTCATGGAGAGAAAGAGGTACACCTTTTTGAGATACCTATCCAGGAGAGGTACCTTGGATTTCCAACTATATAAGGTTATACCCTGGTTGGACGACCGAGGGTCTCTACTAAGGAGTGCATAGTATGACCAAGGCTCCGAGGTACACAGTTGAGTCAAGGGTGCCCGGGGCATACGAAACTACCCCGGCCATTCTTGGCAAGTCTTGTCTATGATGCACTCGGCCCGAAGAAAACCCCATTTAGGGTGCAGTCTCGTAAATATAAGCCATATAGGCCTAAAGGATAAGAGGCTGCGAACACAACCGGTTGTTGTTAAGATCAGATGGGAGGAGCTAGTCTTTTATGGCCGATGTGCCCTCCTTGAAGGGGAAACCAGGGGGAAGATAAGGGAGGCACCCTCCATTAGGGAGCTGATAAGTGTCTTAAGACGACAATGACATGGGGTGTAGGACCAGAATATCGCCACAACAACATTCTTGCGATATTAACAACGCTTCTACAAATATTCCCGCGAGCACTACAACAACACTTGGCGAGTGTCACAAAAACAAACAAAAGAATGACAAAAAGGCTGACGATTAAAGAGAATATGAGAAGAGTAAATTTATACTGCGATGGTTACAAATCTTGCGAGAATGAACATTATAATTACTGCGAGGAGATCGCAGAATAGATCCGAAAGAAGAGGAAAACTTAGCTGTCCTCCACTATGTAATTTCCTATATAAAGGGTTCGAATAGGTCCAGAAGAGGATGATGTATTTTTTAGAGTTGAGAGAGTCTTGAGGAGAGAGAAACTCTAGAAAGAAATTTGTATTTCTGAGTTCTAAGATTCCCTGTAAACGTTTCTGAGAATTAAATGAAAAAGTGTCGTTCTTAATCTACAAATTATACTTACAATTACAAATTCTTAGTATGGGTGTAGTGTTGGAATTCCTGCAACTACATTTTGGCGCCCGAAACAGGGAAAATCAAGCTACAAAATCTCTAATTACAACTTGAAGATTTGAAGGAATTGAATAAATGGCTGGAAGAAGAAGAAATACATCAGAACCACCAACAACCGTGAGGAGGAGTAAAAGACTTGGAGGTGGAGAAAAAAGTGAATTGGGAGAATCTTCAAGGATAAGAACAAGGAGAAATAGAACAAGGAATGAAGGAGAAAATCAAACTCAACAACCTAATCAACAAACACCAATACAAAATAGAGGTGTGGATTATGATAGGGTGAGTGTGAATACTTGGAGATCGGATTCGATGGGAGAAGAAGAAAATCGACAATTAAGAGATGAAAACAGAGAAGGAAGAAATCAAGGAGTGGTTGAAGGATTAAATCATCAAGGCGAAAATGAAACAGCAGATGACTTAAGACAAATAGTACAGAAAGAAAGAAGGCTAGAGGCGGAAGAACGTGCAAATTTAACAAGACAAAATCACGAGTTAAGAATGGAGAATTTGAGGTTACAAAATAGGAGATCAAGAAGTACTGCTAGATCAAGTTCAAGATCATTCATGGAAGAACCAAGACGAAATTCCCTTATGAGAAATGTTAGAGGAAACGTACAAGAAGAAACGCAAAATCCAAATGGGGAACAACATCAGGGAGAAGAGAGGGTAATTGACGATCGTTATGATCCACACAGTGAAGCTTTGAATGGTAGAAGAAATAATAGAAATCTACGAGATGAAAATAATCAAAATGGTAAAGAAAATCGAGAAGAAGGTAGAAGAATATTACATGGGCGAGAGAATGTCAGAAATCAAAGAATCATTGAGAACGAAATTGAGAGACATTATGCTGAACAAGCACGCTTAGCCTGCGAGAGAGAAAAGTTGAGAGCAGAGGTGTAAGAACAGGAGTTTCAAGAGGCAATACGGCAGAATAACCATGATAATCGAGAAAGGAGGCGTACTCAAAATCGCAATAATGATAATGTTCACGAAGAATATGACAGAATACAAAGAAGAATAGAAAGACAGCGAAGAGAAATGATGAGAAATGAAGAAACTCACGGAGAAGAAATTAGAAGACATAATCAATTGCGAATTTTAGAAGAAGATGAAGATGAAAATCGCAGAAGAGAACAAAATGATGATGTAGATGAAGATTTACAAACTCTCGCAAGACAAGAAAGACATGAACGCATGAGAAGGGAAGCTGCGTTAAAAAGACCAATAGAACAAAATCCAGCTGCGAATGAGAAAATTTTAAGGGAATTAGCAGAAATGAGGGGAATGATAAATAATAGAAGAGAAGCAGGAAGAAGACAACTTGATGAATCTATTGAGGAAGAAGCGAGAACTCCATTCACAGAAGAAGTGCAATTAAGAGGAATCCCCCCAAAATGCAATTTACCAGCATTAAACAGTATTTTTGATGGGACTACTTGTGCCATTCAACATGTTAAGGCTTATGTTAAGTGTATGTTACAATGGGAGAACCATGATGATGTGTTATGCAAGTATTTTGCGTCTAGCCTAACTGGCGAGGCGTTAAAATGGTTTGAGGGATTGCCAAAAAATACTATCACTTCTTTTGATCATTTACAAGCTACATTTCTGGGTGCATACATAAGCAACAATTCTTCGCGACCGGTTATTGAAGATGTATTTGGGTTAAATCAGAGGGTTGGTGAGAGTCTGAAACATCTCACTATAAGATGGAAGACAATGTGCAGCGAGATGGCAGGAAGAGTAGATGAGATATATCTTATTTTATCCTTCATCAATGCAATGTTTGCGACCAATCTGCTCTATATACAAATTTTTAGAATCAAGAATACTATCACGATGAGTGAATTAAGAGAATTACATGAAGAATACATTGCTCTAGAAGAAAAGCAAAATGAAATGGAATCATACCCAGTTGTAAACACCATCTCAGTAGCAGCAAATGGAAGTTTACTTCATTAACAATGTGGCGAGCACCTCGCAGAATCAACCAGAAAGGGTGGTAGTTAATGACCCTCAAAAGCTAGTAGCTACGGAAGTCGAGATCAAGAAAAATATGAAAGGGAGAAGAATTATTACAATCGCGGAGGAAATAATAAGATCCAAAGGCTTGATCAACCCCAAGAGACTTATGGTGGACAGAGACAAAACAATTTTAGAAGTCAGGGTAATCAGAAAACAATATGTGAGGAGATTAAGATGCCACCTTTAAATGCTAGTGAGGAAAAAATTTGGGAAGCTATCATTTTGATGGAAGACATACCATCGCCATGGAACATGGGGAAAGAACCACATCCTAATAATCATAATCAAGAATTCTGTCCTTATCACCATTTCCATGGCCATTCAATAAATAATTGCAGAAATGTAAAGAGAATAATTCTAAGAATGATCGATCAGGGAAAGTTAAATTATTTTTTAAGAGGGCATCAACAATTGCAGCAATTACCACCACCACCAGATAATCGCAGAGTGAATACTGTAAAAGGAGCAGAAACCTTTGGCATAGAGGTTGGTGTAGTACCAGAATATCGCCACAACGATATTCTTGCGATGAGAACGACGCTTTCACGAGAAGATCAAACATCCCTACAATATTAACGACATCTCTACGAGAGCATCGTGAGATTCTTCAATGACATTTGGCGAGTGTCATGAGAAAACATCACAATAGCTGAAGATTGAAGAATATTGATAAAAGCGTGTTATTTCACGATGACTACAAAAGTTGGCGATAATTAACATTGTCACTACTGCGATGAGATCGCAGAATAGATCCGAAAGAAGGGGAAAACTTAGCTGTCGTCCACTAAGTAATTTCCTATATAAAGGGTTCAAGTAAGTCCAGAAAAGGATGATGTATTTTTAAGAGTTGAGAAAGTCTTGAGGAGAGAGAAACTCTAGAAAGAAAGTTGTATTTCTGAGTTTGAATATTTTCTGTAAACATTTCTGAGATTTAATAATAAAGTGTCGTTTAAATTCTTCAAATCTTCAACTAGTTTCCTATAGATTTCTGTAGAATCTTAATAGGGGTGTAGTGTGGGAATTCCTGCTACTACATTTTGGCGCCCGAAACAGGGATGAATTAGCAAAATTACAGAAAAGTGAAAAAGAAGATAAGGATTACTCAAAATCAAAGAAATCATAAAAGGAGTTGGCAAGATATTTGAAGGAAGAATGATTAGAATTAAAGAGAATTGCAGGAAATTGAAGCAGGACATGGTTTCAAGAACAATGATTGATAAATTTCATGAAAATAATAAGGGGAAGATACATAAACGAGACTTTGAAGGGAAAAAAATTATGACGGTGGAGAAAACGCCAATATTGAAGAATTGGGAAAAGCAGGAAATTACATTTACAACAACAGAAATTTCAGAAGAAAATCTAAGCCATACGTTTCCTTTGGTGATCACGGTTTCCGCTATACCGATAAGAAAAGGGAAAACAACAAAATCTGCAGAAGAATAGGCAATGAATAGAACTCTAGTGGATACAGGAAGTTATGTGGATATAATATTTGATCATGCTCTCAAGAAAATGGGGTATACGGATGAAGAAATGTCTTATTCAGCATATCATATTCATGGTTTTGGAAAATCTATGACAAAACCAAGAGGTGAAATAATGGTACGATTACCACTTGGAGAAATTGAAACACAAATAACACTATGTGTGGTAGATATGGAATCACCATACAACATGATATTGGGAAGACCATGGATACATGTGATCAAAGCTGTAGCGTCAACTTTACATCAATGCATTAAATTCCCTATGCCTAGTGGAATTGGAGAAATTAGAGGAGATACATATCTTGCGAAGATATGCTATCAAATCGAAGTGAGAAATTGTGAAGAACGTCCTAAACAGCGAAAAGCTCGCCGAAAAGTAGCGAGAGAGATGAAGAAAGAAGAAGAATTTAAAGTCTACATGATAAGAGCAAAAGAAGGAAAAGGAATACCCAGTGAACTTTCGCGAGAAGGAGACGAACTTGCCAGACTTATAAAAACGCCAACCCCAATGGGAGAACCAGAAGCCAGTTACACTGCAGCTGAACCAACAAAGGAAGTAAATATTGGGAGTGAAGAAGAACCAAAAATGCTGAAAATTGGGACTAGAATGGAGACATATGAGGAAGAAAGAACTATAAATCTTTTGCGAGAATACAAAGATATTTTCGCGTGGAGCATGGATGAAATTCCAGGGATACATCCATCAGTAGCGTGTCATAAATTAGAAATCAACAAAAAGATAAGGCCATTCAAGCAAAGAATAAGAAAAATCGCAACCACATACCATTCTCAAATAGAAGAAGAATTACAAAAGATGCTTGACGCAGGAATTATAAGACAAGCAAAATATCCAGAATGGATTGCAAATATGGTGGTGGTCCCAAAGAAGAATAAGGGAATAAGAATTTGCATAGATTTTACTGATTTAAACAAAGCTTGTCCTAAAGATAGTTTTCCACTACCAGATATCCCACAGATGGTTGAATCAGCTGCGGGAAATGCAAGAATATCTTCATTAGATGGATACAAAGGATATAATCAAATCCCTCTCGCTAAAGAAGACCAAGAACATACTGCATTTTTTGCTCCAAGAGGATTATATTGTTATACAAAAATGCCCTTTGGTTTACGAAATGCTGGTGCAACATACCAAAGAATGGTGGAGAAGGTATTTGCGAAATGGATCCACAAAACATTGGAAGTGTATGTAGATGATATGCTAATCAAAAGCAAGGAAGCTGAGAATCATGTACAAGATTTGAAAGAGATTTTTGAACAAATGCGGCAATTCAATATCAAAGTGAATCCCGACAAGGGTACTTTTGGAGTAACTTCAGGAAAGTTTTTGGGGTACATTGTATCAAAAGAAGGAATACAAGTTGATCCAGAAAAGGTGCAAGCGATCCGCGATATGCCAACACCAGCTACAGTAAAAGATGTACAAAAATTGAATGGACTTTTAGCCTCGCTAGGAAGATTCATCTCGCGATCTTCTGATAAATGCAAACATTTTTTCGATATACTCAAAAAGGGGACAAAGATGAATGTGAGAAGGCTTTTCAGGGAATAAAAGAGCATTTAGTGAATATAACTATTTTACAGAAAGCTGAACCAGGAGAAGAGTTATTAATCTATCTCGCGACAACAACATATGCGCTAAGTGCGGTATTGCTGCGAGTAGATACTGGAATAAGGAAACCAATTTATTACATTAGTAAAATATTCAATTCAGCAGAGAAAAATTATTCAAAGATTGAGAAATTAATCCTAGCATTGGTGCACGCAACTTTCAAGCTTCGTATCTATTTTCAAGCACATAAGATCAAGGTGTTAACAAAAGTGCCAATTGAGTCAGTAATGAAAAATTCAAAAAGATAAGGCAGAGTTGAAAGATGGAATGCACAAGTGGGACATTTCGATATCAAGTATGAAATTCTATCTTCGCCAAAATTCCAGGTCATCGCGAATTTCTTAGCCGAATTTCCTTTGGAAAATGACGAAGCTGTGGAAGAAATGATGGATGTAGAAGAAGAACATGGAGATCCAAAAGAATTATTGACAGAACCTAATAGATGGGAGATATTAGTGGATGGATCATCCAATGGAGAAGGAAATGGGATTGGAGTTGTTTTTATTTCGCCAGAAGGAGAAAAAACAGCTTTTTCATTCAGGTTGGAATTTACATCCACTAATAATGAGACAGAATATGAGGATGTGATTCATGCTTTGAAATTTGCGATAGATATGAAGTTGGAAAATGCTAGAATCACCAGCGATTCTCAATTGGTTATTCGCCAAATAACTGGAGAGTATACAACAAATGAACCTTCTTTAAAGAAATACAAGAGACTCGTGGACGAATTATCTGCGAGAATTCCAAAGATAAGATGGAGGCACATATCAAGGAAAGATAGTAGACTTGCAGATGCTTTTGCTTTCATATCCAACATGATGACAAACCCAATGGCGAGATGCATAAAAATTCAAACCCTTTTATTACCCTCAATAAATAAAGAAGAAGAAGAGAAAGATGTGATGATCGTAGAAACTGGCGAGGAAGGAACAAAAGAGAAAAGCATAGATTGGCGAGCGGAACTTCATACTTATTTGGCGAGAGGAGAAACCCCAAGAAATAGACTGGAGGCACATAAACTAAAAAGCAGGGCAACTAATTATGAGTTAAGAGACGGAGTATCATACCGCAGATCTTTTAATGGACCATCGTTAAGATATTTGACGAGGGAAGAAGGAGACAAGGTGTTAAAAATGCTGCACAGTGGAGATGCTGGTAATCACAGTGGAGGTAGATCTTTGGCATATAGAACAAAGATGCAAGGATATTACTGGCCATATATGCATGAAGATGCGAAGCAACACTCAAGGCGTTGTGAAGAGTGTCAGCGATTTGGAAAAAAGATACATGCACCAGGAGCACCACTATCATCCTCAACAAGTGTATGCCCTTTTGGAAAATGGGGATTAGATATTGTGGGACCATTTGTGCCTGGTTCTGGACAAAGGAGAGATATCATTGTGGCAACAGATTATTTCACAAAATGGGGAGAAGTGAAAGCAGTACAACATATCCGCGATAAAGACATCTTCACATTCATATTCGAAAATATAATCTGCAGATTTGGAATACCCGCAAAGTTGATGTCTGATAATGGAAAGCAATTTGAAGGACAAAACATAGAGTTACTACTCAATGCATTTAAGATAAAATGTGGGAAATCTACTCCTTTATACCCACAAGCAAATGGTCAAGCTGAGGCAACTAATAAAACAATCGCAGATATTCTAAAAAACAAGTTAGAAGAATACCACAAAGCATGGTGTGAGCAAGTACATAATGCAATATGGGATTACAATACAACAAGAAGAGAGGCTACTGGAATGTCACCCTTTTGTTTAACATATGGGGTTGAAGCTGTATTGCCAACAGAAGTTTCTATTCCTACAACAAAAAGAGAAGCATGGGAAAAGAATTTAAGTGCTGGAATGATTTTACATAAATTAGATGAATTGGAAGAAAAGAGAGAGAAGACTCTACAACATATGGAAAATTACCAGCGAAGACTAGCTCGCGAGTACAACAAACGTGTTAAAAAACGGGAATTCCAACCTGGCGATTTAGTTCTGCGAGAGACACCAAGATATCAGCGAGAGAATGGTGAAAAATTGGTGAGAAAGTGGGACGGACCTTACCTAATTAAAGAGATAATTGGAAATGGGGCATACAAGTTAATGGATCCTGAAGGAAGAGATGTTGGCCAGAGGCTTGATAGACCATGGGATAGACTATTTCTGAAAAGATATTATCAGTGACAAATTATGTAAGGTAAGAGATACTGGAGTATTGAATAATGAGACAGATGATAAATTCTTCTTTCTCTATTACAAGTTTTGCGAGCATTATCGTGAGAAACGCGAATAAAATTTCATAGAGATTTAAAGAATGGGACAAACCTTTATGGCGTGCACCCTAGTTCGCGAATACAATTTTGTAAGAGGCAAATATAAGACCTACGAGCAGGTTATAGGGGGGTATCTCTTTATATGATTCAGGGATAAGGTTATACCGCTACTGGAACCTGAGTCATACAGATGTTGGGGTTAAAGAAAACCTATCCGGGAGAGAGATCTTGGATTTCTAGCTTTATAAGGTTATACCCTGGTTGGACGACTGAGAATCTCTTCCAAGAAGTGCAGAGTATGACCAAGGCGCCGAGGTACATGGTTTAGCAAAGGATGACCGGGACGGACGAACCTACCCTGGCCATCTTTGGTAAGTCTTGGCTATGATGCACTTGGCCTGAAGAAAACCCCACTTAGGGTGCAGTCTTGTAACTATAATCCATATAGGCATAAAGGACAAGAGGCTGCAAAAACAACTGGTTGTTGGTAAATGTGGATGGGAGGAGCTAGTCTTGTATGGCCGATGTTCCCTCCTTGAAGGGGCAACCAGGGGGAAGATAAGGGCGGCACCCTCCATTAGGGAGTTGATAAGTGTCTTAAGACGTCAATGCCACGGGGCTTTAATATCGCAAGATCATTTAGGCCTGTCATATTGTCACGTGACGTCAATTATACAAATTAAAAAAGCCAAAAGAAAAAATGTTATGATGAGATCAATGGGTTTTTACTTGAAAGTGTAAAGACGTCCTGCGATTTCATCGCAAGAAAGCAATGTCACAAGGCTTTGATCTCGCGAGAGAACTTAGACTTGTCATATTGCCGCAATATAATTAAGAAGTAAAGATAAGGCAAGATAAATGGGTTGATACATGCAAATGTAAAGACGTCCTGCGATTTTATCTCAAAGAGAAAATTGGCGAAATAAGACCTTTAATTAGGAAGGCAAAATAAGACCAATAGAATAATCTCAAACACTAATTATTCTTTTTTAAGCATGCAGGAAAGATCTGTTTATCGCAAGAAAATATATATGAAGGCAAGTTTTTTCAGCATTCAAGATCTCAAGAAAATTAATAAGGGGCAAGTAAGGGAATGAATACACAAGATTTCACTAACTTTCTTGAGAATATTCGAAGGGAATAAGATTAAAAGTCATACTTCAGAGTTTCAAAAGAGTTACATTACTTGCGAGAAAAAAGAAAAAAGAAATTAAAAATGATATTCAAGTTTCAGCGGTGGTCTCGCCAGATTTAGGATTGTTGTTAGGATTAATATCATCGCCAACATTTCTCTCATTGCGAGCATCATCGCCAACATTCTTCTTATTACGATCTTCTCCTTCTTTGGGAGGGCTTTTCTCTTTTTCTTGATCATCTTCTTCTGGATTATCTTCTTCAGCTCCTTCTTCAGTATCTCCTTCAGAAGGTGTATATTCTAAATCCTTATCCATGGGGAGAGGGATTTCATCATCGTCAACTTTCAAAGGAAGAACAGATATATGAGGAAGAGAGTTGGAAATCAGAATTTTGTTCACAAGGACTTGAGCAGGAAGATGAACCTGACAGAGGAAACCTTTATCACGATTTCTGATTTCTATGTTCTTCAAATGCTCAAGATAATCAAGTGTTCTTTCTGCTTTATCATGAGTTCTAATAGGTTGAAAAGAAGAGACTTGTTTTCTTTGCGAACATTATCTAACTCCTTAGTAAGATCAGTGACAGTAGAGTGAAGATTTCTTTCAGATTCTGCAAGTAGCAAAATGATAAAAGGTTATTCAAATGAAGATATCGCGATAAATATACCATAAAATTTGACGAGAAAGATTAATAAGTGAGGCAGTCATAATTGACTACCTTCTTTTTGAGAGGTTATGTAGTTGCAGGAATTCCCACACTACACCCTACTCAAGAATTTATCAATATTTATGACATAATTTGAAGATTAAAGACACTTTTTATTAATATGATCTTAAGGAATTACAGAAATCAAGAACACATAATACTTGACAAGATTTTCTCTCTCTTAAAAACTTTCTTAGCACTCAAAAATTCATTACCTTCCTCTGGAACTATTCCTCTCCTTTATATAGGGATTTACATAATGGATTACATCTCATTTACAGCTAAGATCCCCTTTAATTTCGGATCTAAGTTCTTGCGATAATTCGCAGCTAGCACCGCCTTTATCTTTCGCAGGCTTTGTTGATACATCGCAGAAATGTCACACTTTCTTCATGTTTCCATCATTTTCATCCATTACGGCATTGCTTAAGTCATCTTTGGATATTTCGCAAACCGTCATTAATAAGTCTTCAACGTCATATCATAGAACTGTTGTTTATTTCCCAGGAATATTGTTGTGACAATATTTTGATCCTACATCTTGCCTCTTCTCATATCTTTTTCTGCGAAGAAGATAAAGATCATGAGAATTTAATTTTCTTGATTTGCCGCAACTCCTTGTCTTTTCACACTTCCTTTATTCTGACACGTCTCTGCATCCATCGCTAGATATTCTACGCGTGTTTTTTCTTCCATTTATTCCTTGACACGTATTCTTTCAACCGTTGAATTCTGACCATTCACGTCTTTTCTTCATTGAATGCATTGACATTCTCGAGAATCTTCTTCTATTATAAATATCGTCTTTGCTAATCCCTCCTCTTCTTTTTACTTTCGCTTTTTTTCTCTGCAACTTCACTGTTCTTCATCTTCTTCCGCAAATTCCGGATCTAACTATTCCAATTTTATTCCTTCATCCTTCTTCATCTTAACCATCATTCCCATACTAAGAAATGGCTCCTGCTAAAAAATTAGGTCAACCCACTTTCCAAAAACACCAACAGAAGCTTCAAACTTTAGGACTCAAACTTTCTGAGATCCCTGGTCATTCTTCAGATACTGAACTTTCTATTGACCTAGTTTCAGAATTTCCTTCTTCCAATGAGAAGATCCTTATTTCGCTAGGTCAACTAGAAGCTGGACTTCCTATCCGTCTTTATAACCCAGATATCCCTCTTTTTTACGAGATTATTTCCCATGCTAAATTTTCATGAGAAATCTACCAATTAAGCGGAGATTGTATTCGTCTCATTCTTGAATATGCTTCTCGTGGAGCTGGTAAAGGATCTCGCTATCCTGAAGATGCGAAACATCCTGATTTTAAGGATATCCCTATGATCCCTGCGAAATATACCGTAGAGAATTTCTTTGCGAATTATCAAGTGATTCCTATGAAGAAGGAGAGTATGTGTTGGGATGTGCGTTTAAATAAGAATAAAAAGGTTGCGAAGGATAAAATTCTTATGCAAGACATAGACTATCATTCAACTAGAAACCATGGTCCACGCTTCTCAAAAAATGATAAATGGTGTGGATTTCCACTCCTCCTTGAAGGTCCATATATTTCTAGCACTCTTAATCTTCCTGCGAATCCTGCAAATCTTGCGGCATATCATCCTTGGGTTTTTAGCTGGCCTGAAAGGGATTCTGAGGTATATCTCGCAAACTTTATCATTATTCGCAGATTTGGATAATATGTATTATTCTTACTGATTATTGAAATATCTCTAACAGATTAAAAAGATGAAGCTTAGCTATAACAACACTGGGAATCCCAATCTTCGTCAAATTTTGAAAACCTTCATAGATGAAGTAAGAAACATTCTTTCATAACTTTTAACAATATATTGATGCCCCTGTTTCTTATCTTTATGTGTGATTGTTTTCAAGGAAATTCCATTTGTGGCGGTGGTTGAAGTTAAAGATAAAGGCAAAAGAGTGTTAAATCCAAATGAAAGTTCTGGTGCTTCTCCTCGCCGTAATAAAAATCAAACCGCAGACGGTCCTCCAGAGAAGAGAAGAAAAACTCAGCCAATTCCTTCTTTAAATCCTCTACTCAAAGAGTCTTCTTCCATCGCTGAAAAAGATAATGAAACTGAAGGAAGTGGTGGAGTTAATAATGATGCTTTTGTGGGCACCACTTCAATACATTTTTCATCCTCAAGAATTAGGTCTGCGATGGGTCTTTCCCAACCTGAGACTCCAATGGATCAATTGTCAAATATCTTTAGAAATCCCATGCAAGGTGTTGGAGATGATGATATTACTCATGCTTGCGATTATCTCTCAAAGATCTGCGATGCTTCCATCTTAACTAATAATAAAGATCTTAAAGGAGTCTCAAGATTTATCAACCCAGATTTTCTTCATGCGCTAGCTTCATTGGTATGCCCCTTTCTTTTATTTTTCTTGTAGTAAATTTTACATTTGTCATGTGTATTGGAGATCTTTTACTTATCCTTTGCTCATTTTCTCTTTTCTGCTACAGACTGCTAGAGCTTCTTTTTCTGTTACTTTGGAATTAGAAAATAGATTATCATCATCGCAAAAAAGGCTTACTGATTCTCAATCTGAATCTGCGAAACTTCGTGAGAAGAATAAGCAATATGAAGCTGAAATCTCCATTCTTCGCGAGAAATGTAAGCAATTGGAAGTAGCTGGTAATACTGAACTCCTTAATAAGAACAAATCTCTTGAAGTAGAAGTTGAAGTTCTTCAACAAAAACTAGTTGACAAGGAGAAGTTCTGCAAACAAATTATTGGTATGATTTTTTTTTTTTTTGCTATTTTAGCTTATTTGAGCAACCATTTTGCAGATGCCTATAATCTTACTGATGAAGCTCTTATTCTCAATTCTTTTGATGAACCCATAGATGAAAGTATTCTTCTTCAACGTCTTAATGACGCTTTAAAAAATTATTCCGACGAAAAAATTAATGCTCTATCCATTGATGAGCTTAAATATCACGTTTCCCTTATGAGAATGGACTATAGATCTACTTTGAGTATATCCAATAGTTTTAAGACTTGTAGAGATGAATTTAGAGAAAGAATCAAAATCTTGAAAGCCCAAAAGAAGGAACTTGAGAAGGATAAAGAACGTATTACTCTTCAAGGCGCTGAAGCTCTATCAAAATTCCGCAATGCCCTTATTGACACTGAACTTGAGAGAGATAGACTTAAGAATGAAAACATTAAACTTCTTAGAAGAGAAGAACAAACCCGTTCCCATCTTCTCATTCAAAGTAATGATGAATTCGCATGGGCTGCGACAGTTCTTGATAATGCTAGGAAAAATTTAGCGATAGATGTCAGTCTTCATACCGAGAAAGCGTCCTTGATACAAGAAATGATCCATGAAAGACAAGGTTATTTTATATTGCTCTTCTAACATCTTTGTATTTCTCGCGAATTTTCACCAAATTTTTCTAATTTATTGTTGTTTTATCGCAGAATCTAAAGAAAAATATTCCCAAAGGGTAGCAAAGCTTGAAGAAGAAAAAAGGGGTCTTGAAGAAGAAAAAAGTAGTCTTGCGAAAAATCTTATTTCCTGTAATGAAAAAATATCAAGACTGCAAGAAAAAATAAAGATATCCACCTCGAACATGCGTAGTAATCCTCTCACCGCTCGCAATAATGCTATTGAGAAAGTTTGCAAAGATAACAATCTCCCTCTTTGTCTATATCCTTGTCTTATGGAAGAAATCCTAGCCAGTTCTCAAGTACCAGTTATTTCTGACAGTGAGGCCGATATAGATGAAAATGAAAGTGAGAATGAAGGAGAATCTACTGATGAAGATGATAAAGATGAGGATAATTCTGGAGATAAATAGCTTTGTTTTTTCTTTTTGATCTTCTTCTGTATTTCTTGCGATAATTATCTGCGACAAATTCTAAAAATATTTGACAAATTGTAACATTCTGCGAATTATCTGCAGCTCCTGATACCTCTCAATATATATAAATTCTTTTTGCTTTTATCTGTTTGTCAAAAGTTCAAGGAACAATTCTTCGAAAGAAAATGGTTAATATAATCATCTCCAATTATCATTATGAATTTATCATATGATGATTAATAACAATATTTACTATTCTATGTATCATTCCCATACTTGCCTCTTGTTATTAATCTGTAATATGATAAATGAATTATCGCAAATATTTTAGCGAAAAATCTGTTATATGTTTCGCAGATTTAATCTCTATTGTGGTCTTATTTCGCCTTCCTAGTTAAAGATCTTATTATGCCACTTTTATCCGACAAGATCGCAGGACATTCTTACTTTTACATGTAATAATCCATTGATCTTGTCTTATCATTTATTTTGATCTCTGCGACAATATGACAAGTCTAAGCCACTTTGTGAGATTAATCTCTCTTTGCTTTTTCAAGACTCATGACATTGTCGTCTTTTCGATGAAATCGCAGGACGTCTTTGTGATTTATATCTTCTTTTCTTTGATTTCATTTATCTCATATGTTGATCTTATCGCAAAAACCCATTGATCTCATCTTATCATTTCTCTAAAGGATTTTTGGCCTATCATGCGGCAATATGATGGGCCTAAATATTCTTGCGAATGTAAAGTCCCATGACATTGCTGTCTGTGTCACGCGACAATATGACGGGCCAAAATATTCTTGCGAATATAAAGCCCCATGACATTGCCGTCTTTTTTGATACACATCTCCCTAATGGAGGGTATCACCCTTATCTTCCCCCAAGTTGCCCCTTCAAGGATTATGCATCGGCCATACAAGACTAGCACTTTCCCATCCGGTTCTGCCAACAACCAGTTGATTTCGCAGCCTTGTTCTTTATGCCTATATGGCTTATAGTTACAAGACTGCACCCTAGTGGGGTTTTCTTCGGGCCGAACACATCGTAAGCCAAGACTTTCCATGGATGGCCAGGGTAGGTTCATCCATCCTGGGCACCCACAACTCAACCATGTACCTCGGCGCCTTGATCATACTTTGCATTCCTTAGGAGAAACTCTCGAGCGCCCAACCAGGGTATAACCTTATATAGTTGGGAATCCAAGTTATCTCTCCCGGATGGATTTTCTATAATCCCAAATTCTCCATAACTTGGTTCCAGCAGCAGTATAGCCTTTCCCATAGTCATGCAAACATATACCCCCCTTATGACGCACTTTAAGGACATTGCCTCTTACGGAATAGAATCCGCGAACTAGGGTGTACGCCATAAAGGTTTGTCCCATTCTCATACGTTTTTAGGCAATTTGTGCCCGTCTTATGCATTTGCATTAAAAATTCTTATATGATTCGAAATCATCATCTTTTTCTTTTAATAGAAAAATTCTTATTTTTGAATAAAGTTTTTCTTTTAATATTCTGTGTGCATATTCCTTACTGTACTTGTTTTTTGATTGTTCGCAACATGATATTGTTGCCCTTCTTTTCCCCTGCAACGAGTGATTATTCGCAATAAATTTTCTTCTTCTTTTCTTGTTACTTTGTTTGTTTTCTTTCGAAGAATGAAAATTTCAGCTTTCAACTTTTATCTCTTTGCGCACGATAAATCACCATTGAGTCTTTTGGCACAAGCTATTCTTGTAATATATCCTTTCTCCGCAACTCTATACTGTCCATCATCAATTTCTCTGCTCTCTGAATTTGCTTCTTATTATGTTGCCAATTACGATTTCTGGCATTCCTTTCTTCGCAAGTATTAATGTCAACTTCATAACACTTTTTGCCTTCAAACCAATCACCCTTAATTATCCCAATACCATGAGGATGTGGAAACTTTATACATTGATGATATGTGGATGCTATGCCCAAGCTCCCATGGAGCCATGTTCTTCCAATTAGGGCATTATAAGGAGATTCTATATCCACTACACAGAACTTGATTTTTGATGATATCTTGTTTAAGGGAATTTCCATAGTAATTTCTCCTTTTGGCTTATTTGCAGTTCCATTAAAACCATAGATCTTGTATGTTGAGGGGATCAACTCATCATCTCTTCCACCCATTGTTCGATAAGTATGATAGAATAATATGTCTACCGAGCTGCCAGTGTCAATTAAAATATTATCTATTGCCCACGAATCACTTGCTGCATCACCATCATCATCTTCTTCTTCTTCTTCTCTATATTTTGGATTTATCTCTAACTTCACCACCAATGGGTTGTCATGCATCTTCCCTGGCTCTGGTATCTCTTGTGCAGTAAAAGAAATAATTTGTTTTTGCCATTCTTCTAACGAAGAAATTTTCGCGATATTCATCACCTCGCTCCCCTCTATATCCCTCGAAAATACTCTACTTAACACATTGTCATGGAAATCTTCTATTGTTTTTTGCGAATGTACGATCGAATTGCAAAATAGATTTTTTGTTGTAGTTCCTACTTCAATGACAAAGGTTTCTGCTTCTTTCGCAACATTGACTCTGCGAATTTCTGGAGCTTGCGGTAATTGCTGAGGTTGTGGATATCTCGCTAGAAAATGATTTAATTTCCCTTGTTCAATCATTCGCAAAATAATTCTTTTTACATTTCTACAATTATTCACAGAATGCCCATGAAAATGATGATAAGGGCAGAACTCTTGATTTTGGTTGTTAGGGTGTGGTTCTCTCCCCATGTTCCATGGTGAAGGTATATTCTCCATTAAAATAATTGCTTCCCAAATCTTGTCTATACTGGTATTTAGAGGTGGCAATTTGATGTCTTCCCATATAATCCTCTGGCCTCTTTGTTCTCTTGAATAATTTTTTCTCTGTCCACCATAAGTCTCTTGCGGTTGATCAAACCTTGGGACTTTATTATTGTTATTGCGATTATAAAAATTTCTCTCCCTTTCCAATTCCTCCTGATCGCTACTCCCCATTGCTACTACTTTTTGTTGAATATCGGTCTCCACTTTCTCTCGCTGATTTTGGGAGGCACTTGCTACTGTGTTGATTATCTTGGGTAATAAACTTCCATTTGTTGTGACTGAACTTGTGCCTGCGAGAATTGGATATGACTCCATCTCATTTTTTTTCCCTCCAAAGCGATATACTCTTCTTGCAATTCTCGCAGTTCTGTCATAGTGATTTTGTTTTTAACTCTAAACACCTGAATATATAACAGATTTGTCGCAAACATAGAATTTATGAAGGACAAAATGAGATATCTTTCATCTACTCTTCCTGCCATTTCACTACACATCGTCCTCCGACTTGTTGTTAAATGCTTTAAACTTTCACCAACTCTCTGCTTCAATCCAAACACATCTTCAATTCCAGGTCGTGTAGAGTTATTGCTTATGTACGCTCCTAAGAAGGTAGTTTGCAAATGCATGAATGAAGTTATTGTATTCTTGGGAAGGCTTTCAAACCATTTCAATGCTTCGCCAGTTAAGCTTGACGCAAAATATTTGCACAAAACGACATCGTGGTTCTCCCATTGTAGCATGCATCGAATATAGGCTTTAATATGTTGGACGTCACATGTAGTCCCATCAAAAATACTGGTCAACACCGGCAAATTTCATTTTGGAGGTATCCCTCCTAATTGTACCTCTTGAGTAAATGGAGTTTTCGCAGCTTCTTCGATTGCCTCATCAAGTTGTCTTCTTCCTCCTTCTCATCTGTTATTTATCATTTCTCTCATTTCCGCTAATTCTCGCAAAATTTGCACATTCCCACCAGGGTTTTGTTCCATTGGCCTTTTCAACGCAGCCTCTCTTTGCCTGCGTTCATGCCTTTCTTGTCTTGCGATATTTCGCGCTTCTTCTTCAATATCTTGATTTTGCCTTCTTCTGCGATTTTCTTCTTCTTGAGTTTGCAAGTTAATTTGTCTTTCATTTTCTCCTCCGCGAATTTCTTCATCCCTTATCGTGTCTCTTCGTTGTCTTTCTATGTCTCTGCAAATTCTCTCATATTCCTCATTGAGATTATCATTATTGCGATTTAGTACACGTTTTCTTTCTCGATTATCATGATTATTCTGACGCAATGCTGCTTGAATTTCTTGTTCTTCTACCTCCGCTCGCAATCTCTCTCTTTCTCCCACTAAACGTACTTGCTCAATATAATGCCTCTCAATATCATCTTCAATTATTCTGTGATTTCTTCGAATCTCTTCATCACGTAGCATTCTCCTTCTCTCTTCTTGATTTTCTCCTTCATATTGATTATGTCTAATGCCCAAAGTTTCTCCGCGTGGAATATAATGTTCATTTATCAAATTCTCGTCAGCATTTTGTATAGGATGATTTTGTCTTGTTTCTTCTCTATATGATCTTGAACTTGATCTCCTGCTGCTTCTTGATCTTCTGTTTTGCAACCTCAAATTTTCCATTCTTAGTTCATGATTTTGCCTTGTAAGATTTGCACGTTCTTCTGCCTCTAATCTTCTTTCTTCCTGTATCCTTTATCTCAAATCATTTACTACTTCTCGTCCTTCATGAATTACTCCTCCATCCACTTCTTGATTTCTTTCCTCTTCTTGATTTTCTTCCTCTTCTATCGAATCAGACCTCCAAGTATGCACACTTACTCTATCATAATCCACATTTCTGTCTTGTGCTTGTGCTTGCTGATTTGGTGGTTGAATTGAATTTTCTGCTCCATTTCTCATTCTACCTCTTCCTGATCTGATCCTTCCAATTCACTTGTTCCTTCACCTGCAATTCTTTTACTTCTTCTCACTGTTGTTGGTGGTTCTGATGTATATCTTCTCCTTCTAGCCATTTCTTCAATTCTAACAATTTTTTCAAATCCTCAAGTTGTAATTTGAAATTTCTCAAATTGATTCTCCTTGTTTCTGGACGCCAAAATGTAGTTGCAGGAATTCCCACACTACACCCTACTCAAGAATTTATCAATATTTGTGACATAATTTAAAGATTAAAGACACTTTTTATTAATATGATCTTAAGGAATTACAGAAATCAAGAACACAGAATACTTGACAAGATTTTCTCTCTCTTAAAAACTTTCTTAGCACTCAAAAATTCATTACTTTCCTCTGGAACTATTCCTCTCCTTTATATAGGGATTTACATAATGGATTACAACTCATTTACAGCTAAGATCCCCTTTAATTTCGGATCTAAGTTCTTGCGATAATTCACAGCTAGCACCGCCTTTATCTTTCGCAGGCTTTGTTGATACATCGCAGAAATGTCACACTTTCTTCATGTTTCCATCGTTTTCATCCATTACGTCATTGCTTAAGTCATCATTGGATATTTCGCAAACCGTCGTTAATATTATTGTGACAATATTCTGATCTTACATGTTAAGTTTTGGATTAAGGAAAAGAGACAGTTCTCCCATTGTTTCATAGCATCATCGAATTTGTCGCCAACCATGCCTTTCAGACGAGATTTCATGTTCTCCTCTTTGGTGCGCAAGTATGAATTTTCTTTTGACAATAGGGAATGAGATTTCTCTAGTTGGGAATATTCATCTCGAAGCTTGCTAGCATTCAAACTAAGAGTTAGCCTACCCTTGATAAGTTTGTCTATCTCAGCAGTAGATGATTTAGTTACTTCATTAAGCTTATTCGTAAGAGAGCAGAGAGATTGCTTTTGGTCATCACACATCCTTTGGAGATTGCTCACTTTCTGCGAGGAGATCTCCATCAAACTTGAAAATTTATGTTTCTCCTGAGATAAAGTTCTATTCTCATCTGACAAAGATTCTATCGCCAAATTAGTCTTGGTTAACAGATATGAGAGACGAGTAACCTCGTTGTTTAGAAAACTTTGACTTTGCAATAATTGATTATTCTCATTAGTGAGATTATCTATTTGATCAATTGAATACGTATAAAGATTATCTAATCAATTATGCTGGTCCATCCAAGAATCTCTTTCAATGCGAACTTCTTCATCGATGGTCTCAGATTTAAGTTTTTCCATGAAACGAGTCCGATTGGAGACTAATATATAAACCAAGAATTTAAAGGAAGATTTAAGTACGAAGAATATGAAAATGAGATAAAAAGATAAAAGGGCAGAGGCAAGAATTTTGGGAAAGTAACAGTTGGAGGAAGTAAAGGGCTAGAGGGAGTTTCAGTTATATCAACTTCAGGACTTTGATTTGGTATAGGTCTAGTTGAGGCAGAGGTATTGACAGCGAGCTACTCGTAAACATAGGAAGGAGGATATGATTGCACAGGTGTAGGGGTAGCTCTCGCAGATGCTAATGGGGGAATGCTGAAATTACTTCCAAAAGCCTTATTTAACTGGAGAGATCTTTTGGGAGGATTAGTGTTGCTCTCGTCATTCTGCAAATAATAATCTAGATAAGAAACAGAGGCAACAATATTGTTATTAAAGAATGGAATGTGTTTCTTACTACCTTATTACTCGCAACACTTTTCTTCCTCTTTTCAGTTGGCCTCTTGCGAGGATTAGGGTTTTGAATCGAGGACTGGGTAATAGGAGTAGTTCCACTGAAGAGAAAACATAATATGGGGGTTATGAAGAATCAAATAAGGGAAGATTAAAGAATATAAATAAATCTCAACTCAAGAAAATATCATGTGTAGTAGCAGGATTTCCCACACTACACCCCTATTAAGATTCTATAGAAATCTATGAGAAACTAGTTGAAGATTTGAAGATTTAAACGACACTTTATTATTTAGATCTCAGAAAAGTTTACAGAAAATATTCAAACTCAGAATTACAACTTTCTTTCTAAATTTTCTCTCTCCTCAAGACTTTCTCAACTCTAAAAAATACATCATCCCCTTCTGGACTTACTTGAACCCTTTATATAGGAAATTTACACAGTGGGTGACATCTAAGTTTTCCCCTTCTTTCTGATCTATTCTGCGATCTCATCGCGGTAGTTATAATGTTAATCTTCGCCATCTTTCGTAGTCCTCGTGAAATAATACACTTTCACCATTCTTCTTCAATCGTCAGCTATTATGATGCTTTTTCGTGATACTCGCCAAATGTCGTTGAAGATTCTCACGATGCTCTCGTGAAAGCGTTGTTCTCATCGCAAGAATATCGTTGTGGCAATATTCTGGTCCTACATCTTGCCTCTTCTCATGTATTTTCTGCGAAGAAGAGAAGATCGTGAGAATAAATTGCTGCAATCACCTATCCTTTCACCTCCATTTTTGTTCTGACACGTCTCTAAGCCTTTCACTAGCTAAATCCACATAATTTTATCATCCATATATTTTTCGACACGTCAACTTAAACCGATATAATCTGACCATTCACGTCCTTTCATTGTATTAATTACATTTACTTTCTCGAGAAAATTCTTCTCCTATAAATACCTCTCTCATTCTCCTCTTTTTCTCTTTTTACATTCTCTTTCTTTCTTCTCCTCTGCAAATTTTACTGTTCTTCCGCAAATTGCGCATCTGTTATTTTTGCCATTTTTTTCCTTCCTTTTCAATCTTCTTTCATTCCCATACTCTGAAAATGGTTGCTATTGGTGCTAAAAACTTGACTGCCTTCACTTCGATGCAAGAAAAACTCAAAAACAAAGGATTTAACTTATCTTTAATCCCAGATCAAAGTCCTAAATCTGATCTTTCTCTTGAACTATTTTCCAATTTTCAATGTTCTCGCCAAAAAATCATAGTGTCTGTAGTAGCAGGATTTCCCACACTACACCCCTATTAAGATCCTATACAAATCTAAGTGAAACTAATTGAAGATTGAAGAATTAAATGACACTTTTATTACTTAGATCTCTGAAATGTTTACAGAAAATATTCAAACTCAGAATTACAACTTTCTTTTCTGGAGTTTCTCTCTCCTCAAGATTTTCTCAACTCTAAAAAATACGTCATCCTTTCTGGGCTTTCTTGAACCCTTTATATAGGAAATTACATAGTGGGTGACAGCTAAGTTTTCCCCTTCTTTCGGATCTATTTAGCGATCTCATCGTGGTATTTGCAATGTTAATGTTCGCCAACCTTTTTAATCCTCGTGAAACAACACTCTCATAACATGTCTCTTCAATCGTCAGCTATTATGAAGCTTCCCTGTGATGCTCGCCAAATGTTGCTGAAGAATCCTTACGACACTCTCGTGAACAATGTCATTTATACTTATAGGAATATTTGACCTTCTCATGAAAGCGTTATTCTTACCATGAGAATATCGTTGTGGCGATATTCTGGTACTACATCTTGCCTCTTCTCATGTCTTTTCTGCGAAGAAGAGAAGATCGTGAGAATAAATTGCCGTAATCTCCTATCTTTTCACCTCCATCTTTATTCTGACACGTCTCTAAACTTTTCACCAGCTGTCTTCATATAATTTTATCATCCATATATTTTTCGACACGTCATCTTAAACCGCTGTAATTTGACCATTCACGTCCTTTCATTGTATTAACTATATTTATTTTCTCGAGAAACTTCTTCTGCTATAAATACCCTCTCTCATTCTTCTCTTTTTCTTTCTTCTCATTCTCTTTCCTTCTTCTCCTCTGCAAATTTCATTGCTTTCCCGCAAATCGCGCATCTACCATCTTTTGCCATTTTTTCAATCTCCTTTCATTCCCATTCTCTCAAAATGGTTGCTGCTGGTGCTAAAAATCTTATTGCTTTCAACTTGATGCAAGAAAAACTTAAAAGTCAAGGATTTGACTTATCTTTAATTTCAGATCAAAGTCCCAAATCTGTTCTTTCTCTTGAATTATTTTCTAACTTCCAGTGTTCTCGTGAAAAAATTATAGTTTCGTTAGGCCAACTTGAAGCTGGTCTTCCACTTCCTCTCTACAACCCTGAACTTCCACTTTTTTACCAAATAATTTCTGATAAGAGATTTTCACGAGCGGTGTATCAACTTGGCGGGGATTGTATCAGATTATTACTGGAATATGCCTCTCGTGGTGCTGGCAAAGGATCCCAATATTCTGAAGAACATAAAAGTCTTAAATATAAACATATTCCGATTATCCCAGCAAAGTATACTGTAGATAACTTCTTTCAAAATTACCAGTTACTCCCCATGGTAAGGGATAGCACCTATTGGGGTGTCCGTTTGCATAAAAAGAAGTTCGCTGCTGAAAATGCTCTTATGCAAGACATTGATTTTCATACCAACACAAATGATGGCCCTCGTCATTCTAATGACGATAAGTGGTTTATTTTTCCCCTATGCCTTAAAGGTCCTTATATATCCGGTTCTCTCCAATTTCCTGCGAATCTCTCTCACTATGAACCATGGACTTTCAACTGGCCTGATAGGTCTTCCGATATATATTCTCTCATCTTCTTATGCTATTATTATTTATTCCTTCACACTCTCGCTAACTTTTCCGTTATCTTGCAGGTTACCAAAATGAAACTTAATTACCAGAAATATAGGAAACCCAGCACTCTTCTAGCTCTTAGATCTTTCACAGATGAAGTAAGAAATATTCCTTTATTAATTAACATTATATTGTTGCCCCTATTTCTTATCTTTATCTGTGTTTGTAGGTAATTGAAGAATTACCACCTTTAGAGCCAAAATCTAAGGAGAAACCTTCAACTAATCATAGAGGGAAATCTACTGTTTCAAGTAAAGGAAGATGCTCTGCCCCTTGTGATAAAGAAACCAGCGAGCCTCCTTTGAAGAAGAATAAAACTCAACATTCTTCTTCTCAACATACCCAATTGGATTCAATCGTTAGTAATACATCTAATGATGAATTTATCGAAGAATTTGACGATATTAGAGAAGTTCCTTCTGTGAAAAATTCTTCTTCCTCTGATTCTTCCATGACCCAACTGTCCATGCTTTTTGGCGATTCTTCTCGTGGAACTGCGAATGAGTATGGTGATGAGACTCTTAATAGGCTAGCTCAAGCGCTCGTCAAAGTGTACGATGCTCCAATCTTATCTGATAATAACTCTCTTCGTGGAATTTCTGGAACTCTAACTTCAAGCTTCTTAAATGCACTTGGTATTCTGGTATGTTTTCTTAATTGTTTCTTATCTCGCCAGATTTCTCTCGTCAAATTTTTTGTACTTATAAAACTCTGTTGCAGGTCGGGAGAGCTTCTTTTGCTGCTGCTTCTGATTTAGATAACAAATGTGCTTCATTTAAGAAAAAGGCTGTTAACCTTCGTCAAGATAAAGAGAAACTAGAAGCTGAAATTGCTGAGCTTCGTGAGAAAAATAAACTGTTGGAAACTGAAGCTTCAGTTGATAAACAGAAGATTTTGGATCTTAACAATGCCAATAAACAACTTTATGGTATGATTTACTTTTTCTTTCTTTTAAATTTTTTATTTTTCTCTTATATAGCTTATCGAAGCAATCATTTTTGCAAATGTTTATGGTCTAACTGACGAAGCTACATTCCTTCAAACCTTTCCCGAACCTGTAGATGATAATACTCTTCTTGCTTGCCTTAATAACTCCTTAAGTAATTTTGCTGACGAACAAATTAAATCCCTCTCTATAGAGGAACTTAGATTTAAGTTTAATCTCCTGACCATTGAACACAGACACAATTTAGGATTATCTAATAAATTTAAGCGTCTTTATCATGAATCAAAAGAAGTGATCAATGGATTAAGAAGTATAAATAGTGATCTTATTGACGAGAAAGATCAAGCAATTAGAAATGGCAGCGAAACTCTAGCAGATTTCCATAAAATTCTTCTCGAAGTTCAAACGAAAAGAGATAAACTCTTCTGCGAAAATAAAGATCTTCTTGCAAGAGAAACTCAAGTTCGTTCTCGCCTTCTTATTACTAGCGATGATGAGTTTTCTTTGGCAGCACAGGTTCTTGATAATGCTAGGAATAATTTAGGTATAGATGCTAGTCTTCATGCTGATCAATCGGCCTTAATTAGGGACTTGATTTCTGAGAAAGAAGGTTGTTAACTACTCTATTCTATTAACCTTTTGCTTTTTATTATTCTTTCTTTTAACTTCTATCTTAACGGTGCCTTATTCTCGCAGATTCTGAAGACAGATGCCGTGTAAGGATGAGAGAACTAGAAGATATTAATCACCAACTCGCGAACGATCTTACTGCTCGCAACAATAAATACTCGCGATTGAAAGCTCAATTTGAGATTACTTCTGCAAATTTTAATAGAACCCTCCTCATCACTCGTAATAATACCACTAAGAAGGTCTGTGACGACCATGGAATTCCTCATTCTTTGTATCCTGATCTTGCAAAGGCAATACCACCAATAATTCCAGATCTTGGTGTCTCTGATTCTGATGAAGATCTTGACGAAAGTGAAGAAGAAAATAATGACGAAGAAACAAATTCTGGCGATGATGAAGAACCCATCAAAGATAATGAAGAAGAGAAATCCGGTAAAAAAGAAGAATCTGATAAAGATAACAATGTTGATAAGTGAAACAATGTATCTGTCTGACTTCTTTCTTTTATGTAATCAATCACGAGTTTCTTCAATTTGCTGCAACTTTCTTCAATTTAATGTGTAAATTTCTTTGCCCATTTATCTGTATGAATGAAAGAACAACCTCTTTTTTGCAAATATAACTTGGTCAATATAGTTTGCATCTACTAATTATCCGCACTTTAATATCCATATAAATTTCTCATATGGTGATGAATAATAATTTTTACCATTCTATTCATTCCCATACTTGCCTCTATTATTCATCTGCAATATGAGAAAGTTAATAACGAATATTTTGGCGAATTTAATAATTTCTGCGATATTGTCGCAAACCTTGATATTTTTACGATCTTATGGTCTTATCATGCCTTCCTACTTAAAGGTCTTACTTTGCCATAGTATTTTCTCCGCGACAAGATCGCAGGACGTCTTTACACTTTCATGTATTGACCCATTGATCTTGTCCTATCTGCATTTCTTTATTGTATTGCGACAATATGACGAGCCTAAGTTTTCTCGCGAAAACAAAGCCTCGTGATATTGCCGTCTTGCGATGAAATCGCAGGACGTCTTCACATTTGCATGTAAAAACCCCTTGACCTCATCTTAACTTTTTTCTCTTATGGCTTTTTGCCTCTGTATAATTTATGCGACAATATGACAGGCCTAAATGATCTTGCGATCTTAGAGCCCCATGACATTGCCGTCTTAAGACACTTATCAGCTCCCTAATGGAGGGTGCCGCCCTTATCTTCCCCCTTGTAGTACCAGAATATCGCCACAATGATATTCTCGTGATAAGAACGACATTTCCACGAGAAGGTTGAATACTCCCACTACAAGAATGACATCTTTCACGAGAGTGTCGTAAGGATTCTTCAGCAACATTTGGCGAGCGTCACAGGGAAGCTCCATAATAATAGACGATTGAAGAGATATGTTATGAGAGTGTTGTTTCACGAGGATTAAAAAAGTTGGCGAAGATTAATATTGCAAATACCACGATGAGATCGCAGAATATATCCGAAAGAAGGGGAAAACTTAGCTGTCACCCACTATGTAATTTCCTATATAAAGGGTTCAAGTAAGTCCAGATGAGGGGGATGTATTTTTTAGAGTTGAGAAAATCTTGAGGAGAGAGAAACTCCAGAAAGGAAAGTTGTAATTCTGAGTTTGAATATTTTCCGTAAACATTTCTGAGATCTAAATAATAAAAGTGTCGTTTAATTCTTCAATCTTCAACTAGTTTCACTTAGATTTCTATAGGATCTTAATAGGGGTGTAGTGTGGGAAATCCTGCTACTACATTTTGGCGCCGACTAAGGGGAAGTTGAATTAGCAAAATCGAAGAAAAGGTAAAAAAGAAGACATGGATTATTCAAGATCAAGGAAACTTTGAAGAAGATTGGTGAAATATTCAGAAGAAAAATGATTAGAATTAAAAAAAATTGTAGGAAATTGAAGTATGAATTAGTGTCAAGAGAAATGATCGATAAATTTCATGAAAATATTAAGGGGAGGATACATAAACGTGATTTTGAAGGAAGAAAAATTATGATGGTAAAGAAAACGCCATTATTAAAGAATTGGGAAAAGCAGGAAATCACATTTACAGCAGCAGAAGTTTTAGAAGAAAATCTAGATCATACATCTCCTTTGGTGATTACAGTACCCATGATACCAATAAGGAAGGAAAAGTCAATAAACTCTGTAGAAAAATAGGCTATAACTAGAACTCTAGTTGACACAGGAAGTTCTGTGGATATAATGTTCTATCATGCTTTCAAGAAAATGGGGTATAAGGATGAAGAAATGTCTATTTCAGCATATCATATTCATGGTTTTGGAAAATCTGTAACAAAACCAAGAGGGGAAATCATAATACGATTACCACTTAGAGAAATTGAAACACAAGTAACATTATGCGTGGTGTATATGGAATCACCATACAACATGATATTGGGAAGACCATGGATACACGCAATTAAAGCTGTAGCGTCAACCTTACATCAACGTATCAAATTCCCTACGCCTAGTGGAATTGGGGAAATTAAAGGAGATACAGATCTTGCGAAGATATGCTATCAAATTGAAGTAAAACATTGTGAAGAACGTCCTAAGCAGCGAAAAGCTCGTAGAAAATTGATGAGAGAAACAAGAAAAGAAGAAGAATTTAAAATTTACATGATAAGAGCAAAAGAGGGAAAAGGAATACCCAATGATTTTCGCGAGAAGGAGATGAACGTGCGAGAGTCATAAAAACACCAAAGACACCGAGAAGACAGTTAATGCATTTGAACCAACAAAAGAAGTAAATATTGGGAATGAAGAAGAACCTAAAATACTGAAAATTGGGACTAGAATGGAGATAGACGAGGAAGAAAGAACTATAAATCTTTTGCGAGAATACAAAGACATTTTCGCGTGGAGCATGGATGAAATGCCAGGGATAGATCCATCGGTAGCATGTCATAAATTAGAAATCAACAAAAATGTAACGCCGTTCAAGAAAAGAATAAGAAAAATCGCAACAACATATCATTCTCAGATAGAAGAAGAATTACAGAAGATGCTTGATGCAGGAATAATAAGGCAAGCCAAGTATCCAGAGTGGATTGCAAATATGGTGGTAGTCCCAAAGAAGAATAAAGGAATAAGAATTTGCATAGATTTTACCGATTTAAATAAAGCTTGTCCTAAAGATAGTTTTCCACTACCAGATATTCCCCAAATGGTTGAATCAGCAGCGGGAAATGCAAGAATATCTTCGTTAGATGGATATAAAGGATACAACCAAATCCCTCTCGCTGAAGAAGATCAAGAACATACTGCATTTTTTGCTACACGAGGGTTATATTGTTATACAAAAATGCCCTTTGGATTACGAAATGCTGGTGCAACATACCAAAGAATGGTGGAGAAGGTATTTGCAAAATGGATCCACAAAACACTGGAGGTATATGTAGATGATATGTTAATCAAGAGCAAGGAATCTGAAGATCATGTACAAGACTTGAAGGAGATTTTTGATCAAATGCGGCAATTTAATATCAAAGTAAATCCTGACAAGTGTACTTTTGGAGTGACTTCAGGAAAGTTTCTGGGGTATATTGTATCAAAGGAAGGAATACAAGTTGATCCAGAAAAAGTGAAAGCGATTCGCGATATGCCCACACCAGCTACAGTAAAAGATGTGCAAAAATTGAATGGGATGTTAGCCTCATTGGGAAGATTCATCTCGCGAGCCTCTGATAAATGCAAGCATTTTTTCGATATACTCAAAAAAGGAACAAAATTCAGATGGACAGATGAATGCGAGAAGGCCTTTCAGGGAATAAAAGAGCATTTAATGGATATAACCATTTTACATAAAGCTGAACCAGGAGAAGAGTTATTAATTTATCTCGCGACAACGACATATGCGCTAAGTGTGGTATTGCTGCGAGTAGATGGCGGGATAGAGAAACCAATTTATTACATTAGTAAAACATTCAATTCAGCAGAGAAAAATTATTCAAAGATTGAGAAATTAATCCTATCATTGGTATATGCAACTTTCAAGCTTCACATTTACTTTCAAGCACATAAGGTCAAGGTGTTAACAAAAGTGCCAATTGAATCGGTAATGAAGAATTCAAAAAGATCAGGAAGAGTAGAAAGATGGAATGCACAAGTGGGACATTTCGATATCAAATATGAAATTCTATCTTCGCCAAAATCCCAAGTCATCGCAAATTTCTTAGCTGAATTTCCTTTGGAAAATGACGAAGCTGTGGAAGAAATGATGGAGGCAGAAGAAGAACATGGAGATCCAAAAGAATTATTGACAGAACCCAATAGATGGGAGATATTAGTGGATGGATCATCTAATGGAGAAGGAAATGGAATTGGAGTTGTTTTTATTTCACCAGAAGGAGAAAAAACAGCTTTCTCGTTCAGGTTAGAATTTACATCCACTAATAATGAGACAGAGTATGAGGCTGTTATCCACGCTTTGAAATTTGCAATAGAAATGAAGTTGGAAAATGCTAGAATCACAAGCGATTCTCAATTGGTTATTCGTCAAATAACTGGAGAATATATAACAAATGAACCTTCTTTAAAGAAATACAAGAGACTCGTGGAAGAATTATCTGCGAGAATTCCAAAGATAAGATGGAGGCACATATCAAGGAAAGATAACCGGCTTGCGGACGCTTTTGCCTTCATATCTAGCATGATGACAAACCCACTTGCGATATGCATAAAAATTCAAACACTCTTATTACCTTCAGTAAATAAAGAAGACGAAGATGTGGATAGGAATACCATCGAAATTAACGAAGAAGGAGAGAAAGATATGATGATTGTAGAAAATGGCGAAATAGAAGCAAAAGAGAGAAACAAAGATTGGCGAGCGGAACTTATTGCTTATTTGGCGAAAGGAGAAACTCCAAGAAATAGACTGGAGGCATACAAGCTAAGAAGCAGGGCAACTAATTATGAATTAAGAGACGGAGTGTTATATCGCAGATCTTTTAATGGACCATCGCTAAGATGTTTGACAAGGGATGAAGGAGAGAAGGTGTTAAAAATGCTGCACAATGGAGATGCTGGTAATCATAGCGGAGGTAGATCTTTGGCATATAGAACGAAAATGCAAGGTTATTACTGGCCTTACATGCATGAAGATGCGAAACAACATTCAAGGCGTTGTGAAGAATGTCAGCAATTTGGAAAAAACATACATGCACCAGGAGCACCACTATCATCCTCAACAAGTGTATGGCCCTTCGGAAAATGGGGATTAGATATTGTGGGACCATTTGTGCCTGGCTCTGGACAAAGGAGATACCTCATTGTGGCTATAGATTATTTCACAAAATGGGGAGAAGTAAAAGCAGTACAACATATTCGTGATAAAGATATTTTCACATTCATATTCGAGAATATCATCTGCAGATTTGGAATACCAGCACAGTTTATGTCTGATAATGGAAAACAATTCGAAGAACAAAACCTAGAATTATTACTCAATGCATTTAAGATAAAGTGTGGAAAATCTACTCCTTTATACCCACAAGCAAATGGTCAAGCTGAGGCAACTAATAAAACCATCGCAGATATTCTGAAAAAGAAATTAGAAGGGTATCACAAATCATGGTGTGAGCAAGTACATAATGCAATATGGGTCTACAACACCATTAGAAGAGAGGCTACTGGAATGTCACCCTTTTGTTTAACATATGGGGTTGAAGCTGTATTACCAACAGAAGTTGCTATTCCTACAACAAAAAGAGAAGCGTGGGAAAGGAATTTAAGTGCTGGTATGATCTTACATAAATTAGATGAATAGGAAGAAAAAAGAGAGAAGACTTTACAGCATATGGAAAACTACCAGCGAAGGTTAGCTCGCGAATACAACAAACGTGTCAAAAAACGAGGATTCCAAATTGGTGATTTAGTTCTGCGAGAGACACCGAGATATCAGCGAGAGAATGGTGGAAAACTGGCGAAAAAATGGGATGGACCTTACTTAATTAAAGAAATAATTGGAAATGGGGCATACAAATTAATGGATCCTGAAGGAAGAGATGTTGGCCAACGACTTGATAGACCATGGAATAGACTATTTTTGAAAAGGTATTATCAGTGACAAATGTTGTAAGGTAAGAAATATTGGCATAACTAAAGGTTATGATCAGTGACTATTTTTATTTTAAAGATTACGCGAGCAATATCACGAGAAACGTGAATAAAATTTCGCAGAGATTAAGAGAATGGGACAAACCTTTATGGCGTGCAACTTAGTTCGCGAGTACAATTTCGTAAGAGGAAAATGTAAGACCTACAAGCACGTTGTAAAGGGGATATCTCTTTATATGATTCATGGACAAGGTTATACCGCTACTGGAACCTGAGTCATACAGATGTAGGGATTAAAAAAAACCTATCCGGGAGGGAGATCTTGGATTTCCAACTTTATAAGGTTATACCCTGGTTGGACGACTGAGAATATCTTCCAAGAAGTGCAGAGTATGACCAAGGCGCCGAGGTACACGGTTTAGCCAAGGGTGCCCGGGACGGACGAACCTACCCTGGCCATCTTTGATAAGTCTTGGCAACAATGCACTTGGCCTGAAGAAAACCCCACCTAGGGTGCAGTCTTGTAACTATAAGCCATATAGGCATAAAGGACTAGAGGCTGTGAAAACAACTGGTTGTTGGTAAATCTGGATGGGAGGAGCTAGTCTTGTATGGCCGATGTGCCCTCCTAGAAGGGGCAACCAGGGGGAAGATAAGGGCGGCACCCTCCATTAGGGAGCTGATAAGTGTCTTAAGACGGCAATGTCATGGGGCTCTAAGATCGCAAGATCATTTAGGCCTGTCATATTGTCGCGTAAATTATACAGAGGCAAAAAGCCATAAGAGAAAAAAGTTAAGATGAGGTCAAGGGGTTTTTACATGCAAATGTGAAGACGTCCTGCGATTTCATCGCACGACGGCAATGTCACGAGGCTTTGTATTCGCGAGAAAACTTAGGCTTGTCATATTGTCGCAATATAATAAAGAAATATGGATAAGGCAAGATCAATGGGTCAATACATGAAAGTGTAAAGACGTCCTGCGGTTTTGTCGCAAAAAGAAAAAATTGGAAAAATAAGACCTTTAATTAGGAAGGCAAAATAAGACCAATAGAATAATCTCAAAAATTAATTCTTCTTTGTTAAGCATGCAGGGAAGATTTCTTTATCACAAGAAACAAGTTGAATTCAGCAAATCTCAAGAAATTTAATGAGGAGGCAAGCAAGGGAATAAATATGTAGGATTTCATTAAGTTTCTTGAGAATATTATATTTCAAAAAAGGGTTATATCATTTGCGAGAAAGAAGAAGAAAAAAGAAACTAAAAATAGAACTCAAGCTTCAAGCGGTAGTCTCTCCAGATTTAGAATTGTCAGGATTGTTATCATCATCAATATTTTTTTCATCACGAACATCATCGCCAGAGTTCTTTTTGTTATGATCTTCTACTTCTTTTGGAGGGTTTTCTTCTTTTCCTTGATCATCTTCTTCTTCAGCGTCTTCTTCAGCATCTCCTTCAGAAGACGGATATTCTAAATCTTTATCCATAGGAAGAGGGACTTCATCATCGTCAACTTTCAAAGGAAGAATGGATACAGGAGAAAGAGAGTTGGAGATCAAAATTTCGTTCACGAGAACTTCAGCACTAAGATGAACTTGGAGAAGAAAACCTTTGTCACGATTTCTGATCTCTATATTCTTGAAATACTCAAGATAATCAAGTCTTCTTTCTGCTTTATCATGAATTTCTAAAAGGTTGAGAAGAAGAGTCTTGTTTTCTTTGCGAACACTGTCTAGCTCCTTAGTAAGATTGGTGATAGTAGAATGAAGGCTTTTTTCAGATTCTGCGAAGTGACAAAATGATGAAAGATTATAGAAATAAATATATCGTGAGAATATCAACAAGCGAAATATAACATAAATTGTGACAAGGGAAATCAACAAGTGAGGCAGTCATAATTGACTACCTTCTTTTTGCGAAGTTAAGTTTTGGATTAATGAAAAGAGGCAGTTCTCCCATTGGTTCATAGCATCATCAAATTTGTCGCCAACTATGCCTTTTACACGAGATTTCATGTTTTCTTCTTTGGTGCGTAAATATGAATTTTCTTTTGACAATGAGGAATGAGACTCCTTTAGTTGGGAATATTCATCTCGAAGCTTGCTGGCATTCAAACTAAGAGTTATTCTACCCTTGATAAGTTTGTCTATTTCAGCGGCAGATGATTCAGTTACTTCGTCAAGTTTATTTTTAAGAGAGCGGAGAGACTGCTTTTGGTCATCACATATCCCTTGAAGATTGTTTACTTTCTGCGAGGAGATCGCCAACAAGCTTGATAATTTCTATTTCTCTTGAGATAAAGTTCTATTCTTGTCTGAAAAAGATTCTATAGACAAATTAGTCTTGGATAACGAATATGAGAGACGAGTAACCTCGTTGTTTAGAAAACTGTGATTTTGCAATAATTGATTATTCTCATTTGTGAGATTTCTTATTTGATCAACTGAATACGTAAAAAGATTATCTAATCTACTATGCTGGTCCATCCAAGAATCTCTTTCAATGCGAGCTTCATCAGCTATGGTTTCAGATTTAAGTTTCTCGATGAAACGATTTCGGTTGGAGACTAATATATAAGCCAAGAATTTAAAGAGAGGATTAAGTACGAAGAATATGGAAATAGAATAAAAAGATAAAAGGACAGAGGCAAAAATAAGATTACCTTTTAGCTCATCAATCTTTCTAGCGAGATTCTCGCGATCTAGTACAGAGTTATTGAGCTTGTGGTTTAGAGTTTCACATTCAGAAATCTTATTTTGAAGACTTTTTCTCAAAGCAGCATTTTCATTTTCTAGAGAAGCTCGTGAAATAGAATTGTCTGAGCCAAAATATTTGAGCAGAGTTTCGCAAACTCCGCTTTGGAGAGAATCAGTAGAAGAATATCTAGCATTATTTAGAATGTTAGATAAAATTTTGAAAGAAACATCAATTCCTGCGATGGTCTCATTTGATGAAGGAAGGGATGTAGAAGGTGAAATAGAAGAAGTGAGGACAAGATGATGATTTGAATCATTAGCAATGGGTGTATCATCAAAAGGAGGAGTTTTCGGGAAAGTAACATTTGAAGGAAGTAAAGGGCTAGAGGGAGTTTCAGTTATGATGGGTTTTGCAATTTGAATTGGTGAAGGACCAGTAGAGGTAGTAGTAGTGAAAGCGAGCTTCTCGCTAGAAGGAGGGGGAAGGTCAGATTGCACAGGTGTAGGTGAAGCTTTCGCAGATGTTAAGGGAGGAATGACGAAATTACTTCCAAAGGTCTTATTTAATTGGTGAGATCTTTTAGGAGGATTAGCATTACCCTCGTCATTCTACAAACAATAATCTAGATAAGAAACAGAGGCAACAATATTGTTATTAAGAAATAGAATGTGTTTCTTACTACCTTATTGCTCGCAGAATTTTTTTTCCTTTTTCCAGTCGGCCTCTTGTGAATAATAGGTTTTTGAGTCGAGGATTGGGAAATAGATGCAGCTCCGCTGAAGAGAACATAATATGGGGTTATAAAGAATTAAGTAAGATAAGATCGAAGAATATAAATAAAAGGTTTGATCTAAGAAAATATCATGATCAACAAATATACCTCGAGGACTCCATTAATGCAGTAGCAGAAGAATGAGAAGGAGAAGAAGTTGCAGAACAAAAAGCAAAGAAACTAAGTAAAGAAGAAAGAGAGTTAAGAGAAGAAAACTAGAGATGAAATTCAACTCTTCCTTTTATATGCAAAAAAGGGAGTAAATTATGCGAGACGTGTCAATACAAAAGGACAGATTTACAACACGTGTTAACAAGGAAAGCTGAATTAGCGGAATATTGTCGGAGAAAAGAGTTCGGATATTCTTGCAATAGTTAAGGATTCTCATGATCGTTTCTTTTTCGCAGAAAAGACATGAGAAGAGGCAAGATGTAGTACCAGAATATCACCACAACGATATTCTCGTGATAAGAACGACATTTCCACGAGAAGGTTGAATACTCCCACTACAAGAATGACATCTTTCACGAGAGTGTCGTAAGGATTCTTCAGCAACATTTGGCGAGCGTCACAGGGAAGCTCCATAATAGTTGACGATTGAAGAGACATGTTATGAGAGTGTTGTTTCACGAGGATTAAAAAAGTTGGCGAAGATTAATATTGCAAATACCACGATGAGATCGCAGAATATATCCGAAAGAAGGGGAAAACTTAGCTGTCACCCACTATGTAATTTCCTATATAAAGGGTTCAAGTAAGTCCAGATGAGGGGGATGTATTTTTTAGAGTTGAGAAAATCTTGAGGAGAGAGAAACTCCAGAAAGGAAAGTTGTAATTCTGAGTTTGAATATTTTCCGTAAACATTTCAGAGATCTAAATAATAAAAGTGTCGTTTAATTCTTCAATCTTCAACTAGTTTCACTTAGATTTCTATAGGATCTTAATAGAGGTGTAGTGTGGGAAATCCTGCTACTACACCCCTGGTTGGCCCTTCAAGACTAGCTCCTCCCATCCAGATTTACTAACAACCAGTTGTTTTCGCAGCCTCTTGTCCTTTATGCCTATATGGCTTATAGTTACAAGACTGCACCCTAGGTGGGGTTTGCATCAGGCCAAGTGCATTGTAGCCAAGACTTACCAAAGATGGCCAGGGTAGGTTCGTCCGTCCCGGGCATCCTTGGCTAAACCGTGTACCTCGGCGCCTTGATCATACTCTGCACTTCTTGGAAGAGATTCTCAGTCGTCCAACCAGGGTATAACCTTATAAAGCTGGAAATCCAAGATCTCTCTCCCGGATAGGTTTTCTTTAACCCCTACATCTGTATGACTCAGGTTCCAGTAGCGGTATAACCTTATCCCTGAATCATATAAAGAGATACCCCCTTTATGACATGCTTGTAGGTCTTACATTTGCTTCTTACGAAATTGTATTCGCGAACTAAGGTGCACACCATAAAGGTTTGTCCCGTTCTCTTAATCTCTGCGAAATTATATTCGCGTTTCTAAAAATTTCTTGCGAGCCTCAAATCTCAATAATTTCTTTTCTTTTTCTTTTTTTCAACTTTTCAATTTCATTTTCTTTACTCAAACATAAAAAACAGCTTTACCTTTCTACTTCTAGCGATCTGCTCGTCATATTTCATCTTTGTATCGCTTCATTCTTCTCATCTTCCATATCATTTGTTCTTTCACTTAGTGTTTTCCCGCAGGTTGCTTGTCATTTCCTCCTTTTATGCTTTTTATACCTGTACCTTTGCTGTGTTTTATTATTTGCTTGATATCTGCGAGGGACCCGTTAGTTACTTCTTCATGCTTTTCTATTGAATCAACCATTAATTTGTCACTTCTCTGTTGTTGCTTAATTCTGTATTTCCAATTGTTGTTCTTCCCTGCTCTTTCCTCACAAGACTTGATATCTATCTCATAACATTTCTTACTTTCTCCCCAATCTCCTTTAATTACTCCAACACCATTTGGATGAGGGAATTTAATGCACTGATGAAAGGTAGATGCAACACCTAATATCCTGTGTAACCAAGGTCGACCAATCAAGGTGTTATATGGTGATTCAATATCGACAACACAGAATAAAATCTTGGAAGTCATTCCTCTTAACGGAATTCTCATTGTGATCTCCCCTTTAGGCTTGTTGGCAGTTCCATTAAAACCATAGATTTTGTATGTCGATGGTATCAAATCTTCATCTTTCCCACTGTAGGTGTGGTAGAACAGTATATCTACGGAACTACCAGTATCAATTAGGATTCTATCAATGGCCCAAGACTCTTCCATCTCGTTATTGTTTTCTTTACTTTTTTCTTCTTATTCTGCTTGTTCTGGTTTTATTTCCAACCTTACCACCAATGGGTTATCATGCAGCTCGCCAGGCTCTGGTACTTCTTGTGCTGTAAAAGAAAGGACTTGTTTCTGCCACTCTTCTAATGGCGAGATTCTCGCTATATTCATTATTTCTTTTCCATCCATATCTCTGGCGAAGACTCTACTTAAGACATTATCGTGGAAATCTTCGATGGTTCTGAAAGAATGCACAATAGAATTACAAAATAAATTCTTTGCTTTAGTTCCAACCTCTATAACAAAAGTTTCTGCTCCTTTTACATTAGTCATTCTGCGATCGCCTGGTGGTGGTGGCAATTGTTGCGATTGTTGATGCCCTTTTAGAAAATGATCTAGCTTCCCCTGATCGATCATTCTTAAGATTATTCTTTTTACATTTCTGCAATTATTTATCGAATGCCCATGAAAATGATGATAAGGACAGAATTCTTGATTACGAGTGTTAGGATGTGGTTCCTTCCCCATGTTCCATGGCGAGGGTATATTTTCCATTAAAATGATAGCTTCCCAGATTTTTTATACACTAGCATTCAAGGGTGGCATCTTAATCTCCTCCCATATGGTTCTCATGCTCCCCTGATTTCTGAAATTATTTTGTTTTTGTCCACCATAAGTTTCTTGGGGTTGATCAAGCCTTTGGATTTGACTATTTCCTCCACGATTGTAATAATTCTTCTCTCTTTCAAATTCTTCTTGATCACGACTTCCCATAGCCACTAGCTTTTGTTTGTCATTATTCGCCACTTTCTCTGCTTGAACTTGCGAAGTGCTCGCCACATTATTAACCATTTTGGGAAGCAAACTTCCATTAGCCACTACAGAACTGGTGTTTGCAATTGGGTATGACTCCATTTTGTTTTTCTTTTCTTCCAAATCAATATACTCTTCTTGTAGTTCTCTTAGTTCAGTCATTGTGATGGTGTTTTTGATTCTGAAAATTTGTATGTAGAGCAAATTGGTCGCAAACATTGCATTAATGAAGGATAAAATAAGATATCTCTAATCTACTCTTCCCGCCATCTCACTACACATTGTCTTCCATCTTATGGTTAGATGTTTTAGACTCTCGCCAATTCTCTGTTTTAATCCGAACACATCTTCGATACCTGGTCGTGAAGAGTTGTTGCTTATGTATGCACCCAGAAATGTAGCTTGTAAATGATCAAATGAAGTAATAGTATTTTTCGGCAATCCCTCAAACCATTTTAGCGCCTCGCCAGTCAAACTGGATGCAAAGTACTTGCATAAAACAGCATCATGATTCTCCCACTGCAGCATACACCTAACATAAGCTTTAACATGTTGAATAGCACAAGTAGTCCCGTCGAAAATCTTTTGTTTAGTCTTTGGCAAATTGCATTTTGGAGGAATTCCTCTTAGTTGTACTTCCTGTGTAAAGGGAGTTCTAGATGCTTCTTCGATTGCTTCATCAAGTTGCCTTCTTCCACCTTCTCTTCTATTATTTATCATTCCTCTCATTTCTGCTAATTCCCTCAAAATTTGCTCATTTGCAGTTGGTCTTTGTTCTATTGGCCTTTTTAACGCACTTTCTATTCTCCTACGATTTTCCTCTTCATTTCTATCTAAAATTCGCAGATGATTTTGTCTCCTAATTTCTTCTCCACCTACTTCTTCATTTATCACCAACTCTCTTTGTTGTCTTTCTATCCTTCTCTGTATTCTGTCATACTCTTCCCGAATATTGCCATTTTCACGATTTTGTGTACGTCTTCTTTCTCGATTATCATGATTGTTTTGCCTAAGTGCCTCTTGAAACTCTTGTTCTTCCATTTCTGCCCTCAGCCTTTCTCTCTCGCAAGCTAGGCATGCCCGTTCAGCATAATGTCTCTCTATTTCATTCTCAATAATTCTTTGATTTCTGACGTGCTCGCGTCCATGTAATATTCTTCTACCTTCTTCGTGATTTTCTTCACCATCTTGATTACCTTCATTTCTTGGATTTTCAATATTTCGCCTTCCATTTAAAGTTTCCCCATGTGGATCGTTATAATCATTATTTACTCTCTCTTCTCCCTGGCATTGCCCTCTATTTGGATTTTGTGTTTCTTCTTGTACATTTTCTCCATCATTTCTTATGAGGGAATTTCGCCTTGGTATTTCTCTAAGTGATCTTGAACTTGATCTAGTTGTACTTCTTGATCTTCTTCTTTGTAACCTTAAGTTCTCCATTCTCAACTCATGATTTTGTCTTGTTAAATTTGCACGTTCCACCGCCTCTAACCTTCTTTCTTCCTGTATTTTTTGCCCTAATTCCTCTGTTGTTTCATCTTCATCTTGATGAATCGACCCTTCTTCTACCTCCTGATTTCTTACTACTCCATTTTCTTCTCTTAATTGTCGATTTGTTTCTTCTCCCATTGAATCTGATCTCCATGTATGCACGCTTACTCTATCATAATCCACTCTTCCATTTTGTACCGATGTTGATCGGTTTGGTTGTTGAATTGAATTTTCCCTTTTATTCCTTGTTCTATTCCTCCTAGTTCTCATCCTTGAAGATTCTCCTAATACACTTGTTTCTTCACCTGCAAGTCTTTTACTTCTTCTCACTATTGTTGGTGGTTCTGATGTATTTCTTCTCCTTCTTCCAACCATTTCTTCAATTTCTCCAAATCTTCAAATTGTAATTAGAGATTTTGGATCTTGAGTCCCCCTTAGTCGGCGCCAAAATGTAGTAGCAGGATTTCTCACACTACACCCCTATTAAGATCCTATAGAAATCTAAGTGAAACTAATTGAAGATTGAAGAATTAAACGACACTTTTATTACTTAGATCTCAGAAATGTTTACAGAAAATATTCAAACTCAGAATTACAACTTTCTTTTCTGGAGTTTCTCTCTCCTCAAGATTTTCTCAACTCTAAAAAATACATCATCCTTTCTGGACTTTCTTGAACCCTTTATATAGGAAATTACATAGTGGGTGACAGCTAAGTATTCCCCTTCTTTAGGATCTATTTAGTGATCTCATCGTGGTATTTGCAATGTTAATGTTCGCCAACCTTTTTAATCCTCGTGAAACAACACTCTCATAACATGTCTCTTCAATCGTCAGCTATTATGAAGCTTTCCTGTGACGCTCGCCAAATGTTGCTGAAGAATCCTTATGACACTCTCGTGAACAATGTCATTTATACTTATAGGAATATTTGACCTTCTCGTGAAAGCGTTATTCTTAACATGAGAATATCGTTGTGGCGATATTCTGGTACTACAGTGTCGTTAGGCCAACTTGAAGCTGGTCTTGTACTTCCCCTCTACGATCCTGAACTTCCAATATTTTACCAAATAATTTCTGACGAGAGATTTTCGCGAGCAATATATCAACTTGGTGGAGATTGTATTAGACTATTACTTGAATATGCTTCTCGTGGCGCTGTTAAAGGATCGCGATATTCTGACGATGAGAAAAGTCTTAAATATAAACATATTCCAATTATCCCTGCAAATTATACTGTAGATAACTTCTTTCGAAATTACCAGTTACTCCCTATGAAGAGGGATAACACATATTGGGGTGTCCGCTTGCATAAAAAGAAGCTCGCTGTTAAGGACGCTCTCATGCTAGATATCGATTTTCATTCCAATACAAATCATGGCCCTCGCCATTCTAGTGATGATAAGTGGTTTATCTTTTCCATATGCCTTGAAGGTCCTTATATATCTGGTTCTCTCCAACTTCATGCGAATCTCTCCCGGTATGAACCATGGGTCTTCAACTGGCCTGACAGATCTGCCGATGTATATTCTCTCATCTTCTTATGTTATTATTATTTAATATCTTCTTTATACTTTTACATTCTCGCTAACTTTTCCGTTATCTCGCAGATTGACAAAATGAAACTTAATAACCAGAAATTCAGGAAACCTGGCACCCTTTTAGCTCTTAGATCCTTCACAGATGAAGTAAGAAATATTCCTTTATTAGTTTTAACAATATATTGTTGCCCCTATTTCTTACCTTTATCTGTGCTTATAGGTGATTGAAGAATTACCACCTTTAGAGCCAAAACCCAAGGAGAAATCTTCAACTAATCGCAAAGGGAAATCTACTGTTTCTAATAAAGAAAATCCTTCTGCCTCTCGTGATGAAGAATCTAGCGAGCCTCCTTTGAAGCAGAAGAAAATTTAGCATTCTTCTTCTCAACATATTCACGAGGATTTGAATGTTGGTAGTAAATCTGATGATGAATTTGGCGACAAATTTGAGGATATTAATGAAGTTCCCTCCATGAAAAATTCTTCTTCCTCTGATTCTTCCATGGCCCAATTATCCATGCTTTTTGGCGATCCCTCTCGTGGAACTACAAATGAGTATGGAGATGAGACTCTTAATGAGTTAGCTCAAGCGCTCGTCAAAGTCTGCGATGCTCCAGTTTTAACTAATAATAGCTCTCTTCGCGGAGTTTCAGGATCGCTAACTCCGAGTTTCTTAAATGCACTTGGTATCCTGGTAAGTTTTCCCTTAATCGTTTTATTATCATCTTTATTTTCCGTCAAATTTCTCTCGCCAAATTTCTTGTACTTATAAAGCTCTATCGCAGGTTGGGAGAGCTTCTTTTGCTGCTGCTTCTGATTTAGATACTAAATGTGCTTCATTTAAGAAGAAAGCTATTAATCTTCGCAAACATAAGGAGAAATTGGAGGTTGAAATTGTTGAGCTTCGCGAGAAAAATAAGTTGTTGGAGACTGAAGCTTCAGTTGATAAGTAGAAGATTTCTGATCTTAGTAATGCCAACAAACAACTTTATGGTATGATTTATTTTTTCTCTCTTTTAAATCCGTTTTTCCCTATCATAGCTTATTCAAGCAATCATTTTTGCAGATGTTTATGGTCTAACTGACGAGGCTACATTCCTTCAATCTTTTCCTGAACCTGTAGATGATAATACTCTTCTTGCTCGTCTTAATAACTCTTTAAGCAATTTTGCTGATGAACAAATTAGATCCCTCTCTGTAGATGAACTTCGATCCAAGTTTAATCTCCTAACCATTGAACATAGACACAATTTAGGATTGTCTAATAAAATTAAACGTCGTTATCTTGAATCAAAAGAAGTGATCAATGAATTAAGAAGTAAAAATAGTGATCTTGTTGACGAGAAAGATCAAGCAATTAGAAATGGCAGTGAGGATTTAGCAAATTTTCACAAAACTCTTCTCAAAGTTCAGATGGAAAGAGATAGGCTCATCTGCGAGAATAAAGATCTTCTTGCAAGGGAAACTCTAGTTCGTTCTCGCCTTCTTATTGCCAGTGATGACGAGTTTTCTTGGGATATGAGAGTTCTTGATAATGCTAGGAATAACTTAGGTGTAAATGTTAGTCTTCATGCTGATCAATCAGCCTTAATTAGGGACTTGATTTCCGAGAAAGAAGGTTGTTAATCACTCTACTCTGTTGATTTCTTGTTTTTATTATTCTTCCTTATAGAATTTCTAATCTGATTGTGCTTTACTCTCGCAGAATCTGAAGAAAGATGTCATGTAAGGATGAGAGAACTAGAAGATAATAACCATCAGCTCGCGAACAACCTTGCTTCTCGCAACGATAAATACTCACGATTGAAGGCTCAATTTGGGATTACTTCTGCAAATTTTAATAGAACCCTCCTCATTACTCGTAATAATTCTACTAAGAAGGTTTGTGACGATCATGGGATCTCCCATTCTTTGTATCCTAGTCTTGCAACGGCAATACCATCAGAGGTTCCAGATCTTGAGATCTCTGATACTGATGAAGAATTTGACGATGGTGAAGAGGAGAATAGTGACGAAGAAACAAATTCTGGCGATGAGAAGGAATCCAACAAAGATAATAAAGAGGAGAAATTTGACAAGGAAGAGAAATCTGACGAGGATGAAGATAACAATATTGATAAATGAAACAATGTATCTAGGTAGCTTTTTCTCTTTTTCCTCTGTGTAATACTGTAGCGAGTTTCTTCAATTTTTTGTAACTTGCTTCAACTTGATGTATAAATTTCTTTGCCCCTTCATCTGTATGAATTAGAAAACAATATTTTTTGCAATATAATTTGATAAATATAGTTTATATCTGCTAATTATCTGCGTCTCTAAATAATATCCATGTAAGTTTCTCATATGGTGATGAATAATAATTTTTTCATTCTATACATTCCCATACTTGCCTCTATTATTCATCTGCAATATGAGAAAGTTAATGACAATTAAAAAAGAAATGAAAACATTGACGAATCTCATGAGTATTGCGATGACATCGCAAACATTAAAATCCGACGATGTTCTTTCTGCGATCTTATGGTCTCATTGCGCCTTCCTACTTAAAGGTCTTATTTTGCCATATTTTTCTTTCCGCGACAAAATCGCAGGACGTCTTTACACTTTCATGTATTGACCCATTGATCTTGCCTTATCTTTGCTTATCAATTATATTGAGACAATATGACAAGCTTAAGTTCTCTCGCGAGATCAAAGCCTCGTGACATTGCCGTCTTGCGATGAAATCGCAGGACGTCTTTACACTTTCATGTAAAAAACCATTGATCTCATCTTAACATTTTATCTCTTTTGGCTTTTTGCCTTGGTATTATTTACGCGACAATATGACAGGCTAAATGATCTTGCGATCTTAAAGCCCCATGGCATTGTCGTCTTAAGACACTTATCAGCTCCCTAATGGAGGGTGCCGCCCTTATCTTCCCCCTGGTTTCCCCTTCAAGGAGGGCACATCGGCCATACAAGACTAGCTCCTCCCATCCAGATTTACCAACAACCGGTTGTTTTTCGCAGCCTCTTGTCCTTTATGCCTATATGGCTTATAGTTACAAGACTGCACCCTAAGTGGGGTTTTCTTCAGGCCAAGTGCATCATAGCCAAGACTTACCAAAGATGGCCAGGGTAGGTTCGTCCGTCCCGGGCACCCTTGGCTAAACTGTGTACCTCGGCGCCTTGGTCATACTCTGCACTTCTTGGAAGAGATTCTCATTCTTCCAACCAGGGTATAACCTTATAAAGCTGGAAATCCAAGATCTCTCACCCGGATAGGTTTTCTTTAACCCCAATATCTATATGACTCAGGTTCCAGCAGCGGTATAACCTTATCCCTGAATCATATAAAGAGATACCCCCCTTATAACGTGCTCGTAGGTCTTACATTTGCCTCTTACGAAATTGTATTCGCGAAATAGGGCGCACGCCATAGAGGTTTGTCCCATTCTTTAAATCTCTGCGAAATTTTATTCGCGTTTCTTAAAATTTCTTGCGAGTTTCAAATCTCTGTTAAAAAATTTCAATTTCATCTTCTCCATTCAAACAGAATATTTTTCAAAAACAATTTTACCTTTCTACTTACTATTTTTTGATTCTTCCTCTCTTTCATGTTTTGTTGGTTTTTCCCTTTCTGTGAGCTGATCGTCACATACTTCTTCTTACCGTAATTTTATCTTTCTTATCTTCTTCATCATTTATTCTTTTACTCAGTATTTTCCTGCGAGTTGCTCGTCATTTCCTCCTCTTGTGCTCTTTGCATATGTGCTCTTGCTGTGCTTTATCGGTTGTTTGATATTCGCGAGAGAATCGCTATCTACTTCTTCATGCTTTTCTATTGAATCCACCATTAATTTGTCACTTCTCTGTTGCTTCTTAAATCTGTACTTCCAATTTTTATTCTTCCCTGTTCTTTCTTCACAAGATTTGATATCTATCTCGTAACATTTCTTACTTTCTCTCCAATCTCCTTTAATTACTCCAACTCCCTTTGGATGAGGGAATTTAATACACTTATGGAAGGTAGATGCAACACCCAATATCCCATGTAACCAAGGTCGCCCAATTAAGGAATTGTATGGTGATTCAATGTCAACCACACAAAATAAGATTTTGGAAGACATTCCCTTTAGCGGAATTCTCATTGTGATCTCCCCTTTAGGCTTGTTGGCAGTTCCATTAAAACCATAGATCTTGTATGTTGATGGTACCAAATCTTCATCTTTCCCACCCATAGTTCTATAAGTGTGATAGAATAAGATATCTACAGAACTTCCAGTGTCAATTAGGACTCTATCAATGGCCGAAGATTCTTCTACCTCATTAATGTTTTCTTTATCTCCTTCTTCTTCTTCTGTTTGTCTTGGTTTTATTTCCAACCTTACCACCAATAGGTTGGCATGCAACTCGCCAGGCTCTGGTACCTCTTGTGCTGTAAAAGAAAAAACTTGTTTCTGCCACTCTTCCAATGGCGAGACTCTCGCTATATTCATTATTTCATTTTCATCCATATCTCTGGCGAAAACTCTACTTAGGACATTATCGTGGAAATCTTCGATGGTCTTGAAAGAATGTACAATAGAATTGCAGAACAAATTCTTTGCTTTGGCTCCAATCTCTATGACAAAAGTTTCTGCTCCTTTTACATTAGTCACTCTGCGATTGTCTGGTGATGATGGTAATTGTTGCGATTGTTGATGCCCTCTTAGAAAATGATTTAGCTTCCCCTGATCAATCATTCTTAGGATTATTCTCTTTACATTTCTGCAGTCATTTATCGAATGGCCATGAAAATGATGATAAGGACAGAATTCTTGATTGCGAGTGTTAGGATGTCGTTCCTTCCCCATGTTCCATGGCGAGGGTATATCTTCCATCAAAATGATAGCTTCCCAGATTTAGCATCTTAATCTCCCCCCATATTGTTCTCATATTCCCCTGATTTCTTAAATTATTTTGCCTCTGTCCACCATAAGTTTCTTGGGGTTGGTCAAGCCTTTGGATTTTATTATTTCCTCCACGATTGTAATAATTCTTCTCTCTTTCAAACTCTTCTTGATCACGACTTCCCATAGCCACTAGCTTTTGTTTGTCATTAATCGCCACTTTCTCTGGTTGAACTTGCGAGGTGCTTGCCACATTATTAATCATTTTGGGAAGTAAACTTCTGTTCGCCACTACAGAGCTGGTGTTTGTGATTGGGTATAACTCCATTTCGTTTTGTTTTTCTTCCAAAGAAATGTACTCTTCTTGTAGTTCTCTTAGTTCAGTCATCGTGATGGTGTTTTTGATTCTGAAAATTTGTATATAGAGCAGATTGGTCGCAAACATTGCATTAATGAAGGATAAAATGAGATATCTCTCATATACTCTTCATGCCATCTCACTGCACATTGTCTTCCATCTTATGGTAAGATGTTTTAGACTCTCACCAATTCTCTGTTTTAACCCAAACACATCTTCGATACCTGGTCGTGAAGAATTGTTGCTTATGTATGCACCTAAAAATGTAGCTTGTAAGTGATCAAAAGAAGTAATAGTATTTTTCGGCAACCCCTCAAACCACTTTAGCGCCTCGCCAGTCAAACTAGATGCAAAGTACTTGCATAAAACAACATCATGATTCTCCCACTATAGCATACACCTAACATAAGCTTTAACATGTTGAATAGCACAAGTAGTCCCATCGAAAATACTGTTTAGTGCTGGTAAATTGCATTTTGGAGGAATTCCTCTTAGTTGTACTTCCTGTGTGAAGGGAGTTCTAGCTGCTTCCTCAATTGCTTCATCAAGTTGTCTTCTTCCTCCCTCCCTTCTATTATTTATCATTCCTCTCATTTCTGCTAATTCTCTCAAAATTTGCTCATTTGTAGCTGGGCTTTTTTCTATTGGCCTTTTTAGCGCACTTTCTCTTCTCCTGCGTTCTTGTCTTTCTTGTCTTGTGAGAGCTTGTGAATATTCATCCTCATCGTCATTTGGCCTTCTTCTGCGATTTTCCTCTTCATTTCCTTCCAGAATTCGCAATTGATTATGTCTCCTAATTTCTTCTCCACCAATTTCTTCATTTCTCGCCATTTCTCTTCGTTGTCTTTCTATCCTTCTCTGTATTCTGTCATAATCTTCCTAAACATTGCCATTTTCGCGATTTTGTGTACGTCTTCTTTCTCGATTATCATGATTATTTTGCCTTATTGCTTCTTGAAATTCCTGTCCTTCAATTTCTTCCCTCAATCTTTCTCTCTCGCAAGCTAGGCGTGCCTGTTCAGCATAATGTCTCTCAATTTCATTCTCAATAATTCTTTGATTTCTGACGTTCTCTCGTCCATGTAATATTCTTCTACCTTCTTCGTGATTTTCTTCACCATCTTGGTTACCTTCATTTCTTTGATTTTCATTATTTCGTCTTCCATTCAAAGTTTCTCCATGAGGATCGTTACAATCATAAATTACACTCTCTTCTTCCTGACGTTGCTCTCTATTTGGATTTTGCGTTTCTTCTTGTACATTTTCTCTATCATTTCTTATGAAGGAATTTCGCCTTGGTATTTCTTTAAATGATCTTGAACTTGATCTAGTAGTACTTCTTGATCTTCTATTTTGTAATCTCAAATTCTCCATCCTCAACTCATGATTTTGCCTTGTTAAATTTGCACGTTCTTCCGCCTCTAACCTTCTTTCCTCCTGTATTCTTTGTCTCAATTCTTCTGCTGTTTCATCTTCATCGTGATGAATCAACCCTTCTATTACCTCTTGATTCCTTCCTTCTCTGCTTTCACCTCTTAATTATCGATTTTCTTCTCTTTCCATTGATTCCGATCTCCATGTATGCACGCTCACCCTATCATAATCCACACCTCCATTTTGTATTTGTGTTGGTTGATTTGGCTATTGAATTTGATTTTCCCCTTCATTCCTTGTTCTATTTCTTCTCGTTCTCACCCTTGAAGATTCTCCTAATTCACTTGTTTCTCCACCAGCAAGTCTTTTACTCCTTCTCTCAGTTGTTGGTGGTTCGGATGTATTTCTTCTTCTTCCAACCATTTCTTCAATTCCTCCAAATCTTCAAATTGTAATTAGAGATTTTGTACCTTGATTCTCCCTGTTTCGGGCGCCAAAATGTAGTAGAAGGATTTCCCACACTACACCCCTATTAAGATTCTACAGAAATCTATGAGAAACTAGTTGAAGATTTGAAGATTTAAACGACACTTTATTATTTAGATCTCAGAAAAGTTTACAGAAAATATTCAAACTCAGAATTACAACTTTCTTTCTAAAGTTTCTCTCTCCTCAAGACTTTCTCAACTCTAAAAAATACATCATCCCCTTCTGGACTTACTTGAACCCTTTATATAGAAAATTTACACAGTGGGTGACAACTAAGTTTTCCCCTTCTTTCGGATCTATTCTGCGATCTCATAGCGGTAGTTATAATGTTAATCTTCGCCATCTTTCGTAGTCCTCGTGAAATAATACACTTTCACCATGCTTCTTCAATCGTCAGCTATTATGATGCTTTTTCATGACACTCGCCAAATGTCGTTGAAGATTCTCACGATGCTCTCGTGAAAGCGTTGTTCTCATCGCAAGAATATCGTTGTGGCGATATTCTGGTCCTACATCATGATCAAGAACATACCTTGATGATTCCATTAAAACAGCAGCAGGAGAATATGAAGAAGAAAAGTTGCAGACAGAAAACAAAGAGACTAAGCGAAGAAGAAAGAGAATTAAGAGAAGAAAACCAGTTTTGGAATTTGATTCTCCCTTTTATAGGCAAAGAGGGGAGCCAGTTAAGCGAGACGTGTCAGTACAAAAGGATAAGTTTACAACACGTGTTAACAAGGAAAGCTAAATTAACGGAATCTTGTCGAGGAAAAAAGTTCAGACATTGCTGCGATAGTTAAGAAGAATTTGGGGTTCTCATGATCTTTTTTTCTTCGCAGAAAATACATGAGAAGAGGTAAGATGTAGGACCAGAATATCGCCACAACGATATTCTTTCGATGAGAACGACGCTTTCACGAGAAGATCAAACATCCCTACAATATTAACGACATCTCTACGAGAGCATTGTGAGATTCTTCAATGACATTTGGCGAGTGTCATGAGAAAACATCACAATAGCTGACGATTGAAGAATATTGATAAAAGCGTGTTGTTTCACGATGACTACAAAAGTTGGGGATAATTAACATTGTCACTACCGCGATGAGATCACAGAATAGATCCGAAAGAAGGGGAAAACTTAGTTGTCGTCCACTATGTAATTTCCTATATAAAGGGTTCAAGTAAGTCCAGAAAAAGATGATGTATTTTTAAGAGTTGATAAAGTCTTGAGGAGAGAGAAAATCTAAAAAGAAAGTTGTATTTCTGAGTTTGAATATTTTCTGTAAACATTTCTGAGATTTAATAATAAAGTGTCGTTTAAATTCTTCAAATCTTCAACTAGTTTCCTATAGATTTCTGTAGAATCTTAATAGGGGTGTAGTGTGGGAATTCATGCTACTACAGTTGGAGCTAAAGTGAAGAATTTGTTTTGCAATTCCTTTGTGCATTCTTTCAGGACTGTCGAGGATTTTCACGATAATGTTCTAAGCATAGTCTTCGCAAGAGATACAGATGGAAAAGAAATAATGAACATAGCGAGAGTCTCGCCATTAGAAGAATGGAAGAAACAAATTCTTTCTTTTATAGTACAAGAAGTACCAGAACCTGGAAAGTTGCACGACAATCCATTGGTAGTAAGGTTGGAAACAAACCCAAGACAAACAGAAGAAGAAGATGAAGAAAATAATGATAAGAATGAATAATCTTGGGCCATTGATAGAATTTTAATAGATACGGGTAGCTCAGTTGACATCTTATTATATCATGCTTATAGAACCATGGGTGGAAAAGATGAAGATTTAATACCATCAACATATAAGATCTATGGTTTTAATGGTACTGCCAACAAACCCAAAGGGGAGATCACAATGAGAGTTCCATTAAAGGGGATGTCCTCTAAGATCTTATTATGTGTTGTTGATATTGAATCACCTTATAATGCCCTGATTGGACGGCCTTGGATACATGGGACATTAGGTATTACATCCACCTTTCACCAGTGCGTTAAATTTCCTCATCCTAATGGTGTTGGAGTAATTAAAGGAGATTGGGGAGAGAGTAAGAAATGTTATGAGATTGATAAAGAATCTTGCGAGGAAAGAGCTGGGATGAATAGCAATTGGAAGTCCAGAATTAAGCAAAAATAGAGATGTGACAGATTAATGATTGATTCAATAGAGAAGCAAGAAGAAACAGATGGCGAGCATATCGCAAATGAAAAGAAAATAACAAAACGCAACGAAATAGCAGAGGTAGAAAGGTAAAATGATGAGAATAACCGTTTCAAGAAAATATTTCAAAAAATGTTTAGTTTAAAGGCAAGAGGAGGAACATGGCAAGTGTCTCGCGAGAAAAGAGGAACCAGAAAGTGGTAAGTAGAAAGGTAAAAAGATGAACATATTGTTTAGAGAAACAGTTTTCAAAGAGTATTCTGCTTGAATGGAAAAAAATGAAATTGAAAAGTTGTACAAGAAAAGAAATGATCAAAAGAAAAGAAATTTTAACAGAGTTATGATGCTCGCAAGAAATTTTAAGAAACGCGAATAAAATTTCGCAGAGATTTAAAGAATGGGACAAACCTTTATGGCATGCACCCTAGTTCGCGAATACAATTTCGCAAGAGGCAAATGTAAGACCTACAAGCACGTTATAAGGGGGGTATATCTTTACATGATTCAGCGATAAGGTTATACCGCTACTGGAACCTGAGTCATGAAGATGTTGGGGTTAAAGAAAACCTATCTGGGAGAGAGATCTTGGATTTCCATCTTTATAAGGTTATACCCTGGTTGGACGACTGAGGATCTCTCCTAAGAAGTGCAGAATATGACCAAGGCGCCGAGGTACACGGTTGAGCCAAGGGTGCCCGAGACGGACGAACCTACCCTGGCCATCCTTGGTAAGTGTTGGCTATGATGCACTTGGCCTGAAGAAAACCCCACTTAGGGTGCAGTCTTGTAACTATAAGCCATATAGGCATAAAGGACAAGAGGCTGCGAAAACAACTGGTTGTTGGTAAATATGGATGGGAGGAGATAGTCTTGTATGGCCGATGTGCCCTCCTTGAAGGGGCAACCAGGGGGAAGATAAGGGCGGCACCCTCCATTAGGGAGCTGATAAGTGTCTTAAGACGGCAATGTCATGGGGCTTTATGATCGCAAGATCATTTAGGCCTGTCATATTGTCACGTGACGTAAAATATACAGATGCAACAAGCCATAAGAGATATGTTTAGATGAGATCAATGGGTTTTTACATGAAAGTGTAAAGATGTCCTGCGATTTCATCGCAACGACGGCAATGTCACGGGACTTTACGTTCGCAAGAATATTTAGGCCTGTCATATTGTCGCTTGACAAATATCCTAAAGAGGCTATAATACTAAGAGAAATGATAAGGCAAGATCCATGGGTCAATACATGAAAATGTAAAGACGTCCTGCGATTTTGTCGCATAAAGAAAAATGTGGCAAAATAAGACCTTTAAGTAGGAAGGCATCATAAGACCACAAGATCAAATGATTGCGATAATGTCGCAGAAATTATAATATTTGGATATTTATACAGAAGTTATAATAAGATCGCAAGATCAAAAAGTTGCGATAGCATGGCAACAATGTCATCGCAAATATTGAGACAAAATATGCTTTATTTATAACTGTTACTTAAGCTCTACTCAATTTTCTCATATTACAGATGAATAATAGTGGCAAGTATGGGAATGCATAGAATAATGATGTTATTATTCATCGTCAGATAAAATTGACTAGATCTTATTATATGATGCATTTATAGATGGCTAAAAGAGAGTAATTATGTTAATTAATTATATTGCAAAAAGGAATTGTTCACTAATTCATACAGATGGAGTCAAAGAAGTTTATACATCAAAAGAAATTCGTAAGATTAGAGGAACTCGCAGAAAGTGGAGAAGCTCACAGCAATATTGCTAGGAGAGAGAAATAAAAGTACAAAAATTACAAGGAAGACAAAAAGAAGAAAAGGAATTATTTAGATCCATCATTTTCTTCATCAGACTTCTTTTCATCACTAGACTTTTCCCCTTCATCATCGTCACTGTTATCTTCATCTTCATCAAACTTCTCTTCCTCGTCAGATTTCTTCTCTTCATCATCCTTGTCAGATTTTTCATCATTGCCAGAATCTTTACCTTCATTGTTATTATCTTCATCTTCATCAGATTCTTCATCACTATCAAAGATAATAAGATTTGGAATTTCTGACGGTACTTCCTTTGCAAGATCATGATATGTAGAATGAGAAATCCCATGATCATCACAAACCCGTTTAGTGGAATTATTGCGAGTAATGATGAGAGATCTATTAAAATTTGCAGTGGAAATTCTAAATTGTTCTTTCAAAAGTGAATATTTCTCGTTATGAGCAGCAAGATTATTCGTGAGTTGATGCTTATCATCTTCAAGTTCTCTTACTCTTACACGATATCTCTCTTCAGATTCTGCGAGAATATAACAACAAGTTAGAAATTTTGCAAGGAAGAATAATAAAAACAAGAAATCAATATAGTGGAACAGTTAGAAACCTTCTCTTTCAGAAATCATGTCTCTAATTAAAGATGCTTGTTCAGTATGAAGACTAACATCTACACCTAAGTTATTTCTGGCATTGTTAAGAACCATCACATCCCAAGAAAATTCACTATCGCTACTAATAAGAAGACGAGAGCGAACTTGTGTCTCCATCGCAAGAAGATCCTTGTTCTCACAAATAAGTTTATCTCTCTCCGTTTGAACATTAAGAAGAGTTTTATGGAAATCAGCTAGGGTCTTAGCACCATTCTTAATTGCAAGATCTTCCTCGTCAATAAGATCATTATTCCTACTTCTTAATCTATTGATTTCTTCTTTTGAATCAAGATAAAGGCGTTTGAACTTATTGGTTAAACTTAAATTAAATCTATGCTCGACTTTTAAAATATTAAGTTTGTATTTAAGTTCATCTGTGGAAAGAGATTTAATCTGGTCATCTAAGAAACTACTTAAAGAAGTGTTAAGGCGAGCAAGAAGGGTATCATCATCTATGGGTTCGGGAAAATATTGGAGGAATATAGCCTCATTCGTCAGACCATAAACATCTGCAGAAAGGGTTACTTGAATAAGCTGCGATAGGGTGAGAAGAGATAAAAGGAGAAAGGAAATAAATCATACCATAAAGTTGTTGATTAGCTTTATCAAGATTAGAGATTTTTTGCTTATCAACTGAAGCTTCAGTCTCCAACTGCTGGTTTTTCTTATGAAGTTCAGCAACTTCAACTTCTAATTTTTCTTTATCTTGGCGAAGATTGGCAGCTTTCCTTTCATAAATAATACGCCTTCTATCCAGATCAGAAGCAGCAACAAAGGAAGCTCATCCAACCTGCAATAAAGTTGAGTAAATTAAAAATTTGGCGAAGAAAATATGTAAATAAGATAAACAAGAGGAAACATACCAGAATACCAAGAGAATTATTATCAGCTAAAACTGGGGCATCGCAGACTTTAGCGAGAGCTTGGCATATCCCATTAAGAACTTCATCTCCATGATCATTTACGATACCAGTGGTAGCATCGCCAAAAAATTTAGATAACTGAGCCATAGAAGAATCAGAAGAAGAAGAGTCCTTTATGGAAGGAACACCATTGTTATTATCAAAAATATCATCATCATTATCAACACGCAAATTATCTGGGATAAGAAGAATGTTGAGTTTTCCTTTTCTTTAGGGGAGGAATAGGATCGCAAAGTTCTTCACTGCGAGGGGCAGTAGGCTTCCCTTTGGGAGGAGCAGTAGATTTTTCCTTACGATCATATGTATATTTCTCATTGGTCTTCGCAGGAAGTGGTTCTAATTCTTCGATTTCCTATGAACACAGATAAAGATAAGAAATAGGGGCAACAATATATTGTTAAAATTAATAGAAGAATATTTCTAACTTCATCTGTGAAAGATCTGAGAGCTAAGAGAGTGATGGGTTTCCTAAAATTCTTATAGCTGAGCTTCATTCTGTCAATCTGAGAAAGATCAAAGTAATTAGCGAGGATGTAAAAATAAGAGAAAGGCGGTGAATAATAACAATGCAGAAAGTTGAGAGGATATACCTTTTTAGATTTTTAGGCCAGTTAAAGACCCATGGCTGATATTCTTGAAGATTCGCAGGCAATGAGAGAGAACCAGAGATGTAATCTCCTTCAATACATAGTGGGAAAATAAACCACTTATCATCGCTAGAATGGCGAGGGCCATGATTGGTTTTTGTATGAAAATCAATATCCATCATGAGAGCTTCCTCGACAGCAAGTTTCTCTTTCTTCAAGCGAACACCCCAGCAGGTGCTATCCCTCTTCATAGGGAGTATCTTGTAATTTCTAAAAAAGTTTTCTACAGTATAATTTGCAGGGATAATTGGAATATGTTCGTAACGAGGATTTTGAGCATCTTCAGAATAGCGCGATCCTTTACCAGCACCACGAGAAGCATATTCAAGTAGCAATCTAATACAATCTCCACCTAATTGATATATTGCTCGCGAGAACCTCTCGTCAGATATTATTTGGTAGAATAATAGGAGTTCTGGGTCATAGAGAGGAAGGGGAAGACCAGCTTCAAGTTGGCCTAGCGATACTATGATTTTCTGGCGAGAGCATTGATAATCAGAAAATAGTTTGGTAGAAAGTTCAGATTTAGAGCTTTGATCTGGAATTAAAGACAAGTTAAAACCTTTGCTTTTGAGTTTTTCTTGCATCTCATTAAAAGCAGTCAAGTTTTTAGCACCAGCAACAACCATTTTTAAGTATGGAAATGAAAGAAAGGGTTGAAAAGAAGGAAGAAATCACAGCGATGACAGACGCGCAATTTGCGGAAGAACAGTAAACTTGTAGAGAAGTTACGTAGAGAAAAAAGAAGAAAGTAAAAAGAGAAAAAGGAGAGAATGAGAAGAGTATTTATAGAAGAAAAAATTTCTCGAAAATTTAAACGCAATAAATGCAAAGAAAAGGAATAAACGGTCAGATCGCAGTGGTTAGAAAGTACGTGTCAAAGATCTATTGGGAGAAGGAATGCATGAAAACAGCTGGCGAAGAATATAGAAACGTGTCAGAACAGAGATTGAGGTGAAAATATAGGTGATTGCAGCAATTTATTCTCATGACCTTCTCTTCTTCGCAGAAAAGACATGAGAAGATGCAAGATGTAGGACCAGAATATTGCCACAACAACATTCTTGCGATATTAACAACGCTTCTACAAATATTCCCGCGAGCACTACAACAACACTTGGCGAGTGTCACAAAAACAATCAAAAGAATGACAGAAAGGCTGACGATTGAAGAGAATATGAGAAGAGTAAATTTATACCGCGATGGTTACAAATCTTGCAAGAATGAATATTAAATTACTGTGTGGAGATCGCAGAATAGATCCGAAAGAAGAAGAAAACTTAGCTGTCATCCACTATGTAATTTCCGATATAAAGGGTTCGAATAGGTCCAGAAGAGGATGATGTATTTTTTAGAGTTGAAAGAGTCTTGAGGAGAGAGAAACTCTAGAAAGAAATTTTTATTTCTGAGTTCTAAGATTCCCTGTAAACGTTTCTGAGAATTAAATGAAAAGGTGTCGTTCTTAATCTACAAATTATACTTATAATTACAAATTCTTAGTATGGGTGTAGTGTAGGAATTCATGCAACTACATGGGTCTTTATGTTCGCAAGAACATTTAGGCCTGTCATATTGTCGCGTGACGTAAAAAATAAGGAAAAAAGCCATAAGAGAGAGATAAGATGAGATCAATGGGTTTTTGCATGAAAGTGTAAAGACGTCCTGCGATTTCATCGCAAAGACGGCAATATCACGGGGCTTTACGTTTGCAAGAATATTTAGGCCTGTCATATTATCGCGTGACAGATATCCTGAAGAGGCTATAATACTAAGAGAAAAGATAGGGCAAGATCAATGGGTCTCTACATGCGAATGTAAGGACGTCCTGCGATTTTGTCGCAGAAAGAAACGTGGCTAAATAAGACCTTTAACTAGGAAGGCAAAATAATACCACAACAGTATACGCAAATAAACTTGCGAAGATGATTATATGAATGCAAACAACCTTGCGAACATATATACTGAAATGAATTTGAGATTATGCATCTTTAATATTTTAATTATATTATATCATGCGAGACTAATAGTGCAGGAATAAAACAATGAGATACAATGAGCAAGAAAAATGAGGCACAAGCAAATGAACTTGCGAGAACAATAAATGTGCAGAGAGGAATGCATATACTAGAGACAAAAACAGAGAAATGAAGAATGGAATCGATTTAAAGCTACATCAATTTTTCCGCGACAAAATGAGCTAAGTAAACTTTAGATATACATTGCAATAAATAAGCATTCTCATCATACAAGCATCATACTCGCATCATAAAAGCATCGCATAAACATTTCATGGCATAAACATCGCATACACATCTCATAACAACATCATCACATAAGCATTATATTCGCACAAGTATTTTACATAACTTTACAGAATATTCAGAACTTCGCAAAAAATATTCAGAAATTCGCAGCACTATTCGCAGTACTATTTCAGGAACATAAGCATTATATTCGTAACACTATATTCATAACTTTACATAAGCATTATATTCGTAACTTTACATAAGCATTATATTCGTAACACTATTCGCAACACTATTTCAGGAACATTATTCAGAATATCGCAGAATACTTCATAATTTCGCAGAGAACTTTAGAAATTCGCAGAATTTTAAAGAATGTGTCAGAATCTCGCAGAAGTATTCAGAAACTAGCAGGAATATTCAGAAATTAGTGTAGTTGCAGAAAACCTTACAACTACACCCTCAGTAGAATTTGTAAATCTTTTGAAGTTCTTGATGAAGTATAACAACTTATTGATTGATCTTCTCAATTGATTACAAAGAAATGTATTAATGGGACTTAGAACAATTACAACTTTCTCTGTTCTCTTCCCTAAGACTTTTCCTATCACTCATTCAAACAACCTCTCTAATCTACCATTTGAACTACTATTTATAGTGAAATTTGTATAGCTGTATACAACTTGCGAAACATCGCAACAATGCTCGTAAACCTTATCCTATATTCGCAAACTCTTCTCACTTCTCCCATATTTCTTCTACTATCGCAATATCTTGTGGTAATTTCCCCTTATATTTGCTATTATGTTCGTAACCCAATATCTTGCGATATTCTGTCCCTACATCTTGCCTCTTCTCATGTTAATTCTGCGAAGAAAAAATGTCATGAGAACTTGTATATTCGCAAAGTTATCATCACCCGTTGTATTTGCAACACGTATTTTCTCTTTCATCAAATCTGTGACACGTTTTTTCGTAACCGTCCTTTTTAACCACCCACGCCTAATCGCATTGATGATTTTTTATCTTCATCAAAAATTTTCCTTTATAAATACTATTTTTAACTCTCCTCTTTATTCTTTTATCTTCTTCATCTTCCTTACTGCTTCTGTAACTTCTTCCTTCTTTCTTCTTCCATCATTTCTTTGGTTGTCGTCTTTTGTTCCTGCTAATCCCATCATGAGTTCTCCAAGGTAATTTTCTTTTATTTCTCGCATCATTCATTTATATATTTTATTTCTGTTTTACTTATTATTTAATTTTGATTTCTTTTAGCAAAACCGTTCCTCAAGTGAAACCTTCAACTAAAAACCCAAACCCTAGCTCTCGAAGAAGAAAGTCCGAGAATCAAAAGGTAGTTAAAATGCTCTGTCTTCCCTCTGAAACAATATATTGTTGCCTCAGTTTTTAATCTACTTTTTGATTCATAGGTTGATGAAGAATCTAACTGTATCAAGAGGTCTCGTATTATCAAGACCAAACCACCAATTTCAATCAATGAATTCCTCCATGTAGCTGATAAGGAATTTCCCTCTCCTCCTTGTGGAAGCACTTCTTCGCAAACCCCTTCCTCTACTCCATTACCCAGTTTTCAATCTCCTACCCCTGTCAATTTATCAACACTTCTTCAAGATCTACCTTCGCAAGCTACCTCCTCAACCCCTTCTCTTGAAAAACCCATTTTATCTCCTAATCCTTTGAGTGTTGTTGCTCCAAATAATTTAAAACTGGCTCTTATTCCTTCAAATTCTTCTTCTCTTTCTCGGGAGGTTCGAGATGGAATTTATTCAACTTTCCAGATGTTATCTGATGTTTTAAGTAATACTACGAAATCTTCAAATGACCGTTCACAATCTGAATTTTCCGAACTGCTCAACAACTTCCTCAATCCCGGTGTTTCTATCTCACATCAAGCCTTGGATAAAGAAGTTGAATTGCTTCCTAAGGAGAATAATCAACTTCGAAATGATTCTCTAGACTGTGTAATCCTTCGTAAAAGGAATGATGCATTAAAAGGTATTGCTATTATCTTTATATTTTCTCCTTTTGTCTGCTTCTTTTTCTCGCATGTTTGAAACACCCATTAAAATTCCTTCCCCTTTATAGAATCAATCCAGAAATGTAGAATGTTGGTACTTCATCATGAATCAGACGCAGAAGAATTTCGAGCCAAGCATGAAAGTCTTTTAAACCAATTTTCCCACCTATCTAATCTTCATTCATGTGCTCTTGATAATTTAGATTCCCTTTTCCAAGAGAATACTCAGCTAGTATATGATCAAAAAATTTTAAACGATGATATATCGCATCTCACTTCTTCTCTAGTGAAAGCCGGTTTAAGAATAGAAACCCTTTTAGAAGAGAATGAAACCTTATTAGAAGAAAAATGTTCGTATTTGAATACCATGGTCATTTCTTCGCAACAATTGAATATTCTTCAGAGTAAATGCTGCGTTCAAGAAAATCTCCTTTATTTGTTAAAAGGTGAACTTGAGGAATCAAAGAAATCTCTAGATGCAGAGAGAAGCTCTTTTGCTGCCGAGAAGAAGTCACTTCTTAATAATAATATAATCTTGAACACTAAGAGGAATAAACTTAAAGAAGATTATTCCCAAGTAGAAAACCTCAATACAAAACTTGCGAAGGAAAATAAATTTCCTCTTTCCAAAGACCGAAAGGTTCAATCCAGACTTGAAGGATTAGCTGGTGATGGTTTTGATAAAGCTATGGACCAGATGAAGAATTGTTGTCTATCTTTAGCTCAATTTCTTACTTCACAAAGAGAAGGTAGTCATTAAAATTTGACTGCCTTTGATATATTTTTAGAATTTGTTATATTCGCAGGATTAATTCTTTGAATTTTGTCTATACTCGCAGAATCTGAGAGCAATCTTCGCAATGCTAAGGATGGATTGAAGATCACCTGTTCTGAGCTTCGAAAGAAAAATGCTTTGCTTTCTACTTGTCTGATCAATTCTCGTGATCGTGCCAATCGGAGATTCAACCATCTTGCTTATGTTAAAGATATTGAAGATACTAACCACTAGAAGGCTCTTCTTCGTGAAATTCATCTGAAAGCTCAAGTCTTCGTAAATAACATTCTCTTATCAAGATCCTTGCCTCTAGTGAAAGTTGAGCCCCTGGAAATCTCTGATGATGAAATTGCTCGTGATCCTGATAGTGACTTTGATTATGAGCGTGATGACGAAGGTCTTGATGATGAAAAAGAATTTATCCCTCAGGGAGAAGGTGAAAAAGAATTTGTCCCTCAAAGAGAAGCTCCTGTTGAAGGTTCTACTCAGGATAATGTTTCGCAAGAATTGGACACTGCTGTTGATTCTTCTCATCTTAAAGATCCAGCACAAAGTGTTGATGAAGAGCATTAAGCATGATGAACTTCTTTCCTAAGTTACCATCAATCCTCTTGTTTTTCTTTCTTTTGAACTCTTTCTTTTAGTTACCGTTGGTCCTCTCTTTACAAACAGTTCTGCTTACCATTTATGTTCCTTAAGGAGTATATCTTTTATCTTGTGATAATGATTTGACTTTTCTCTAATTGAATACTTTCTTGGTTTGCATGATTTGAATGAATTGATCATATGAAGAGAAATAACATATCTTGAAGACTTAACTTAGTATTCCCTTTCCCCTTATTATTGCTCTTCAGGTGATCAATTGTTGTTGTAGTTATCAAAATATATGCCTCTCTTTAATCTTGCGAAGTATCAGGTTTTTGCGAAGTGAATAAGAAGTCTATCCCCTTGAGATATAAGAAGTATGAAATCTCCTTGTAGAATTATTAAATATCTTTGAAGAAGTATAAGAAGTATGAAACACCCTTGAAGAAGTATAAGAAGTATGAAACACCCTTGAAGAAGTATAATAAGTATTCTATCCTCGCAGAAATATAAGAAATATTCCATTCTTGAGAATATAATGAGTATGAAATACCCATTCTTGACTGCGAATAAAATTCTTGATGTGTATCCTTGTTGATAATATAAAGAATCTTCTATAATATTAACGAAATTGACTTCAATAGTTTTTGTGGTCTTATCATGCCTTCCTAAGTAAAGGTCTTATTTTGCCACCTCTTTTGCGATAAAGTCGCAGGACGTTGGTGCATTCGCATGGCTCAACCCCTTGACTTTATCTTAACAATATTTTGTATTTGCAATAATATGACAAATCTGAACATTCTTGCGAATGTTCAGCCTCGTGACATTATCGTCTTGCGATGAAATCGCATGACGTTATCACACTTTCATGTAATAACCCATTGATCTCATCTTAACTTCTTTGAATTTAATTCTGCGAGTGTATATGTATACTATCTTTGTCTTTTTTTTTTTTTACTCGCAGAAATATGATTGTAGCACAAATATGACAAGCCTTTATGTTCTTGCGAACAAAAAGCCTCATCACATTTGCGTCTTATAGCACGTATCAGCTCCCTAATGGAGGGAGCTTCCCTTTATCTTCCCCTTGGTTGCCCCTTCAAGGAAGCGTACATCGACCATACAAGGTTATCTCTTCCCATCCGGTTCTGCAAACAACCAGTTTGTGTTCGCAACCTCTTATCCTTTTTAACTATAGGGTTTATAGTTATGAGGTTCACTAGTCCAGAAGGGGCTATAAATGACGAATGAAGTCTGTTATAAAACATGTTTTATCACGGTTTTTATTTGTTATTCGAACCGTTATTTATTTGGTGTGACTCTTTATAAATGACAAATTGAGAATGTTATTAAGTATGATGGATAAAATTTGTGATTTAAAGTCACGTACTGAATCTGTTGTTAAATATCACGCTTATTATATGTTAAAAATAATAACAGTCAATATCTGTTATAATGGAGGCATTTTTATACAAATGAAAATACTAATTCAAATGAGAATGTTCCGTCATTTTCTTGCTAACGGTTCAGATTTTGTATTCAGATTTTGGGAATCTGAAATCCATTCAGATTCAGTGTTTCTGAAATTCATTTAGATTCATATGCCCGTTGTCATCTGAAACAGATTTTGGATTCTACACCATTATGATTTCAAATTTAATCTAAAATCAACTTTTTTAATTATTGTTTTCAAAGAAATGAATCTCTGGATACAAATGGAAAGATAAATACTAGCAACCTTACATATCGAACATTAAAACTGAATTCAGTCTACTGTCACTCTGCCACTCTAATACCTTACATATCAAACATCAAAACTGAATTCAGTCTACTGTCACCCGCCACTCTAATTTGGGTGCTCTTCGAGTTAAGCTTTTGACCACTTAATCATATTATCGCTTGAAACATCTCCAAGTACCCCATCTCTCTGGCATAACATCACACTTATCACGCAATCATAATCTTCATTATTTTAATTGAAGAAGGTGTTGCTGGATCCCAGTATCTTGTATAACAAGATACCATCTTAGTATAAGATATCATGATTTCTATTATCTAATTTAAATATCATAGTTCAAAGGCTGAGAGTAAAATAACAGGTTAACATTTATGTAACGAACACGTATATGTACACAACACTATGTCTATGTTTCATCCACATTTCCAAACTTGTATATATCCGATTGACGTCATATTTTTATGTGGTTCTCACATATGTATGCAATGTGTGTGCAAGTTCACCTGAAGACAATTGTGAAAGCTCGTACCTTGTCCATGGTGCAGATTCCCGAACATTTGCTTGGGATGGTTCTGCTTCCCAATAGTTGTTGAGCTTCTCATTTCCTGTTGCTGCATATCACCACATTTAGCATTAGATAGGGTACTACTGACCATAATCAATTAAAACTCAATAGTAAAGCCTGATGACAAATGATAGAGCATCCAAGAAAGAGTTCAAGTAGTGTTGGACACGAGTGTAGACAAGCCAAAAAATCCATAAGGACATCAATCTCTTAATAAGCAAATGAAGCCGACATGCACAAATATCTAACAGAAAATTAATTCACAATATAAGAAATACAGGAAAAGATTCATTATTCCTAGATTATTGAGAAACAGAGTGGTATTATAGTTCAACTCACATTTCCTAATAGATTTCTGGTGCCCAACAGGAAAAAAAAAAGGATTGCGAGATAGTCCCACTATACTTTTTATAGTGCGCCCACTAATTAGTAATTACTAACTTCCTATACTATTTATATATCACCAGTATCCTGTTACACTTCTCTACTTCACAAAAAGGGACTTACCATGAAGTGATTCAAGTTACATCATTTCTGACCGAAGTCAGATTCAACCGATTTGATTACTTGGACCATTTTCCTGAGAGAGCCATATCCATGTATTCCCACCAAGCTCCACAGGCTGCATCAGAAAGAGATAATGACATGAGATAAATGCATAACAAGACCGGGTCCACTAATACATAGAAGAAGCAAATAGATCGGTCAAAGTGAAGCGGCTAGAGATTAAAGTTACATTATAATCGATCTAAATGAAGATTAAAAACCACATTCACAAAAAGCCATTTCACTTGGTACTTTCTCATTAAAATTAAGATACCAAGTTCCAGCTTTGTTTTCTATCAAATGAAGAAATGCTACTGCCATACTAGTTAATCTACCAATCCTTAACAGTATTAATCCAGACATAATAATTAGTCATCAGCAAACTGGAATTAAAAAAAAAAGTTTAAGAGAATGGTAACTAATAATGCTCCACTAAGATAACACGATTACTAAACAAAGAACTAAAATGAGCATATATAAAGCAAATGAGCACATAATAAAAAGTAACCGCATTACCTAGAAAAAAACTAGGCACATTAAGAGATTGGTATTAAACATCAAAGCGAAAATTTCCCTAAACTTTATACACAAACTGAAACACCTTAAACCTAAATCTTCATCAACATTAAAGAATCTTTAAAACTACACCCAAAAAAAATAATCAGTGAATGAACGAAAAAAAAAAAAAAGATATATTGAAACCTAAATAAGAAAAGTTAGCTAATTACAGATCTGGTACTTATAAAGAGTAATTGAAAAGAGAGAGGTTCTTACCTTGTAAGAGTCATGACACCAATAAACACCTGCAAACATCAAAATCCTTTCAAGTATTAGTGAGATTTAAGCATCATCTAGGGCTTATATGTTTAGTGAAGAAATTAATAATAATAAAGAATAAATGGAAATTTGAAGGATTGAAGATCATTACCTTCTACTTCTATAGATAAAAAACAAAATGAAAGTAGGGTTTCAGAGGGTAAAACGAAAATTAGGTTCGTTATATGGCTAAATCTTAACAACTATGTGTTAAGAAGATAATGAAACAGGTACAATTGTGTGTGTGAGAGTAATTTGGGGTTAGGGTTTGGTACAATTCGATTATATAAACTCGGAAGAGGAAGAAAACTCAACAATTCTCTCTTTGTATGACTGAATTATACGATTGGAAAACAAATCAATGAAAAAAGAAACTAATTTTGGGAGAAATCTTCCAAAGCTTAGCCCATAATCGAGGACAAGAGAAGAATAGGAAGAAGAAAAAGAGAGGCGCAGTTAGGTTAGAGAATAAAAGAAGAAAGAAGAATAGCGAGAGATAAAGATGGGAACATATCCAAAAAAAAAAAAGGGTGTAAAATCTTAAATTATGGAAAACCGGCCGAAAAATAAAGATTCATGGCAACGATGCCGGTGGCTATAGAAACATGAATACAAGATATTATACCGGTGGCTATAGAAACATGTAAATGATATCAATATAGCTGGTCATTTTTGGGTACGCAATAAAATATTAATGGTGGGCGTAAACAAATCTTGTTTATTTGTCGGACATATTCTGTTATTTAATTCAACAACATTAAATCACACACCTAATAAATTACCACGTTTGAAAATGACAGTTTTTGTACGTTAATTGAAGGGCCCCACCATTTTCATATTATATGACGGAATTTGTTTGTGAAATTGTAATCTCACAACTAATCTGTCATTTAAAAGCGTGATTAATAGCCCTTTCTGGACTAGTGGTTGCACCCTATGGGGTATCTTTGGGTCAAGTGCATCATTTGCCAAGACTTGTCAAGAATGGCAGATGTGCTTCAAACCCACCCGACACTCTTGACTCAACCGTGTACCTCGGCGCCTTGATCGTTTTCTGCACTTCTTGGGAAAGACAGTATGCCTTAGTCGCCCAACCTAAATCATGTTACATCGCAAGATTAGGTTGAGAATCCAAGGTGTCTTACCCGGATAGGTACCCCGCTTTTGGGTTATGTACCCCGTAATGTCCATGCACTCAGGTTCCGTGGTGGTGTTCCGTTTCCCCTGGTCCATGCTTATAGGTACCCCCTTAAATGACGTACTTTAGGACTTTGCCTCTTACGAAATGTTGCTTCGCGAACTAGGGTGTACGTCACAAAGGTTTGCCTGTGTAAATTTTCTGCGGCTTTCTTTCTTTTTTGAAAGCTGATCACAGTTTGCGGCTTTGTTTTATAAAAGCTGATCGCAAATAAATTTTTGCGTCTTTCTTTAATGAAAGCTAATCGCAATAAGAATTTTTGAAATTCGTAATTTTTATAAATTTTGTGCGAATATGCAATATTCGCAAAATTATCATAAGTTTTATGGATAATACCTTTTTAAATACAATCGATTCCAGGGTCGACCAAGTCTTAAGCCCATGTCTTTCCCTTCTGGGTCCATCAGTCGATAAGCTCCACTTCCCACAGCCTCTTTAATGACATATGGTCCATCCCATTTAGGTGCTAATTTTCCTCCATTTTCCTTCTGGTATGAAGGTGTTTCTCGCATGACCAAATCACCTGGTTGATATTCACGTTCAATAACTATTTTGTTATACTCTCGAGCTAATCTTTCCTGATAAATTTTCATATGTCGCAACACCTTTTCCCTTTTTTCTTCTAAATCATCCAGTTCACTTAATATCACCCCTGCACTTAAATTTCTTTCCCAAGCTTCTTTCTTTGTTGTCGGAATTACAACCTCTGTTGGCAATACTGCTTCTACTCCATATGTTAAACAGTAAGGACACATTCCAGTCTCCTCCCTTCTAGTTGTATTGTATGCCCAGACTGCACTAGGAACTTGCTCGCACCATCCTTTGAGATGTCCTTCTAATTTCTTTTTAAATGTATTTGCGATTGTTTTATTTGTTGCCTCTGCCTGTCCATTAGCTTGTGGATATAATGGAGTTGATTTCCCACATTTTATCCTAAAAGCACTGAGCAACATCTCTATATTCTGCCCTTCAAATTATTTCCCATTATCAGATTCCAACTGTGCTGGAACTCCGTATCTGCAAATGATATTCTCGAATATGAATGTAAAAACATCCTTATCGCGAATATGTTGTATTGCTTTTACTTTTGCGAGCTTTATGAAATAATCTGTTGCGACTATCAAGTATCTTCTCTGCCCAGATCCAGGTAAAAATGGGCCAACAATGTCCAATCCCCATTTCCCGAAAGTCTAGCAACTTGTTGAAGAAGTTAATGGTGCTCCTGGTGCATGAGTTCTTTTCCCATGTCGTTGACATTCTTTACATCGTCTCACCAACAATTTTGCGTCTGTGTGCATATAAGGCCAGTAATATCCTTGTATTTTTGCTCTATAATCTAGAGATCTTCCTCCACTATGATTACCAGCTTCTCCTCCATGTAACATCTTCAATATTTTTTGTCCTTCTTCACGAATTAAACATCTGAGAGGTGGTCCGCTGAAAGATTTTCTGTATAAAACTCCTTCTCGTAACTCATAATTTGTTGCATGACTCTTTAATTTATGTGCTTCTAGTCTATTCCTGGGTACCTCTCCTTTTGCGAGATATGCATGAATGTCCTTTCTCCAATCTACGAGATCTTCTGCAACATCGTCTGACAGTTCCCTTTCTACTTCCATCACAACTGCTTCCTCAATTTCTTCTTCTTTATTCACTGATGGGTGTTGAATTGTCTGAATTTTGATATTTCTTGAATTTGGGTTTGTCATCATACTTGGAATGAATGCAAAAGCATCTGCAAGTCGATTGTATTTCCTTGTTATATGCTTCCATTTTAATTTTGGTATCTTCGCAGATAACTCATCAACAAGTTTCTTGTATTTCTTCAAAGAAGACTCATTCGTGGTATATTCCCCTTTAATTTGAAAAATTACTAACTGAGAATCACTTGTTATTCTTATACTTTCAAGCTTCTTTTCTATTGCTATCTTCAATGCATGTATTACAGCTTCGTACTCCGTTTCATTGTTCGAGGATGCAAATTCCAGTCTGAATGAGAATGCTATCCTTTCTCCTTCTGGTGAAATCAACACAGCTCCTACTCCATTCCCCTCACTATTGGATGATCCATCTACTAAGATTTCCCATCTGTTTGGCTCTGCTAATAAGTCTTTTGGATTCCCGAATTCTTCTTTAATATCCATCATTTCTTCTACTGCCTCATCTTCTTCCAAAGGAAATTCTGCCAAGAAATCTGTGACTACTTGTGACTTTTGCGATGATAACACTTCATACTTTATCATGTAATGGTTTATTTGTGCATTCCACCTTTATATTATTCCTGATCTTTTTGTGTTCTTCATGATTGACTCAATTGGGACTTTGGTTACCACTTTTATCACATGCGCTTGAAAGTATATTCGCAACTTGAATGATGCATACACCAGAGATAAGATTAAATTCTCCATTTTAGAATAATTTTTCTCTGCTGTGTTAAAAGTTTTACTAATGTAATAAATGGGCCTTTCTATTCCTGCATCTGTTCGTAATAGAACTGCACATAAAGCATATTGAGTTGTTGCGAGATATACCAACAATTCTTCATCTTTCTCTGGTTTCTGCAATATGGATGTATTCGTGAGATATTCCTTTATTCCTTGAAAAGCTTTTTCACATTCATCAGTCCACTTGAATTTTTCTCCCTTCTTAAGTATGTTGAAGAAATATTTGCACTTATCTGACATTCACGAAATAAATCTTCCAAGTGAAGCCAAGAGTCCATTGAGCTTTTGCACTTATTTTACCGTTGCAGGTGTGAGATTTTGCAAGGGTGGAGGCATGTCACGAACTGCTTGTACTTTTTCTGGATCGATTTGTATTCCTTCCTTCGATACTATGTATCCCAAGAATTTTCCTGACGCAACTCCAATTACACATTTTTCAGGATTCAATTTGATGTTGAACTTTCTTATCTGTTCAAATATTTCCTTTAAATCTTGCACATGATCTTTGGCTTCTTTACTTTTTATCAACATGTCATCCACATACACCTCTAAGGTTTTATGTATCCATTTTGCGAACACCTTTTCGACCATGCGTTGATATGTAGCACCTGCATTTCACAGTCCAAATGGCATCTTCACGTAACAATATAAACCTCTTGGAGCAAAAAAGGCAGTATGTTCTTGATCTTATTTTGCAAGTGATATTTGATTGTACCCTTTGTATCCATCAAGTGAGGTGACTCTATCATGTCCTGCAGCTGATTCCACCATTTGTGGTATGTCTGGGAAAGGCTTTGTTTAGATCAGTGAAATCTATACAAATTCTTATCCCTTCATTTTTCTTCGGAACAATGACCATATTCGCAATCCATTCTGGGTATTTTGCTTCTCTTATGATTCCTGCATCCAACATCTTTTGTAGTTCTTCTTCTATTTGTACATGATAATTTTGCGAGATCTTTCTTATTCTTTGTTTGAATGGTCTTATACTTTTATCTATATTCAATCTATGACACACCACTGATGGATCAATTCCTGGTATTTCATCTATTTTTCCTGCGAATATATCTTTGTATTCTCGTAAGAGATCAATAATTCTTTTCTCTTCTTCTTCGTCCATCTTAGTTCCGATTCATAAGATTAAAGGTTCCTCTTCGACTCCAATATTTATTTCTTTGGTTGGTTCTGCTGCAACGTAACTTGGACTTTGCTCTCCCATAGGTGTTGTTTCTTTAATTACTTTTATTAGCTCTCCTTCTTTCTCTGGGATGTCACTTGGTATTCCTTTTCCCTCTCTTGCTCTTATTGTATATACTCTGAACTCCTCTTCCTTTTTCGCTTCTTTCGCAAGTTTTTTACGAATTTGTTTCCTTCTTGCTCTCCCTCCACACTGTTTTACTTAATTCTGATAACAAAATTTTGTACCATCAAGATCCCCTTTTATTTCTTGTATTCCGCTTGGTGTAGGAAATTTAATTGATTGATGTAATGTCGAAGCAACAACTTTAATCGCATGAATCCATGATCTTCCCATCAGCATATTATATGGAGATTCCATATCTACCACATGTAAAGCTATGTGTGTCTCGATTTCTCCCAGCGGTAGCCGTAACATTATTTTTCCTTTGGATTTTATTGTAGATTTTCCCAATCCATGGATAAGACATTCTGAATTTGTTATATCTTCATCTTCAATCCCCATCTCCTTAAGTGCATGATAGAATATAATATCAATAGAACTCCTTGTATCAATCAAAACTCGGTATAATTTCCATATTTCTACAGATTTCGTAGCTTTCTCTTCTTCTCGCATGATTGGGATTGTGACTACTAATGACGAAGTATGATATAAATCTTCATTTGGAATTTCTTCTACTGAAAATGTGATTTTTTGCTTTTCCCATTCTTTCAAAGTGGTTATTTTCTCCACTTCCATGATCTTTCTTCCTCTATAATCTCGTTTGTGTATGTTTCCCTTCATGTTGTTATGAAATTCATCAATTATTGTTTTTGTGATCATATTACATTCTTCTTTCTTATAGTCTTCATCTACCAACTCCATTTGATCTTCAAATTTCTGCTACAACAATCTTTTTGTCCCTGTTTCTAGCGCCAATTATGTAGTTGCAGAAAACATTACAACTACACCCTCAGTAGAATTTGTAAATCTTTTGAAGTTCTTGATGAAGAATAACAACTTATTGATTAATCTTCTCAATTGATTACGAAGAAATGTATTAATTGGACTTAGAACAGTTATAACTTTCTCTGTTCTCTTCCCTAAGACTTTTCCTATCACTCATTCAAAGAACCTCTCTAATCTACCATTTGAACTACTATTTATATTGAAATTTGTATAGCTGTATACAACTTGTGAAACATTGCAACAATGCTCGTAAACCTTATCCTATATTCGCAAACTCTTCTCACTTCTCCCATATTTCTTCTACTATCGCAATATCTAGCGGTATTTTCCCCATATATTTGCTATTATGTTCGTAACCCAATATCTTGCGATATTCTGTCCCTATAATTAGCCAGATCATTCATAATCTCGCAGACACATTCAGAATCTCGTAGGAGATGTGATTATTTCGCAGAATGTGATTATTTTCTTAAAGATATTATCGCATGAGGCAGAGGCAAGATAAGAATAAAGAAACAATTCGTTCATTCAATATTTTCTCAAGGATTCTACCCTCACAGATAAAGAACAGAGGCAACTATGGGTACTAAGAAAATATTTTATGTTCTTTATCTTCTCGGCAAGAATCTTAACCAAAAATGGAGTAATAATTTCACATGAACAGAGGCAATACTTATCACTTTTATTCAAGGACGAATACTCCTTATATTTTTAGAATTGAGTACTTCCTATATTTCTTCAAGGATACTTTATAATTCGCATACTTCAAGAGAACGTATTTTTCTTTATCATCTTCTTCCCCAAAAACAAAAGCTAGAGCTCCAAATACTCATTAATGGAGTATCCATGTAACCCAAATGTAATTTCGATAATCATAGTGAAGAACCCTAACCCCATGGATGTAGATCATATTGATCGAACCACGTAAATCTTGTGTCTTATTTTATAATTTTAGCACTTTAATTCATTATTTTTGTTAGGAAATATATTTAGATCTAGAAATTATTATCATATATTATATGGGGTGTGCTGTGGGATTTCCTGCAACTACATTTTGGCGCTAGAAACACTACCTAATCTTGTTGGTTCAAGAAATTTAGAAAAATTGGCTACTGTTGGTGATGAATTCCATTGGATCTATAAGTTTTAAGGGCGGAAACGGAAAGTTAAACCGAGGATTCGTCCTTCCTGTAGTTTGAATGGTTCAAGAGATTTCCACGAATATTTGCTACTGTTCATAATTTTCTAGATCTAAAAAAAATAAAAAATTAAGTTCAAAAATGGAAATTTCACGGAAGAAATTACACTTTCAGGGAGTAAACATCATCAACAATTCAAAGACATGAAAAGAGTAAGAGAAAAACTTAGTTGTTGTGGGGAATTTAGGGAAGAAAACCAAAATTTCGGTGGAAGATTTTTATGTTCAGGAGAAGAAGGCAAATGTGAAAGAAATTAAGGAAGGACGAAGAGAAGATAAGAGGCAGACGCTGCAATTTCTATCACAAACAGAAATTCGCACAGATGGTTCAAGGATGAGTGAACAAGCAGTTGGTCACAGGATCAATTCTTCCTAACTGCGATATTTTCGCATATTGTTGATGAAATACCAAGGACAAATAAAAGAACAAGTAATAAGTTTTATGCGAAGATGTCGCAAAGATATATTAGAACAGATAGTTTAAGGTTCAAAGAACAAACAAGAGGTCACGGGTTCAAACTCGCAGAGACACATATTTTTCATTTTCTTCTCATTTTCATTGGCGAATAAAAGCATAAGGAAAAAAGTTCTGCAATTAACTTCGCAGAGAGGTTCTTGAACAGTTGGTCCAGAGAACAGTATGTAAGTTTGTGGTCACAGGTTCGAATTTTCCTGCGAGCATAATTTTCTTCTTTATACAGAGGGTGAGAAAATGAATAATATCGCAACATTGTTTCATTATTTCGCAAACAAGAGACAACATAATTGGTGATCTGCGAAGTTAATGAGTTCATGGTCACGAGTTCGAGTCCCAATACATGCATATTTTTTCGCGAAATCCTTGATAATTTCCCAGGCATATTTCACACAAAAGAGAGTTCATGATAATTTCGCAGATAAATCTCGCAAGCAAGAGAACTAGCACAGTTGGTTGAGAGGCTTGAATGCAAGCAGTTGGTCGCGGGATCAATTCTTGCTTCTCACAAGTTTATTTTTGTTATGTGAAGCTTGCAAGTCATCCTTTGATTATTTCGCAGATAAATATCGCAAGCAAGAGAACTAGCACAATTGGTTGGGAGGCATGAATGCAAGCAGCAGGTCGCGGGATCAATTCTTGCTTCTCGCAAGTTTATTTTTGTTATGTGAAATTTCTACATAATTGTCTCTAGTTAAACTTTGATTACTTCGCAAGATCTTTTATTAATTAGCAAGTGAGGGTTAGCATAGCTAGTATGTTGCGAGAATATGCAAGAGGCAGGTCAAGGGTTCAAGTCTCACTTTTCACACTTCTTTTTGCTGCGAGACGTTCAGACAAATCGCATAAGAGCTAAGTACCCTTTTTAGAACATTTTACTTACAACAAATAAAAGATTTTTGATTTAATTTCCAAAAAAGCGATACAATCGCAAGATTTCAAAGAAGATTTCAAAGATTTCTTTAGAATATTTCTTTTACAGAAATACATTTTTGATTTAACAACGCGATACAATCGCAAGATTTCAAAGAATATTTCTAAGATTTTAAAGAATATTTACTTCAAATATGATGTTATGAGAATGAAAGAAGAAATGACAGAAATGAAAGAAGAAATGACAGAAATAAAAGAATTGACAGAAATGAAAGAATAAAGAAACGCGAAAATATCGCAAGAAACGCGAATACAATTTCGCAGAGACATAAGAATGGGACGAACCTTTATGGCGTACACCCTAGTTCGCGATTTTTTTTCGCAAGAATCAAATGTAAGACCTAAAGTGCGTCATATAAGGGGGTATCTATTTGCATGGCTTAGGGATAAGGTCTGCTGGAACCTGAGTCATGGAGAGAAAGAGGTCCATCTCTTTGAGATACCTATCCAGGAGAGGTACCTTGGATTTCCAACTATATAAGGTTATACCCTGGTTGGACGACCGCGGATCTCTTCTAAGGAGTGTAGAATATGACCAAGGCGCCGAGGTACACGGTTGAGTCAAGGGTGCCCAGGGCGTACGAAACAACCCTAGCAATTTTTAGTAGCAGGAATTCCCACACTACACCCCTATTAAGATTCTACATAAATCTATAGGAAACTAGTTGAAGATTTGAAGAATTTAAACGACACTTTATTATTAAATCTCAGAAATGTTTACAGAAAATATTCAACCTCAGAAATACAACTATCTTTCTAGAGTTTCTCTCTCCTCAAGACTTTCTCAACTCTTAAAAATACATCATCCTTTTCTGGACTTACTTGAACCCTTTATATAGGAAATTACATAGTGGACGACAGCTAAGTTTTCCCCTTCTTTCGGATCTATTCTGCGATCTCATCGCGGTAGTGACAATGTTAATTATCGCCAACTTTTGTAGTCATCGTGAAACAACACGCTTTTATCAATATTCTTCAATCGTCAGCTATTGTGATGTTTTCTCATGACACTCGCCAAATGTCATTGAAGAATCTCACGATGCTCTCGTAGAGATGTCGTTAATATTGTAGGGATGTTTGATCTTCTCGTGAAAGCGTCGTTCTCATCGCAAGAATATCGTTGTGGCGATATTCTGGTCCTACATCTTGCCTCTTCTCATGTCTTTTCTGCGAAGAAGAATAGATCCTGAGAACCCCAAATTCTTCTCAACTATCGCAGCAATGTCTGAACTTTTTTCCTCGACAAGATTCCGTTAATTTAGCTTTCCTTGTTAACACGTGTTGTAAACTTATCCTTTTGTACTGACACGTCTCGTTTAACTGGCTCCCCTCTTTGCCTATAAAAGGGAGAATCAAATTCCATAACTGGTTTTCTTCTCTTAATTTTCTTTCTTCTTCGCTTAGTCTCTTTGTTTTCTGTCTGCAACTTTTCTTCTTCATATTCTCTTGCTGCTGTTTTAATGGAATCATCAAGGTATGTTCTTGATCATGATATTTACTTGAGTTGAGATTTATTTATATTCTTTAATCTTCCCTTTTTTGATTCTTCATATCCCCCATATTATGTTTTCTCTTCAGTGGAACTACTCCTATTACCCAGTCCTCGATTCAAAACCCTAATCCTCGCAAGAGGCCAACTGAAAAGAGGAAGAAAAGTTCTGCGAGTAATAAGGTAGTAAGAAACACATTCTATTCTTTAATAACAATATTGTTGCCTCTGTTTCTTATCTAGATTATTATTTGCAGAATGACAAGAGCAACACTAATCCTCCCAAAAGATCTCGCCAGTTAAATAAGGCTTTTGGAAGTAATTTTAGCATTCCCCCATTAGCATCTGCGAGACCTACCCCTACACCTGTGCAATCGGATCCTCCTTCCTCTATTTACAAGTAGCTCGCTGTCAATACCTCTGCCTCAACTGGACCTATACCAAATCAAACACCTGAAGTTGCTATAACTGAAACTCCCTCTAGCCCTTTACTTCCTCCAACTGTTACTTTCCCAAAAACTCCTCCTTCTGATGATACAACCATTGCTAATGACTCAAGTCATCAACTTGTCCTTACTACTACCTTACCTTCCACATCTCTTCCCTCATCAAGTGAAACCATCGCAGGAATTGATGTTGCTTTTAAAGTTTTATCCAACATTTAAAATAATGCTAAAGATTCTTCTACTGATTCTCTCCAAAACGGAGTTTGAGAGAATCTGCTCAAATATTTTGGCCCTGACAACTCTGTTTCGCGAGCTTCTGTGGAAAATAAAAATGCGGCTTTAAGAAAAAGTCTTCAAGATAAAGCTTCTGAATGTGAAGTTTTGAACCACAAGCTCAATAACTCTTTGCTGGATCGCGAGAATCTCGTCAGAAAAATTGACGAGTTGAAAGGTATACTTCATTTTGCCTCTTCCCTTTTATCTTTTTATCTCATTTTCATATTCTTCGTATTTAAATCTTCCTTTAAATTCTTGGTTCATATATTAGTCTCCAATCGGACTCGTTTCATGGAAAAACTTAAATCTGAGACCATCGCTGAAGAAGTTCGCATTGAAAGAGATTCTTGGATGGACCAGCATAATAGATTAGATAATCTTTATACGTATTCAATTGATCAAATAGATAATCTCACTAATGAGAATAATCAATTATTGCAAATTCAAAGTTTTCTAAACAGCGAGGTTACTCGTCTCTCATATCTGTTAACCAAGACTAATTTGGAGATAGAATCTTTGTCAGATGAGAATAGAACTTTATCTCAGGAGAAACATAAATTTTCAAGTTTGATGGTGATCTCCACGTAGAAAGTGAGCAATCTCCAAAGGATGTGTGATGACCAAAAGCAATCTCTCCGCTCTCTTACGAATAAGCTTAATGAAGTAACTAAATCATCTACCGCTGAGATAGACAAACTTATAAAGGGTAGGCTAACTCTTAGTTTGAAAGCTAGAAAGCTTCGTGATGAATATTCCCAACTAGAGAAATCTCATTCCCTATTGTCAAAAGAAAATTCATACTTGCGCACCAAAGAGGAGAACATGAAATCTCGTCTGAAAGGCATGGTTGGCGACAAATTCGATGATGCTATGAACCAATGGGAGAACTGTCTCTTTTCCTTAATCCAAAACTTAACCTCTCAAAAAGAAGGTAGTCAATTATGACTGCCTCACTTATTAATCTTTCTCGTCAAATTTTATGGTATATTTATCGCGATATCTTCATTTGAATAACCTTTTATCATTTTGCTACTTGCAGAATCTGAAAGAAATCTTCACTCTACTGTCACTGATCTTACTAAGGAGTTAGATAATGTTCGCAAAGAAAACAAGACTCTTCTTTTCAACCTATTAGAACTCGTGATAAAGCAGAAAGAAGACTTGATTATCTTGAGCATTTCAAGAACATAGAAATCATAAATCGTGATAAAGGTTTCCTCCGTCAGGTTCATCTTCCTGCTCAAGTCCTTGTGAACGAAATTCTGATTTCCAACTCTCTTCCTCCTATATCTGTTCCTCCTTTGAAATTTGACGATGATGAAATCCCTCTCCCCATGGATAAGGATTTAGAATATACACCTTCTGAAGGAGATACTGAAGAAGGAGCTGAAGAAGATAATCCAGAAGAAGATGATCAAGAAAAAGAGAAAAGCCCTCCCAAAGAAGGAGAAGATCGTAATAAGAAGAATGTTGGCGATGATGCTCGCAATGAGAGAAATGTTGGCGATGATATTAATCCTAACAACAATCCTAAATCTGGCGAGACCACCGCTGAAACTTGAATATCATTTTTAATTTCTTTTTTCTTCTTTCTCGCAAGTAATGTAACTCTTTTGAAACTCTGAAGTATGACTTTTAATCTTATTCCCTTCGAATATTCTCAAGAAAGTTAATGAAATCTTGTGTATTCATTCCCTTACTTGCCCCTTATTAATTTTCTTGAGATCTTGAATGCTGAAAAAACTTGCCTTCATATATATTTTCTTGCGATAAACAGATCTTTCCTGCATGCTTAAAAAATAATAATTAGTGTTTGAGATTATTCTATTGGTCTTATTTTGCCTTCCTAATTAAAGGTCTTATTTCGCCAATTTTCTCTTTGCGACAAAATCGCAGGACGTCTTTACATTTGCATGTATCAACCCATTGATCTTGCCTTATCTTTACTTCTTAATTATATTGCGGCAATATGACAAGTCTAAATTATTTCGCGAGATCAAAGCCTCGTGACATTGCCGTCTTGCGATGAAATCGCAGGACGTCTTTACAATTTCATGTAAAAACCCATTGATCTCATCTTAACATTTTCTCTTTTGGCTTTTTGGCTTTTTGCCTTTGTATAATTTACGTCACGCGACAATATGACAGGCCTAAATGATCTTGCGATCTTAAAGCCCCATGACATTGCCGTCTTAAGACACTTATCAGCTCCCTAATGGAGGGTTTTGCCCTTATCTTCCCCCTGGTTTCCCCTTCAAGGAGGGCACATCGGCCATACAAGACTAGCTCCTCCCATCCAGATTTACCAACAACCAGTTGTTTTCACAGCCTCTTGTCCTTTATGCCTATGTGGCTTATAGTTACAAGACTGTACCCTAAGTGGGGTTTTCTTCAGGACAAGTGCATCATAGCCAAGGCTTACCAAAGATGGCCAGGGTAGGTTCGTCCGTCCCGGTCATCCTTAGCTAAACCGTGTGCCTCGGAGCCTTGGTCATACTCTGCACTTCTTGGAAGAGATTCTCAGTCGTTCAACCAGGGTATAACATTTTAAAGGTGGAAATCCAAGATCTCTCTCCCGGATAGGTTTTCTTTAACCCCAACATCTGTATGACTCAGGTTCCAGTAGCGGTATAACCTTATCCCTGAATCATATAAAGAGATACCCCCTTATAACGTGCTCGTAGGTCTTACATTTGCCTCTTACGAAATTGTATTCGGGAACTAGGGTGCACGCCATAAAGGTTTGTCCCATTCTTTAAATCTCTGTGAAATTTTATTCGCGTTTCTCGCGATAATGCTCGCAAAACTTGTAATAGAGAAAGAAGAATTTATCATCTGTCTCATTATTCAATACTCCAGTATCTCTTACCTTACAGAATTTGTCACTGATAATATCTTTTCAGAAATAGTCTATTCCATGGTCTATCAAGACTCTGGCCAACATCTCTTCCTTCGAGATCCATTAACTTGTATGCCCCATTTCCAATTATCTCTTTAATTAGGTAAGGTCCGTCCCACTTTCTCGCCAATTTTCCACCATTCTCTCGCTGATATCTTGGTGTCTCTCGCAGAACTAAATCGCCAGGTTGGAATTCCCGTTTTTTAACACGTTTGTTGTACTCGCGAGCTAGTCTTCGCTGGTAATTTTCCATATGTTGTAGAGTCTTCTCTCTATTTTCTTCCAATTCATCTAATTTATGTAAAATCATTCCAGCACTTAAATTCTTTTCCCATGCTTCTCTTTTTGTTGTAGGAATAGCAACTTCTGTTGGCAATACAGCTTCAACCCCATATGTTAAACAAAAGGGTGACATTCCAGTAGCCTCTCTTCTAGTTGTATTGTAAGCCCATATTCTATTATGTACTTGCTCACACCATGCTTTGTGGTATCCTTCTAACTTCTTTTTTAGAATATCTGCGATTGTTTTATTAGTTGCCTCAGCTTGACCATTTGCTTGTGGGTATAAAGGAGTAGATTTCCCATATTTTATCTTAAATGCATTGAGTAGTAACTCTATGTTCTGTCCTTCAAATTGCTTCAGACATCAACTGTGCGGGTATTCCAAATCTGCAGATTATATTTTCGAATATGAATGTGAAGATGTCTTTATCGCGGATATGTTGTACTGCTTTCACTTCTCCCCATTTTGTGAAATAATTTGTTGCCAAAATGATATATCTCCTTTGTCCAGAACCAGGCACAAATGGTCCCACAATATCTAATCCCCATTTTCCAAAAGGCCATACACTTGTTGAGGATGATAGTGGTGCTCCTGGTGCATGTATCTTTTTTCCAAATCGCTGACACTCTTCACAACGCCTTGAGTGTTGCTTTGCATCTTCATGCATATATAGCCAGTAATATCCTTGCATCTTTGTTCTATATGCCAAAGATCTACCTCCACTGTGATTACCAGCATCTCCACTATGCAGCATTTTTAACACCTTGTCTCCTTCTTCCCTCATCAAACATCTTAACGATGGTCCATTAAAAGATATGCGGTATAATACTCCGTCTCTTAACTCATAATTGGTTGCCCTGCTTTTTAGTTTATGTGCCTCCAGTCTATTTCTTGGGGTTTCTCCTCTCGCTAAATAAGTATGAAGTTCCGCTCGCCAATCTATGCTTTTCTCTTTTGTTCCATCCTCGGCAGTTTCTACGATCATCACATCTTTCTCTTCTTCTTCTTTATTTATTGAGGGTAATAAAAGGGTTTGAATTTTTATGCATCTCGCCATTGGGTTTGTCATCATGCTGGATATGAAAGCAAAAGCATCTGCAAGTCTATTATCTTTCCTTTATATGTGCCTCCATCTTATCTTTGGAATTCTCACAGATAATTTGTCCACGAGTCTCTTGTATTTCTTTAAAGAAGGTTCATTTGTTGTATACTCTCCAGTTATTTGGCGAATAACCAATTAAGAATCGCTGGTGATTCTAGCATTTTCCAACTTCATTGCTATCGCAAATTTCAAAGCATAAATCACAGCCTCATATTTTGTCTCATTATTAGTGGATGTAAATTCCAACCTGAATGAAAAAGCTGTTTTTTCTCCTTCTGGCGAAATAAAAACAACTCCAATCCCATTTCCTTCTCTATTAGATGATCCATCCACTAATATCTCCCATCTATTAGGTTCTATCAATAATTCTTTTGGATCTCCATGTTCTTCTTCTACATCCATCATTTCTTCCACAGCTTCATCATTTTCCAAAGGAAATTCGGCTAAGAAATTCGCAATGACCTGGAATTTTGGCGAAGATAGAATTTCATACTTGATATCGAAATGTCCCACTTGTGCATTCCATCTTTCAACTCTTCCTGATCTTTTTGAATTTTTCATTACTGACTCAATTGGCACTTTTGTTAACACCTTGATCTTATGTGCTTGAAAATAAATACGAAGCTTGAAAGTTGCGTACACCAATGCTAGGATTAATTTATCAATCTTTGAATAATTTTTCTCTGCTGAATTGAATGTTTTACTAATGTAATAAATTAATTTCTCTATTCCAGTATCTACTCGCAGCAATACCGCACTTAGCGCATATGTTGTTGTCGCGAGATAGATTAATAACTCTTCTCCTGGTTCAGCTTTCTGTAAAATAGTTATATTCACTAAATGCTCTTTTATTCCCTGAAAATCCTTCTCACATTCATCTGTCCACCTGAACTTTGTCCCCTTTTTGAGTATATCGAAAAAATGTTTGCATTTATCGGAAGATCGCGAGATGAATCTTCCTAGCGGGGCTAAAAGTCCATTCAATTTTTGTACATCTTTTACTGTAGCTGGTGTTGGCATATCGCGGATCGCTTGCACCTTTTCTGGATCAACTTGTATTCCTTCTTTTGATATAATGTACCCCAAAGACTTTCCTGAAGTTACTCCAAAAGTACACTTGTCGGGATTCACTTTGATATTGAATTGCCGCATTTGTTCAAAAATCTCTTTCAAATCTTGTACATGATTCTCAGCTTCCTTGCTTTTGATTAGCATATCATCTACATACACTTCCAATGTTTTGTGGATCCATTTCGCAAATACCTTCTCCACCATTCTTTGGTATGTTGCACCAGCATTTCGTAAACCAAAGGGCATTTTTGTATAACAATATAATCCTCTTGGATCAAAAAATGCAGTATGTTCTTGGTCTTCTTCAGCGAGAGGGATTTGATTATATCCTTTGTATCCATCTAATGAAGATATTATTGCATTTCCCGCAGCTGATTCAACCATCTGTGGGATATCTGGTAGTGGAAAACTATCTTTAGGACAAGCTTTGTTTAAATCAGTAAAATATACGCAAATTCTTATTCCCTTATTCTTCTTTGAGACCACCACCATATTTGCAATCCATTCTGGATATTTTGCTTGTATTATAATTCCTGCGTCAAGCATCTTTTGTAATTCTTCTTCTATTTGAGAATGGTATGTGGTTGCGATTTTTCTTATTCTTTGCTTGAATGACCTTATTTTTTGTTGATTTCTAATTTATGACACGCTACTGATGGATCTATCCCTGGCATTTCATCCATTCTCCACGCGAAAATATCTTTGTCTTCTCGCAAAAGATTTATAGTTCTTTCTTCCTCATCTATCTCCATTCTAGTCCCAACTTTTAGCATTTTTGGTTCTTCTTCACTCCCAATATTTACTTCCTTTGTTGGTTCAGCTGCAGTGTAACTGGCTTCTTGTTCTCCCATTGGGGTTGGCGTTTTTATAACTCTCGCAAGTTCGTCTCCTTCTCGCGAAAGTTCACTGGGTATTCCTTTTCCTTCTTTTGCTCTTATCATGTAGACTTTAAATTCTTCTTCTTTCTTCATCTCTCTCGCTACTTTTCGGCGAGCTTTTCGCTGTTTAGGACGTTCTTCACAATTTCTCACTTCGATTTGATAGCATATCTTCGCAAGATCTGCATCTCCTCTAATTTCTCCAATTCCACTAGGCATAGGGAATCTAATGCATTGATGTAAAGTTGACGCTACAGCTTTGATCGCATGTATCCATGGTCTTCCCAATATCATGTTGTATGGTGATTCCATATCTACCACATATAGTGTTATTTGTGTTTCAATTTCTCCAAGTGGTAATCGTACCATTATTTCACCTCTTGGTTTTGTCATACATTTTCCAAAACCATAAATATGATATGCTGAATAAGACCTTTCTTCATCCTTATACCCCATTTTCTTGAGAGCATGATAAAATATTATATCCACAGATCTTCCTGTATCCACTAGAGTTCTATTCATTTCCCATTCTTCTGCAGATTTTGTTGTTTTCCCTTTTCTTATCGGTATAGCGGAAACCGTGATCACCAAAGGAAACATATGGCTTAGATTTTCTTCTGAAATTTCTGTTGTTGTAAATGTAATTTCCTGCTTTTCCCAATTCTTCAATATCGGCGTTTTCTCCACCGTCATAATTTTTCTCCCTTCAAAGTCTCGTTTATGTATCTTCCCCTTAATGTTTTCATGAAATTTATCAATCATTGTTCTTGAAACCATGTCCTGCTTCAATTTCCTGCAATTCTCTTTAATTCTAATCATTCTTCCTTCAAATATCTTGCCAACTCCTTTTATGATTTCTTTGATTTTGAGTAATCCTTATCTTCTTTTTCACTTTTCTGTAATTTTGCTAATTCATCCCTGTTTCGGGCGCCAAAATGTAGTAGCAGGAATTCCCAAACTACACCCCTATTAAGATTCTACAGAAATCTGTAGGAAACTTGTAGTTGTAGGAATTCCCACACTACACCCTATTCAAGAATCTATCAATATTTATGACATAATTTGAAGATTAAGAACACTTTTTCTTTAATATGATCTTATGGAATTACAGAAATCAAGAACACAGAACACTTAACAAAGATTTTTCTCTCTCCTAAAAACTTTCCTAACACTCCAAAAAATTCATCCCCCCTCTCTGGAACTATTCACCTCCTTTATATAGGTATTTACATAGTGGATTACAGCTCATTTACAACTAAAATTCCCTTCAATTTTGGATCTGAGTTCTTGCGATAAATCGCAGCTGGCACCGCCTTTATCTTCGCAGATTTTATTGATATACCGCAAACATGTCACATTTTCTTCGTGTTTCTGTCGTTTTCAGTCATTACGTCATTGTTTAAGTCATCTTTGGATGTGTCGCAGAATATCACTGATGTGTCGCAGAATAGTCGTTTATTGTTGATGTGTCGCAGAACAGTTGTTTATTTCGCAGGAACATTGTTGTGACAATATTCTTCCCCTACATCTTGCCTATTCTCATATCTTTTCTGCGAAGAAGACAAAGATCATGAGAATTTAAATTTCTTTATTTGCCGCAACTCATGTTTTTCGAGAATATCAAATACATCTTGTCTTTCCTTTATTTTGACACGTCTCTATATCCATCGCTAAATATCCTACACATGTTTTTATTTTCTCCATTTATTCCTTGACACGTATTCTTCTAACCGTTGAGTTCTGACCATTCACGTCCTTTCTTCATTGAATGCACATTGATAATCTCGAAAATTTTCCTCTCTTATAAATATTGTTTATGCTAATCCCTCTTCTTCTTTTTACTTTCGCTTTTCTTCTCTGCAACTTCACTATTCATCGTCTTCTTCCGCAAATTCCGGATCTCAATTATTCTTTCAGTTTTTCTTCTTTATTCTTCTTCGCCTTAACCATCGTTTCCATATTAAAAAATGGCTCATGCTAAAAAATTAGGTCAATCCACTTTAAAAAAGCACCAGCAGAAGCTTCAATCCTTAGGTTTCACACTTTCTGAAATCCCTGATCAATCTTTAGAATCTGATCTCTCCATTGATCTTGTTTCAAAATTTCCTTCTTCTAACGAGAATATCCTTGTTTCGCTAGGTCAATTAGAAGCTGGCCTTCCTATTCCTCTTTATAACCCAGATCTCCCTCTTTTTTATGAGATTATTTCTCATGCTAAACTTTCGCGATCAATCTGCCAACTAAGTGGAGATTGTATTCGCCTCATTCTTGAATATGCTTCCCGTGGAGCTGGTAAAGGATCCCTTTATCCTGATGATGCGAAACATCCTGATCATAAGGAAATTCCAATTATTCCAGCGAAATATACCGTGGAGAACTTCTTTGCGAATTATCAACTGGTCCCTATGAAAAAAGAAAGCACGTGTTGGGTTATTCGTTTGAATAAGGATAAAAAGGTTGCGAAAGATAAAATTCTTATGCAAGACATAGACTATCATTCCACAAAAAACAATCTTCCACGCTTCTCTAAGGATGATAAATGGTGTAGATTTCCTCTCCTCCTTGAAGGTCCATATATTTCTGGTACTCTTAACCTCCCTGCGAATCCTGCATATCTTGCGGCTTATCGCCCTTGGATTTTTAATTGGCACGAAAAGAATTTCGAGGTATATCTCGCGAAGTTAATCATTATTCGCAAATTCAGATAAATATACTATTCTTACTAATTATTGAATTATTTGTTATCAGATTGGAAAAATGAAGGCTAGCTACATCAGTACTGGGAATCCCAATCTCCTATTTTTTTTGAAAACCTTCACAGATGAAGTAAGAAACATTCTCTTATAACTTTTAACAATATATTGTTGCCCCTGTTTCTTATCTTCATGTGTGGTTGTTTTCTAGGAAATACCATTTGTCGCAGTAGTTGAAACCAATGATAAAGGAAAAAAAGTAATAACTCCAAATGAGAGTTCTGACACTTCTCCTCATCGCAATGAGAATCAAACTGCTTGAGAGTCCTCCAAAAAAGAGAAGAAAAACTCAACCACTTAAAGACATTTCTTCTGTCCATTTGAAAAAGATAATGAGGTTGAAGAGAGCGGAAGAATTAATAATGATGCTACCATGGGCACCTCTTCATTATGTTTTTCCTCCGCAAGAGTTAGATCTGCGATGGGTCTTTCTCAACCTGAGACTCCTATGGATCAATTGTCAAATATCTTTAGAAATCCCATGCAAGGTATTGGTGATGACGATATTGGTCACGCTTGCAATTATCTCTCAAAAATCTGCGATGCTTCCATCTTAACCAATAATAAAGATCTTAAAGGAGTCTCGAGATTTATCAATCCAGATTTTCTTCATGCACTAGCTTCATTGGTATGCCCCTTTACACTTGTCATGAATTTCGAAGATCTTCTTTTTATCCTTACTTATTTTCTCTTATCCGCCATGAGATTGCTAGAGCTTCTTTTTCCGTTGCTTCGGAATTTGAAAATAGATTATCATTATCGCAAAGAAGGCTTACTGATTCACAATCTGAGTCTGCGAAACTTCGCGAAAAGAATAAGCAATACGAAGATGAAATATCCATTCTTCGCGAAAAATGTAAACAATTGGAAGTATCTGGGAATATTGAGCTCCTTAACAAGAATAAATCTCTTGAAGTAGATGTTGAAGTTCTTCAACAAAAACTAGCTGACAAGTAGAAATTCTGCAAACAAATTATTGGTATGATTTATTTTATTTTATTTTTACTTTCTTCTTTCTTGCTATTTTAGCTTATTTAAACAACCATTTTGCAGATGCCTATAACCTTACTGATGAAGCTCTTATTCTTAATTCTTTTGATGAACCCATAGATGAATCCATTCTTCTTCAGCGTCTTAATGACGCTTTAAATAATTATTCCGATGAAAAAATTAATGCTCTATCTATCGATGAACTTAGATTTCACATTTCCCTTATAAGAATGGATTATAGGTCTACTTTGAGTATATCCAATAGTTTTAAGACTTGTAGAGATGAATTTGAAAAAAGAATCAAAACCTTGAAAGCCCAAAAGAAGGAACTTGAGAAGGAGAAAGAACGCATTACTCTTCAAGGCGCTGAAGCTCTATCAAAGTTCCGCAATGCCCTTATTGACACTGAACTTGAGAGAGATAGACTTAAAGATGAAAATATTGACCTTCTTAAAAGAGAAAAACAGATCCGTTCCTATCTTCTCATTCAAAATGATGATGAATTCGCATGGGCTGCGACAATTCTCGATAATGCTAGGAAAAACTTAGCAATAGATGTCAATCTTCACACCGAACAGGCAACCTTGATACAAGAAATGATTCATGAAAGAGAAGGTTATTTATTGCTCCTCTAACATCTTTATATTTTTTTGTAAATTCTTGATAAATTTCTAACTTGTTATTGTGTTATCGCAGAATCTGAAGAAAAACATGCTAGAAGGATCGCAGAACTTGAAGAAGAAAAAAGTGGTCTTGCGAATAACCTTGCTTCCCACAATGATAAAATCACTAGACTGCGAGAGAAAATAAAGATATCTAACTCCAACTTGCGTAGTAACCTTCTCACTGTTCGCAACAATGCTATTGAGAAAGTCTGCAAAGATAATAACCTCTCTCCCAGCCTATATCCCTGCCTCCTGGAGAATATCCCAGCCAGATCTGAAGTACCAGTTATTTCTGACAGTGAGGCTGATATAGAAACTGATGTAGATGAGAATGAAAGCAAAGATGATGAAGAAACTGATGATGAAGATAATGAAGACAAAGATGAAGATAATGGTGAAGATAAATCTCAATAGTTTTGCTTCTTCTTTTTGATCTTCGCCTGTATTTTTCTCTTCCTTTCTTGCGATAGTTATCTTTGGCAAATTATATCATTCTTTCCGCAAGATATTTGTAACTCCTGATGTTCTTCAATATATATAAATTCCTTATTTGCTTCTATCTATCTGTTATTTATATGAATTTATCATATAATGATGAATAATAATATTTATCGTTCTTATACATCGTTTCCATACTTGCCTCTTGTTATTAATCTGCAATATGATAAATGAATCATCGCAAACATTTCTGCGAACATTTTATTATATGTTTCGCAGAAATAATTTCTCTTGTGGTCTTATTTCGCCTTCCTAATTAAAGGTCTTATTATGCCACCTTTATGCGACAAGATCACAGGACATTCTTACCTTTCATGTAATAATCCCTTGATCTTGCCTTATCATTATTTTAATTTCTGCGACAATATGATAAATCTAAGCCATTTTGTGAGATTAATCTCTCTTTGCTTTTTAAGACTTATGATATTGCCGTCTTTGCGATGAAATCGCAGGATGTCTTTGCGATTTATTTCCTCTTATTATTGATTTCATTTATCTCATCTTTTGATCTTATCGCAAAAACCCATTGACCTCATCTTAACATTTCTCTTTAGGCTTTTTGGCCAGTCATGCGGCAATATGACGGGCCTAAATATTCTTGCGAATATAAAGTCCCATGACATTGCTGTCTCTGTCACGCGACAATATGACGGGCCTAAATATTCTAGCAAATATAAAGCCCCATGACATTGCCGTCTTTTTGATACACAGCTCCCTAATGGAGGGTATCGCCCTTATCTCTCCCCCCGGTTGCCCCTTCAAGGATTATACATCGGCCATACAAGACTTGCACTTTCCCATCCGGTTCTACCAACAACCAGTTGTTTTCGCAGCCTTGTCCTTTATGCCTTATATGGCTTATAGTTACAAGACTGCACCCTAAGTGGGGTTTTCTTCGGGCCGAACACATTGTAAGCCAAGACTTTCCATGGATGGCCAGGGTAGGTTCATCCATCCCGGGCACCCACAGCTCAACCGTGTACCTCGGCGCCTTGATCATACGTTGCATTCCTTAGGAGAAACTCTCGGGCGCCCAACCAGGGTATAACCTTATATAGTTGGGAATCTAAGTTATCTCTCCTGGATGGATTTTCTATAATCCCAATCTCCATGACTAGGTTCCAGCAGCGGTATAGCCTTTCCAATAGCCATGCAAAGAGATACCCCCCTTATGACGCACTTTAAGGACATTGCCTCTTACAGAATAGAATCCGCGAACTAAGGTGTACGCCATAAAAGTTCGTCCCGTTCTTATGATAATTGAAAGTAAAGAAGATACCCCCCTTATGACGCACTTTAAGGACATTGCCTCTCACAGAATAGAATCCGCGAACTAAGGTGTACGCCATAAAAGTTCGTCCCGTTGTTATATGTTTTTAGGCGACTTGCGCCTGTCTTATGCATTTGCATTAAAGATTCTTATATGATTAGAAATCACCATCTCTTTCTTTTTAATAAAAAAATTTCTCATTTTTGAGCAGAAATTTTCTTTTAATATTCGAAATCATCTTGTTTTTCAATTGTTTACAAAATGATATTGTTGTACTTCTTTTCTTCTGTGACAAATGATTATTCGCAACTTCATCTTTTCGTGCTCCTGCGAAAAATGAATATTTCAACTTTTCCCCATTTTTGTATGATTAATCGCCATTGAATGTTTTGAGACAAACTATTCTTGAAGTATACCCTTTCCCCGCAATTTTATATTGTCCACCATCAATTTCTCAGCTCTCTGATTTTGCTTCCTGTTATGTTTCCAATTACGATTTCGAGCATTCCTTTCTTCGCAAGTATTAATGTCAACTTCATAACACTTTTTGCCTCCAAACCAATCACCTTTAATTATCCCAATACCATGAGGATGTGGAAATTTTATGCATTGATGATATGTTGATGCTATGCCCAAGATCCCATGGAGCCATGGCCTTCCAATTAAGGCATTGTAAGGAGATTCTATATCCACTACACAAAACTTGATTTTTGAAGATATCTTGTTCAATGGAATTTCCATAGTAATTTGTCCTTTTGGCTTGTTTGCGGTGCCATTAAAACCATAGATCTTGTAAGTTGAAAGGATTAGCTCATCATCTCTTCCACCCATTGTGCGATAAGTATGATAAAACAAAATGTCCACCGAGCTACCAGTGTCAATTAAAACTTTATCTATTGCCCAGGAATCATTTGCTGCCTCATCATCATCTTCTTCTTCTCTGTAATTTGGATTTATCTCTAATTTTACTACCAATGGGTTGTCATGCATCTTTCCTGGCTCTGGTATCTCTTCTACAGTAAAAGAAATAACTTGTTTCTGCCATTCTTCCAACGGAGAAATCTTCGCAATATTCATCACCTCTCTTCCCTCTATATCCCTTGGAAATACCCTACTTAGCACATTGTCATGAAAATCCTCTATTGTTTTTTGTGAATGTATAATTGAATTGCAAAATAGATTTTTTGTTATAGCTCCTACTTCAATGACAAATGTTTCTGCTTCTTTCGCAACATTAACTCTGCGAATTTCTGGTGCTTGCGGCAATTGCTGCGGTTGTAAATATCTTGCTAAGAAATGATTTAATTTTCCTTGTTCGATCATTCGCAAAATGATTCTTTTTACATTCCTACAATTATTCACAGAATGACCATGAAAATGATGATAAGGACAAAATTCTTGATTGTGATTATTGGGATGTAGTTCCTTCCCCATGTTCCAGGGTGAGGGTATGTTCTCCATTAAAATAATCGCTTCCCAAATCTTATATATACCAGTATTTAAAGGCGGCAATTTGATATCTTCCCACATATTCCTCTGACCTCTTTGCTCTCTTGAATAATTCTGCCTCTGTCCACCATAAGTTTCCTGCGGTTGATCAAACCGTGGGACCTTATTATTGTTATTGCGATTATAAAAATTTCTCTCTTTTTCTAATTCCTCTTGATCTCTACTCCCCATTGCTACTATCTTAAGTTGATTATCAGTCTCCATTTTCTCTCCCGGATTTTGGGAAGTACTTGCTACTGTATTAATCATTCTTGGTAACAAACTTCCATTTGCTGCGGCTAAACTTGTGCCTACCAGAGTTGGATAAGATTCCATTTCATTTTGTTTTTCCTCTAAAGCAATATATTCCTCTTGAAATTCTCGCAACTCTGTCATAGTGATTGTGTTTTTGACTCTGAAGACCTGGATGTATAATAGATTTGTCGCAAACATAGCATTTATGAAGGACAAAATGAGATATCTTTCATCTACTCTTCCTGCCGTTTCACTACACATTGTCCTCCACCTTATGGTTAAGTGCTTAAAACTCTCACCAACTCTCTGTTTCAATCCAAACACATCATCAATTCCAGGTCGCGCAGAAATATTGCTGATGTAGGCTCCTAAGAAAGTGGTTTGCAAGTGCATAAATGAAGTTATTGTATTCTTGGGAAGACTTTCGAACCACTTCAATGCTTCGCCAGTTAAACTTGACGCAAAATATTTGCACAAAATGACATCATGGTTCTCCCATTGTAGCATACATCGAATATAAGCTTTGATATGTTGGACATCACACGTAGTTCCATCAAATATACTGGTCAACACCGGTAAATTACATTTTGGAGGTATCCCTCCTAATTGTACCTCTTGAGTAAATGGAGTTTTCGCAGCCTCTTCGATTGCCTCATCAAGTTGTCTTCTTCCTCTTTCTCTTCTGTTATTTATCATTCCTCTCATTTCTGCCAATTCTCGTAAGATTTGTTCATTCCTATCAGAATTTTGCTCAATTGGTCTTTTCAACGCAGCTTCTCTTCTTCTGCGTTCATGCCTTTCTTGTCTTGCGATGTTTCTCGCTTCTTCTTCAACATCTTGGTTTTGCCTTCTTCTGCGACTTTCTTCTTCTTTCAAGTTAATTTGTCTTTCATTCTCTTCTCCATGAATTTCCTCATCCCTTACTGTTTCTCTTCGTTGCCTTTCTATGTATCTGCGAACTCTCTCATATTCCTCATTGAGATTATCATTATTACGATTTTGCGCACGTCGTCTTTCTCGATTGTCATGATTATTCTGCCGCAACGCTGCTTGAATTTCTTGCTCTTCTACTTCTGCTCGCAATCTCTCTCTTTCTCCTGCTAAGCGTACTTGCTCAATATAATGTCTCTCAATATCATCTTCGATAATCCTGCGATTTCTTCGAATTTCTTCATCACGTAACATTTTCCTTCTCTCTTCTTGATTTTCTCCCTCACTCTGATTATGTCTAATGTCTAAAGTTTTACCGCGTGGAACATAACAATCATTTATCAAATTTTCCCCAATATTTTGTATAGGAAGATTTTGCCTTGCTTCTTCTCTATATGATCTTGAATTTGATCTCATGCTACTTCTTGATCTTCTATTTTGCAGCCTCAAATTTTCCATTCTTAATTCATGATTTTGCCTTGTAAGATTAGCACGTTCTTCTGCCTCTAATCTTCTTTCTTCATGTATCCTTTGTCTCAAATCATCTTCCACTTCACGTCCTTCATGAATTAATCCTCCCTCCATTTCTTGATTTCTTTCCTCTTCTTGACTTTCCGCCTCTTCTATCGAATCCGACCTCCAAGTATGCACACTTACTCTATCATGATCCATGTTTCTATCTTGTGCCCGTGTTTGTTGATTTGGTGGTTGGTTCGAATTTTCTGCTCCATTTCTCATTCTACTTCTTCCTGATCTATTCCTTAAAGATCCTTCCAATTCACCTGTTCCTTCCCCTGCAATTCTTTTACTTCTTCTCACTGTTGTTGGTGGTTCTGATGTATTTCTCCTCCTTCTAGTCATTTCTCTTCAATTCTAACAATTTCTTCAAATCTTCAAACTGCAATTTGAAATTTCTCAAGCTTGATTCTCCCTGTTTCTGGGCGCCAAAATGTAGTTGCAGGAATTCCCACACTACACCCTATTCAAGAATCTATCAATATTTATGACATAATTTGAAGATTAAGAACACTTTTTCTTTAATATGATCTTATGGAATTACAGAAATCAAGAAAACAGAACACTTAACAAAGATTTTTCTCTCTCCTAAAAACTTTCCTAACACTCCAAAAAATTCATCCCCCCTCTCTGGAACTATTCACCTCCTTTATATAGGTATTTACATAGTGGATTACAGCTCATTTACAGCTAAAATTCCCTTCAATTTCGGATCTGAGTTCTTGCGATAAATCGCAGCTGGCACCGCCTTTATCTTTCGCAGATTTTATTGATATACCGCAAACATGTCACATTTTCTTCGTGTTTCTGTCGTTTTCAATCATTACGTCATTGTTTAAGTCATCTTTGGATGTGTCGCAGAATATCACTGATGTGTCGCAGAACAGTCGTTTATTGTTGATGTGTCGCAGAACAGTTGTTTATTTCGGAGGAATATTGTTGTGACAATATTCTGCCCCTACAAAACTAGTTGAAGATTTGAAGAATTTAAACGACACTTTATTATTAAATCTCAGAAATGTTTACAGAAAATATTCAAACTCAGAAATACAACTTTCTTTCTAGAGTTTCTCTCTCCTCAAGACTTTCTCAACTCTTAAAAATACATCATCCTTTTCTAGACTTACTTGAACCATTTATATAGGAAATTACATAGTGGACGACAGCTAAGTTTTCCCCTTCTTTCGGATCTATTCTGCGATCTCATCGCGGTAGTGACAATGTTAATTATCGCCAACTTTTGTAGTCATCGTGAAACAACACGCTTTTATCAATATTCTTCAATCGTCAGCTATTATGATGTTTTCTCATGACACTTGCCAAATGTCATTGAAGAATATCACGATGCTCTCGTAGAGATGCCGTTAATATTATAGGGATGTTTGATCTTCTCGTAAAAGCGTCGTTCTCATCGCAAGAATATCGTTGTGGTGATATTCTGGTCCTACACAATTCTTTGCAAGTCTTGGCTATGATGCACTCGGCCCGAAGAAAACCCCACTTAGGGTGCAGTCTAGTAACTATAAGCCATATATGCATAAAATATAAGAGGCTGCAAACACAACTGATTGTTGTTAAGACTGGATGGGAGGAGCTAGTATTTTATGGCCGATGTGCCCTACTTGAAGGGGAAACCAGGGGGAAGATAAGGGCGGCACCCTCCATTAGGGAGATGATAAGTGTTTTAAGACGATAATGTGATGGGGCTTTATGATCGCAAGAAGATTTAGGCCTGTCATATTATCACGTGACGTAAAAACAAAGGCAAAAAGCCATAAGAGAGAGATAAGATGAGATCAATGGGTTTTTGCATGAAAGTGTAAAGACGTCCTGCGATTTCATCGCAAAGACGGAAATATCACGGGGCTTTACGTTCGCAAGAATATTTAGGCATGTCATATTGTCGCGTGACAAATATCCTGAAGAGGCTATAATACTAAGATAAATGATAAGGCAAGATCAATGGGTCTCTACATGCGAATGTAAGGACGTCCTGCGATTTTGTCGCAGAAAGAAACGTGGCTAAATAAGACCTTTAACTAGGAAGGCAAAATAAGACCACAAGAGAATACGCAAATAAACTTGCGAAGATGATTATATGAATGCAAACATGCTTGCGAACATATATACTAAAATGAAATTGAGATTATACATCTTTAATATTTTAATTATATTATATCATGCGACACTAATAGTGTAGGAATAAAACAATGAGATACAATGAGCAAGAAAAATGAGGCATAAGCAAATGAACTTGTGAGAACAATAAATGTGCAGAGAGGAATGCATATACTAGAGACAAAAACAGAGAAATGAAGAATGGAAGCGATTTAAAGCTACATCAATTTTTCCGCGACAAAATGAGCTAAGTAACACAAACTTTAGATATACATTGCAATAGATAAGCATTCTCATCATACAAGCATCATACTCGCATCGTAAAAGCATCGCATAAACATTTCATGGCATAAACATCGCATACACATCTCATAACAACATCATCACATAAGCATTATATTCGCACAAGTATTTTACATAACTTTATAGAATATTCAGAACTTCGCTAAAATATTCAGAAATTCGCAGCATTATTCACAGTACTATTCGTAACACTATTCACAGCACTATTTCAGGAACATTATTCAGAATATCGCAGAATACTTCATAATTTCACAGAGAACTTTAGAAATTCGCAGAATTACTCAGAATTTTAAAGAATGTGCTAGAATCTCGCAGAAGTATTCAGAAATTAGCCAGATCATTCATTATTTCGCAGAATGTGATTATGTTCTTAAAGAGATTATCGCATGAGGCAGAGGCAAGATAAGAATAAAGAAACAATTCGTTCATTCAACATTTTCTCAAGGATTCTACCCTCACAGACAAAGAACAGAGGCAATCATGGGTACTAAGAAAATATTTTATGTTCTTTATCTTCTCAGCAAGAATCCTAACCAAAAATGAAGTAATAATTTCACATGAACAGAGGCAATACTTATCACTTTTATTCAAGGACGAATACTCCTTATATTTTCAGAATTGAGTACTTCTTATATTTCTTAAAGGATACTTTATACTTCGCATAGTTCAATAGTTGATACTTATTATTTACTTCGTAAAGATCAGGAACTTCAAAAAAGAATAGAGGCAAGTACGTACTTTTCAAATCCAATATTCTTTCGCTCGTTCCTTCATCAACAAAGATCAAAGACTACTACAACAACGGATTTTTTCTTAAAGATTGCTTTTCAAGCAATATTCAAGAAAAAAGAAGCAAGATGTAGGATCAGAATATCTCCACAGCAATACTCTTACGAAATTTATAACGACATTTATGCGAGCTCATCAACAACACATTGCAAATGTCGCAAATTAATGATGTAATAGACAACGACAAAGATGTTAAGATTTTGTGACTGTAGAGAAATATCGCAAGAATGAAGCGGAGATCGCTAGAACAAGGCGAGAACTGGCAAGAAACAAGGCAGGCGCTAGAGAGAATTATGGAGAGAGCTTGCGAGAGTGTGGAAAGGAATCCTAAAATAAGGGAAGTATGAGCTGTCATCCACTATGTAAACACCTATATAAAGAGGAAAGCAGGAGAGAGAAAAAGGGGGGACACAATTTTGGGAGGATAGAGAGATTTTGCAGAGAGACATTTTTAGAGAGAGAATGTATTTTTATTTATCATCTCCTTCCCCAAAAACAAAAGCTAGAGCTCCAAATACTCATTAATGGAGTCTCCATGTAACCCAAATGTAATTTCGAGAATCATAGTGAAGAACCCTAACCACGTGGATGTAGATCACATTGATCGAACCACGTAAATCTTGTGTCTTATTTTATAATTTTAGCACTTTAATTCATTATTTTTGTTAGGAAATAGATTTAGATCTAGAAATTATTATTATATATTATGTGGGGTGTATTGTGGGATTTCCTTCAACTACATTTTGGCGCTAGAAACACTACCTAATCTTGTTGGTTCAAGAAATTTAGAAAAATTGGCTACTGTTGGTGATGAATTCCATTGGATCTATAAGTTTTAAGGGCGGAAACGAAAAGTTAAACTGAGGATTTGTCCTTCCTGTAGTTTGAATGGTTCAAGAGATTTCAACGGATATTTGCTACTGTTCATATTTTTCTAGATCTAAAAAAAAAAAGGTTCAAAAATGGAAATTCCACGGAAGAAATTACACTTTCAGGGAGTAAACATCATCAACAATTCAAAGACATGAAAAGAGTAAGGGAAAAAATTAGTTGTTGTGGTGAATTTAGGGAAGAAAACCAAAGTTTCGGTGGAAGATTTTTATGTTCAGGAGAAGAATGCAAATGTAAAAGAAATTAAGGAAGGACGAAGAGAAGATAAGAGGAAGACGCTGTAATTTCTATCACAAATGAAAATTCACTACAGAGATGGTTCAAGGATGAGTGAACAAGCAGTTGGTCGCAGGGATCAATTCTTCCTAACTGCGATATTTTCGCATATTTTTGTTGAAATACCAAGGACAAATAAAAGAACAAGTAATAAGTTTTATGCGAAGATGTCGCAAAGAAATATTAGAACAGATGGTTCAAGGTTCAAAGAACAATCAAGAGGTTGGTAGGCTCGGAAAGATACCTACTTCTATGTATAAACTGCAAGTGCACAGTGTCGACAAGCAACACAGGGCAAGCACAGGTCGAACCACAGAGACTTGGAGAGTGTAGAAGTTGATTCTAAATCCTGATTCAGAGAGTAACCAAAAGGGGTTTGATTTTGTCGATACGACGATATAATCTTAAATTGACTGAAATAATAAAAGTAAAAGATGCAAATAACAAGATATGTAAACAATGATAATATGGATACTAGGGTATTCAAATCCACCAATAACCTATGATATGCATTCAACTTGTAATATTATTCTTGTCCTTATAGTAGATTCAAGTCTACCGTATAACTAAGGTGTTTCTCCAATGGATAATTTAATCACAACTTAAGTATTTCTCCAAAGCATTAATTGTCTAATTAAGCACAACTAATCTAAAGATCAATATTTGGTTAAGCATGAGTTGTAGCATAATCAACATAGAGATATTCTAACTACAATGGATACATGGCATACATTGTGAGAGCAAGATGTTGAAAATCTTGGATTAAATTATATCTTTAAACAATTCTAAACTTTCAAGAACAAGATACAAGATATGAATACATACCAATGAGATTAGGGCTTCATCTAAACCCTAGTAAATGAAATTAGAACATGAAGAACATTACAATAAAATTGAAATTTGATAAACTAACATGAACAAGCTATTCTTGGATGAGTTTTCAACACAACAACCCTCTCTATTTATACACAAAAATTCTCTCACACTTGGGATCCGAATTTCACTGTAGCAACCACTCAACAATTAAACAAAACATGTTTTCTTAATTGATGGATAGAATGGAATACAATGGGGTTGAGGTGGATGTTTTGGAAAGAATCCAATGGGGGTGAGGTGGATGTTTTGGAAAGAATCCAATGGGGGTGAGGTGGAAATGGATTTGGGTCTTGGGTTTTGGATCATGGGTTTTGGATCATGGGTTGTTTAATCCCATGAATTTGTAAACAGGTTGCCACTGATGCGCCAGTGGGTTGCAACGCTTCCAACTTTCTTCTCTTTTGTCTTCTCAATTCTTCCAAGCTTTATTTAGTACTTAAAAACACAAAATTAATTAATACAAATATTTATTCTTGAAAATGGTAAGAATGCAGAATTTGGGATAATATATGACTTTGAAGCGCGAAAGATGAGTTAAGTGCCAATGAAAAGGTGTATGAATATGCAATATTTGGCACTCATCAAATACCCCCAAACCTGAATTTTACTTGTCCTCAAGTGAAACAGAAATCCAGAAATCCTAACTATACCACTGTCGCTGGTCTCTCGAATGAATTTAGCGTATGCATCAAGCCTTTAAACCCCTAGGTGTCCCTAGTGGACGAGTTGTAGTCTCGTGAGGGCCTACCAAAGATGTACCCACAAAACCTTCTCCAATTTCAGAGCATCCATAGAAATGTCTTCGTCTTCGGTCTTCAACTGTAGATGGTGAGCTTCGGAATTTCGTAGAACCATGAAAATTTGTAACCAATATTTTTTTTTAAGACCCGCTACACAGCTGATCATCAATTTTTTTTATTTTTTTTTTAATTTAGTGACCCGCTACACAGCTGGTCATCAGATAGCATACTACAAAAGACCCGCTACACAGCTGGTCATAAAAAAATGCAAAAGATTACAAAAGATCCTACAAAAGACCCGCTACACAGCTGGTCTTGACAAAGACAACCAAAAATAAAATGCAAAAGACTATAAAAGACCCGCTCCACAGCTGGTCATAAAAAAATGCAAAAGACTACAAAAAAAACTACAAAAGACCCGCTACACAGCTGGTCTTGACAAAGACAACCAAAAATAAAATGCAAAAGACTATAAAAGACCCTATAAAAGACCCGCTCCACAGCTGGTCATAAAAGACATAACAAAAATTGCAATACTCCCCCAAACCTAAATCTAACATTGTCCTCAATGTTTCAAAAGATAACAGAAACAACAAAACATGAGAACAAAACAGATTCAAAGGAAAGAGATTACCAGATGCCAAAAAGGGTGGTGCTAACCATAATTGAATGAATGCTTTGAAAGCAAATAATATGAGCGCAAGACAAAAAGTTTGGTTAGCACACAAATATATCAACAAGATTCAAAATTTTACCTACTAGATTATACAATGATGACTCACCATGTACCAACAATCTAAAAAGTTGAGGATCAACCCAAAAGACGTAGTGCGGAAATATCAACAGCCTTATACAATTATAACAAGACAGCAATGCAAGTGAGACTGCATATGTGAATGAGTTACCCCCAAACCTAGATTTTTCAATAGATATATTTTTGGGTACAAAATCTAACAATTTCAGGGGTGCACCATGCACAAGATCTAGTTCAAAGTGGATTTTTTCAGGGATGGATGGAGAGACATGAGTGAACTCTAATTGTGGCTCATCAAAGGTATTATATTTAACTGCAAAATAGTCCAAGAGGACTTGAGAGGCACACAGTTCCAATCCTAGATTAGGTACTCTTAGAAAAGTAGGTTTAACAATAACTTTACAAACCAAATCTAGGTTGAGTGCAAGATTACCAGTTTGTGACATGGGCAGGGAGGTAGGCACATCATTATTAGGCACATCTATAACTCCTAAATCATTTGCCAGTGTCGCAGCATGCTCACATTCATAGAACAATCCATCAAGACCCAAATAAGTATCATGCTCATCCAAAGTTTTATTCTCATGCATAGACAAATCCAAAGAGACATCACAATGTGACCCAGGCAGAGAATCAGACACGTCAATTATGTTTTTATGCATAAGATCATTAGTGTTGACAGGAGATTCAACATTACCTATGTCAGACACAAGTACAACATCATGCTCATGCTCATAAAACAAATCAATAAGCCCAGTTCACAATCATCCCTAGAACTTCAGTTTCATGCATAGGAATATCACAAGAAACTTCACACTGTGACTTAGACAGAGAATCAGACACATCAAAGTTATTTTCATGTATAGTATCATTAGTGTCTACAGAAGATTCAACATTTTCTAAGTCACAAACAAGTTGTGTAGCATGCTCTCTTTCACAGGACAACTGCACATGCTCAAGATTAGTAACCACATCACATGTAAATGGAACATTAGAAGAAACTTCATCCATTAAGGTCGAGGCAGATAAGCCTAATGTCTCTGAACCCAAAGGTTCGACAATATTTTCAGTAAAAACATATTCTTCTAACATAACATCATCATCATCATCATCATCATCATCATCATCATCATCATCATCATCATAGAAATGCATTTCCTTATTTAAAATCGTAGTATTTCTAGTCCCTTCATTTAAAATAGGTTCATATGCAATATCAGCTGCACAAGTAAGACTAGGCATACTATTTTCACATTTTATTTCATTAGGACAAACAAATATTTCATCCTGAAATTCCTCCTTTCCTACATGTTGTAAATGAATCAAATTCATTTTTAAAAATGCATTAAGTTGTTCAATGGAAGGAGAGTCTTCAACAGTAGGAAATTCATAATCAATGCTATATGGTTTATCATGCAATACACTCCTAGCATTATTTTGTTCGAAGCTTCTGAGATTTTCCTCCACATATTGAGAAGTACAAAATTGTTCAAATTCCCACTGTGGTGGATGATACATGTGTGCATGGTCATTAGGGTCTATAAAATACTGATCGCAACCTTCGAAAGGTTGATTATGGTCCCAATGACTATCAGCTTTGTAATCTGTTGGCATTTCATATTTTGGATTTTCATGATATTCTCTAGATTGCCTAAAATCATGCAAAATATAGCAATTCTTAGCAGGATGGCCTAAGCCTCCACATAAGGTACAAGCATAGATTTCATATTGCATTTCTAAAGCTGTGATTTTAGCTTCTAACTGATCCAAAAATGATGACTGTGAGGGTTGGGCACTGTCAAGATGTTCATTTTCACCCTGTGGTGGATGATACATGTTTGAATAGTTATTAGGGTCCATGTATTGATGCTCAGGACTGTGAAAATGTCCATAAAAATCCCTATAACTATTGACATCATGGTCTGTTGGAGGCTCATAATATGAAGCATGCCTGTAAGCAAGCTCTCTAATGAATTTGTTTTCATCCTCACCTGCAGACCAAAATCCTGACATGATCTCTAACTAGCACTAGGCTTGTTGCAGAGATTGGGAGGTACACACTGAAAACAGACCAATATTTTTTTCATTTTTTATTTTATTTTTTTTTCATTTTTTCATTTTTTCATTTTTTTTTCCAAGCCCGTTCTCTAATGACCTCGGGCATACATTAGAAAAACAAAATAAAAGAAGAAATAAACGGAAGGGAAGTTCTATGCAATCGCAAACAAGGATGACTCCACCACAGTAAACCTACTGATTTCTAGCAAACAAAAAGCATGATGGCTCCACTTAGATTGTTTTCTAGACCATCTTCTAATCCTTCGAAAGGGAATTTGTTACAATCTGAGTAAACCTCTCTGGAATCAATCTGAGTTTAAATAAATTGAATAGAGGCGAGGGAAGCTGCAGGAGCTTTGATACCCAAGGCATCACCGCAATACAAGGCGGTGCAGTCACGCATTCAATTTACAGAAACCGTCATGAACTTCGAAGTATGCTTAAAGAGTAACCAATATTTTTCAAACGACTTTCCTACTAAGCTCGTTACCCTATAGGTCTCGTTCTATTCCAAATTTTAAAGCTTAGGTTCGCGTTTGGTAACGTTTTCCTAAGGCGGGCAAGAAGAGAACGGTGATGAAATCCGAATCCCTTATCTTGTATGGCCAGTTCTTGCCCTTTACTAGGAAAATAAAAGCAGCCGTATTCAAGTCCTCGACATATATGCAACCGAAGGAATACAGTAACTCGCTAACAAGGGATTCGCGAGTGTTTCGACAAACTTACCTCCCGTTCCAGACGGGGGGATGAACCGTTGTTGTCGACTCGGGCCACGACTCCTATGTCATGAACGAACCCGAGGGGCCGAGGTGATATTGTAATCACCGTCCTTCTCTGCAAACAGTTTGATATTTAATATTACCCTTCCGTAGGGTTTAAAAATAAAAATAAAAATAGAATGTCCAAAGTCCAAAAATAAAAAATGCAAAAGAAAAAGAAAATTACAAGAGTAGAGGAATCCTAATACAAACTAAAAATAGATAATTAAAATAAACTCTTTTTTTTTTTATTAAAATAAAAACTTCTTCCGCTTTCTTTCGCTTCCTTTCCTTCGCCTTTACAACAGCTACTCAGGCACCTGTTGAGCTCAAAAGAGGTAGTTAGGGTTTCGAAGTTTTAAAGAAAAAGCAAAATTAAGAAAAAAAAATATATATATCAAAAATAAGTGTAAAATTGACTGTGAATAGTTGCGTTGCTACAGTAATGGAGTCTCCATGTAACCCAAATGTAATTTAGAGAATCATAGTGAAGAACCCTAACCACGTGGATGTAGATCACATTGATCGAACCACGTAAATCTTGTGTCTTATTTTATAATTTTAGCACTTTAATTCATTATTTTTGTTAGGAAATAGATTTAGATCTAGAAATTATTATTATATATTATATGGGGTGTATTGTGGGATTTCCTTCAACTACATTTTGGCGCTAGAAACACTACCTAATCTTGTTGGTTCAAGAAATTTAGAAAAATTGGCTACTGTTGGTGATGAATTCCATTGGATCTATAAGTTTTAAGGGCGGAAACGAAAAGTTAAACTGAGGATTTGTCCTTCCTGTAGTTTGAATGGATCAAGAGATTTCAACGGATATTTGCTACTGTTCATATTTTTCTAGATCTAAAAAAAAAAAAAAGGTTCAAAAATGGAAATTTCACGGAAGAAATTACACTTTCAGGGAGTAAACATCATCAACAATTCAAAGACATGAAAAGAGTAAGGGAAAAAATTAGTTGTTGTGGTGAATTTAGGGAAGAAAACCAAAGTTTCGGTGGAAGATTTTTATGTTCAGGAGAAGAATGCAAATGTAAAAGAAATTAAGGAAGGACGAAGAGAAGATAAGAGGAAGACGCTGTAATTTCTATCACAAACAGAAATTCGCACAGATGGTTCAAGGATGAGTGAACAAGCAGTTGGTCGCAGGATCAATTCTTCCTAACTGCGATATTTTCGCATATTTTTGTTGAAATACCAAGGACAAATAAAAGAACAAGTAATAAGTTTTATGCGAAGATGTCGCAAAGAAATATTAGAACAGATGGTTCAAGGTTCAAAGAACAATCAAGAGGTTGGTAGGCTCGGAAAGATACCTACTTCTATGTATAAACTGCAAGTGCACAGTGTCGACAAGCAACACAGGGCAAGCACAGGTCGAACCACAGAGACTTGGAGAGTGTAGAAGTTGATTCTAAATCCTGATTCAGAGAGTAACCAAAAGGGGTTTGATTTTGTCGATACGACGATATAATCTTCAAGTGACTGAAATAATAAAAGTAAAAGATGCAAATAACAAGATATGTAAACAATGATAATATGGATACTAGGGTATTCAAATCCACCAATAACCTATGATATGCATTCAACTTGTAATATTATTCTTGTCCTTATAGTAAATTCAAGTCTACCGTATAACTAAGGTGTTTCTCCAATGGATAATTTAATCACAACTTAAGTATTTCTCTAAAGCATTAATTGTCTAATTAAGCACAACTAATCTAAAGATCAATATTTGGTTAAGCATGAGTTGTAGCATAATCAACATAGAGATATTCTAACTACAATGGATACATGGCATACATTGTGAGAGCAAGATGTTGAAAATCTTGGATTAAATTATATCTTTAAACAATTCTAAACTTTCAAGAACAAGATACAAGATATGAATACATACCAATGAGATTAGGGCTTCATCTAAACCCTAGTAAATGAAATTAGAACATGAAGAACATTACAATAAAATTGAAATTTGATAAACTAACATGAACAAGCTATTCTTGGATGAGTTTTCAACACAACAACCCTCTCTATTTATACACAAAAATTCTCTCACACTTGGGATCCGAATTTCACTGTAGCAACCACTCAACAATTAAACAAAACATGTTTTCTTAATTGATGGATAGAATGGAATACAATGGGGTTGAGGTGGATGTTTTGGAAAGAATCCAATGGGGGTGAGGTGGATGTTTTGGAAAGAATCCAATGGGGGTGAGGTGGAAATGGATTTGGGTCTTGGGTTTTGGATCATGGGTTTTGGATCATGGGTTGTTTAATCCCATGAATTTGTAAACAGGTTGCCACTGATGCGCCAGTGGGTTGCAACGCTTCCAACTTTCTTCTCTTTTGTCTTCTCAATTCTTCCAAGCTTTATTTAGTACTTAAAAACACAAAATTAATTAATACAAATATTTATTCTTGAAAATGGTAAGAATGCAGAATTTGGGATAATATATGACTTTGAAGCGCGAAAGATGAGTTAAGTGCCAATGAAAAGGTGTATGAATATGCAATATTTGGCACTCATCAGAGGTCACGGGTTCAAACTCGCAGAGACACACATTTTTCATTTTCTTCTCATTTTCATTGGCGAATAAAAGCATAAGGAAAAAAGTTCTGCGATTAACTTCGCAGAAAGGTTCTTGAACAGTTGATCCAGAGAACAGTATGTGAGTTTGTGGTCACAGGTTCGAATTTTCCCGCGACCATAATTTTCTTCTTTTTACAGAGGGTGAGAAAATGAATAATATCGCAGCATTGTTTCATTATTTCGCAAACAAGAGACAGCATAATTGGTGATCTGCGAAGTTAATGAGTTCATGGTCGCGAGTTCGAGTCCCAACACATGTATATTTTTTCGCGAAATCCATGATAATTTCTCAGGTATATTTAACACAAAAGAGAGTTCATGATAATTTCGCAGATAAATCTCGCAAGCAAGAGAACTGGCACAGTTGGTTGAGCTGCTTGAATGTAAGCAGCAGGTCACGGGATCAATTCTTGCTTCTCGCAAGTTTATTTTTGTTATGTGAAGCTCGCAAGTCATCTTTTGATTATTTCGCAGATAAATATCGAAACCAAAAGAACTAGCACAATTGGTTGGGAGGCATGAATGCAAGCAGCAGGTCGCGGGATCAATTCTTACTTCTCGCAAGTTTATTTTTGTTATGTGAAATTTGAACATAATTATCTCTCGAACAGTTAAACTTTGATTTCTTTGCAAGATCTTTGATTAATTCGCAAGAGAGGGTTAGCATAGCTGGTATGTTGCGAGAGTATGAAAGAGTCAGGTCAAGGGTTCAAGTATATCTTTTCACACTTCTTTTGGCTGCGAGATGTTCAGACAAATCGCATAAGAGCTAAGTACCCTTTCTTAGAACATTTTACTTACAACAAATAAAATATTTTTGATTTAATTTCCATAAAAGTGATACAATCGCAAGATTTCAAAGAAGATTTCAAAGATTTCTCTGGAATATTTCTTTTACAGAAACTGATTTTTGATTTAACAACGCGATACAATCGCAAGATTTTAAAGAATATTTCTAAGATTTCAAAATATTTTAAAGAATATTTGATTCAAATATGATGTTATGAGAATGAAAGAAGAAATGAAAGAAGAAATGACAGAAATGAAAGAATTGACAGAAATGAAAGAATAAAGAAACGCGAATACAATTTCGCAGAGACATAAGAATGGGACGAACCTTTATGGCGTACACCCTAGTTCGCAAAAAAACAAATCGCAGGAGGCAAATGTAAGACCTAAAGTGCATCATATAAGGGGGTATCTGTTTGCATGGCTCAGGGATAAGGTTGTACCGCTGCTGGAACCTGAGTCATGGAGAGAAAGAGGTCCATCTCTTTGAGATACCTATCCAGGAGAGGTACCTTGGATTTCCAACTATGTAAGGTTATACCCTGGTTGGACGACCGAGGGTCTCTTCTAAGGAGTACAGAGTATGACCAAGGTGCAGAGGTGCACGGTTGAGTCAAGGGTGCCCGGGGCGTACGAAACTACCCTGGCCATTCTTGGCAAGTCTTGGCTAAGATGCACTCGGCCCGAAGAAAACCCCACTTAGGGTGCAGTCTCATAACTATAAACTATATAGGCATAAAGGATAAGAGGTTGCGAACACAACTGGTTGTTGTTAAGACCGAATGGGAGAAGCTAGTCTTGTATGGCCGATGCGCCATCCTTGAAGGGGCAACCAGGGGGAAGATAAGGGAGGCACCCTTTATTAGGGAGCTGATAAGTGTCTTAAGACGATAATGTCATGGGGATTTATGTTCGCAAGAACATTTAGGCCTGTCATATTGTCGCGTGACGTAAAAACAAAGGCAAAAAGCCATAAGAGAGAGATTAGATGAGATCAATGGGTTTTTGCATGAAAGTGTAAAGACGTCCTGCGATTTCATCGCAAAGACGGCAATATCACGGGGATTTACGTTCGCAAGAATATTTAGGCATGTCATATTGTCGCGTGACAAATTTCCTGAAGAGGCTATAGTACTAAGAGAAATGATAAGGCAAGATCAATGGGTCTCTACATGCGAATGTAAGGACGTCCTGCGATTTTGTCGCAGAAAGAAACGTGGCTAAATAAGACATTTACCTAGGAAGGAAAAATAAGACCACAAGAGAATACGCAAATGAACTTGCGAAGATGATTATATGAATGCAAACAAGCTTGCGAACATATATACTAAAATGAAATTGAGATTATGCATCTTTAATATTTTAATTATATTATATCATGCGAGACTAATAGTGTAGGAATAAAACAATGAGATACAATGAGCAAGAAAAATGAGGCAGAAGCAAATGAACTTGCGAGAACAATAAATGTGCAGAGAGGAATGCATATACTAGAGACAAAAACATAGAAATGAAGAATGGAAGCGATTTAAAGCTACATCAATTTTGCCGCGATAAAATGAGCTAAGTAACACAAACTTTACATATACATTGCAATAGATAAGCATTCTCATCATACAAGCATCATACTCGCATCGTAAAAGCATCGCATAAACATTTCATGGCATAAACATGGCATACACATCGCATAACAACATCATCACATAAGCATTATATTCGCACAAGTATTATACACAACTTTACAGAATATTCAGAACTTCGCAAAAATATTCAGAAATTCGCAGTACTATTTGCAGCACTATTTCAGGAAGATTATTCAGAATATCGCAGAATACTTCATAATTTCGCAGAGAACTTTAGAAATTCGCAGAATTACTCAGAATTTTAATGAATGTGTCAGAATCTCGCAGAAGTATTCAGAAACTAGCAGGAATATTCTGAAATTAGCTGGATCATTCATAATCTCGCAGACACATTCAGAATCTCGCAGGAGATGTCATTATTTCGCAGAATGTGATTATTTTCTTAAAGATATTATCGCATGAGGCAGAGGAAAGATAAGAATAAAGAAACAATTCGTTCATTCAACATTTTCTCAAGGATTCTACCCTCACAGATAAATAACAGAGGCAACTATGGGTACTAAGAAAATATTTTATGTTCTTTATCTTCTCAGCAAGAATCCTAACCAAAAATTGAGTAATAATTTCACATGAACAGAGTCAATACTTATCACTTTCATTCAAGGACGAATACTCCTTATATTTTTAGAATTGAGTATTTCTTATATTTCTTCAAGGATACTTTATACTTCGCATACTTCAAGAGTTGATACTTATTATTTACTTCGCAAAGATCTGGAACTTCACAAAAGAATAGAGGCAAGTACGTACTTTTCAAGTCCAATATTCTTTCGCTCGTTCCTTCATCAACAAAGATCAAAGACTACTACAACAACAGATTTTTTCTTAAAGATTGCTTTTCAAGCAATATTCAAGAAAAAAAAGGCAAGATGTAGGATCAGAATATCGCCACAGCATTACTCTAGCGAAATTTGTAACGACATTTCTGCGAGCTCATCAACAACACATTGCAAATGTCGCAAATTAATGATGTAATAGACAACGACAAAGATGTGAATATTTTGTGACTGTAGAGAAATCTCGCAAGAATGAAGCGGAGCTTGATAGAACAAGGCGGGAACTCGCAAGAAACTAGGCAGGAGTTAGAGAGAATTATGGAGAGAGATTGCGAGAGTGTGGAAAGAAATCCTAAAATAAGGGAAGTATGATCTGTCATCCACTATGTAAACACCTATATAAAGAGGAAAGCATGAGAGAGAAAAAGGGGGGACACAATTTTGAAAGGAGAGAGAGATTTTGCAGAGAGACATTTTTAGAGAGAGAATGTATTTTTCATTATCATCTTCTTCCCCATAAACAAAAGTTAGAGCTCCAAATACTCATTAATGGAGTCTCCATGTAACCCAAATGTAATTTCGATAATCACAGTGAAGAACCCTAACCCCGTGGATGTAGATCACATTGATCGAACCACGTAAATCTTGTGTCTTATTTTATAATTTTAGCACTTTAATTCATTATTTTTGTTAGGAAATATACTTAGATCTATAAATTATTATCATATATTATATGGGGTGTGTTGTGGGATTTCCTGCAACTACATTTTGGCGCTAGAAACACTACCTAATCTTGTTGGTTCAAGAAATTTAGAAAAATTGGCTACTGTTGGTGATGAATTCCATTGGATCTATAAGTTTTAAGGGCGAAAACGGAAAGTTAAACCGAGGATTTGTCCTTCCTGTAGTTTGAATGGTTCAAGAGATTTCCACGAATATTTGCTACTGTTCATATTTTTCTAGATCTAAAAAAAAAAAAGGTTCAAAAATGGAAATTTCACGGAAGAAATTACACTTTTAGGGAATAAACATCATCAACAATTCAAAGACATGAAAAGAGTAAGAGAAAAAAATTAGTTGATGTGGTGAATTTAGGGAAGAAAACCAAAATTTCGGAGGAAGATTTTTATGTTCAGGAAAAGAAGGCAAATGTGAAAGAAATTAAGGAAGGACGAAGAGAAGATAAGAGGCAGACGCTGCAATTTCTATCACAAACAGAAATTCGCACAGATGGTTCAAGGATGAGTGAACAAGCAGTTGGTCGCAGGATCAATTCTTCCTAACTGCGATATTTTCGCATATTTTTGATGAAATACCAAGGACAAATAAAAGAACAAGTAATAAGTTTTATGCGAAAATGTCGCAAAGAAATATTAGAACAGATGGTTCAAGGTTCAAAGAACAAACAAGAGGTCATGGGTTCAAACTCGGAGAGACACATATTTTTCATTTTCTTCTAATTTTCATTGGCGAATAAAAGCATAAGGAAAAAAGTTATGCGATTAACTTCGCAGAGAGGTTGTTGAACAGTTGGTCCATAGAACAGTATGTGAGTTTGTGGTCATAGGCTCGAATTTTCTTGCGAGCATAATTTTCTTCTTTTTACAGAGGGTGAGAAAATGAATAATATCGCAGCATTGTTTCATTATTTCGTAAACAAGAGACATCATAATTGGTGATCTGCGAAGTTAATGAGTTCATGGTCGCGAGTTCGAGTCCCAACACATGTATATTTTTTCGCGAAATCCTTGATGATTTCGCAGGTATATTTAACACAAAAGAGAGGTCATGATAATTTCGCAGATAAATCTCGCAAGCAAGAGAACTAGCACAGTTGGTTGAGAGGCTTGAATGCAAGCAGTAGGTTGCAGGATCAATTCTTGCTTCTCGCAAGTTTATTTTTGTTATGTGAAGCTCGCAAGTCATCCTTTGATTATTTCGCAGATAAATATCGCAAGTAAGAGAACTAGCACAATTGGTTGGGAGGAATGAATGCAAGCAGTAGGTCGCGGGATCAATTCTTGCTTCTCGCAAGTTTATTTTTGTTATGTGAAATTTCTACATAATTATCTCTCTTAAACTTTGATTACTTCGCAAGGTCTTTGATTAATTCACAAGAGAGGGTTATCATAGCTGGTATGTTGCGATAATATGCAAGAGGCATGTCAAGGGTTCAAGTCTCACTTTTCACACTTCGTTTTTTTGCGAGACATTCAGACAAATCGCATAAGAGCTAAGTACCCTTTCTTAGAACATTTTACTTACAACAAATAAAAGATTTTTGATTTAATTTCCAAAAAAGCGATACAATCGCAAGATTTCAAAGAAGATGTCAAATATTTCTCTAGAATATTTCTTTTACAGAAACATATTTTTGATTTAACAACGCGAAACAATCGCAAGATTTCAAAGAATATTTCTAAGATTTCAAAAGATTTTAAAGAATATTTACTTCAAATATGATGTTATGAGAATGAAAGAAGAAATGACAGAAATGAAAGAATTGACAGAAATGAAAGAATAAGGAAACGCGAATAAAATTTCGCAGAGACATAAGAATGGGACGAACCTTTATGGCGTACACCCTAGTTCTCGAAAAAAAATTCGTAAGAGGCAAATGTAAGACCTAAAGTGCGTCATATAAGGGGGTATCTGTTTGCATGGCTCAGGGACAAGGTTATACCGCTGCTGGAACCTGAGTCATGGAGAGAAATAGGTCCATGTCTTTGAGATACCTATCCATGAGAGGTACCTTGGATTTCCAACTATATAAGGTTATACCCTGGTTGGACGACCGATGGTCTCTTCTAAGGGGTGCAGAGTATGACCAAGACGCCGAGGTACACGGTTGAGTCAAGGGTACCCGGGGCGTACGAAACTACCCTGGCCATTCTTGGCAAGTCTTGGCTATGATGCACTCGGCCCGAAGAAAACACCACTGCAGTCTCGTAACTATAAGCCATATAGGCATAAAGGATAAGTGGCTGCGAATACAACTGGTTGTTGTTAAGACCAGATGGGAGGAGCTAGTCTTGTATGGCCGATGTTCCCTCCTTGAAAGGGCAACCAGGGGGAAGATAAGGGAGGCACCCTCCATTAGGGAGCTGATAAGTGTCTTAAGAGGACAATGTCATGGGGCTTTATGTTCGCAAGAACATTTAGGCCTGTCATATTGTCGCGTGACGTAAACACAAAGGCAAAAAGACATAAGAGAGAGATAAGATGAGATCAATGGGTTTTTGCATGAAAGTGTAAAGACGTCCTGCGATTTCATCGCAAAGACGGCAATATCACGGGGCTTTACGTTCGCAAGAATATTTAGGCATGTCATATTGTTGCATGAAAAATATCCTGAAGAGGCTATAATACTAAGAGAAATGATAGGGAAAGATCAATAGGTCTCTACATGCGAATGTAAGGACGTCCTGCGATTTTGTCGCAGAAAGAAACGTGGCTAAATAAGACCTTTAACTAGGAAGGAAAAATAAGACCACAAGAGAATACGCAAATAAACTTGCGAAGATGATTATATGAATGCAAACAAGCTTGCGAACATATATACTGAAATGAAATTGAGATTATACATCTTTAATATTTTAATTATATTATATCATGCGAGACTAATAGTGCAGGAATAAAACAATGAGATACAATGAGCAAGAAAAATGAGGCACAAGCAAATAAACTTGCGAGAACAATAAATGTGCAGAAAGGAATGCATATACTAGAGACAAAAACAGAGAAATGAAGAATGGAAGCGATTTAAAGCTACATCAATTTTGCCGCGACAAAATGATCTAAGTAACACAAACTTTAGATATACATTGCAATAGATAAGCATTCTCATCATAAAAGCATCATACTCGCATCATAAAAGCATCGCATAAACATTTCATGGCATAAACATCGCATACACATCTCATAAAAACATCATCACATAAGTATTATATTCGCACAAGTATTTTACATAACTTTACAGAATATTCAGAACTTCGCAAAAATATTCAGAAATTCGCAGCACTATTCGCAGTACTATTCGTAACACTATTTGCAGCACTATTTCAGGAACATTATTCAGAATATCGCAGAATACTTCATAATTTCGCAGAGAACTTTAGAAATTCGTAGAATTACTCAGAATTTTAAAGAGTGTGTCAGAATCTAGCAGAAGTATTCAGAAACTAGCAGGAATATTCAGAAATTAGCCAGATCATTCATAATCTCGCAGACACATTCAGAATCTCGCAGGAGATGTCATTATTTCGCAGAATGTATTTATTTTCTTAAAGAGATTATCGCATGAGACAGAGTCAAGATAAGAATAAAGAAACAATTCATTCATTCAACATTTTCTCAAGGATTCTACCCTCACGGATAAAGAACAGAGGCAACTATGGGTACTAAGAAAATATTTTATGTTCTTTATCTTCTCAGCAAGAATCCTAACCAAAAAATGAGTAATAATTTCACATGAACAGAGGCAATACTTATCACGTTCATTCAAGGATGAATACTCCTTATATTTTTAGAATTGAGTACTTCTTATATTTCTTCAAGGATACTTTATACTTCGCATACTTCAAGAGTTGATACTTATTATTTACTTCGCAAAGATTTGGAACTTCCCAAAAGAATAGAGGCAAGTACGTACTTTTCAAGTCCAATATTCTTTCGCTCGTTCCTTCATCAACAAAGATCAAAGACTACTACAACAACTGATTTTTTCTTAAAGATTGCTATTCAAGCAATATTCAAGAAAAAAGAGCCAAGATGTAGGATCAGAATATCGCCACAACAATACTCTTGCGAAATTTAGAACGACATTTCTGCGAGCTCATCAACAACACATTGCAAATGTCACAAATTAATGACGTAATAGATAACGACAAGGATATGAAGATTTTGTGATTGTAGAGAAATCTCGCAAGAATGAAGCGGAGCTCGCTAGAACATGGCGGGAACTCGCAAGAAACAAGGCAGGAGCTAGAGAGAATTATGGAGAGAGCTTGCGAGAGTGTGGAAAGGAATCCTAAAATAGGGGAAGTATAAGCTGTCATCCACTATGTAAACACCTATATAAAGAGGAAAGCAGGAGAGAGAAAAAGGGGGGACACAATTTTGGGAGGAGAGAGAGAGACATTTTGCAGAGAGACATTTTTAGAGAGAGAATGTATTTTTCTTTATCATCTTATTCCCCAAAAACAAAAGCTAGAGCTCCAAATACTCATTAATGGAGTCTCCATGTAACCTAAATGTAATTTCGATAATCATAGTGAAGAACCTTAACCCCGTGGATGTAGATCACATTGATCGAACCACGGAAATCTTTTGTCTTATTTTATAATTTCAGCACTTTAATTCATTATTTTTGTTAGGAAATAGATTTAGATCTAAAAATTATTATCATATATTATATGGGGTGTGTTGTGGGATTTCCTGCAACTAAAGAAAAAATTCTTGATTTTGATTATTTGGATGTGGCTCTTTTCCCATTTTCCAGGGCGATGGTATATTTTCCATCAAAATGATAGCCTCCTAAATTTTTTCTATACTAGCATTTAGAGGTGGCATCTTAATTTCTTCTCATATTATCTTCTGATTACCTTGCCCTCTAAAATTATTTTGCCTATGTCCACCATAAGTCTCTTGCGGCTGATCAAGTCTTTGAATTTTATTATTTCTACCACGATTGTAATAATTCCTTTCCCTTTCATACTCTTCTTGATCTCCACTGCCCATGGATACTAATTTCTGCTGGTTATCAATCACAACTTTCTCTTGTTGTGTCTGCGAGGTGCTCGCCACATTGTTAATCATTTTAGGAAGTAAGTTTCCGTTTGCCTCTATTGAGCTGGTGTTTACGACTGGATATGATTCCATTTCATTTTGTTTCTCCTCCAAAGCAATGTATTCCTCTTGTAATTCTCGCAGCTCTATCACGGTGATTGTATTTTTTATTCTAAAAATTTGTATGTACAACATATTGGTTGCGAACATTGCATTAATTAAAGATAAAATGAGGTATCTCTCATCCACCCTTCCTGCTATTTCACTGCACATGGTCTTCCATCTTATGGTTAGGTGTTTCAAACTCTCGCCAATCCTCTGTTTTAACCCAAATACATCTTCAATACCAGGCCGCGATGAATTGTTGCTTATATATGCTCCCAGAAATGTAGCTTGCAAATGGTCGAAAGAAGTTATAGTATTTTTAGGCAAACCTTCGAACCATTTTAGCGCCTAGCCAGTTAAGCTAGACGCAAAATATTTGCACAATACAGCATCATGGCTTTCCCACTGTAGCATACACCTAACATAAGCCTTGACATGTTAAACATCACAGGTAGTCCCATCGAAGATACTGGTTAATGCTGGTAAATTACATTTTGGGGGTATTCCTCTTAATTGTACTTCTTGAGTGAATGGAGTTCTCATAGCTTCTTCAATGGATTCATCAAGTTCCTTCTGCCTCCTTCTCTTCTTTTATTCAACATTCCCCTCATTTATGCTAACTCTCTTAAAATTTTTTCATTCCCAGCTGAATTTTGCTCCATTGGTCTTTTCAGTGCACCTTTTCTTCTTCTGCGTTCATGTCTTTCTTGTCTTGCGATATTTTGTTTATCTTCATATGTATCTTCATTCTGCCTTCTTCTGCGATTTTCCTCTTCATCTCCTTCTTGAATTTGAAACTGATTACGCCTTCCGATTTCTTCTCTGCGAGTTTCTTCATTTCTCATCACTTCTCTTCGCTGTCTTTCTATTCTCCTTTGTACTCTATCATATTCTTCATTGATATTATTGTTATGGCGATTTTGTGTGCGTACCCTTTCTCGATTATCATGATTATTTTTCCGTATTGCTTCTTGAAACTCTTGTTCTTCCACTTCTGCTCTTAATCTTTCCATTTCGCAAGCTATACGTGCTTGTTCAGCATAATGCCTCTCAATTTCGTCCTCAATGATTCTTTGATTTCTTTGGATTTCTCGTCCATGTAATATTCTTCTACCTTCTTCTCAATTTTCTTCATCATCTTGGTTATTTCCACCTTCTTGATTTCTATTATCACATCTACCATTCATAGTTCCACCGCGTGGAATGTAGCGATCATTAATCATCTCTTCTTCTCTATGACTTTGTTCTTCATTTGGATTTTTCATTTCCTCTCGGATATTTGCTCCAACATTTCTCATAGGGGAATTTCGCCTTGGTTCTTCTCTAAATGACCTTGAACTTGATCTAGCAGTACTTCTTGATATCCTACTTTGTAACCTCAAATTCTCCATTCTTAACTTGTGATTCTGTCTTGTTAGATTTGCACGTTCTTCCGCCTCTAACCTTCTTTCCTCCTGTATTCTTTGTCTTAAATCATCTACTGTTTCATTTTCGCCTTCTCCATGAATTAATCCTTCAACCACTCCTTGATCTCTTTTTTCTTTTCTTTTGTTTCTTAATTGTCGATCTTCTGCTTCTTCCATAGAATCTGATCTCCAAGTATGCACACTCACACTGTCATAATCCACAGCTCTATCTTGTATTGGTGTTTGTTGATTAGGCTGTCGAATTTAATTTTCTCCTACATTCCTTGTAGTAGCAGGAATTCCCACACTACACCCTTATTAAGATTCTACAGAAATCTATGAGAAACTAGTTGAAGATTTGAAGAATTAAATAACACTTTAATATTTAGATCTCAGAAATGTTTACAGAAGATATTCAAACTCAAAAATACAACTTTCTTTCTAGAGTTTCTCTCTCCTCAAGACTTTCTCAACTCTGAAAAATACATCATCATTTTCTGGACTTACTTGAACCCTTTATATAGGAAATTACATAGTGGGCGACAGCTAAGTTTTCCCCTTCTTTCGAATCTATTCTGCGATCTCATCGCGGTAGTTACAATGTTAATTATCGCCAACTTTTATAATCATCGTGAAACAAACACGCTTTTATCATGCTTCTTCAATTGTCAGCTACTATGATGTTTTCTCATGTCACTCGCCAAATGTCATAGGATAATTTCACGACGCTCTCGTAAAGATGTCGTTAATATTGTAGGAATGTTTGACCTTCTCATGAAAGTGTCGTTCTTATCACAAGAATATCGTTGTGGCGATATTCTGGTCCTTCATCTTGCCTCTTCTCATGTCTTTTCTGCGAAGAAGAAAAGATCATGAGAACCCCAAATTCTTCTTAACTATCGCAGCAATGTCTGAACTTTTTCCCTCGACAAGATTACGTTAATTTAGCTTTCCTTGTTAACACGTGTTATAAACTTATCCTTTTGTATTAACACGTTTCACTTAACTAGCTCCCATCTTTGCCTATAAAAGGGAGAGTCAAATTCCATAACTGTTTTTCTTCTCTTAATTCTCTTTCTTCTTCGCTTAGTCTCTTTGTTTTCTGTCTGCAACTTTTCTTCTTCATATTCTCCTGCTGTTGTTTTAATGGAATCATCAAGGTATGTTCTTGATCATGATATTTTCTTGAGTTGAGTTTTATTTATATTCTTCAATCTTCTCTTATTTGATTCTTCATAACCCCCATATTATGTTTTCTCTTCAGTGGAACTACTCCTATTACCCAGTCCTCGGTTCAAAACCCTAATCCTCGCAAGAGGCCAACTGAAAAGAGGAAGAAAAGTTATGCGAGTAATAAGGTAGTAAGAAACATATTCTATTCTTTAATAACAATATTGTTGCCTCTGTTTCTTATCTAGATTATTATTTGCAGAATGACGAGAGCAACGCTAATCCTCCCAAAAGATCTTGCCAGTTAAATAAGGCTTTTGGAAATAATTTTAGTATTCCCCCATTAGCATCTGCGAGAGCTACCCCTACACCTGTGCAATCAGATCCTCCTTCCTATGTTTGCGAGAAGCTCGCTGTCAATACCTCTGCCTCTACTGGACCTATACCAAATCAAACTCCTGAAGTTGTTATAACTGAAACTCCCTCTAGCCCTTTACTTCCTCCAACTGTTACTTTCCCAAAAATTCCTCCTTCTGATGATACAACCATTGCTAATGACTCAAGTCATCAACTTGTCCTTACTACTACCTTACCTTCCACATCTCTTCCCTCATCAAGTGAAACCCTCGCAGGAATTGATGTTGCTTTTAAAGTTTTATCCAACATTTTAAATAATGCTAAAGATTTTTCTACTAATTCTCTCCAAAACGGAGTTTGCGAGACTCTGCTCAAATATTTTAGCTCTGACAACTCTGTTTCGCGAGCTTCTCTGGAAAATGAAAATGCGGCTTTAAGAAAAAGTCTTCAAGATAAGACTTCTGAATGTGAAACTTTGAACCATAAGATCAATAACTCTTTACAGGATCGCGAGAATCTCGTCAGAAAAATTGACGAGTTGAAAGGTACACTTCTTTCTTCCTCTGCCATTTTATCTCTTTATCTCATTTTGATATTCTTCGTACTTAAATCTTTCTTTAAATTCTTGGTTCATATATTAGTCTCCAAGAGATTCTTTTTATGGAAAAACTTAAATCTGAGACCATCGCTGAAGAAGTTCGCATTGAAAGAGATTCTTGGAGGGACCAGCATAATAGATTAGATAATCTTTATACGTATTCAATTGATCAAATAGATAATCTCACTAATGAGAATAATCAATTATCGCAAAGTCAAAGTTTCTAAACAGCGAGGTTACTCGTCTCTCATATTTGTTAACCAAGACAAATTTAGCGATAGAATCTTTGTCAGATGAGAATAGAACTTTATCTTAGGAGAATCATAAATTTTCAAGTTTGATGGCGATCTCCTCGTAGAAAGTGAGCAATCTTCAAAGGATATGTGATGACCAAAAGCAATATCTCTGCTCTCTTACGAATAAGCTTAATGAAGTAACTAAATCATCTACCGCTGAAATAGACAAACTTATCAAGGGTAGGCTAACTCTTAGTTTGAATGCTAGCAAGCTTCGAGATGAATATTTCCAACTAGAGAAATTTCATTCCCTATTGTCAAAAGAAAATTCATACTTGCGCACCAAAGTGGAGAACATGAAATCTCGTCTGAAATGCATGGTTGGCGACAAATTCGATGATGCTATGAACCAATGGGAGAAATGTCTCTTTTCCTTAATCCAAAACTTAACCTCTCAAAAAGAAGGTAGTCAATTATGACTGCCTCACTTGTTAATCTTTCTCGTCAATTTTTATGGCATATTTCTCGCGATATCTTCATTTGAATAACATTTTATCATTTTGCTACTTGCAGAATCTGAAAGAAATCTTCACTCTACTGTCACTGATCTTACTAAGGAGTTAGATAATGTTCGCAAAGAAAACAAGACTCTTCTTTTCAACCTATTAGAAACTCGTGACAAATCAGAAAGAAGACTTGATTATCTTGAGCATTTCAAGAACATAAAAATCAGAAATCGTGATAAAGGTTTCCTCCGTCAGGTTCATCTTCCTGCTCAAGTCCTTGTGAACGAAATTCTAATTTCCAAATCTATTCCTCCTGTATCTGTTCTTCCTTTGAAAGTTGACGATGATGAAATCCCTCTTCCCATGGATAAGGATTTAGAATATACACCTTCTGAAGGAGATACTGAAGAAGGAGCTGAAGAAGATAATCCAGAAGAAGATGATCAAGAGAAAGAGAAAAGTCCTTCCAAAGAAGGAGAATATCGTAATGAGAAGAATGTTGGCAATGATGCTCGCAATGAGAGGAATGTTGGCGAAGATAGTATTCCTAACAACAATCCTAAATCTTGCGAGACCACCGCTGAAGCTTGAATATCATTTTTCTTCTTCCTTGCAAGTAATGTAACTCTTTTTAAACTTTGAAGTATGACTTTTAATCTTATTCCCTTAGAATATTCTCAAGAAAGTTAATGAAATCTTGTGTATTCATCCCCTTACTTGCCCCTTATTAATTTTCTTGAGATCTTGAATTACTTTTGCTCAATAACTTGAAGAATGCTGAAAAAACTTGCCTTCATATATATTTTCTTGCGATAAACAGATCTTTCCTGCATGATTAAAAATGAATAATGAGTGTTTGAGATTATTCTATTGGTCTTATTTTGCCTTCCTAATTAAAGGTCTTATTTCGCCAATTTCCTCTTTGCGACAAAATCGCAGGACGTCTTTACATTTGCATGTATCAACCCATTGATCTTGCCTTATCTTTACTTCTTAATTATATTGCGACAATATGACAAGTCTAAGTTCTCTCGCGAGATCAAATCCTCGTGACATTGCCGTCTTGCGATGAAATCGCAGGACGTCGTTACACTTTCATGTAAAAACCCATTGATCTCAGCTTAACATTATCTCTTTTGGCTTTTTGCCTTTGTATAATTTACGTCACACGACAATATGACAGGCACAAATGATCTTGCGATCTTAGAGCCCCATGACATTGCCGTCTTAAGACACTTATCAGCTCCCTAATGGAGGGTTCCGCCCTTATCTTCCCCCTGGTTGCCCCTTCAAGGAGGGAACATCGGCCATACAAGACTAGCTCCTCCCATCCAGATTTACCAACAACCGGTTTTTTTCGCAGCCTCTTGTCCTTTATGCCTATATGGCTTATAGTTACAAGACTGCACCCTAAGTGGGGTTTTCTTCAGGCCAAGTGCATCATAGCCAAGAATTACCAAAGATGGCCAGGGTAGGTTCGTCAGTCCCGGGCACCCTTGGCTAAACCGTGTACCTCGGTGCCTTGGTCATACTCTGCACTTCTTGGAAGAGATTTTCAGTCGTCCAACCAGGGTATAACCTTATAAAATTGGAAATTCAAGATCTCTCTCCCTGATAGGTTTTCTTTAACCCCAACATCTGTATGACTCAGGTTCCAGTATCGGTATAACCTTATCCTTGAATCATATAAAGAGATACCCCCCATATAACGTGCTCGTATGTCTTACATTTGCCTCTTACTAAATTGTATTCGCGTTTCTCGCGATAATGCTCGCACAATTTGTAACAGAGAAAGAAGAATTTATTATTTGTTTCATTATTCAATAGTCTAGTGTCTCTTACCTTGCTGAATTTTGTCACTGATAATACCTTTTCAAAAATAGTCTATTCCATGGTCTATCAAGCCTCTGGCCAACATCTCTTCCTTCAGGATCCATTAATTTGTATGCCCCATTTCCAATTATTTCTTTAATGAGGTAAGGTCCGTCCCACTTTCTCGCCAATTTTCCACCATTCTCTCGCTGATATCTTGGTGTCTCTCGCAGAACTAAGTCGCCAGGTTGGAATTCTCGTTTTTTAACACGTTTGTTGTACTCGCGAGCTAGTCTTCGCTGGTAATTTTCCATATGTTGTAGAGTTTTCTCTCTCTTTTCTTCCAGTTCATCTAATTTATGTAAAATCATTCCAGCACTTAAATTCTTTTCCCATGCTTCTCTTTTTGTTGTAGGAATAACAACTTCTGTTGGTAACACAGCTTCAACCCCATATGTTAAACAAAAGGGTGACATTCCAGTAGCCTCTTTTCTAGTTGTATTGTAAGCCCATATTGCATTATGTACTTGCTCACACCATGCTTTTTGGTATCCTTCTAACTTCTTTTTTAGAATATCTGCAATTGTTTTATTAGTTGCCTCAGCTTGACCATTTGCTTGTGGGTATAAAGGAGTAGACTTCCCGCATTTTATCTTAAATGCATTGAGTAGCAACTCTATGTTATGTCCTTCAAATTTCTTTCCATTATCAGACATCAACTATGCGGGTATTCCAAATCTGCAGATTATATTTTCGAATATGAATGTGAAGATGTCTTTATCGCGGATATGTTGTACTGCTTTCACTTCTCCCCATTTTGTGAAATAATATGTTGCCACAATGAGATATCTCTTTTGTCCAGAACCAGGCTCAAAGGGTCCCACAATATCTAATACCCATTTTCCAAAGGGCTATACACTTGTTGAGGATGATAATGGTGCTCCTGGTGCATGTATCTTTTTTCCAAATCGCTGACACTCTTCACAACGTCTTAAGTGTTGCTTCACATCTTCATGCATATATGGCCAGTAATATCCTTGCATCTTTGTTCTATTTGCCAAAGATCTACCTCCACTGTGATTACCAGCATCTCCAATGTGCAACATTTTTAACACCTTTTCTCCTTCTTCCCTCGTCAAACATCTTAGCGATGGTCCATTAAAAGATCTGCGGTATAATACTCCGTCTCTTATCTCATAGTTAGTTGCCCTACTTTTTTGTTTATGTGACTCCAGTCTATTTCTTGGGGTTTATCCTTTCACCAAATAAGCATGAAGTTCCGCTCGCCAATCTATGTTTTTCTCTTTTGTTCCTTCCTCGCCATTTTCTACGATCATCACATCTTTCTCTTCTTCTTCTTTATTTATTGATGGTAATAAAAGTGTTTGAATTTTTATGCATCTAGCAATTGGGTTTGTCATCATGCTGGATATGAAAGCAAAAGCATCTGCAAGTCTATTATCTTTCCTTGATATGTGCCTCCATCTTATCTTTGGAATTCTCGCAGCTAATTCGTCCACGAGTCTCTTGTATTTCTTTAAAGAAGGTTCATGTGTTGTATACTCTCCGGTTATTTGGCGAATACCAATTGAGAATCGCTGGTGATTCTAGCATTTTCCAACTTCATTTCTATCGCAAATTTTAAAGCATGAATCACAGCCTCATATTCTGTCTCATTATTAGTGGATGTAAATTCCAACCTGAATGAAAAAGTTGTTTTTTCTCCTTCTGGCGAAATAAAAACAACTCCAATCCCATTTCCTTCTCCATTAGATGATCCATCCACTAATATCTCCCATCTATTAGGTTCTGTCAATAATTCTTTTGGATCTCCTTGTTCTTCTTCTACATCCATCATTTCTTCCACAGCTTCGTCATTTTCCAGAGGAAATTCAGCTAAGAAATTCGCGATGACCTGGGATTTTGGCGAAGATATAATTTCATACTTGATATCGAAATGTCCCACTTGTGCATTCCATCTTTCAACTCTGCCTGATCTTTTTGAATTTTTCATTACTGACTCAATTGGCACTTTAGTTAACACCTTGATCTTATGTGCTTGAAAATAGATACGAAGCTTGAAAGTTGCGTGCACCAATGCTAGGATTAATTTCTAAATCTTTGAATAATTTTTCTCTGCTGAATTGAATGTCTTGCTAATGTAATAAATTGGTTTCTCTATTCCAGCATCTACTCGCAGCAATACCGCACTTAGCGCATATGTTGTTGTCGCGAGATAGATTAATAACTCTTCTCCTGGTTCAGCTTTCTGTAAAATAGTTATATTCACTAAATGCTCTTTTATTCCCTGAAAATCCTTCTCACATTCATCTGTCCACCTGAACTTTGTCCCTTTTTTGAGTATATCGAAAAAATGTTGCATTTATCGGAAGATCGCGAGATGAATCTTCCAAGCGAGGCTAAAAGTCCATTCAATCTTTGTACATCTTTTACTATAGCTGGTGTTGGCTTATCGCCGATCGCTTGCACCTTTTATGGATCAACTTGTATTCCTTCTTTTGATACAATGTACCCCAAAAACTTTCCTGAAGTTACTCCAAAAGTACACTTATCGGGATTCACTTTGATATTGAATTGCCGCATTTGTTCAAAAATCTCTTTCAAATCTTGTACATGATTCTAAGCTTCCTTGCTTTTGATTAGCATATCATCTACATACACTTCCAATGTTTTGTGGATCCATTTCGCAAATACCTTCTCCACCATTCTTTGGTATGTTGCACCAGCATTTCGTAAACCAAAGGGCATTTTTGTATAACAATATAATCCTCTTGGAGCAAAAAATGCAGTATGTTCTTGGTCTTCTTCAGCGAGAGGGATTTGATTATATCCTTTGTATCCATCTAATGAAGATATTCTTGCATTTCCCGCAGCTGATTCAACCATTTATGGGATATCTGGTAGTGAAAAACTATCTTTAGGACAAGCTTTGTTTAAATCAGTAAAATCTATGCAAATTCTTATTCCCTTGTTCTTCTTTGGGACCACCACCATATTTGCAATCCATTCTGGATATTTTTCTTGCCTTATAATTCCTGCGTCAAGCATTTTCTGTAATTCTTCTTCTATTTGAGAATGGTATGTTGTTGCGATTTTTCCTATTGTTTGCTTAAATGGCCTTATGTTTTTGTTGATTTCTAATTTATGACATGCTACTGATGGATCCATCCCTGGAATTTCATCCATGCTCCACGCGAAAATATCTTTGTATTCTCGCAAAAGTTTTATAGTTCTTTCTTCCTCATCTGTCTCCATTCTAGTCCCAATTTTCAGCATTTTAGGTTCTTCTTCACTCCCAATATTTACTTCCTTTGTTGGTTCAGTTGCAGTGTAACTGGCTTCTGGTTCTCCCATTGGTGTTGGTGTTTTTATGACTCTCGCAAGTTCATTTCCTTCTCGCGAAAGTTCACTGGGTATTCCTTTTCCTTCTTTTGCTCTTATCATGTAGACTTTAAATTCTTTTTCTTTCTTCATCTCTCTCGCTACTTTTCGGCGAGCTTTTCGATGTTTAGGACGATCTTCACAATTTTTCACTTCAATTTGATAGCATATCTGCGCAAGATCTGTATCTCCTCTAATTTCTCCAATTCCACTAGGCATAGGGAATTTAATGCATTGATGTAAAGTTGACGCTACAGCTTTGATCGCATGTATCCATGGTCTTCCCAATATCATGTTGTATGGTGATTCCTTATCTACCACACATAGTGTTACTTGTGTTTCAATTTCCCCAAGTGGTAATCGTACCATTATTTCACCTCTTGGTTTTGTTATAGATTTTCCAAAACCATGAATATGATATGCTGAATACGACATTTCTTCATCCTTATACCTCATTTTCTTAAAAGCATGATAAAACATTATATCCACAGAACTTCCTGTATCCACTAGAGTTCAATTCATAGCCCATTCTTCTACAGATTTTGTTGATTTTCCCTTTCTTATTGGTATAGTGGATACCGTAATCACCAAAGGAGATGCATGGTCTAGATTTTCTTCTGAAATTTCTGTTGCTGTAAATGTAATTTCCTGCTTTTCCCAATTCTTCAATAATGGCGTTTTCTCCACCGTCATAATTTTTCTCCCTTCAAAATCTCGCTTATGTATCTTCCCCTTAATATTTTCATGAAACTTATCAATCATTTCTCTTGATACCATATCGTACTCCAATTTCCTACAATTCTCTTTAATTCTAATCATTTTTCCTCTGAATATTTCACCAAACCCTCTTTAAAATTTCCTTGATCTTGAATAATTCTTATACTCTTTTTCACCTTTTCTATGATTTTGCTAATTCATTCCCTGTTTCGGGCGCCAAAATGTAGTAGCAGGAATTCCCACACTACACCCCTATTAATATTCTACAGAAATCTATGAGAAACTAGTTGAAGATTTGAAGAATTAAACAACACTTTATTATTTAGATCTCAGAAATGTTTACAGAAGATATTCAAACTCAAAAATACAACTTTCTTTCTAGAGTTTCTCTCTCCTCAAGACTTTCTCAACTCTAAAAAACACATCATCATTTTCTGGACTTACTTGAACCCTTTATATAGGAAATTACATAGTGGGTGATAGCTAAGTTTTCCCCTTCTTTCGAATCTATTCTGCGATCTCATCGCGGTAGTTACAATGTTAATTATCGCCAACTTTTATAATCATCGTGAAATAAACACGCTTTTATCATGCTTCTTCAATTGTCAGCTACTATGATGTTTTCTCATGACACTCGCCAAATGTCATAGGAGAATTTCACGACGCTCTCGTAAAGATGTCGTTAATATTGTAAGAATGTTTGACCTTCTCGTGAAAGTGTCGTTCTCATCGCAAGAATATCGTTGTGGCGATATTCTGGTCCTACAGTCCTTGTTTTATTTCTTCTTGTTCTTATCCTTGAAGATTCTCCCATTTCATTTGTTCCCACACCTTCAAGTCTTTTACTCCTCCTCACGGTTGTTGGTGGTTCTGACGTATTTCTTCTTCTTCCAGCCATTAATCTTATTAAATTGTTGAATATTGCGTAATATCTTTCACTAATTGTTCCAAATTTCTTCCAATCACAATGTCAATTTTTATCTTTTTCTTCAAATAATCATGAATTCATCACTGTTTCGGGCGCCAAAATCTAGTTGCAGGAAATACTACACTACACCCTTGATAAGAATTTACAGTAATTAACTCATATTTGCAGATTAAAAACAACAGTTTATTATTTGATTCTCAGAAATGTTTACAAGAAATGGAAGAAATCAAGAATACAACCGCTCTCTTGAATTTTCTCTCCCCTCAATACTTTCTCAACACTCAAAAAATGCATCATCATCCTTCCAAATCTACTGGGTCTCTTTATATAGGGTAGTTACATAGTGGATGATAGCTAAGTTGTCCTTTAATTTCGGATATGACTCATAATATTATCGCAGTAGTTATAATGTCCATTCTCGTAAGCAATGTAAACCATCACAGGACAATCATGTTCTTCTCGTGTTTCTTCATTTGTCAGCTATTACGTTATTCTTTAAATTATTCTGTGACACCCACAAAGTGTTGTTGAAGAACTCGCGGTGATGCTCGTAGAAGTGTTGTTAATCTCGCAAGAATAATACCATAGAGATATTCTGGTCCTACACTTTCAATTATGCCTGAAACTCTGACTGTTGCATATAACTATATTAGTATATCAACTGCTTTTCACTGATAGGATACCCAAGTTTTGTTACATTGTGAATTCCCTTTATTAGATTTGCGTATGGTACTTCATATTTATTTTGTCTTCCTTCACCAATGCATGGTAATAACATCTACGATAGCAACAAAAAAACCTTATCATAAGGCTGTCCTGAATGTTTTAATCATGTTTCACTTATGTCACTTATTTTGTTCCCCGGCTAACTTGTGCGCTCGTTCATTGTGCAATACATGCAATCTGGAATGTTTGTCTTGCTCCTGCGTTTGTCCAGAAAGTTTTATCTGAACAAATATGAAGAACTAATTGCTATTCTTGACCTTCTTTCAAGATTGGTGTCCTTTAACACGGTAATATTTTATACATAAAGCTGGTTTGTACCTTACTAGATGTCATCGAATTTCTAGGCTGAAATCTTAGTTTTTTACTGGTTTGCACTTACTCATAGAAATGATTACATCATTAATCTTTAGATGGCGATAGATCAACTGCTTCTAAGAACTCATTTCTATGATTGCTGATGAGGTATGTCTATATTTGACGGTCAATTTATATTTGGGAATTGGGGTTTTGGACCCTTATTTATTGATTAGTTCCCTATCCGACACATCTGATCTAATCAGGTTTTCATGTTTTCCAAAGTTCTTAAATTTTCTATATTGGTTACATGCTTACTAGTTTCAGAAAAGTATATATGTTTGTCAACTTGCTCATATGATTAATTTTTTATTTAACTCCTAGTGCAGGACATTGCTTCAATGATGCAGATGTGTAATTGTAATTTCGAAAGCTAATCTGATGCATGGTTGATGTCAACCTCTTTTAAGTGTAAGAGCTTTAGAACTTTCTAAATTTCTGAATTCAAAGAATCGCATACAAGTTAAACATAATAAAACAGACAACTTTGATGAAGCGGTTAAACTTCCTCTAACCTTGAACTAACTCAGTCACTCTCAATTAGATGAAAGAGTTATGATAAATATGATGTATAAAAGATGATTTTGACTAAACAATCTTAGGTGCTCAGATTTCTTCTTAGAATTAATCTGAGCGTTTTTGGTTGGGCTAGTAAGAGATGATTAGAGTATACACTACACAAAACCAGAATAGTCGAAAGAAAATCAACGGAGAATGGAGATAAATGCATTACCAAATCATTTTCATTATATTGCTGACCAATTCGAGTCATGTTTACTTTTAGTTTTGTTTATTCATGCAAACATCTGATGAACAACTGTATAATTTCATGTTGCAGATGGGATTTTATGGCTCAAGTACTCAACTTTATACTTTTCTTGTGATTATTAATGGTTATTTTTATTTGTTATTTTTACGGCTCAAGTTCGCTCCTCATATCCAACAGGCATGTGTTTATAGTGTTATAGGGTTGTTCTCCAGTTACTTAATGTGATGTTGTGACTACTCTTGCAGGTTAGCATGGAGAGCAAATGGAAGGGCGTATCAATTTATGGTGTTCCTCTTTCTTCCGAGGAAGGCGAAATTTATTTTGGTGAGCTAGATACGAACGACAGCACAGCTTTTACCAGCTAATTCACCAGTAAAAATTGGATGTTCGTATCCATAGTTCTATAAATGTTACTTCTAAATTCTCATGCTTTCTTGAGTTTATTCCTAAAGCCATAGTAGAGTTATATCATAGATCAAGTTTTCTTGAAACTTTCAGGGTCGCGTGATTCCTTGTGATTTTATTGGTGTTGTTAAGAGTCATCAACCTGCGTACCTAATAGATACTACCCTAACAACAGTTTCCTTAATTTAGTTTCAGTTGCATCTCTATCTTAGCAACTTTCGCGCTAGATCTTTGTCATATGTAAGATGATGAAAAATGTAAAATGGTTGTGCAAGTGACAAGCTTATTTAAAAAACTGTCAAGTGTTGGCTATGTTATCTTGTCTAGTTATTCATAGAGATGCCAAATTTTAATGTACAAGTTCTCACTTGTTATGTGCCAATTTTAATGTGTACGTTCTCACTCTAAAAGAACTGTATTAATGATTATATGCTGCTAGTTTTTCAGAATGCATGTAACTTTTGATTTCGAATTGAACTGGAGAAACTTGATTTTTATACAGGAGAACTGGTGGTTTTGACCAGGTCAAAATCTTGACCGGTCAAAACCACTATTTTTTCGATGTTGCAAAAAATTCGCAACTGCAGAAAGCTGTTGCGAAGTTCTAATTTCGCAACTCTCGGAAAATGTTGCGAGCATTTAATTTCGCAACAGTTTCAAACAGTTGCGACTTTTTGAGGTTACAGCAGTTTGAAACTTTTGCGACCGAAAATTTGCAACGGCAATGAAGCCGTTGCGAAAAACTACAACATCGACTTTCGTAACAGAGATGAACTGTTGCGACCCCACTTTTCAACTGCCAGTTAACGTTATTAATCACTAAATTTGGTATAGTGCATATTTATCTATTGTTTATACTTTCTTTCTAAGTTTTCTTGTAAAATATGTATCTTATGTTTACTCTTGAGTGTTTCGGTACTTTGGAGTCATTTGGAGCAAAAGAATGAGAAATTATCCATTTGGAGCGTAAAACACAAAAGGGACAATTCACGGGCAAGTGATACATGGAGACGGCAAAGGTCGCAAGAAGGAGTGAAGGATGAATTGTCAGTTCTCTGAGACTAACAAGCCAATTAGTAACTGGATGGCCCTTATCCTACACTGGGGTACCTAATACTTCCCTGTCATTACCACAACCCTAGATTTGAGGGGAACGTGAATCCTCTTAATCATTTTCACTTTCACCTAAAATCGATAGAAGCAAAGAAATGGAGGCGGTTGTCCCAGACCTGTCTGTCTGAGATCGACGAACACAGAAATGGCAATGAACTTATGAAATTAAGGTGGGATTTGTTGTTGATGTTGAAAATTAAAAGAAGGTTTCTGTTAGGTGTGAACCATATGGAGAGTTTCAGGGACGAGGTATAACTTAAATCGTATGCAGATGAAGATTTTGACTGAATCAAAGATGAATTGATGGATGAAATTGATATGGGTTTGTTGTAAAAGGTTGAGATAATGGGTTTGGTTCAGATTTGAGGTTTTTGCATTGGTCGATTTCAGAGAGAAGATGAGAATGGAACTACAGCAGATGAACTGTTGATGGTGGTCATGAAATCTGAATTTTGAATCAGCGGTTGAGATGAAATGAGGTTGTTATGAGGGTTTTTCATGGGGTTTGAGACTGAACGAGGAGCTTCTGCTGTAATTAGTTGCGGAGCTGATAATTGAGACATATATGGAGCTTGTTAGTGGCTAAGTTTATTGGACTTCTGGGTTTAGATGAATGTTTAGGACATGGAGGAACTCTGGTGGCCACCAATTCATGGTTGTATTGAAGATTATGAGACCAACGTAGAAATTAAAACTGATGATGATTCATATAGATACACATTGCACACAGGGTGCTTGTTTAGTTACTTGAATGAGTTGTTTTTACAGCAAGAGCAGCTGCGCAGTTGTAGGTGGTACTGATAATTACATATGCGAGACAATAGGAAGAGTTGTTGCGGCTGAAGCAAGAAGCTTTTTACTGTCGGAATATGTAGAAGTGCTGGTTTCATTGCGCTGCAGTTGTGCAGGAGATAAAGGAAGAGTTATGTGTGATTAAAGTGCAGTTGGGTACAAGCTACATGGAAGTAAAAAGCTGATGTGAAGAATGAGCACTGAGATTGGTTGAATTGGTTGTTGCAGCTAAGTGAGTTGTGGTGTTGTTATGCTATAGAGAATGGCAGGAATGGATATGGAGGTGCACTTATTGATCGCAGAAGCAATGGCCCATAATTTAGTTAAAAGTTGATGCAATGGTGGAGTTTTATTGAAGTTACAGAAGTGATCCACAAAAAAGTGCAGCTGAGCTTGAAGTTTGAGTCCGACGGTGCAGTTGAGTAAAGAGATGGACATGCCTGGAAATGGTTCAGCTGGATTGGACCTATAGATTGTAGTTTATGGAGCAGTTCAAGTAGATGAAGTATGGCCTAGTGGAGTTTTCAATTACAGGATGAGTCAGGTTGGTGATTGTTGTGCTGGCAAGAAACTGCTAGAAAGTGCAGAATGGGTGCAGTGGGAAGTCGCAACTGGAGATTGAATGAACTGAAGTGGGTCTGAGTTGGTTCTGGACATGGCAGGAAGTATTACCAGGGTGAACTGACTTTAGGGTATGATTTTGGTGGCACAAGGAATGGAGAATTTGGCTGAAGCTACCGAGTTGTTTGCAGTTGGGGAATGATCCTGGTGTTGAGTTGATCATGCTACACCATTTTAAGGTATTATAAACCTACCATAGTTGTTGCGAAACAGGGTCGCAACAGGCTTTTGCCGTTGCTAAACACGGTGTCGCAATTTTTAGCAACGACATAAGCTCTGTTGCTAATCTCGGTCAGCAATGGTAATTCGCAACAGCGCTTGCCGTTGCTAAAACTTTTATTAGCAACTGGGTCAAGTTGTTGCTAATATGTTGCTAATTATAGTAATACCCATATCCGGAACTATATACTGTTTGTTCTGGTTCTAATTTTTTGGTTCTGGTACTAATTTAGCAACAGAGCATCGATGTTGCTAATTTCTTGCAACCGCAAAAAAAGGTCAAGTCTCGGTTTATTGACCAAGCCAAAATTCATTTCCCCCTGCAGTTACCCAGTTCCCCATATTCAACATCCACACAGATATACAAACTACAATGGCGATATACAAAACTGTATTGTTGAGAATCACGACTAGATAATCTTATAAAAGAAAGGATTCTTCAGTTGAGAATATAACGTCATTCAACTGCGAATACTTGATATATATCAAACCCTAGATTTAAATAAAAAGGGTGTTCACCTTGTAATAAACAAATACAATATCAAACCCAAATCTGCAAACAACAAAACCCCTAATTATTCGTGAATCGTGATGCTTAAAGAAAGGCTAGGGTTAAAAAATTCACATAATATTTAAGAAGAAGTGATACTGAGAATTACTAATCGAAGAATATCATCTAATTAAAACATCTTGATTGATTGTTACTCTTCACTAAGGAGCTTGACGAATCAATTCCAGACCCTAAAACAAACACATCAAAATAAAAATCCCAAGAAAATAAAAACACATGAAATCCTGATTTCCTGTTCATAACAACTTTCAACATAAAAACCCAATTGATTCTAAAATCCTAACTTGACAAACACTAATTAACCCTGCCAATCAATTCGAAAATCCCAAAAAAATCTAATCGTTTCATAAATTTCCGATCTTAAGATGGAAGGAATAGAAACTCACCGTTAGTCTATAATGAACATCAAAAAAGCTATTAAGAGTTCCGGCAGACATTTAAGAGTAATTGAAGATTTTCAATCTTTGAATCTGACTGAAAACACTTAATCATAGTTTGTAAAACACCTCATCAACAAAAGATTGTGAAGGATATACTTTCTTTTGTACAGGGGGAGCAAGAAAGAAGAAAGAATTTCAGTGGTATTGAAAGAATGAAAGTGGCGGTTGAGTTACGGTTTTTTTTTGGGAAGCGGAAGGTTAGAGGGAGATGGGAGTGAGATGTAGTTGCAGAATTACCTACAACTACACCCTCAATAGAATTAGTAAAAACTCAAGAAGTTCTTGATGGTGAATGATAACTTTCTTATTAATTCTCTTAGTTGATTACATAGAATTATCAAAATGGAATTAGAATAGTTACAACTTTTTCTATTCTCTCTCCTAAGATAATTTCTCACACTCACTAAAAGAACCTCTCGAATTTTACATTTGAACTCCTATTTATAGTAAAACTTATGTAGCTGTATATGAATTGCGAAGTATCGCAATTCATCTTCGCAAGATTATACTATCCTCGCAAAACTTCATATTTCCCCGCGCTACTTCTATCATCGTATCATTTTATAACTCTCTCCTCCTTTATTTATTACGATACTCGTGAACTATTATCTTGCGATATTCAGTACCTACATCTTGCCTCTTCTCATGTCAATTCTACGAAGAAGAAATGATCGTGAGAATATAACCGTTACTTAGTCTTTTAGAATTTGGACACGTCTTTTGTAACCGTCCTTTTCTAGTTATTCCCTTATATAACTCCTTTATATTCTCTTCCCTTTCTTCTTCTTACTTTCTCCTTTTACTTCTGCAATTTTGTCTTCTATTCATACTCTTCATTACTGTTTTCTCTATAATTTTTTCTTCTATTATATCTTCATGAGTTCTCCAAGGTAATTTCCTTCTATCTTCGCGCATTTCATTTGTTCTTCTCTTTAATTTCTGTATAATTTGTTATCTGATTTTGGTTTATTTCAGCAAAATAACTCCTCAGATGAAACCTCAACTAAAAGATTCAAGCCTTAATCCACGAAGAAGAAAATCTGAGAATCAAAAGGTAGTTAAAATACTTTGTCTTCTTTCCTGAACAATATATTGTTGCCTCAGTTTTTAATCTACATTTTGATTCGCAGGTTGGCAAAAAATCAAACCCCAGTAAGAGATCTCGAGTAATTAAACCCACTCCATTAATTCCGATTGATGATTTCCTTCCTGAAGTTGATAAGGAATTTTCTTCTCCTCCTCGTGAAAATGCTTCTTCACATACTCCTGCCTCTACTCCTTTACCTACCTTTCAATCTCCCATCAATGTCAATTTATCAACACTCCTTCAAGATCAACCCTCGCAAAATATTTCTTCAACTTCTTCTCTTGAAAAACCTATCTTATCCCCAAATCCTTTGAGTGCTATTTCTCCAGACAATTTGCAGCTTGCTCTTATTCCTTCGAATTCTTCTCCTCTTCCTCAGGAAATTCGAGATGGAATTTATTCAACTTTCCGAATGTTATCTGAGGTTTTGGCCAATACTGCGAAGTCTACTAATATTCGTTCGCAACATGAGTTTTGCGAAGTGCTAAATAGTTTCGTCAATCCAGACATTTCTTCTTCACATCAATCCTTGGAAAAAGAAATTGAATTGCTTCGCCAATCTTTGAAATCTTCTCAAGCAGAATGTGAAGATCTCCGTAAAGAAAATTATCGTCTTCAAAATGATTCTCTTGATTGCGCGATTCTTCGCAAAAGAAATGATGAATTGAAAGGTATGATTACTATCTTCATATTTTCCCTTTTATTTACTTATATTCTTCATATGCTTGAAACATCCATTAAAACCTATTCCCCTCTATAGAATCCATCCAGAAATGTAGAAGATTGGTACTTCACCATGAATCAGATGCAACAGAATATCGAACCAAGCATGAAAGCCTTTCAAATCAATTCTCCCATTTATCTAATCTTTACTCGTGTGCTCTTGACAACTCTGACGCTCTTTTTCAAGAGAATACTCAACTAATATATGATCGAAATTTTTTGGATGATGACATATCTCAACTTTTTTCTTCCTTAACTAAAGCTGATTTGAGAATAGAAACCTTATTAGAAGAGAACAAAACCTTATCAGAAGAGAAATGTTCGTATTTGAATACAATGATTGTTTCTTCGCAAGAATTAAAAACTCTTCAGAATAAATGTTGCGATCAAGAAAATCTTCTTTCTTTGTTGAAAGGTGAACTCGAGGGATTAAAGAAGTCTTCAGATGCTGAAAGAAATTCTTTTGTTATTGAGAAGAATTCCCTTATTAATAAGAATATAATCTTGAGTACTAAGAAGAATCAACTTGAAGAAGATTATTCGTCATTAAAAGGTCTTAATGCCAAACTTACGAAGGATAAAAATTTTCTTCTTTCTAAAGATCAAAAGCTTCAATCTAGACTTAAAGGATTAGTTGGTGATGGTTTTGATAATGCGATGAATCAGATGAAGAATTGTTGTCTATCTTTAGCTCAATCTCTTGCTTCGCAAAGAGAAGGTAGCCATTAAAATTTGACTTCCTCTGGTATATCTTTAAATTTCATTATACTCGCAAATTTTACCCTTTGAATTTTGTTTTATTCGCAGAATCTGAGAACAACCTTCGTAATGCGAAAGATGGATTAGAAGCCTCCTGTTCCGAGCTTCGTAAGAAAAATGCTTTGCTTTCTACCCGCTTAATCAACTCTCGTGACCGTGCTACTCGGAGATTCAATTATCTTGCTTATTCCAAAGATATTGAAGATACCAACCATCAAAAAGCTATACTTCGTGAAAGTCATCTGAAAGCTCAAGTCTTTACGAATAACATTCTCTTATCAAGAGCCTTGCCTCCTGTGAAAATTACTCCTCTGGAAATATCTGACGATGAAGTTGCTCGTGAGCCTGATAGTGATTTCGATTATGAGAGTGATGATGAAGATTTTGATGACGAGAAAGAATCTACTCCTCAAGGAGATGTTCCTGTTGCACATTCTTCAAAGGATGATATCTCGCAAAAGTCGAAAACTACTAATGACCCTACTCATCTTAAAGATCCAGCACAGAATGTTGATGAAGCATGATAATATTCTTTTTTGTTTCAATTTATCATTGACTCTCCTGTTCTCCTTTCTTTTGAATTCCTTCCCTTAGTTACTGTTGGTTTTCTTTTTGTGAACAATTCTATCTTTTAAGAAGTACATCTGATATTTTGCGAAGATGATTTAACCTTTCTTAAGAAGTATATCTGATATATTGCGAAGATGATTTAACCTTTCTTTAATTAAATGTTTTCCTTATTTTGCCCCGTTTGATCATATGAAGAGAAATAATATATAACTCATAAATAAAGCTTAGTACCTCCTTTTCCCCCTATTATTTCTCTTTAAATGATTAAACATTGTTGGAAGTATTAGAATATATTGTTGCCTCTATTTATCTTACGAAGTTTCAACTTGTTACGATTGTAAATAAGAAATCCTCCCTTTGAAGTATAAGAAATAAAATATATGAAATATCCTTAAGAAGTATACTACATATACAATACCTTTGAAGCTTTATTAGAAGTAAATGAAGAGATATAAAAAGTATTAGAAGTACTCAATCCACCAAATGAAGAGATATAAGAAATATTCAATCTGTGAATAATTACGTAACATATGAAGAAGTATAATGATTACTTAACCTTCACCAAATGAAATATCCATTGAAGAAGTATAATAAGTATGAGATATTCTTGAAGGATTATAAGAAGTATTCAACTTTTGAAGAAATATTCAATATATGGAGAAGTATAAGAAATATGTAATTCTCGTAAATTTTTACGAATATGAACTTATCTGTATTTGATTGCTATCAAAATCGCATCTTTTGTTAAGTCTTCGTGAAAATTCTTCAATGATGTTGTCTTCTTTAATAGGACTTCTTGTAAAAATTCTTCAATAATATTGACGAAGATGTCTTCTCTTCAGATCTTCATAATGTATTTTCTTGTATAATTTCTTCAATTATTTTGATGTAATGAATTTCATTAATTGATGTGGTCTTATCATGCCTTCCTAAGTAAAGGTCTTATTTTGCCACCTCTTTTGTAATAATTTTTGCGATAATATGACAAGTCTGATCATTCTTGCGAACATACAACCTCGTGACATTATCGTCTTGCGATGAAATCGCAGGACGTTTTTACACTTTCATGTAATAACCCATTGATCTCATCTTAACTTCTTTGTTTCATTCTGCGAGTTCTTTTTGTATGTTTTTCTTCTCTCTTTTTTTTTTTTTTTTTTTAGAATGCTCGAAGAACTTCATTTGTTGCACAAATATGACAAGCCTTTATGTTTTCGCAAACAAGAAGCCTCGTGACATTTGCGTCTTATAGCACGTATCAGCTCCCTAATGGAGGGTGCTGCCCTTTATCTTCCCCTGGTTGCCCCTTCAAGGAAGCGTACATCGACCATACAAGGTTAGCTCTTCCCATCCGGTTCTGCCAACAACCAGCTTTTGATCGCAACCTCTTATCCTTTTTGCCTATAGGGCTTATAGTTACGAGGTTGCACCCTATGGGGTATCTTTGGGCCAAGTGCATCATTTGCCAAGACTTGTCAAAAATGGCAGATGTGGTTCAACCTCACCCAGCACTCTTGACTCAACCGTGTACCTCGGCGCCTTGATCGTTTTCTGCACTTCTTGGGAAAGACAATATGCCTTAGTCGCCCAACCTAAATCCTCTTACATCGCATTTTATATTGCGTAATGTCGCTAGATTAGGTGAGAATCCAAGGTGTCTAACCCGGATAGGTACCCCATTATTGGGTTGTACCCCTAAATTTTTACCATGTACTAAGGGCCCTTGGTGGTGTTCCGGTTACCCTTAGCCACGTTATAGGTACCCCCTTAAATGACGTACTTTAGGACTTTGCCTCTTACGAAATATATCTTCGCGAACTAGGGTGTACGCCACAAAGGTTTGCCTGTATAAAATTTTATGCGGCTCTCTTTCTTTTTTGGAGGCTGATCACAGATTGCGGTCTTTTATTCGCAAATTAATGAAAATTTAATCGCAATATAAACTTTTGAAACTCGTAACTTTTCTCAATTTCCTGCGAGCAAACAATATTCGTAAAAAATTTCATGAGTTTTATGGATAATACCTTTTCAAATACAGTCTGTTCCAAGGTCTACCAAGCCTCAAACCCATGTCTCTCCCTTCTGGATCCATCAACCGATAAGCTCCGCTTCCTACAACTTCTTTAATAACATATGGTCCATCCCATTTTGGTGCTAATTTTCCTCCATTTTCTATCTGATATGGAGGTGTTTCTCGCATGACTAAATCACCTGGTTGATATTCACGTTCAATGACTCTCTTGTTGTATTCTCGAGCTAATCGTTCCTGATAAATCTTCATATGGTGCAACACCTTTTCTCTTTTTTCTTCCAAATCATCCAGTTCACTTAATATTACCCCTGCACTTAAATTTCTTTCCCAAGCTTCCTTCTTTGTTGTCGGAATTACAACCTTTGTTGGTAATACTGCTTCTACTCCATATGTTAAGCAATAAGGAGACATTCCAGTTGCCTCTCTTCTAGTTGTATTGTATGCCCAGACTGCACTAGGTACTTGCTCGCACCACCCTTTGAGATGTCCTTCTAATTTCTTTTTGATTGTATCTGCGATTGTTTTATTTGTTGCCTCTGCCTGCCCATTAGCTTGTGGATATAATGGAGTTGATTTCCCACATTTTATCCTAAAAGCACTTAGTAACATCTCTATATTCTGCCCTTCAAATTGTTTTCCATTATCAGATACTAACTGTGATGGAACTCCGTATCTGCAAATGATGTTCTCAAATATGAACGTAAAAACATCTTTATCACGAATATGATGTACTCGCTTTTACTTCGCGAGCTTCGTGAAATAATCTGTTGCGACTATCAAATATCGCCTTTGTCCGGATCCAGGCAGAAATGGTCCAACAATATCCAACCCCCATTTCCCAAAAGGCCAGCAGACTTGTTGAAGAAGTTAATGTTGCCCCTGGTGCATGAATTCTTTTACCATGTCGTTGACATTCCTTGCATCTTAAATACGAACAATTTTGCGTCTGTATGCATATATGGCCAATAATATCCTTGTATCTTTGCTATGTACGCTAGAGATCTTCCCCCACTATGATTGCCAGCTTCTCCTCCATGTAACATCTTCAATATTTTTTCTCCTTCTTCACGAGTTAAGCATCTGAGGGGTGGTCCATTGAAAGATTTTCTGTATAAAATTCCTTCCCGTAGCTCATAGTTTGTTGCACGACTCTTTAATTTATGTGCTTCTAGTCTGTTCCTGGATATTTCTCCTGTTGCGAGATATGCATGAATTTCTTTTCTCCAATCTGCGATGTTGCTTGATAACTCTCTTTCTACTTCCATCGCAACAACTTCCTCAATTTCTTTTTCTTTGTCCACTGACGGTTGTTGAATTGTCTGGATTTGGATATTTCTTGTATTTGGATTTGTCATCATGCTTGGAATGAATGCAAATGCATCTGCGAGACGGTTATATTTTCTTGATATATGTCTCCATTTCAATTTTGGTATCTTCGCAGATAATTCATCAACGAGTTTCTTGTATTTCTTCAAAGAAGATTCATTTGTGGTATATTCCCCTTTAATTTGACAAATCACCAGCTGTGAATCACTTGTTATCCTTATATTTTCGAGCTTCTTTTCTGTTGCGATCTTTAATGCATGCACTACAGCTTCGTATTCTGTTTCATTGTTCGTGGAAGAAAATTCTAATCTGAATGAGAATGCCGTTCTTTCTCCTTCTGGTGAAATCAACACAACTCCAATTCCATTCCCCTCACTATTAGATGATCCATCTACCAAAATTTCCCATCTATTTGGTTCTGTTAACAAGTCTTTTGGATTCCCAAATTCTTCTTCAACATCCATCATTTCTTCTACTGCTTCATCTTCTTCCAACGGAAATTCTGCCAAAAAATCTGCAACGACTTGTGATTTTTGCGAAGATAATACTTCGTATTTTATTTTGTAATGGTTTACTTGTGCATTCCATCTTTCTATTCTTCCTGACCTTTTTGTGTTCTTCATGATTGACTCAATTGGGACTTTGGTCACCACTTTTATCACATGTGCTTGAAAGTATATTCGTAACTTGAATGATGCATAAACCAGGGCTAAGATTAACTTCTCCATTTTAGAATAATTCTTCTCTGCTGCATTAAAGGTTTTACTAATGTAGTAAATGGGCCTTTCTACTCCTGCGTTTGCTCGCAACAGGACTGCACTTAGAGCATATGGAGTTGTTGCGAGGTATACCAATAATTCTTCACCTTTCTCTGGTTTCTGTAGTATAGATGTATTTGCGAGGTATTCTTTAATCCCTTGAAAATCTTTTTCACATTCATCAGTCCACTTGAATTTTGCTCCCTTCTTAAGTATGTTGAAAAAATGCTTGCACTTATCTGACATTCGCGAAATAAATCTTCCAAGTGAAGCCAAGAGTCCATTTAACTTTTGTACTTCTTTTACCGTTGCAGGTGTTGGCATGTCACGAACTGCTTGGACCTTTTCTGGATCAACTTGTATTCCCTCCTTTGATACTATATACCCCAAGAACTTTCCAGACGCAACCCCAATTATACATTTCTCATGATTTAATTTGATGTTGAACTTTCTCATTTGCTCAAATATTTCCTTCAAATCACGCACATGATCTTTAGCTTCCTTGCTTTTTATCAACATATCATCTACATATACCTCCAAAGTTTTATGTATCCACTTCGCGAACACTTTTTCAACCATACGTTGATATGTAGCACCCGCATTCCGCAAACCAAATGGCATCTTCACATAACAATACAAACCCCTTGGAGCAAAAAAAGGCAGTATGTTCTTGATCTTCTTCTGCGAGTGATATTTGATTATACCCTTTATATCCATCAAGTGAAGTTACTCTGTCATGACCTGCAGCTGATTCCACCATTTGTGGTATATCTGGTAATGGAAAACTGTCTTTGGGACATGCCTTGTTTAGATCAGTGAAATCTATGCAAATTCTTATTCCTTTATTCTTTTTTGGAACAATAACCATATTCGCAATCCATTCTGGATATTTTGCTTCCCTTATGATCCCTGCATCCAACATCTTTTGTAATTCTTCTTCTATCTGTACATGATAATTTTGTGATATCTTCCTTATTCTTTGTTTGAATGGTCTTACATTTTTATCTATGTTCAATCTATGACACGCCACTGATGGATCAATTCCTGGTATCTCATCTACACTTCCTGCGAAGATATCTTTATATTCTCGCAAAAGATCAATAGTTCTTTTTTCTTCTTCTTCATCCATCTTAGTTCCAATTCGCAAGAATAAAGGCTCCTCTTTACTTCCAATATTTATTTCTTTAGTTGGTTCAGCTGCGACATAGCTTGGACTTTGCTCCCCCATAGGTGTTGGTTCTTTGATTATTTTTGCTGGTTCCCCTTCTTTTTCTGGAATCTCATTTGGTATGCCTCTCCCTTCCTTTGCTCTTATTGTATACACTCGGAATTCTTCTTCCTTTTTTGTTTCCTTCGCAAGTTTCCTACAGAGTTGTTTCTTTCTTGCTCTTCCTCCACATTGCGTTACTTCAATTTGATAACAAAATTTTGCACTATCAAGATCTCCTTTTATTTCTTGTATTCCATTTGGTGTAGGAAATTTGATTTTATGATGTAATGTTGAAGCAACAGCTTTGATCGCGTGAATCCACGGCCTTCCTATCAGCATGTTATATGGAGATTCCATATCTATCACACACAAGATTACATGTGTCTCGATTTCTCCTAGTAATATTCGCAGGCGATTTCCCCTTTAGATTTTGTTGTAGATTTTCCTAATCCATGAATAAGACATTTTGAATTTGTGATTTCTTCATCTTTAATTCCCATCCCCTTAAGTGCATGATAGAATATGATATTAACAGAACTCCCTGTATCAAACAAAATTCGGTTTAATTTCCATTTTTCTACAGCTTTCTTATCTTCTAGCATGATCGGACATGTGATCACCAATGGTGAAGTATGGTTCAAGTCTTCATTTGGAATTTTTGCTACTGAAAATGTGATTTTCTGCTTTTCCCATTCTTCTAAAGTTGTTATCTTTTCTTCCTCCATGATCTTTCTTCCTCTACAATCTCGCTTGTATATTTTTCCCTTCATATTACTATGAAATTCATCAATCATTGTCTTTGTGATCATATTACATTCTTCTTTTTTGTAATCTCCATCTACTGACTTCATTTGATCTTCAAATTTTCCACAATTCCCTCAAATTTAGGCTACCACAATTCTCAGGTCCCTGTTTCTAGCGCCAATTATGTAGTTGCAGAATTACCTACAACTACACCCTCAATAGAATTAGTAAAAACTCAAGAAGTTCTTGATGGTGAATGATAACTTTCTTATTAATTCTCTTAGTTGATTACATAGAATTATCAAAATGGAATTAGAATAGTTACAACTTTTTCTATTCTCTCTCCTAAGATAATTTCTCACACTCACTAAAAGAACCTCTCGAATTTTACATTTGAACTCCTATTTATAGTAAAACTTATGTAGTTGTATATGAATTGCGAAGTATCGCAATTCATCTTCGCAAGATTATACTATCCTCGCAAAACTTCATATTTCCCCGCGCTACTTCTATCATCGTATCATTTTATAACTCTCTCCTCCTTTATTTATTACGATACTCGTGAACTATTATCTTGCGATATTCAGTACCTACAATAAAAAATATTGTTACCCTTGATATACATTTCAATTAACCAGAGCTCGAACAAAGCAAATTTTGTGTCACATAGCCAGAATTTAGGAATCTGGTATAGCTATTTTGACCCTAGAGATATATTTTGATTAACCATAGGTGGGATAGAGAAACTTTTGTGTCACGTTGTTAGATTTAAAGATCGAGTATAGATATTTGGACCTTCGGTTTACATTCTTATCACCCGGAGTTAAAATAAAGAAGATTTTGTGTCGTATTGCTAGATTGATAGATTCGATGTAGATAATTGACTTATGATGCATACATTATGGTCAAAAAGTGATGGAACGGTTCAGATTCTGTATCTCATTACTAGATTTAGAGATTCGATGTACATATTCTAACCTCTAGTTTACATTCCGATTAACCTTAGATGGGACGAAGAAATATTATGTCATATATATTACTAGATTTAGAGATATAGTATAGATAATTTTTGCATATCTCACACCAAATCCAAAGAATGTATAAAAATGAGGGTAAGTCGGAAAATTTCATGTTATACCTTCGACTAAATACAAATTCAAAAAGTGTATATAAATGAGAATGAATCGAAAGAATGAGAAATGAATCTCAAAGAGTTGTAAGTTGAACTCGACTAGACACATATAAAAAATGTATAAGAATGAAAATGAATCTCGGACAATCGAATAAATTTTTCTCATGAATCATATGAGATTAAATGAGTTTCATTTGTGTAAATAGAGCCAGTGACTGATATTTGTTGTCGATGAACGTATATAACATCTAACCAAAGGTTTTCGTAAGATAGCTCGAGCGACTAACAAAGATTCATAGTTGCAAGGAAATAGTAGATAGAGGATACTAGCATCCGAAAGAAAAGTAGTCAATATATATGGTGTAGCCAAACATAAATAGTTTCACGCTTATTCAGGTAGTTTCCGCAAGTTGGTCGTAAGACATCTCCAGCGGCCAACAAAGATATTCAGTTGCAATTCAAGAGTGGATAGAGAATGGTAGCGACTCATAAAGAATTGGTCACAATATTTTTTGTCGCTGAACATAAATAGCTTCCAACATATTCAGGTAGTTGCTCCAATTTGGTTATAAAATAACTCCAACAACAAATAAAGGTTTTGGGTTGCAAGAAAATAATGGACAGTTCTTTCAAGCGACAAATATTTTTTTAGACGCAAATTTTAGTAGCTAGTGGGTACCAACGACTAGTTTTTTAGACAGTAGGTGGAATTTAGCCGCAAGAGACCCATTTTCTTGAAGTGTATATACTGTTTGATGAACATTGTCAAGGGGGTTGAGCACATTTTGTTGACTGCCAACATAAAAAATGCTCACCACGCATGGTCTATTATTCACGAAATAAACGTACTATAATGAACTCGGTCAATTAGTATATAGTGTTCCACTTAATATATTGATTATCGTCAGAAGCGCTGGGATTCTGTTAAAATTGACGTCTTTTTTTCTTTTTGTTTTGTTTTACGGTAAAATAGAGTTACTAAGTTTCTTTGGATTCTCTATTTCATGTCGAAAGTTTTCCTGTAGCTGACTAATAATGCATGACTATAGGAGTTTGAACACCAAGACAAACTGAAAAGCTTAAGAACAAACATTGACAGGTTGGCGATACAAAATACAAATGAAATGATTACTCAAGTGTGCAATTAGAAGGGAATCCAAAGAAATACACTATTCACGGTGACAGGAAAGACGTCAGAGAAGTTGATGAAATGCGCCGCCAAAGAACATGTTAGTATGTTCAATTAACTTGATTATAGACAAATGTAAAGTGAACGCATTCTCACCATTTATTTATATTCAAATGCAGATTAACAAAGGATAAAAGGCACACAGGTGGTTCAACCGAATCAAGGACCACACCTTTATTTTCAAATTGGTAATCCAGAAGTACATTATAAACAACCAACCTGGAAATTTTACGGTCCAGATATATTCAATCCATAAGGAGAATTAGTGGATTCAGATGCTGATATTGAATAACAAGTAGCTTTGCAAGTGATGGGTACTAAAACATTTTTTTTTCAAATATGAATTATTGTTTACATGTAAATCTTTCTTTTTCTGCAGGGTTCAGACTGCGGAATAAATGTTACGCATACTACCAAATATACGGATAAGAAGGCATCTAAGAAAGGGAGGAAATATGCGTTAAATAACGAAAAGGAAGTAAAGCAGACAAACACACCAAGACTGCTGATAGGGGGTCCAAAATTTCTTGGGAATGTATCAAAATACATATAGGACAAAAAAGCCATTTCCTTTAGGTTGGTACACCCCCAAGCGATTTGGCACCCCCCATTAGCAGTCTTGCAAACACACCAGCGGCGTAGACTTAGATGATAAAAACTAGATGGCCAATGATTTTTTGAAAACTAATCGGAATAAATAATGGTTTATCAATAGCTATTTATTTTAAAAATAGGATTATTAGAAGGGCGACTACTCTTTTCAGTACTAACTTCTACATTAAGATTCGGTTACATTGTTTTGGATTTATTTTTTTAAGTTAGAATGTTTAAGGTTATTATCCTATGAATTTATTTGGCACACTCATTTGCTTATAAATTTATGTTTATCTTTCTTAAGAATTGTTCTTCCCTAGGAACCTGAAGTGCAGTATGTATGGTAACGATGCTTATGGAAGTAGCAACTTTTTTGGGTTTTTCGGGTGGTGTTTATTAAGGATTAGCGGATCAATCAGTTCCTTGGAAATTTAGCTTATGACAACATATTACTATTTAGCTTAGGACAATACATTACTATTTATCATAGTGTCCAGAGTTTGACGGCAGCTTTAACTGTAGTTGCAGGATATCCTACACTACACCCTTGTTAAGAATTTGTAATTATCAACTCATAATTGAAGATTAAAGCAACACTCTTTTATTTGATTCTCAAAAACGTTTACAAGAAATGTAAGAAATCAAGAATACAACTATACTCTTTGAAGTTTCTCTCTCCTCAAGACTTTCTCAACTCTAAAAAAAACATCATCCTCCTCTGGACATACAGGGTCTCTATTTATAGGGTAGTTACATAATGGATGACAGCTAAGTTGTCCTTGTAGTTGCAGGAATTCCCACACTACACCCTATTCAAGAATTTACCAATATCTATGACATAATTTGAAGATTAAAGACACTTTTTATTAATTTGATCTTAAGGAATTACAGAAATCAAGAACACATAATACTTGATAAAAGATTCTCTCTCCTAAAAACTTTCCTAGCACTCAAAAATTCATTACCCTCTCTGGAACTATTCATCTCCTTTATATAGGTATTTACATAGTGGATTACAGCTCATTTACAGCTAAGATCCCCTTCAATTTCGGATCTGAGTTCTTGCGATAAATCGCAGTTAGCACCGCCTTTATCTTTCGCAGGTTTTATTGATATATCGCAAACATGTCACACTTTCTTCGTGTTTCTGTCGTTTTTAGTCATTACGTCATTGTTTAAGTCATCTTTGGATGTTTCGCAGAATATCATTGATGTATCGCAGAATAGTTGTTTATTATCGATGTATCGCAGTACTGTTGTTTATTTCGCAAGAATGTTGTTGTGACAATATTCTGATCCTACATCTTGCCTCTTCTCATATCTTTTCTGCGAAGAAGATAAAGATCATGAGAATCTAAGTTTTTTGATTTGCCGCAACTCCTTATCTCTTAACCGACAAAGTTCCCTACTTTACGCTCTTACTGCTGACATACGTCAATCTTTACCGATTAACCCGGTTGTAGTTGCGGATTATCTCACAACTACACCCTCATAAGAATCCATTAAAATGATTCCTAGATCTAATTAATTTGATATGAAACTAAGAATTAAAGTACTAAAATTATAAAAAGAGACACAAAGATTTTTACGTGGTTCGATCAATGTGATCTACATCCATGGTGCTTCACTAGTGATTGTATGTAATTACATGATTTTATAATTGAGACTCCATTAATGAATATTTGGAGCTCTAGAATTTTGGGGAAGAAGATGATAAAGAAAATAAAATCTCTCCTAACATTTTCTCCCTCCTCCTAAAATTATTCCTCTCTCTAAAAATTATCTCCCCTTCCTCTCATGCCTAAATGGCTATTTATATGATTTTACAAAATGTTAACAACTAATCTTTCCTTCAACTTCGGACTTGAGAATTATCCTGCGAACCTTCGCAACTTCACTTCGCAAACATCTTTTGATAATTATTCGCAAGTGAATATTGTTGCGATATTCCGCTCCTACATTTTGCCTCTTTTTTCTTGAATATTGCTTGAAGAGCGATCTTTAAGAAAAATATCCGTTGTTGTAGTAGTCTTTGATCTTTGTTGATGAAAAAGAAAGAGCGAAAGAATACTAGAATTGAAAAGTATATACTTGCCTCTATTCTTTTGCGAAGTTCTGAAGCTTTAAGAAGTAATTAGAAGTATCATCTTGCGAAGTATGAAGTGTGCGAAGTATCTTGAAGAAGTATGAAATATCCTTGATGAGAGTGATAAATATTTCCTCTGTTCATGTGAAACTATTATTCCATTTTTGGTGAGGATTCTTGCTGAGAAGATAAAGAACATAAAATATTTTCTTAGGTATCCATAGTTGCCCCTGTTCTTTATCTATGAAGGAGAATCCTTGAGAAAATGTTGAATAATTAAATTGCGTCTCTATTCTTATTTTGCCTCTGCCTCAAGTGGTAATCCTGCTAATCTTCTGAATATTTCTGCGAATTTCTGAACTTCTGAATAATGTTGCGAATAGTGTTGCGAATATAGTGTTGCGAATTATGAATAGTCTTGCGAATTATGAATGTTTCTGCGAAGTTTCGAGGTATTATCCTGTAAAATTTTGTAAAATATTTGTGCGAATATAATATTTATGCAATGATTATGTTATAAAATGTGTATGCAATGCTTATGCCATGAACTGCTTATGCAATGTTTTTATGATGCGAATATGATGCTTGGATGATGCGAGTATGATGCTTGTATGATGCGAATGGTTATCTATTGCAATGTATATTTCAAGTTTCTGTTACTTAACTCATTTTTCCGCGGTAAAATTGACGTAATCTTTAAGATGCTTCCATTCCTGCAATATAATCATCCTCGCAAGTATATTTGCGTATTTTTGTACATGTATCCGTCTTTGATTGTGAATGAAATCGCCTCTTTTGTTATGACTTCGTGATATATATTCTTGTAAAAATTCTTCAATGATATTGATGAAATTGCCTTCTATTTCCTTCTTTGTTAGGACTTCATGATATATATTCTTGTAAAAATTCTTCAATGATATTGATGGAATTAATTTCATTAATTTTTTTGGTCTTATCATGCCTTCCTAAGTAAAGTTCTTATTTTGCCACCCCTTTTGTGTCGACAAAATCGAAGGACGTTCTTACACTTTCATGCAAAAACCCATTGATCTTGCCTTAACTTTTTTGTATAGTATTTTAGCCTCTTCAGGATGTGTTACGACAATATGATTGGCCTAAATATTCTTGCGAATGTAAAGCCCCATGACATTGCCGTCTTGCGATGAAATCGCAGGACATCTCTACACTTTCATGTAGTGACCCATTGATCTCATCTTAACTTCTTTATTATGTTCTGCGAGTTCTTTTTTCTTTTCTTTCTTTTTTTTTTTTTATTATTTTATTATTTTTTTAGAAGGCTCGCAGAAGTTTAGTTGTTGCACAAATATGACAAGCCTTTATGTTCTAGCAAACAAAAAGCCTCGTGACATTTGCGTCTTATAGCACGTATCAGCTCCCTAATGGAGGGTGCTGCCCTTTATCTTCCCCTTGGTTGCCCCTTCAAGGAAGCGTACATCGACCATACAAGGTTAGCTCTTCCCATCCGGTTCTGCAAACAACCAGTTTTTGATCGCAACCTCTTATCCTTTTTGCCTATAGGGCTTATAGTTACGAGGTTGCACCCTATGGGGTATCTTTGGGCCAAGTGCATCATTTTCCAAGACTTGTCAAAAATGGCAGATGTGCTTCAAGCCCACCGGCACTCTTGACTCAACCGTGTACCTCGGCGCCTTGATCGTTTTCTGCACTTCTTGGGAAAGACAGTATGCCTTAGTCGCCCGACCTAAATCATGTTACATCGCATAATATTGCGTAATGTCGCAAGATTAGGTGAGAATCCAAGGTGTCTAACCTGGATAGGTACCCCGTTATTGGGTTGTACCCCGTAAAGTTCCATGTACTCAGGTTCCTTGGTGGTGTTCCGGTGTCCCTGAGCCATGGTTATAGGTACCCCCTTAAATGACGCACTTTAGGACTTTGCCTCTTACGAAATGTTGCTTCTCGAACTAGGGTGTACGCCACAAAGGTTTGCCTGTGTAAAATTTCTGCGGCTCTCTTTCTTTTTTGGAGGCTGATCACAGATTGCGGTCTTTTGTTCGCAAATAAATTTTTGCGTCTTTCTTCAATGAAAGCTACTCGCAATTAATTTTTGGCGGTATTTTTTCGCCTTTTATAAGTAGAATCAAAATTATTTTTATTCGTAAAAATTCATCGCAAATTTTTCATGTACATAAAATGTTGAATGTTTTCATAAGATCTTTAGTATAAGAAGTATGAGAAGTATTCATATCGCATCTTTAAATAAAAACTGTTCTATAGAAGTATATAAATTTAATTTTCTCTATTTTTTGTAACTTTGAAGTCTTTTAAAAAATTTGAGATCTTTAAATTTTTTCGATGAATTCATTTTTGAATCTTGCAATTGTATCGTTTTTCACCAATCTAAAAAATCTTTGAAATGTTTTGAAATCTTAGAAATTTTAAAAATCTTGCGAGTATATCGCTTTTGGTAAATAAAATCAGAAATCTTTTGTCTGCTGTAAATAAAATATTCAAGGAAATGGTACTTACCTTTTGCGGCTTGTTGTTGTCTCTTGCGGAGTATATGGTTTGCTTGAAAATTGAGAAGAAATAAGAAATGAAGTCTTGCGAAATTAACTCTTGATCTGCCTCTTGTATGATGTTGTGTTATACCAACTGTTCTATCCATTTCTTGCGAAATATGTCTGTGAAATAATATCCAAAAATCTTGCGAAATAATATTTTGCACGAAGTAAACGAACATCTGCGAAGTAATGATTTGCACGAAGTAGACGAACATCTGCGAAGTAAACATCTGCGAAGAAAGTTTTTACGATATAAGTTCATGCTACGAACGTTCGCAAGGAAATGTTTACGATATAATGTTTTTGAAGCGTTCATTTGCGAAGCAAAAATTCTACGCGAATAGAGAGACTCGAACCCGCGTCCATCATCTTATCAGCTCCACTTGTGACCATCTGTCCAAGCTCATATTTTTGTAAATTTAGTGAAATTCGTAGAACTTATTTTGATGTTATCATCCTTTGTATAATTTTTTCCATCATCCTTTCTTCTTCCTCCTGAGTTGCTATCTTCGCAAGTTGGTTTAGCTTTGAGTGAACTATTATCTTAGCAACTTCTGATTCTTGCGAACTGATGACCCTTCCTCTTTAAGTAAATTATTCTTAGTAGTACGTGGGGATGGAACTTAAACTATTATTCGAAACTTGATGGATTCTGAACATATATTGTGATGAGTATCTCGTGTGCAGCTATGGTTCGCTGCTGGAAAGAATGATGTGAATGGTAGAGAAGGCGAATGATGCTTCTCGATGGTCAATGATCAGTGATGAAGGAGTTAGCTACTGTCATCGGAGATGGAGAATGGGTAGAACTCGACTATGTCGTGGAGTTTTGAACAGAGTTATGAAGGAAGAAGAAAGTGCTAATGATCTTGGAAAAGCTCGAGTTGGAAAGAGCTTGGCAGTTGACGGTGATGTTAATCAGTTTGGTATGCGAAATTTCATTTGTTCTAGGATGTTTGTTCTAGGACGTTTCATCTTCTTAATACATCTTCTCCCCTGAAAATGGACGTCTTAAAATGAATTGTAATTGTAGGTATTATTTTTTATTTTATTTTACGAGGTATGCTTCGCAGAACTCCTCCCCTGTCTCTTCTCTTCTTTTTCATTTTTGCGAATAAATCATCACATGCTACTTCTTTTTCTTCGTAAAACTTATTCGCAAAACTTGTGCCATTTGCTGCAGCTTCATTTATGAATGAATTCTTGTTGTGCTTCTCTGTAAAATAAACAATCGAAGAGAAGTTAGACATGTTTTGTTGAGTTCTCACTGTGTTGACAAGTAAATCGAAATTTCAGCATTCAATATTTTCAAAATTTGTTATCTTGGTTCGTAAAACAAAGAAATGAAGAACACGGGATTGGTGCTGTGGCTATTGTGATGATCAAGGGATTTGTCTCCACCTTAGTTGGTTTCTCTGCCTTGCCTTTGAAGTGTATTTACTCGTAAATAGCTATTCCCGTAAAATGTAGGAACAGCCTCAAAATAAACGTAGCACCACCAATAACACTGCAAAGGAACACCCTCTATTCGTAACCCTCTTCTTATGGTTAAACGTAGCACCACCAAAATGTAGGAGACCACTGTTCCTAACTACAACTACAGTCAATTGCGAAATAATACTTCTATTCCTCAAGTCAACGTGAAATAAAGAAATTGAGTGCTACTGGATATGAGAGTATTTGTAAAATGTAGGAACCCACTGTGCGACCTTCACTTTCGAAATAAACGCACTCAATTTCGTTGGGCGTTCTCTTGACCAACTTTCATTACTCCTTCAGTCTTTAATTTTTTCATTTGCTTCTTCGCAGCTGTACACTTTACATCTTCGCAGCTTCAATATTTATTCGCAGGAATCTTCTTCACACAAACACGTAAAAATTTCTTCTCTCTTCGTATAACAGTTCATGATGGTGTTATAAACATAAAACATTTCTTTCATTCTCTCTTTTGAAATCCATCCAGCTGACACTCTATTTTATCATTTCTGCTGCTACCAAGTTATCGTTGTTGCTGTTAGTAATGCTATGTTGACATTGAATGCCTCTTGCGAATAATGAACTACGTATAACAAATTCATAATTGATGCTTCACAGAACTATTCTTCGTAGAAATGTATCCCATTAATTCGCAGAAATGTGTTCCATTTCTTCGCAGAAACTCATAAGAACTATTTTTCACATAAATGTATCCCATTTCTTCACAGAACGATCACGGAACAGCCTAGCCTAATGAGAACTCGCAGGTTATTTTTAGTTGTGCTATTGACTTTTGCTGCGAAGTAACAGATCTCCTCATAACGCTTGTGACGAAATTTTCTTCTCACTTTTTTCTTATTTACGACTTCTCCAAATTTTGTCTTTCTCAACTTCGTGTCTGGTTACCACCCTTTATATAATTTTTTGTTTATCTTTTCTTTCTTCTTCTTTGTCTTGTGCAAGATTCATTTTGCGAGATTCATTTTGAGATTTATTTTGCGTCTTTTCTGTGTCTCCTCCTAACATCCCTTCCATGCAAACTTCTTTGCCTTGATTCTTTGTATTCGTACGTTCATTAACTAATGTTTATTCATTCGTGCATTAATGTTTTCTTTTTCCCTCGCATGATAGACTGTACTCTACAATTGATTCTTCATGTGCTATCTTATTCGCCCACTATTTTCCTTGACGTTATGCCAACAAAGTAATCTTTGCTATTATTCTTTTCTTCGTGTATAATTTATGCTGGGAAGATTTCCAAACCATGCATTGCTGCGAACAAAAAATCAATCCAGTAACAAATTTAGAGAAGTTTTTGTTAAACCTTGTCTTATGGAGAATGAAATTATGATCTAAAATTCGTCTGGTTTTGTTCATAGAAAAGTTCCCAAATCAGTTGAAAATTTTCGATTCCAACTATTGTTGAAATTCAACTAATAAGTTCGCAAAACATGATTCATTGAAGACAAATTTATAATCAAAATTCGTTTTGAATCAAAATCTTGGATAGAAAATCAGATTTTTGCGGAAGAATAATTAAAGTTTTTACAAAGTGTTTTCAAAATTTTGTTTATAAACGACCAGATCTAAAAATTTAAGAAAGTAATAGATGAGTTTTAGGGGAAGGATTTTTCTTCTCAATCTGTTGCTGGTAAAGATTTCTTTGATCTCCTTTTCTTTTCTTTTTTGAACGATCATTATGCATCTTCCTCTTCTTTGTCTTCTTCAGATGGTGAGATTTGTTGTAATTTCATCACCAACAATTGCTAATTTCTTTGAATCTTCTTTAATCTACCAAACAGCAAGTCCCCTCCTTCTAGCGCCAATTATGTAGTTGCGGATTATTTCACAACTACACCCTCATAAGAATCCATTAAAATGATTCCTAGATCTAATTAATTTGATATGAAACTAAGAATTAAAGTACTAAAATTATAAAAAGAGACACAAAGATTTTTACGTGGTTCGATCAATGTGATCTACATCCACGGTGCTTCACTAGTGATTGTATGTAATTACATGATTTTACAATTGAGACTCCATTAATGAATATTTGGAGCTCTAGAATTTTGGGGAAGAAGATGATAAAGAAAATAAAATCTCTCCTAACATTTTCTCCCTCCTCCTAAAATTATTCCTCTCTCTAAAAATTATCTCCCCTTCCTCTCATGCCTAAATGGCTATTTATATGATTTTACAAAATGTTAACAACTAATCTTTCCTTCAACTTCGGACTTGAGAATTATCCTGCGATCCTTCGCAACTTCACTTCGCAAACATCTTTTGATAATTATTCGCAAGTGAATATTGTTGCGATATCCCGCTCTTACATCGGTTACCCATCCTTCATCTATAAATAGATGTTCCACTCGAGACTATTTCCTTCTTCTTACCTTCTCTTTCTTCTTCAAAATCTTTTTCGTCTGCAACTTTTTCTTTCCTGTTATTCTTCCTGCTGCTGCTCTAATGGAGACTCAAAGGTATGTTCTTATCTTCTATCTTATTTTGTTCAAGTTATATTATCTTTATCGCCCATTTTTATTCATAATCCCCATATTTTATCATCTTTTTCAGTAACACCACTTCTCAAATTAAAATTACTATCAAAAATCCTAACCCTAAAAGTCCTCAGAAAAGGCGCGTTGGGAAGACGAAAAGATCTGAGGATGATAAGGTAGTAAGATACACCTATTCCTTTGAAATAACAATATTGTTGCCTCTATTTCTTACCTACATTATTATTCGCAGAATGAAGAGAGTATTCCTAAACCTCTTAAGCGTTCTCGTCAAGTTAAAGCTCTTTCAGATGAAGTGGATATTCTTGAATTTTTACCTGCAAAACCTGTTCCGTCGCAAGATAAATATTCTTCTTCTCCTTGCGTGAATTTCAATACCCATATTACTTCTTCATCGACTTCTAATAAAATTATTGATACTAATATTCATATCTCTGATAATTCCAACATTTTAAAAACTGCGATGGATGAATCTACGATAGCTGGAAATAAATCTGTGACGAATGAAACTGCGGTGAATGAAACTATAGTAAATGACATGACAGTTAATGAGGCTGCGGTGAATGAAGTCGTAAATAATGAAACTGTGGTAAACGAAGCTTCAATTAAGGAAACTGCGGTGGATGATGTTGCGGTAAATGAAACTGTAACTGCGACCAATCAAATTCCTTCTTCCATTCTTACTATCTCCAAAACTTCTTCCTCTACTTCTCTTCCTTCTTCCCAAGAAATAGCAACAGGGGTTGAAGCTGCTTTTCAAATATTATCTGAAGTTTTGAACGATGCTATGAAATCTTCTTCAGATCCTGCGAGACAGGATGTTTATATGATTCTAAGCAAGCATCTTGGGTCTTGCGGTTCATCATCTTCGTTAACTGCCTTAGAAGATGAGGTTGAAGCTTTGAAGAAGAATCTTCAAGCAAAAACTTTGGAGTGTGAACTTCTCGATCATAAGCTTCATAATTCTGAATTAGACTGTGAAATTCTTCGCAGCAGAAATGATGATCTAAAAGGTATAACTTTCTTGCCTTTGCTTTTGCCTCTGTAAATCTTTGCTTTTTATGTACTCAATTTTCCTTTATTTATTTGTTGATGCATATTTAGCTTCAAAACATAACCAATTAATGAAGATACTTGAGTGGGAAACAATCGCTGATGAGGCCCGCATTGGGAAAGAATCTTGGAAGAATCAATTTGATAATTTGAATGTTCTTCATACATATTCAATTGACGAGATAAATAATCTTAAGAATGAGAACAACTGACTAATTCATGAACAAGATCAACTAATTCATGAACGAGATCGTCTAAGTAATGAAGCCACCCAACTTTTATATTCGCTAAATTAGATTAACTTGAGGGTGGAATCTTTATCAGATGAAAACAGAGTTTTATCCCAAGAGAAACGTAGTTTTGTGGATACAATAAAGACTTATTCGCAGCAATTAAACAATCTTCAAAAGTTGTATAAGGACCAAGAGCAATCCCTTCGCACACTAAAAGATGAACTTAGAAAGAAAACTGAATCATCTGCTGCTGAACAAGAGAAACTTATAAAGGGCAGACTAGCTCTAAGTGTAAAAGTCAACAATCTCAAAGATGATTGTACTCGACTGAAGGAAGAAAATGTTTATCTTCGCAATTGTGAAAAAAGTATAAAATCTCGTTTAAAAGGTAAAGTTGGGGATAATTTTGATGATGCCATGAACCAATGGAAGAGTTGCTTCTTTAATATAATTCACACTTTATCTTCACAAAAGGAAGGTAGTCATTTTGACTGCCTCATCTATTAATTACTTCATTGTATTTTCTCATTTTATATAAAACGAAAATTCCCTCTAATATGCAATTTTTCTCTCGCAGAATCTGAGAAGCATCTTCAAGCTTCAATTTCTGATCTATCTATGAGGTTAGCCAAACTTCGCAAAAAGAATACCGCGCTTTCCAACTCTCACAACAGGGCATTGAGAAGATTTGACTATCTTGAATATTTCAAAGATATAGAAATCAGAAACCGGGAAAAGAATTGCGTCCGCAAAGCTCATTTAGGCGTTGAGGTTTTCATAAATAATGTTCTATTCTATCATTATTTACCTCCTATGAAGATCAAACCCTTGGAGATAGATGATAATAAAGTTCCTCATCCCATAGATGAAGATCTGAATTATTCAAGTAATGAAGAAGATTTTTCTTAAGACGAACAAAATCCACATGAGGACGAAGGAAACCCTCTTAATAAAGCAGAAGAACAAAATCCTTCTCATGAAGAAAAAAATCCTCCTCATGAAACAATCGCTGGTGATGAAGAAACTCAAACTGAAAAAGATGATGCTGGTGAAGATAATAGTGGTGAACAAGAATGATGAAATTAGAGAAGAATATTCTTTAAATTATCATGTATTCCTGCGAAATTTTCTGGTTCTGCGAATGATTGTAATTTCCGTATCTTTCTTCTTCCTGCTCTTTTTGCAAAACATTGAATTTCTTTGTAATTCAATCACCTGTTCTGATTTATATATTTTTATTAATTCCGAATCCAATCTTCATAAACTTGATTATCTTTTTTTTTTTTTTTTTTTTTAATTATTTTGATTCTTCTCAAGGAAGATAATGAAATGTTGTTTTATAATCCCCATATTTGCCCCTCATAATCTTCCTTGTGAAGTATTTTATTTGCTACTCTTGTAAGAAATCCTATACTTGCCTCTTGTTATCAATCTGTAATATTATCGCAAATATTTCTGCGAAGAATTTGTTATATGCTTCGCAAATATAACTTTTCTTGTGGTCTTATTTCGCCTTCCTAGTGAAAGGTCTTATTATGCCACTTTTATGCGACAAGATCGCAGGACATTCTTACCTTTATACGTAATAATCCATTAATCTTGCCTTATCATTTAATTTTAATTTCTGCGACAATATGATAAATCTAAACCATCTTGTGAGATTAATCTCTCTTTGCTTTTTAAGACTTATGATATTGCCGTCTTTGCGATGAAATCGCAGGACGTCTTTGCGATTTATATCCTCTTATTATTGATTTCATTTATCTCATCATTTGATCTTATCGCAAAAACCCATTGATCTCATCTTAACATTTCTTATTAGGCTTTTTTGGCCAGTCACGCGGCAATATGACGGGCCTAAATATTCTTGCGAATATAAAGTCCCATGACATTGCCGTCTCTGTCACGCGACAATATGACGGGCCTAAATATTCTTGCGAATATAAAGCCCCATGACATTGCCGTCTTTTTTGATACACAGCTCCCTAATGGAGGGTATCGCCCTTATCTCTCCCCCCGGTTGCCCCTTCAAGGATTATACATCGGCCATACAAGACTAGCACTTTCCCACCCGGTTCTGCCAACAACCAGTTGTTTTTCGTGGCCTTGTCCTTTATGCCTTATATGGCTTATAGTTACAAGACTGCACCCTAAGTGGGGTTTTCTTCGGGCCGAACACATCGTAAGCCAAGACTTGCCATGGATGGCCAGGGTAGGTTCATCCATCCCGGGCACCCATAGCTCAACCGTGTACCTCGGCACCTTGATCTTACGTTGCATTCCTTAGGAGAAACTCTCGGGCGCCCAACCAGGGTATAACCTTATATAGTTGGGAATCCAAGTTATCTCTCCCGGATGGATTTTCTATAATCCAAAATCTCCATGACTAGGTTCCAGCAGCGGTATAGCCTTTCCCATAGCCATGCAAAGAGATACCCCCCTTATGACGCACTTTAAGGACATTGCCTCTTACGGAATAGAATCCGCGAACTAGGGTGTACGCCACAAAGGTTCGTCCCATTCTTATATATTTTTAGGCGATTTGCGCCCGTCTTATATGCATTTGCATTAGAATTTTTAATTATCTCGCAAATTATTGCGGAAAATAGCTTTTATATTCAGCCAACTTTGTTCTTGCAGAACATTTCTTTTATTCTCTTGCAATTTCTTTGTAATCCATTCATTCTAGTCTTTCGAACCTTTATTGATAATATTTTCTTAGATATTGTCTATTCCATGGTCTTCCAAGTCTTTGACCCATGTCTCTCCCTTCTGGATCCATTAATTTATATGCTCCAGTTCCAACTATTTCTTTGATTATATATGGCCCATCCCATTTTTTCGCTAATTTTCCTCCATTTTCTAGCTGATATTCTGGTGTTTCTCTCAAAACTAAATCTCCAACTTTGAATTCACGCTTCTTTACTCGTTTATTATATTCACGAGCTAATCTGCGATGATAGTTTTCCATATGTTGTAATGCCTTTTCTCTCTTCTCTTCTACCTCATCAAGTTTGTCTAAAATCATGCCAGCACTAAGATTCTTTTCCCAAGCTTCTCTTTTTGTTGTAGGAATAGCAACTTCTGTTGGTAATACTGCCTCAACCCCATATGTTAAACAAAAAGGTGATACCCCAGTTGCTTCTCTTCGTGTTGTATTATAAGCCCAAACTGCATTATGGACTTGTTGACACCACGTTCTATGATGCCCTTCTAACTTCTTTTTGAGAATATCTGCAATTGTTTTGTTAGTTGCTTCAGCTTGACCATTGGCCTATGGATATAAAGGAGTTGATTTTCCACACTTTATCTTGAATGCATTAAGTAACATCTCTATATTTTGTCCTTCAAATTGTTTTCCATTATCTGACACCAATTGCGCTGGAATTCCGAATTTGCAGATGATATTTTCAAATATAAATGTGAAAATGTCCTTATCACGAATATGTTGTACCGCCTTAACTTCCGCCCATTTTGTGAAGTAATCTGTTGCGACAATTAAGTATCTCTTTTGCCCTGTTTCTGGTACAAATGGTCCCACAATATCTAAACCCCATTTTCCAAATGGCCAAACATTTTTTGAAGATGTTAATGTTTCACCTGGTGCATGTATTCTTTTTGCAAATCGCTGACATTCCTCGCAACTTCTTGATAAATTCTTTGCATCTTCATGCATATATGGCCAATAATAACCTTGCATTTTCGTTCTATATGCTAAAGATCTACCACCGCTGTGATTACCAGCGTCCCCACTATGTAGCATTTTTAATATTTGCTTTCCTTCTTCTTGTGTAAAACATCTGAGGGAAGGCCCATTTAAAGATTTTCGATATAATACCCCATCTCTTAACTCATAATTTGTTGCTCTACTTTTTAATTTATGTGCCTCCAATCTGTTCCTTGGTATCTCCCCCTTTGCTAGATATGCGTGAATTTCTGCACGCCAATCTGCGATAATTCGGCTTGATTCTTTGCCACTATTTTCTACTACCATTGCCTCAGCTTTCTCTTCTTCTTCTTCTTTATTAATTGACGGTGTTATGAGTGTTTGTATTTTTATATTTCTCGCAGTCGGATCTACCATCATACTTGATGTGAACGCAAAAGCATCTGCAAGCCTATTATCTCTTCTTGAAATATGCCTCCATTTGAGTTTTGGTATTTTCGTAGATAATTCTTCTACAAGTTTCTTATATTTTTTTCAAAGATATATCATTAGTTGCATATTTCCCTTCAATTTGGCGAATAATCAACTGTGAATCACTGGTAATTCTTGCATTCTCTACCTTCATTTCTATCGCAAATCTTAGGGCATGTATTACAGCCTCATATTCTGTCTCATTATTGGTAGATTTGAATTCCAGTCGAAATGCAAATGCCATTTTTGCTCCTTCTGGCGAAATAAAAACGACTCCCACTCCATTTCCTTCTATATTAGATGATCCATCCACTAATATCTCCCACCTATTTGGTTCTGTTAAAAGATCTCTAGGATCCCCGTATTCTTATTCTATATCCATCATGTCTTCTACAGCTTCATCATCCTCCAAAGGAAATTCTGCGAGAAATTCTGCGACAATTTGAGATTTTGGCGAAGATAAAATTGCATATTGGATCTCAAAATGCCCCACTTGTGCATTCCATCTTTCGACTCTTCCTGATCTTTTTGAATTTTTCATTACTGACTCGATTGGTACTTTTATTAGTACTTTGATTTTATGCGCTTGGAAATATATGCGAAGTTTAGAAGCTGCATAAACTAATGCCAAAATTAGTTTTTCAATCTTCGAATAATTTTTCTCCGCAGCATTAAATGTTTTGCTGATGTAGTAAATAGGTTTTTCAACTCTTGCGTCATTTCGCAAAAGTACTGCACTTAAAGCATGTGGAGTTGTCGCAAGATATATCAGCAATTCTTCTCCTGGTTCATCCTTCTGTAATATGGATATATTCATCAAATATTCTTTAATTCCTTGAAAAGCTTTCTCACATTCATCTGTCCATTTAAATTTTGTTCCCTTCTTTAGTATGTTGAAGAAATGCTTGCATTTATCTGATGACCGCGAAATAAATCTTCCTAGTGAGGCTAAAAGTCCATTCAATTTTTGCACATCTTTTATTGTTACTGGAGTTGGCATATCCCGAACTGCTTGCACCTTTTCAGGATCAACTTGTATTCCTTCTTTTGATACAATATATCCCAAGAATTTCCCAGATGATACTCCGAATGTACACTTCTCAGGATTTACTTTGATATTACAAAGCCGCATCTGATCAAAAATTTCCCTTAGATCCTGCACATGATTTTTAGCTTCTTTGCTTTTTATCAACATATCATCCACATATACCTCTAAAGTTTTATGTATCCATTTTGCGAACACTTTTTCCACCATTCTTTGGTATGTTTCTCCTGCATTTCGTAATCCAAAAGGCATCTTTGTGTAGCAATATAATCCTCTAGGAGCAAAGAATGCAGTATGTTCTTGATCTTCTTCTGCTAGCGGGATCTGATTATAGCCCTTGTATCCATCTAACGAAGATATTTGATCATTTCCTGCGGCAGATTCCACCATCTGCGGGATATCTGGTAAGGGAAAACTATCTTTGGGACATGCTTTATTTAAATCAGTAAAATCGATGCAAATTCTTATCCCCTTGTTTTTCTTGGGAACTACTACCATATTGGCGATCCATTCTGGATATTTCGCTTGCCTTATAATTCCTGCATAAAGCATCTTTTGCAATTCTTCTTCTATCTTGGCATGATAAGTAGTTGCAATCTTTCTTATTCTTTGTTTGATTGGTCTCATATTTTTGTTAATCTCCAATCTATGGCACGCAACATATGGATCTATTCTAGGCATCTCATCCATATTGCACGCAAAAATATTTCTGTATTCTCGCAGAAGGTTTACAGTTTGCTCTTCTTCCTCCACATCCATCTTAGTTCCAATTTTCAGTATCTTTGGATCTTCTTCACTTCCAACATTTACTTCTTTTGTCGGTTCTGCTGCCGTATAACTAGCTTCATGTTCTCCCATTGGTGTTGGCGCCTTTATTACCTCCACTGGTTCATCATTTTATTGCGATACATCGCCAAATATTCCTTTTCCTTCTTCTGATTTTATCATGTAAATCTTGAATTCTTCTTCTTTCTTTTCTTCTCTCTTTATTTTTCTGTATTTACTGTTTTGCATTTGAATTTGATTTTCACAATTCCTTACTTCATTTTGGAAACATAACGCTGCATAATCTGCATCTCCTCTAATTTCGCCAATTCCACTAGGCATAGGGAACTTTAAACATTGATGTAGAGTTGATGATACAGCCTTGATTGCATGTATCCAAGGTCTTCCCAACAACATGTTATTAGGTGATTTCACATCCACCACGCTCAAAGTGACTTGCGTTTCTATTTCCCCCAGCAGAATTCGCACTACAATTTCTCCTTTAGGTTTTGTTAGAGATTTTCCAAATCCATGAATATGATATGTTGGACTAAGCATTTCTTCATCTTTGTATCCCATTTTCTTGAATGTATGGTAAAACATTATATCCACAGAACTTCCTGCGTCCACCAGAGTCCTATTCACAGCCCACTCTTCTGTAGATCTTACTGATTTCTCTTTTCTTGTTGGTACAACAGACACTGTGATCACCAATGGAGATGTATGACTTAAATTCTCTTTTGGAATTTCTGCTGCCGTAAATGTGATCTTCTGTTTTTCCCAATCTTTTAGCGGTGATGCCTCATCTACCGTCATGATTTTCTTTCCTTCAAAATCTCGCTTGTGTATCCTTCCTCTAATATCTTCATGAAATTTATCTATCATCATTTTTGTTATTACATCACACTCCAATTTCTTTTGATTATCTTTGATTTCAATCATCTTTTCTTCACCAAATTTCTTAATACTCTTCTAATTCTTGAATAATTTCTTTCTTTTACTTATCTTTTATTTTGATTTTCAACTCTTCAATCCCTGTTTCTGGGCACCAAAATGTAGTTGCAGGAATTCCCACACTACACCCTATTCAAGAATTTACCAATATCTATGACATAATTTGAAGATTAAAGACACTTTTTATTAATTTGATCTTAAGGAATTACAGAAATCAAGAACACATAATACTTGATAAAAGATTCTCTCTCCTAAAAACTTTCCTAGCACTCAAAAATTCATTACCCTCTCTGGAACTATTCATCTCCTTTATATAGGTATTTACATAGTGGATTACAGCTCATGACAGCTCATTTACAGCTAAGATCCCCTTCAATTTCGGATCTGAGTTCTTGCGATAAATCGCAGATTAGCACCGCCTTTATCTTTCGCAGGTTTTATTGATATATCGCAAACATGTCACACTTTCTTCGTGTTTCTGTCATTTTCAGTCATTACGTCATTGTTTAAGTCATCTTTGGATGTTTCGCAGAATATCATTGATGTATCGCAGAATAGTTGTTTATTATCGATGTATCGCAGTATTGTTGTTTATTTCGCAAGAATGTTGTTGTGACAATATTCTGATCCTACAGTCCTTTAATTTCGGACCTGGATTGCGATGTTCTTGCGGTAGTTATAATGTCAATTCTCGCAGGCGTTCTAACCATCGCGGAACAATCACGCTTTTCTCATGTTTCATCAATCGTCAGCCATTACGTCATTCTTTTAGATCTTTTGTGACTCTCGCAAAGTGTTGTTGTAAATCTCGCAAGAATATCATTGTAGCGATATTCTGGTCCTACATCTTGCCTCTTCTCATATCTTCTTCATAAAGTGAAGAGGATATGAGAATCTCTAACTCTACATAGCGCTCGCAGCTTTCTTTCTTTCTATATTTTCTTCTCGACAAGGCTCCGTTAATTTAGCTTAACCGCCTACACGTGTCGTAAACTCTTCTTTTTACTGACACGTCTCTGCTCAATAGGTCATCCCCTTTTGCCTATAATTAATTTTCTTCTTTTACCTTTCTATCTTCTTCATCTGTTTACTTTATTTTCCGTCTGCAACTTTTCTCCTTCTTCATATTCTCCTACTGTTGTTCTAATGGAGTCACCAAGGTATGCGTTTCAATTATGATATCTGTTTGAACCAATTTTTACTCATATTTTCTAATCTTCTCTATTTGATTCTTCATAATCCCCATGTTATGTCTTCTCTTCAGTGGAACTACTCCTAACATCCAATCTATAATTCAAAACCTTAATCTTCGCAAGAGGCCAACTGAAAAGAAGAAAAGAAGCTCTGCGAGTGATAAGGTAGTAAGAAACACATTCTATTTTTTAATAAAAATATTGTTGCCTCTATTTCTTATCTAAGTTATTATTCGCAGAATGACGAGAACATCGCTAGACCTCCCGAAAGATCTCGCCAAATGAAAACTCTTGAAGCTAATATCGTCATTCCCAAGTTGACATCAGCGAAAGTTATTCCAACATCCTCGCAATCAGATCCTCCTTTTATCTACGAGAATATTGCTTCCAACATCCCCATCTCTACTGAAATTCCCAAAGTTGCTATTAATGAAATTCCCTCCAGTCCTTATTATCTTCAACTGTTACCTTTCCAAATACTCCTCCTTCTGATGATGCAACCATTACCAATAACTCAAATATTCAACTCGCCATCGTTACCACTCCACCTTTTATTCCTCTTCCCTCATCCAAAGAGGTACCAGTAGAGGTTGACACTGCCTTTAAAGTTTTGTCTGACATTTTACATGATGCTAGAAAATATTCTACTGACCCTTTTAAACATAATGTCTGCGAGACTTTACTCAAATATTTTGGTTCTGACTGTACTCAAATATTTTGGTTCTGACTGTACTGCTTCACGAGCATATTTAGAAAATGAAGTTGATGCTCTAAAGAGAAATCTGCAAGCCAAGACTTCAGAATGTAATACCCTTGATCACAAGCTTCGCAACTCTTTACAAGATTGCGAGAATCTTCGCAACAAAAACAAGGAACTGAAAGGTATACTTTTTCTGCCTATGTTTCTAATGTCACCAATCTTGTAGATTTTTATCTTCTCTGTATTTCCTTTTAAATATTTGGTTTGCCTAATTAGTTATAAATCAGAATCGGTTCATGGAGAGACTTATATTTGAGTCTATCGTTGAAGAAGCTCGTGTTGAAAAAGATTCTTGGATGGACCAGCATAATAGATTAGATAATCACTACACATATTCGATTAATCAAATGAATAATCTTACCAATGAGAATAATCAATTATCGCAGAACCAAAATTTATTAAGCAGCGAGATTACTCGCCTCTCATATTTGTTAACCAAGGCTAATTTGGCGATGGAATCTTTATCAGATGAAAATAAAACTTTATCTCAAGAAAAACATAGGTTTTCAAGCTTGATGGTGATTTCCTCGCAACAATTGAGTAATCTTCAAAGAATATGTGATAATCAAGAGCAATCTCTTCGTTCTCTTAAGAATGAACTCGAGGAAGTAACTGAATCATCTATCGCTGAGAAGGATAAACTTATCAAGGGTAGGTTAACTCTTAGTTTAAAGGACAGCGAGCTTCAAGATCAATACTCCCGGTTAGAGAAATCTTACTCTGTACTTGCAAAAGAAAACTCATATCTCCTTTCCAAAGAAGAAATTATAAAATCTCGCCTGAAGGATATAGTTGGACATAAATTTGATGATGTCATGAATCAATGGGAGAACTGTTTCTTTACATTAATCCAAAACTTAACTTCTCAAAAAGAAGGTAGTCATTTTGACTATCTTGATTATTAACTTTTCTATTTAATTTCTCCATTCTATTTCTTGTGAGATTTTCATCTGAATATTTTCTTGTCATTTTTGTTTCTCGCAGAATCTAAAAGAAGGCTGCAGTCTACCATTTCTGATATGACTGATAAATTGGATAAAAATCGCAAGGAAAACAGGATTCTCACTTCTGATCTTGTAAAATCTCGTGATGTGGCAGAGAGAAGATATGATTATCTTGAATACTTCAAGAATATGGAAATCAGAAACCGTGACAGAGGTTTCCTGCGCAAGGTTCACCTCAGTGCTGAGGTTCTTGTGAACGACATTCTGATTTCCCAGTCTCTCCCTCTTGTATTTGTTCTTCCTCTAGAAGTTGATGATGATGAAGTTCCTCTTCCCATGGATAAGGACTTAGAATATGTAAGTGTTAAAGATGATATTACTCAAGAAGATGTTGAAGAAGATATTTCTCAAAAGGATCCAACAGAAGGAGAAAAAAGCCCCCCTAGAGAAGTAACCACAGGTGGTGAAGCAATTGTTGGGGAAAAATTAAGAGAAAGAGAACTCGCAGTGAGAAGAATGTTGGTGAAGCTGAAAATACTAGCAAAGATAATGAATCTGGCGAGACCAACGCTGAAGCTTGAATTTTCTCTTTGTTTTCTTTTCCTTCCTTTTTCTTGCGAGCAATGTAACTTTGGAGTTCAATCTTGACTTCTTTTATTTTGAATATTCTCAAGGAAGATAATGATATTCTGTTTATTAATTCCTCTACTTGCCTCTCATTATCTTTCTTGCAGTAATCAACTACTTCCACTATTTTCTCCTTGCGGTCTTTGCTGCAATACCTATGAATAATTCTGCGATGTTATGAATACCACCGCGAAATTATGAATAATCTTGATGCGTGTTTGTGAATAATATTTATGAAGAACTCTGAACTCTGAATGATTCTGCGTGTCTTAAAAGAAAATAGTTAATGATTTGGAATTATTCTGTTGGTCTTATTCTGCCTTCCTAGTTAAAGGTCTTATTTTGCCAATTCTTTTTTTTGCGACAAAATCGCAGGATGTTTTGACATTTGCATGTAAAAACCCTTTGATCTTGTCTTATCCATATTTTTTTTTAACTTCTCTGCGACAATATGATAAATTTAAGTTCCCTTCCGAGAACTAAATCTTATGACATTGTCGTCTTGCAATGAAATCGTAGGACGTCTTTACACTTTCATGTAAAAACCCATTGATCTCATCTAAACTTTTCACTTATGGCTTGTTGCCTTTGTATAATTTTTGTCACGCGACAATATGACAGTCCTAAATGTTCTTGCGATCATAAAGCCCCGTGACATTGCCGTCTTTAGACACTTATCAGCTCCCTAATGGAGGGTTCCGCACTTATCTTCCCCCTGGTTGCCCCTTCATGGAGGGCACATCGGCCATACAAGACTAGTTCCTCCCATCCAGATTTACCAACAACCAGTTGTTTTCGCAGCCTCTTATCCTTTATGCCTATATGGCTTATAGTTATAAGACTGTACCCTAAGTGGGGTTTTCTTCAGGCCGAGTGCATCATAGCCAAGACTTACCAAGAATTGCCAGGGTAGGTTCTTCCATCCCGGGCATCCTTGGATCAACCGTGTACCTCGGCGCCTTGGTCATACTCTGCACTCCTTAGGAGAGATCCTCGGTTGCCCAACCAGGGTATAACCTTATAAAGCTGGAAATCCAAGGTCTCTCTCCCAGATAGGTTTTCTTTAACCCCAACATCTTCATGACTTAGGTTCCAGCAGCGGTATAACCTTAACCCTGAGTCACGCAAAGAGATACCCCCCTTATGACGTACTTTAGGTCTTTCACTTACCTCTTGAGAAATTATATTCGCGAACTAGGGTGTACGCCATAAAGGTTTGTCCCATTCTTTTAATCTCTGCAAAAATTTATTTTCGTTTCTTGCGATATGCTCGCAGTTCTTATTTTGATTTGTTATTGAAGAATCTCGTAATTGTAATAGAAAGAAAAGTTGATTTTCTGTTTCATCATATAATATACCAGCACCTCAAATCTCGCAGAATTTATCATTGATAGCATCTTTTCAGAAATAACCTGTTCCATGGTCTATCAAGTCTTTGACCAACATCTCTACCTTCAGGATCCAATAACTTGTATGCCCCTGTTCCAATTATCTCTTTAATGATGTATGGTCCATCCCATTTTCTCGCCAGTTTTCCACCACTTTCTCGCTGATAACTTGGTGTTTCACGTAGCACTAGATCACCTGGTTGGAATTTACGTTCTTTAACACGTTTGTTGTGTGTTGCAAAGCTTTTTCTCTTTTCTCTTCTAATTCATCCATCTTATTTAGAATCACGCCAGCACTTAAATTTCTTTCCCAAGCCTCTCTTTTTGTTGTAGGAATAGAAACTTCTGTTGGTAATACCTCTTTTACCCCACATGTTAAACAGAAAGGTGACATTACAGTAGCTTCTCTTCTAGTGGTATTGTAAGCCCATATTGCATTATGCACTTGCTCGCACCATGCCCTGTGGTATCCTTCTAATTTCTTCTTTAATATGTCTATAATTGTTTCATTTATTTCCTCTGCCTGTCCATTGCCCTGTGGATATAATGGTGTTGACTTTCCACATTTGATTTTAAATGCAATAAGTAACAACTCTATGTTCTGTCCTTCAAACTGCTTTCCATTATCAGATACCAACTGTGTAGGAATCCCAAATCTGCAAATTATATTTTCAAATATGAATGTAAAAATGTCTTTGTCGTGAATATGTTGTACTTCTTTTACTTCTCCCCATTTTGTGAAATAAGCTGTTGCGATAATTAGATATCTTTTTTGTCCAGAACCAGGCACAAATGGTCCCACAATATCTAATCCCCATTTACCAAAAGGCCATACACTTGTTGAAGATGATAATGGTGCTCCTGGTGCATGTATCTTTTTTCCATATCGCTGACAATCTTCACAACGCCTTGAGAGTTGCTTCGCATCCTCATGCATATATGGCCAATAATATCCTTGCATTTTTGTTCTATATGCCAAAGATCTTCCTCCGCTGTGATTACTAGCATCACCACTATGCAACATTTTTAACACTTTTTCTCCTTCTTCTCTCGTCAAACATCTTAGTGATGGTCCATTAAAAGATCTGCGATATAACACTCCATCTCTTAGCTCATAATTGGTGGCCTTGCTTTTGAATTTATGTGCCTCTAATCGATTTCTTGGGATTTCTCCTCTCGCTAAGTATGCATGAAGATCTGCTCGCCAATCTATGATATTGCTTTGCTGTTCTTCCTCGCCAGCTTCTATCATCATCACGTCTATTTATTCTTCTTCCTTGTTTATTGAAGGTGATATAAGTGTTTGAATTTTTATACATCTCGCAGCTAGGTTTGTCATCATACTAGATATGAAATCAAAAGCATCTGCCAGTCTATTATCTTTCCTTGATATGTGTCTCCATTTTATTTTTGGAATTCTCGCAGACAATTCTTCAACGAGTTTCTTATATTTCTTCAAGGATGGTTCATTTGTTGTATACTCTCCCTTTATCTGGCGAATAACCAATTGTGAGTCACTAGTAATTCTTACATTTTCCAATTTCATTTCTATTGCGAATTTTAGAGCATGGATCACAACTTCATATTCTGTCTCATTATTAGTAGATGCAAATTCCAATTTAAATAAAAAAGCCATTTTTTCTCCTTCTGGCGAGATGAAAACAACTCCAATCCCATTGCCTTATCCATTTGATGATCCATCCACTAATATTTCCCATCTGTTGGGTTCTGTTAATAGTTCTTTTGGGTCTCCATGTTTTTCTTCTACATCCATCATTTCTTCCACAACTTCATCATCTTCTAAAGGGAATTCTGCTAAAAAATCTGCTATAACTTGTGATTTTGGCGAAGATAAAATTTCATATTGAATATCAAAGTGTCCCACTTGTGCATTCCATATCTCAACTCTGCCTGATCTTTTTGAATTCTTCATTACCGACTCAATTGGCACTTTTGTTAGTACTTTCACTTTATGTGCTTGAAAGTAGATACGAAGTGTAAAATTTGCATGAACCAATGCTAGAATTAACTTCTCAATATTTGAATAATTTCTTTCTGCAGAATTAAACGTTTTGCTGATATAATAAATTCGTTTTTCCACCCCTGCATCTACTCGCATCAATACTGCACTTAACACATACATGGTTGTTGCGAGATAAATCATAAGTTCTTCCCCTGGTTCAGCTTTTTGCAAGATAGATATGTTCATTAAGTGTCCTTTAATTCCTTGAAAATCCCTTTCACATTCATCTGTCAACTTGAATTTTGTTCCCTTCTTAAGTATATCGAAAAAATGTTTGCATTTGTCTGAAGATCGCGAAATGAATCTTCCTAGCGAGGCTAAGAGTCCATTCAGCTTTTGCACATCTTTTACCATCGCAGGCGTTGGCATGTCGCGAATTGCTTGCACTTTTTCTGGATCAACTTGTATTCCTTCTTTTTACACGATATATCCCAAAAATTTTCCTGAAGTTACTCCAAAGGTACACTTGTCGGGATTCACTTTGATATTAAATTGTCGAATTTGTTCAAAAATCTCTTTCAAATCTTGCACATGATTTTCAGCTTCTTTACTTTTGATCAGCATATCATCTACATACACCTCCAATGTCTTATGAATCCATTTCGCAAACACTTTCTCCATCATTCTTTGATATGTTGCACCAGCATTTCGCAAGCCAAAGGGCATTTTTGTATAACAGTATAACCCTTTTGGAGCAAAGAATACAGTGTGTTCTTGGTCTTCTTCTGCGAGAGGTATCTGATTATATCCTTTGTATCCATCCAATGAAGATATTCTTGCATTTCCCGCTGCTGATTCAACCATTTGTGGGATATCTGGCTGTGGAAAACTATCTTTAGGACAAGCTTTATTTAAATCAGTAAAGTCTATGCAAATTCTTATTCCCTTGTTCTTTTTTGGAACCACCACCATATTTGCAATCCACTCTGGATATTTTGCTTGCCTTATAATTCCTGCGTCGAGCATTTTTTGTAATTCCTCTTTTATTTGAGAATGGTATGTTGTTGCGATTTTTCTTATTCTTTGCTTAAATGGTCTTATATCTTTGTTGATTTCTAATTTATGACATGCTATTGATGGATCTATTCCCGGCATCTCATCCATGCTCCACGCGAAGATATCTTTATATTCTCGCAAGAGATTTATAGTTCGTTCTTCTTCATCTGCCTCCATTTTAGTCCCAATTTTTAGCATTTTTGGTTCTTCCTCACTTCCAATATTTACTTCCTTGGTCGGTTCTGCTGTAGCGTAACTGGCTTCAGGTTCTCCCATTGGGGTTGGTGTTTTTACATCTCTCGCGGGTTCAGCTCCTTCTTGCGAGATCTCGCTGGGTATTCCTTTTCCTTCTTTTGCTCTTATCATGTAAACTTTAAATTCTTCTTCTTTCTTTGTTTCTCTCGCTATTTTTCTACGAGCCTTTCGCTGTTTTGGACATTCTTCATAATTTCTCACTTCAGTCTGATAACACAGCTTCGCAAGATCTGTATCTCCTCTAATTTCTCCAATTCCACTAGGTATAGGAAATTTGAGACATTGATGTAATGTTGATGTTACAACTTTGATTGCATTTATCCACTATCTTCCCAATATCATGTTATATGGTGATTCCATATCAATGTTACTTGTGTTTCGATTTCTCCTAGTGGGATTCGTACCACTATTTCGCCTTTAGGTTTTGTTAAAGATTTTCCAAAGCCATGAATATGATATGTTGAATAAGACATTTATTCATCCTTGTATCCCATTTTCTTAAAAGCATGATGTAGTTGCAGGAATTCCCACACTATACCCTACTCAAGAATTTATCAATATTTATGACATAATTTGAAGATTAAAGACACTTTTTATTAATATGATCTCAAAGAATTACAGAAATCAAGAACACAGAATACTTGACAAGATTTTCTCTCTCTTAAAAACTTTCTTAGCGCTCAAAAATTCATCTCTCTCTCTGGAAATATTCCTCTCCTTTATATAGGGATTTACATAATGGATTACAGCTCATTTACAACTAAGATCCCCTTTAATTTCGGATCTACATTCTTGCGATAATTCGCAGCTAGCACTACCTTTATATTTCGCAGGCTTTGTTGATACATCGCAGAAATGTCACACTTTCTTCGTGTTTCCGTCGTTTTCAGCCATTACGTCATTGTTTAAGTCATCTTTGGATATTTCACGAACTGTCATTAATAAACCTTCAGCGTCATATCACAGAACCATAATTAATATATCGCAGAACTGTTGTTTATTTCGCAAGAATATTGTTGTGACAATATTTTGATCCTACATCTTGCCTCTTCTCATATCTTTTTCTGCGAAGAAGATAAAGATCATGAGAATTTAAGTTTCTTGATTTGCCGCAACTCTTTGTCTTTTCACACTTCCTTTATTCTGATACGTCTCTGCATCCATCGCTAGATATTCTACGCGTGTTTTTTCTTCCATTTATTCCTTGACACGTATTCTTTCGACCGTTGAATTCTGACCATTCACGTCTTTTCTTCATTGAATGCATTGATACTTTCGAGAATCTTCTTCTCTTATAAATATCGTCTTTGTTAATCCCTCTTCTTCTTTTTACTCTCGCTTTTCTTCTCTGCAACTTCACTGTTCTTCATCTTTCTCCGCAAATTCCGGATCTAACTGTTCCAATTTTATTCCTTCATTCTTCTTCATTTTAACCATTATTCCCATATTAATTAAACAATGGCTCCTGCTAAAAAATTAGGTCTACCCGTTTTTCAAAAACACCAACAGAAACTTCAAACTTTAGGTTTCACTCTTTCTGAGATCCCTGATCAATCTTCAGATTCTGATCTCACCATTGATTTAATTTCTGGATTTCCTTCTTCCAAAGAGAAAATCCTTATTTCGCTAGGTCAACTAGAAGCTGGCCTTCCTATCCCTCTTTATGACCCAGAACTCCCTCTTTTTTATGAAATTATTTCACATACTAAATTCTCACGAGCAATCTTCCAAGTGGAGACTGTATTCGTCTTATTCTCGAATATGCCTCTCGTGGAGCTGGCAAAGGATCCCGTTACCCTAATGACGCGATACATCCTGATCTTAAAGGTATTCCCATTATTCCTGCGAAATATACCGTGGATAATTTCTTTGCGAATTATCAAGTGATTTTCATGAAGAAAGAGAGCACATGTTGGGCTGTACGTTTAAGTAGGAATAAAAAGGTTGCGAAGGATAAAATTCTTATGCAAGATATAGACTATCATTCAAGTAAAAACCATGGTCCACGCTTCTCAAAAGATGATAAGTGGTGCGGATTTCCTCTCCTCCTTGAAGGTCCATATATTTCTGGTACTCTTAATCTCCCTGCGAATCCTGCATACCTTGCGGTGTATCGTCCTTGGGTTTTTAACTGGCCTAAAAGGGATTCTGAGGTATATCTCGCAAAATTTATCATTATTCGCAGATTTAGATAAATGTATTATTCTTACTAATTATTGAATACCTTTAACAGATTGAAAAAATGAAGCTTGGTTATTCCAAGACTGGGAATCTCAATCTCCTACGAGTTTTGAAAACCTTCACAAATGAAGTAAGAAACATTCTTTTACAACCTTTAACAATATATTGTTGCCCCTGTTTCTTATCTTTATGTGTGATTGTTTTCAAGGAAATTCCATTTGTCGAGGTGGTTGAAGCTAAAGATAAAGGCAAAAAATTAATAACTCCAAATGAGGGTTCTGGCACTTCTCCCCACCGCAATGAGAATCAAACTGCTGACGGCCCTCCAAAAAAGAAAAGAAAAACTCAACCACTTCCTTCTTCAAACCCTCTACTCAAAGAATTTTCTTCTATCACTGAAAAAGATAATGAAATTAAAGGAAGTGGTGGGATTAATAATGATACTTCTGCGGGCACCACTTCAATACATTTTTCATCCGCAAGAATTAAGTCTGCGATGGGTCTTTCTCAACCTGAGACTCCAATGGATCAATTGTCAAATATTTTTAGAAATCCCATGCAAGGTGTTGGAGATGATGATATTACTCATGCTTGCGATTATCTCTCAAAAATCTGCGATGCTTCAATCTTAACTAATAATAAAGATCTTAAAGGAGTCTCAAGATTTATCAACCCAGATCTTCTTCATGCGCTAGCTTCGTTGGTATGCCTCTTTCTTTTATTTTTCTTGTAGTAAATCTTACATTTGTCATGAATATTGGAGATCTTTTACTTATCCTTGCTCATTTTCTCTTTTTCTGCTACAGACTGCTAGAGCTTCTTTTTCTGTTTCTTCGGAATTAGAAAATAGATTATCATCATCGCAAAAAAGGCTTACTGATACTCAATCTGAATCTGCGAAACTTCGTGAGAAGAATAAGCAATATGAAGCTGAAATCTCCATTCTTCGTGAGAAATGTAAGCAGTTGGAAGTAGCTGGTAATACTGAACTCCTTAATAAGAACAAATCGCTTGAAGTAGAAGTTGAAGTTCTTCAACAAAAACTAGTTGACAAGGAGAAGTTCTGCAAACAAATTATTGGTATGATTTTTTATTTTTTTTTGAGCTACCATTTTGCAGATGCCTATAATCTTACTGATGAAGCTCTTATTCTCAATTCTTTTGATGAACCCATAGATGAAACCATTCTTCTTCAGCGTCTTAATGACGCTTTAAATAATTATTCCGACGAAAAAATTAATGCTCTGTCCATTGATGAGCTTAAATATCACGTTTCCCTTATGAGAATGGACTATAGATCTACTTTGAGTATATCCAATAGTTTTAAGACTTGTAGAGATGAATTTAGAGAAAGAATCAAAATCTTGAAAGCCCAAAAGAAGGAACTTGAGAAGGATAAAGAACGCATTACTCTTCAAGGCGCTGAAGCTCTATCAAAATTCCGCAATGCCCTTATTGACACTGAACTTGAGAGAGATAGACTTAAAAATGAAAACATTAAACTTCTTAGAAGAGAAGAACAAACCCCTTCCCATCTTCTCATTCAAAGTGATGATGAATTCGCATGGGCTGCGACAGTTCTTGATAATGCTAGGAAAAATTTAGCGATAGATGTCAGTCTTCGTACCGAGCAAGCGTCCTTGATACAAGAAATGATCCATGAAAGGCAAGGTTATTTTATATTGCTATTCTAACATTTTGTATTTCTCGCGGATTTTCATCAAGTTTTTCTAATTTATTGTTGTATTATCGCAGAATCTGAAGAAAAATATTCCCAAAGGGTAGCAAAGCTTGAGGAAGAAAAAAGGAGTCTTGAAGAAGAAAAAAGTAGTCTTGCAAAAAATCTTACTTCCCGTAATGAAAAAATATCAAGACTGCAAGAGAAAATAAAGATATCCAACTCGAACTTGCGTAGTAATCTTCTCACCGTTCGCAATAATGCTATTAAGAAAGTTTGTAAAGATAACAATCTCCCTCTTAGTCTATATCCTTGTCTTATGGAAGAAATCCCAGCCAGTTCTCAAGTACCGGTTATTTCTGATAGTGAGGCTGATATAGATGAAAATGAAAGCGAGAATGAAGGAGAATCTACTGATGAAGATGAAGATAATGCTGGAGATAAATAGCTTTGTTTTTTCTTCTTGATCTTCTTCTGTATTTCTTGCGATAATTATCTATGACAAACTGTAACATTTTGCGACAAATTGTAAAATTTTGCGAATTCAAGGAATCATAACTTCTTTTTGCTTCTATCTGTTTGTCAAAAATTCAAGGAATCATTCTCGAAAGAAAATGGTTAATATAATCATCTCCGATTATCATTATGAATTTATCATATAATGATTAATAACAATATTTACTATTCTATGCATTATTCCCATATTTGCCTCTTGTTATTAATCTGTAATATGATAAATGATTTATCTCAAATAATGCTGTGAAAAATCTGTTATATGTTTCGTAGATATAACCTTTCTTGTGGTCTTATTTCGCTTTCCTAGTTAAAGGTCTTATTATGCCAATTTCATGCGACAAGATCGCAGGACATTCTTACTTTCATATGTAATAATCCATTGATCTTGCCTTATCATTTATTTTGATCTCTGCGACAATATAACAAGTCTAAGCCATCTTGTGAGATTAATCTCTCTTTGCTTTATAAGACTTATGACATTGGCGTCTTTGCGATGAAATCGCAGGACGTTTTTGCGATTTATTTCCTCTTATCATTGAAATCTGTTGATCTTATCGCAAAAACCCATTGATCTCATCTTATCATTCTCTTAAGGCTTTTTGGCCTGTCATGCGGCAATATGATGGGCCTAAATATTCTTGCGAATATAAAGTCCCATGACATTGCTGTCTGTGTCACGCGACAATATGACGGGCCTAAATATTCTTGCGAATATAAAGCCCCATGACATTGCCGTCTTTTTTGATACACAGCTCCCTAATGGAGGGTATCGCCCTTATCTTCCCCCCAGTTGCCCCTTCAAGGATTATGCATCGGCCATACAAGACTAGCACTTTCCCATCCGGTTCTGCCAACAACCAGTTGTTTTCGCAGCCTTGTTCTTTATGCCTATATGACTTATAGTTACAAGACTGCACCCTAGTGGGGTTTTCTTTGGGCCGAACACATTGTAAGCCAAGACTTTCCATGGATGGCCAGGGTAGGTTCATCCATCCCGGGAACCCACAGCTCAACCGTGTACCTCGGCGCCTTGATCATACTTTGCATTCCTTAGGAGAAACTCTCGAGCGCCCAACCAGGGTATAACCTTATATAGTTGGGAATCCAAGTTATCTCTCCTGGATGGATTTTCTATAATCCCAAATTCTCCATAACTAGGTTCCTGCAGCACTATAGCCTTTCCCATAGTCATGCAAACAGATACCCCCCTTATGGCGCACTTTAAGAACATTGCCTCTTACGGAATAGAATCCGCGAACTAGGGTGTACGCCATAAAGGTTTGTCCCATTCTCATATGTTTTTAGGCGATTTGCTCCCGTCTTATGCATTTGCATTAAAAATTCTTATATGATTCGAAATCATCATCTTTTTCTTTTAATAGAAAAATTCTTATTTTTGAATAAAGTTTTTCTTTTAATATTCTGTCTGCATATTCCTTACTGTTCTTGTTTTTTGATTGTTCGCAACATGATATTGTTGCCCTTCTTTTCTTCTGCAATAAGTGATTATTCGCAATAAATTTTCTTCTTCTTTTCTTGTTACTTTGTTTATTTTCTTTCGAAGAATGAAAATTTCAACTTTCAACTTCTATCTCTTTATGCGCGATAAATCACCATTGAGTCTTTTGGCATAATCTATTCTTATAATATATCCTTTCCCCGCAACTCTATACTGTCCACCATTAATTTCTATGCTCTCTGAGTTTGCTTCCTATTATGTTGCCAATCACGATTTCTGGCATTCCTTTCTTCGCAAGTATTAATGTCAACTTCATAACACCTTTTGCCTTCAAACCAATCACCCTTAATTATCCCAATACCATGAGGATGTGGAAACTTTATACATTGATGATATGTGGATGTTATGCCCAAGATCCCATGGAGCCATGGTCTTCCAATTAAGGCATTATAAGGAGATTCTATATCCACTACACAGAACTTGATTTTTGAAGATATCTTGTTTAATGGAATTTCCATAGTAATTTCTCCTTTTGGATTATTTGCAGTACCATTAAAACCATAGATCTTGTATGTTGAGGGGATTAACTCATCATCTCTTCCACCCATTGTTCGATAAGTATGATAAAATAAGATGTCTACCGAGCTGCCAGTGTCAATTAAAATCTTATCTATTGCCCACGAATCATTTGTTGCGTCACCATCATCTTCTTCTTCTTCTTCTTCTTCTCTGTATTTTGGATTTATCTCTAACTTCACCACCAATGGGTTGTCATGCATCTTCCCTGGATCTGGTATCTCTTGTGCAGTAAAAGAAATAACTTGTTTTTGCCATTCTTCTAACGGAGAAATTTTCGCAATATTCATCACCTCTCTTCCCTCTATATCCCTTGCAAATACTCTACTTAGCACATTGTCATGGAAATCTTCTATTGTTTTTTGCGAATGTACGATTGAATTGCAAAATAGATTTTTTGCTGTAGCTCCTACTTGAATGACAAATGTTTCTGCTTCTTTCGCAACATTGACTCTGCGAATTTCTGGAGCTTGCGGCAGTTGCTGAGGTTATGGATATCTCGCTAGAAAATGATTTAATTTCCCCTGTTCAATCATTCGCAGAATAATTCTTTTTACATTTCTACAATTATTCACAGAATGGCCATGAAAATGATGATAAGGGCAGAACTCTTGATTTTGGTTGTTAGGGTGTGGTTCTCTCCCCATGTTCCATGGTGAAGGTATATTCTCCATTAAAATAATTGCTTCCCAAATCTTGTCTATACTGGTATTTAGAGGTGGTAATTTGATATCTTCCCATATAATCCTCTGGCTTCTTTGTTCTCTTGAATAATTTTGTCTCTGTCCACCATAAGTCTCCTGCGGTTGATCAAACCTTGGGACTTTATTATTGTTATTGCGATTATAAAAATTTCTCTCCTTTTCCAATTCCTCCTGATCTCTACTCCCCATTGCTACCACTTTTTGTTGAATATCGGTCTCCACTTTATCTCGCTGATTTTGGGAGGTACTTGCTACTGTGTTGATTATCTTGGGTAATAAACTTCCATTTGCTGTGACTGAACTTGTGCCTGCGAGAATTGGATATGACTCCATCTCATTTTGTTTTTCCTCCAAAGAGATATACTCTTCTTGCAATTCTCGCAGTTCTGTCATAGTGATTTTGTTTTTAACTCTAAATACCTGAATGTATAACAGATTTGTCGCAAAAATAGCATTTATGAAGGATAAAATGAGATATCTTTCATCTACTCTTCCTGCCATTTCGCTACACATCGTCCTCCATCTTACCGTTAAATGCTTTAAACTTTCACCAACTCTTTGCTTCAATCCAAACACATCTTCAATTCCAGGTCGTGTAGAGTTATTGCTTATGTACGCTCCTAAGAAGGTAGTTTGCAAATGCATGAATGAAGTTATTGTATTCTTGGGAAGGCTTTCAAACCATTTCAATGCTTCGCCAGTTAAGCTTGACGCAAAATATTTGCGCAAAACGACATCGTGATTCTCCCATTGTAGCATGCATCGAACATAGGCTTTGATATGTTGGACAACACATGTAGTCCCATCAAAAATGCTGGTCAACACCGGTAAATTGCATTTTGGAGGTATCCCTCCTAATTGTACCTCTTGAGTAAATGGAGTTTTCGAAGCTTCTTCGATTGCCTCATCAAGTTGTCTTCTTCCTCCTTCTCTTCTGTTATTTATCATTTCTCTCATTTCCGCTAATTCTCACAAAATTTGCTCATTCCCATCAGAATTTTGCTCCATTGGCCTTTTCAACGCAGCCTCTCTTTGTCTGCGTTCATTCCTTTCTTGTCTTGCGATATTTAGCGCTTCTTCTTCAATATCTTGATTTTGCCTTGTTCTGCGATTTTCTTCTTCTTGAGTTTGCAAGTTAATTTGTCTTTCATTTTCTCCTCCGCGAATTTCTTCATCCCTTATCGTTTCTCTTCGTTGTCTTTCTATGTCTCTGCGAATTCTCTCATATTCCTCATTGATATTATCATTATTGCGATTTTGTACACGTATTCTTTCTCGATTATCATGATTATTCTGACGCAATGCTGCTTGAATTTCTTGTTCTTCTACCTCCGCTCGCAATCTCTCTCTTTCTCCCACTAAACGTACTTGCTCAATATAATGCCTCTCAATATCATCTTCAATTATTCTACGATTTCTTCGAATCTCTTCATCACGTAGCGTTCTCCTTCTCTCTTCTTGATTTTCTCCTTCATCTTGATTATGTCTTATGCCCAAAGTTTCTCCGCGTGGAATATAACGTTCATTTCTCAAATTCTCGCTAGTATTTTGTATAAGATGATTTTGTCTTGTTTCTTCTCTATATGATCTTGAACTTGATCTCCTGCTGCTTCTTGATCTTCTGTTTTGCAACCTCAAATTTTCCATTCTTAGTTCATGATTTTGCCTTGTAAGATTTGCACATTCTTCTGCTTCTAATCTTCTTTCTTCCTGTATCATTTGTCTCAAATCATCTACTACTTCTTGTCCTCCATGAATTACCCCTCCATCCACTTCTTGATTTCTTTCCTCTTCTTGATTTTCTTCCTCTTCTATCGAATCAGACCTCCAAGTATGCACACTTACTCTATCATAATCCACATTTCTGTCTTGTGCTTGTGTTTGCTGATTTGATGGTTGAATTGAATTTTCTGCTCCATTTCTCATTATACCTCTTCCTGATCTGATCCTTAAAGATCCTTCCAATTCACTTGTTCCTTCACCTGCAATTCTTTTACTTCTTCTCACTGTTGTTGGTGGTTCTGATGTATTTCTTCTCCTTCTAGCCATTTCTTCAATTCTAACAATTTCTTCAAATCCTCAAGTTGTAATTTGAAATTTCTCAAATTGATTCTCCCTGTTTCTGGGCGCCAAAATGTAGTTGCAGGAATTCCCACACTACACCCTACTCAAGAATTTATCAATATTTATGACATAATTTGAAGATTAAATACACTTTTTATTAATATGATCTCAAAGAATTACAGAAATCAAGAACACAGAATACTTGACAAGATTTTCTCTCTCTTAAAAACTTTCTTAGCGCTCAAAAATTCATCTCTCTCTCTGGAACTATTCCTCTCCTTTATATAGGGATTTACATAATGGATTACAGCTCATTTACAGCTAAGATCCCCTTTCATTTCGGATCTACGTTCTTGCGATAATTCGCAGCTAGCACCGCCTTTATATTTCGCAGGCTTTGTTGATACATCGCAGAAATGTCACACTTTCTTCGTGTTTCCGTCGTTTTCAGCCATTACGTCATTGTTTAAGTCATCTTTGGATATTTCGCGAACTGTCATTAATAAACCTTCAGCGTCATATCACAGAACCATAATTAATATATCGCAGAACTGTTGTTTATTTCGCAAGAATATTGTTGTGACAATATTCTGATCCCACACATGATAAAATATTATATCTACGGAGCTTCCTGCATCCACCAAAGTTTTGTTTACAGCCCATTCTTCCGCAGATTTTATTGATTTTCCCTTTCCCATTGGTATAGTGGATATTGTAATTACCAAAGGAGATGCGTGACTTAAATTCTCTTCTGGTATTTCTGCTGCTGTAAATGTTATCTCCTGCTTTTCCCAATCCTTCAATGATGATATTTTCTCCACCGTCATGATCTTCCTTCCTTCGAAATCTCGTTTATGTATCTTCCCCTTAATGCTTTCATGGAACTCATCAATCATTGTTCTTGTTATCATATCACACTCCAATTTTTCACAATTCTCTTTGGTTCTAATCATTTTTCCCTCAATTGTTTCACCGATCTGTTTAATTTTCTTCTCAACCTTGAATAGTTTTCTCCTTAAACTTCACCTTTTCTATGATTTTTGTTAATTGAATTCATGTTTCTAGCGCCAAAATGTAGTTGCAGGAAATTCTACACTACACCCTTGTTAAGAATTTGTAATTATCAACTCATAATTGAAGATTAAAGCAACACTTTTTTATTTGATTCTCAAAAATGTTTACAAGAAATGTAAGAAATCAAGAATACAACTATACTCTTTGAAGTGTCTCTCTTCTCAAGACTTTCTCAACTCTAAAAATTACATCATCCTCCTCTGGACATACAGGGTCTCTATTTATAGAGTAGTTACATAATGGATGACAACTAAGTTGTCCTTTAATTTCGGACCTGGCTTGCGATGTTCTCGCGGTAGTTATAATGTCAATTCTCGCAGGCATTCTAACCATCGCGGAACAATCACGCTTTTCTCATGTTTCATCAATCGTCAGCCATTACGTCATTCTTTTAGCTCTTATGTGACACTCGCAAAGTGTTGTTGTAAATCTCGCAAGAATATCGTTGTAGCGATATTCTGGTCCTACATTAACAATACTGTGGTAGAGTTTTAACAATTATGTTACATGGGTTCAGGTGTGATCCCAGCAGCTTAGACCACCAGTCACAGTTAAGTCAAGCTCCAAATACTAGCTATAACCAGCACTTATCATATTTAATATAAGGTAGAGTAGTCAAGTTAATATGTCCGAGTGTAGAGGACTTGGGATGTAGCAAGGTATTCATCTCTGAGTAACTGTTTATCACGTTATAGGGTTAGGACTTCTAACATCATATCTGATTTACTGAGGTGGAAAATCAATGTTCACAATAACCGGGTATGGCTTCTCTAGATGATAGAATATTTAGCAATGCAATAGAAAATACTTGGTTTCCTTCACTAAATTCAAGATTGAACACGTGGAGAATCAAAAATGGAACAGAGAATAAATGGTTGCATTGCCAGTAACCATCACATATTTGTAATAATTTTATTTTAAAGTTGACAACACTTCCAGGGAACAAGAATTACAAACTAAAGGTAAGGAGCTAATTAACAGCTAACAAACTAGATCAATCTATAGTTTTTATTTTGTCCCGAACCAAACACAATGTTTGGGTTTCGATGAATAATTTTTTAGGGATTTATTGAGCAATTGTTTACTGTGTGACTTTGTGAAATCTGTTAAATTTCAATGATGAAAATCAAGTTACAAGGTTAGTACTTTCAACAGTAAAACTATCTTACTGAGGTGAAAAACCAACGTTCACAATTATACACGTGCATAACACATATATAAGGACAGGTTTGTTGAGTTGGTTGCTAAAATATTAAGGTTTACGACCAACCGGACACACTAATTCCAAAATACCTAAAAATGTACAAAAACCTACCAAACCATCTACAAAATTTCCTAAAACTAGACGATTTCCAATGTTAATCAAAATTCAGTATATACTGAAGTATACGAATAAAAAGATGGCATCAAGAATAGGCTATATAAACCAACAAAATCTAGAAAATAATAAAGTTTTCGTATTACAACGGCTGATATATGAGAAAAATAAAAGATTATGTTTTGGAGAACAATATAAAGATAAAAATATATCTCCACAAGAAGATAGTACAAACTTCGGTTCAAAATAGTTCAATAGATGAAGAACATATGGTTATCAAACAACCGATGTAAGGTAAGACATAGCAAAAGAAACCCTACATAGGGCACCTTATTTCCTTAATTGAAAATGATGCATTCTACTGACAAATATGAGTTGGAACAGTATATACATGGATCACTATATGAGTACGAGACCAAGTTTTATGAATCTAAAAAAGATTGAATTAAAGAACATTACAATAGGATCATATATTTGTACTAACGAGAAGAGGATACAAAAACACTAGCTGACAAAGGTTAAACAATATCAAAAATTAGACAAAGTTCGGATTGACATCACGTTTAGCTAATTTTTAGAATTGGGTGACATTGATGAAATCAACAATGCAGGAAAAAAAAATACTATAACTAATCTATTGTCGTGTGAGAGTAAAATGCTTGAAGCTTATTTGTCGGGGAAAACTTTCAGAGAAGATTCAGAGTCTAATGAGTGGCCGGAGGAAAAAAAACTACAGAAACATCTTTGCAGAATTAAAAAAATAGGCAATTCCTATGAAAGATTATTTTGAAGAATAAAATACTAAAACAAATAGACATAGAAGTGATTGCATTCTTAATAAAACAAGTAACAACAAAAAATAAAAAATATATATATATATATAGCATGATAATAGGTGATACATATATATATATATATATATATATATATATATATATATCAATGCATACCACAATAGGTATGAATATGTACCTATGTAGAGCTTTTTAATTATTATTTTTGTTTGGGATTACTGATTTACTCTTTTATAAGGGTTAAAAAAATTTGTCTGCAATTTCGCTAACGAGTTTCTGCAATATTTTTTGTATAATCATATTACTCAATGAGATTTTTTTGTTGATTATTTGTTGTCATATGGTTTTATTAATATCAAGCCTTTTAACACCTATCTGTTTGTTGAAGGAATATGATTTATTGTTCAAATTCAGTTTAAAACGAAGTGCTATCATATACACTTTTGAGTATGCAGTAAACTACTCCATTCCTTTAAAAAACTGACCTTTTTTTTTTGTGAAGCATGTACACCAATATTTGGATGATAAGCAAAAACAATATTACATTAATTTCTCCTATCATCATGTATTTCATGAAATACTTTTTATTCCTTTAATGTAGATATATTTTAAGTGTTTAATGAGATAATACTACACTAATTTTTCATATCGGCATGTATTTCATGAAATACACGACCACACTTGTTAATGGTCTTATAATATGCGTATTCATGATTGGAGAGCATCATAAATTCACAAGTAGTATTTTTAGCAAATAACGATAATACGTCAAGGTCATTGAGGATCCACGTAATTTTGTCCTCTTTTAACAAATGACAGTTGGTTATAAATTGGAATAATGTTTAAGTTTCAAATTGAGTAGGGTGATATACCAATTAATTTTAGTTAAACTGAGATCTTAGACGTATTGATATACCAGTTTCACGTTGTTGTAGTCCTTGCACTCTAATATATATATATGTTCTTTGTGTAGTCTCGCCTTAATTAGCTTGACCAGATTAGGCTCAAAATCACATGTTAAGTAAATCACATTTGTTTCGCTAAAAATACTACCACACTGTACTTTCGAAGTAAAGCACCACCAATTTAATTTTTCCTAATTTGAGCGCTTCTGTTCTGTATCATTCTCTATTTAAATTGAAATATATTTGGTAGATAAAAAGGTCACCTAATTTGTTTCTCTCTCATCGTTATCACCATTACGTACTAAACTAAGCTAACTTATAGTTGCCAACATGGATCCATATGTTCTTTTGGTTTCTCTATTTCGTTCTTCAGTAATAATGATTGGTTTTAAAACTAATCAGTGATAAATATTGATGGAATAAAATCAACTGATTGATATATGTTTTCGATATATATTTTTGGTGGAAATATAGATTGATTTTATTATCTAATGATATATGGGTACCCTGACATAAGTTACCTAATGTATAACTGACTAAGTTTTAGTCTTTCTTAATGTATTGTTATAAAAAAAAGTATGTACACTTAGAATTAAAGTAGAGATTGAGTCGGGGCCGTAAGGCCCCGGTGATACCTAGTTCTCTCATAAAATAAGGAAACTAACCATATTGGTTACACATCAAAAATTTGGAAATAAAAAAAATAAACACCAAAAATCTTTTGTTTGGTGGGTGATGAAAATGAATTTTACTGGGAGGGATGATTTCAAAAGGAAAATCAATTCCCACCTGATGGTTTGGTTAAATTCCAAAAAGAAAAAGAAAGATGAGTTCGATCTACTTTTTCAGTTTTTATTACTCGATTCATTCTCTCTATGAAATCATAATTCTAATAATATCTCTAATCTTTACAAGGAACCTACCTCTTCAGACAATTGATCGTTGTTGTTGGTATTATTTCTACAACCCATTATCGAATGAGTATTAAATTTATGTTAGATTTTTTGTTTGATCTCATGAAATCAGATGCTAGATCTTATAGGTTTACCAGTTAAAGCATGATTAGGGTTTTTATTCTATTACTATCTCTAATCTTTACAAGGAATCTACCTCTTTAAACTCGATCTTTGTTGCTGGTAATACTTCTACAACTCATTATCGAATGAATATTAAATTTATGTTATATTTTTTGTTTGATCTCATGGGATCAGATGTTAGATCTTATACATTTACTAGTTAAAGCATGATTAGGGTTTTTATTTGGTTGTATCAAAGAACAAGTTAATGACAACCATGGGTTGTACGCAGGGATGTGGTTTCATTTTGTTACAAAAATAATATTTTAGGCTTAAGTTACATGTATCAACTATTTTAAGATTTAGGTAAGGATCTTTCTTTCACGTTATTTAGTTAGGTTTTACTAGTTAGTTAGGTTTCACACAAAAAAAAAATTACCGATGCTAATTGTTTTCTAGGGTTTCTGTTATTGTTTGGGTTGGATTTTGTTTGAGAGTTAATAACTCTACTTTGATCGAAGATGTTGTGTCAATCATATATATATACAAGGCTTCACAAGATTTAATCATTTGAGTATTTGTTACTTGGCGAGCCTGCAATGTCTGCATTTTAAGTTGCCACTTTTAATAATACCATGTTGCTGGTTGGCCAATTTGACTATCATCTTCAAGATAAAAATGGATAATCATTATGTGGCTCTTTAGTGCTCTTGGCTTTTGTAACAAAAAGTTATATAAGACCGTTTAACCGGTACCTTTCGTTTTGTGGATAACGTACAATAATCATGAGGAGATTTTGTGTGTTGCAACGATGTTTTAGCCTCAAGTTACATGCATCAATGAGTTCATGTTTGTTTTCTTTTCATGTAATAGAAAATAAGTGTAACACATGTTGCCTATCCTGTTAGGTTTAGCTAATATTTTCCAAAATAAACTCAAATTCCTAACTGAGATGCACGTACCTACACAGCTTTTGTCATGGGAGAATATGATGATTACAACGTGTCCCCAAAGGATGACCAATGGAGGGAACCAGATGATGAGGTGGATTCTGATAAAGACACAATAGGGTTAGATGATATTCATAATGACATTATACAATCAGATGACGATTATGGTGAAATTCATATAATCACTGATAGATATATGAAAGAATTAACATGTAATGTTTGAAATCTTGTACTTTCTTGTTTTTACTTAAACATCACATGGTTTCATATGTTGCCTCTGTTATTTCCAGAGTCAGACGATTCTGAAAATAATCTCAAAGTGGTAGAAGAAATAGAATTAGAAAAATCCCAGAAGCAGAAAAGCATCCACAACAAGAAGACTCTACAGAAGAGATCAAAAAAGAGAGGAGAATTACAAGAATGTTGAAGCTGCATAAACACTTCTCGGAATCTAATGCCAAAAAACGGGATATAAATTTTGACAAAATATTCCGACCTATTGGTGATAATATAATTGAATTCAGTAGTTACCTAGGTTATTTGGCCCGTGATATGGTTGGCATAAAATATTTATGTTGGAAGGAAGTCCCTTCAACAACAAAACAAAATATGTGGGAGTCAATTATGGTATGCATGTGCAGTTATCAATTCATTGTTTTTGTTGTCTAACTGTGAGTCTGTGATTAACATACATTAGATGTTATTGTAGCTTCATTTTAAGGTACCCCATTGGATGAAGGGAGTGGTCATGAAGCATCTACTTGTTCAACTGCGGGACTTCAGAAGGAAATTGTACAACAATCATGTAAAACCCTTTGAGGAAAGACCAGACAAACTTAGAACTGTCCCCAAAAAGTACAAAACGGTAGTGGACCAACAAAAGGGGAGATTTTGGAACCTCATCAAGAAAAGGTATGTGGAGACTTGAACTCATCTATCACTCAACAGTCTATTCTATTCTATCTCTTATTGAGACAAAAGTCGTATAGCTATCTAGACTTTACATTATACACATTTGATATTTAGAGCTGAGTTTAACTCATTTATATCTTTCTCGAAATATGTGTTGGAAAACTTTTTGCTTTAACTATATTCATCATTATTCTTGACGAAAGTCAAAAGATGATCATGTGAAAAACACCTGGTAACATCTTACATGATTTATCCAAATCATAGAAAATACACTGGAAACAAAGGTCTTGTTGCAACTCTTGATGAAATGTCTGATCACTATGATTCAGATGAAGGTGAAAGTCCAGTGTTGCACTCCTTGGTGAAAATATTAATTTTGATTATTGTAGAAATACGTACATCAATCTTGATATTCTTCCTGGACAAACTTCTTCAACCACTTCGAAGGATAAAATGGGATTTTTCCTTGTCTACTGAAAATTCTATCTTATATGTTTCAGGTACCTCAATTTATTTAGCAGCATGCTCAGCTATGGTGTTTGAACCGTCCTCCACATTGACATGTTCTTATTGTACTGTTAAAGGCCATGAACTCTCTAAGTGTTTCAAGTACAAACATAAAATAAGATATGTCAACAAACTTCAATGGAGAGAAAATCTATTAGAAAACAAGCTCAAACTTGTTCAGAAGTCGAATTTTTCCGAGGTATGTAAACTTAACTCGTCTCCGAAGAATTTAATTTCTAAAGAGAAAGTTAGATCTCTACTGAAAAGAACAAGATCTAAATATTCTGTGAAAAAGTTTGCTAAGAATTCCGTACAAGAAGTGTATGGTGGACAGATTATTGTTAACCCCAACACAGATTAATTGTGTTAAAAATGCGACTTGTCTTATGTGCATGACTTCAAAGAGACAAGAGTTTGCACAGTTCAGGCTTTAGGAAAAGTTTTTTTTTTTTTTTGGTTGTTGTTATTGTTTTCTGGAATTCTGATGATCTTTTCATATCATAAATTGGTATTGAAAAGGATTTCCTTTTTTCATTGAAAGAGGGTTAAAATCTACAATTCTGCCATCTTTAGGGTTATGAATTGGTCGTACGTGAATCCTATTCTGTATATATGTTCCATAACCCTACATTCCTTTTTCCTTCCCTGAAAACTCTTTTTATCACAAGATTGCTTGTTGAGCTTTAATTGTATATTTTTTTCACAATTCCATACTTGTATGGAGATTCCAAGCATCATGTCTTCGGATGGAAAAGATGTTAATATGATTGTTAAGCCATCAATCATGAAGGAAAAAGATAAGTCTCCTTCCTTTACAACTTTGAAGAGAAAAATGAAGAATATGAAGAAACCAAGGGCTATCACCTCTAATCTTCAGAAGTTTTTTGGTGTCATTGAAGAGTTGAAGGAAACAATGAAGAAGATTCAGTAAATACAGGTTATTCTTTTAAGAACTCTTGAAATTCAGAAGGGCCTGGTTCGACATCAGTCAAGAAGGTTTGTTGGAATTGACTCCTTTCTTCACGAACCTTATGTTTTAATGGATGTTGACAACAAGGAATTCGGGGACGATAAAGAATTCTTCAAAGGTCTTAATGTCTAGGAAACTTCTAATGAGAATTTATTCTTGTGTTTTAAGAGGGATAACTAGGATTTGGAATAGAAACTATTGTGAGTACACATAGTTATTCCAACGATTTTCATCTTGCAATGTTTTAGATTTATTTATTTAAATTCTAAGTTATTTGGAAGATGATTTTGCAGTACTAATCTTTATTGGTTTTATATATTGCAAATAATATTATGGGATATGTGTGTTTACGTCCGTGAACTATGATTGTCTCATTTACGTCAAAAGTTAAGTCTATTATGTCATTATGCTAATATTGATAAAAGATAGAATGAAATTTTGAATATTCCGCAGTATTTATCTTTCCCTGATCCACTTATATGTGAAAGTATTGTATGGCTCCATAAGTTTTCTTATGTTGAGCATTTCTGATTAAATTAATCATTAAGGTTCCTTTGTAGTTAATTTAGTTGAGTTTTCAGGATACAAATTCATGTTTCATATGATTTGTTAATGTCCAAAATAATCCTTCTTTTCTTGTAAACGTAGGGCTGCTCTTGTTGTTCTTTCGGGAATGAGTCTGATTGTCTAGTTGATTCTCTTGGAATTATATTGGAGTTAGTCCATACATATTGCCTAAACGAAATTGTTGTACCCCTGCTTTTTCAATAGTATTATTATTACGAAGTATAACACTTATCTTTTGAACTTCATAGATATGACATCTACATAATCATGTATATACTTTTATGATTATGTGTATGGGTTTATGGTGACGATTTCATCCTAGGAAACGATGTTTTACATTTGTTTAAAGGAAGTAGGTTCGTGAACTTGTTTCATGAATTGAAATGGAAATCAATAGGTATATTGGTCCCGCTATTTATTGAATATTCTTTTGATGCCCAATATGTGTGTGTTGGTAGAACCAATCTTAACTCAGGTTATGTATCTTAGGATAACCGATGATAATACCTAGACTTATGATTTGGTATGACCGGTTCTGGTAATTGGTGTCCGATCATAAGTAATAACCATGATATGGTATGATCGATCCTTGTAATTGGTATGACCGATCATAATAGTTTATGTGACCGATCCTTACTAGGAGCGAGACCATCCTATGCTAAAGATACAAAACAAAACATTCCATTTTTACAAAGAATACAAGGTGATATTTGTGGACCTATACATCCAGAGTGCGGACCATTCAGGTATTTTATGGTTCTGGTAGCTGCTCCGACCCATTGGTCACACGTTTCATTATTGTCCACAAGAAATGCTGCCTTTTCAAAGCTCCTAGAACTAATTATACGTTTGAGGGCTCACCACCCCGATTATCCATTCAAGTCTATCAGACTTGATAATGCTGGAGAATTTATATATAAAGGATTTGATGATTTCTGTATGTCTATAGGAATTGACGTAGAGCACCCTATACCCCACATACACACTCAAAATGGTCTCGCAGAAGCTACCATAAACAGGTTACAGATGATAGCTAGGGCATTGGTTATGCGTTCCAACCTGCCTTTACTGCCTGGGGGTACGCCATATTTCATGCATCATTACTTATTCTCTTTAGACCCACTATTAGCCAACCATTTTCGGCATACCAGTTAGTAATTGGATATGAGCCTGATATTTCACATTTACGCATTTTTGGTTGTGTTGTATATGTGCCTATTACGCCCCCACGTCGTACTAAAATGGGTACCCAAAGACGATTAAGTATTTATGTTGGATATGAATCCCTAACAATTATCCGCTATTTGGAACCTTTAACAGGCGATCTCTTTACCGCTAGATTTGCGGACTGTCACTTTGATGATACAACCTTCTCGTCGTTAGGGGGAGGTATGGAAAAGGATTTCCTAAGGGAATGACATGAATTTTCGTGGTGTGTCCCCACTTTGTCTCATCTTGATCCCTGCACCTCACAATGTGAAAGTGAAGTGCAAAGAATTATTGATCTTCAGAATGTGGTAAACTCAATGCCTGATGCATTCACTGATATTGATAAAGTGACGAGATCACACATACCAGCTGCAAACGTGCCTGCAAGGTTAGAAATCCCTAATACGGGAAAAGTCACCTTATATAAAGGTGTCAAACCTACACTTGGTGGAAGTGTAGCTGAGATCGTGGCCCACCAAAGGAAGAGGGGAAGACCATCTGGTTTGATGGATACTCACCCAAGGAATAAAATAGTGAGTAAGGCACAACCCGATCCATTTATCATCAATACAGATAATCCCTCTCATGAAATTGTCTCTGATTACAGTTATGTCCATCAATCAATACTGGAGGACGCTCCGATGTTTGAAATGATTCCAGAGAACAAATAAATCTCTATGGATTATGAGAGTGCATACGTGTTGATGGAAAGATCCTCCACGCAGATTGATGATGCATTTGCATACACTATTCCTCAAGATATCATTGAGCAAGATGACATCGAACCACGCTCTATTGCAGAATGTCAAAAAAGAGCAAACTGGCCTAAATGGGAAGTTGTAATCCAGGAAGAATTAAATTCACTGGCAAAAAGATGGGTATTTGGTGCGGTAGTGCTAACCCCACTAGGTGTAAAGCCCGTAGGGCATAAATGGGTATTTGTCAGAAAGCGTAATGAGAAGAATGAAGTCTTGAGGTATAAGGCTCGCCTTGTGGCGCAAGGTTTCTCACAACGCCCTGGAATTGATTATGAGGAAACATACTCTCCCGTAATGGACGTCATAGGGTTCCTCTACTTAGTTAGCTTGGTAGTTTCATGAGAAGGACTTGAAATGAAGCTTATGGATGTGGTTACAGCATATCTCTATGGGGATCTTGATTCAGAGATATACATGAAAGTGCATGATGGCCTTCCATTGCCCGAATCAAGTGATTCTAAACCACATAGTGCGTTTTCAATTAAGTTAAAACGCTCACTTTACGGATTAAAGCAATATGGGTGGATGTGGTATACCCGTCTAAGTGATTATTTGATTGGGAATGGATATCTGAATAATGAGTTGTGCCCCTGCGTATTTATAAAGAAAATGAGTTCCGGATTTGCAATTATAGCTGTATATGTTGATGATATGAAAATAATAGGTACTCCTGATGAAATAAGAGAAACCGCAATCTATCTTAAATCTGAATTTGAGATGAAAGATCTTGGGAAAACTCGGTTTTGTCTAGGACTTGAGCTAGAATACCGAGCCTGTGGTATACTAATCCACCAGTCTTCATATGTCCATTTCGTCCCAAGGAAGATGACGAAGAGGTATTTGGAGCTGAAATTCCCTACCTAAGTGCAATAGGCGCATTATTGTACTTAGCGCAATATACTCGAACTGATATATCATTCTCAGTAAACTTGTTAGCTAGATACATATCAGCGCCTATGCAGCGTCATTGGAATGGTATAAAGAATGTTTTCAGATACCTAAAAGGAACCATTGACATGGGTTTATTCTATCCCTTTAAAGAAGTAAGAAGGGCCGCTAGTGGAAATGCAACTCCCTACACTGAAACCCCAAATAATGTTTTGGTTGGTTTTGCTGATGATGGGTACCTCTACGACCCACATAAAGGTCGGTCACAAACTGATTATGTTTTCACCATTGATAACACAACGATATCTTGGAGATCGGCCAAGCATACTCTTGTGGCTACCTCCACGAACCACTCTGAGATCATTGCCTTACACGAGGAAGTTCGTGAGTGTGTATGGTTAAGGTCTATCATTACACACATTCGAGGGACATGTGATATGAGTTCTACCACTGATGAGACAACTTGCATTTATGAGGATAATGCAGCTTGCATCGAACAGAAGAAGCAAGGGTACATTAAGGGTGATAATACTAAACATATATCACCAAAGTTCTTTTACAATCAGCAACAACAGTCTCTTCTGAAAATTCAAGTCAGACAGGTAAAATCTAATGAGAATGCGGCATACCTATTTACTAAGTCATTGCCTAAATCGACTTTCGAAAAGCACATCAAAAGTATCGGACTAAGAAAATTGTCCGAACTCTCTTGATTGTAATCAGGGATATGGCGACATCGGGGGGAGTATCTAATGATATGATTATCGACATCAGAGGGAGTGTTGAACTCTTTTTCCCTTCACCGAGTTTATTTTGTCCCAATGGGTTTTGCTACTCGACAAGGTTTTTAATGAGACAACAACAACACCTAGATTATGACTCCTCGGTTGAGATTATCTTTTTCCCACAGGGTTTTTGTATTTTAGGATTTTCGGAAAAGAAATGACCAGCATTATGAAGCAACTTTACTATGACTCAACACGTTGTACTCTATTCCTTTCATCAAGGTTTTGTCCCATTGGGTTTTTCCTTGTCTAGGTTTTAATGAGGCACACTTGAAGTTTCGCTTTTGAACCGCACAAGGGGGAGTGTTGTAGGGCCTAAAGTTGGACCCATTAACAAGTTTGGAACCGACGGGTGAGTACCCGATTGGACCCGAATCTTAACGTGTCTAAACGGGTAATACCCGTTGGGTACCCGCGGATAATGGGTACCCGGTTGTTCTAATTTTTATTCATCCTTTTAGCCAAATTACAAGTATTTTGTTAGTTTTGGCTTAAATTTTTTTTCTCATATTTCGATTTTTTTCTTACATTTAATCTTTATTTAACACATTAATGAAGAAACAATAGTATATTTTTGTAAAAAAAATTAGATTCAAGCCAAAAAGAGAAAAATATTAAGTTTTTGATATGTTTTTTAATACTTTTCTTGATACCCAATGGGTACCCGGAACCGACGGGTACCCAAGATTTTTAACGGGTCCGGTTTTGGGTCCACAAATTTAGGAACCAGACCCGACTTTTATAAGTAAGGTCCGGATTCAGTGATACCCAGAAGGACCCGGACCCATTGACATCCCTACTATGGCCCATGGATGTGCGGTCCATTAGTATACTAGGATTTTCCCTTTTACTCTTGTATACATGGAATACTTACCTATGTAATAGGTTCATCTCCTCTCTCTAGTTAAATGAAAGTTTCTTCTCTCTTCCATTGTTTGTTGTTCTCTAATCCATTCTTACTCCAAAAAAATCAAATTTATTTAAATATATATTTTAAAAACTTTCCGTTAAAAAAAAGCCTCCCCAGATACCCTCCCTAATCAGAACAACGCAACGGAAAAAATAAGTTTGCAATAGAGGAATTTGCAAAGACATTCGGTAATGAATTTGAAACACCCCATTAGAGCATCTCCAACAGAAGGTGCAAAAAATTCTACGTGGATTTATTATTTAGTCCTTTTATTTATGGGGTTTATCCAGAGAACAAATTTAGGACCTTATTTCTAAAAGACCATCTCCAATAGTTAGAGATTTTTATTCCTTAGAGAAAACATGACGTGGAGGTGCATTCGAAGTTGTAGTTAACACTTTCTTCAAGACCTTCTTATTTAGTATGACACTTCACCTAGTTTATAGGACCTACTGGTGGGATGGTTTTAGTTAAAATGGGGGTCTAAAATCTTATGTGTCGTATAAAAATAAAATTATAACCCTCTGTTGGAGATGCTCTTAAAGAGAAGGAGAATAGCAATCGAAAATTTAGAGCACTTAAAGATAAAGAAGGAAAACCAACAGTCGAGAGTTCAAATGTATTACTCCCTCCGTTCCATTTTAGATGATGTTTTAGGGTTATATTTTTGCTCCACAATACTTGAAAGTTTTCGTATTTTTCCACAAAACTACCAATTACACCCTTATATTTTATCTTGGAACTATAATTTTTTTTTTAAATGCACTAATATCAATTAATGTTTAAAGACTTTTCTCAAGAGTATAGATGAAAAACCTTCATATCTCTCTCCATTTTTTAATCTGCGTGAAAACTCCAAAAACATCATTTAAAGTGGAACAGAGGGTTTATAAAGAATCTTTAATTGGGAGATATGGAAACTAATTGGGGGATATGAATTACTTCCCCCAACCCATGGTGTGTGCTAAGGGGTGATTTTTTGTTATGAAAATACTAAAATACCCTTCCCACAAAATAAAAATCAAAAAACAAAATCATATCCCCCATTTCCATCTCCACTTCTTATTAATCTTATTTAGGGGTAGAGCTTTGAAACCCAAATATTCCCCATTCCCTTTCAAATTCTAAACTCTCCCCACTCTACATCAAATTCTCTTCTCCTCACTTTGGAAACGATTTTTTTTTTATTCGGAAGTGATGAAGATCATGCTGAAAGTGATGATGACTATGCCGGAATTGATTCTCGAGCATGCCGGTATCATGTTCCGGCATATGGTCTTCATCAATTCCGGCATGGTCTTCATCACTTCCTTTTTGAATTTTTTCTGGTTTTAATCACTCCACTGCCGGCATGGTCAGTTGATATGAAGACCATGCCGGTATTGTTTTCCGGCATAGCATGTTGCTTTATATTCTCCGCCCCTCGGGGGGGTACGCCCCCCCGAACCCCACGGATAGTGGCAAACAATTTTTGAAAATTTCCGACAAATGCCGTCATGGTTTTTTGGTTGAATACCATGCCGGCACCGAGCTTTTTCAGCTAAAACAATGGTGGATTCAAAGGAAACAAATCAAATTTTCAACCTCTTAGCAGCAATTCTCTCATCACAATCATCTTCCATTTTCAAAAAAAAAAAATTCCACTTATTTTTTTTTCCTCTCCTTCTACTCCTCACTCACACAAATTAAAATCAAAACACACACTAAACTATCCTCAAATACTTAAGAATATACTAATTATTATTAACTACTAAACATGATTAGTGAGGGCTAGATTAGGAATTAAAAAAAAATTACATAGAGGTCACCCAGAATTGCTATTGGGACACCGTTTTTGTCCTATAGCTATATCCCCAATTGGTTTTCCATATCCCCAATTAATCCTTCTTTATAAACTTAGATGCATGGAAAAGCCGAATGTATTTAACCGAAACAAACTCATTTAATCTTGGCTAATAGGAACATGACATGTGGTATGGGAATATAATATTTTTATCCTACACGAAAAGATCAACTCGATCGAAACTATCTAGGTTTACCTCTCCATAGTGTTAGCTAATCAGGAGACAGGCTAATGGGCACCCCTTAATTGTTAGCAAAAAGAATTTCTAGCTAGCAAAATATGTGTTCTTAAGGGAGCGTGACTAGTGGCACACAAGAGACAACATTTTGATTTTAAGCTATTTCGAATGACCAGGTCCACTGGCTCCTATTTGTTTCACGAAGTATATACCGAGTCTACCGAAAGTTAACAGGCCAAAACAGTATATACACATACCCGTACTAACTATGATTTTGCCAAAACGGTCGCACACTAGTGGCATAATTAAACAACAATATATTACCTCCGCCCTAGTTTACTTGCATAAATTGGATTTTGTAAAAGCTTGAAAAAAATTCAAATTACTTTCACATACGTCATCAATCTCTTAAATTATTTGTTTAAGATAATAATTTTTATATCCTAGTTTTTGTTTCTTTCTTGATAATTAAAAAAATTTAGTGAAAAATATAGAAATTTTGTGGTATAATTTTGCTAAAAAAAACTCAATTTAAGCTGGTAAACTAGGACATAGGGAGTATTTGCTATTAGAATATTATCCACCCAAAAAATGAGCATGCTCATGACTGATAACCTCCTATAATTAGTGAAATGCTAGCGTCCATTAGTTTCCATTTTTTATTCTAAGGCATCATCCTACTTAATTTAAAATTTTGCACATGCATCCAGCACCAACTCTAACTAATCATAGCAACCATCCAAAATAATTTAAAATTACATAAATATCCTTAAAATTGGGACGGGACTTGCAGAACCCCAAAGAATAGCAGATTTGTTGTAATTGACTTGTTGTCCTGACAAAGGGGAATAGTTTTGAAGACTCTTTCCTTTCTGAATCCAAAAGTGATGATGCCGAACTTCCATCAAAGTCTTCCAACCACTGTTGAATACTTTTGAAGACAATTTCCTTTCTTAATGCATTTTACAACTTTCTTGAGTCTCGTTTTGGAATCTTTGAGACATCATTCACAAGAGTTGACATCTGCAATATAAGAAATAAAAAAATTCTTAGATGATAACAAACAGAAAAGGCAAATAAAAATATTTCTAGATGCCAATATTTGATTTTATTAACTAAACATAAAAAAGACTCATGCTTTATAAGTTGGCCAACTAATTATTATTTTTCTTACCAAATCTGATGAATCAGTTCTTATCAAATTTTCTATTGACTGTACATCCTTCTCTTTTTTTTTTTTTTTTTGAAGCATGTACTTTATTAATAACTACTAGAGGGCTATTACATAAGGGTATATACTACCCCAAGATTCATCAATTACACTTAGATTGATAAGCCAAAAAGCTACAGTATCAAGATATTGGTGCACAATGATAGTCTCCAGATCAGAGTTGCATCGTTGGCGGACGTTGGTTTCAAATGTCGAAAAACCTTCGGTCAATGCTTTCCACAAGAAAAGCTGTACTTTTGATGGATATGATAGTATCCACAAGAACTCGGATAGAGGTAGAGTTGTCCGATGCAGTTGATTGAAGTTGCTAGTCATGCTTTTGTGTCTTGATGTTGCGGTTAACTTCTTGAAGGATATTCGTCTCCTACTTTGTTCTTCGGCTTGATCCATAACTTCAGATGAGTCTTTAGATTTGATTAAGTCCTGAAGTAGAATTTACTCTTTTCCCTTGACGGAAGAAGTGCTAGATAATTCTATTACAAACGCTACTAAAACGGTAACTAAGAAAAGAAATGAATTACAGACGACGAACAGACTAGAGTTACTACAACTATCTAGTAACTTAAGGTAACTAACTGAAAAGATACGCAAGGTACATCCTTCTCCTTGAGGTCAGGCACAAGATCATTGAGTTCTTTCACCTGAAATTGAGGAAAAATTGTTATTAACAAGCCTCAAAAAAAAAAAAAAAGGAATTTTAACATGAATTCATTAAATTATTTTTCTTTTAATCTTACCAAATATTTGCGTGCTTCCGCATGCCAGCTATCTAGTCCAGTATCATGGTGTGCCTCAAAGAGTTCTTTACTTTCCTTGTACCTCGGTCGACAATATAAATCATTCACTGGGGAATAGGCACATCCTTTTGAAAATTGACCTTTCTCAATTTTCCTTTAATGGTTGCTATTGCAATTACCGAAATCGAAAATAAAAGTTTTCCTCTGCAAAACGCTCTCACCGAAAAATAAGAAGTACTGTTCGCCCCATCTTCCCCGATATATATAACGATAACTTGCAAGGCATTTGCAAAAATAAACCCCGCATTCATTACCTTCTTCCAAAAATCATTTTCATTTGCATATCCTTTTACTTTACCCAAAGTATCTTCAATGAAGCCTTTCTTATATAATGCTGAATGCTTTGTTAGTTCTTTTATCAACTTTTCACGGATACTATCCCAGTTCTCCTCCACAATCTAATGATTTTGAGGAAGAATATCCATAGCAACAAACTTGGCCATGTGCCTTAACTTTATATAATGAAAAAACCTCCAGAAAAAATCTTCAGGTAACAGTCCATGCAAGACTTTTTGACTCAGCAACCTTATAGTGAAAATTAATGGCAGGTGATCTGAAAATGCTCGGCAAGCTACTTCAGTCTTTTGGAACATCAATATTTTTGGACGTGCCATGAATAAATTTTGAACTTTACGAAGTTCCTTAGAAATAATGACCCTATCTATTCTAGTTTTTAAGATTTTAACATTCTGAAGATCAATCCTCGTAAAATATTTTGAAGGAAGATCGTGTAGCCAAACTTTATCAATGAACTCAGCAAATGCAACGGCATTTGCTTTCTGTACTAATTTATCATCATCTCTATCGGCTTCGGTAAGAGCATAATTAAAGTCTCCCAATAAAATTAACTTGTCATAGTTTATTTTGACGCTTTGAACATGATCCTCCAAGGCATCAAAGAAAGAAGTTTTTCCAACATGGTTCTTACTTGCGGGACCGTAGACATTAATGACGCAAATATCTTCATCGAGGATAAGGTGTTTGAAAATGATGGATTGAAAACCAAATCCATGTTCTTCTTTAATAAATTCTAACTTAGTTTCGTCATAGATAATGACACTCCCGTACTTATTATTGGTTCTGCTTTTGTATTTATAGTCAAAATTCAATGGCAAATTAAAATACTGGCCTATTAAATCCTTTTCGGGCCAGTTGCCATCCGATCACATCGTTTCTTGAATAACAAGACAATCGATTTTGTGATCCTTAATTGCTTGGTTTATGACACGTTTCTTGATCTTAGTTGCCCCGTGGATATTCCACGTGACGATGTTCAATTGGTCACACTTGGATCTTACAAGTTTCTGTAAAACTCGAAGCATATGTTTATAACATCCTGTTTGAATTAAAATTAATAAAGAAAAATTAATTTCAATACTGAAAATTTTAGGCCGTGACTTAAATATGTGAAATCAACAATTTAAACATAAATCATTATAAGGGCCAATCTTGGGCCAAAGTTGCCGAAGTTCAACTTTGGGCAGCAATCCAAAGGGGGCAACAAAAAAATAATTAACTTCCTAATTAAGGATAGATTTTGAATTAGTCAGAGGAAAAAAAAGGTCATTATTTTCTCTTCCTAAAATATTTCCAAACATGTATACTCGGTAATACTCTCAGTAATTAATACCCACCTATATCTTAGGCTCATAATATTTTTTACACAAATCTGGGACGAAATAGGAGTATGCGACCTATCAGGTCTCAGCTAAATAATTGAATCCTTCTGATCTCTTTAATCAATTACTTCCTTAATCGCATATTATTTCAAATGACGTTATATTTCCTATGTAGTAGTAGGGGTATCTCATCTATTTTGGCCACTGTTATTCTGTTAACAGTGAAAAAAGGATACACTATATGAATCCATTTCGCAAGAATCTTTTAGTGTCGTGGAAGTATACTCCCCTAAACCATTTTCTATTACTGACACATTTTTTATCTTCGTATATCAAGATTATTGTATGAGTTTGTATTTCAATCAGTCCCTGCATTGTACATATTTACAGTTACAATGAGTTTTACCCTCAATATACACTCATTGACTTTTGGTTAAATTTTTTTTTAGTAATAGTACAAGGCATCATTTTGGAATTTGACTTTGGGGCACCTAATACTCAGGGCCGGCCCTGATCTTTATTCACATTGTTAAACTATATAGCTTCGATGCATACCTGCTTCAGGTAATTCTCCCTTTAACAAATTCACCAATTTACGCAACTGCTTTTTCTTCATATCATCAATGTCAACAACCTGTATAAACAAAGTATCAGTTAACCAAACACGTAGGGTATTTTCTTCTTTTACCGAAAAGGGTATTTTGTAATTTCACAAAAAGAGTATTTTGGTAATTTACATCTTTATCGAATGGTTTACTTTCAGGAAAGATGGTAACTCCTTGAGAATATAGATTATTTCGTATTCTTTAATTAGATTCAAGTATAATTGGATTGAAATTTGGCGATGGTTAATGTGTTTTAGTTTACTTTCAGGTGAACCTAACACTTCACTCTGGATGGCATTTAGACATAATTAAAGAAATCGGACATAAGTAAATGGGCTATTTTATATTTCCTCCCCTCCCAAGATCGCTAATTTGAGTTTCCTCCCAAAATAGATTAAAATTAGCGTTTCCTCCCATCGTTAGTTTTTCCATTCATTTCAGGTTAGCTGACTCGGCGGTAACAAAACGTGACAAAACAAAAATCATTTTTTGAGTAAACTACCAAAAATACCCTCGCCTTTTTTATTTCATTATGTAGATGGAGGTGAATCAGTGAAGGCCAAATTTTTTTTTTTGAATCTATGATCACGAATAGTTGATTATCACTAAGCAGTAGACTAAATTAATTGAAAAGCCAAAGAAAAAAAAAGAAGATATTGATGTGGATTTGCCGATGGGGTCAAAAATCAATCAAGATCCTGTTCTGGAAAATAGTTGAATTGATCAACATACTTCTACTATTGATACATATATAGAAATAACTTTTTATTTTCCTTCTGCATCTCCATCTACTCCTACCCAATTGTAATCTATCATCACCGTCGTCTAAAAGAAGGCTTCACCTATTTACTACTCTCATCAAATTTTAGAAATAATTTTACTTTTCATTCTACTTTTTCCTATTTACCACCTAAAAAAGTCAAACTAAATTTGACTATAATGATTACCACTCTAATTTCTCTTCTTCTCCATTAATCTCTATTTTTATTAACCCTAGGTTAGAATTCTATTTGATTAGGATATAATTATGTTTAAACTTACTGCTTCTTTAAATTTTATCATTTAATTCATTGAGAAATCAACGATTTAACCCATAATATGTAATTAACTATAGAAGATTCCATGATTAAAAATCTATGGCATAATATCCAAACCCTGGATGCAACACCTAGTAAGATTATATAAATTTAACTAAATGGACATTCAGTAAATGAGTTTAGGTAAGTGTAGGTGTAAATTATCCACAGATCCAGGTGGCGACATCCTAGACCAGGGGTACCCAAATACGAAGAAACGCGAAGTATAGAGCAAAGATTAAAGAGCGCGAGATTTAAGGAAGCCACGTGGATCGGGCGTAATAATGTCGGACAAGACTTGACCCAGACTTCTGATAAAGCTGACAAGATAAGGCGTGACGGGACAAATGAGGAGCTACAGTCGAGCAGGCAAGAAAGCATGGAACACATCGGCTGATCATAAGGGCGACTATTGAGACAGCCGATCTCACGTCAACAGAGGACCATAAGAGATTGGCTTGAATGATATACAGGCGAGGAGTCAAGATACATCGACCGCTCAAGGCGACGTGGGTCGGCCCGATCACAGAACAACTAATTAGATGTAACAGGCTTAACACTCTAACTTGGTTATATAAACTTTCTCCTATAAATAGAGGGACTTGTATTCTAGAAAGATAGGTTGTAATTTTGGGGAGAAGAAAAAGGAGAGAGAAACTCGAGTTAGAAAGAAGTGAGTGAGAAATAAGTTCATCTTGTAAGGAAATCCACCTAAGAGCAACACATTTGTAACACCTTGGAGTAATAAGATTGATCATTTCACCCCCGTGGACGTAGGTAATCATACCGAACCACGTATATCTTGTGTTCATGGTTAAGTGTTTACTTTCGTTTGAGAAGAGTGGCATGCTTCTATCCTTTGGATATAGTTTGTAGTAAAATGCATCTACATTCTGGCGCCGACTAAGGGGATCCGACTAAGATCTCCGGATACCTTGCCATTAGAGTCTCCAGAGACGATCAACGGCTCCTCAATACACGTTAATGTGTTGGAGTAGATGCTACGATGAACTCTGTTGGCCGAAGTAATGGTTGTCTTGAGTTATTTACTGAACATTTAGAGTCAGAGCAGTAGCAGCGTCTTCTTAGCATCTTCAACAGTTTGATCGACAGAGAAACTTCACGAGCTCACCAGCGACTAACAGTTCGGGTTAGAAGCTACGTGAAGAATCTGTTGAAGGGACGACTGTTTGTTCTTGATAGTTGTGTGTTTATTAGCGTTAAGCGAGTTGTTTTCAGCTGCGGTAAAAAGTCGGGTGCTCGGAGTTACCAAAAGTTAGCGTTTTAGATGTTTCATCATGAAATGAACTGTCGACCTTGTATAATTTTTTAGCCGGCGGTATAGCGTAAGTCGTCGGAAGGGTCATGATTAAATCTCGAGAAAGTAGAGTTTGTGCAAGTTTAAATTGATTTTAGGTGTTACTTGCCGTACTTTTTAAGCATCACGTGCATAAGGTCAATGATTTGGAGCATGTTGAATAAAGGACAAACTAACTTAAATGCATAGGTCGAGTACAGAGAGCGGCGTCGTACGGAGTGATAGTGACGGGGAAGTGAGTACAGCCACAAATTCAGCATAAGACCAAAATAGGATAGACGGAACCCACCTGATAACCAAAGTTGACTCTGCACAGTAACAGTAGTCGTAGAGTCGAACGTATTTCCTTTTTTGTCTGAACTTTTTGTTAAAAAAGTCAGGTCGAAGTAAGGGGTTCTTTTTTGTATTTGCTGACGTAGGGATGGGCGATACTCGGCTTATCACGCGACGTGACTAATGGCTAGTACTTCAGGGACGATAAGGATGTTGAGGAATCGCACAGTCACTAGCAGCAGCATGCAGACAGGGATAGCGGGGCCGAGGCAAGGGGACAGTCGACAACCACCGCCCGAGGAGTCTAAGGAAGCTGCGCGAGGGATGCCTGTTGTAGACGAGGAAGTAGATTTGGGGCGGGACGATAACACCTTACCTCTGCACCAGATTATACTAACTCAGAGAAGAGTCGATCAAATCGATGGACTCACAGCTTCAGACACCGATGACGATGAGGAAACACTTGCAGCGCGAGCTCAGAGGCAATCGACGAGGCGACAAATTGAACACCAGGAAGCTTTGGGAAGGGAACAAGAGCGTCTTAGGCTGATTCAGTTGGGGCAAGCAATAGCAAGTGACACCGGCCCAACAATCGTTCAAGCTATCGACCGTATAACCAATCCAATACCGCCCCCACCACCCACATCAGCACCATTACAACCTCGGCCACACCAACCCAATAGAAATTCCAGTCATGAGAGTACGGACCCGACGTTATTGGCCATTTTGGAGAGTCAGGGGAGACAAGAAGCGGCACTAAGGGAACTCCAGCAACGGAATTTAGCCTTGGAGTATGAGAACTACCAACTGAGGAACCAACGGACCAAATCAAGAGGGTCGTCAAGCCGAGGAACATCGGGTTATCGCGGCCGATCCGATCACTTTCCACCCATGATGGGACCGAGTCACATAAATCAGCCCGATCAGTTAGGTCAGCCACCATTACCTCTGGTACCCCCAACGCAGAGATATGGACCACCCGAGGACTCGTCCACCGATGAAGAAAGGAGAGGAAGGGACGGGCGACAAGATCAGACAACTAAAGCCAAGCTTAAGGAGTTGGAAGCAAAAATCAAGGAACTTTCGGGCGGAAGCGAAGAGAACAAGTTGGCCGAGATTATGAGTGAAGCTGAGAAAACACCTTTCTCTTAAGAATTGGAACAAATGCCGTTCCCACCTAAGTGTACCTTACCTTCATTCCCCTCTAGATTTGATGGAACTGGCGATGCGATCGAACACCTTAAGATGTATACCATGTCACTGATCCAATGGAGAAGTAACCCGGTAGTTATGTGCAAATTCTTTCCAGCTAGTTTGGAGGGCGAGGCGCGAGATTGGTTTTACTCGCTCGCACCTGGTTCGATCAACGGGTACGATGCTCTAGTCGAGGCCTTCCTTGAGACATATATGCATAACAGTAAACCTCGGCCAAGAATGAACAAGCTGTTTACTCTCGCCCGAAGATTCAGAGAGCCATTGAGAACCCTGACCGACAGGTGGAGGAAACTGTGTACTGAAATTGGGAAGGTACCGGTGGACCAGGCCATCTTTGGGTTTGAAAACGCGCTGGGAAGGTCGGACCCCATTTGGATTGCCATGTTTTCTGAAAAGCCTAAAACCTTAAAGGAGATGAGAAGAATGCAAGAACACTACATCGCCTTGGAGGAAATTCAGGTCGAATCAAGAGATAGAGGGGTACAAGAAGCCAGTGCTGAAGTCGGTACTGAAACTAAAACGGTCACGGACGACCATATCAGGCGATCAGAAAAAAGATCGGACCCTCCCCCGAGGAGCAGTGAGAAGAGGGAATGGATGTCCAAAGGGAAGAAGCCAAAGCAGGAAGCCCGATCGTATACCCCACTAAATGCTTCTTTGGAAGAGGTGTTCAAGGAAGTTGAGAAGAGGAGCGACATCAACTACCCAACATCGAGGGGGGTACAGTTCCAAGAAACCCGAGATCATCCCGAATACTGTCACTACCATCAGTATAGGGGCCATTCCACCAATAACTGTCGAGAGGTGAAAGATATTGTTCAACACCTCATCCGCGATGGATATTTGAGGCAGTATGTCCGCCACCCCCTTCAGCCGGAAGCAACCCCCGATGCGCCAGTTCATCAAGTCCGCATCGATAGGGCGAACCAATTCATAAGCACCATTTCACATTCGGCTATGCAAAGCTACACTCTCGGCCCAGTAATCACCACTAGGATCCATAAAAGGGATCGTGACGGTAAAGAGATATTCAGCGTAGCCAAGTCCCTTCCCATGGAACCCTGAATGACGGTGCCCATATCGTTCTCTGCTAAGGAGGTCCCATCAAACGGATAGGCACACATCGATCCATTGGTCATCACGCTGCTGATTGAAAAGTGGGGAGTAAGAAGGATCCTTGTGGATAGCGGAAGTTCGGTTGAGGTGTTGTTCTACGACACGTTCAGAAGAATGAAACTCTCAGACGATATGCTCGTCCCATCAACATATCGTATCTACGGCTTTAACGGCACGGTAACCATCCCAAAGGGCGAAGTAACTTTAAGAGTTTCAGATGGTGGTGGTTACCTCGACACACTAACCACTTTCTGTGTGGTCGACGTCGCTTCGCCTTATGAGGCCATTATCGGGCGCCCATGGGTTGCTGGGATAAAGGGAGTAGCATCGGCCTACCATCAAAGGTTAAAGTTCCCGACCTGCAAGGGAATAGCGGAAGTTGTGGGTGACTCCCAGGCGGCACGACAATGCATGAAAGTTGATATAGAAATAAATGAGGAACGGCGAGATCGGCAAAGGCAAGAAAAGAACAAAGAAAAGGAAGTGAAGGCATCAAAAGAATTGGAGAAGGCGATCTCTCAAGCGGTCCTGGCACACGAAACGCGAGAGAAAGGTCCTTTATATCAATTAAAGGAAGCGTCCCCAGTCAGGGAGACCAAATCAAACTTCTCGACAGTCGAGCCGACTAAGGAAATAAACTTGGGAACGATAGAAAAACCTAAAGTAGTGAGGATCGGGGCATTACTATCGGACGAACAAGCCAGTAAACTCACGATGCTATTAAAAGAAAACCTGGAGGCATTCGCCTGGGAAGTGCATGATTTGGAGGGTATTGACCCGAAGGTCTGCTGTCACCACTTAAAAATTGATCCGAGATTCAAACCGGTTAGACAAAAAATGAGGCATATCGCGCCAGAATTGCAAGCGGCGGTCGAGGTCGAGCTGAAGAAGTTACAAGAATCCGGAATAATAAGGAAGTCCCACTACCCACAGTGGATATCTAACATGGTCGTGGTACCGAAAAAGAAAGGGGAGTTCGAATATGTATTGATTTCAGCGATTTGAACAAGGCCTTCCCGAAAGATGACTCCCCCTTACCAGTATAGATCAATTAGTAGAATCAATAGTGGGATACGAGGCGATGACTTTAATGGACGGATACATGGGATACAACCAAATACCACTGGCGCCCGAGGATCAGGAACACACCTCCTTCTTCACGCCAAGAGGATTGTATTGTTACACCAAGATGCCATTCGGACTTAGAAATGCCGGGGATACGTACCAGAGATTGGTGGGCGACATGTTCGAAGGCAAGATTCACGATACCATAGAAGTTTACGTGGACGACATGTTAGTTAAGAGTCAGAAATCAAAAAAACCACGTCCGAGACCTTCGAGAAATCTTTCAGAAAATGAGGAAACACAAGATGAAGATTAATCCTTCCAAGTGCAACTTCTGGGTCACGTCGGGGAAATTCTTAGGTTACATCATCACTCCCAGGGGAATAGAAGCGGATCCCGAGAAGGTACGAGCCGTCATTGACATGCCATCCCCCGCGACGGTGAAAGACGTGCAGAAACTAAACGGTTGCATAGCCGCATTGGGGCGATTTGTGTCACGATCATCGGACAAATGCAAGGCTTTTTACGACATCCTGAAGAAAGGAGAAAAATTCAGATTGACGGACGCAAGCGAAGAAGCTTTTCAAAGTATCAAGCTACATCTAGCTAGCCTCCCGGTTCTTCAAAGGCCTGAGCCATCAGAAATTCTCACTTTATACTTAGGCGCGACACCCTATGCCATAAGTGTGGTATTGGTCAAAACAGATATGGGCGTGGAAAAGCCGGTATACTTTGCCAGTAAAACTTTAAGTCCGGCCGAGAAGAACTACACTAGAATGGAGCTGATGGTGCTCGCGCTAGCCTTTGCTGCCTCTAAACTACGAACATATTTCCAAGCTCATCGAATACGGGTGCTCACCAAATCGCCTATCGAAGCGGTCTTGGACAGTGTAGGGCGATCGGGGAGAATCTCCAAGTGGGGAGCCATAATCAAACAATATGATGTGACATACGAGACAAGAACCGCGATCAAAGGACAAGTAGTGGCCGATTTCTTGGCAGATTTCCCCCTCAGTGATGAGGACGAGGTAGAAGATATACCAAGAATGACAGAAGAACAAGAGGGGCCGGCGGACTCGCTTAGCCGCCAAAGACCCAACACGATGGGAAGTATTTGTTGATGGGGCATCTAACAAAGACGGATCGGGTCTCGGGTTGGTGTTTACCACGCCAAAGGGGAGGAAGATTATGCATTCGTTCAGGTTAGAATTCAAGGCAACGAATAACGTCACCGAATATGAGTCGGTGATCCATGCCTTACGAATAATTGTGGAAATGGGGTTGCATGAGGTTCGACTGACTAGTGACTCTCAACTAGTGATCCGGCAAATTACAGGCCAATACGCTACGCATGATCCTGTATTGCAAAAATATTGGGAGCTCGCCCAATCTTACATCAAGCAAATCCCAGATATTAAATTCCGCCACATCTGCCGAAAGGATAACAGACACTCGGATGCCCTATCGTACATTGCCTCACAGTTAGTAGACCCGAGCATTGAAGGGATACGCGTTATGCGTCTGCTTAACCCATCTATCCCTGAAACACCAGAAGCACGGATCGAGGTGGCCGTTAACACAGCCGAGAGATACAAAGAAGGCGACTGGAAAAAGCCGATACATCAATACTTAGAGACGGGTGAGCTACCTAAGAGCCTGAAATCACAGCTCGGGAAGAAGCTTGTCGGCTAAGGCAAAAACAATGGGCTACTTTTGGATGTATATGAACGAGGACGCAAAGCAAATGACAAGAGCTTGTGAAGAATGTCAGCGTTTCGGGAAGAAAATCCATGCTCCCGGCGTACCGTTAAACTCAATCATAAGTCCGTGGACTTTTGCTAAATGGGGAGTGGACATTGTCGGGCCGTTACACGTAGGAACGGGGCAAAGGAAGTATTTGATCGTGGCTACGGATTATTTTACCAAGTGGGTCGAGGTGGCACCACTGAGGCATATTCGAGACAAAGATGTTTTTAAGTTTATTTGGGAGCATATCATTTGTCGCTTCGGGGTCCCGGCTGCCATCGTCTCTGATAATGGAAAACAACTACAGGGCGAGAACATTGATCTTTTATTTAACACTTACAACATCAGGAATAGCAAAGCTACCCCGATTTACCCCCAGTGTAATGGGCAGGCCGAGATCACTAATAAGACCATCGCCGATAACATGAAAAAGAAACTGGACGGGGAATATGGAAACTAGTGCGAGGAATTATATAACGTCCTATGGGCATACAGAACCACACGAAGGGAAGCTACGGGATTCTCCCCGTTTATGCTTACCTACGGAACCGAGGCGATTCTACCAACAGAAGCAATGATACCTACCACAAGAACCGAAGCGTGGAGGCGAAACGTGTCGTCCGATCTGATCTTGGCTAAGATCGACGACTTGGAAGAAACAAGAGAAATGGCGTTACAAAAAATGGAAAATTATCAAAGGAGTACAACAAGCGTATTCGACCAAGAGAGTTTAATCCCGGGCAGCAAGTATTGAAATTTCTAGCTGAATGGGAGCGCGACAAAAAAGGCGGAAAACTAGCACCAAAGTGGGGTGGGCCATATATAATCGAATCTAAGGCGGGCGAGGGATCATATCGACTACTACGACTCGACGGAACAAGAGAGCTTAAGCCATGGAACATCCGATTTCTGAAACTCTACCATCCTTGACGGGCGATGCGGAAAAAACGGTAAGAAAACGTGTCTTCAATCTATGTGAAACCGTGAGGGGTATGGGATAGGGCACAAGCGACTAATGGTCATTCGTACTCGGGGCAATGCCAGTGTGGAAGTGCCGAGGTAACTTACACTCGAATGGTCATTCGTACTCGGGGCAAAAAGTGTGGAAGTGCCGAGGTGACTTACACTCGAATGGGCATTCGTACTCGGGGCAACGCTAGTGTGGAAGTGCCGAGGTGCCTTACGAAAATACGGCTATTCGAACTCGGGGCGGTGGCGGTGTGCAAGTGCCGAGGTAGCCTAAGGGGTTCGGTGGTTGGAAACCAGTTCCAAAGGTTGTTTAGACGCGAGGTCTACTCGCCTAGGTGGCCTACTTACTTCGACGGTCACCACCATCGCAAGTGGGCGTGTCCACTTTCCCGAGATCGGTTGGTCGATAACCACTCGGGATTGTCGGCCTAGAACTAGGATGACTGGTACCCTTTCACTGAATCCAAAGAGATAGTGATGAGATACCCCAATCAGGACATGGCATAGGGCCCGATGACCCTCCTTGTTGGGTGTGTTCGACAGAAATGGTTAGAGTTCTAACATATAACAACAACAATTGCAGGGCGTAAACACAAAGAACAAAGGCGAAACGAATAGCGTCGTGCGTTAATCAACAAACGGTCGGGGCAACACGCGGAACAAGAAACAAACTGATGATGTCGTACAACAACCAACACCCAGAGGAGCAGTATACAAAACAAAAACTACATCGATCGCATGGTACATCAATTAACAACTGCCAGAATAAGATGGGAAACAAAAACTAAATCGGTAACACCAAGCGTCTGATAACAAAGTACGGAAAAATAACACGCAGACATACGAAATAAAAAGCGTAGCGGAAATAAAAGAAACTTCGGCGACGCAGCACCCCCATTAAAACAAACAGTGCATAAGAAATAAAACGGGGATAAGTGTTCAAAGCGATTTACAACCCGATGGAGGGGGCAACATAGTGACACAGCACCGCAAAAAGAAACATTAAGCCTTGGGAGGGAGGAGCGCCGGCCTTCCTCTCGCGCGACCTCGAGCCGCTTCTTCTCCACCCGGTCCATAATATCCGACTCAACTTTCCGGTCTAACTCCTCCACATGGGCGCGTTCATTCTCGAGTTGTTGAGTAACTGGGAAGCGTTTTCCTCAGCTTCAGCTAACTTGGAACCCAGATCGGCCTCGACCTGTCTCAATCGGCGAACCTCCAGATCCAGCTCCTGAGAGCGCTTCTGCTCGGCTACAAAATCACAAAGATAGAGTGTTAATCATCAGGCACGATTTAACATTCTTACAAGACGGAGGCGCAATCTAGATCTAAAAGAACGGCCTCAACACATCGTCTAAGAGACCTGACAGGGTAGGAAACACCGACTGAAGCGACTCTATCGACTTGGACAACTCATCCTCGGCCTTGGAAAACTTCATGGTTAGTTCATTATAGTGTTGCTCGTTGAACTCGTTACTGGGGCAATACTTCTTATGTTCACTCCATTCGTCCCTTAAACGATTGCGCGACATTTGGAGTGCGGAAAACTGCGATCTACTCCACTCTAAATCGCCCCTTACTTTATCGAATTCACTAACTCGGCCCAGCAAATCGCTATTAGCTCGCTCCACCAAATCTTTATCCCTCAAAATTCGTCGGCGGTCCTCGTGAAGGTCTCGATTCTGCAATTGTAGAGCGTCTATCCTTTGCTCCAAACTCGTGGCTAAGGCTGTTTTTTCAGCAGCAAGGCGTTGAGAGGACCCCAAGTGAGCCCGCAAGTTATCCATCTCGGCAGGATCATAGTCGAAACGGCGATGTCGTTCTAACTCGTCCTCAAGTCTTGCAATTTCCTCAGTTTGACGGTCTATTTTGTCATCTTTGTTCAACATTCGCTGACGAAGATTTTCCACCAGGCCCTTCTCAATATCCCATTTTTTCTTCATAATCCTAAACTCCGAAGTAGCGTCTATACCTATACTAGATACCTCGGCTAAGAAGAAGGATACCCGACTCAGGATACTGGCATGATAAACTCAATCAACACAAGTTAAGAAGGGTCAAATACCTTGAGCGTCGGCAAGCTTGATCTCCAGCTCATTCGCGCGACCCCTCTCATTCGAAGTTGAAGTTGGAGAGATTCTATCAACTGCTTATCTCGAAGGCGATTGGCAGCATCCAAGCGTACGCGATTCATAATCTAACACAAATAGCATGACTCATAAGCAACACTACGAGAAAGAAATCGGAAGCGGAGCATAACCATACGGAAGCGACTTGCTCACCACAGTGTCAAGTGTCAGGGCGATGTCGCCATAACGGGGCACATCATTCAACATTTCCTCATCTGTATACTTCACGAAGTGGGAGGAAGTAAACGCGCCCAAGGAGTTCATGATCGGGCCAGAGACAGTAAAGGAAGTTTCAGCACTAGAAGACGATCCCTCAGTAACATGGGGCACGCAAGGAAGCTCTACTGGAACACTAGTAACAACCTTCTCTACGACGGGCGTCTCCGAGGGCTCCTGCTGGTCGCCCACACCTTGTTCACCGCTTTTGTCACCCGGCACAGTCTCTCCAAACAGCTCATCCTCATCGGAAAGATCAATGACGGGGCCCGTTTTCGGCGGTGGCTTAGCAATTTCTTTACCCCTACCAGGATTACGCCTAAGCGGAGTAGGGTCGACATCGTCAGCGTCATCATCATCATCGCGCCTTGGGTGTTTCTACACAAGTGTCTCGTCAGAACATGTGAAGGCAAAAAACAGGGGCAAGTACATGTACTTATAAGGAAATCATTATGTTTGTTACCTTCCCCTGGTCTTCCTCGACCCTTGTGCCAAGACACCCTTTTCCTCGAACCCGATAGTTTTTGTGGAGCCGACCTGAGATTTTTAAACAACAACAAATGACTAACTGATGCCCGAAGCTAGCAAGATAAAAATCAAGAAAAACGCATACCTTGTCAGCCTTGTCATCATTAACCACCCAGAAAGAATAGGGCTCGACGAGAAAAGTAGGCAATGGGAAGTCACCATGAAGGATCGGACCTCGGACTAGAAGCGGAACTCGGGGATAAATTGTGTCATTAGAATGACGGGCTCGCTTGTTGGAACCATGGCTGATGGGATCGGCATCCAGCATCATCCTTTCAACACCCTCGGGCATAGTTTTGACCCGATGAGGACTAGCAGCAAAACCAGCAAGTTCTCCTAAGGTGGAAGTACCAGCTCGATAGTTAACAAGGAAATTGGCAACGGTATACTCAGGAGCATCCTCGGGCTTGTGGGTCGATCACTCGGCAGTAGAACCATGACCATCGCGGCGATCCCTCCACTCGTTCATAATTCGAAAAGTATTGCCAGTCCATTGAGCTAAAGCACGAGAAGGCCGAATCTGGGACAGAATCTCGTAATAAAATGGGCTATTAGGGTTGTATAAGGGAAGACGAAGGCCCGATTCGAATGGGAACCAAGGTGATGACCACACAATTAGCCGATTTTCGTGCTTCTTCATATCGGTTTTCTTCAAACTACCGTTTCGTCCGAGAGAAGGGTCACTTCGTAATTTTGAAGATCGTACTTCTCCTTCACCGCTTTCAATGAACTCTTCGTCGAGAAAGATCCTTCACCCTTTTCTGACCGCCACGAAATAGAAGGAGAGCTATCAAAGAAAATAGATTTTATCGCGCGATCGTCATACCTAGAAGGGCTTTCAAGCAAAAACAGATAAGCAAGGGGGGAACATCAAACTCGGAGAAAACGTCATCAACAGACCTTTTTTCAGCCATGGAAGGAGAAGAAGCCATTAACGAAGAAAATGCAGAACTCGGTTTTCAACAAAGAAAGATGAGGCAACAGCAGTTACTGTATCGATCGATGAGGAGAAAAGGACGAAAGAAAATCAAGAAAACTAGGGTTTTTTGGAGAAGCGCAAAATGTGAAGAAACTTGGGAGAAAACCACAGTAGATGAACGGAGAAAGAAAGGGTAAAGAAGAAGAAGGAAGAAAGGAGCGGGCTATTTAAAGAAGAAGAGCTGTAACCGACGCCGACGGTTACCAGTCATAAAGTGGAGTTAGTGGGACGCTGCATGGCGGAATTCAAGGCATGAGTGAAGACATGGGCGGTTAAGACGATGTTCTTCCACTCGTGCCTCCCACACGAGTGGAAGAAGGGGCATAAATGTAGGTGTAAATTATCCACAGATCCAGGTGGCGACATCCTAGACCAGGGGTACCCAAATACGAAGAAACGCGAAGTATAGAGCAAAGATTAAAGAGCGCGAGATTTAAGGAAGCCACGTGGATCGGGCGTAATAATGTCGGACAAGACTTGACCCAGACTTCTGATAAAGCTGACAAGATAAGGCGTGACGGGACAAATGAGGAGCTACAGTCGAGCAGGCAAGAAAGCATGGAACACATCGGCTGATCATAAGGGCGACTATCGAGACAGCCGATCTCGCGTCAACAGAGGACCATAAGAGATTGGCTCGAATGAAATACATGCGAGGAGTCAAGATACATCGACCGCTCAAGGCGACGTGGGTCGTCCCGATCACAGAACAGCTAATTAGATGTAACAGGCTCAACACTCTAACTTGGTTGTATAAACTTTCTCCTATAAATAGAGGGACTTGTATTCTAGAAAGATAGGTTGTAATTTTGGGGAGAAGAAAAAGGAGAGAGAAACTCGAGTTAGAAAGAAGTGAGTGAGAAATAAGTTCATCTTGTAAGGAAATCCACCTAAGAGCAACACATTTGTAACACCTTGGAGTAATAAGATTGATCATTTCACCCCCGTGGACGTAGGTAATCATACCGAACCACGTATATCTTGTGTTCATGGTTAAGTGTTTACTTTCGTTTGAGAAGAATGGCATGTTTCTATCCTTTGGATGTAGTTTGTAGTAAAATGCATCTACAGTAAGTAAAGGATCCGTTTTGGTTGTTTGATGAGATTTTTTTTTTTCATTTTTGATTTTGTGGAACTGATCACAAAATCCTGAACGACCAAAAAGTGTTGCAGTCGTCCATACCCAAACGACCACGCAAAAAAAGAATAGCCACAATTGTGCATATATAGCCAACGATCATTTTTGTACGTGTCAATCAAGAGGTTCTACCTGCAACGAAACAATATGATATATATAGCCTAGTTAGCAATTCGGAATACGGCATACGTACGGAACGGCATACGTACGAGTATTATACGGATTCGTAAAAATAAAATCCGGTCAAAAATTCGGTCAACGGTTCGTGATTCGGAAATAGTACGGAATGGCATACGTACGTGTATAATTCGATTTACTAATATGAGTTCGGTACTGGAAATACGGCAAGTATTAATCAACAAAATATTATGTTTTACTTGTGGAGGGCATGATTTATGATCTAAAATGTAATATATATATTTTATACCCAACCATGACACCAACCATCATCTAGTGCAGTGGTTGAGTGTATGTTTAGTAGGCCACAGGTTCATGGTTCGAGTCCCCACTCTCATTTTTGTGCAAAAACACTAAAAAGACGAATGTTAGTTGGGCTTGTGGTTAGGAACTATAGTTGGGCTGCGAATTAACGAATATTAGTTGGGCTTGTGGTTAGGAACTATAGTTGGGCTGCGAATTATAGCCTAACTTATGCTTAAGTAACAATCCAGCTGCCGAATCAAACGTCCGAATAATTCGTAAATTCGTAAAAGTCGCGCATTATTCGTTAAGCCCAGAAAACACGCGTACCAGGTCCGGGGTTTAAACAATTCGGCCGTATTATTCTGTGACGAATGATACGTACAAATTCGCGTATGATACGCCGAATTGCTAACTAGGATATATAGTGATCATCACTACAATTTTCTATAAGTTTCCAACTTTCCAGCATGCTCAAAGTATAGTTGGGCTTAAATACCAAGATAATGTAGCCTTCTTATATCCATCCAGAAATTTAGTTCTTTTAATCAAAACTTAAGCATAATTAATATATGTAATCAAGCAGTCAAAAATTATAATTAGGTTTAGTTTTTCCCTCTTTATGGGGGTTTTATTTTGCTTGAATACTCCCTATTTTCTTTGGAAGCATCATTTTTACAATATCAAAAATTACTGGAGAAAATTAAACAAAAAAATACGAATGACGGTGGTGATCGGTGGTGGGAGAGATGAAGTAGAAGAACCATGAGAGAGATGGAGTAGAAGGTGGCGTGTAAAAATAGGTTGTAACTTAGGGTTTTTTAAAAGATTGGTTATTGGAGTGGTTTTATTATTGGGTGTAAACAGAAAGTCAACAAGTAGTATCTAGGATATGAAAAATTATATGGGTGGCAAATAGGATAAATGGGGGTAGCAATTAATGAGAGTGGCAAATAGGTGGAGCCTAAAAGAAACGCTTACCACTAGGAACAAAAACACTTTGTTTTGCTTTTAGATATCGGCATCATCTTTTTCTGATTATGGTTCAACGGAGGGTTTTAGGAAGCATCCAAAATTTGATTTAGGAGACTGCCGAATTTGGTTTTGGGTCTGTTTTGCTTATAGGAAACGGCTCACAAGTGCCGTCTTTGTTAACTTTGTGAGATAAATGGATGTGATTGATGGTGTTTGAGTAGTTGTGTGTGTTTAGTAGTGTTGGATGTCTATCCTAATCGGAATTGCAGGGACTAGAAGCAAGCTATAAAGGAGGTGAAAATACCACGAGAAACATATCATCACCAATAGGAAAACGCCCAACAGTTGTTCGTCAAAATGCCTAAGAGGCAGCAACAAATTTTTCTTCTCGCTAAACGTACATGATCACCAATTTTCTTCCTTTCAATCTACTTCCACTTTCTTCTAATACCAACAAAGATTGTCGTTCTCTCGGTGCACCTTCAAATATACAGAGTAAATAACGCCGAAACGAAGATCGATCTGAATTAGTGTATGCATCACCATATGATAATGAAACTCAAAGTTTTTCGATGGATATAGCACCTGGGAATCGAATAGACCTAATGGGATTGGAAATAACGTAAGGTCTGTTGTATTGTCTGATTGCGGTGGTGGTCCTGATATATGATGTTCCTTAAGAAATGATGATGATGAACATCGAAGGAGATTGGAGTCTCGACGGCTACGTTGCAAAAGAGAGATTAGGTTTCTTAATTGGGATTGCTGAGATGGAGATGAAGAAAGAGATGATTGTTGTCTACTATTCTTGGGGTTTAGTAAAGTGATAATGATGTTGTTCATGAAATTCACGATTCGAGGAAGTAACGCCATTGAATGAATGATGCCCTTATTCGGAAGATAAGAGATTACAATGAAATTTCAGTGAGACTTGATTTAAATTTGAGGGTATTTTTGGTAATCTTATGCCACCTGTATTAATTCTCCACGCGTGCGCTTATGCTAAGTCAACTAACGGGGATTTGGATGAAAAACTAACGATGGGAAGAAACACTAATTTTAATATATTTAGGGAGGAAACACAGATTAGCGATCTTGGGAGGGGAGGGGAGGAAACGCAGATTAGCCCTAAATAAACAAATAATCCAAGTTGCTGGATTTTTTTTTTGTTTTTTTTGAAGCAAGTTACTGGAAATGGGCCTAACATTAACTATAAGTTCTTTTTACTTTTAATTGGGCCCAGTATATAAGCAGGCTTTACACTGCCTGTGTTGGCATCCAAGAGGTGGAGGTCTGAGTTAGCTTTTTTTTTAGGTTTAGAAAGAACGTTATTTTGGGGACCATGGTTTTTTTGAGGGGACCATGGTCCCATTTTGAGTAGGGGTGCCCTTATCCTAATTTTTTTGTAATACCTAAACTACCCTTTTAATTATTTTTTGGTTTTGATTAGTGAAATGATTAAGTGAAAAATGACATTAACTCACCATCTTCGATTACCACCACCGCCCACCACCAGCAGCGCCGATTACCACCACCACCACCGCCGAATACCACCACCACCAACCATCGATTACTACCACCATCTCCGACCACCACCACCACCACCGTCCACCACGTAGATTCATTTAAATCATTAAAAACTGATTAATGAGATTAAATTAAAAGATGGGTTATTAAAAAAGAAATTGAATTTTGTAGAGAGTAAAGTTAGAGAAGAAGAAGGAGGAAACCAAATGTAAATTTTTGAAGTAGTTCGGCTACAATATGTGAAGAACAGCTAACCGAACTCATCTGGAAGTGTAGTTCGGTTTCTTTAGCCAAACATGCAGGTAACCGAACTCTGTATTAATGGAAGTTTGATGGATTCCATAGTAATGTTCGGTTGTTTCGCAACCAATGAACTAACCGAACTGTAGGTAAAATTAGATTTTACTTAGTGCAAAGTTCGGTTTTTTCGCAACTATTAACCAACCGAACTTGACATAAAACAAAGTTCGTTTTGTTCACACACTTCATGTAAACCCACTATCTAACCGAACTATACAAAATATAAGAATAGACTAAGTTTAATTGGTTCGGTTATTTCGCAAACTTGATCCCAAGAGCATAACTAACCGAACTTATCAAACCCAAAAAAATGAATAGTTCCAGAGTTATATTCGGTTGGTACAACTATTTTGCTAAACAACCGAACTCAAAATTATATGAAATTAGGGAAGAGTTCGGTTTGTTCGCACACTTCATGTAAACCAACTATCTAACCAAACTGTACAAAATATAAGAATAGACTAAGTTTAATAGGTTCGGTTATTTCGGTTACATAGTGTTAATTCCTATTCAACCGAACTGTTCTTCGTGTTCTTCCTTCCACGAAGTTCGGTTAACAAACCAGGGTTTCTGTGTTACAACTCCTAACCGAACTCAGCACTGTTACTAACATTCGAACCCTTTTTTGATGATTTCTATTCAATTAAACGAATCAAAATCAAATTAAAACTAATGGGTTTGGTTAAAAAAATACCTGCGGATCTTTCCCATCTCAATTTTTTTTTCTCCATCTTCTTCTTCTTCTATCACCTTAGTTACTCAATAATCGGAGGAGGTGGTGGTAATAATTGGAGGAAGTGGTGGTGGTGGGCGGCGGGAGGAGGTGGTGGTGGTGGGCGACAGGAGGAAGTGGTGGTGGTGGGCGGCGGGAGGAGGTGGTGGTGGTAATCGGTGGTTGGTGGTGGTGTTAATCGGCGGTGGGCTTATATTAATTAGGGATAATATTAAATAGGGTAAGGGGCAAATTGGTAAACTCATATGATTTTAGGACAACCCTTATCATTTTAGGATGGGTGCCTTAAAAATTAATGGTCCCCTCAAAATTTGCATGGTCCCCAAAATAACATTCTTTAGAAAATGGAAGTAAAGAGGGAGGAAAAAATGAAAGGAGGGGGGAACTTAGAAAATATTTTGGACGGAAAAGAGAAAAAGAGAAAACGTATGAGGAATGTAAAAGAAGAAAATTGAGAAAGAATAATTTATGTGCGGCAGTCAATACCTCACAAGTTGAGATGTTTAAACACTGTTGGGAAGAGATCTCGGTGTATAACTTTTATTAATCTTATCTGTAATCCTTTGCATGTGTTCGAGAGGAAATAGCTAGAGATTCCTAGTTTCTCATTGTGAACAATTTCGGCGACCACAAAATTATTCATTGTATTGTTAATAACTTTTGAATTTGCGACTTGAGGTAGGGCAACACAATCAAGAACCTATTTTAATTAAGTTTTTTTTCTAATTAAATTTATATATACATATTTTCATTTTTGTATGGATTGAATGATGATATTGATGATGTTGTGGGTGTGATTATGAATGTTTGTTATCCTTAAATGCATTTTTGATGAGATACAAGATATCGTTGGGAATGGATTTGACCGTGGTCTTGGGTTATTAATCTTAATTTAAAAATCCTGAAAAATTGACATCTGGTAATATTTTCAATCATAAACTTATCCATAAAATTATCATAAATTTTGGAGCTTGTATGAAGCTTGTAAAATTCAAGGAGATTTTACAATTTCGTATCGAAATCGTTACATATTAATTAAATCATAAGACTTCTAAAGGTGTTAATATTTTTAATAGAAAATGAAAATGTGTCATTTTCGGTGGGCTTTTAAAATCAAGTGAAATCAACAATTTGATTTTCCCAAATAAATTTTTAAGTAATCGTTGCGATAAAAATGGTAACATGAAGATAAATTAAATAAGTCCAAATAAATTATTTAATGAGCATGGGCTTAGGAGACGGACTTCGGCTATGGTATTGATGTAGCACTTTGGGCTTTAGGGCATGAGATTTGGGCAGTCTCCGGGCCCGAAAATCGGAGTGTTACATGTATGGTACCTATGGTATACATATATATACCATGTATGTTTTGATTTTATGAGTTATGGTATTTATACCATGTATGATGTTGATTTTACGAGCTATGGAGTATCTTAATACTAGGGTAAAGTCTAAAGGCAAAGTTCATATAATTAATTAAAAAAAATTTAAAGAAAAAGAGTTCTCTGAGATAATAAGAATGAAGAAAACTTAGCAATAAAGTTTTTATAAACTTCTTCCATAGTTTCCGCTCCATTAAAAATTTAAAGTATATCTGTTCAAAATATAATTGTCAACAGGTTATTCCACTATTGAGATTTGTTAAAAAGATCATTTGTACAACTGTTGTTTCACCTCCATAAAATTAAACATAATTTTTGTTTCCAAAATCTAGATAACATAAAATCCCTAAAAAACAACAAACCAGATAAAAAAAATACTTACAATTAATAAATAATGAGCCAAGAAGCTTTCTCCCCCACCCAGCCCCGCTCTTTGTAAGAAATCTTCAACTAAACCTGCAATTAGTTGGCCCAACCAAAATTCATCACTTAGTCTAATGGTTATATTAGGATTTTTGTTATTTAAATGTGTTGTGCTCTATGTAAGATCATAAAGCTTATAGGGTGTTTGGCAATCAGAAGTAAAAAATGAGAAGTTCACTTCTAAGCATTTGTGAACGACAATCATTCTATAGGTCTCAATTATAGTGAGAACATAGAACTTTAGAGAAAAAAAATCTCTACATCAAGTATAGTAAGAATCTGTCTTCAATTGCGGCATTGTAAGCAAATAGAACACAAAATAAAAGAAAATTTTCAAATCTCTACATCAATTACAATGTTTTAAGCAAACACATTCCGAGACTCTTCTGTTTGTCTTGAGTGTTTATGTGTTAGATTCATCTGTTTGTCTGAATGTTTGTGCTTTGGCTAGGTAGTAAAAGAATCTATTGCTTACCCAACTTGTTCACTTGAATCTTGGCTAGGCAATGGGTTCACGCCGGCGGAGGTATTAGTGGTAGTAAACGAAATTTTTTTTAGGGCTAATAAGGCTAATCCCACAACATCTCAACTGTGAGCTGACATGTGGATTCAGCTTACTAACATTTATTATTAAACCAGCTTTCAAAAGATAGTTGTGAACTTCGTGCTGTTCGTGGTCACTTTAAGACCCAAAATCTACCTTGAGATAGAGAAACAGAATTTACAATCACGAAATAACAGCAATATTAAGGTCACATTACACCAAGTTAGAAATACAAGTATAACTTGGGAAAGTTTATGCTAGTCGTCTAAGTTGAAGTAACACTCATTTCTCAACTACTGAAGCTGAACACAGAAAGCAGAACACCCAAATTATCAAATCTAAAAAAACCTAAAATCTTATTTTCAAGAAAATTCCAAGTCAAAATCATAAATTGACGAGAAGATGTGGTAAAAGAAATTAGGTTTTCAAGTGGAAAACAAATGTATCCAAATAAAATTTTGTTTAACTATATCCAAATCAAATTTTGCTTAACTATATTGTTATTATTCATAATAGTAACATTTATCAGCTGGCTTCCACTTTAAAATAAATAAAAAACCATCAATTTTACCTTATTGTTGTGAATCATAAGAATGCAAAGAAGACGAAGTGGTGATGGAGGTGCTGATGATGTGGTGGCGGTGACTGCGAGTGAAGAAGAGAAGAAGAAGATGATGTGGTGGTGGTGGTGATGGCGAGTGCATTCACAGTGAACTCACAGCGAAGAAGAGAAGAAAACGCTGCAGTTCTTCTTCCCTGAGTTACTCTTATGAAACCATAGTTCATTCAGATTCTCATTAAACCCTAGTTCATTCTCAATTATCTTTATTTCCAATTCGATTTCAAAACATAACTCTACTCTTCATATCATTCAAACCCATCCCTAATCCTTCCCTTATAACCTCAATCACTGATTTCTCTAATTAAGATCTTCTTTGTAACCAAACCCTCAAATTAACTTAATAATCTGCGTCTTCAGAGCATGTTCTTCATACCCATCATTAGTTTAAAAGTTTCAAGATCAAATCATCATCAACTCCACGAAACCCTAATTGCTTTCTCTGAAACCCCCTTTTCAGTTGAGCCTAATTAAATTACCTAACGATCTTTACCACCAGAAACCCTACCTAGATATTACTCTTATTCATTCCATATTCAACTTTCCAGTTTTTGATTCTCAAAACAATCGCAGAAGAAGAACAGGGAAGAATGGAAGAGAAAATGAAAGGCAGAGAAGCATGTGAACCCGTGTTATGAGTCTTCTGTTGATTCTCCGTGAAAATATAAACTCATGTAAACCCTTATGGGGTAATACCCAATTTTAAAGGGACTCATTTGAAGGGCTAGGGTATTAAAATGGGCAAAATTACATTACAAAAATACCTTTATGCATCATAATTCTTATTACCCTAATCAGTTTTCATTTTTTCATTTCATCCTCTTCTCTTCTTCTTCTCCCCCACAAAACCATACCGGCCCTCCATCACATGACCATCAAAACTCGTCGATTCAAAAATTCCGATTAATCTTCAAACATGGAGCTACCGCCGAGGGCTAGTCATATGAAAAAAGAAAATAGAAAACTCAATCAATATAACCCTGGAATTGCAAATTTAGTTCAAAAGAAATAGAAGAAAAAAATCTTATTTTTAAGAAAATTCCAAGTCAAAATCATAAATTGACGAGAATATGAGCTAAAAGAAAGAACCTTTAATTGGGGGATATAGAAACTAATTGGGGGATATGAATTACTTCCCCCAACCAAAGGTGGCTGTTAAGGGGTGTTTTTTGGGTGCGAAAATACTAAAACACCCTTAGATTAATTAAAAAACATTATGAAATGACTATTTTGCCCTTTCTACTAAACATTAAAATCAAAAACCAAAATCATATATCCCCCTTCTCAAATCAGTACCGGCACAGTTATGTGTTGAATTTTTTTTTTCCTTCATCTTCTTCCTCCACGTTCATTCTTCATCGACGATTAATCGTTAAATCAAAAATTTCTTCGTTGACTAACCTACCAAAACCATGCCTCCGAGAACCAAATCAAAAGAAAAAGCAAAAGCGAGAACCAAATCGAGTGCTCAACAAAAACATTAACAACAAATCGAGAACATTGCTCACCAACTAGAAGAGGAAGAATCAACGAACTCGGATGATCAACCAATCATGGCTTCTCTGAGAAGGTAAGTGATTTTTGAACTCATTTATGATTGTTTGAATCGATTTGTAGCCATGGGTTTAGGTTAGAATCACCATGACTAGTTGAAACCGTCAAGTTACAATGATTACCGGCATAGGATCTGTGTTTGAATACCATGCCGATTTAGATACCGGCATAGAATTTGGGTCGAACACCATGCCGGTTTAACTTCCTGAAATTAATTTTTTTTTTACCGGCACACAATTATGGTTGCATACTATACCGGTTTTAAATCCTGAAACTTAATTTCTTGAACCGGCATACAAATTTGGTTAAAGCCTATGTCGGTAGTCATCTAAAAACACACAGGAACAATTTTATTTATACCGGCATGCATTAGTTCAGTTAGCCAATGTCGGTATTACACTTAAACCATTCAGGAACATCACTGAAATTGTGGTAGATACCGGCACACAATTTAGTTTATAAGATGCGGTAGATCTTGTTAAACCGGCATACATTTGTTCAATGAGCCAATGCCGGTAGTGCACTTAAACCATTCAGGAACATTACTGAAATTGTGGTCAATACCGGCACACAATTTAGCTTGCGCAAGATGCCGGTACTTTTAAACCGGAATTCGTTTGTTCAATTATCCAATGTCGGTATTACACTTAAAACATTCAGGAACATCAAAGAAATTGTGCTCGATACCGGCACAAAGTTTAGGTTACGCAGAATGCCGGTACAACGATACCGGCATGCTAGATATTTAAAAGTGTATGCCGGTACATGTTACCCGCATTTGTTTGTTTAGTAGTTTCTTATGTTTGTTATGTTTGCTTATGTTATAGGTCAAAATCCAAAGAAACGAAGAAAAATAAAGGTCCTATTCTCACTAAGAAAATGAGGAAGGACGGTCTTGATACTCCTCAGTCCCTGCCTCCATGGGGAAAGACGCAGGTCGCAAGAAGCGTTTGGGGTTTCAAACAAGAGGGTCATTTTGGGAGAGTGGTGGTCAACGTAGTGCAATTGTAATCCGTGAAGGTACTGAAATAGTTGAGGAAGATGAGCATGATGAGGGTGAACAGGAAGATGATGAAGTTCACCCAAGTCAATTAGCAATCCAAAACAAAGTTGGTGGGCCAAGTGAACAACCGACACAAGACAAAGCCAAAGACAAGGGCAAAGTGAAAGTTAAAGGTTCCCACCTTCCCCATGTTGATGACATGATACCCGATAATGATGATGGTAAACTTTGGGGTCAAGCTCCCGACCCGGAAGTACTCTTTGGATACAAGCAATCTTGGGCTCGTACTATCTTTCAAATATATGTAAGAATTTTTTATTTTGTGCATGTGCATTGTTTTATCTTTTACATCATCTCTTAATCGCATTATCTCTTATTTGTAGGATCATACTAAGGTTGTGCGTGTTTGCCGAAACTAAGCCGCGGCTGAGTGGAAATTGTCGTTGGAACATGAAGATGTCCAAACATTAGTAAGGAACTCGGGTTTGTATTCTTTGGTTGATAATTACATGAATCCAGATATTGTGACCGTCAATTGCTTCACTGAAAGGTATCATGGTGAAACCGATACAATGCACTTCCCGTTCGGGGAGATGACCTTGATTCCTGAAGATGCTCATGCCATTCTAGGCTTGAATTTTATCGGAAAATCAATTTCAGAAGGAGTTGAGTCTCAGGACCTAGATTGGCTGAAGTTGCACGATTTGACTAAAAGGCTGTTTGGCTGGGACTTCAAAACTTCTTCGGATAGCTTTTATGTAGCATCGAACGGAAGTAAGACGAAGACATTCAAGCTAACGATGCTTAAGAAGATGTTTGAAAATACAAATGCTAGAAGCTTGGAGGATGGATGGGACCCTGCACAGATTCGGTATACAGCCGTCGCGTACCTGTTATACATCTTAGGCACTAGGGCATTTCCTGACACTAATGGCAATAGGGTAAGTGCAAACTTTCTCCAGTACCTTGACCCATTGGAAGGTGTGTATGGCTATTCTTGGGGCACCGCGGTCATGGCACATTTGATTGCGGAGATGAGAAGGGCTTCATTGGCTAAAACAAACCAATTTGTCGGGAATTTTACTCTACTCCAGGTACAAATTTCTTTAACTTATGTTCACATGTATATTGTTAACATGTATTCTTTTAACTTATGTTCACATGTATATTGTTCACATTGTATTAGGTGTGGTGTTATGAACACTTCCCAACCTTTTTCAAGGACTGCCAATTCTTGAAGATTAAAGACCTTCCTGAACCCGATACCCCTAGAGCTCAGAGGTTCGAGTTTCACAGTAATCCGAAGCCCGGTAACAAAGGTCGAGTCATCGATATGAGATTGGCTCTGGATGCTATGAGGAAGGAAGACGTTGTGTTCGAAACTTATAAGGAGATTAGAGGATACCATCAAATTCCAAGAGATGTTTCATTTTACATCGTCATATTACCAACTTTTAGCTTAATTATATCCAAATTATCCTCTGCAATACCTATACTCCAAATGTCTTTGGTATTAGCCGGGAGAATATTCTTCCTTGGCCTACCCCTACCCCTTTTCCTTTGAACCTCGGATACATCAACTATTGGTGTAGGATCGGAATGTTCACCTTGTTGTCCTTGGTAGCTTAATGTGGGTACCTTCGGCGGCCTTCCCATTTTCCTTTGAACCTCCGATACATCGACTATTGGTGTAGGTTCGTAATCCTCACCTTGTTGCCCTTGGTTGCTTAATGTTGGTACCTTCGGAGGCCTTACCCTTTTCCTTTGAACCTCAGATACATCAACTATTGGTGTAGGTTCGGAATGTTCACCATGTTGTCCTTGGTAGATTAATGTGGGTACCTTCGGCGGCCTACCCCTTTTCCTTTGAACCTCCGATACATCGACTATTGGTGTAGGTTCGTAATGCTCACATTGTTGCCCTTAGTTGCTTAATGTTGGTACCTTCGGAGGCCTTCCACTTTTCCTTTGAACCTCCGATACATCGACTATTGGTGTAGGTTCGGAACTCGTCGATTTTTGTTGACTTGATATCGGTTCATTCCTCGGCCCACCCCTTTTGTTTGGAATGGGCGCTTCCGCGAATCTTGCTTCTGAAATCTCACTTGCACATAGATCTCGTTTTTTAGTTGCCGCGAGTTCCTCTTCACGTCGACTCATTTGTTTTAATTCTTTTCTTTGTTTCTTCCTTGCAATTTTAGTTTGTGGTCTACCCGGCAGATCTCCCTTTGTTGGCTCTTCACTTTGTGCTATCCATGGCCGTGTAATTAGTCTTAGTTGGCTCAACAATACTTGTCGGCTAGCCGAGTTGCCACGTGAGTAAGCTTTATAAAATTCTTGGGCCTCCTTTGTATCCCATGGTGATTGGCCGGGAGCTTCGGTAGGGGGAAGGTCGAAAGATAATTGCTTCCAAAATGGATCAATAACATCAATGGGTATCACTTCTTCATACTTCACAAGCATATGACGACACGGAAGCCCCAATGAAGACATGTCGGGACAAATACACACATCACCCGGTTTTCCGTAATTTTTCTCATATTGCATTTGTCTCATCATATGTTTTATTCCCCATTTGGAGACGTTGAACTCTATTCCTTGTAGCAACTTAATATGTGGAATAAATTTAGTCATCCTATCCATTGAGCTTTTCTCAAAAGCCTTCTTGATCCTATCAATATCAGCCTTAAAGTGTTGCTTTATTGCCTCGATGACCGTAACCACGTTTCCTTGCCCGGAATCGATGAGATCTTTGAATCTCCCATGAGAGGACTCCGCTATACTAGTTTCTTCATTCCCGTAATGTCAATAACGATTTGTCCATGCACACACAAATTTTTCCTTGAACTTATCCAACCAATTAACACGACAATATGAGACGGCACTTGGATACACTTCGTTATATTTGGCAATAAACATGTTCAATCTCTTTTCATACATGTCCTCGGTAAGAGACCAATAAACTTTCTCCCTATCCTTTAGAAATTCCAACCACCTTTTATGATTTTCACCGTGTTCTTGGTCGACTCGCTCATTTATCTTTCCTCTTTCATTTTCTTCTTCTTCGGATGATAGTTTCTCTTTCCTCCAGTCTAGCAACCATTCTCTTCTTAATATCCGCCTTAGAGGGTTCGAACAAAGCATGCCAATGTTTTTTCACATTTTCACCAATATGATATGTACATAGGAAATTTTGTGCATCCGCATATACGTCGGATATGGCATTCATTAGTGCGGAAAATTGATCGGTTATGATGACCTTCGGTGATCGGTTTTCCGGGAACAATAATTTCAATTGTCGCAATGCCCAATGATAATTGTAATCCTTCTCGTTTTCCATTAAACACCAAGCTAATGTGAATGTTGCCTTGTCTGATGTTTGCCCCACGATGTTGAACAACGACATGTTGCATTTGTTTGTCTTGTAGGTGCAGTCCATCATAAGAACATCACAACACGTATGTGCCAATTGTGAAAGCAAAGGATGCGAAATGAATATTTGAAGCGGCTTCTCGTCCGGACCTCTTTTAATGATACGCGTGTAGTTTTGATCCCAAACTATCTTCTCAAATTCTTGCATAACACTCCTCCCTTCCCATTCCAACCTTTTAATGGTTGCTTGTGCGCTATAAATTGTACTTAGTGAAGAAACGTTCATCTTATCCTTTTCCTTGAAGGTTCGGAGAATCACTCTTGGTTTGATACATGCTTTTGTCATCATCTTGAATCCTCGAATTGATCAGGTTTTAGCTTCGCAACTAGGGAGTGGCCTACAAAATCTTTCGGATCGGGGTGGTTGTGACGGCCAAACCACACCTTACATTCCCATTCTTTTTCTTCTCCTCTTAGATAGAATACAATCTTAAAGGGGCACTCATCCTTCCTCGTAACTGTATTGTATACCCTCTTAGTCTTCTTTTCATATGCATAATCCTTTCTATTATGGCTATTCTCCTTGTATTTTCCGCTTCTCTCATAAACCATCTCAAAATGAATAGCTGAATGCTGGCTATTCCTCACTAAGACACACATGTTCTTAAGAGCCGTCGATTTTGCCCAAGCAATTGCTTCATTTTCATATTTTATTCCATACATAAGGAAAACAATGGGAGATTACAAGCAAATCCCAACATAAAATTGTAACACCTAGGTGAAAGTATTGTTTGGAAACATACCCGAGGCATTTTATAGTATTCCGACGTATCCCGATGGAGCGGTTTGGAGACTGGTTGATCGTTGTATGTCACAATCTAAGGAATGAATGAAAAGAAAATTTGATTAGTTCAAAACTGGCATTGTATATGAGTAAAGTAAACTGCCGGTATTAATGACCGACATATATGGTAATTGACTTTCCATGCCAGTAGTAAAACCGGCATTCAGATTATTTTAGTTACCATTCCGGTTTACTAAACCGGCATAGTAAGTTCAAAGATATGCCTGCCGGTATTTAAGTTCAACATATCAGAAACTTCTGTATGTTTTTAACGCAAAACCGGCATCTTCGACGTCTAAGTTACCATGCCGGTTTACTAAACCGGCATAGTTAGTTCAAAGATATGCCTGCCGGTATTTAAGTTCAACATATCAGAAACTTCTGTATGTTTTTAACGCAAAACCGGCATCTTCGACGTCTAAGTTACCATGCCGGTTTACTAAACCGGCATAGTTAGTTCAAAGATATGCCTGCCGGTATTTAAGTTCAACATATCAGAAACTTCTGTATGTTTTTAACGCAAAACCGGCATCTTCGACGTTTAAGTTACCATGCCGGTTTACTAAACCGGCATAGTTAGTTCAAAGATATGCCTTCCGGTATTTAAAATCAACATATCAGAAACTTCTGTATGTTTTTAACGCAAAACCGGCATCTTTGACGTCTAAGTTACCATGCCGGTTTACTAAACCGGCATTGTAAGTCAGTTACTCACACTACCGGTTTGAATATTCCTAAGAATATTCGGTGGTTGGTAAAAAGTTTAAATGTGTACCGGCATGCAATCTTGGTTTGAACACTATGCCGGTTTGTGGTAGATCAGTTGGATTTTTGTACCGGCATATATATTTGTATGAATACAATGCCGGTTATAGAAGTTCCGGCATGGTATTAATACAACTACTATGCCGGTACTGTGGTTTTTCAGACAGAAATGGCGGTTTCAAAAAAAAAACAACAAATTTTCGACCTCTTTGAAGCATTACCTGTGTGTTGGGGCGGCTTGTATGCTGAACATGTTTACTTTCTTGAGTTGGTTCTTTACAAAACCCTTCATGGTAACGAAAATCATGATTCAAAGGTGTTGGTTCATCATACAACAATTGTGAGTTGTTATCATTAACCGAAGATTGTTGTTGTAATTGAGTTAAAGATTCATCAGCTTCAAGTCTCTCATCACAATCATCTTCCATTTAAAAAAAAAAAAAATTCTACTCAATTTTTTTTTCACTCCTTCTATTCTCAACTAACCCACACAAATTCAAATAAACATAAAAACACTAATTATATCCCCCAATTCATTAAGATTTTACTAATCAAGATTAGTAACTAATTATGACTAGTGAGGGTTAAATTAGGAATTAATAATTTAATTATATAAGGGGTAACCCAGCTAGGATATTTGGATCCCTATTTTGTCATTTAGGTTTTCAAGTGGAAAATAAATGTATCCAAATCAAATTTTATTGAACTATATTGTTATTATTCATAATGGTAACATTTATCAGCTCGCTAGCGATGAAAAGTTAGGCCTTTATTCTACTTTAAAATAAATAAAAAACCATCAATTTTACCTTATTTTTGTGAATCATAAGAAGAAGAAGAAGAAGAAGAAGAAGAAGAAGAAGAAGAAGAAGAAGAAGAAGAAGAAGAAGAAGAAGTGGTGATGATGAAGGTGCTGATGATGTGGTGGCGGTGACTGCGAGTGAAGAAGTGGATGTGGTGGTGGTGGTGGTGACGGCGAGTGTATTCACACTGAACTCACGACGAAGAAGAGAATAAGACACTGCAGTTCTTCTTCAATGGCAGTACACTGTTATCAGAGCAGTTTCTATTTCTAAGTTGGGAGATAAAAGAGTAAATAGGGAGAGTAAATAGTAAAGAGTAAATAGGAGATAAGGTTTTTCTGAGATGTTGCTACTAGCAACTAGGTTTGGGTACTGCTGTTACTAAATTTTAGCAAAAAGATTTTAAGTTGCTAATTATTAACAGCATGTCCGTCACTAATGTTTGATACTAATATGCAAAAATGGTGTAGTGATAAAAATGTCCATGCATTCATCGCAGAGCATACTATTATACAAGTGTATATGTATCTACAGAAAAATAACAAAGAGTATCATTTATTCAAACAAAATAAAACATGCATTCACCATATAGTACAAATATGTACACATCTACCAAATAGAGCACGATTCAAATAAAACAACCTGTATATTCATCACATAGCATTTCAGTGTACAACTATCATTAGAATAAAAAGGTATGAGGTTTGTCTCCATGATAGCTAGGTGTTGATGGTGGATTTTCAACAAAGGTCAAAACCATAAAATCATGATACTGTATGTTCCTGATACGGCTTTAGGCATGTGACGATTCATATTTTACGAAGCCATGATGAATATGTCTTTCGAAAAGCCTCCACTAGCTGAGCGTTCGGTCCCTGTCATTTCATCATTTCCTCTATGTAGAATAATAGAATTGGGCGGTCCTCCTACATAATTGTTTGTTGAGGGGGCTTAACGCCTTCAGGACGTCGGTGATACTCTTTGTTCCCTGACTACATGAGAGAGACCCGCCTCTACATAGAAGAACGATTGGGTGGTTCTCTGTAAGAATTGAGAACAACAATGCCTTCAGGGCAGTGACACTCACTGATCCTGACTATTTAGAGAGACCGTGTATATACTCAGGCATTCTCGTAAGATGTGAAAGCGCCTTCGGGATATTATCCGTCTCCTAAATATGCACATAGATTAATTTTTCCATGAAATTCACCATTGAATTCCCAGAATAATCAATTAAATCCACGGCTTGATCTCATAGAATGGCAATAAACAACTATATTATCTCATTATTCCGATTTCATGATCGAATTCAATGCTAATCTAATGGAATGGTAATAGATAATTTTATTACTCCGATTCTATAGTCGAATCCACGATCCCATGGAATGGTAATGCCTATTTTATTATTCTGAATTCATGGCCAAATCCACTTCCGATCCTATGAATTGATAATAAATAATTACTCATTTTACGGCTTCGTTTTATGAATTATTCTACACCGAATTTCATGGATTAGCAATAAATACTCAACAACCGGGCATCTGGACCATCGCTGAGTAAGCCCCACAAAAATGGTGTAAGTGTACTCGCCAATGATGCACGACTGAGCACCCGGATGCACGAACAAGCATCCAAAAAAATATATGGACATATGAGGAATCATACCCAAAACGGGAGAAAACAACAAATAATAATAAGATAATAGGAGGCGGCCAGGGGCCGTGCCCACCGGTCGGCCGGCCATGCCCTAGCTGTGGCCAGTCCCATGCCTCCTCCATTATTTTTCCCTAATTTGTTATTTTCATGAACTCATGAAAAAACTCCTTCAATTTAGCAATTTTCCTTGTTTGTGCAAAATTCATGAATTCCCCATAACTTCACGGATTCATGAAAAATAATATTATAAAATAAGAAAAGGTGTGCGGGATCGGCCATGCCCTAGCCGTGGTCGGTCCCACACCTTACAATCCTTAGCCTATTGGTTTCAACAAAATTCATGGATCCTCCAAAACTTCATGGATTCATGAAATAATATTATAAAATATAAAAAGGTGTGCGGGACCGGGCAACATGGCCGGGCGGTCATGCCCAAGCCATGGGCGGTCCCACACCTCACAATCCCTAGCTTTTTATAATTATTATTCTCTAAACTCATGAAACTCCTCAGTTTCAACAAAAACCCATGGATTCTCCATAACATCACGGATTCATGAAAAATAATATGATAAAGTAGGGAAAGGAGTGCGGGTACGGGCAACATAGCCGGCCGGCCATACCCTAGTTGTGGCCGGTCCCACACCATGCAATCCCTAGTCTTTATAATTATTATTTTCCTCAAATTCATGAAACTCCTTGGTTTGAGCAAAAATCATGATTTCCTCATAACTTCTTGAATATTGTTCAAATCATGAAAATTCAAAAGCCAACATGGTCACATGACCGGCTAGCCTCTCATGGAAATTTTGGATGTTAAAATACTCTTATTTTAATATTTACAAAATATTGATTAATTGTGCATACATGCTCATTCCAACGAAAATCAAAAAATTTAGTCAAGACGAAACTCTTCTGAAAATTCACAATGTTGCTCGAACGCACATCAGAAAATACTGAAACTCTCAGTACGGAGACAGAGACACCATGGAAACATGTGCATGCCTTAATGACCGACCAAGGTTATTCCTAGGGCTTGCACAAAGCCGGTCCCATGCATTTTCATAATTCTGACCTAATTTGCTCAATTGCTCATTGGGCCCAAACTCTCTTCAACCAACCTGGAGATTGTTCAAACGACCAACAATTGGTCCCGTGACCACCAAGAGATGGTCCCATGCTCTCTTGGTCGATCCCATATCTTTCATACTTAGGTTTTTCCTAATGCTGAACCCATCAGTAATTCAATAAATGATGTAACCGGCACTTAATCATCATTCCTTCACCAACTCTCCAACTGAGAACCCTGGTGCATGCTCATTCGAGAAATTGGGCATCACATGGATGTCTATGGTCTCATGTGTTCGGTCCATCCTTTGCTCAAGACTTATTTTCGTAATTCATCAACTAATGAGCAATTCATCAAATATTATGGTTTTCGAACAAACGCTCAACAAATCATTATTCCGAACAAGTTCAAACACTAATAAATTTATATTGATTCAGCAACCAGCATCTGAATTAATATATGGTAATCTACCAATATTTTAATATTTTATTAGGTCACGTCGCCAATAAATATTTCGTCGAATTGAGCAATATTTGCTCAAATATTGATCCAGCTATCAATATTTAGTAATTTATCAGTAATTTGTCAAATTGAGCAATACTTGCTCAATTGCACGTCAAATTATCAATATTCAGTATTTCGTCGAATCGAGCAATATTTTCTCAGTTGCTCGAATAATCCACATATATTCAGTAACTCATCAATGTTCAACAACTCGTTGAATTTATAATATTTGCTCAGACGAGCAACGTTAACATTCATGAACCGCTGAGCATTTGTCAAACATGCTCGATTAAACAAAACCTAGGCTTATTACCTAATCAGTCAACAACTGACAAACTAAATACACGTCTGTCATGCAGACTCCACGATCATGAGACATCAATCACGTCAAATTGGGGGATAACAACTTGCGTTTTGGTCTGGCGGCCTACAGCACGTGGATTCATCCACGACGAGAGATTTGTGTAAGTTGTATAAAAGGTTGAAGGAGTTAGCAAAGTAGTGGGTGCACGATCTGTCAAGTCTCCACACGACATGGAACTGACTTTACCACGATCTTCCACTTGCCCACTCTTCCACTCATGAACGGTCACGCTTACAGGGATCAAGGTGTTCACAACTCTGACTGTATAAATAAGTCTATGAATCCATGATTGAAAACTACGAATTATCACTAGCTATCAATTGTATACACATAATTTATCGAGTAAACTACTCTCAAGAATTCATCAATCCATCAGAACTTATTCAAACTCAATAGTTCACCAATTATTGCAGAAACCTTCAACACATCCATAATCCTTGATCATCATTGATCCCATACAATTCTCAGCTTCCCTCCTACATATCAACCCATCTCCCTCTTTGCGGCCGAATTGACTCTGGAACGGCCATTGACTTGGTTTAGGTCGGAGTCCTACAGATTGATCTCTCGAATCTAAGTACTCCCTTTGCAGTGCATCTGTGTGAGGTTAAGCAGTTTTCTCGGTCGAGGAGTCTCGACAACACGCTCGACTCTTCATTTCCCAAAAAACCATCGAATCGTTTTTCCCCGTCTACATATTGGCGAACACAGCGAGAGATTAATCTCTCGGTTGCAATCTCAAACTTTCACAAAATGGTTGATTTTAGGTCAAGATCTGTTTCGAATCCTAACACAAACAACACTATCACTAGCAATAATGGTGGTACTCCAAAAACTACTCCTACTTCCAACATCGGCGCTGGTGACACCACTCCTCCTCAAACTAATATTGGATACAATACCATCTTCAGTCGGTCTACAGAAAAAATCAGAGAAAATTCGCCTACCTTAGATGATCCCATGGAGGTGCAAGAGCCTTTTTCCAAAGAAAGAGCTGTGCAATTATCTCAAAACTCCCACTGACAAGATGTCAGAGAAAACTCAGGAGAAATGAAAAGCCAAAGAAACATCTTCAATCGCTGATCCTGGAGTCGCTCTGATCCATGTAGTAGATGATGATGAAGTCCACAAGGCTATAGATAACCCACTAATAAAGGAACCTGCATGCTTCATCACTCACTCGTGAGGACATGAAACAATATCCTGCTGCTACGCAAAGAATTCCTCTCCCTAAGAGCTACGATATCCTGCTGTAAACGATATCCTGCTGCTATGGAGGATCGAGGAAAAGACAAAGCATCATCTCCTCCCGTCATAAAATTCCATATCCTGCTGCTACACAAAGAATTCCTCTCTCTAAGAGCTACATTTCCCCAATGTCCATACTGTACAATTGAAGAAGGAACGCTCGATAACACGTCTCTCGATTCTTGGAGGCACTAGGAGAGAATGCACATGACGAAATGATCCCAGTCTACAAAGCCTTGCAAGAAAATCTCCGATATAATATCTAGCCTTTAACAGATGTTATTGCCGAAGGGAATGAAAAGAAGGCCGAGACACAACATCAAAGCACTTCTCCAACATCCCAGACTCCTATGAAGGTGCGAAGAAAAGATAACCAATCCTGAAATGCACAAACCTCGACCCAACATCAACGAACGGGGAAATGATCAGACAAACTCAAACTTCTCATGAAGGAGTTATCGTGTTACTGGAATTATGGGTTCAAGATGGTGCAACCATATTGCCGTTCATCAGGAAAGAGCCAACTGAAGAAGAAATGGAGAATCCCGGGTACTGCCTTCATAGGTTCATCGATCATACAACAAGTAACTGCAATATTTTGAAGCACATATTCAAAGAGAAGGATGATCCATAATAGCTTCAATTGGGTAATGAAGGAGTACATAAGAATCATCTCCCAGTCAGAACCTTTACATTCTCTGAACAACCAGTCAAAGAAGCAGTTCAATCGTTGATCGAGCATATCTGTGAAATTGTTCTATCTGTCTAAGACACAAAGGCAAGACATGTTCACAATACCAAATTACACTGTGTCAGGCATTTGTCCATCATATAAATATTCCTTAAACCTTCATCCACGGAAAAAGAGATGCACGATCGGGGACTGCTTACCACAGTCCATCTCAGATGAAATGAATTTGGAAGAACATTGGTCGATGCTGGTACCGCATCAACATTGTTCCACTGAAATCCCTCAGAGTCACACCCGATAAGAAGCTACTCATGCTCCAATCTCAATCAGAAACCATGAAGGAACGCTCAGAAATGTATACGGTTTCATCACTCTCAAAAGGAAAGTTGGCTCAACCAGAACAGAAACCAAATTTCACATAACCAGGAAACTCCAGGATATGACATGTTCTTCAGACAAGCGTGGATCCACGCTGAACATATGGGTACTGACAAAGCGCCTTTGGTTGCACATTTCTCCAACAAAGAAATTTCTTGTCTAGAAAATTTGTCGGACGTTCCATCATCAGAGCACTTGGAGGAATTTCGAACTTTGACGAGGTTAAAGAAAGAACCTGCAAAAGATGCATATATATTCATCAAGAAGTTTCGCACTCAGGCAAGTCTCATTCCTTCCATGTCTATGTCATTTATTTCCTCACATGCTATCCTAGTACGGGGACTCCTAGCAACTCTGCAAGATGTTATGAATGATAACTTCACCGTATTAGTATTTTACCAAGTGGTTGAATCTGGCATTTCTCTGAATCGAGCATTGAGACATTCATTACTGAGATGATGTCCAAGCATGGAAAAGAACACTTTGGGCATTTCTTCATAGCCTTGCAGGAGTGTCCATATGTGCCACACAATCAGAAAGCTCTGATGTCTACACAAGTGTTAAATCCCACTACCTACAACGAAAGGAATGTTGAATCAATAGAAGATACTCAGGGCCGCGATGATCAAACCTAAGACAGTCGATGCTTAAGATATATGACGCTTAAATGCTCAAGCATCTAAGAAGCCTTCTAATTGTACTCCCAATCAAAGAGTACACATTCTATAATGGCATGGTGCATCTGGCTTCAGCACAAATATCTCGACACACTGATTCAACACCGACATGATCAATGTGAAACTGAACTACAATCGCTGAGTCTTCACTATCTACATGACAAGACTTCTAAAACATATGCAACATCATTCATTTATCGATGAAACGAATTCTTTCAACATGCACTGGGGACTTGATCTTATTGAACAAGATTTAAAGCATAGCAAGTTATTACAACCTGATGTGATTCCGTGAAAATTTTATCAACCTTGTATGACTAAAGAACTTCTCTGTTCACCGATCACACCCAGAATGGAGACTGCTGATACAATATGCCGCAACAACGTCGACTCACTGACTTCATAGTAAAGTCACGTTGTTCAGGAGAATTCATGTTGAACTCCAAAACATTGTCATCTCAGAGATGCTCAACTCGCCAATTAGTTCGTAAATGTGAAGGCTCACTGGATGAAGGAGCAAAGACTATGTCGATAAATCATGGTTCTAGCCATTTTAGTCTCTGAAGCAACTCCGACCATAGTATCGGCATCAATAAGCATATCTGGAGGAACTCTGTCCATGGTCTCATAATCAACAAGAATATCTGGAGAAAATTCAACCGTGATCTCATCATCAACAACGGTCTCAGGAGCAACATCTTCATGTCAGGGCTTCATCAACTAACCATTCTCTGAAGTATTACACATGAAGCGGACCTCTCTAAGAACTAATGATACATATCAAGATGTATAGACCTGATAACATGCTCACATGAAACTCTACCCAAAGCTTGCACGACTGGTGGGCACAATTCAAAGTCTTCTATAAGATGTTCTCATCACCTCCACAAATGAGATACAACACACTTCAGGCTATATGTTTATAAAAACGTACCAGTGGGTAAGAAATGGGACAAAGCTTTCTCAATGAAGGATGTTTTTCTATGTCTCTTCTACAACATACCAAAAGTGCGCATCAATAAATGAAAGATATGGCCTTTACCGTCAGGTCTACGAAATATGAAAAATTTGTACGGGATTACAAATTATAAATTTGCACGCTTCGTTGGCTAACCTCTATAATTCCAAATTGAGTGATTCTTTTCTCATGTGGTAACTCAGTATTTTAGCTTCAAAAGTTGGGGTCAAGCATCGAATTCCGACATCGTATGAGGTTTCTATAGCTCCCATGGAATACAACATGCAAGCATCAATTATTAGACGTGATTCATAACTTCCACAGTCGATCGGTGTCCACCAGGTATTTCCACTAATTACTTCATCAAGCTACCTCCAACTTCAACCACCTAGGTCTTTACGTCAATTTTTCTACCCGGGTCCTCTACCCAAGTCTTTCCAGAAGAAGAGAAAACGAAGAGGAGAGATTTAACAAAATACTGGGGACTGACGGTCCACTCATCATGATGATCAGTTTCATAGTCCAAGACCCATTGTACCAGACTCTCATGTGCTAATCATTCATCATAAAAGGAATGCTACCATTGGGACATGAAACCATGGTCATTACATCACCCCATTTTGAGAGCAACGTCAGCTATGGTCTCGTGACCAGGGTTTCAGAAGTAATGTTTCTACTACTGACATAATATGGCACTGCAAGCACCACCATGCTCATGTATCAATCAAAGGTTCCTGACCTCAAATGAATCAATGACATCAAAATCCTCCACTAACCGTTCAAGACACAAGCGAATGGTCCAAAGACACAACAAGAGTGTTTTATAACAAGCTCTTCTGAGATGATTTTTTACTGTCATGCACAAATAGGCGATCTAGGAGAAATTGGTAAATAATCTAGGGATGAGTCATATACCATTCTCTTTGTATGGATTTCCTCTATAACATATCCAAAATTCACAACCATTTGAGAAACTAGCAAAGATGTGTGGCCAAAACATTGCACTACATGCCAGCTGAAAATTTTCTGGAAGTCTCCTGGAAGTTTACTATTTCGCTTATTTCGTCCCCTAAACATACTTGAAACATAAAAAGCTTCAGTGTTAAAGCTTAGAAATTTCCGAAAATCTATGGGTAGTTCGCGAAAATCTGACAGGCATGAAAAAATATGGGTAGTTCGCGAAAATCTGACATCGTACGAAGATTCTACAGCGTTTTTACTGAAAGGCTGAAGTCTGAATTTTTCTGGTAACGTATTTCGGCAAAATTTTCATTCATTCATATGGGTCCTCGTTCATTCATTCACAAATCAGCAATACCATACTTCTGTGAAGAAAATATACGATGGGTACTTACTGGAGTAGTCCCTAAAGTGCTCAAAGGCCCAGAATTGCCAACATCACCATTGGAAACATCATTTCTTTCACTCGGTTTCGAAATACAAGATTTTCTTCTTCACCATCTCTGAAGACGATTGGGAATCATCAACTCTACCTCGTTCCATGGAAATCTCCTCCTGAATACATCAACAACAATTAGTTGTATTTCATTCAAGGAGATTGTTTGTTCAACAACAATGAATTGAAGACCGTCAAGGATCGATGAAGCAAAGTTCTGAAACAAAGTAATAAACATTGGTTTCATGATCCTAATTGCTCAGACAAGAAAAAGGCATGATATAAGGAGCGCTAACAACTCACCAAAGAGACAACCGGGGACTTTACATTGATCGATATCATTCTATGATCCTTATTTCTGGATTCTCCACTCCGAAGACTTAATGTTATTTCGGAGTAATCCACATCAATCGAACAAGGATCCATTTTTCGAGCTTCTCTATCGATGTTATATTCCTCCATCAGAGACTTCCCGTGCATTACTGATACTAAGTAATCAGGAGTACAACTCAGTGTGAAGGATCTCTTACCATCACTCAGAGGTCCCAGAAGCACCATTTCTTGAAGCTGCATCTGTAGAGATATCCTCTCTAGAAGTATCATCTTTGGAAGTATCATTATGGGAACCATTCATTCTTGCAAAGTTGTTGTGACGTCCATATAACATTCCTACTTCAGTATATCATCCGTAGATGCATATTTCATCAGAGAAGTGAAATTAAAGCACAACAAAAATAATTAGGATGCTCACATCAGCGTCTACAAAAATGGTAACTCTCAGCTCTCACCTTTTTACGGTTTCACGAACTTAGTGATAATAACGTAAAATTTCGAAAATTTTGCTCGCTCCTTCAGACCTGCAAAGACGAGCAACACCCATTACTTAAAAGTTTGACACCTGACTTTTCAGGAAATTATGAATAATTCACATAACCCTTCATGTGAACATTCACTGATTTTCTACCGAGTGTGTATACACTATGAAATCACGAAATTCATGAAGATATTGTTGTTTTCTTTTAACAATTGTTTAAAATCGTTTTGCAAAATATTTCATAAAATCGTGAACAACCCATGTAAATCTTTACTGTGTGAACGGTTTTCCAAAATTTGGACAAACGTCCATTCTAGAATTATGAAAACTCACATACAGACATTATTTCACCATGTATAATTGTCTACTTTCAACAGTTGTTCAAAATCAAAACATTGATTTTACAAACAAATATATATTTTAATGCGAAACTCATGTATATATTTTGCTCACTCTCGCGAGCATCCGAGAGTCTTTCAATACCATGAAAATCATGAAACTTCATAAACAAATTTTTATCTACTGTTACTAAATCATGTCTATTCAAGGATTCATGTATCTCTTTCATATTAGGTATTATTGCTCTTTTCTTAAACTAATGAACGAACGTGCATATGTTTTCTAAAACAAATTTCCATGAAACTTACACATACATGCACACATGGAATTTTATTTTGAACAACTCATGAACAACTGAACTTTAAAAACAAATTCAGGGCTTCTTCCCTTTTATATTAATTTTATTTCCAAAACCTAAAACATCTGGGTTTCCTCTTTTGGGTTTATGCCCACAAGCGCTAAACTGACCAAAACTAGGCTTTTAATTGACCAAATCAGAAGCACTTCACCTCTCTGTGTCCACAAAATAAAACTCTATCAGGGTCCTCACCCGAACATTTGCTCATACATGACATCATTGGGAAAAATCGAGTATTCTGAAACTACCTTTGTAGACCGAGTTCAATCACCGATCTCGTCGACTAAAAATTACCATCTAATGCTTATTGTGGAACATGACGGTTCCCTACTAAGCAGGGGACTTAATATTGATGGTGGATTTTCAATAAAGGTCAAAATCGTAAAATCATGATACTGCATGTTCCTGATACGGCTCCAGGCATGTGACGATTCATATTTTACGAAGGCATGATGAATATGTCTTTCGAAAAGCCTCAACTAGCTGAGCGTTCGATCCCTGACATTTCATCATGTCCTCTATGTAGAATAATAGAATTGGGCGGTCCTCCTACATAATTGTTTGTTGAGGGGGCTTAACGCATTTAGGACGTCGGTGATACTCGATGTTACTTGACTACATGAGAGAGACCCGCCTCTACATAGAAGAACGATTGGGTGGTTTTCTATAAGAATTGAGAACAACAATGCCTTCAGGATAGTGACACTCACTGATCCTGACTATGTAGAGAGACCATGTATAGACTCGGGCGTTCTCGTAAGATGTGAGAGCGCCTTCGAGATATTAGCCGTCTCCTAACTATGCACATAAATTAATTCTTCCGTGAGATTTACCACTGAATTCCCATAAAAATCTATTATTTCTCCAATTCCATGGTCGAATCCACGGCCTGATCCTATGGAATGGCAATAACAGTTGCTCTGATTCCATGGTCGAATCCAAGGCCCGATCCCATGGAATGGCAATAACAATTGCTCTGATTCTATGATTGAATCCACGGCTTGATCTCATAGAATGGCAATAAACAACTATATTATCTCATTATTATGATTTCATGATCGAATTCACTGCTAATCTCATGGAATGGCAATAGATAATTTTATTACTCTGATTCTATGGTCGAATCGACGATCCCATGGAATGGTAATTCCTATTTTATTATTCTGAATTCATGGTCAAATCCACTATCGATCCTATGAATTGATAATAAATAATTACTCATTTTACTGCTTCGTTTCATGAATTATTCTACATTGAATTTCATGGATTAGAAATAAATACTCAATAACCAGGCATCTGGACCATCACTGAGTAAGCACCACAAAAATTATGTAAGTGTACTCGCAAATGATGCACGACTAAGCACCCGGATGCACGAATGAGCATCCAAAAAAAAAAAATGGACAGATGAGGAATCATACGCAAAACAGGAGAAAACAACAAATAATAATAAAATAATAGGAGGCGCCCAGGGGCCGTGCCCACTGGCCGGCCGGCCATGCCCTAGATGTGGCAAGTCCCATGCCTCGTCCATTATTTTTCCTTATTTTGTTATTTTCATGAACTCATGAAAAAACTTCTTCCCTTTAGGAATTTTCCTTGTTTGTGCAAAATTCATGAATTCCCCATAACTTCACGGATTCATGAAAAATCATTAGTATAAAACATAGTCTGGACAAGTTTGCCTGTCTTAGTGGTGGTCAGGATTTGTCTGGACAAAGATAAATCAATGGATGAGGTTAATCCCCTTAAATCCAATATCATTAATTCTACCGACTACGAGTAAATGAATTCTTTGATTTCATATGTCGATTTCTCTTCTCACTGAGTTTACACTTTTCATATGCCGGAGATGAACAAAATCAACTCACAGCATCATCCATGGTAAGCATAATAAAACCCTAATTTCTCCTTCATTTCCTCATTACCATCATGAACCCTAATATCTTCTTTTGTATCATTTTCTTATCAGAGAAGAACCCTAATTGTTCTGCATGGTACCCCCATTTAAAATGTTAGGGTCCATCAAAGTCGGACTGAGATGTCCTGTATTCCCCTCTCTATTCAACTTTCAGCATAGTTGTTTTTATCTCCATCTATTTCTTAGTAAAGCATACGCAGAGGAGACGAGGACCGGTGTCGTGGGTGATGGGGTTTACACTAATCAAATTACCGTGTATTCATCTTTACTTCTGGGTTTCTTGAAAAAATTAGTCAAGAAATTTTTTCGATCTCTCAAAATTGATTGGATGAAAATCATAAAACCGGAACAGGTTTGGATCTTCAAATTTATTTTAGTTTATTGGGTTTTGGTTTGTTTGTTGTCATTAAGACTTTTAAGGGTTTACCTTTTATAATTAATTTTGCAGAAATTTGTTTTCTCGGGAAGAATAGAAACCATTTTTGAAAACTAACTTGGTGTGATGGGGTTTTCTTCAGTTGCAGATTACCAGGTCCATCGAGGTGTTTTTAAAAGAAACAAAGTGAACTATATCTAGGGTTTAGTTCCCAATTTATGATTTGGTAATAGTAGCAACATCAACAATATAGGTTCGTTTCTTTTATAGCTTGAATTAAATCATGCACGTCTTTCAATATCAAGTTCTCAGCTCCAATGGACATCCCTTCGCACCTATGAGACTTACCATGTCCTCTTTGTAAGTTTTGATCGCACATTTCTCAGTTTTTTTACACATGATTTCCATCAAATAACTGCGGTAGACGTTTGTGATTTGATTCATCGTTCTGATCCTTGCTCCATGGTATGCAACTCATCCTTCCTTTGCTTCATTGGAGGTTACATCGAACCGCTCAGTCATAATTTGTACTTTATGTAAGTTTCACATTCTCTTTCACATCCAATTCAGTGGGTTTATTTTTTTTACTTTCTCATATGCTAAAATTGTGGGTTGTACTTCTATCCTCTGCCAAATTTAGTCCTTCCTCTAAATGTAAATTATTTTATGCATGAAAGCAACTTAGAAGAGTCATTCTGATGTCCCTTCAATCGAATTCATGTGTCGTAATCCTCAATAAAGTAATCAGTAACTCCTATCGTAAAATTCCAATTACGGTAATAGTAGAGATAAATGAGATCTTGGTTTATGTCTTCATTCCATTTTAAATCATGCATTCCATTTTAATTTTTTTTTTTTTGGATTCAATTCATGTGTTCTTAGGCAGCCTCTTTTAACATTCATCTTCGTACATTGTAGATGGAAAAAAAATCATTTCTATCTTCGCCCCCTTACATATGGGACTTGACCAAAACCATTACACTGCCTAGAATTCATGCCTCATAGTGTTTATGTCTATATTTAGTTTCAGACACCCTTTCCAACCTTATCGCACAAGTCACAAGTTAACTCTTTGTTATTCTTGCAAAATTGCAGTTTCTTAAGGTTTGTTGGAGGTCACTTCACACCGATGGATCAAACCATCTCCGCTGTGTAATTTTTGTACACTTTTTTATACCTGTTTTAAAAATTTGTAGGCTCCGATATGTCTTTCGTTGTCCCTGTCACCAGATTTACCCTTAAGCCTTACATTTTCCTTTAGGAATTTCCTCCATGTTGTCTCTGTCCTTTTTTTTTTTAGCTCAATTTATTAACTGATTCCTCAATTTAATTTTAAACTTCCAATACAGGAGATAACTCCACAGTCCATATTCAACATACATGTTATCATTTACATATGAACGACTCATTCAATACCCTATATATTTACAGTATATGAAGGAATCGGAGTTAGGCACGTCCCGATCTTAAGGAATAATGCCATTACTCCAACACCCACTGCATTCGTAAGAAAAAACATCGCATAATTATAATAGACCTCCCCGCTGCCAAAAGTGATTCAAAACGTGAGGTAGTGTACAAGTCTCTATCTTAATCGAAGTTAGATTTTTTTCCTTTTTAATTTGCTCCGGCTTTGTAGATCTACAGATTTAAATTCGGGAAGATGAATTGTACCAACATTAGAGAGAAAATTGACTGACTATGGTTGTCCAAGCAAATACAACCTTAATATCGGATGCTCATTTTATTTCCATCGATCGTTTGAACTTTAAATTTGAACCGTCTCAATAGAAACACAGACTAGGTATCTACTGATTATCGAAAAGATTGCGAAAAAGAAACGCCAGTGAAGATTAACTAGCCCTCATTCTTCTTAACTAACCAGCCCAAGCCTTAATTAGGGCTTTTGTGACAAGATTTTATTTAGTTAATCAAAAGTTTGAATTATTGTGATCCAAAGAAATGAAAGAGATTTCTAGGGTCCTTACTAAGTAAGTAACAAAACATCCTGCCTTCTTTAAATTTTGTAAAGTGGGTGTTGATTTTCTCAGTCTAAGATTTGAATTGGATTAATAGTAATGTTTTTCTCACACTATTGGTTTTTCTGAACAGGTGCCGGCAGAAAAATGGCTTCAGGTAGAAAAGTTCATTCTTAAGGATGTTCCAAAGAAAAGCAAAATTGAAGATTGTTGCCTTAGAATCTCCGTGAAGGTTTTTTTTTTCTTCCCTTTTTGATGATTCGGTGATGAATTCCTTTTCTAACTTTGATTTTTGTTTGACTAATACATCTTAATCCAATGATTGTATGTACGGGTTTCTTTTTAAAAATTAGTGATTTTGATTCAGTAAGTGTTCAAATTTAAAATTTAAACTATATGGCCTCCATTTTGTGCATTAATTAGAGCAGAGCAACTTTAGTTGTTTAAGAAGATGACTAAAGAAACCCTAGATTTGGACCTCAATGAGGTTACGCTATGAATCCAGATTGGGTAACTAAAATAGTGACATATGAACAAAGTAATGGTAGTGTTCCACCGTGTTGATCTATTTGATTGAGCACGTTACATGACCTAATTAAACATATGTATTTTTATGATTAACGTTCAGGGGTGGAAGACATCAATGTGGAAAGTTAGCAGAGTGAAACTGATTTTTTTAAAAGTTATTAACTTTCTGAGCATCCAAATTAAATATGTCCATGACATTTATATGTTGGGTTTGATGGGCATCTGTTGTCTGTAAAGACTATTTTATTCCCAACAATATTGTTTTGCATTTAACAACCATGTAGGACTCCGTTAAGCACATACATTAATTACTGCATACACACATTCGATGAATCAAATTTTATGTTGCTTCTAGATAAAATTCATGGTATGCTTGCATGATATTTTGAATGTTGTCATACAAGTTAGCTAGCTAGGTCAGCTCTCACGGAGTCAGAAGAACAAAATACAATATAAATGATGCTAATTTTTACATAGCTATCAATTCTAGGTTGTATGTACAGAATGGCTATATAGTGACTAACATGCTAAAATTATTTATGCCCATCAAAAATGACATGCATAAGCATATGTCAGGGTTTGGTCATTCATTTTGTTTCATACGTGATTTTATTTTGTTATAAACGATGTATACACATGAAAAGTTAATATCAAAATATTTAGTTTACCAATGAAGAGTTGATGCTACAAAGTGTCTGGAATTAACATGGGTGTCATTTAACGCAGGTGGTTCGTAGGAACTGGATTTTATTTTTCGAAGACCAAACTATCTGAAGAACGAATATAATTCATTTTATTGGCAGAATGTTCCTCATTCGCACCTTAATATCCCCTGGGTCCTGGGAATTCGATTAAAGGCGATACATTTCCATATTCTCTTAAGGTTTTCTTAAGATGGGAGTAACCATTGCATCTCACTTGCCAATCATTTCTCCATATTCTCTTAAGGTTTGATTACGACGGGAGTAACCATCACATCTCACTTGCCAATCATTTCTCCATATTCTCTTAAGGTTTGATTACGACGGGAGTAACCATCACATCTCACTTGCCAATCATTCCATCTGGCTTATATGTCAGTTCTTATCAGCAGATGTGAAATGATGCGAATGAGATCAGGGGAAGAAAACATTCAAATTATGGGATTTAGTTGTTGGAGTAAAAAATTGTGATTGTTTTTGTAGTATTCATTGGTCTCGAGTCAAAAAAAGGAAGACTAATTAAACAGTCACTGTAGTGTCATGTGGTTAACAATATGGCTTCATTTCAATGTGCCGACTTCTTGGTGAATTATGTTAACTTACATTGTGGCTTCAGAAGAGGTTTATAATGGACCTCTCTGACTGAAGAATATGCAATGGTCGCTGATTTGGATTGTCGAGTGCAGCTACACATCTGTTCACGTTAAAAAAGTAATAATATATTTTATTTTATTACTAAAATGTAAATAATTCCGGGAAATTCATCTCTAATTGGTGTCATTGTAAATTTCTAGCTCGGCCACCTCTTTTAGATTACATTTTGTTTAAAATACTTTATCACAGCTCTACTGTTGGATTGATTATAATTTGTAATCGTTAGGGCATGAATAGAAAACGCTAACTGTTCCCGAGTGACATTTCATCTGCATTTTACTGAACCGGCGTTGTCTCAGACATATAACAGTTGTTACAATCTAAAAGGACACTACACGTTACAATCTAAAAGGACACTACACCATTTTGGCATGTCCGGGAGGCGGATATAGTAAAGGCTAACATTAGGGCTATTCGGGATAGCACATGGTGTAAAAATGAAAATTTTTAGTATTGTAACAACTTAACTATTGAGTGTATGCCCGTGCCATTATGGCACGGGTTAATCCCTAGTAATATTATAAAATAAGGAAAGGTGTGCGGGACCGAGCAACATGGCCGGCCGGCCGGCCATGCCCTAGCCGTGGTCGGTCCCACACCTTACAATCCTTAGCCTATTATAATAATCATTCCCCGATTTCATGAAACTCCTTGGTTTCTACAAAATTCATGGATTCTCCATAAATTCATGGATTCATGAAATAAAATTATAAAACAGGGAAAGGTGTGCGGAACCGAGCAACATGGCCGGCTGGCCATGCCCAAGCCATGGGCGGTCCCACATCTCACAATCCCTAGCTTTTTATAATTATTATTCTCTAAACTCTTGAAACCCCTCCGTTTCAACAAAAACCCATGGATTTTCCATAACATCACGGGTTCATGAAAAATAATATGATAAAGTAGGGAAAGGAGTGCGGGACCGGGCAACATAGCCGGCCGGCCATTCCCTAGCCGTGGCCGGTCTCACACCCTGCAATCCCTAGTCTTTATAATTATTATTTTCCTCAAATTCATGAAACACCTTGGTTTGAGCAAAAATCATGATTTCCTCATAACTTCTCGAATATTGCTCAAATCATGAAAATTCAAAAGCCAACATGGTCACATGACCGGCTAGTCTCTCATGTAAATTTTGGATGTTAAAATACTCTTATTTTAATATTTACAAAATATTGATTAATTGAGCATACATGCTCATTCCAACGAAAATCAAAAATTTCAGTCAAGATGAAACTCTTCTGAAAATTCACAATGTTGCTCGAACGCACATCAGAAAATACTGAAACTCTCAATACGGAGACACAGACACCATGTCAACATCCGCATGCCTTAATGACCGACCAAGTTTATTCCTAGGGCTTGCACAAAGCCGGTCCCACACGTTTTCATAATTCTGACCTAATTTGCTCAATTGCTCATATTGGGTCCAAACTCTATTCAACCAACCTGGAGATTGTTCAAATGACCAACAATTGGTCCCGTGACTACCAAGATCTGGTCCCATGCTCTCTTGGTCGGTCCGCTATCTTTCATAATTAGGGTTTTCCTAATGCTGAACCCATCAGTACTTCAATAAATGATGAAACCGACACTTAATCATCATTCATTCACCAACTCTCCAACTGAGAACCCTGGTGCATGCTCATTCGAGCAATTGGGTATCACATGGACGTCCATGGTCTCATGTGGTCAGCTCATCCTTTGCTCGAATAATCCACATATATTCAGTAACTCATCAATATTCAACAACTCGTTGAATTTATAATATTTGCTCAGACGAGCAATGTTAACATTCATGAACCGCTGAGCATTCGTCAAACATGCTCGATTCAACAAAACCTAGGCTCATTGCCTAATCCGTCAACAATTGACAAACTAAATACATGTTTGTTATGCAGACTCCACGATCGTGAGATATCAATCTGTTAGAGCATTGCTCGGTCGAACTCACATGCGTTGCTATCTCAAGCATATTTGTCAATGTTAGTGATCAAAACTATAAAGTCTTGATTTCTAGTCTATTATAGCTAAGGTGTCGGACAAGGATATAAAGTGTAGTTGAGCTCAAGAACTCCATGGAAATCATCATATAAGACGAAGGACTACTCAAGGAACCAGTGGATCTTCAAGGACTAAACGGTATGTGGAGACTTGAACTTATCTATTACTCAAAAGTCTATCTACTCTATCTCCTATCTTGTGACAAAAGTCGTATTACTATATTGACTAAGAATATACACATGTGATATTTCGAGCTGAGTATACCTCGCTTATCTATTTCTCGAAATATGTGTTGGTAAAGCTTTCGCTTTAGCCAAGTTTATCTTTACCTAGTGACAAAAGTCATGTTATATTTCAATCACTCTGTAAATTGCTTTGACGAAAAATAGTTTGTGAATAACAACTATATGACGTCCTATGAGAATGTTTCAATGGTTGAAATGAGAGTTTAAACAATATAACCATTGGGGGATATAAACATTGTTGTGGTAACACATACATGTATAATTCCTTAGCACTTGAACTAAAGTTTGTGAACTTTGTTGATAAAGTGTAACCAGAACTTGAGTAGTCAACCTAGTCCGCGAACTCAGTCTGCGAACATGCGTAGTTCTCGAACTCGAGAATTTCTGCTGGAGTTGTAGCTCAGTATTAGTCCGCGAACTGACAGAAGTTCTCGAACCCGAGAATTTCTGCTGGAGTTTGTGAGCTCCAACTGGTTAACTTGAGTCTGCGAACCCAGTCCGTGAACTTGAGTGGTTATGTCTAAAAACGATATTCGTGAACTTATCTAAATTATCTAAGGGAATGCTATTGCAAACCGTGGATTTATAGTTCATGAATCGATTCGAATGAATCACATCATTTTTGCTTCAATTGTGTCTTGTGTAGTACATGAGATCTCATGGCAATTGAACAACTCTCTAACTAGTTCTTTTGAGTCATTTGGACTAGTTATGGTGAAGAAGAATATGGTTGATATGAAAGTTATCATTTGGATAACCATTTGGTTGACTAACATTGAACCAACTATTGTACACGTTTGGGTATGGTTACACAAACCCAAAATCGTCAAGTACATGTGTGTATGGCAAGCTAAATTTTAGATCTAACGGTTGAGAGATATTAGATTAAATCTAATCAGGTTTTCATCTAACGGTGAATATTGAATGCTTTGTTACTAAGCTAACATTGATTGCAAACCATGATTTGAAAGACCATATAAGGGAGAACTCTAGAAACTGGGAAACCTAATCCCCACACATTTTGTGTGATACTGGTTTGCTAAGCTAGAGTCGATTCTCCTTTAACCTTTGGTTTTCTTCTTCTAAAACCAAGTTAACGACTTAAAGACTTCATTGGGATTGTGAAGCCAGACCGATACTACTTTTCTTGTAGTTGTGTGATCTGATCTTGTTGTTTCTATCGTACGAGTACAATTGTAATAATTGGCTTGAGATTTCTATCTCCGATGGGCAAGATATAAAAGTAATCACAAACATATTTGTCTCATCATTTGTGATTCCACAATATCTTTTTTCGCTGCGTCGATTAAGACTATTGTGAGGTGATTGATAAAACTGAGCTGTTCTTCGGGAATATAAGTCCGGTTTTATTGATTGGTTCCTATTCACCTTGATTTATCAAAATGCGAAACAAAACTCATAGGTTAATTCATGGGAGACGATTTTATCTATCTTGTAGACTTTTCTGTGTGAGACAGATTTGTTTGCTAAAGTCTTCGACTTTGGGTCGTAACAAATTTTGGTTGTGGGTGAGATCAACTAAGGGAATCAAGTGCGCAGTATCCTGCTGGGATCAGAAGCGTATGAGCATAACTGTACCTTGGATCAGTGTGAAATTGATTGGGGTTCAACTACAGTCCGGACTGAAGTTAATTTGGAGTAGGCTAGTGTCTGTAGCGGCTTAATACAGTGTATGTTAATTTGGAATAGGCTAGTGTCTGTGGCGGCTTAATCTGGACTAGGTCCCGGTTTTTTTTTTGCATTTTCGGTTTCCTCGTTAACAAAATTCTGGTGTCTATGTTATTTCTTTTCTGCATTATACTTTTTATATAATTGAAATCATACAGGTTATGCGTTGTTCAATCAATTAGAATATCCGACCTTATATGTTGTTGATTTAAATTGATTGACACTTGGATGTTGGTCTTTGGTACTATCCAAGTTATCTCTCTTTGATTAGACTCGCGGATCACATTTGCTTGAGTAAATCAAATTGAGAGATTGAGATAATAACTCCTTGAGTTTTTTTTTTATTGATTGAGTCTAGTTGGTTCTCTAAAAACAACTCGGAGTTGTCCATACAGATTGCTAATCAAAATATTGGGTGTGGTTGTTAGACCCCCGCTTTTTCAATTGGCATCAGAGCAGGCAAACACGTTCAAGACCTTATAAGTCTGTGTTTGTAGCGATCTGACTCTATGGAAAAGAGTAATATCTCTGAGAACGCAACACCAGTTCAAAGCCACTCAGGTGAGGCTCAATGTCTTGAAGCTTCTGAGAAAAACTCTATCACTCATTGATAAGCATGTAATTGCTATATTTTATACCCATATTTATATTAGCTAGGATACAATGTTTTAGTTACTAATACTATTTTAGTGCTTTTGTAGAAAGTACAAGTGAATTCCATCATCCAGCGAATAATCAACAAAATGTGAGACTTAATGGTGTTTGCGAGGAAAATAGCAAAATGTAGTTGGCCTGGTACTTCCATATATCAGCAACCACAATGATGACATGTGGTTGGCCTGGTATTTCCATGTATCAGCAACCAATGATCAAATATGCTGGCCTGATATTTCCATATATCAACAACACTTATTATGATGGCCTGATATTTCCATATATCAGCAGCACAATGATAAATGGGGTTGGCCTGGTATTTCCATGTATCAGCAACCACCATGATAAAATGGGGTTGGCCTGGTATCTCCATGTATCAGCAACCGGGTTGGGCTGGTATCTCCATGTATCAACAACCACAATGATCAAGTACGTTGGCCTAGTATTTCTATGTATCAGCAGCACTGTATATTGATGAGTGCCAAATATTGCATATTCATACACCTTTTCATTGGCACTTAACTCATCTTTCGCGCTTCAAAGTCATATATTATCCCAAATTCTGCATTCTTACCATTTTCAAGAATAAATATTTGTATTAATTAATTTTGTGTTTTTAAGTACAAAATAAAGCTTGGAAGAATTGAGAAGACAAAAGAGAAGAAAGTTGGAAGCGTTGCAACCCGCTCGCGCATCAGTGGCAACCTGTTTACAAATTCATGGGATTAAACAACCCATGATCCAAAACTCAAGACCCAAATCCATTTCCACCTCACCCCCATTGGATTCTTTCCAAAACATCCACCTCACCCCCATTGTATTCCATTCTATCCATCAATTAAGAAAACATGTTTTGTTTAATTGTTGAGTGGTTGCTACAGTGAAATTCGGATCCCAAGTGTGAGAGAATTTTTGTGTATAAATAGAGAGGGTTGTTGTGTTGAAAACTCATCCAAGAATAGCTTGTTCATGTTAGTTTATCAAATTTCAATTTTGTTGTAATGTTCTTCATGTTCTAATTTCATTTACTAGGGTTTAGATGAAGCCCTAATCTCATTGGTATGTATTCATATCTTGTATCTTGTTCTTGAAAGTTTAGAATTGTTTAAAGATATAATTTAATCCAAGTTTTTCAACATCTTGCTCTCACAATGTATGCCATGTATCCATTGTAGTTAGAATATCTCTATGTTGATTATGCTACAACTCATGCTTAACCAAATATTGATCTTTAGATTAGTTGTGCTTAATTAGACAATTAATGCTTTGGAGAAATACTTTAGTTGTGATTAAATTATCCATTGGAGAAACACCTTAGTTATACGGTAGACTTGAATCTACTATAAGGACAAGAATAATATTACAAGTTGAATGCATATCATAGGTTATTGGTGGATTTGAATACCCTAGTATCCATATTATCATTGTTTACATATCTTGTTATTTGCATCTTTTAATTTTATTATTTCAGTCACTTGAAAATCATATCGTCGTATCGACAAAAACAAACCCCCTTTGGTTACTCTCTGAATCAGTTCTTAGTAAGGATTTAGAATAAACTTCTACACTCTCCAAGTCTCTGTGGTTCGACCTGTGCTTGCCCTGCTGTGTTGCTTGTCGACACTGTGCACTTGCAGTATACACAATAGTAGGTATCTTTCCGAGCCTACCAAGTTTTTGGCGCCGTTGCCGGGGACTCGGTAGCGGTGTAGTTGAAGTTTCTATCTCCTGTCACTGTTCATAAATTGTCTCCTGGACTGTAGCATAAGTACTGTTCATATTTCACTGTACATATACACTGTACATATTTTCACTGTTCATATTTCGTTTCCTGGGACTGTAGAGTAGTTACTGTAGCAACGCAACTATTCACAGTCAATTTTACACTTATTTTTGATATATATATATATTTTTTTTCTTTCTTAATTTTGCTTTTTCTTTAAAACTTCGAAACCCTAACTACCTCTTTTGAGCTCAACAGGTGCCTGAGTAGCTGTTGTAAAGGCGAAGGAAAGGAAGCGAAAGAAAACGGAAGAAGTTTTTATTTTAATAAAAAAAAAGAGTTTATTTTAATTATCTATTTTTAGTTTGTATTAGGATTCCTCTACTCTTGTAATTTTCTTTTTCTTTTGCATTTTTTATTTTTGGACTTTGGACATTCTATTTTTATTTTTATTTTTAAACCCTACGGAAGGGTAATATTAAATATCAAACTGTTTGCAGAGAAGGACGGTGATTACAATATCACCTCGGCCCCTCGGGTTCGTTCATGACATAGGAGTCGTGGCCCGAGTCGACAACAACGGTTCATCCCCCGTCTGGAACGGGAGGTAAGTTTGTCGAAACACTCGCGAATCCCTTGTTAGCGAGTTACTGTATTCCTTCGGTTGCATATATGTCGAGGACTTGAATACGGCTGCTTTTATTTTCCTAGTAAAGGGAAAGAACAGACCATACAAGATAAGGGATTCGGATTTCATCACCGTTCTCTTCTTGCCCGCCTTAGGAAAACGTTACCAAACACGAACCTAAGCTTTAAAATTTGGAATAGAACTAGACCTATAGGGTAACGAGCTTAGTAGGAAAGTCGTTTGAAAAATATTGGTTACTCTTTAAGCATACTTTGAAGTTCATGACGGTTTCTGTAAATTGAATGCGTGACTGCACCGCCTTGTATTGCGGTGAGGCCTTGGGTATCAAAGCTCCTGCAGATTCCCTCGCCTCTATTCAATTTATTTAAACTCAGATTGATTCCAGAGAGGTTTACTCAGATTGTAACGAATTCCCTTTCGAAGGATTAGAAGCTGGTCTAGAAAACAATCTAAGTGGAGCCATCATGCTTTTTGTTTGCTAGAAATCAGTAGGTTTACTGTGGTGGAGTCATCCTTGTTTGCGATTGCATAGAACTTCCCTTCCGTTTATTTCTTCTTTTATTTTGTTTTTCTAATGTATGCCCGAGGTCATTAGAGAACGGGCTTGAAAAAAATAAAATAAAATAAAATAAAATAAAATAATGAAAAAAATATTGGTCTGTTTTCAGTGTGTACCTCCCAATCTCTGCAACAAGCCTAGTGCTAGTTAGAGATCATGTCAGGATTTTGGTCTGCAGGTGAGGATGAAAACAAATTCATTAGAGAGCTTTCTTACATGCATGCTTCATATTATGAGCCTCCAACAGACCATGATGTCAATAGTTATAGGGATTTTTATGGACATTTTCTGATCCTGAGCATCAATACATGGACCCTAATAACTATTCAAACATGTATCATCCACCACAGGGTGAAAATGAATATCTTGACAGTGCCCAACCCTCACAGTCATCATTTTTGGATCAGTTAAAAGCTAAAATCACAGCTTTAGAAATGCAATCTGAAATCTATGCTTGTACCTTATGTGGAGGCTTAGGCCATCCTGCTGAGAATTGCTATATTTTGCATGATTTTAGGCAATCTAGAGAATATCATGAAAATCCAAAATATGAAATGCCAACAGATTACAAAGCTGATAGTCATTGGGACCATAATCAACCTTTCGAAGGTTGCGATCAGTATTTTATAGACCCTAATGACCATGCACACATGTATCATCCACCACAGTGGGAATTTGAACAATTTTGTACTTCTCAATATGTGGAGGAAAATCTCGAAGCTTGAACAAAATAATGCTAGAGTGTATTGCATGATAAACCATATAGCATTGATTATGAATTTCCTACTGTTGAAGACTCTACTTCCATTGAACAACTTAATGCATTTTTAAAAATGAATTTGATTCATTTACAAAATGTAGGAAAGGAGGAATTTCAGGATGAAATATTTGTTTGTCCTAATGAAATAAAATGTGAAAATAGTATGCCTAGTCTTACTTGTGCAGCTGATATTGCATATGAACCTATTTTAAATGAAGGGACTAGAAATACTACGATTTTAAATAAGGAAATGCATTTCTATGATGATGATGATGATGATGATGTTATGTTAGAAGAATATGTTTTTACTGAAAATATTGTCGAACCTTTGGGTTCAGAGACATTAGGCTTATCTGCCTCGACCTTAATGGATGAAGTTTCTTCTAATGTTCCATTTACATGTGATGTGGTTACTAATCTTGAGCATGTGCAGTTGTCCTGTGAAAGAGAGCATGCTACACAACTTGTTTGTGACTTAGAAAATGTTGAATCTTTTCAGAGACACTAATGATACTATACATGAAAATAACTTTGATGTGTCTGATTCTCTATCTAAGTCACAGTGTGAAGTTTCTTGTGATATTCCTATGCATGAAACTGAAGTTCTAGGGGATGATTGTGAACTGGGGCTTATTGATTTGTTTTATGAGCATGAGCATGATGTTGTACTTGTGTCTGACATAGGTAATGTTGAATCTCTGTCAACACTAATGATCTTATGCATAAAAACATAATTGACGTGTCTGATTCTCTGCCTGGGTCACATTGTGATGTCTCTTTGGATTTGTCTATGCATGAGAATAAAACTTTGGATGAGCATGATACTTATTTGGGTCTTGATGGATTGTTCTATGAATGTGAGCATCTTTGCGACACACTGGCAAATGATTTAGGAGTTATAGATGTGCCTAATAATGATGTGCCTACCTCCCTGCCCATGTCACAAACTGGTAATCTTGCACTCAACCTAGATTTGGTTTGTAAAGTTATTGTTAAACCTACTTTTCTAAGAGTACCTAATCTAGGATTGGAACTGTGTGCCTCTCAAGTCCTCTTGGACTATTTTGCAGTTAAATATAATACCTTTGATGAGCCACAATTAGAGTTCACTCATGTCTCTCCATCCATCCCTTACAAAATCCACTTTGAACTAGATCTTGTGCATGGTGCACCCCTGAAATTGTTAGATTTTGTACCCAAAAATATATCTATTGAAAAATCTAGGTTTGGGGGTAACTCATTCACATATGCAGTCTCACTTCCATTGCTGTCTTGTTATAATTGTATAAGGCTGTTGATATTTCCGCACTACGTCTTTTGGGTTGATCCTCAACTTTTTAGATTGTTGGTACATGGTGAGTCATCATTGTATAATCTAGTAGGTAAAATTTTGAATCTTGTTGATATATTTGTGTGCTAACCAAAATTTTTTTCTTGCGCTCATATTATTTGCTTTCAAAGCATTCATTCAATTATGGTTAGCACCACCCTTTTTGGCATCTGGTAATCTCTTTCCTTTGAATCTGTTTTGTTCTCATGTTTTGTTGTTTCTGTTATCTTTTGAAACATTGAGGACAATGTTAGATTTAGGTTTGGGGGAGTATTGCAATTTTTGTTGTGTCTTTTATGACCAGCTGTGGAGCGGGTCTTTTATAGTCTTTTGCATTTTATTTTTGGTTGTCTTTGTCAAGACCAGCTGTGTAGCGGGTCTTTTGTAGGATCTTTTGTAATCTTTTGCATTTTTTTATGACCAGCTGTGTAGCGGGTCTTTTGTAGTGTGTTATCTGATGACCAGCTGTGTAGCGGGTCACTAAATTAAAAAAAAAATAAAAAAAATTGATGATCAGCTGTGTAGCGGATCTTAAAAAAAAATATTGGTTACAAATTTTCATGGTTCTACGAAATTCCGAAGTTCATCATCTACAGTTGAAGACCGAAGACGAAGACATTTCTATGGATGCTCTGAAATTGGAGAAGGTTTTGTGGGTACATCTTTGGTAGGCCCTCACGAGACTACAACTCGTCCACTAGGGACACCAAGGGGTTTAAAGGCTTGATGCATACGCTAAATGCATTCGAGAGACCAGCGACAGTGGTATAGTTAGGATTTCTGGATTTCTGTTTCACTTGAGGACAAGTAAAATTCAGGTTTGGGGGTATTTGATGAGTGCCAAATATTGCATATTCATACACCTTTTCATTGGCACTTAACTCATCTTTCGCGCTTCAAAGTCATATATTATCCCAAATTCTGCATTCTTACCATTTTCAAGAATAAATATTTGTATTAATTAATTTTGTGTTTTTAAGTACAAAATAAAGCTTGGAAGAATTGAGAAGACAAAAGAGAAGAAAGTTGGAAGCGTTGCAACCCGCTCGCGCATCAGTGGCAACCTGTTTACAAATTCATGGGATTAAACAACCCATGATCCAAAACCCAAGACCCAAATCCATTTCCACCTCACCCCCATTGGATTCTTTCCAAAACATCCACCTCACCCCCATTGTATTCCATTCTATCCATCAATTAAGAAAACATGTTTTGTTTAATTGTTGAGTGGTTGCTAAAGTGAAATTCGGATCCCAAGTGTGAGAGAATTTTTGTGTATAAATAGAGAGGGTTGTTGTGTTGAAAACTCATCCAAGAATAGCTTGTTCATGTTAGTTTATCAAATTTCAATTTTGTTGTAATGTTCTTCATGTTCTAATTTCATTTACTAGGGTTTAGATGAAGCCCTAATCTCATTGGTATGTATTCATATCTTGTATCTTGTTCTTGAAAGTTTAGAATTGTTTAAAGATATAATTTAATCCAAGTTTTTCAACATCTTGCTCTCACAATGTATGCCATGTATCCATTGTAGTTAGAATATCTCTATGTTGATTATGCTACAACTCATGCTTAACCAAATATTGATCTTTAGATTAGTTGTGCTTAATTAGACAATTAATGCTTTGGAGAAATACTTTAGTTGTGATTAAATTATCCATTGGAGAAATACCTTAGTTATACGGTAGACTTGAATCTACTATAAGGACAAGAATAATATTACAAGTTGAATGCATATCATAGGTTATTGGTGGATTTGAATACCCTAGTATCCATATTATCATTGTTTACATATCTTGTTATTTGCATCTTTTAATTTTATTATTTCAGTCACTTGAAAATCATATCGTCGTATCGACAAAAACAAACCCCCTTTGGTTACTCTCTGAATCAGTTCTTAGTAAGGATTTAGAATAAACTTCTACATTCTCCAAGTCTCTGTGGTTCGACCTGTGCTTGCCCTGTGTTGCTTGTCGACACTGTGCACTTGCAGTATACACAATAGTAGGTATCTTTCCGAGCCTACCATATATCACAGCATCAAGGGAGTCTGGCCAAGTTCCCGAATTATGTTGTGGCACCAACTAGCTACTTCACGGCCATGATGAAGCAAAGGGAAGAATTATCTTGGGCTGTTCAAAATGAGACAGGCCCAATTGTAGTTCAGAGATAGTATACGTGACCCCACTCTTCACCACATATCTCAGGTGGTATATCGAAAGCATTTCAATTTCAAGCAACAACGGCAACAGATATTAGGGGCGATGGCGTTGGTACTGATTTAAGGGGTTGTTGATTCGAATGAAGTTGTTGTAATATAATGGGAAGCAGTGCTGAAACGGGTATCGACGGAGTTGGTTTGATTTGTTTGTGACTGGTGGAGATGGATGAAGCTTTAACCAACTGGTGATATAATTCATGGATGGAAGAAGATGACAGTAAAACCAAGTTAGAGTTCTGATGTTGGAGATGGTTCGTGTAACTACAGGAAATCCATAGTTACACCCACTCACAAATTAGATGGATATCAGGTTGAATGAAAAGCAAGGTCAAAAACAAATATGCTTCTCTATTATTTAGATCCTTAATATCTCAAGTTACAAATCTCTCAAGAACACTCTAGATCTGAATCGCTCTCTTACAAAGGTTCTCTATCTCTCTCCAATAATTCTCCAACCCTTCCTCCAGAGGTTAAGTTCCCCTTTTATAGTGTGATATTACATAATGGAATACAGCTCGATTTATCTCGGACGGACAACTTTTATGCTTACTTTTCGCCTTAAAGTTCGGCTCATGCCGGGGACAGCTGTCCCTTTTCTTGCATAACAATCCACACTTCGGGTTATATCTTCGGGAAACCTCACCATTACTTGGGCTATAAGTCATAACTCGCGCAATCGACTTCGCGCTCCTCCCTTTTCTTGTGCAACAATCCATACCCTGCTAAATGTCTCCTCGAGAAGGTTACGCCAACCTCGCCAGATATCTTTCCGAGCAAGGTAGCTCTACTTCGCTAGATGCTCTTCCGAGCAGGTTGACTCTTCTTCGCTGGATATATTTCCGAGCAAGGCAGCTCTACTTCGCTCGGTACTCTTCCGAGCAGGATAGCTCTACTTCGCTGGATATCATTCCGAGCAAGGAAGCTCTACTTCGCTAGGTACTCTTCCGAGCAGGATAGCTCTACTTCGCTGGATATCTTTCCGAGCAAGGTAGATCTACTTCGCTAGCAAGTCCTCGTTAGGGAAGATCAGACGGTCAACTGGACCATCCACTTACAGTGCCTTCGGAAGTGGTGGGTGATGTCTTCCCCAAAGATACTTCTCATTATTCCTCCGAATCCTCATCGTACACGTGGCGGAGTGGTTTTCTGTACCTACATTTTGCCTTTTCTCATTCCTTTCGCGGGTACCAAGAGAGGAAAGAGAATTCTGCATTAACTTCGTAACCGCCACGTACGCGGATTTTCCGCTAACTTGTCTTCCACGATTCTTATCTACAGTTGCCAACCGGTTTCCCTTCCTGTGTAACCGTTTCTCTAGGTCATTCTTTGGGTCCATTATAAATAGTCAGCTTTCTCATCTTCTTTTCTTCTTTACGTCTTTCAACTTCTTCTTCTTCAGCACCGCTTTCCTGTATACTCTGCTCGCTTTTGATCTCCTCTGTTTTCCTCACTTCTTTCACTCTGTTTTTTTTTTTTTTTTTTAACAATGGCGCCCAGAAAATTTCCTCTTTCCACTACATCAAAGGAGCTCGAAGATTTCCAGGCTGATTTCAATAAACTAGGTTTAATGCTGTCACCGGCGGTGGATTCTACAGTCATGCCTCCGGTAACCGCGACCAGGAAAATGGAGTTGAATAATCGTTGGATTGAAGTGGAGACATGTTCATCTACCAGGATGATTGTCACTTTAGGTCAATTGAGAGCGGGTTTAACCTTCCCGCTGTATGATGCCCGGAATCCTCTCTTCTGTGAGATTCTCGCTCATCTCAACATGGGAGCCTTCCAGTTGAATGGTAATTCCATTCGGATTTGTAATGAATTTGTGAGGCGTTCCTCCGGCGGTGTATCCCAGATCCCAGCTGTGGCGGAGAGCTTCAACCCTGCGGACTACAACCTTGCCTCTTTCTCGGAGAACTACTTCGACAAAACTCAAGGAAAACGAAGGAAATTTCAAGAATGGGGTGTTGCCTTACATCGGAGGTCTCTGAAGGATTCCTCCAGAGTTCTCCTTTTGGACGTTGAGCCTGCTGGTTCTTCGAAAGAAGTCTCCAAAGGCCCTTCCTTGCGTCTAACTAACGATGAGGACTGGATGATGTTCCCTGTTGTTATCGAAGGTCCCCTCGTCTGGGGTTATGACGAGTCTGGGAACGCTCGGGAAGGCCCCCTTCCAAGTCACGTTCATCTCGCTTCCTTCGAGCCTTGGAGGTTCAACTGGTCCGAGAGGCCCTCCGATGTGAGCTCGCGAGCCCTTTTCGCTCCTTTCATTCTGGTGTCTTTTATTTGAATTCTTCCTTCTTCTTTTTTGTTGTTGTGTTTTATATACATATTTTTTTATTTATTTTTTATTTTATTTTAGTATCCGCTGCCTGCTCCCGGCTTGATCAAGGACAGATCCTCCAAAAAACTTACTGTTGGATCTCCTGTTACGGACCAGGTAAGCCGTTTCCTGCTTTGCTTCTAGTATTCAAATTCTGCTTTAGACTCTAACCTTTGATTCTGACAGGAGGAAGAACCCGTGGAAACCCCCATTGTAAATCCTCGTGTTCTGAAGCGAGGTCACCGGGAGAGCTCTTCTGATGCGGCTGCTGCTACCAAGGTATCCTGCTACTATGTTTACTTCGTGATAGTATTCCTTTTTTTTTCTTTTTTTTTTGCCTTAGACCTTGTTCGACTCCTGGGTACTAACCCTGGTTTTCTAGGTTCCTCCATCCACACCTGCGGCTGAACCCCAAAAACGCCGCAGAGTTTTGAATATTGGGGATCTCACCCGCATACCCTCTGCCCAGAAGTCAGCAGAATTCCCTTCTCCCCCTGGCAAGAGCAAGCCCGAGAAGCTAAAGAGCGTCCCTCCTTCTCCGAAGGTTCTCATGCCCACTCCTAGTATCACAGTGGAAGAGCCCACAACTAAACCATTAGCAGGTCCTTCTAAAGAAAAGCCCCGGAGAGTTTTCGAAGCAGAAGATCCAGCCTATGCCCCCGACATGGACTTCTTAAGGAACGCTCTTATTTTAACTCGGGAGAACCCTTCCACGAGGTCTGCCGCCATGGAATCTGTAATCTCGCTGTGTGCTGACACTTTTCTAGCTCAAGATCAAGCTTTTATGCAGAACGCTTCGTTAAATCTTTCCACCAACCAGCACGCTGCTATTATGGCCCTGGTTAGTATTATTGATCTTAAAGCATTTGTCGTCCAAGTCCCCATCTTACCGAAAATACTTCACAGGAGTTCAACCGTCACATGGCTCAACTCGTGGAGATGAGGGTTGCTCGGGAGGATCTGAAGACTGCCAATGAGCGACTTCAGGATCTCAGGAATGATCTCGCTGATGAGAAGGAACGCTCCTCTAAGAAAGACGAGAAGATTTCGGAGCTCCGTAGTAAGTTTAATCTTTTCTCAATCCTTATTTCTATCTCGTTCTCGTTTTTACTATGTTGTTGTTTTCGTCAAGCCCGTTCTGCAAAGTATTATATGAATTTTGAAGAAGCCAAGTCAACCGTGGATGATTACCAAGCGGAACAAGCAAACCTTTTGTCCCAGATTAATTGCTACATATTTGAAAACGAGATTTTGAGCGAAAAACTTTCAACGTCATATTCTCTGGCTGATCATCTGGCTAACAAGTCTGCTACCCATGAAGAGTCGAATTTCCACCTTCGTGAGGAGAACGAACGATTGAAAACCGAACTTCGGCAGATCAGTAACTCTCTCACTACTTCTCGTAATCTTCACTCCTCATCCATGGACCGAGCTAGGCGCCTTGAGGAGGATAAAGAAAGAGTGATTAAGAAAAAGGACAGGTCTGAAGTTGAACTTCGCAGGCTCCGGAGTGAACTCAACGAGTTGAAATCGGGGTATGAGAAGCTGAAGGCGGAAAATGCTGGGTTAAGGAACGAAAACAACGAATTAAATGGCGACATGTCTTCTATCTTGGTTCGCTTGGAGAGGCTTCAGGGCAAGAAAACTGCTCCCGCTCCTCCTGCGAAGAAGAAACTTGTCATGCCTCCTCGTGGCGGTAAACTTGTTATCGGATCCCCTACTGATGACAGGCCCCTGTCCGGCCCTGGAGAGGACGTGGAAAAATCACCTCTAGAACTTCACAGCTTCCTCGAATCAGAAATATCAAGACTTGACCATTTTAATCTTGACGTCCAGAAAACCTTAAATTCTGTTATTTCGCAGAAAGAAGGTAGCTCTAGGTATTGTTGTTGCTTCGGGCTTCGCTTTGTTATTCTTGTTTCTCATTCTACTGTTGTTTTGCAGAATCCGAGGAGAGTTTTAAGAGTCAACTCTTGCACTTATCTCGCCAAAGGGACAGCTTGGCTGAGGAGTTATCCAAATTGCGGGGTAAGCTTGCTTCCTTGAACGAGGATTGCGACAAGATGGAGGAGGACGCTAGGAAGGTAGCGAAATTGACTCGCCGGAATGCCCAGGAAGAGAAGGTGAAATTTGTTACCGAGTTCTGCGAATCTCATGATCTCGATGTCCCTGACATGAACCTCGAGGTTTTCTCTGACGATGAACACACTGTCTTCGCCGAAACTGAGAACGAAGATGTAGAGTCTGAAGAAGACATCGAGGAACCCCGTCGCGAGGTCCGTCAAAGCGCAGGAGGTAACAATGTTGGGGCCGGTGCCAATACTGGCAATCCTAATGAAGAGGGAGTCAACAATCCCTGATTATTTGCTGTGACACTTTGGTTCTTTGTCCTTTTAATATTTTATCTGGGCGCTCCCAAGCTTGGGGGGCATGACAATTTTTGCTCGTATTTTGCCTTAATATATTAGCTTTTCCCTTTCTTTGCCTCATTTACTGCGCTTATATATATAACCTGCATGCTCGTTAATTGCTGTCTTGCCCTGGTATTTCGAAATCACTCCGAGACACCAAGTATATACTTGACGAAGGAAATGATCAAAGAATAATTAATGTTGTTTAAGTATATACTTGCCCCTTATTCTTTGGGTGTTTCCGAAGTAAATTTTTTGTTCCCTTAATGCGAAATAAATGCTCGGAAGAATAAAATCATATTTGAAGTATATACTTGCCTCTTATTCTTCGGTGGATTTATGTAGCGTACCTTGCTCGAAGTATGTACTCCGATTGTTCTAACTTAGTTGTTTATGCGAGTCAGTCTCGCATTGTTGTCATCTTGCTGCTTTTTTGTAAGTATATACTTTCCTTTTTGTTTTGCCTCAGGTCTCTTGTTTTTCCTCACATCTCTATCATCAGTTTGGGGTCTTATTTTGCCTCCTAGTTAAGGTCTTATTGTGCCCCACCCCGTTGGTCAGGGCTTTTCGACGAAGTCTCAGACACTATTTACTCTTGCAAAGTAAAGACACATCAACCTCGCCTTATCTCGCTCATTGAGGTCTTATTATGCAACAATATCACAGGACTACCTACTCCCATGAGTACTAGCCCCATAACATTGCCGACTTTGGTGGTCACTCAGCTCCCTAAAGGAGGGTGCCGTCCCTTCCCCTCTGAATACCCCCGTGCTTTTGGGCTTAGGCATCAGTTGCTTCGTGACCTCGTGCCCTTTTGCCTATATGGCTCCTGGTTACGAAGTCACACCCTAGTTGGGGTGGTTTTGGGACCGAGCGGAAGAACTACACCAGGCCATCTTCTTCTCCACTGGCTAGTTCTTACACCCCTCACCGAAGGCTACCCAATTGGGGCCCTCGGCGGATGGGTCTTATGATTGCCCCGAGTTAGTGGTTTTTAGCCACTTCTGAGGTTATCTCGTGACGCGCGTGTAGGTCTTACATTTTCCCCTTGCACTTTGTGCGAACTAGGTTGCACGCCCCGAGGTCTCAGCCTCCCTAAGTAGAGGTTTTATATAGGACTTACTATCGCCTATTTTGAGGGTCGTAAGCAGACCTCCTAAATGAGGTCTTACCTGTGGCCCTCGTATTTTCATTTTTTTTTTTTTGAGTTTACATATATATATATATATATATTTTGTACATTTTCCAATGTTGCTCATCAAATAGTTCATTCATTTTTTGATTGATACATATATTTGTACCTATTCTTCTCCCTTTTTTTTTGTACTGAATCTTCACGAGTCTCTGTTGCTCATGGGTAATACTTCTTGATGTAAATTGGATTCCATGGATGGTCCAATCTTCGACCTTGCCTTTCTGCTTCGCCATACACAATGTCCCCGTTATCGTCTGTATCCTTTCCTTCACAGTCCGCGAGTTCATAAGCTCCATTTCCTACTTTTCTTTTTACGATGAAGGGTCCTTCCCACGTAGGCTCCAGTTTTCCTCCGGGTCCCTTTTGATATGGTGGTATTTCGCGCAGGACCAACTCCCCTGGTACGAAATTTCTTTCTTTCACCCTCTTGTTGTATTCACGAGATAATCTCCTATGATAGTTCGTCATGTGCTGCAGGGCCGTCTCTCTGCTTTCCTCCAAGTCATATAACTTTGCTAGGATCATGTCCGAGTTTAAACCCCTTTTCCAAGCTTCTTTTTTTGTAGTGGGGAACATGACCTCGGTAGGCAGAACTGCCTCAACTCCGTATGCCAGAAAAAATGGGGACATTCCCGTTGCTTCGCGCCTCGTGGTTCTGTATGACCATAACACCTTTGGCACTTCTTCGCACCAGTTATGGTGATGTCCGTCTAACTTCTTTTTTAAAGTTGTTGCTATTGTCTTGTTCGTTGCCTCCGCCTGTCCATTACTCTGTGGGTAAAGCGGGGTTGATTTTGCGGACTGTATCTTGAAAGCACTAAATAGCATTTTAACGTTTTCTCCCTCGAATTGCATCCCATTGTCAGAAACGATTTGCAAAGGTACTCCGAACCTACATATGATATGTTCAAGTATGAAATCATAGATGTCACCATCTCGCGTATTCTTCACAGGCTTTGCCTCAACCCATTTTGTAAAATAATCCGTTGCCACTATCAGGTACTTGCGCTGCAAGCTCCCGGCAACAAATGGCCCCACAATATCTATTACCCATATGGCGAACGACCATACACTCAGCACGGAATTTAGGCTTGTCGAGGGTGCATGTATATGCTTTCCGAATCTTTGACAGGCTTCACACCTCGTTGCCACACCTTTTGCGTCTTTATGCATGCTCGGCCAAAAGTATCCCTGCGTCTTGGTCTTATAGGCCAACGATCTAGTTCCACTGTGGTTTCCAGCGTCTCCGTAGTGTATTGCCTTCATAATTTGCACTCCTTCTTCTCGTGACATGCATCTCAGTAGTGGCCCCAAGAATGATCTTCGATACAGGATTCCCTCTCTTAGTTCATAATTTGTGGATCTCCCTTTGATTTTGTGTGCCTCGAACCGGTCTCTAGGCAGATCATCCTTCTCGAGGTATTTGTGAATCGGTATCCTCCAGTCATCTTCTTCCACCTTGTCAGGTGCACTACCCTCTACTATCATTGCAGATTTTTCTTCTTCCAACTCGTTTGTTACTGAGGGATTCATTAGCCTTTCAATTCGGATATATTTTTCCGAGGTGTCTTCTATCATCGATGCAATAAAGGCCAGTGCGTCTGCGTGTCTATTATAATATCGGCTTACTTACCTCCATATTATATTGGGTATTTTCTTCGAATATTCTTTCACGAGTTGCAAATATCGATTCATCACTGCATCGTTCGCTTGGTACCTCCCCTCTATCTGCCTTACTACGAGCTGTGAATCGCTAGTTATTCTTATTTCTTCCAACTTCATCTCGATAACCAGCCTCAAGGCCTGTATGACTGCCTCATATTCTGTCTCGTTGTTTGTGGCTTTATATTCCAATCGGAAGCAAAATACTGTCCGTGCTCCTTTTGACGAAGTAAATACTATTCCCATTCCTCCTCCAGCGCTGTTGGATGATCCATCTACAAATATTTCCCATCTCCTTGGGTGATTTTCTTTCAATAAATCTGTAGGATCCGGACGCTCCTCATCTATATCCATCATTTCTTCGACTCCTTCGTCTTCTTCTATTGGGAATTCGGCTAGGAACTCAGCAACTATGTGAGACTTTGTTGAAGTTTGTACTTCGTATTTAATCCGAATTGATCTATTCGGGTGTTCCATCGTTCGACTCTCCCAACTCTCTTCGTGTTCTTTAAGGCTGACTCTATTGGGATTCTCGTTAGAACTTTTATCCTGTGAGTCTGAAAATAAGTCCTTAATTTTTCTGACGAATACACCAGCGCCAGAATCAACCTTTCTATCTTTGTATAGTTCTTTTCAGCAGCATTTAGTGTTTTGCTGACGTAAAAGATAGGTTTTTCAACTCCTTCATATGTCCGAAGCAACACCGAACTAATGGCGTTTGGCGTAGCTGCGAGACAAATTAGTAGTTCTTCGTTTGGCTTGGGCTTTTGGAGAATTGACAAGTTGATAAGATATTCTTTTATATTTTGCAGGGCATGCTCGCATTCTTGTGTCCACGAAAATTTCTTTCCCTTCTTTAAAATATCGAAGAAGTGTTTGCACCTATCCGAGGATTTGGAAATGAATCTTCCCAGAGCTGCCAACTGTTCGTTCAGTTTTTGTACGTCTTTTATCGTTGCTGGCGATGGCATGTCCAATATGGCTTGAACCTTTGATGGGTCTACTTCGATCCCTTTCTCGGACACGATGTGCCCCAGGAACTTCGCAGGATTTATTTTCATTTTAAACACTCTCATCTGCTCGAAGATTTCTTTCAAGTCTTCAACATGGTCCCCCGACTCCTTAGTTTTAACCAGCATGTCATCGACGTAGACCTCGAGCTTGTTGTGCACCCATTTTGCAAAAATCCTCTCCACCATACGCTGGTAAGTTGCCCCTGCATTTTTTAGTCCGAACGGCATTCTTGTGTAGCAATATAAGCCTCTAGGAGCGAAAAAGGCCGTGTGCTCTTGATCTTCTTCCGCGAGTGGTATCTGGTTATACCCACAATATCCGTCCATTAAAGTTAGCCTCTTGTACCCCTCTGCTGACTCCACCATTTGTGGTATATTTGGTAGTGGGAAGCTATCCTTCGGAGAAGCCGTATTTAAGTCACTGAAATCTATGCATATTCTTATTCCTGTAGTCTTTTTTAGTACTATCACCATGTTAGCTATCCATGTTGGATACTTCACGGGTCTTATTATTCCCGAGTTTAACATTTTCTGCATTTCTTGCTCTATTTGCTCGTGATAAGCGGTGGCAATTTTTCGTATTCGTTTATTGGTTTGATTGCTGGGTTTAGATCCAGTTTGTGGCAAGCAACTTCAGGATCTATTCCAGCCATCTCATTCATGCCCCATGCAAAGATATCACTGTATTCTTTCAGCAGCCTTATCAACCTCTCTTCCTCATCCGTCTCCATCAATGTTCCGATCTTCACCTTCTTTGTTTCGTCTTCGCTGCTCAAGCTTATCTCTTGCGTGGGTTCTACTGCTACGAAGTTCATGACTGGTTCTCCAAGCGGGGACGGGCTCTTTAATTTCTTCACGGGTTCATCCTTGTCTTCCGGGATTTCACTCGGAATAGCCCATTCTTCCTTTGCTTTGACCATATACACCATTAATTCTTCCTCCCTCTTTGCCTCTTGCACTCTCTTCTTTTGTTCCTTTTTTCGCTTTATCTTCTCGTCATAGTTGTGCACATCTTTATCGTTACATTCTCTGGCTTCCTTCTGATCTCCTTTTATTTCGCCAATGCCGCTTGGCATAGGAAATCGAATAGCTTGGTGATAAGTGGATGCTATTCCCTTGATCCCATGTATCCATGGTCGTCCGATCAAAGCGTTATAAGGAGATTCTACGTCCACCACGCATACTGTTACCTTGGTTTCAAGCTCTCCTGCGAAGATTTTCACGATCAGCTCTTCTTTTGGCTTCGATGCTACTCCGTTAAAGCCATAGATGTTATAGGTTGATGGTACCAGATCCGAATCTCGGTAGCCCATTGCTTTAAATGCGTGGTAAAAGAGAATATCCACCGAGATCCCCGTGTCCACCAAGATCCTATCTATTTCCCATACTTTCTTTTTTTCTAGGGGACTTTCTTCCCACTTCGTATGCTCTCCGAAGTTCAGAGTTATCACCAAAGGGTCCGTGTGCGAAGCTCCTCCTTCCGGGGAGTCTGCTGCTGAGAAGGAAATAGTCTGTCTCTGCCACTCTTCTAATGGTTCCTTTTTCGCGATGTTGTATATCTCGTTTCCTTCAAAATCCCGCTTATGAACCCTTTGTAACATATTATCATGAAAGTTTTGTATACTTTTCGCGAAGTGAATGATGGAGTTGCAGTTTAACTTCTGTGCTCCTCTGTCGATCTCGATTCTGTATACTTTGGATTGCTTCTGATCACCTCGGGGAGGTGGGGGTGGTGGCATGGGTCCTGGATTTGCCAAGAAATGCTTAAGTTTTCCCTTTTCAATTAGGCGAAGTATTATTCGTCTAATATTTCTGCAATCTTCAGTGCGGTGTCCGTGGAAGCAATGATATTTGCAAAAGTCGTTATTTCTCACACTTGACAAAGGCTCCACCCCAAAATTTCCCGGAGGTGGAATTTCTTCCGTCAAGACAATTGACTCCCATATCTTCTCGACAGTAGTGTTGAGCTCGGGCAAGACTACATCCTCGAACTGCGGTTTCCTTCTCCCATATTGCGGCCCTGGCTGGTATCTTCGCGGGTTCCTTGGATTATCATCTCGGAATCCTTCGTAGTTCCGAGGCCTTGGATCGATATACCTCTGATGTTGATCTATCCACTCTTGATCCCCACTGGATACCGCTACCAGTTTCGTGGGTATTGTGGCCAGTGGTTCCACGTCCTCATATTTCATATCGCCTTCTATCACATTTGTTATTCTGGGCAGCAGACGCGAGTTTCCCTCCTTGGATTGAATTGGGGCTGCTTCCATTGCCTCCCTTTGTTTCTCCTCCAATGCCACGTATTCCTCCTGATACTCTCGGAGTTCACTCATTGATATTGTGTTGCAGATTACGAAAAGTTGTGTGTGCAGGAGGTCCGTTGGTATTAATGCGTTTACGAAGGCCAGGATGAAATTTCTCTCATCTACCCTTCCCGCGAGTTCACTGCATACTGTTCTCCATCTCGTAATTAGGCTTCGCAAATTTTCTCCCGGTTTTCTTCGCAAATTGAACAAAGTTTCTATTCCCGGCCTTAACATGTTATTGCTTATGTAAGTTGTCAGGAATACTCTCTGCAAATCATTAAACGACGAGATTGAACCCTCGGCTATCCCTTCGAACCATTTTGAGGCATCCCCGGTTAAGCTAGCTGGGAAATATTGGCATAGTACTGTCTCATACCTCGCCCACTGCATTAGTGAAAGAGTGTACTGTTTCAGGTGATGCACTGCATTCCCTGTTCCGTCGAATATGCTTCCGAAGTTAGGCAATGAACACCTTCCAGGGATCCTCCCCTCTAGTACTTCGCACGAGAATGGTGATTTGTCGGCTTCTACGATTACCTCGGCCAACTGTAACCTTCCTCCCCTTCGTGGATTGTTGAGTAAGGCCTTCATTTCCTGTATTTCGTTCATTACTGTCTGATTAACTCCGTCCCTTCCTCCTTCTCGCCTTCTTTTTCCCCTCCTATTACTTCGATCATCATCACCTTCTCCCCTTTCTTCCTCTTGCCCACTTTTCTGCGCCCGGTATCTCTCCTCTTCCTCCTCATACTTCCTTGCTTCCTCCTGCCACTGTTGTTCTCTGTATCTTTGCTCTTCCCGAGATCTTTCCTCCCTCCGGATCCTCTCAGTTTCTCTTCGCATTTCGTCTTCCCGAAGTATATTCTCCTCCCGAGTTCTTTCGTTCTCGAATCGTCGTCTTTGGTCTTCCCAGGTTGTTTCTTCCAGGGCTCTCCTAAGCAACCTTTCTTCGCTGCTTTCCCTTCGACGTCTCCTTCTCTGTTCTCCTCTTTCTCCACCCTGTTCGTTCTGATACGCTCCCCCTCCTTGATTCACGTTTTCTCCCATTTCAGTTTCACTCCTTGCATCTCGAGCAACTCGTTCTTCATCAAGTTGGTTGTTTCGCTGTACCAAGACCGCGTTTTGCCTCATGAGTATGGTTCTTTGTTCCATTAGAGCTCTCTCCCTTTCTCTTTCTAAGCGTAGCACCTCTCTGAGATGCTCCGATGTCATATTTTCTTCGTCGGGCGCTTCTCCTCCGTTCTCTTGCAGAGGATCCTCTTCCACCTCCGTTTCGGCGTTAACGATATGGATCGATCCTTCCCGATAATGTTCGTCCTCCTCCTGTTGGATCTCACCTTGCCTTCCTCCTCTGCTCGATGTTTCACCTATTTCCATCCCGCCTCCTCTTCCTGCTAGACGCAAGCTTCTCCTTGATGCAGTGAGATGCCGTGCTCGTTCCGGTACTCTCGCCATGGATAACCTGTTAAACTTTATTTCTTCAATTTACCGGTTTTTTGACCAGATCTGGCTTTCTCTCCTTCCGGTCAGCAGGTTTCAGATCAACCTTTCTTCTTTTAGCACTATCAGGTTTCCTTGACCACTATTCTTCAGTTCCTGCAGAGTAACAACCCACTTAATGATTTGTGTGATAACAGATTTCCCAGATAATCTCAAGTGAGACTAAGATCTCAACATGAGATCCCTGTTTCTCGGCGCCAAAATGTAACTACAGGAAATCCATAGTTACACCCACTCACAAATTAGATGGATATCAGGTTGAATGAAAAACAAGGTCAAAAACAAATCTGCTTCTCTATTATTTAGATCCTTAATATCTCAAGTTACAAATCTCTCAAGAACACTCTAGATCTTAATCGCTCTCTTACAAAGGTTCTCTCTCTCTCTCCAATAATTCTCCAACCCTTCCTCCAGAGGTTAAGTTCCCCTTTTATAGTGTGATATTACATAATGGAATACAGCTCGATTTATCTCGGACGGACAACTTTTATGCTTAGTTTTCGCCTTAAAGTTCGGCTCATGTCGGGGACAGCTGTCCCTTTTCTTGCATAACAATCCACACTTCGGGTTATATCTTCGGGAAACCTCACCATTACTTGGGCTATAAGTCATAACTCGCGCAATCGACTTCGCGCTCCTCCCTTTTCTTGTGCAACAATCCATACCCCCGCTAAATGTCTCCTCGAGAAGGTTACGCCAACCTCGCAGGATATCTTTCCGAGCAAGGCGGCTCTACTTCGCTAGATGCTCTTCCGAGCGGAGTTGACTCTTCTTCTTGGATATATTTCCGAGCAAGGCGACTCTACTTCGCTCGGTACTCTTCCGAGCAGGATAGCTCTACTTCGCTGGATATCTTTCCGAGCAAGGCAGCTCTACTTCGCTAGGTACTCTTCCGAGCAGGATAGCTCTACCTCGCCGGATATCTTTCCGAGCAAGGTAGCTCTACTTCGCTAGCAAGTCCTCGTTAGGGCAGATCAGACGGTCAACTGGACCATCCACTTACAGTGCCTTCGGAAGTGGTGGGTGATGTCTTCCCCGAAGATACTTCTCATTATTCCTCCGAATCCTCATCGTACACGTGGCGGAGTGGTTTTCTGTACCTACAGTTCGTGTGTTGGCTAATAGAGAGAATTGATGCCATGGGTTGTGAGGAATCATTTAGGTGAGTTGTGGTGACGTTTTGATGGCTGGGAATTCAGCTGAAACATGGGTGCAGCTATTGGTGACGCCGATTGAAGGAAGAAGGGCTGTTTCCGTTGAAGTTTTTGTATGTATGGCTCGTATTGGACTATTGGGTTTGCTGGGGAACTTGGGTTCTCGTTGGTGTTGAAATTGCAGGTCGAATGAGCTAGAAGAGGATCCTCATAAAACTAGCTGAAGTACACCGGAGGACACACTGAAACTGCACTTCAAGTATTCGTGAAAAGTCCTGATAGAAGATCAGATTTGGTTAGTGTGTTGCTTAATTGTGTATGGAGCATATTTGGCAGTTGTTAGGAGCTTGGTTGTTGTTGTTGCCGAGAAGAAGAACAGCAGACGGAGTTAAGAGATGAAGACCCGAAGATGGGTTTTCTGCTATTTTATTTGAATCAATGCAGACGGAGTTCAGTACATGGGACTATACTCAGTGCGATGAAGATGAAGTTGATAGCTGTTCTTGAGAAATATCTCAACTGCATATGAATTTAAGTTGGTTGAATCAATGGTGTTTACCGGAAGTTCATAAGAGTGGTGGATTCAGTCTGCCAGTATCTATGTGGGCTTTGATGAAACTGCGAAGTGAGGAATGGTTGTGAAGGTGTTATAAGGCCTGAGAATAGATGGCTGGTACTGATGTTTGCATCTGGGAAGCAAGCTACTGGTAGAGACGTACATTAAAGAATGTATAAATAGCATGGCTGTTTTCACGAAGGGTTTTGAGCTCAAAGTGAAGAACTGATCTGTTGGTTGGACAGAAATAGGCAGCGTCCGGATAACGAAATGTAGGTGATGGCTGGTCGGGACTTGATTGGTGGATGGTGTTTACACTGAACACGGACATATATGTGGAGTTGGCCGGACTTTTTGGTAATGATAAGGTTATATAGATAGTGGACCGGTGGATGCCAAGTTTTGGACGGACAAGTGATTGGAGTTCAGTGGACTGTGTTCGAATGAGATTGAGCCTAGTTGGGGGTTTAGTGTGCTGGATGTGTGGGCACTGTTTGAAGTACAATTTGAATTGCAGTAAAGGAATTTAGATTGCCAAAGTTTGGTGAAGCGTACATGTGGCTTGTTTTGTTAACAAATGATATTGCGACATCATTCGTAAAAGATTCTTTCCATATTTACATTTGGAGAGTAAAAGCAATAAAACTATTACCATTTTTGGGTGGAAGCTAAAAACGGAAGCAAACAACTGGAAGATGGATAAAGGGGACGTGAGTAGGAATTTTGAAGGGAATAGGAATAGGGTTTGAAGATTGATTTTCTCTTTTGATTAGCTTGTTTTCTTTACATTTTATTTATGGCTTTTGAGAAAGCCGTGTTTGGCTAAATCGTTTGTTAGGGTTTAGATTGAAACCAATTTATTTATATAGACTCTACGATGATATTTCTAATAATGATTAATTGATTAGTGATTTCTCTTCATATAGCTTGGTGTTTTATCGTTCATGTGATTTTCTTGATTATTTATGCTTTTGAATTGATATTTCGTGCTTCGGTTAAATCCCTAGACGTGGTATGCAAGGATAGATAGGTAATGCTTTAGGATCGCTACTTACGAAGCGAAGGAAGTTACAGCGGAGAAACTATATTTTAGAATTTAATATAACATCTTCCGGGACATGAGATTGATTTCGAAATTTGTCTTGAGTAACAAATAGAGATAAGTAGAGTTTTATATGATTGAATCTCTGGAAATCGAAAACCCTAACAACCCTTTCTCCTTTTGGTTAAGTCTTTGTTAGTTATTATTTCATTTTGTCTAAATTTCTGAAAACTCAAAAAAAAAATAAAACATCATATTGCGATTACTTAGTTTTTGGTATTAGTTGGTAGAGTATTTCACACTCCTCGTGGAACGACCTGTACTTGCCATTGTCTACTAGTTAGACACTGTGCACTTGCAGTATATTTATTGTAGGTTTCTCAACCTACCACTCATCCCTTGACTGAATCTGCATTTGACTGAGAAAAATATCTTTATGAGAAATTGGATGACCTTTCAGATGACAGTGATTCAGATGAAGGACCGAGTATTGATGAGGAAGTCTCTCAATATATCAAGTTGTTTGATCATGCATTGAAAGAAAAAAGGTCAACAACTTTCCTGAGTAAGTACATGGCTCCTCTTTGTCAAGAAAACAGAAAATTGAGAAAACTCTTTAAAGGATATGATGGTGGGTATAAACTCCTAAAATCTCATTAAAGATCGTGAAGAAGATGTTTGCACAAAAAGGTCTGAATGTGACAATCTTCTCCGAAATCTCTATGTGTTGAAAGAAAGACTTGCAGATACCGAAGCAAGATATGACTCTCAACAGAAATATTTTAATGACAAAGAACTCAGACTTCTTTCTAAAAAAAATTCAATGGAGACTGATCTTGCAGCTACAGTCTTGATAAAGTACAATCACTAGAAGAGAGTCTAAGAAGATTCAACACTAGCTCAACGAAATTGACTTCTATGATTGGAGCATATAAAGAACATCGTGATACACGTGGTCTGGGCTATAAAGGAATAGACACTCAAAAAAATAGTAAGATCAATTTCGTCAAAGCTATTGATAATTCTTCATGTGAGAAAACGTTTGCAGACTGCAATGTGCCTGAGGACAAACGAACGTCTCCCAAATTTACTCACAAGAGAACAATTAAGAATACTTCTTTCAACTACTATTACTGCGGAAATAAAGGACATCCTGAGCGAAAATGTCATTTTCGTTTGAGAAATAAAAAACTTCACAACGTTCTTATATGGGTGTCTAAGGAAATGATTAAACCTGTTTCTCATATTGTTGGAGTAAAAGGCACATTCAAGAATCAAGAAAACTACATTGACAAGTCATCTCTTATTCATGACTCTGGAACACAAAATATGAATCAAAGTAGAAGGAAGAACGACAAATGGGTAATAAACAACCCTGAAAGGAGAAAAAGACACAGGAGAAAGAAAAACAAATCAAGCTCCATGACATCTTTTGTGGAAGGCCATGAATCCAAGAATTCTGTCCCAGATTTCCTCCACAAACAATCGAGTCTCATAACTTAAGACAAGTATAAACAGACTCAAATGGAGCGTCTCCAAAACATGGAAAGTGGCTAACTCAGGTACTCCTAGTCCTTCTTCTAGTATAATCTCTTCACTATTGTTGAATGATTTGTCTCTACGTTGCTTGATAGGTGTCTAAAACACCTAATTTTATATTTAGTATTTATTCTTTCTTTGCTATTTTTCGTGTGAATTATGTATATCATATTCGCTTTTGAGTTTCTTAGGTGTTTTGGAGTCATTAGGAGCAAAAGAAGCAAAAATCGTTGATTTGGAGCGAAAAGCACAAAAAGGTCAATTCACGGGTGAGGGGTATTTGGAGGAGGCTATGTTGCGCAAGGAGGTGAAGAAAACTGTCAGTTGCCCGTGTCTGACAGTTGAGTTGATTAGAGATTTGTGTTGTCGGTTATTTGGAACCGATAAGCCATATATATTTGGTGGTCCTTATCAGTTTGTGGGTGGCTAAAGCCATTTTGGCTACTACCTAACCCTGGAATTCATAGAAGAGTTTATTTCTTCTCATTATTGTATGCATCATTGTCTACACTGAATGATTAGAGAGGGAGGCGCTGTAATGGTGAGTTCGAGATTGAAGGGAGAAATTGAGATGATATTGAGAAGATTTCGAAGTAGATTCGAGATAATGAACTTGCTGCTGCCATCGATTCACAGCAAGGTGAGGAATATTAGAGCAGTAGAAGATCGTTTTGCTGTGGAATAAATTAGGGTTTCTGGTCATGAATTAGAAGAAGGTTTTGCTGCTGTTGATGTTCAATATGGGTTTGCAATCAAAGAACAAGAAGGTTGGGATTGGATTCGAGATAATAAACTTGTTGCTGCCATTGAATTGTTTGAGGAGAACAGGAGAACAGATGGTAAAATGATGGCTGGTTTATGGGTTTGTATTGATTCACAGAATGAGAAAGATAGGTTCTGAATTGAGGATGAAATTGAAGTTGGTGGTATGAATTAAGGGTGTGCTTCTGATCTAGGAACTAGGGATTCTGTGGTGATTTTAAGGTGAAATGGATGAAGAAGAGATGTTGGTGATGGAATTTAGGGTTCAGTTGTGTCAAGAATGGTGTGATAGAACCTGACATGGTGAGTGCAGCTGTTGCAGGTTTGGATTTGTGGATTATGAAGCTGCAGATGGTTGGAAGTTTACAAGGAAGAGATGAAATTACAGCTACAATGCTGTGTTTGATGAGCAATTGCAGGTGCAATGAATTGAGTAGAGGTTGGATGTACTCTGGTGCATATGGTGGTATATGAAGTTACAGGGAAAAGCTGGTATTGAGGCTTATGTTCTAGTGTTGTGAATTGTAGGCAGGTGGCCTAAGGAAGATGGTGCATAAGGTGGAAGGAAATTGAGTAGATGTTGGTTGTGCTTATGCAGCAGGAGAGGTTAAGCAAGAGAAGGTCTGTAATTGCGTAGTGAGTGGAGATGTTGCTGTCAAGGCTTAGAGGTATGTGACAGTTGAAGCTGCTTATAGACAGGATGGTGAACAATGGCAGAAAGTCCGGGATGATATGATTCAAGTTCACTGGATATGAGAAGTTGAAATGGTAGTGATGGAACTGATGGCTAGACGGAGAATATGAGGCTCAGTTGTCAAGTTAACTGGAGCAAATGGTGTTGAAAGAATGATATACAATGGTGCTAGTGAATGGAAGAGTGCAGGGGTCAAGTGCAGATAGAAGGAGTTAGAAGCTGGGTGTGATGGCTTGTGTTAACTGAACTCAGGAAGAATGAAGCTGCAATGGCAGTGTGCAGACTGAGTGGTGCTAATGGCAGTTGTTGGCAGTGAAGGTTTGAAGATAACGGGGGCACTGAAATTGCGAGTTTTGGTGGTGAGCTATGTTGCAGTGGTGGAATGGGGATAACAGATTGCACAAATGAATAGATGCTGCTGCAATTAGTTATGGAGTTCATAATTGAAACAGGGTCGCAGGATAAACTTGTTGTGAATTGCAGGTGGAGCTTGGCTGAATGCATTGGAGCTGGAAGCAAATGGGAGATGCAGAACTAATAGCCGAGTTGCAGCTGCATTTGCAGATGATGGCTAGGTTATGCAGTGAGCTGAGAAGGGAGTGTTGATGTTGCGTCGCAGCTGAAATGGCTTTGCAGGTGATGCTGCAGCTGCAGTAGCAGTTGAATCTTAAAATATGCTAGGTGAATGGAGTTGCAGATGGAGCTGGTGATTGCAAATAAAGAACCATAAGGTACTGCTAATAATTGAATGGGACCAGATGAAGCGATGGAATGAATGTGATTGAAATCGAGCCTGGAATCACCCAAAAATAGACAGAACTCGAACGAAATCGGTCATAGCTGAGTCGACTCTGTGAGTTAAACCGAGTTGACAGAAAATGACTTAGACCTGGTTTTACTGGGCTTATTAATGGGTTGTGACTCAATTTGGCAGTGGGCTAATAGTGACGGGAATTAAATAAGAAGTATAAAAGGAGGGCTTCATAATCTTTAATATCATATCTCATCTTATCTTCTACTTTGGTGCTTAGGGTTTAGACATGGAAACCCTTCTCTTTATCCTTGTTATGAACTCCATGAGCATGAGCTAATTTTATTATTGGTGATGGATTAATTTGATTTCACATAATATGTTTCTTGTTCAATAAATTAGTTTTGTCTCATATTATCGTTTATGATTCACCATTAATATTGTTGCATGATTGAATGTTAGATTTGTCAAGTTGCAAATTGGTAGAACTCACATGCATATCTTTTGCTAGATTAGGGTTATTATACGCAAAAGTGATAATTCCTGATTGCAATTAGCACAAATATGGTTATTGCTTGTAGTGATATATCCTAGTAACCATAAGTGAACCATAACCTTTGTTAAATCGGATTAGTGCTTTTACACGTTCGATTGCTTTGATTGGCCTGATTTCATAGAACTTAATGCATCTAGGGAATTAAACTTGATTAGTGCTTTTACACGTTAGGTTGTTCTCTTAGATAGAATTCATATTCGCATCTTTTAATGTGATTGTTGATGACAAGAGGAAATTAGCGGGATATTCTTGCGATCAAGTTATTCTAGGGCCATTGATAAATAGAGATTAAATATCAATTCTACTTATTGTTAAAAAGCATGTTTGTGAATGAAGATGAATCCTTAACCAATATCTTTTCTACTTGATTTATTTGTTTATTTGCTTTTATATTTGTTTTAATTTTAAAAATCAGGAAAATCCCCCTTGTTACTTTTAGGAAACCGAAACATATTGACAACGAAAGCCTCTATGTGGATACGAACTCTTTCTTATCACTACTACTTTTATTTTAGTTAAGTAAGAAAGTGAAATTATATTTGTGTCGGCTGACAACCGATCAAATTATGGTGCCGTTGTTGGGGAGGCAATGGTTTTCACTTGTTTTTGGTTTCTTATTTTTTTTTAGTTTTGTTTTTGTTTTATTCTCTGGTTTTTAGCCTTGTTTTGAGAATCGTGTTTCAGATACTTATTTCTCATGGATGGAGCATATTGGAACAATGTGTACGGTTTCCAACAATCTCAACAACATGACAACTTCCAACCATTCCATGGGTATAATCAAAACCAATTTATTGGCTATGATAAATATCCTATGGAATTTTGTGGTCCTCATACATATCAACAACCTTATGTCGGGTATGTGTGTGAGCAACCACAAGGATGGGAGGATTCTTATGCTCGTGAACAACAAGTCTCTAACTTGTTAGACAACTTTTCTAACTTTGTACAACAAGAGTTTCAAAAATATAGAGAGGCTACAGACGAGCAACTCCAAGAACTTCGTGAAGGTATTGCTAACCTACAAAGAGATATTGATCAATACAAAGAAGAAAGGTATGAAGAACAAAACAATAATTATTCTAATGTGCCTGTGGTTTGTGATGAATATTTGATTGATATTAATGTTGAAAAAGGCCAACCTTTGGGGTCTTTCGTTGATAATTGTGTAGTTAACTCAACTCTTGATCTTAATAATGATCATTCACCTATTCAAAAGGATGAGTTTGAGACTAGCAACACTAAATTCAGTGACGACCAATTTTATGTTAACTATGAAAGTGATGATGATTATGAAGATACATCACTTGAACCAACTCATGGCGACATTTCCCAAAGGTGTACTGCGGAATCTTTTTGGGATCAAGATGAACATGAAGAGGACTATGATGGCACTTATGTAGATAACTCAAGAATTGATCTTAATAATGATCAAGAGCCTATTCAAAGGGTGGATCTTGAGGATGATGGATTTTTGAGTGTTCTAAAGAAATTCCTCAAAGTGAAATTTGGATCCGTAGTAGAGCATGTGCCTAATAACGAAGAGGAGAATGTTGAGAAGAAACCGATTTGACCAATATTATGGAAGACCCAATTGAGCATGCAAAAGATTGTAACGAAGATGTTGATGTCAAGACTTTGGTTAAGGCAGAAACGAATGAAGAATTGTTGCAAGTTTCAATAGAGGACCACGATGTGCAAGAGGCAAGTAATTCACTTGAGTTTTTCAAGGATGAAGAGGACTCTGTTCTACAAGAGATTGTGCGAGGTTTGTCTAACCCTTTGCATATTGATTTTTCTCTTTTACCTCTTATTGGTTTGAATGTATGTGCGTCGAGAATATTGTTAAATAACTTTATTTCTCGATATCCTCCATTAGAAATACTTGATTCTCATACTATGCAGGTTTGTGAACAAGAAACCGTGGAAGTACCCGACTCCTATATTATTTATACACTTCCAAGTGTGGACAAGAATAAGTGTGGGGGAAACTTTTATCGGTTAATAGCTTCATTTATGTTTTATATTATTAATATGTGTGTGAAGCTAGTGTTTGCAAAACAAGTGCTATGGGTGGATCCCCAACTTTTCTGATTATTGGTGTATGGGGAATTCAACTTGCATGTCGGGCTGACGACTTTAAACCAAGTGCTAATGGGAGGCAACCCATTGGTTTTGTGTATCTATCTCTATCTTTTTATTTTTATTTTAAGTCTTTTATCTTTATTTTCTTATTTTGGATATTTGCATATCAAAACTCCAACTTTTAGAGATTTGTGAACAATCTAGAATAAACACTAACCTTTCTAAGTAGATGGAATTTTTTCTTGGCGGTGAGGTATATATATATATTGGCTGAGTTGGGATTAGATACCAACTAAATAGCTTGTTTAGTGTTTATTCTCTATTGTTCAGAAATAACTATGAGTTGGAGTATCCGTTTTTTTTATTATGCATTTGTATATATATCATGTTATGGATTTCCCACCTTGACTTTCTTTGGACGATTCAATTTATATTGAGGACAATGTAAAGTTTAAGTGTGGGGGAGTATTCTCATATAGAGTTTTTATCATTGTTAATTTTCCCTTGTGTTCGTAAAAAAAAAAAAAAATTAGAAAAATTAGAAAAATAGAATTTTTTTTTGCTTTATACACTCCGAAACCTAGAAATATGTGCCTTTAGGATGACACTATCAATCTAAATGGATGGAACCATCTTGGCTGGAGGAGTTGAGGAACCCATTAACTAAAAGGGACATAATTATTCAAGTGTTAGAAATAATATGATAGTTGTTACCATATCTCGGAATATCACCATATCACGTTCTATTTTTTTATTTTTCCATATTTATCTATTGTTCTCTAAGTGCTTTGGTGGGTCACTAAACATCAACTTGTTATTACTGCTAGGATGAAATAGAGTGATTGAGTTGCTAAAAAAATAAAATAAAAGACCGACCAATTAGACCAAACGGAATAAAAAAGACACTTGGATAGCAGTATGTGTGAAACGTTGTCCCTGTGTCCATCGCCTAAACAAGCGTGGAATGCAGGATCCAAGGCAACTATCACATACTTGCTGACAAGAATCATGCGCTTGGATCCAAAAGATCTAATCATGTTGTCAAATAAAAAAATAAAATAAAATAGTGAAAAAGAAAAAGAAAAAGAAATTATTATTGTTGAATAAAGTCACTCCTGGTTCCTTTGTATATGCTGGTTGAGTTGATGTAGAAATAAGATTGTTAACCACTGGTTCCCTTGTATATGCCAGTGTGTTGACACTAGAATTCAGATCAGTAGCTCAATCCAATAGGATGCATAGGTTCATCTTGGCGGTGACCTTCAGACAGATATGTGAAACATCGATCACTTGTGAACATTTGCCAACATCTACATCTATATCCATCTTCTTAATCTTTTCATTGTGATTGTGGTTTGTTAGTTTCCGAGTATTGTGGCTTGTTCGACTATCTAATTAGAGCTTTATTTACTTAAATATGAATTGAATTTGCGCAAGGTACCTCCTCCTATAGTCATTTTGGATTCATTCATAGATTTGTCACAAATATATGGAGTTGGAAATATAGGTTTTGTAGGTAGACCTCTTGTAAACCTTCACAAGACTATAACTCGTCCACTAGGGACACCTAGGGGTTTAAAGGCTTGTTATTTATGCTAAAAGTGACCGTAGCCTCGACGAGACGAAGTTGTATGTATGTTTTTAGAATTGTTTTGTTTGATTTTCTCGAGGACTAGCAAAGTCTAAGTATGGGGGAATTTGATAGGTGTCTAAAACACCTAATTTTATATTTAGTATTTATGCTTTCTTTGCTATTTTTCGTGTGAATTATGTATCTCATATTCGCTTTTGATTTTCTTAGGTGTTTTGGAGTCATTAGGAGCAAAAGAAGCAAAAATCGTTGATTTGGAGCGAAAAGCACAAAAAGGTCAATTCACGGGCGAGTGGTATTTGGAGGAGGCTATGTTGCGCAAGGAGGTGAAGAAAACTGTCAGTTTCCCGTGAATGACAGTTGAGTTGATTAGAGATTTGTGTTGTCGGTTATTTGGAACCGATAAGCCATATATATTTGGTGGTCCTTATTAGTTTGCGGGTGCCTAAAGCCATTTTGGCTACTACCTAACCCTGGAATTCCGAGAATAGTTTATTTCTTCTCATTATTGTCTACATCATTGTCTACACTGAATGATTAGAGAGGGAGGCGCTGTAATGGTGAGTTCGAGATTGAAGGGAGAAATTGAGATGATATTGAGAAGATAAGTAGAATCGAGATAATGAACTTGCTGCTGCCATCGATTCACAACAAGGTGAGGAATATTAGAGCAGTAGAGGATCTGTTTTGTTGTGAAATAAATTAGGGTTTCTAGTCATGAATTAGAAGAAGGTTCTGTTGATGTTGATGTTCAATATGGGTTTGCAATCAAAGAACAAGAAGGTTGGGATTGGATTCGAGATAATAAAATTGTTGCTGCCATTGAATTGTTTGAGGAGAACAAGAGAACAAATGGTAAAATGATGGATGGTTTATGGGTTTGTATTGATTCACATAATGAGAAAGATGGGTTCTGAATTGAGGATGAAATTGAAGTTGGTGGTATGAATTAAGGGTGTGCTTCTGATCTAGGAACTAGGGATTCTATGGTGATTTTGAGGTGAAATGGATGAAGAAGAGATGTTGGTGATGGAATTTAGGGTTCAGTTGTGTCAAGAATAGTGTGATAGAACCGGACATGGTGAGTTCAGCTGTTGCAGGTTCGGATTTTTGGATTATGAAGCTGTAGATGGTTGGAAGTTTACAAGGAAGAGATGGAATTGCAGCTACAATGATGTGTTTGATGAGCAATTGCAGGTGCAGTGACTTGAGTAGAGGTTGGATGTACTCTGGTGCATATGGTGGTATATGAAGTTATAGGGAAGAGCTGGTCTTGAGGCTTATGTTCTAGTGTTGTGAATTGTAGGCATGTGGCCTAAGAAAGATGGTGCATATGGTGGAAGGAAATTGAGTAGATGTTGGTTGTGCTTATGTAGCAGGAGATGTTAAGCAAGAGCAGGTCTGTAATTGCGTAGTGAGTGGAGATGCTGCTGTCAAGGCTTAGAGGTCTGTAACAGTTGAAGCTGCTTATGGACAGGATGGTGAACAATGGAAGAAAGTCCGGGACGATATGAGTCAAGTTAAATGGAACTGACAAGCTGAAATGGTAGTGATGGAACTGATGGCTAGACAGAGAATATGAGGCTCAGTTGTCAAGTTAACTGGAGCAAATGGTGTTGAAAGAATGATATACAATGGTGCTAGTGAATGGAAGAGTGCAGGGGTCAAGTGCAGATAGAAGGAGTTAGAAGCTGGGTGTGATGGCATGTGTTAACTGAACTCAGGGAGAATGAAGTTGCAATGGCAGTGTGCAGACTAGGTGGTGCTAATGGCAGTTATTGGCAGTGAAGGTGTAGTTGCAGGTTTCCCCACAACACACCCCTTGTAATATCTTGATAATAATCTCTTGATCTAAACTAATTTGATATTAGAAGTATAATTAAAATTCTAAAAATTGTAAATAGACACACGGATTTTTACATGGTTCGATCAATTTGATCTACATCCATGATTCTTCGCTATGATTGTTTAAATTTACATTTGATTTACATTGATAATCTCCATTAATGGAGTTCTATATCTAGTTTTGGGGAAGAAGATGATAAAGAAAAATACATTCTCTCTCATCTAATCTCTCTGCAAAATATCTCTCTCTTTTAAAATTGTGTCCCACATTTTCTCTCTCCTGCTCTTCTGTTGATATAGGTATCTTCATAGTGGGTGACATCTCACATTCAACTCATATTTCCCATTTTTTAGGATTTTTGCTATGCTCCTTGCAGGTTCTGCTATCGTGCTCGCGATATCTGTTATCATGCTCGCGAGATCTGCTACCATGCTCGCGAGATCTGCTACCATGCTCGCGAGACTCTTTTATGACCACAAAATCTTCATTTCCTGCCTTGCTCTCCTGAACTCCCGCCTTGTGCTCGCGAACATTCTTTTTAACTACAAAATCTTCACATTTTTCTCATGTTTTATGATGTCGTTGTTTATTACGTCATTCTCTGAATTATTTTGTGACGCTCGTGAAATGTTATTGAAGAGTTTTCGGTGACGCTCGCAGAAGCGTCGTTAATCTTTCGTGAATATAATTGTGGCGATATTCTGGTCCTACATCTTGCCTCTTTTTTCTTGAATATTGCTCGAAAAGTAATCTTTAAGAAAAAATTTGTTGTTGTAGTAGTCTTTGATTTTTGTTGATGAAGGAATGAGCGAAAGAATACTAGACTTGAAAAGTAAGTACTTGCCTCTATTATTTTGTGAAGTTCCATATCCTTGCTAAGTAAATAAGAAGTATTAACTCTTGAAGTACGCGAAATATGAAGTATCCTTAAAGAAATATAAGATGTACTCAGTCCTCAAAATATAAGAAGTATCCGTCCTTTAATGAAAGTCATAAATATTGCCTCTGTTCATGCGAAATTATTACTTCATTTTTGGTGAAAATTCTTGTCCATTTTGGAGATGATTCTTGCCGAGTAGATAAAGAACATAAAATATTTTCTTGGTAATCTATAGTTGCCTCTGTTCTTTATCTATGAAGGAAGAATCCATGAGAAAATGTTAAATGAACGAATTGCCTCTGCCTCATTCGATAAAATAATCATATTCTGCGAAATAATCACTTCTCCTGCGAAATTCTTGAATAGTCTGCGATATGCTGAATGAGTTTGCAAATTTATGAATGTTTCTGCGAGTTGTTGAATTTTTCTACGAAATTATGAATAGTGCATCGATGAATAGTACCGTGATGAATAGTACTGAGATGAATAGTACCGCGAGATTGTGAATAGTCCTGCGAGATTATAGATAATCCTCTTGAGAAATTCTAAACAATACTTCTGTGAAATTCTGAATAGTACTTTTGAGAGATTCTAAATAGTACTTGATATCTCTCTTGCGATGAACAGATCTTTCCTGCATTCTTAAAAGAAAATAGTTAAGTTTGAGATTATTCTATTGGTCTTATATTGCCTTCCTAGTTAAAGGTCTTATTTTGCCAATTTTTCTTTTTGCGACAAAATCGCAGGACGTCTTTACATTTACATGTATTGACCCATTGATCTTGTCTTATCCATTGTTCTTTAAATTTTCTGCGACAATATGACAGGTCTAAATCCCCTCGCGAGAATAAAGTCCCATGACATTGCCGTCTTGCGATGAAATCGTAGGACGTTTGTACACTTTCATGTAAAAACCCATTGATCTCATCTAAACATATCTCTTATGGCTTGTTGCCTCTTTATAATTTACGTCACGCGACAATATGACATGCCTAAATGTTCTTGCAATCATAAAGCCCCATGACATTGCCCTCTTAAGACACTTATCAGCTCCCTAATGGAGGGTGCCGCCCTTATCTTCCCCCTGGTTGCCCCTTCAAGGAGGGCACATCGGCCATACAAGACTAGCTCCTCCCATCCAGATTTGCCAACAACCAGTTGTTTTCGCAGCCTCTTGTCCTTTATGCCTATATGGCTTATAGTTACAAGACTGCACCCTAAGTGGGGTTTTCTTCAGGCCAAGTGCATCATAGCCAAGACTTACCAAGGATGGCCAGGGTAGTTTCGTCCGTCCGGGCACCCTTGGCTCAACCGTGTACCTTGGCGCCTTGGTCATATTCTGCACTTCTTAGAAGAGATCCTCGGTCGTCCAACCAGGGTATAACCTTATAAAGCTGGAAATCCAAGGTCTCTCTCCCGGATAGGTTTTCTTTAACCCCAACATCTGCATGACTCATGTTCCAGTAGCGGTATAACCTTATCCCTGAATCATGTAAAGAGATACCCCCTCATATGACGTACTTTAGGTCTTACATTTGCCTCTTGCGATATTGTACTCGTGAACTAAGGTGTACTCCATAAAGGTTTGTCCCATTCTTTTAATCTCTGCGAAATTTTATTCGCGTTTCTCGCGATATGTTCGCAGTTCTTCATTCTTTCATTTCTGTCATTTCTTCTTTCATTCTCATAATATCATATTGGGAGTAAATAATCTTTAAAATCTTTTGAAATCTTAGACATCTTCTTTGAAATCTTGTGATTGTATCGCGTTATTAAATCAAAAATCTTTTTCTGTAAAAAAAATATTCTAGAGAAATTTGTGAAAACTTGCGATTGTATCGCTCTTTGTAAATCTTAAAATTTTGATTTTTTTTTTTTTTGAAATCTGTACATTTCTGCGAATGTATCGCTCTTGTCAATCAAATCAAAAATCTTTGAAATGTTTTGAAATCTTAGAAATCTTGCGATTATATCGCTGTTGGTAAATTAAATCAAATTTTTTGAAATATTAAAAATGTTAGAAATGTTCTTTGAAATATTGCGATAGTATCGCTTCTTGTAAAAAAATATTCTTTTTCTGTAAGTAAAATATTCAAGGAAGTGGTACTTAGCTTTCTGGCAATTTTCTGTTGTTGCTGTCTCTCGTGAAGTATTTACTTTGCTTGCGAAATTGACTCCCTTGAGATGAGAAATGAACTCTTAATCTGCCTCTTGTATATTCTTACTTCATACCAACTGTGATAACCCTCTCTTGTGAAATTTGTCTGCGAAGTAATCACTAACTTTCTTCTTTGCGAAATAATTTAAAAACCTTGTGAACTAAGAAAAGAGAACTAATGAACTAGTAAACAATTGCAAGGCAAAAAATTGTCTGCGATGGAGAAGACTCGAACTCGCGATCTTATACTTGTAATCTTCGCTAGTTACCAATTTTGCTGGATGCTTTTTTATGAGAGAATGGGACCGCACTTCCAATTTAATCCTGATCTTCTCTCTAAGCAACTTTAGAAAAAATGTGAAGAAAAATATGGCTGCGGTGAGAAGAAGTGTTGCGGTGAGAAGAAGAATATGTGTCTTCGCCTTGTATCTTGCGATATCCAACTTCTTCTTTTCGCCATGAGTTTTACTGACCAATTGTCTCTTGAGAGATTTTGAGATTATGTTATCATTTGCCTCTATATTCTTGCATTGAATCTTATAATCTTTTCAACTGCGTTTCTCATAGTCTTTGCAAAGGACTTGTTGGATATGATCTAGCTGTGAACTTTAACTTTGCTGGTTGAACTTTATTAATTTACTTCTCCAAACTTTAGTTTTGTTGCTCGCAGCTTTGTGTTGCTGGTGATATATTTCTTTTGCTGTGAGTTAATTTATTTTTTCGCTGCCCATCTCTATTTGTTTCTCTCAGCAACCAACTGATGCTTCATCTAACCAGTATAACAATTTTACTTGCTGCAATGATTTTACTTAAAGGCAAAACGTGTTGTTCTTCTTCATTTGTTATAAGAAAAACAATAGATGCCATATTCTTCTTATCTGTTATCAAAATGTAGTAGTCTTCTTATTCTGCGAGCATCATCGCTCCGGTCCACCATTCCTTTTATTCCCTATGTCTCTATGATTTGCTAGATTTATTAGCTGTTTGACAAAATGAGCTTGCTTCTTTGTTTGGTGAAATTTTACGAAGCAAAACTTGGGTTGCGAAGAGGAATACTTGCGAATAAACAAAACTATCTTGCGAAGATATAGGTTAGGACTGAAAATAATCCCGTACATTCTTCAACATTGGTTAATAAAAAATCAAAGCACACGAGCGGATGATATGAGAACAATAAAATGCGGTTTAATGAAACGAACAATACTACAATGATCAATCTCATCATAGTACCAACAGAAAATTAATGAAGACAAACGAAGAAAGTACTAATTTATGAAGAAAAATTCTGCGAGAAGATAACCTTTGAAGAAACAAATTTCTGCGAAGACATAAAATAATTCATGAAGATACATGATGAGTTTAATTCGCATACACAACAACAAAATAGTTCTGCGAGAAGATAACCTTTGAAATAGCAATGAGCAAAGACAGAAATGCAAAGACAGACTTCACATCAGTGTTCGTAAATAAGGACAAACTCTTTACGAAAAAGACAAAATAATGAATATTTATTAAGATGAATCTACGATGACAGCGTATAGAAAACTAATTAATGCATGAAAAAAAGAGAGCTGACAGCTGAAATCAAAAACACGTACTCCCTACATGACCAAAACATATGCCCTTAAATTTCACACTAACTACATAAAAACAATTAATTTCATGAACACTTACTATCAATAAATTTTATTAGTAAAAAGTGAGTTTCTTCAATTAATTGTTTTACCATGAATAAGCTTGTAAATTTATCAATAATTTCTTAGTCACGATGAATTTAGCTTTATAATTTTCTATGTAGTTGTTTTGATGGATTGTATATCGAGAATGTATTTAAAGAATGTTATGAGGTGAGAATACTCCCTTCTGGTTAATTCACTTTGCTGAAATCTACATGATCCTTCTTACACTGTTGTAAGTGAAGCTTTCTATTGGTGATGCTATGATGCTAGCTCTTTTGCTCATTTATTTATTTATTTTTTTTTCTTCCGTACGGCTATATTGCTGTGTCTTTGTTGCTCGCTGTATTTTTCGTTGCTCGTTGTTAATCTCGCAAGTAAACAAAAGAAATTCCAAGATTCATTTGCTCAAGATTATTGTTATCTGCGAGATTCCATTTTCTTTAGTCTGTGCTTCTTTAGTCTGCGAGATTTCATTTTGTTATCCCATTGCAACTTCTTGTTGTTGTTTTCATTGGAGTTGTGATCATTCATGTCTTGTTTTGTTGGCAGCTTGTCCTCGCCTGAAAATTGATCTGCACCTTAAATGTTTCCTTCATCTACATTTACTGCCCTTCGCGATTTTCTAACTGTATTCTTTTGCTCCTTCTGTTTTCTCTGTACTCCTGGTAGATACCGCACACCCCAATAGCTTTCTAAAATCCTTATCATCCGTCCGGGAAAGTTTCTGCGAATAACTCGCTGGTGAGCAAATGATATATCCCTATTATCTTCTTCCTAACTGCCATTGAGAATTACGATGGTTTCGTTATTGTTCACCATTGCCGGTACATGCTCAAAGAAGATTTCGACTACTTATCACTGCAAGCAATTAATTAATCTGGTGAATGTATTTTTTAAACTTTAAGGAAACACTGACACTCAAAGAATTAAAATATCATGAAATGTGTATGTAAAGCTCCCAAATCTAATTTTGAAAGAATTTTTCTTAAGAGGACATTTTCTCTAAAATTCCCAGATCTGATTTTTAAAAACAATTTCTAAACATAAAATTAGAGAAAGGTGAAGAAATTTTGTTTGAGAACTAAATTTTTCAGAGAAGACAAACTGGTTTTTGAAAGATTTTTTTTTTTTATAAGTTCAATGTAAACTTCCAAGATCTAGGCGGTTGTACACAAAATCACAAATATGTGGGAGAAATTTATTCTGTAAGCCAGTTGTTGACGAATTTCTTTGTTTCACTTTGTTGTTGTTATCCCAACTATGTTTCTGTTCTTGATTCTTCCTGTATCTGTCTTCTCCTTAGTCTTCAAATTTCGGTTAGGTTTGTTATCCAAAAATGCGATACACTCCTAAATTTCTGTTTCCCCCCCTTAAAGCTTACAGATCTAGGAAAATTCATCACCAACAGTACCCAATTTTTTCTGAATTTTCTTGAGCCAACAAGATTAGGCCCCTTCCCTCCCTGTTGTCAAGTTAATTGGAGCAAATGGTGTTGAAAGAATGATATACAATGGTGCTAGTGAATGGCAGAGTGCAGGGGTCAAGTGCAGATAAAAGGAGTTAAAAGCTGGGTGTGATGGCCTGTGTTAACTGAACTCAGGGAGAATGAAGCTGCAATGGCAGTGTGCAGACTAAGTGGTGCTAATGGCAGTTATTGGCAGTGAAGGTGTAGTTGCAGGTTCCCCCACAACACACCCCTTGTAATATCTTGATAATAATCTCTTGATCTAAACTAATTTGATATTAGAAGTATAATTAAAATTCTAAAAATTGTAAATAGACATACAAATTTTTACATGGTTCGATCAATTTGATCTATATCCATGATTTTTCACTATGATTGTTTAAATTTACATTTGATTTACATTGATAATCTCCATTAATGGAGTTCTAGATCTAGTTTTGGGGAAGAAGATGATAAAGAAAAATACATTCTCTCTCCTCTAATCTCTCTGCAAAATATCTCTCTCTTTTAAAATTGTGTCCCCCCTTTTCTCTCTCCTGCTCTTCTCTTTATATAGGTTTCTTCATAGTGGGTGCTCACATTCAACTCATATTTTCCATTTTTTAGGATTTTTGCTATGCTCCTTGAAGGTTCTACTATCGTGCTCGCGAGATCTGTTATCATGCTCGCGAGATCTGCTACCATGCTCGCGAGACTCTTTTATGACCACAAAATCTTCATTTCTTGCCTTGCTCTCGCGAACTCCATCCTTGTGCTCGCGAACATTCTTTTTAACTACAAAATCTTCACATTTTTCTCATGTTTTATGCTGTCGTTGTTTATTACGTCATTCTCTGAATTATTTTGTGACGCTCGTGAAATGTTGTTGAAGAGTTTTTGGTGATGCTCGCAGAAGCGTCGTTAATCTCTCGTGAATATAATTGTGGCGATATTCTGGTCCTACAGAAGGTTTGAAGATAACGGGGGCACTGAAATTGCGAGTTTTGGTGGTGAGCTATGCTGCAGTGGTGGAATGGGGATAACCGATTGCACAAATGAAGAGATGATGCTGCAATTAGTTGTGGAGTTGGTAATTGAAATAGGGTCGCAGGCTAAACTTGTTGTGAATTGCAGGTGGAGATTGGCTGAATGCATTGGAGCTGGAAGCAAATGGGAGATGCAGAACTAACAGCTGAGTTGCAGCTGCATTTGCAGATGATGGATAGGTTATGCGGTGAGATGAGAAGGGAGTGTTGCTGTTGCGTCACAGCTAAAATGGCTTTGCAGGTGATGTTGTAGCTGCAGTAGCAGTTGAAGCTTAAAATATGCCAGGTGAATGGAGTTGCAGATGGGGCTGGTGATTGCAAATAAAGAACCATAAGGTACTGCTAATAATTGAATGGGACCAGATGAAGCGATGGAATGAATGTGATTGAAATCGAGCCTGGAATCGGCCGGAATCACCCAAAAATAGACAGAACTCGGATGGAAGCGGTCATAGCTGAGTCTGTAGGACCAGAATATCGCCACAACGATATTCTTGCGATGAAAAAAATGCTTTCACGAGAAGGTCAAATGTTCCTACAATATTAACGACATCTTTCACGAGAGCGTCGTGAAATTCTCCAACGACATTTGGCGAGTATCATGAGAAAACATCATAATAGCTGACGATTGAAGAAGCATGGTAAGAGTGTGTTGTTTCACGAGGGCTACGAAAGTTCGCGATAATTAACATTGTAATTACCGCGATGAAATCGCAGAATAGATCCGAAAGAAGGGGAAAACTTAGTTGCCACCCACTGCGTAATTTCCTATATAAAGGGTTCAAGTAAGTCCAGAAGAGGATGATGTATTTTTTAGAGTTGAGAAAGTCTTGAGGAGAGAGAAACTCTAGAAAAAAAGTTGTAATTCTAAGTTTGAATATCTTCTATAAACATTTCTGAGATCTAAATAAAAAAGTGTCGTTTAATTCTCCAAATCTTCAACTAATTTCTCATAGATTTCTATAGAATCTTAATAGGGGTGTAGTGTGGGAATTCCTGCTACTACATTTTGGCGCCCGAAACAGGGATGGAATTAGCAAAATCATAGAAAAGGTGAAAAATAACATAGGAATTATTCAAGATCAAGGAAGTTTTAAAAAGAGTTGGTGAAATATTCAGAAGAAGAATGATTAGAGTTAAAGAGAATTGCAGGAAATTGGAGTATGATATGGTATCAAGAGAAAGTATTGATAAATTTCATGAAAATATTAAGGGGAAGATACATAAACGAGATTTTGAAGGTAGAAAAATTATGACGGTGGAGAAAACGCCATTATTGAAGAATTGGGAAAAGCAGGAAATTACATTTACAACAACAGAAGTTTTAGAAGAAAATCTAGACCATACATCTCCTTTGGTGATTACGGTATCCATGATACCAATAAGAAAGGGAAAATCAACAAAATCTATAGAAGAATGGGCTATGAATAGAACTCTAGTGGATACACGAAGTTCTGTGGATATAATGTTTTATCATGCTTTTAAGAAAATGGGATATAAAGATGAAGAAATGTCTTGTTCAGCATATCATATTCATGGTTTTGGAAAATCTACAACAAAACCAAAAGGTGAAATAATGGTACGATTACCGCTTGGAGAAATTGAAACACAAGTAACACTATGTGTGGTAGATATGGAATCACCATGCAACATGATATTGGGATGACCATGGATACATGCGATCAAAGCTGTAGCGTCAACTTTACATCAATGCATCAAATTCCCTATGCCTAGTGGAATTGGAGAAATTAGAGGAGATACAGATCTTGCGAAGATATGCTATCAAATTGTAGTGAGAAATTGTGAAGAATGTCCTAAACAGCGAAAAGCTCGCCGAAAAATAGCGAGAGAGATGAAGAAAGAAGAAGAATTTAAAGTCTACATGATAAGAGCAAAAGAAGGAAAAGGAATACCCAGTGAACTTTCACGAGAAGGAGATGAACTTGCGAGAGTTATAAAAACACCAACACCAATGGGAGAACCAAAAGCCAGTTACACTGCAGCTGAGCCATCAAAGGAAGTAAATATTGGGAGTGAAGAAGAACCTAAAATACTGAAAATCGGGAATAGAATGAAGACAGATGAGGAAGAAAGAACTATAAATCTTTTGCGTGAATACAAAGATATTTTTGCGTGGAGCATGGATGAAATTCGAGGGATAGATCCATCAGTAGCGTGTCATAAATTAGAACTCAACAAAAATATAAGGCCATTCAAGCAAAGAATAAGGAAAATCGCAACAACATACCATTCTCAAATAGAAGAGGAATTACAGAAGATGCTTGATGCAGGAATAATAAGGCAAGCCAAATATCCAAAATGGATTGCAAATATGGTGGTGGTCCCAAAGAAGAACAAGGGAATAAGAATTTGCATATATTTTACTGATTTAAACAAAGATTGTCCTAAAGATAGTTTTCCACTACCAGATATCCCACACATGGTTGAATCAGCAGCGGGAAATGCAAGAATATCTTCACTAGATGGATACAAAGGATATAATCAAATCCCTCTCGCTGAAGAAGACCAAGAACATACTGCATTTTTTGCTCTAAGAGGATTATATTGTTATACAAAAATGCCCTTTGGTTTACGAAATGCTGGTGCAACATACCAAAGAATGATGGAGAAAGTATTTGCGAAATGGATCCACAAAACATTGGAAGTGTATGTAGATGATATGATAATCAAAAGCAAGGAAGCTGAGGATCATGTACAAGATTTGAGAGAGATTTTTGAACAAATGCGGCAATTCAATATCAAATTGAATCCCGACAAGTGTACTTTTGGAGTAACTTCAGGAAAATTTTTGGGGTACATTGTATAAAAAGAAGGAATACAAGTTGATCCATAAAAGGTGCAAGCGATCCGCGATATGCCAACACCATCTACAGTAAAAGATGTGCAAAAATTAAATGGACTTTTAGCCTCGCTAGGAAGATTCATCTCGCGATCTTCCGATAAATGCAAACATTTTTTCGATATACTTAAAAAGGGGACAAAGTTCAGATGGACAAATGAATGTGAGAAGGATTTTCAGGGAATAAAAGAGCATTTAGTGAATATAACTATTTTGCAGAAAGCTGAACCGGGAGAAGAGTTATTAATCTATCTCGCGACAACAACATATGCCCTAAGTGCGGTGTTGCTGCGAGTAGATGCTGGAATAGAGAAACCAATTTATTACATTAGTAAAACATTCAATTCAGCAGAGAAAAATTATTCAAAGATTGAGAAATTAATCCTAGCATTAGTGCACGCAACTTTCAAGCTTCGTATCTACTTTCAAGCACATAAGATCAAGGTTTTAACAAAAGTACCAATTGAGTCAGTAATGAAAAATTCAAAAAGATCAGGCAGAGTTGAAAGATGGAATGCACAAGTGGGACATTTCGATATCAAGTATGAAATTCTATCTTCGCCAAAATCTCAGGCCATCGCGAATTTCTTAGCCGAATTTCCTTTGGAAAATGACGAAGTTGTGGAAGAAATGATGGATGTAGAAGAAGAACATGGAGATCCAAAAGAATTATTAACAGAACCTAATAGATGGGAGATATTAGTGGATGGATCATCTAATGGAGAAGGAAATGGGATTGGGATTGTTTTTATCTCGCCAGAAGGAGAAAAAACAACTTTTTCATTCAGACTAGAATTTACATCCACTAATAACGAGACAGAATATGAGGCTGTGATCCATGCTCTAAAGTTTGCAATAGAAATGAAATTGGAAAATGCTAGAATTACCAGCGATTCTCAGCTGGTTATTCGCCAAATAACTGGAGAATATACAACAAATGAACCTTCTTTAAAGAAATACAAAAGATTCGTGGAAGAATTATCTGCGAGAATTCCAAAAATAAAATGGAGGCACATATCAAGGAAAGATAACCGGCTTGCAGATGCTTTTGCCTTCATATCCAGCATGATGACAAACCCACTTGCGAGATGCATAAAAATTCAAACACTTTTATTACCATCAGTAAATAAAGAAGAAGGAGATATGGATGAGAATATCGTAGAAACTGGCGAGGAAGAAGAGAAAGATGTGATGATCGTAGAAAGTGGCGAGGAAGAAAGAAAAGAGAAAAGTATAGATTGGCGAGCAGAACTTCATGCTTATTTGGAGAGAGGATAAACCTAAAGAAATAGACTGGAGGCACATAAGCTAAAAAGCAGAGCAACAAATTATGAGTTAAGAGACGGAGTATTATACCGCAGATCTTTTAATGGACCATCGCTAAGATGTTTGACGAGGGAAGAAGGAGACAAGGTGTTAAAAATGCTGCACAGTGGAGATGCTGGTAATCACAGTGGAGGTAGATCTTTGGCATATAGAACAAAGATGCAAGGGTATTACTGGACCTATATGCATGAAGATGCGAAACAACATTCAAGATGTTGTGAAGAGTGTCAGCGATTTGGAAAAAAGATACATGCACCAGGAGCACCACTGTCATCTTCAACAAGTGTATGGCCCTTTGGAAAATGGGGATTAGATATTGTGGGACCATTTGTGCCTGGTTCTGGACAAAGGAGATATCTCATTGTGGCAACAGATTATTTCACAAAATGGGGAGAAGTAAAAGCAGTGCAACATATCCGCGATAAAGATATCTTCACATTCATATTCGAGAATATAATCTGCAGATTTGGAATACCCGCATAGTTGATGTCTGATAATGGAAAGCAGTTTGAAGGACATAACATAGAGTTACTACTCAATGTATTTAAGATAAAATGTGGGAAATCTACTCCTTTATACCCACAAGCAAATGGTCAAGCTGAGGCAACTAATAAAACAATCGCAGATATTCTAAAAAAGAAGTTAGAAGGATACCATAAAGCATGGTGTGAGCAAGTACATAATGCAATATGGGCCTACAATACCACTAGAAGAGAGGCTACTGGAATGTCACCCTTTTGTTTAACATATGGGGTTGAAGCTGTATTACCAACATAAGTTGCTATTCCTACAACAAAAAGAGAAGCATGGGAAAAGAATTTGAGTGCTGGAATGATTTTACATAAATTAGATGAATTGGAAGAAAAGAGAGAGAAGACTCTACAACATATGGAAAATTACCAGCGAAGACTAGCTCGCTAGTACAACAAACGTGTTAAAAAACGGGAATTCCAACCTGGTGATTTAGTTCTGCGAGAGACACCAAGATATCAACGAGAGAATGGTGGAAAATTGGCGAGAAAATGGGACGGACCTTACCTAATTAAAGAAATAATTGGAAATGGGGCATACAAATTAATGGATCCTGAAGGAAGAGATGTTGGCCAACGACTTGACAGACCATGGAATAGACTATTTCTGAAAAGGTATTATCAATGACAAATACTATAAGATAAGAGATACTGGAATACTGAATAATGAAACAGATGATAAACTCTTTTTTCTCTATTACAAGATTACGCGAGCATTATCGCGAGAAACGCGAATGAAATTTCTCAGAAATTTAAAGAATGGGACAAACCTTTATGGCGTGCACCCTAGTTCGCGAATACAATTTCGTAAGAGGCAAATGTAAGACCTACAAGCACGTTGTAGTTGCAGAATTTCCCACACTACACCCTTGTCAAGAATCTATGAAAATTAAGTCGTAATTGAGGATGAACAACAACACTTTTATTAATTCACTTTCACGAAGATTTACAAGAAATATCAAAACTCAGAAATACAATTTTTCTTTCTGGAGTTTCTCTCTCCTCAAGACTCTTTCAACTCTAAAAAATGCATCATCATTTTCTAGATCTATCGAGCCCTTTATATAGGGATTTACATAATGGATGACAGCTAAGTTTTCCTCCTATTTCGGATCTATTCTGCGATCGTATCGCAATCGTTACAATATGTATCTATCGCAAGAATGATAACCATCGCAGGATCAATCTTATTCTTCTTTTTCTTCTTCTATCGTCAACTTCTTATAGCTGTTCTGTAACGCTCGTGAAATGTTGTTTAAAGAATCGTTGATGACGCTCGCAGAAATGTTGTTAATATCGTGGGAATAGTGTTGTATCGATATTCTGGTACTACATCTTGCCTCTTCTCATGTCTTTTCTGCGAAGAAGAGAAGATCATGAGAATTGAAAATGCTATAACCACTTATCTTTTCTGCTTTCCTATTCTGACATGTTTCTATGTCCTTCGTCAGCTGTTTTTCACGAATTTCTTTATCCCAATAAATTTTTGACACGTCTTTTGTAACCGCTGCGATCTGACCACCCACGTCTTTGGTTTGCATTAATTGCTTTCATCTTCTTCGAGAAGTTTCTTCTTCTATAAATATCCCTTTCCTTCCTCTCCTTTCTCTCTTTTACTTTCTTCTTCTTTCTCTCTGTATTCTCTCTGCAATTTTACTGTTCTTCCGCAAATTGCGCTTCTATAATCACTGTGATTTATTTCTTCTTTTCAACTTTTTCTTCCATTCCCATACTCAAAATGGTTGTTGTTGGTGCTAAGAATTTGAAGGCCTTCAATAAATATCGCGAGATACTTAGAACTAAAGGTTTTAATTTATCTTTAATTCCAGATCAAGATGCTAAATCTGAACTCTCCCTTAAGTTGTTTACTGATGATCAATGTTCTCGCGAAAAGGTCATAATATCGTTAGGATAACTTGAAGATGGTCTTCCCATCCCTCTATATGATCATGAGCTTCCGCTATTTTACCAAATAATTTCTGACGAGAGATTTTCGCGAGCGGTATACCAACTAGGTGGGGATTGCATCAGATTACTACTTGAATACGCTTCTCGTGGTGCTGGTAAAGGAACTCGCTACCCCAAGGATCCAAAGAATCCTTTGTTCAAAGATGTCCCTATTGTTCCTTGCGATTATACTATGGACAACTTTTTTGTAAACTATAGTATAGTCCCTATGAAGAGGGATAGTACATGTTGGGGTGTTCGTCTGAAGAAAGAGAAGGTCGCTATTGACAAAGCTCTTATGATGGATATTGATTACCATACATCTACTAATCAAGGTCCGCGTCATTCTAGCGATGACAAGTGGTTTATATTCCCATTAAGCCTTGAAGGTCCTTATATATCTGATTCTCGCGAACTTCCCGAGAATCTCGCAAAATATCAACCCTGGGTCTTCAACTGTCCTGAGAAGACTAAAGAAGTATATTCTCTCAACCTTTCATATTAGTAACATTTATTATCTTCTTTATATTCTTGCCAATATCTTCTTTATATTCTCGCTGACTATTTTGGTTTTTCTCAGATTGATAGGATAAAACTCAGTTACAAAGCTCTTAGGAAACCCAGCATTCACCTGACTTTGATGTCTCTCACAGATGAAGTAAGAAATATTTCTTCATAAATTTTAACAATATATTGTTGCCCCTATTTCTTATCTTCATCTGTGCTCGCAGGAGATCGAAGAATTAGACCCATTGCCTCCTGCAGAAATCACGGATAAATCTTCAAAGGAACCAGCTGGGAAATCTATAAAGGAGAAACCTACTATTTCTTCTAAGGGGAGATCTTCTGCTCCTCGCAATGAAGAATCTAGCGATCCTTCTCGTAAAAGGGGAAAAACTCAGTCTTCTTCTTCTTTAACTCCTCAAATAATCCTATAAAATCCAAGTGTTGGTCTTGATAAGGATACTGACGATGATCTTAATGCTGGCGGTTTTCCTTCAATAAGAAATTCTTCTTCTTCTGATTCCTCCATGACTCACCTATCCAAAATCTTCAGCGATATTTCCCATAGCATGACCTCTAATGGCGAAGATGAAGTTATTGAGAAGACATCGCAAGCTCTCGCTAAAGTTTGCGATGCCCCAATCTTAGTAGATAATGATTCTCTCCAAGGGATCTCAAGATCGCTGACTCCCAGTCTCTTGAATTCTCTTGGTGCTTTGGTATGTTTTCACTGATAGACACATTTTTGTGTCTGAATTGTCCTCAGTGTCTCTATTGTTAGTTCTTGAGTTTGTACTTATTATGGTATTGTTGTGTATGTGTAGGTGTTTTTGGAGAAATAAACATGTGTGGAAAATTCGGCTCGAAAAGTTGCTCGGAACACCCCAGAGGATATTTTCTAAAGGCACCCTCACTTTAGAGAAGGGGCACCTCAGTTAGGCACCTGCTATTCGCACCCCCAGTTGCGTTAGGGGGACACCATCTTCACCATTTTGAATTTTCGTTTTGGCGGGAAAATATTCACACTAACTGGCAGATTTTCAATTCATCATTTGGAGGGGTTATAGTGTGATTCAATGGCTCAAATTTCATGGGAATACTTGATTCATCATAACAGGGCTGGTAAGGTCGTTTGAATTGATTAGATTTGGCTGGATAACTCACGAGAAGAAATCAGGGCAACTTGTGCACGAGAGAAGCATTTCATGGGTTTGCATGAGTTTGGAGAGATTTGAACGTGATTTGTGCGTGTATAATGACTCTATCAAACAACCAGGAGCGTTTATGAACTAAATAAGGAATATTCAGCAGCTGTAGACGCGTGGAGAAATCAAAAATCCAAATTATTTCCTAAACCGGCCGTGGAGAATAATGGGAATTTATGGAGGATTATTTGTAGTTATTACAGGTTATTTTTGGTGTTGTGAGGTATATATTGGCCTGTGGTATCACATAGGAGGTTCATGTAGAGTTTGGGGGAGGTATAGAACAACACAGAGTCGAGAAATTCAAGTTGCAGGAAGCTGCGTTTTTTCTGCTGCTGCTGAAGAACAAGTGTTGCAATGAAGAACAACGTTGCAGATTTGTAACAAGCAGAGAACAGCGTCTCACATTGTAACACAGAAATAGTGACGTCTCTGTAACAGTTTGTAACAGCTGATTTGTAACGCCAATATACTGTTGCACACTGTCTGTTTTATTACTTTTCACTCTTTTAATCATCTTTTGAGCAACAAACATGTATTTTGAGAAAATGGTTAATATGAGGAGA